>CM077032.1:0-2400000 GCA_039090855.1 Macrothele yani | reverse complement strand
GTACCCTGTTCCCGAGACGATATCCATTCTTTAGATAAAAGGCAATAATATATCATAAATGTCCGCTGCCGCTGCTGGAGGTCGTAAAATGCAATGGCGCCTGTCCTGAAACACAAAATGTCCCTGTCACAGAGACGCCGACCTACTGGAAGACGCTAAGACAACAGCAATATTACAAGAATTACTGAAATACATTTCGAAAAGTTTAGACTGCAGCGGGAGCGATTCCCTCTAAAATTGCTGAGGTTTCTAACAAGTATTTTAGTGTTCGGTCATATCGTGGTATAACTTTACGTCTCCAAGAAGACGCACCAAACGCAAACATAAAATAAAGAATGACGTCATTCACGGAGTAAAACTCTTTTTAAGTTGCGCACAAGAGCAGATTCACAACATTCGTTTGCACTCATATTTCAAACAGAGGTTGCTGCAATGTGGTTCACTAAGACAGCCCGCAGTTATTAGCAGAACTACTCTCAGTTATCAGGAATACTGCAATTTCTTTTTATGCTATTTATCTTTCCACACAGCAGTAAAGCGAATCCCATGCATAAAATTTTGATGTAACGAAAATGAGTAACGGCAGTACTCAAACCCGTTGTTGAAATCTGATTTTTGAAAGCTGATACAAGAAGTGATGCAACAATGTACACTGAAATGCCGAAAGTCATGAGATAAGTACCTAGTATCGTGTGGTACCTCCTCTAGCCCGGCGAAGTGCAGCAACTCATCGATTCCACAAGTGGCCGGAAGATTTCTGGAGTGATGTGGAGTCATGCCATCTGAACAGCCGCCCACTGTTCCCTAGTATTTGTAAGCGCAGGATCTTGGGTGCGAATCGACCTTTCCACCACCTCCCATAAGTGCTCTATTGGGTTCATGTCTGCCGAACGTGGTGGCCACACAATCCGTCGGAACTGTCCAGAATGCTCCTCGAACCAATTTTGGATAACTTGGGCCCGATGACATGGTGCAATGTCCGCCTGGAAAATCCCGTCGTTGTTGTGGTACATGAAGTCCACGAAGAACTGCAAGTGGTCACCCAGCAGAGCAACAAAGCGATCAACGGTTAATGACGTGTTTACGAGGACCAGAAGACCACGTAAAGACGCCAAACACATGTATGGAACCACCACCAGCTTGCATAGCGCCTTTTTGACAGCTTGGGTCCATGACCTCATGGGGTCTGCGCCACACCCGAACCCTACCATCAGCTCGTAACAACTGAAAGCGTGACTCATCGGACCAACCCACATGTTGCCAGTCTTACAAGGTCCAATTACAGTGTTCATAAGCCGAGGTGCGGCGCTGTGTTAACAAAGGCACTCTGGTGGGCCTTCTGCTTCCATACCCCATGGACACTAAATTACTGTGACGTGCCTGCCTCGCGGGACGCACACGACATAAAGGCAGATAGCAGCAAGAACGAACGTCTGCGTAGCTCAGTTGGTAGAGCGACTTGTTCTGGAATAAGAGAACTCGGGTTCGATCCCCGGCGTGGACCAAAAATGACGGAGAAATTTACTTCGTTATAATGGCGCCCGAACTTCCCAAATGACCCGGCCGTTAAAGATCTCGCAATGGTGTGATGTTCTTTCCACACCGCGAGATAAGAAAAAATAAGAGAATCCCTTCTCCAGAGCTTCGAAAAATAAATTTGTGACGTTGCATTCCACACACCAGATTGACTGGGAGTTCTCAAGTGCACGTTCTATAGCGGATGGTTGCCTGCGACGATTCATGGTCACGGCTGACCCGTGGGCCATGCTCCCGGCCCTCTTTCGGGGAGGGGGAGATGTGACATGCCTGCCCTGCAGGACGCATAGGACATAAAGGCAGATAGCAGCGAGAACGAACGTCTGCGTATAGCTCAGTTGGCAGAGCGACTCGTACCGGAATAAGTGGACTCGGGCTCGATCCCCGGCGTGGACCAAAAATGACGGAGACATTTACTTCGTTACATTACGCTCTACTGACCAGATGGATATGTCCCTGGCACCTACTGCGTTGAATGTCGATGTTATTTGAAATAATGTCACTTGTCTGTTAGCATGGAAAATCATGGTCAGCCGCCACTCGTCACGGTTATTGAGCAGCCGTGGTCGGCCACTGCGCTGTGCACGGTGGGTGGTAATGCCTTCCATGAGGTAATCTCGGTGCACACGTGACACCGTGGATTGAGGAATGTTGAATGTTCTTCTGAAACTGAATGCCCCGTCCGTCTGTCTCCCACTACCATACCTCGTTCAAACTCAAAAAATTCACATCGGCTTGCCATAATCCTACTAGCGGTTGTTCAACCTGGCTCACGAGATTACACCTCGAACTGATAAAACACATGGCCAGCGTCGAAGCCGTTGTACGACGGCAGCGCCAGTTAAAACTTTGCATACTGCTATCCCATGACCTTTGGCAGTTCAGTATCATCATCCCAGCAAAAACAGTCCTGCTGGCCCAGCACTATGTTGCCGCTGCCGAACCGTCAATACAATGTCCGGGCGGCCAACAGAAGGGCCAGCAGTTCAGGCCAACAGTTGGCACCCCATCAGTTCTCATATGCCACAACAGGGCCATCAGTGGTCCATCACAGGCAGAAGCTGCCACAAGTGGCCCTTCAGTGGCCCTGCAAGCACGTGCCAGAAATGATGGCTAGCCTAATGTGGTCCGCTAGTGGCAGCCGGCAACCACGTGACGTAACTGGTGGCTTGCCGAATCTTGTCCGCCAATTTCCCAGTAGTAGACATAATAATAAAAAAAAAAAAAAAATGAGGGATAACCGCAGTTCCCCAAAGCTACATTTTCTTTTTTTTTTCCCCTTACCCTTACGAAACTTGTGAACTAACGCACTGCGCTGGGGAAATTTTCTCAACAAACCGGAAAAAAGCCCGCTTGCATTGAGTAGATTTGAACCAGGGCCGTTCGCGTGATGGCTGAACACTCTACCGACCGGACTAATTTGCCGTACTCGCGCGTATGCTTAAAACTATCTGTTTCGTATGTAATGTGTAATCGAATGCTTCCCTCTTTCAATTTACAATATTGCGAGGTATTTTTCATAAAAGTCAGTTTGATATAATTCATAAACATAATTTTTTCAACGTAACGATAGTTTTTTTTTTTTTTTTTTTTTGCCTTAAGGGAACTGCACTTATTTTCAAGGAGTGTACATACTTAGAGTCACTTTCCAAAGTTTTGTACTGTTCTTGTCGTCTTGAAAAGAGATTGTTGAATAAATATATATTTACTCGGGTTCACGTCACATTCTGTTACATTTTTAACGTTGTGTCTTTCCTTTCCGTTGTCCAAAGCTACATTTGTTTTAAAGAGGAAAGATATTTTATTTTACTTGTCGTTATTTTTAGAAGCGAATTCCTCCCAGTCTTGTGTATTCAACTCATGGATGAGTACACCACATAGCGTTGCTTTTTTTTTTTCTTTCAAATAATTAATAAATTTTTCACTCGTATAATTTTTTTTTCCAACAAACGTTGTTTTAATGGTTTCCCAGGACATTTGTTTCAAGCGGTTTCAAATTTTTTCTTGTTCTTCATCCACTCCATTCCATGAATTGTTATTCATGGGAATGGAGTGGGTGTATTTCATGGCTGTAATCTAGTATTTCACGGATTAATCTGATATCTTCGTCGACGTAAAATTTCGACGTAAAATTTCAGGAAATTAATTCGCCTCTCTACATATGGATTTTTTTCTTAACATCCACTAAAATAACACAATGGCGATAGCGTCGTATTCAACTAACTGGTACCATGAGAGACATAGCAAGTGTTGCTTTTGCGCATGCGGAGTCCCGTTACTTTCACCTGCTGTTGGGGGTTGCATTGGTTGCCAGCAACGGACCACTAGTGGCACTTGCTTGAAGGCCCACAATTCACGGCGATGCTGCAGGGCCATCAATGGCTCGCCAACTGATAGCGCTGCCACCAACGGACCACTACCCGGACGTGAACGGCAGATTTCAGCCAGCAGTGACCCATCACTTCCAGCTGTTGTCCAGCAGTTTCCCAGCACTTGTGTTTTTGCTGGGATCATTCTCAACCATTATCAATCCACTGCTGGATGAAGGTCTCCCCAAATTTCTTCCACAGCGGTTTGTCTTGTGCCAGTCTCCTCCATGTTACTCCCGCATACTTTCGAATTTCACCCATCCATCTCCCATGGGGTCTTCTTCTGGGTCTTTTCCTGTCCCTTGGAATCCAGTCTAAAATTTCGGTTGTCCAACAATGGTCTGTCCTTCTGGCAATATGTCCAGCCCATTGCCATTTCAGGGATTTTACTCTGATCATGAGGACTTTTTTTGTCATTTTTCTGATCCACGAGTTCGTCTTCTTATCTCTCCTGGTTACACCAAGCATGCACCTCTCCATGCCTCTTTCAGTTGTCTGTAGTCTTTGTATCTCTGTTTTAGTTAAGGTCAACGGCTCTGCACCATACGTAAGCACGGGTAGGATGCCTTGATCAAACATTTTTCGTTTAAGACATAATGACATATTGCTCTTGAAAATTATACTGTTTCTTCCAAAAGCTCTGTAGGCAAGTTTTATACGCCGATTAATTTATCCATCAATGTGACCTTCAGTTGATATCTGCTGTCCAAGATAAATGTAGGTATTGGTTATCTCCAGCTTTCCCCCATCAATCGATAAATCTTCATTTCTTGTAAAAACATTGTACATCACTTTTGTCTTCTGAAAGTTCATCTTTAATCCCACTTCTTTATTCTTGTCAACAAATTCCTGGATCATATACTCTGCAGCTCTGATGGGGTAGTTGCAAAAATGACTACGTCATCAGCAAAACGAAGGTGAGTTAGATAATTTCCATTAATCTTTATCTCTTTGTTTTCCCAATTCAATGATTGAAAGACATTTTCCAAAGTGGCATTAAAGAGTTTGGGAGATATAGTGTCGCCGTGTCTCACTCCCTTTCCAATTTTCAATATATACTCTTATATACAATACAGCACTACTGACCATATCCATGTGCTGAGAGAACTAATTGAAAGAAAGAGGGAATACGAACCATGCATAAAACTTCGGTTATTTGGTAACATCAAGGAAAATGCAAGAGCAAAGGTTCGGTTATTTGAGGATACAGCATTCCAAGGGTCAAGAAAAGACGAATAAAAATTGGAAAGGTAGTGATACAAGGTGACAAAATATCTCCCAAACTCTTTAATGCCACATTGCAAAATGTCTTTCAATCATTGAATTGGGAAAACAAAGGGATAAAGATTAGTGGAGATTATCTAACTTACCTTCGTTTTGCTGATGACGTAGTCATTTCTGCAGCTGCCCCTGCAGAGAATGATCCAGGAACTTGCTGACAAGAGTAAAGAAGTGGGAAAAAGGAACTTTTCGAAGGCAAAAGTGATGTGCAATGCTTTTACAAGAAAAGAAGATTTATTGATTGATGGAGAAAAGCTTGAAACAACCGATACCTACAGCACATTTATCTTGGGCAGCAGATATCAAATGAGGGTCACATTGATGAAGAAATTAAACGGCGTATAAAACTTGGATGGAGAGCTTTTGGAAGAAACAGTACAATTTTAAAAGCAGCATGCCAGTATGTATTAAAAGGAAAGTGTTTAATCAATGCATCCTGCCAGTGCTGAAGTATGGATCAGAGACATGGACCTTAACTATAAAATATATACAAAGACTGCAGACAACTCAATGAAGCATGGACAGATGCATGCTTGGTGTAACCAGGTAAGATAAGAAGAGGAACTTGTGGATAAGGAAAATGACAAGAGTGGACGACATCATGACCAGAGTGAAATTACTGGAATGGCAATGGGCTGGACATGTTGCCAGAAGAACAGACCACCGATGGACAACTGAAATTTTAAACTGGGACAGAAAAAGACACAGAATAATAAGACCCCATGGGAGATGGATGGATGAATTTCGAAGCATGCCGGAGTGGCATGGAGGAGACAGGCTCAAGAAAGACAATTGTGGAAGAAACTTGGGGAGACCTTCATCCAGCAGTGGACTGATATTGGTTGACAAAGATGATGGTGATATATATATATATATATATATATATATATATATAGGGATGTAAGGTCAGGTGATGCGTAACATCACAGCCTCTCCTTGACAAATGTCAACCCCGCCTTCTCGTGGTGCATCCTGTTCCTACTAAAGGGGCTCTGACGACCGCCAATAGCGGTATAACTATACCATCGGGATTAGAGGAAATTCTATCCCACACTCACCAACCCGCTTGGCCAGCGCGGTGAGTTATGGCCAAACCCCTCCAAAATGACTCCACAACTTAAATCTTGGCCCTCAGTCTCCGGCAGCTGGAATGTACCTGGCCAAGGCAGCGGCCAGTGCGACATGAAGGCAGAGGGTGCTAAGAATCCCCGGAGGACCGGACTAGGCTGCCATCTGATGCTGACCTTGGCTACCTACAACGGACGCTCCCTATCTTCTGATTCAAGGCTTCTTGAATTGGAAGAGGAACTACAAAGGATCAAGTGGGACATCGTGGGGCTAAGTGAGGTAAGGAGAAAAGGAGAAGATCTCATCGAACTGAAAAGTGGACATCTCTTCTACTATCGTGGGGCAGATACTGGCAGAACTAGTGGTGTTGGATTTATAATAAACAAGAAACTGAAGGATAAAGTTGTAGAAGTTGAAAGTTCCTCTGACAGAGCTGCACGGCTTGTTATCCAACTCTCGAAAAGATACCAGGCTCAGATTATTCAAACTTATGCACCCACCACAAGCCATCCTGAAGAAGAAATTGAAGAATTTTATGAGGAAATTTGTCATCTAAATAATAAAGGTAAGCAGCACTTGAAAATAATTATGGGAGATTTCAATGCAAAAATAGGGCAACGGCAACAGAATGAAACTTCAGTAGGTAAATTCGGTCACGGCAACAGAAATCAGCGTGGAAATACTCTCGTTGAGTTTGCAGAGGCAGAAGGGTTTTTCATCTTGAACTCCTTCTTCAAGAAAAAGCCACACAGGAAATGGACATGGAGACATCCAAATGGGACGACAAGTGAAATTGATTTTATTATGTGTAACAAAAAATTCGTCATAGAAGACTGCAGTGTGCTAAACAAGTTCAACACAGGCAGTGACCATAGATTGGTGAGATGTAAGATGCACCTCAACACTAAACTCGAACGTAGCAAGCTCATAAGACAAACAAAATCTATTGACATAACCAACCTTAAAAAACACCATAATACCTTCAAGTTGGAACTGAAGAACAGGTTCTCTGCTTTAGAAGGCCTAACATCGGAAGAAGTGGACATCTCTGAAGTTAACAGAAAAGTAACCAAAGCTCTTATGGAAACAGCAACAAAATTAGCTGGGTCTAAGAACAAGTTGCATGTAAATAAATTATCAGGAAAAACGAAAATGTTGATGCAAAAAAGAAGAGAGATGAGGACAACTAAAGAAGATATGACTTCCAAAGTGGAATATATAGAGCTATGCAAGACAGTACGAAAAAGTATCACTGAAGACGTAAGAAAATTCAACTGTGAACTAGTGAGGAAAGCAATTGAAAACAACCAAAGCCTAAAGATAGCAAAGGGACATCTCAGTAAGGGAAGAAAACAGATTATGGCACTGAGAAAAGAAGATGGTTCTGTAACAAGAAATAGAGGCGAAATTTTGACAAGAGTGAAAGATTTCTACTCCAAATTATATGAAAGGGATGATACATGCACTCCAGACATCATGAAAGATACCAGTACCAGAGTTCCTCCAGTCCTTCCAGCAGAAGTTGCACATGCAATCAAGAACATGAAGCGGGGAAAAGCTCCAGGAGAAGATGGAATTACTGTAGACATCATACAAGAAGCAAGTGGAGAAATCGAAACAGTACTCGCCCAAATTTTCACTCGATGCCTTAATGAAGGAAAGATTCCTGAGGATTGGAACACCGCTACAATGATCCTGCTACATAAGAAAGGTGACATTGAGGATCTCGGAAACTACAGACCTATCAGCCTCCTATCAGTAGTTTATAAAATCTTCACTAAAGTTCTTTCACACCGCTTGAAGGTAACACTGGACATGGCTCAACCGAGAGAACAAGCTGGATTCAGGAGTGGCTACAGCACAATAGATCATATCCATGTACTGAGAGAACTAATTGAAAGAGCGAGGGAATATGAACTTCCATTGTGCATGGCTTTTATCGATTATGAAAAAGCCTTTGATTCGGTGAAACCATCAGCAGTTACAATGGCTCTAAAAACCTGCGGTATTGAAGATGCATACATTAATATTATTAATAACATCTATGAAAATGCAAGTGCAAAGATTCGGCTGTTTGAAAATACAACACACATAAAAATTGGAAAGGGAGTGAGACAAGGTGACACCATATCTCCGAAGCTCTTTAATGCCACATTGGAGGGTGTTTTTCAGTCACTGAGCTGGGAAAACAAGGGGATAAAGATTAATGGAGATTATCTAACCCACCTTCGTTTTGCTGATGACGTAGTCATTTTTGCAACTAGCCGATCAGAGCTGCAGAGTATGATCCAGGAACTTGCTGACAAGAGTAAAGAAGTGGGATTAAAAATGAACTTTCAGAAGACAAAAGTGATGTTCAATGCTTTTACAAGAAATGAAGATTTATCGATTGATGGAGAAAAGCTGGAGATAACAGACACGTACGTTTATCTTGGACAGCAGATATCAAGTGAGGGTCACATTGATGAAGAAATTAATCGGCGTACAAAACTTGCCTGGAGAGCTTTTGGAAGAAACAGCATAATTTTCAAGAGCAATATGCCATTATGTCTTAAAAGAAAAGTGTTTGATCAATGCATCCTTCCAGTGCTTACGTATGGTGCAGAGACGTGGACCTTAACTAAAAGAGACATACAAAGGCTGCAGACAACTCAAAACAGCATGGAGAGGTGCATGCTTGGTGTAACCAGGAGAGATAAGAAGAGGATCTCGTGGATCCGAAAAATGACAAGAGTGGAAGACATCATGATCAGAATTGAATCCCTGAAATGTCAATGCGCTGGACATACTGCCAGAAGGACAGACCATCGATGGACAACCGAAATTTTAGATTGGATTCCAAGGGACAGGAAAAGACCCAGAAGAAGACCACATGGGAGATGGGTGGATGAAATTCGAAAGTATGCAGGGGTGACATGGAGGAGACTGGCACAAGACAGACCGTTGTGGAGGAAACTTGGGGAGACCTTCGTCCAGCAGTGGATTGATAATGGTTGACAATGATGATGATGATGATGATATATATATATATATATATATATATATATATATATATATATATATATATATATATAAGGATTTGTATTGACATTTGTGGCGCTTTGTGCGGTTTAAACACTTCAGAATATGTTCCGTTTTAAATAATGAAAGTGTTTGAAATGAGCGACATAGCAAGTACTTTAGGCTAATCTAGTTGGACAGCCTGCAGACAATTACAGATAACTGCAATTTAGCCTCTGACATTCACTCGGGTCCGGGTCACGGCATTTTGGCCAGATTCCATGTGCTGTGCAGAAACAATGCTGGGCTGTTTATTTCTTGAGATAAATCGAAATCAACAACCGAATTCTGCGCTTTATCGTCTGCTTTCAGTAAATTACTCCTACGTTAGAAAAGATCGACACGATGTCTGTCCTACTACGTTAAAGTACACTTCCGGGGACCAGACACCCCTCCTTTTCTCTTTGCACAACTGGTTGACCACAAGACAACGCTTCGCTTTGCCTGGTGTACAGCAGCTGCTGGGCGTGCAAACAAAGGCGGGCTCTCCTAATGGACGGCGCATGCGCATTCCATTCGCCAATGTTTCCTGAGAAAACACTGGGAGCAAAGTTCCTTTGACCCATTTATTAAACTCGAGTGGGAATGTTATTCTTTGAGCGGCAATCGATCATTCCGTCAATGTACAGAACCCTTTAATTAAGACGACTTCTACGGTATCTTCGCGAGCGACTTATCTAACCCAAACAGGCCGTAAAATACGTGAGGCAAAGCAGCATTACGTACGCATCGCCGACTTAGCACGTGATCAAACGCTGGCCAATAGACAGGCACGCATTTTTAAATCCAACCAACACGAAACCCAAATGCTAAAAGACTTCCCTACTTTGGAAGACTTAACTCAGATTTAAACATGCGTACCATTTATTTGGATTAAGAAGTTTTAATGCCGCATTCGTAGATCTCTACTTAATGAGATTCACTCCTTAAGAATTTTAATATTTTCATAGAACACACGAAGAGAAAACAGTATTTCAGTATTAACACAGCACACATGTTACGATACTTGGGGACGGAAGGGTCTCAGATTTGGAAGTATTTGTACGCAAGTCAAAGAGATGTTATACGCAGATGGGTACCAAATTAATCATACATGTGAACATGCCTCTGAAAACTGGAAATTACATCATCATAGAACGGAAATCGAACCAGCATTTCCCGATTTACGTACGAGTATGATACCGTTACACCGCCCAGAACAATGAACCTAAAAAGCAACTGAAGATGTATTTTGCCGCCCCGGTGGCACAGTGGTCTTTTTTTTTTTTTTTTTTTTGGAGGTTTAACGACCACCGTGAGCAACTCAATGGGCTATAAGCAGTCGCCCGTCCCTAATTTAGGGTCACTGGTTCCAGGGAAGGTAGAGAGCCAGTGCCGAAAGACAAACACAACATCCATGCCTGACGGGATTCGAACCTGGACCCCTTACGGACGAATGATCAGAGGCCAACGCCTTAGACCACTGCGCCACCGGGGCGGCAGCACAGTGGTCTAAGCGATGGCCTCTGATCATTCGGCCGAAAGGGGTCCGGGTTCGAATCCCGGTGAGGCATGGATGTTGTGTTTGTCTTACGGCACTGGCTCTCTCCCTTCCCTGGAACCAGTGACCCTAAATTAGGGACGGGCGACTGCTCATAGCCCATTGAGTCGCTCACGGTGGTCGTTAAACCTTCAATCAAAAAAAAAAAAAAAGATGTATTTTGGAACTCAGATAAAACGCTGCGCTGTGCACAAATCGAAGCATATACACGGTCGAGTCACATTATTGTGACCACCATCCAGAGTAACCGCCGTGTGCAGCGCGGACAGCAGCTACAGTGGAGCAACTCACTGGCCCAATGAAACAGAGGGCTACGGGAAGTGTGTCTAAAACGACAGTTCAGCGAACCCTGCTGCGTATGGAGCTCCGATGCAGACGGATGACCACTGCACCTATGCTAACGATGGTGCATCGGCAGAAAAGTCTTACATTTGCACGGCAGTATCGGAATTGGACCTCCGCTGATTCACGCTTTCTACTTCATCGAACGGATAGACGTTGGCGTGTAAGGCGAGAAGCATCGGAGAACAAATACTCTTCAATCATTGCTGGAAGGATACAAGTCGGCGGGGGTAGCGTTATGGTCTGGAGAATGTTTTCGTGGCATTTCTTGGGTCCACTCATACCTGTGGATGGCACTATGGACCGAATTCGTTATGAATCCATCCTTGCAGACCATGTACACCCATACATGCGGATTGTCTTCCCTGGGGCGGATGGGATCTTACAGCAAAGACAATGCGATGTGTCACACAGCTAGAAATGTCCGAGAGCGGTTGGAAGATCACGATGAAGAGTTCAAAGTACTTCCCTGGCCCCCTAATTCCCCAGATTTAAACCCAATCGAGCATCTGTGGTAACTCCTTGATCGTGTTGTTCACTCTACGGATCTGTGCAGTCAGCATGGCTCCACATACTTGTGAACACCTTGCGGCACCTTATTGAGTCTCTCCCAGCTCGTCCAGCTGCTGTCCGCGCTGCACACGGAGGTTACTCTGGATATTAGCTGGTAGTCACAATAATGTGACTCGACCGTATATATACATGTTTACACCACGTCATTCAAGGAAGTGACGTAATTAATCAATAACTGCCAACAGCATGGAAGGATCGCAGAACACATACAATAATAACTTCAGTCTTCTAAATAAGGGGACCAAACAGGTGTAACAAAAATAAATCCGTAAACCAGTTTACAACAGTAAAAGAAACAAAGTTTACCCAAGTCAAACTCAGTACAGTCCAAATATGAAATACTTACAAATTATAAGATATCGTCTTCACTGGGTTGATCAACAGTCCATATTATTTGTTTCCAAGGGTCCGGCAAAAAGGTAGACACACTATCATTATAAAAAAGTTGTCCTTTTGACGTTATTAACAAACTCTTTGTGAACAACAGTGATGATATACAATGAAGAGCAATTGAATTAGAGATACCTGTCTCGTAACGTGTAGCACCACCTTTCGCCCTGATGACGGCGGCGATTCGTCTCGGCATGGATTTGACGAGACACCGGAAGCGTTGGGAAGCCATACGGATCCACGACCCCTGAACAAGCTCCCACAGTTCACGAAGATTTGATGGAGGGGGTCAGAGCCTCGAACATCTCTCTCGATGACATCCCAGATGTGCTCGATGGGACTGAGGTCAGGTGACCTAGCTGGCCAAGGAAGCGAGATCACGTCGGTGGACTGTCCATCCAACCATTCGGATATAATTCGGGAGCTGCATTGCCTTGTTGCAGGATGAGATCCACAGTAGGATGTTGAAGACGCACAAACGGGAGCAAGTGGTCGTCCAGGATATCCCGGTAACGCTGACCTGTGAGGAACAATGTCACACGTACCAAGGGTCCCATTTAAGTCCAAGTAAACAGTCCCCAGACGAGAATACCACCCCCACCAGCTTGAAGAAGTACCCTGCTGGCAAGAAGGATCCATCGCTTCGTGTGGTTTGCGCCGTACTCGTATCCTGCCATCCGCATGTACCAACGTGAATCTGGACTCATCAGTCCGGGCAACATTTTCCCACATGTCTAGGGTCCAGTGGCGATGTTCCCGCGCCCATACTAATCTTTGCACCCTGTGATGTTCGGCCAGCAGCGGTACCCTCGTGGGACGATGGCTTCTGTACCCCATAGCAAGGAGATGGTTCTGGATGGTGTGGCTGCTTACGTTTTTGTGCACCAGCGTTAAATTGCAGAGTGATATCTTGCACTGTGGCCCGTCTATCCGCTGTTACAATGCGAGCTAGCCGACAATGACCACGCTCATCCACACGCCACGGCAGTTGGCCCTTGCAGGGATGGTTTTACCGGATTCGATGTACTCACGGTGCACCCGTGACACAGTGGCTCGTGAAAATCCCAGTGTCTGCACGACTTCCGAGATGGAGTGACCCATTCGTCGGGCCCCGACAATTTGCCCACGATCAAATGCGCTTAGATTCTTTGTCTTACCCATACTGCGTCCGACTTTTACTGATTCCCGTCGGATCACTCCTTATATTGTCGGATCGCTGCATACGTCATGTCGTTTCCGTTTACAGGGCCGCCCACAGCGCCACATTTGCATAACGCCAGCTGTCTCTAATTCAATTGCTCTTTAGTGTAATGTCATTCCAGTTGGGTTGGAATTTCTCTTGTACACAAGCTCTAGCTAGAGCTGTGGAACAGTCTGCTTTAGAAATGGCTCTTTGGTGTTCTAATATTCTATTCTTCAAGCGTCTCTTGGTACTTCCCACATAACTGGATTCCACAATTTCCATATTACTAATCTTTTTAGTTAGCGGGATTATATAGATTCCGGCAGATGTCAAGATATTAGTCACGTCTCTGTCCTTCTTAATATAAGTAAAGAGGTTCTGGGTTTTTAGACCTAAATTCTTTTTCTTTTTTTATTGGAGATTTAACGACCACTGTGAGCAACTCAATGGGCTATAAGCAGTCGCCCGTCCCTAATTTAGGGTCACTGGTTCCAGGGAATGGAGAGAGCTAGTGCCGTAAGACAAACACAACATCCATGCCTCACCGGGATTCGAACCCGGAACCCTTACAGACGAATGATTAGAGGCCAGCGCCTTAGACCACTGCGCCACCGAGGCGGCAGACCGAAATTCAACGAATGTTTATGATATGCTTTCTGTAATATATTTGTAATGGATGGGATATAAGGCATAGAAAGCCTATATATTATTTCGATGTAGTTTCAAATCCAAGAAGGCTAGTCCACCACACGATTCTAGTTCACACGAAAAGTTTATGGTTGGAATGATTTCTGATAGAAGCGAACATTTTTTTTTTTTTTTTTTTTGTAAATGGTGGGATTCATGTTCACAGGAGATACAGACATCATCCACGTAGCGTATATAGAGCGATGGTTTAAGCGGGCAAGATTTTAATACCTTGTCCTCAAGATCTTGAATTACCAATTCTGCCAGTAAGGGAGACAGAGGTTATCCCATTGGTGTACCCTGTAACTGTTTATAAAACACACCTTGAAATTTGAAGAAGGTGTTGTTTTGAATTAAAATAAATGCTGATACAATAGAATCAAGTTGCAGAGGGGAGTATAAGGTTGAATTTGTAAGTTTATACTTTATTAAATCATGGGCTGTTTGAACCGGAATATTTGGGTACATAGAAATAATGTTCAGTGAAGCCATCAAAAAAGATCAACACACCGTACCTTGGGAATAAGATTAAAGGAACATAAAGACTGGTTAATTCTAGTACCTACTCTCTGATCTGGGAAGAAGCACATGTGACTCTCCGATACACCAATCTACACTATTATTTGCGGAAAGCCTTACTATATTCCAGACGGGAACAGGATGCTGTAATGATGACCTGCCTGAATTTATTTCGACTACTTGGAAACATTATTTGTCGACATTACCGAAAGCATCTTTTGTGACTTGATTTTTTTTTTATACACTACATCTGTTTATATTGATGTGATATGAGTTGACCATATGATATGGGTATACACTACAACTTTTTAGTATATTGATATGAGTTGTACATTTTCCGTATGTTAGTTACGTTCCCAAACTTTCTGGAGCCTCTCGTACTTCGTACTTATTCTACCTTTCCTATTCGTACTTATTCTACCTTTCCTACATACATTCGTACTTATTCTACCTTTCCTACATACCCCTTCCCTGTCAACCTATTTGTCTCACTTTGATATCAGTTAACGATGTAGATATTCTGGAGGCCGCTAGGGGACCACTACACATACGTCATTGTCGAGACCCATAAATTAATGTGTTACTCTGTCTTATGTTTGCATTTGTAAATTTTCATCTGAAGACGGGATCCAGGGTTGACCCGAAAGTTCTTATGAAGTGTTTTTAATTATCATCAGGTTTTAACTTATATCTTGAGCATAATTAAAGTTATGGTTCATCAACTGAGGTTTTAAACCACGGATTGATTTTATTGACGTATCGTGCACCAAGGTAAGCTGCCTTGTGTTTTACTTTAACGACCTGGGAAATACTCGTGAAATAAAACGGCATGAACTTATATGCATCAACCCAATAGCTACAGGGAAAACTAAGAGAAAGACAGTTTCGAAATATCCATTAAATTTCGCATCTAATCTTATACATAAAACACAAAACGTCTGTTTGTCTGAAGCAGCAAAAACACTCGATCGCGAAACTGTGGCATCGTGAAATTTGCATAGCTTATTAATACTGGAATTTCTAGGTCAACGCAACTATTTTAAGATATTTACGTTGTTCCGTTTACGAGTTATGAATTAATTAATAAGCTAATCAATAAAGTCAGCGTCGTTTACTACGTCATCGTTATCTGAAAGCACGTGACTGAATTCATCGCCGCTGCACATCCACAGGTGTTTGTATTCTTACAGAACTGTGCATAAAAAAAATGCAAAAACGAACTTTTGCGAAATCTTAACGAAATGGGCTGAAATTTTTACCAACACCATGAATTGGTAATAAGAGGAGTCCCTGAATTTATCACCGGAATCCGGTCAAAACTCTTTAAAATAGGCATGGAATTTTTTAATTCATCGGTAAACAGAAATATATACGCAGAAACGGTTAATAAAATTTTGACGGCTAATTTAAAAAGTTATTTACCGATTCAGGCGAAATTTGGAGGTCATGTTCTCATTAACGATTTATGGTGTTCATTAAAATTTCAGCCAGTTTCATAAAATATTCGCAAAGATACGTTCTTAACTTTTCTATCCCAGAGATTCGCCCCTCAAAGACGTCTGAGACTGAAAGCACGTGATGCATTTGATGCTTCACACATGGACAGCTGTATGTTGGAATGTCAAGAGCAAAGGATCCAACAAAATTATATATTGTCGCCGATGAAGGAGAAACCAAAAATGTTGTGCACGGCCAAGTGCTGAAATAATCACACTATGAATAAATAATTTGTAGTGACCAAATGTCTGAAATCAGCTTTTTTCTTTCTTGCAAGCATCAATTTTTTTCCCGAATTTTTCAGTGACGTATAAGGGAATATGAAATTAATAAGCCTAAATCCCGGGGAAAGCCGGGTAGTTAAGCTAGTGACATATAAATGATGAAATAACTATGAACATTAATTAGTTAAACAAAGAGTTAAACTTAAAAATTCACGGTTTTTGCAAGTGATGCAATAATTTTGCACACCACTGTTGTATATCTGTCAAAAATATGGAGGGCCATAATTATTTCGTGGACGGTATTTACCGTTTTGTAACTCGAGAAGTGGCGGATGGAGAAAAGAGTAAAAACATCAATACTTCTCCCTCTTTTTTTCTGTGTTTCATTTCGGCTTGAGCTCGCGGATGGGAAACGTTCTTGAACTAAAGGAGTTAACGAATATCACTGTTATGCTTCTGTAAGCATTCTTTCATCTCTTCTTTGTGTTCCCGGAGCGTTCAATGCGTTCACTTTGCAATGAACATGAGAGTTGCAGTGGAAGAGGAGAGTCCTTAGAGTTCAGACCACCTGACACGAATGCTACGCTGCAGAAGCAATCAATGCCCCGTTTGGACAAATATGTTCTTCAATTCAGTTCTCTTCGCTATGTCCATCTTTACCCCACTGCTGTTCGGCGTTCCTCCCCGTGTGGCATCCTCCTCTGGTTACCATGGAAACGCATCCCCCTCCCTTTCTTTTCTTCATACTTCTCACTGGCATAGATTAATCCGCGCAAATAGACCCAGCACTTGCTACAGAATTACATTACAATCGAACTCTTTTTCGACCGACTGATCAAAACGTTTAGCTGAATAGTGCCTCCTATTAATAGCACCGTCGTTCGCTTTATCCTGAAGCTTGGAAGAAGACAGTTACAAATGACGACGCGCACGTGATCAAATAAAAACTGAGAAGATGAACTATAATTCGCACTATGACTGGAACGTGAAGAATACGATGAATGAAACGAACACCGAAAGTTGATACGGAATGGTCGGAAGAAATATGTGGCATGAAGAAAATTCCTCAGTGAATTATAAACAAGAGAAAGTTGAGGAGAGATAGAAAATGACAAAGATGAATGGGGAAAGATTAATGAATCACGACAACACAATAGATGAATCTAGAAGAAACGGAAGAAATCTGAAACAAAGCGCAGACGATTGAAACAAAATATGCTGCGTTTGACTTAGTACCCTTTGGTAACCACGCCTTATAGGATTATCAGGTTTTTTTTTTTTTTTTTTTTTTTTGAGTAGAGGTTTAACGACCACCGTGAGCAACTCAATGGGCTATAAGCAGTCGCCCGTCCCTAATTTAGGGTCACTGATTCCAGGGAAGGGAGAGAGCTAGTGCCGTAAGCCAAACACAACATCCATGCCTCACCGGGATTCGAACCCGGCCCCCTTTCGGACGAATGATCAAAGGCCATCGCTTAGACCACTTCGTTACAGGGGCGACAGATTTGGTTTCGTTGCAATTTGTTAACTCTTAAGGTGGTTCCACCTAAAATCTCTGCCTTATGTTTCCAATGGTAAAACTTCTTTACATATTTTCTTCGCAATTAATGTATTCCCAAGGATGAAAATTTGCACATCGATAAAACTAACTTTAAGTTATAGCATGGGATACTTAATACTTGCTAAAACATAACCATAATTAAGCAATCCAACATTTGTTTGTCTATTGACGTCATCAATGTACAGGTCGAGCCACCTATTAACAGGTTTGAACATTACTCAAAGAAAAATAATATAATTATGGTTATGTTTTAGAAAGTATTAAGTATCCCATGCTTCAACTTAAAGTTAGTTTTATCGATGTGCAAATTTTCATCCTTGGGAATGCATTAATTGCGAAGAAAATATGTAAAGAAGTTCTACCATTGAAAACATAAGGCAGAGATTTTAGGTGGAACCACTTTAATACAAAAAAATAAAAAAATGTGTTTTTTTCTGGCAGAAAAGTTCGAGTTGATGATAGCGGAAGAGATTTTGAATGCTGCTTCTTTGATTTTTCAAGATGGGGTTAAGTTTTTGGGAATTTTGTTTCAGGAGAATTTAAAGTGGAATGCCTATATTGAAGTTATTTCGCGGAACATGAGGTCTCAAATAGGAGTTTTATCTAGAGCAGTGTTCCGCAACCTTTTTCTACTCGCGACACACCATAAATTATCCATGACTCAGCACGGCACACCAAAATGTTAATCCTCTCAAAAACGTATGATATGACACTGTTAATATAAATACGTAATGTAATCAACCTATTATTATTAGGACGGAACACGCCGTACAAGGGACTTCTCCATCTTGAAAAAATAAAATAGTTTAATAGTAATAGACAATAGCAAGACTGACTAGCAATCACAATTTTCGGAGAACTTCAGAGTGTTAGAACTGAAATAATTGTAAGACGCGAGACCTATATTCTTCAAAGGGAAGAAGGGACACATATACCGACTTATTTAAAATAAACTCCAACAAGGGATCGGTGCATCGGTACAGGAAAAGAGTAATAAAGTTGAACAAGCACTAACAAACAGGGACAAATATCCAAACAACCTAATAAAATAATGAAAGACAGGGAAAGTCTTGCTAATCCCCGCACTTTTAGGGGAAATCGTGCACAGAAGATGTGGCAAGAGTAACAAAGAAACCGAATAGCGCAGCGGTAGAGGAGAGAAATACAAGAATATTAATAAGCAAAACTACGATATAACAACAACTGCGAGTAAATAATTTACATTTAATTTCTTAGAATACATAAAAGTTCGCGGCATGTAATAAAGAATAAACAAGCATCATCCAATTTAATGAGTGCAGCGGCAGAGAATGAAATACAAGCACATGGAACACAGTAACTGGAATAAAATAAACAAGTTAGTAAAATCATGCAGTGCATTGATTATGATACGCTTTCCAACATACCAGAAATTATTACTCAAGTTATGTGGATAATGGCTGTGGAATAAATCTGGCTTTTGTGCAATGACTTTTGACCCCATTTCGTTGATATTCAACAGAACCAGTTCACTATACCTCCGGAACAACATGATAAAGTTTTGTCGCAATCAAAGCATTTTAGGTAAATTATGATGCACAAGGGCAATGGAATGGATCCCACCTCAGTGTCCTGACCTTTGACCCCATTTCGCCCATTTTCAAAACGTTTCGTCCCCATGTGGTTCCTTATCACATACTAAAATTTCATCGAAATCGAACCATTTTTACGCAAGTTATGACGCATAAGGACAACGGAATAAATCCCGCTCTTATTCCCTGCCTGACCTTTGACCCCATTTCGCCCATTTTCAATAGGGTTCGTGCCCAGGTGGTTCCCTACCACATACTATAATTTCATCGAAATCGAACCATATTTACGCATGTTATTACGCATAAAGGCAATGGAATTGTCCCGCTTTTATGTCCTGACCTTTGACCCCATTCCGCCCAATTTTAATAGGGCTCGTCCCCAGGTGGTGGTTCCCTATCACATACTAAAATTTCATCGAAATCGAACAATTTTTACGCAAGTTATGACGCATAAGAGCAATGGAATGGATCCCGCTCATATGTCCTGACCTTTGACCCTGCTTCGCCCATTTTCAATAGGGTTTGTCCCGAGGTGGTCCCCTACCACATACTAAAATTTCGTCGAAATCGAACCATTTTCACGTGAGTTATCGTGCGGACGGACGGACAAAGCTGGAGCATATACGCTTCTTCAACCTACGGTTGGAAAGCGTAAAAAAATAAAACTCGAGAATTAATTTCTTACAATAGGATAATAGGTAAAAGTTCGCGTCACACCTTTCACCTTGTGGGGGCACACTGGAGTGCAGCGGCACGCCGGTTGCGCAACACTGATCTAGAGTATCCCAGTCTATTGCCATTAAATATTAAATTAATATTCTATTATTATTTTTTTTATTCCTACCTGTCTTATTGTTTGCTTGTTTGGGGTAGGACAACTAAATGTAACATTAATAGAATTTATTCTTTACAAAAGATATTCGTTCGTTTGTAGAATCAACTGGAAAATGTGGAAATCCTATTCAGTCGTTATAAAGTGTTGTTCTTTGGGCGATTACACAGTTATCGACCGATGTTGTTAATGCATGGTTGCGTTTATGCCAACAAACATCTCAATTGAATAAATTTATGTTATCCTGCACATAGTTATCAAACTCGTGAATACGATCATTTTTTAATTCCAAGGGCTCGTACTAATGCGCTGTATTTCAATATTAATGCTTCCAGCTCTGGAACGGGTTAGCGATTCATATAAAATCACACACACACACACACTCAAAATCTTATGAGCGACGAGGCATTACTTTCAGGAGGCGCTTTGTATTTATAAGGAAATCTTATGAGGGACGAGGCATTACTTTCAGGATGCCCTTTGTATTTATAAGGAAATCTTATGAGCGACGAGGCATTACTCTCAGGATGCCCTTTGTACTTATAAGGAAATCTTATGAGGGACGAGGCATTACTTTCAGGATGCCCTTTGTATTTATAAGGAAATCTTATGAGGGACGAGGCATTACTTTCAAGATGCCCTTTGTGTTTATAAGGAAATCTTATGAGGGACGAGGCATTACTTTCAAGATGCCCTTTGTATTTATAAGGAAATCTTATGAGGGACGAGGCATTACTTTCAGGATGCCCTTTGTATTTATAAGGGAATCTTATGAGCGACGAGGCATTATTCAGGATGCCCTTTGTATTTATAACGAAATCTTATGAGGGACGAGGCATTACTTTCAGGATGCCCTTTGTATTTATAAGGAAATCTTATGAGCGACGAGGCATTATTCAGGATGCCCTTTGTATTTATAAGGAAATCTTATGAGCGACGAGGCATTACTCAGGATGCCCTTTGTATTTATAAGGAAATCTTATGAGGGACGAGGCATTACTATCAGGATGCCCTTTGTATTTATAAGGAAATCTTATGAGGGACGAGGCATTACTTTCAGGATGCCCTTTGTATTTACAATGAAATCTTATGAGGGACGAGGCATTACTTTCAGGATGCCCTTTGTAAATTAATCTGCATATTACGAAAATCAATTTCTACAGGGTGATTGTAATTAAACTCCTTCAACAAAACAAGAGGGGTGATGGTACACATCGAGACGAACAATATTTGCAATGGAACCTAGGGCCACATTCCACTCCTAGTGCCAGAAAAGAGTAAAGTTACATATCCACGTTGAGCCTTCAGTTGCGCAATTCCAATCGCATGAGCGAAAGACTCAAAAGGAGCTGCTCAAACTGGCGTCCAAGAGCGTCGTTAAACAACAGCCCACACCCGCGAATGATGGCTGGACTATCGCACCCTCTGGTAGACTCCCGGTGTGGTGCCGATCTTGTCCTCAGCAACGGAGATGATTCGCGCGACGAGGTCTTCCAGGGAGTCCACAGGTGTCCCATACACCAATGGTTTTATGTTCCCCCAGAAGAAGTCCAGTGGATTAAGGTCCGGGGAGCGTGGAGGCCAAGTCACAGGTCCACCGCGTCCAATACATCGCTCGGAATATGTCGCATTTAGGAAGTATCGGACTTCGGTGGCAAAGTGTGCTGGGGACCCACCATGAATAAACCATATGCCCCTTCGTGTGGTGAGCGGAACATCCTGCAACAGAACGGGAAGCACTTGCTCCAGGAACACACGGTACGCTGCGCCGGTCAGACGTATGCGTCAATTCTCATGTGATGTTCGCACGGTAATATCGCTGAACGGGTTCGGCTGCGTTTTTAAATGTTTGCTCCTCATCGTCTACGCACGTATTCAGCGCACCTGATTTTCATCTTGTGCTACTTATGCACTGGTTGGGACTCCGTGTGCCTGCTGGACGTTTTTCGAACGTGCTCTTTTCTGGCACTAGGAGTGGAATGCGTCCCTAGGTTCCATTGCAAATATTGTTCGTCTTGATGTGTACTATCACCCCTCTTGTTTCGTTGAAGAAGTTTACAATCACCCTGTATTATTGACTGATTTGCATCTTGTGCTTCTCATGCACTGGTTGGAACTCCGTGTGCCTGCTGGACGTTTTTCGAACGTGCTCTTTTCTGGCACTAGGAGTGGAATGCGGCCCTAGGTTCCATTGCAAATATTGTTCGTCTTGATGTGTACTATCACTTGTCTTGTTTTGTTGAAGGAGTTTACAATCACCCTGTATTATTGACTGATTTGCATCTTGTGCTTCTCATGCACTGGGTGGAACTCCGTGTGCCAGCTGGACGTTTTTCGAACGGGTTCTTTTCTAGCACTAGGAGTGGAATGCGGCCCTAGGTTCCATTGCAAATATTGTTCGTCTTGATGTGTACTATCACTTGTCTTGTTTTGTTGAAGGAGTTTACAATCACCCTGTATTATTGACTGATTTGCATCTTGTGCTTCTCATGCATTGGGTGGAACTCCGTGTGCCAGCTGGACGTTTTTCGAACGGGTTCTTTTCTAGCACTAGGAGTGGAATGCGGCCCTAGGTTCTATTGCAAATATTGTTCGTCTTGATGTGTACTATCACTCCTCTTGTTTTGTTAAAGCAGTTTACAATCACCCTGTATATAACGAAATTCTTTTCGACTAAAAATTACCATTTTTTGTTTCAAAAATTTTGCTTTAGAATTTTTTTAACACTCAGATGAGAGCAAAGCGCCCTTAATTCCTTATCTTGAAACTTTTGGTTCTGTGAGGCGCACGGAGTCTTGTTAGAAGTGGGATACCACGCGAAGAGTCGTATCCATGAAGACTTTACGAAGCTGCTGTTTGTCCAAATCTGGATGGAAAGACCATCGTAGAAACTGCATTTCACGTGGAAAAAACCGTGGTGTGGGCCTTACTCTGTAGCAGTTACGTATTAATTCTCATTCAGTCAGTACATGATTGACTCGCCTCTGTTGTTCGCTCAAAATTTTGAAAACAAAATGGCTGTCCCTTGCGGATAAAGTGAAACTTTTAGATGATGTTGATCAAGGATAAAAAAGAAAGTTGTGGCTATAAAGTATAGTAGAACTCCAATTATCCGGATAAACTCCGATCACACCCCATCCGGATATTCAGAAAATCCGGATAATTGGGTTATCTTTTTTCTGTAGGCCAAATACTTATCTATACATAGTATAAAATAAAGCCGATAGGAGTCTGTCTGTTTGTTCGGGCTAATCTCGAGAATCGCTGGACGGATTTTGATGCGGTTTGCACCATTCCATAGAGCATTTGTCGAAGAAGGTTTAGGTGTGTGAAACATTAATTTATGGCAAAAGGGAAGCGAGCAGTAACGGTTTTAGCGACAAGTCAAAAAACACAAAAACGACTTTCGCATTCTTTCGTTGCTCCCAATGCCTAAACAACGATGCGCGGCGACCGGTTTACGAAACTTTTTTGCTCATTGGGAAAAAGACGCGAGGCGCATGCGCTGCGGCCGGTCTGACAGCATGTAAGGCCACAGACTAAATGAGTAGTTACATTGGACGCTGAAGGAATTGGTTTATCGGCGCTCGCACAGACTAAATGCGTAGTTACATCGGACGCTGAAAGAGAATTGGTTTATCAGCGATCGCACAGACTAAATGCGTAGTTGTTTTCGTCCACACGTATGTATCTCTTTGAGTAACTCTTTAATTAAAATTTAAATAGTGTATTAACATTATGCCGAGACGAAAATCGAGTATAGGTCGTAGTACGTCGGATGCTAAAAGAATTTGTTTATCCCGTCAAAATGAAACTTTCCAAGAAACAGAATCTCGATTGGCAAATGACAGACAAAGAATGGCTTTACAAAGAGGGAAAGATGGTCGCCTGTTGAACGTAATAATCGTCTCTCTTTAGATTCGCCGTAAATTCTAAGTTGCTATTGTGCGAAGCCGGGCCGGGTCGCTAGTTTATCAATAATATTGAAGTGAAGGAATTAACTTTTTCGTTTATCGTATTTTTAACAACAAATGTTACACAGTTTCAACAAGAAAGATGACACCGAATTTTCGGGTGTAATGCGCACGTTTTTTGAATCCGTACTGACACAAATTAAACTTATCAAAGCTATTCAAAATCAATGGAACCGGTATGGAAAACAGAAGTATCTGACCGAAGAAAGAATTTTTTCAATCGGACTTTTAATCCCGGAGATATTGCTGTAAACGGAATCATTAACTTACGTCCTCCGGTTGCAGACTTGTGCGTTAAGAAAAATTTTAAATCATATGAGAAACATTTCGCAGCAGAAATGCCCTCCAACAAAGAAATAATTTTTCAAATCAGACTCTTAAAAGCAGAGATATTGACAAATATAAGATATGGATCTACGCCCCTTGGCGGAAAAACCATGAATTATTTTAGGAAGAAAGTATTCTCAAAAGGTTTTTCGATGTGAGCGGTATCGGTCCAAGAAAAAAAAATTCAGTCGAGATTTCAGGAGCTTAGATTTTGCTGCAAATACACCAGAAGCAGAAATTAACACTTATGCCCCTTCCTTGGTGGCCAAACCATTCTTTACCAAATATTAGAAATTATACAAAACGCGTTTCCCATCAGAAGATCTACGCTGCCATACAAGAAGAATTTTTCAAATTGGATTTCTAGAAGCAGAAATATCAGGGAAAACGCAATTTACATGAACGTCCCCTAGCGGGAAGTCTATGAATTGCTTGAACATTTTGAAATTATATGAAAAACATTTCGCACCGGAAACGCTATCCAACAAAGAAGGAATTTTTCAAATCGGACTTTTAGAAGCAGCGATATTGACAAAAATAAGATATACATACATCTTCAACCCTTGTTGGAGGAGCTATGCATTATTTTAATGAAAAAAACATTCCGAAAAGGTTTATCCACGTGAGTAGTATCTGTTCGCAAACGAACATTTTTTCAATCGAGATTTTAGAACCTCAGGTTTTGCTGCAAATACATCAGAAGCGGAAGTTCAGACTTAAGCCCCCTGGTGGCCAAACAATTTTTTTTACCAAAAATTAGAAATTACATGCAAAAGATTTCCCATCAGGAGCTGTTTCCGGTGCAGAAAGAATTTTTCAAATCGGAGTGTTTGAAGCTGAGATATCGGGGGAAACGCAATTTACTTTTACGCCCCCTAGCGGAAAGTCTATGAATTGCTTGAAAATTTTTAAATTATATGGAAAACATGTCGCGTATGCAACTGTATCAAATAAAGAAGGAATTTTTCAAATCAGACCATTAGAAGCAGAGATATTGACAAGAATAAAATATATTTCTACGCCCCCTGACGGAGAAACTATGCAATGTTTTAAGAAGAAAATATTCCGAAAAGGTTTATCGACTTGAGTGGCATCGGCTCACGAACACATTTTTTCAATCGAGATTTTAGAAGCTCAGACTTTGTGGCAGATACATCAGAAGCAGAAATGAACTCTTACGCCCCCTGTTGGCCAAACTGTTCTTTACCCAAAATTAGAAACTGTACAGAAAAGATTTTTCGTAAGGAGCTGCATGCGCTGAAGAATTTTTTTTCAAATCGGAGTTTTAGAAGTAGAGATATCAGGAAAAACACGATTTATTTTTACGCCCCCTAGCAGAAAATCTATGCTTAACTTGAAAAAGTGACTATACCTAAAATACTCTTCGACATAAGTGGAATCGAAAGGTAAAAGAATTTCTTCAATCGGATGTTTAGAAGCAAATATATGGAATAAAATGTATTTTGAATTCGACATCATCTGCATTTACGCCCTCTAGTGACGAAACTGTACACCGCAAGAAAAAAAAATGAAGGATCATCATTCGCAAATTTCAAGCTTCCGAATGCAAAAGGAATTTTTCAAATCGAATTAATAGTTGCAGAGATATGGTGCCCACAGACGGACGTACGGACGGACAACCCGATAACATAAGCACGATTTTTTTTACAAAAGATGCACTAAAAATAGATAGCTACTGTACTGCATTATCATTTTTATTATTTAAATGAACGAAAAAACTAAAAACACGTAAATAAATTGACAAAAATCTTAATTTTACTTCGCCTTGAAAGAAGAACAAGCGATCCGGATATCTGGAGTCCGGATAATCGGAGTTCTACTGTATTAAAACGGCAGAAGCTGAACGGCAAAGAAAGTTTTAAAAAAAGTGCAGATCTCTCTGATTTTAACGTTGATAAAAACGATGTGATCGCTAATTAACCTACAGAGAATGACATCTTGGAAAATGTAATAAAATGTAGTGAAGAAACTATACACTAAATGATGACGAGTCTAATAAAAACCCTTCACACGAAGAAATGCTAAAAGCATTCGATACGATTCGACGAGGATTAGTTTTAAGAAAATGTTGTAAACGTCGAAATGAAACATTTTCGTAAACACCGGAATGTTTCGATATTTACAAAAATGTGAAACTTTTTACGAACAAAACACTTTTTAAAAGAAATATGTACAGAGCTAAATTACGGATTTTTTTTACAGTTTAAAATAAGTACGTATCTTTTTGGAATAATGAAAAGGAGAGGTAAGCTTTAAGTCTTCGCTTCTTTCTCTTCAATAATTTGTTAATTCAGACAAACTATTCTATGAATATATGTATTGGGTTGGTGCGAATAAAATGTCCAGCGAAGGACCAGCACAAGTGGACGGCGAGAATGGAAAAGTAGGACAACTTACCTAGGCAAAATAATTCCCCCCTCGGCATCGACACATAGAAAAAAGTCTTGTGGCTGGAACCCGACGAAGTCATCAACTGCAAGTTGAACCTCGTTGCCTGTCGTGTCCCGGACAGGAAGTGATCCAGGCGACAAAACAGATGATAGTCTGTTGTAGACAAGTCCGGAAGATACGCAGGATGAGGTAATGCTTCATAACCCAAGGCACTTAGAGTCAGCATCATTCGTCGTGCGACATGAGGGCGGGCATTGTCCTGGAGCAGAAGAGCACCGTGTCTGTTGACCAAAACCGGTTGTTTCTGCAGAAATTTTAGGTGCATCTGGTGTAATTCAGCACAATAACGTTCTGCAGTGATGGTTTGGCCACTTGCCAAGAAACTCCGATTAATTATCCCAGCTGTGGACCACCAGACAAGGAGCATCATCTTCTTGGTGTGTAGGGGTGGCTTAGGATGCCGTCCAGCAGGTTGTGCCTTGCTTAACCATTGTGCAGATCGTTTCCGATTATCATAAAGGACCCACTTCTCGTCGCAGGTGACGATTCAATGCAGTAGAGGTTCCTGTTTATTCCTGGCAAGCAGTGACGTGCAGACTTCCAAACGCCTAGTCTTGTTGGCAGTTAACTCAGGCGGCAACCAAATGTTCAGCTTTTTCACCTTACCTAGCGTAGCCACCAGACTCTGAACAACTGTCGTGTGGTGGACACCTACCTCTGCCGCTATCTCGCAACACGTTTTTCGGGGTCCGCTTCAACTACACGTAACAGAACATCGTCAGAAACAACAACAGGTCAGTGACTACGTGCTTCGTTTTGCAGGTCCGTATCTCCGTTTCGAAACTTCACAAACCATCGTCGAATGGTTTGTTCGTTGGATGTATTTTCCCCAAACGCTTTGTTAACGTTTCGAGCGGCAGGAATGGCCCGGTTTAAATTCGTACAGGAAGATGATTGTCAAATCCGGTGTCTGTATTTCTCCTTTGGATGAGTTGAAAGTTTCCTAAATGTGGGTGTTGTTTTGATCATTACCCCTCAGAGGGAAGGGACACTTTTCCTTCTGACGATACTCTTCCTTCGTATTACATGACAAATCATTTTTCGGTTCGCAGGGACCAATATCGAGCATAAAATTCCACACTGCGCATTTTGGTTTGATTATTTTTTTCTTTTGCTTTTCAAAAGTAAAACGGAAATAAAACCGGGTCAGGAACGCCTTGATCCGACCCGTTGACCCGCTAGAAATTGTCGATCCGTGACCATCTCAGGTCAATAGCAGGTATCCTTCCCTCGTTCGAGAGTAAAGCAAATTTAACTACGACGCATACTTTACTAACATCGGAAAAGATGTATAGCATTAAAATGCATTTTTGTAATGGCTTTTTTAGCTTGGGGTTCTCGTAATTTCTTCAGATTGCGATGAGATTTTGTTACGTTTATGTCAAACATGATGAAATAATGTTGGGCGACATTTTAGCAAAACATATTGTTGAGTAACAATGAAATTAACTATTGTTGCATCATTTCATGGGACAGCATGCAGCACGAACAGATTTAAACAGTGGTTTTGACAATGACACACCGTTTACCTATTTTCGTTACATCAAATTTTTTTACTTAGGATTTACTTTAGTACTGTCGGGAAAGATACATAGCATCAAAAATTCTTTTTCAGTCGGATGCCACTCACGGCGGAAAATATTTCTGTATTTTTCACAAAATAATGTTTAGTTTTCCCGGTGTGCGTGAGAGAGAGAGAGAGAGAGAGAGAGAGAGAGAGAGAGAGAGAGAGAGAGAGAGAGAGAGAGGGGGGGGAGAGAGAGAAAGAGATAGTGAAACAGAGAGGGGAGTGAAAAAGACAGAGGGAAGAGAGTCAGAGATAGAAAGTGTGAAAGAGAGAAAGAAAGACAGGGAAAGAGAGAGAGATGAGAAAGAAAGAGAGAGAGGGAAAGAGAGATATTGAGTGAAACAGAAAGGGGAGTGAAAAAGACAGAGAAGGAAGAGAGTCAGAGGTAGAAAGTGAGAGAGAGAGAGAAAGAAAGACAGGGAAGAGAGAGAGAGAGAGAGAGAGAGAGAGAGAGAGAGAGAGAGAGAGAAAGAGAGACAGGGAAAGAGAGAGAGAGAGAAAGACAGAAAAAGAGTGAAACAGAAATAGAAACAGAGGGAGAGAGGGAAAGAAAGAGAAAGGGAAAGAGAGAAAGACAGTGAAAAAGGGAGAGAAAGACAGGGGGAGAGAGAGCGAGAAAGAGGGAAGAGAGAGAGAGACAGAGAAATAGAAAAAGAGCGAAAGAGAAAGAGAGAAACAGAGTGAAAGAGGGAGAGAGAAAGACACACGAGAGAATGAAAGAGAGAAATACAGAAACAGAGTGAAAGAGAAAGGGGCACACAGAGAGAGTGAAAGAGAGGGAGGGAGAGAGAAATAGAGAAAGACGGAGGGAAAGAGAGGGAGAGAAAGACTCATGAGAGAATGAAAGAGAGAAATACAGAAACAGACTGAAAGAGAAAGAGAGAGGGGCACAGAGAGAGAGAGAGAGAGAGAGAGAAATAGAGAAAGACACATGAGAGAATGAAAGAGAGAAATACAGAAACAGAGAGTGAAAGAGAAAGAGAAAGGGGCACAGAGAGGGAGTGAAAGAGAGGGAGGGAGAGAGAGAAATAGAGAAAGACGGAGGGAAACAGGGAGAGAAAGACAAATGGAAAGAGAGAAAGACCCAGGGGAAAGTGAGAGAAATACAGAAAAAGAGAGTGAAAGGGAGAGGGACAGTGAGAGAGAGAGAGCTTTTATGAACAAGCTTGAACGCATGTTAATTCAAAAGAGACGAGTTTCAATGCTTCCGCTTCGCCCATGCATTTGTCCGGGGTTAGAGACAAAATTATCACGTACACCATGACTATATTCTGAAGAGCAGCTGTCGCAAATTGCCAACATTTAAGGTCACGTCATTTAAGATGGATAGGATAAGCATACAACGTATTGTTAAGAGATGATAGCTCATCCGTTATAACTTTATGTATTATTTAAAGGGCGTTTTCTTGAAGGAAAGCTTTGTTCTGGCGAAACATTCCTCACAGAACGACTGCATTCGCAGTACGAATTTAGTAAAACCCAGACAGCGGACTAGCAGCCGAAAAAAAGTTATATGATGGATTCGGGAGCCTTTGGGGAATCAAACCTTTACTAAATAAACCGCAAGTATGAACAGATTGCTTCCAACAAGAAGAGTAAAAAGTTAACCGTAACTGCACAAATGCAAAAATGACCTTAATTATGATGAAGCACCACTTCAAGTCTTAACTCCACGAACTCTATCTAAAGAAACGTTCAGTAGTTAATAAAGTCATTTGCCAAATCAACGTCACCCACAATGTTTTCCTAAGAAAAAAAGAACGGCATGACTTGTTCACAGGATTAAAATCGTGCAGCAGAACACTTGCGTGATAGCGTGCTGTCTGACTACGAAATGTGGATTAGGTACCTCTATAAAAAATACCAAGCAATCATGTCGATTTTAACAGTTATTGAGACATACGGTACGAAACACGATTACGAATCTAGTCCCAGACACGGGTGTGAAATTAAGATACTTCATAATTCAAGGGACGGTTCTCAAAACTAAATGCTTCAAAATTATGAGAGAGTATTAAAATGGGTACAGGATGCCACTGATTACCAAGAATGTAATTAGCGCAGGTGGTAAAGGTGCCAAAATTCTAATTTAATATTTCTCAAAACTAAATACTTTAAAATTATGGTTCTTAAAACTAAATGCTTCAAAATTACGGTTTTCAAAACTAAATGCTTCAAAATTATGGTATTCAAAACTAAATGCTTCAAAATTATGGTTCTCCAAACTAAATGCTTCAAAATTATGAGATAAACAAATGGACAGAAAACAATGTTCTCAAAACCAAATACTTCAAAATTACAATGTTCTCAAAGCCAAATACTTCAAAATTACAATGTTCTCAAAACTAAATGCTTCAAAGGATGCTTCTAAATGCTTCAAAACCATGCTTCAAAATGATGTTTCTAAATGCTTCAAAACCATGCTTCTAAATGCTTCAAAATCATGCTTTAAATGCCTCAAATTATGCTTCTAAATGCTTCAAAACTAAAGGCTAATTATGCTTCTAAATGTTTAAAAATGATGGACAATGTTCTCAAAACTAAATGCTTCAAAATTATGAGGGAATATTAAAATGGTACAGGATGCCACTGATTACCAAGAATGTAATTATCGCAGATGGTTAAGTGTGCCAAAATTCTAATCTAATACCTCTCAAAACTAAATGCTTGAAAATTATGGTTCCCAAAACTAAATGCTTCAAAATTATGAGATGTACACATGGAAAGAAAACAATGTTCTTAAAACTAAATGCTTCAAAATTACAATGTTTTCAAACTAAATGCTTCACAATTACAATGTTCTCAAAACTAAATGCTTCAAAATTACAATGTTCTCAAAACTAAATGCTTCAAAATTACAATTCTCAAAATTAAATGCTTCAAAATTACAATGCTCTCAAAACTAAATGCTTCAAAATTACAATGTTCTCAAAACTAAATGCTTCAAAATTCTGCCTCTAAATGCTTCAAAACCAAATGCTAATTCAAAATTATGCTTTTAAATGCTTCATTCTTCGGCGATCGGGTTATCTTCAAAGGTTGTGGCCGCTCAGGTCTCCAGATTTAACTCCACTCGATTACTTCTTACGGGGGTCATCTGAAAGGTACTGTATATAGCAATAAACCTAAAGCTATTCGGCAGATGAAAAACAACAACACACAGGAAATTGAAGCAATAAATACCAACATGATGAGCCGTACATTTAACAATATGCAGCGACGACTTGATCTCTGTTTGGATGCAAATGACGGGCATTCAACATCTTCTCTGACATCGATGTGATTGTGAATAGGTAAGGCACTTCGTCTTCAAATTTCAGCTTGAAATGTTTTTCCCTTTCAAAATTATAGCCCTTTTTTTTGGGGTAAAGTTCCGACTGAATCATTCTGTATTTACTGTATTACTGTCGGGAAAGATGCAATGCATCGAAGATAAGTGCGAATGGATGTCTTAATGAGTCAAACAATGAAGAGAGAATAAATATATCAGCAGCGAGAGAAACAACTTCTGTGCAAAGAAAGTTGTGTTTCCTTTTCATAAAGACACGTGCCGGTCTAAAATGAAACCCAAGAAGTTGTTTTGGAAAGAAGCGCGTTTGTAGTACTTTTTTTTTTTTTTTTTTTTTTTGGTCTATTTATTTTGCGCTTGAGTTGGAATCGACTGCACACGAAAAATATCTCATCGAGAAGGGAAAGACCTCCCAATACAAACACACACGACAGGCCGTACAACCACAACGGCACGAACACTAGAAATAACATTTGGTTCCACCTCCCTCGAGGGGAGGCTGTCCTTCTGATACAACACGAGGACGTGTTTCACATGACAAAAACTTTTTATCAGGAAATTTAATCTACGGGTATCATACAGAACGCCCACGATGTTATTCTGGTGCCACATATTCGGTTGATGCAGAACTTCCCGGTCGATTCCCACGGAAGTTATGATTTGTTTTGTCGTGTAATACTTTCATTTGGAAAGTATAGTCATTATTTTCCGGTATCTTAGTCACTTAAATATTTGGTATCGAACGTACGATGCATTTCCTTCTTCAATGACTTTTTATGAAATTGAAGACTACTTCAGTGTAGATTCACTTCGTACACGTCTGAAACCTTTGAAATGAGCTGTTTATAAAGCCATCTCAATGTCATAGTTGCGTACGTAAGTGAAGATGACACGTGTCTGATTGCTATTGGGTGTTCCTAATAATTTGCTACTTCAGTGTAGATTTACTTCGTACATGACTGAATCATTTGCAGTGAGTTGTTTATAAAGCCATCTCAAAGTCATAGTTGTGCACGTAAGTGAGAATGACACGTGTCTGATTGCTATTGGGTGTTCCTAATAATATGCTACTTCAATGTAGAATCACTTCGTACACGTCTGAATGATTTGCAGTGAGTTGTTTATAAAGCCATCTCAACGTCACAGTTGTGCACGTAAGTGAGAATGACACATGTCTGATTGCTATTGGGTGTTCCTAATAATATGCTACTTCAATGTAGAATCACTTCGTACACGTCTGAATGATTTGCAGTGAGTTGTTTATAAAGCCATCTCAACGTCATAGTTGCGTACGTAAGTGAGGATGTCACGTGTCTGATTGCTATTGGGTGTTTCTAACAATTTGCTACTTCAGTGTAGATTCACTTCATACACGTTGGAATACTTTGCAGTGAGCTATTTATAAAGCCATCTCAACGTCATAGTTGCGTACGTAAGTGAGGATGGCACGTGTCTGATTGCTATTGGGTGTTTCCTAATAATTTGCTACTTCAGTGTAGATTTACTTTGTACACGTCTGAATCATTTGCAGTCAGCTATTTATAAAGCCATCTCAAGGTCATAGTTGTGCACGTAAGTGAGAATGACACATGTCTGATTGCTATTGGGTGTTCCTAATAATATGCTACTTCAATGTAGAATCACTTCGTACACGTCTGAATGATTTGCAGTGAGTTGTTTATAAAGCCATCTCAACGTCACAGTTGTGTACGTGAGGATGGCATGTGTCTGATTGCCATTGTGTTTCACTAAATTCTTATACTTTTTGACAACTGAAGTGTGTCAAAGGTAGATAAAAAGCCACGTAGAGTGTAGGGGTGTATGGTGTGGTGGTACGAGGTTTGATCTTTTACATTTTGAATCTGGACCGCATTTTATCTTTCTAGTTATGCACGTTGCATAAGTTTAATCTACGGAATTCACAATCTGATTCCGTCAATAGCACTTGCAGTTATTCGAAGAGAAATCGTGTCGATGTTTTCATGAAGCTGAACTTCGACTGACGGTACAGAAATAAAATAATAGTTGGGTTCTTTCGTAGGTTTCGTTTCACAAGCTACATCTGGCAATATGAAGCAGGCAGGAGTAGTGGTATATATATATTTTTAGTGTCTGTTGTTTCAGCAAGCAATCTGGAAAACACACCAACAAAACAATATAACTTCAGAAGCCCTAAGAAGGGAAAAAACAACATAATTAATAGCTGACAAGCGTAACTAGAAATCTTTCGCTGAACACGTTAGTATTCATTTCGCGAACAATGCCTATCATTTCATGGTTATTTAAAGTAAGATATTAGGTCGCTGCAGATGGATGTCGGATTTAGCGCGCCGCGGATGGCTTAGTGGTTAGCGAGTCAGACTATCATTGAAAGGTCTCAGGTTCGAGTCTGGGCTGATCTATCAGAGATGGTGTGATTTACTAACAATCGCTGAATATCCGCCGTGCATCGGACGAGCACGTTAAGTGACGGCCCCCAGGCTGGACCCACTGGTTAAATGGGTATCCTTTCCTATGACCCCCCCCCCCTGAAATTCTCTCACTCCTCTGTGTGCAGCATCGTACTAGTACGGTGGGGCCATCTACTGTACTCTAATCTCACTACAACTGTTCTGTCAAGATTTGCTATCATTCCTTCCATTTCTGTGTACTGTCCAAAAGGCGATCTCCCTGTATGTGGCTGGGACCTTAACTACACTCACTGTGGACCGACGTCCTACAAGAAAATGACAAATACATGTCGGATTTAGCAGACTCTTGCACTTGGCAGGTAATTAAGGGATCAACGGAATGCGCGGTGTAGCTTGTGATATGTAAATTTAAAGCTTCAAAGCTGCTGCTTATAAAGCACTGGCCATTTCGTCCGTGGCATCAGTTCTAAAGTGATTGTGTCACAGAGAAAAGAACGATGGATCCGATACTAATCAGTGCCATTTTTCTGATATGAGTTTAAACTTGGATAATGTACATCGGAGGCAGCTGGCAATATCAGTACAGCATTTGGTAGAAGCACCGTTAGTAAACGCAAGACAAAAAGCTGATTTGCTAAATTGCCGTCCGGCGTCATGAGGTTTGAAAATGAACCATGCGGTAGACCAAAAGGAGCTATCGATGATGCCGAGTTTGAGGCCTTAACTGAATCCGATGCATCTCAAGCGGTGGGAGAACTTGGCAAGAAATTTGGAGCACACTATGCGACCAACTGCGGTCTGGCGACATGAGGTTTGAAAATGAACCATGCGGCAGACCAAAAGGAGCTATATAATAAGTTGTAACAAACAGTCAAACATAGGGACATACTTGGTGAGGTATTATTGTTCCACAAGATAAAATCTCTGAAATGGCGAAAAATGATAGTTATATCTAAACATAGGGACATACTTGGTGAGGTATTATTGTTCCTCAACTCTGAAATGGCGAAAAATTATAGATATATCTAAACATAGGGACATACTTGGTGAGGTATTATCGTTCCACAAGACAAAATCTCTGAAATGGCGAAAAATTATAGTTATATCTAAACATAGGGACACACTTGGTGAGGTATTATTGTTCCACAAGACAAAATCTCTGAAATGGCGAAAAATTATAGTTATATCTAAACATAGGGATATACTTGGTGAGGTATTATTGTTCCACAAGACAAAATCTCTGAAATGGCGAAAAATTATAGTTATATCTAAACATAGGGACATTCTTGGTGAGATATTATTGTTCCACAAGACAAAATCTCTGAAATGGCGAAAAATTATAGTTATATCTAAACATAGGGACATTCTTGGTGAGATATTATTGTTCCACAAGACAAAATCTCTGAAATGGCGAAAAATTATAGTTATATCTAAACATAGGGACACACTTGGTGAGGTATTATTGTTCCACAAGACAAAATCTCTGAAATGGCGAAAAATTATAGTTATATCTAAACATAGGGACATACTTGATGAGGTATTATTGTTCCACAAGACAAAATCTCTGAAATGGCGAAAAATTATAGTTATATCTAAACATAGGGACACAGTTGGTGTGGTATTATTGTTCCACAAGACAAAATCTCTGAAATGGCGAAACATTATAGTTATATCTAAACATAGGGACATTCTTGGTGAGATATTATTGTTTCACAAGATAAAATCTCTGAAATGGCGAAAAATTATAGTTGTATCTAAACATAGGGACATACTTGGTGAGGTATTATTGTTCCACAAGACAAAATCTCTGAAATGGCGAAAAATTATAGTTGTATCTAAACATAGGGACATACTTGGTGAGGTATTATTGTTCCACAAGACAAAATCTCTGAAATGACGAAAAATTATAGTTATATCTAAACATAGGGACATACTTTGGAGAGGTATTATTGTCCCACAAGATAAAATCCCTGAAATGGCGAAAAATTATAGTTATATCTAAACATAGGGACATACTTTATTGAGGTATTATTGTTTCACAAGATAAAATATCTGAAATGGCGATAAGATGGACATATTGCCAGAAGGACAGACCACTGTTGGCCAACCGAAATTTTAGACTGCATTCCTGGGCTACAAGCATTGAGCAGATTGCAAACCCGGTTTGAGATGCCAGTACCTTACACCCCCTTGCATTCACATCGTAGTTCAGAATCACAAAGACGTGAAAACCGGAAATGGGACAACTACGTGCTCCTGATACCAAGACAACTTTCCACAATACAGCGCGGCTAACTGTGACATTTTTGCGATAGCTTCTCTTCAACGAAGTGCAGCTGTTCTGAAATTTGGTGAACAGGGAAAAAAATCAAGTACTTTTCAAGGACTCGTAAAAAATTAAAGGACTTTCAAGGGCCCTTGAAAAGGAAAATTAAATTCAAGGAGTTTTCAAGGACTTTCAAGGACAGTGGTAACCCTGGAAATACACCTACTTTTCATCGCACGTAACAATTCTCTTGATGAAACGTACATCGCGCGAGTTTTCTAGGAGTTTCGTGCACACTTCAACTCCGCGGTTTTCTTCAGCTGGCGTCTGTTTGTGAGGGACAATGCGGCAGCTTCTGTAGACCTTGCCGAGGTCCTGAAGGTGACGAACCATGGTCGCCTGATAATCTGCGAGTGCTGGTTATCGGATTTGCCTCTACGGCCTGACGCACGGGCTCCGAATCCACGGTTCGCGGCCAACCTGACCTTGGCTGATCGTCGAGGTTTCTGTCACCTGAGCGAAATTTCTCGAACCATCTTGTTGCGGTGCTGTGGTCCAAGAAACCTCCCCCTTTCGCATGACAAATGTTTCGTGTTGCTTGAGCAGCGTTATGGCCGAGTTTCAACCAGAGTTGGAAACGGGTCAAAAATTTTGGACCTGGACCCGTCCCGGACCCGTAACTGACCCGGGCAAATCTGCTTTGTATATATATATATATATATATATATACATACGGGATGTAAGGTCCAGTGATGCGTAACATTACAGCCTCTCCTTGACAAATGTCAACCCCGCCTTCTCGTGGTACATCCTGTTCCCACTAAAGGGGCTCTGACGACCGCCAATAGCGGTATAACTATACCATCGGGATTAGAGGAAATGCTATCCCACACTCACCAACCCGCTTGGCCAGCGTGGTGAGTTATGGCCAAACCCCTCCAAAATGACTCCACAACTTAAATCTTGGCCCTCAGTCTCCGGCAGCTGGAATGTACCTGGCCAAGGCAGCGGCCAGTGCGACATGAAGGCAGAGGGTGCTAAGAATCCCCGGAGGACCGGACTAGGCTGCCATCTGATGCTGACCTTGGCTACGTATAACGGACGCTCCCTATTTTCTGATTCAAGGCTTCTTGAATTGGAAGAGGAACTACAAAGGATCAAGTGGGACATCGTCGGGCTAAGTGAGGTAAGGAGAAAAGGAGAAGATCTCATTGAACTGAAAAGTGGAAATCTCTTCTACTATCGTGGGACAGATACTGGCAGAACTAGTGGTGTTGGATTTATAATAAACAAGAAACTGAAGGATAAAGTTGTAGAAGTTGAAAGTTCCTCTGACAGAGCTGCACGACTCGTTATCCAACTCTCGAGAAGATACCAGGCTCAGATTATTCAAACTTATGCACCCACCACAAGTCATCCTGAAGAAGAAATTGAAGAATTTTATGAGGAAATTCGTGATCTAAATAATAAAGGTAAGCAGCACTTGAAGATAATTATGGGAGATTTCAATGCAAAAATAGGTCAACGGCAAAAGAATGAAACTTCAGTAGGTAAATTCGGTCACGGCAACAGAAACCAGCGTGGAAATACTCTCGTAGAGTTTGCAGAGGCAGAAGGGTTTTTCATCTTGAACTCCTTTTTCAAGAAAAAGCCACACAGGAAATGGACATGGAGACATCCAAATGGGACGACAAGTGAAATTGATTTTATTATGTGTAACAAAAAATTCGTCATAGAAGACTGCAGTGTGCTAAACAAGTTCAACACAGGCAGTGACCATAGATTGGTGAGATGTAAGATGCACCTCAACACTAAACTCGAACGTAGCAAGCTCATAAGACAAACAAAATGTATTGACATAACCAACCTTAAAAACACCATAATACCTTCAAATTGGAACTGAAGAACAGATTCTCTGCTTTAGAAGGCCTAACATCGGAAGAAGTGGATATTTCTGAAGTTAACAGAAAAGTAACCAAAGCTCTTATGGAAACAGCAACAAAATTAGCTGGGTCTAAGAACAAATTGCATGTGAAAAAATTATCAGGAAAAACCAAAATGTTGATGCAAAAAAGAAGAGTGATGAGGACAACTAAAGAAGATGTGACTTCCAAAGTGGAATATATAGAGCTATGCAAGACAGTACGAAAAAGTATCACTGAAGACGTAAGGAAATTCAACTGTGAACTAGTAAAGAAAGCAATTGAAAACAACCAAAGCCTAGAGATAGCAAAAGGACATCTCAGTAAGGGGAAAAAACAGATTATGGCACTGAGAAAAGAAGATGGTTCTGTAACAAGAAATAGAGGCGAAATTTTGACAAGAGTGAAAGATTTCTACTCCAAATTATATGAAAGGGATGATACATGTACTCCAGACATCATGAAAGGTACCAGTACCAGAGTTCTTCCAGTCCTTCCAGCAGAAGTTGCACATGCAATCAAGAACATGAAGCGGGGAAAAGCTCCGGGAGAAGATGGAATTACTGTAGACATCATACAAGAAGCAAGTGGAGAAATCGAAACAGTACTCGCCCAAATTTTCACTCGATGCCTTAATGAAGGGAAAATTCCTGAGGATTGGAACAACGCTAGAATGATCTTGCTACATAAAAAAGGTGACATTGAGGATCTCAGGAACTTCAGACCTATCAGCCTCCTATCAGTAGTTTATAAAATCTTCACTAAAGTTCTTTCACACCGCTTGAAGGTAACACTGGACATGGCTCAACCGGATTCAGGAATGGCTACAGCACAATAGATCATATTCACGTACTGAGAGAACTAATTGAAAGAGCGAGGGAATATGAACTTCCATTGTGCATGGCTTTTATCGATTATGAAAAAGCCTTTGATTCGGTGAAACCATAATCAGTTACAATAGCTCTGAAATCCTGCGGTATTGAAGATGCATACATTAATATTATTAATAACATCTATGAAAATGCAAGAGCAAAGATTCGGCTGTTTGAAAATACAACACACATAAAAATTGGAAAGGGAGTGAGACAAGGTGACACCATATCTCCGAAGCTCTTTAATGCTACATTGGGAAATGTCTTTCAATCACTGAACTGGGAAAACAAAGGGATAAAAATTAATGGAGATTATCTAACCCACCTTCGTTTTGCTGATGACGTAGTCATTTTTGCAACTACCCCATCAGAGCTGCCGAGTATGATCCAGGAACTTGCTGACAAGAGTAAAGAAGTGGGATTAAAAATGAACTTTCAGAAGACAAAAGTGATGTTCAATGCTTTTTCAAGAAATGAAGATTTATCGATTGATGGAGAAAAGCTGGAGATAACAGACACGTACGTTTATCTTGGACAGCAGATATCAAGTGAGGGTCACATTGATGAAGAAATTAATCGGCGTACAAAACTTACCTGGAGAGCTTTTGGAAGAAACAGCATAATTTTCAAGAGCAATATGCCATTATGTCTTAAAAGAAAAGTGTGTGATCAATGCATTCTTCCAGTGCTTACGTATGGTGCAGAGACGTGGACCTTAACTAAAAGAGACATACAAAGGCTGCAGACAACTCAAAACAGCATGGAGAGGTGCATGCTTGGTGTAATCAGGAGAGATAAGAAGAGGAACTCGTGGATCCGAAAAATGACAAGAGTGGAAGACATCATGATCAGAGTTAAATCCCTGAAATGGCAATGGGCTGAACATACTGCCAGAAGCACAGACCATCGATGGACAGCCGAAATTTTAGATTGGATTCCAAGGGACAGGAAAAGACCCAGAAGAAGACCACATGGGAAATGGGTGGATGAAATTCGAAAGTATGCAGGAGTGACATGGAGGAGACTGGCACAAGACAGACCGTTGTGGAGGAAACTTGGGGAGACCTTCGTTTAGCAGTGGATTGATAATGGTTGACAATGATGATGATGACATACACATATAAACGTTATACATATATTCATCCCAATAATTGCTTGATATCTAATAACTGAAATCCTTTTTTAATACTAAAAACTTGATTACTTGCTAAATTTTAGTGACATTTTTAGTGCCATTATTTTTCGTAATCCAGAAGTAATGACTGACTATGACTGTGAGTATATTACAAATGGGAATCATTACTTACGATTACACAAATGTACTTTGGTTGTTCACTCTTTCCACGCTTTGATGGAGGTGCGCATACTTTCATATGGTACGTTAGATTTTTGGTTCCATAATCTTTTATTACCCCATCGACATGTTTCTTTGTAATTATACACTTTCCACATTTTGAAAAACAAGGAAGAACAAACAACACATAATTATTAACCGGTTCCATAATGAGATGAAACAATTTCCAGCATTCACTCTTTCCCTTGTGGTTTTCAACAAGCATGTATTTGTTGACCACGACGCCTTTCTCAAACTCCTTAATATTAAATCCATCCATATTAAGGAGTTAATTTCGATATGACATGTCATGGGAACGGGATGTTAGCACATCAATCGAAAACCTCTGAATGCTCAATGTAAAAGATGCAATGTGAAAAGTAACTCTTAGTCAGACAGTGAACTTCGCACGGAGAGAGTGAATCAGCTGAGAAGCAGGCGAAAGGCGTTTTCCTGTATCTTGCCCTGGACAATCGCGCTGTAAAAGAACGCTAAGGAAGTATCTTTTTACGATATGGTGTCGGTGTGTCTGACGTCGTTCGGTGGAAATCTTCGTTGCTTTAAGAAAGAGACGACAATATTTTTGCATGGCAAGTCTTTATTCACTCCGTGGGCACCAGTATCGACTACAGAATTCCACAACGCGCATTTTTCTTTGGAATAGATTTTTCTCTTTTCAAAAATAAAACGGGAATAAAACCGGGTCAAAATCGGGTAAGGAACACCCGTTGGACCCGCAAGAAATTGTCGACCGGTAACCCGTTTCCATCTCTGGTTCAAACTCGTAAAGCAAAAAGTTCCCTAATTATCCGGTTGTGGTTGTTCATCTTTTAGGCGTTCCAACGACAGACAGAACGATGACCTGCAATGCTGTTCACAGCAACGACTACCACTTTATATACCTTTCGACTGCATGCAGTGCGCGACTTGATTTAGTTTAAACACGTGACATACTCGCCGCAGCACATGCGTTTATGCAAATATTGCAAAACTTTCGACTCACCCTCTGTATTTTCATTAAACAAAGTGTATTTTGTGTGTTTGAAGTTTCCATCAAACATTCCGATATTTTCATCTATACAACAACAAATAAAATCTGTGATACACATGCAGGCGAAAGTTTTCATCCGTTCCTTTTTCTAAAACAGGGGTTGGAAAAGGAGTAAGAAGAAAGGTGGATAAAAAACAAAAACATGGATCGCCAGTGATATGAAGGATTTAGTTGGATATGACGAGGTTAACGCATGATAAGCCGCTCTGAAAAAGAACAAAAAAAAAAAAAAAAACCAATGGCTTCAACGAACAAGCAATGTTTTAAAAATGGAAGTTTTTCTGAATGAACAGCAACATCAACGAACGGAAGATAAACCAGCGATCAAAATCAGGTAAAACAGAACATGACAGGCATTGGCAACGGTTAAGATGCCACTAATAGCATCATTCTTGAACAAGTTGTGTTTAATCAAAGAATTTTCTTAGTTCGACAGGAGAAAAAAAAAAACTCGGAGTAAAAAACTCTTCCCAACGTCTTAGGTCTCGGTGTCGCTCTTTTGGAACCCATCAAGCGTTCGGCAACATGAAAAGGACGCGAACTTATTGGAGCTGCCATTTTGGTTGGCATCTGTTAATTAGATTGGAAGTGAGGACTTAATTAAAAGGGATTTCGAGGGTTTTACATTGCCTTCCTTTTTTCATTCTTTTTCTCCTTCGCTTTCTTGTGTGCATACGATCACGGCGTTTCTCCAAGAGAGGGTATGCTGCCCGCATGGAACATTACAAAAGTAAATCCACGTAATTAAACAGACAGTACGAGCCGGCAAATGAGGCTTAAAAGCAGGTTTTCATTTTGTGAAAGGAATTCGAATGAACAGGAAAAGTTCGAAACCTCTTGGACTCCACTTCGTCTCCTTGAAATCCCCCCCCCCCCTCCTCCTCCTCGGGAAGCTCACGTTACGTTCAGTTACAGATACGAGTAAGAAAAAAACTGAAGCAGAGAGAGATACAATATATGAGAAAGAAAACGGAAAAGCTGTTGTTTAAAAACAAGGGCAAAGCCTTTTACACGAGGAATTAACGATAATTACAAAAGTTTCCTTTTATTTTTGTTCTCGGTTACGATGCGTAGGTAAAAGTAGTGGAAGGATTCTTGCACAGATAACACTGAACTTTTTAATCTTATTAATCTACACGGCCCAGGTACAAAAAATGCTACTATATGTAAAAAAACAACAACAACGTAGAACTCTTAAACTATTTCCGTGTTTTTAAAGCACAATTTCAATGTTTCTTGGACCATGAACAATGGATTACGCAATCAAATTTATTTTTTTTTAGTTTGAGGGGAATTAAAATAAAGGTACACAATACTGTTACTGCTGATACTCAGCGAGAAATCGTCTTAAGAAACGATATCAACCGGAAATAAAGATTTTGAAAAAAAAAAAAAAAACCAAAAATTTTAAATAAGAATCTTACTTTATATGAGCACAAGTGGTGTGGTGAAGGTGACTAGCACCCTGGGGTAAGATATACACTGCAGTACAAAATTAAAGAAGAAATTCGCACTAAACACTTTGAGCATGGACGAAACTGCAACGCAAGATGATGTGCGAGCAGAGATAGAAAGGAATCCCGGGCAGCGGGTCACCAGATTGACAATTTCTTGCAGGTCAAACGGGTCTGGTCAAGGTGTTCCTGACCCGATTTCGACCCGGTTTCATTTCCGGTTTATTTTTAAAAAGTAAAAACATATATATATATATATATTTCAAAGAATCCTTCAGAGATCTTCGAAATAATACTTCAGAGCTGCAGAGTACGTTCCAGGAACTTGCCGGGAAGGGTAAAGAAATGGGATTAAAAATGAACATTCAGAAGACCAAACTGAAGTACAATACTTTTAAAAGGAATAAAGATTTACCGATTGATGGGGGAAACCTGGAGATAACCAATGCCTACGTTTAGCTTGGACAGCACATATGAAGCGAGGGTCACATTGATGGAGAAATTAATCGACGAAAAAAACTTGGTTGGAGTGCTTTTGCAAAAAACAGTACAATTTTTGAGAGCAATATGCCAGTATGTCTCAAAAGAAAAGTGTTTAATCAATGCATCCTTCCAGCGCTTACGTACGGAGCAGAGTTTTTTTCGACAATTATTTCTTAACTAAACAAGTTAGTAAAATCATGCAATGCATTGATTATAATACGCTTTCCAACATACCAGAAATCATTACTCAAGTTATGAGGATAATGGCTGTGGAATAAATCTCGCTCCTGTCCCCTGACCTTTGATCTCATTTCCATTATATTGAACAGAACCGGTTCAGTACACCTGCGAAATAACATAATAACGTTTTGTCGCAATCGCAGCATTTTTACGTAAGTTATGATGTATAAGGGCTATGGAACAGATCCCGCTCCTGTGTCCTAAACTTTGACCCCAGTTCGCCCATTTTCAATAGGATTCGTCCCCAAGCAGGCCCCTACGATCTACTAACATTTCATCCAAATCGAAGCATTTTTACGTAAGTTATGACGCATAATGGCGATGGAAGTGATTCCGCTCTTATGTCCTGACCTTTGACCCCATTTCCAATAGATTGTGTACCCAGCTGGTCCCCTACCACATACTAAAATTTCATCGAAATCGAACCTTTTTTACGTTAATTATGACGCATAACAGCAGTGGAATGGATCCCGCTCCTAAGTCCTGACCTTTGATCCCATTTACCTCACTTTCAAAAGGGTTCCTTCCCAGGAGTTTCTCTACCACATACTAAAATTTCATCGAAATCGAACGATTTTTACGCGAGTTATCGTGCGGACGGACATACTATGCACACAACGCGCGACGTAATGAGGCAGATAGGAATCGCGACCATCTGGTCGCAAGAGTGTGACGTCATAAAACTTTAACATGATCCACACACAACGCCTAACGTAATGAGACGGATGGCGTGACCGCGAGCCAACATCTCAGTCGCGAGATTGTGACGTCATAAGGTTTCTAAGCATGTGTAACGTTCAAGGAACGACGCCATGACACTAAAAACGTGGTAATTCGGGGTGGTTATTTACGCACTAAACTAATTTTCCTAAAGTCGAGATCAAGCTAAATCGATTTCTGGTACCAGAAAACGGTAGGTTAACGACTTTCATCAAAATCCTTACAGCCGTTTTCAAAATAAAATTCACATAGATACAAGAATTGCTGCTTTAAGGTGGACGTCAAGTAATGTTGCTTCCAATACTTCCAACGGAAAAACTTATGTACACATTTTCTTCACAATGAATGCGTTCCGAAGGATGAAAATTTGAACATCGATTAAAATAGCTTCATTTTATAACTTGGAATACTTAATATTTTCTAAAACATAACCATAATTATGCAATCCAACATTTATTTGTCTACTGACGTCATCAAAGTACAGGTCGCGCCATCTTTTTTCTGGTTTCAACACCACCAAAGGAAACGTTATTGTTTTTTAATATAATTAAGGTTATGATTTAGAAAATGTTAAGTATTCCAAGTTATAATATGAAGTTATTTTTAATCGATGTTCAAATTTCCATCCTTGGGAGCCCACTAATTATGAAGGAAATATGTACAAAAGTTTTTCCATTGGAAGTATAGGAAGCAAAATTACTTTACGCCCGCCTTAATAGTATGGGATAAGGGCGATGGAATGGATCCCGATCCTATGTCCTGACCTTTGACCCCACTTGTCCTATTTTCAATAGGGTTCGTCCACAGGTGATCCCCTACCACATACTAAAATGTCATCGAAATCGAACCATTTTTACGCACGTTATGACGCATAAGGGCAATGGAATGGATCCCGCTCCTATGCCGTGACCTTTGACCCTATTTCGTCCATTTTCAATAGGGTTCGTCCACTGGTGGTCCCCTAGCACATACTAAAATTTCATCGAAATCGAACTGTTTTTACGCGAGTTATCATGCCAACAGACGGACGGACGGACATAGCTGCAGCATATACACTTCTTCAACCTACGGTTGGAAAGCATAAAAAAGACATAGAAAGCCTGCAGACAACTGAAAGAACATGGAGAGATGCATGCTTGGTTAATACACACAATTGACGTCGACCAGGAACATCAAACAGAAGTCATTGCTCTTTCCACATTTATAAGTGAGTCACAGAAAATTTCTCATCAGCCACCAACGAGAATCGAACCCAGGATTTTCCAGTTACGCGCCGGACATGCTCCATTTCTGGGTTCGATTCCCGGTGGCGGCTGATGAGAAATTTTCCGTGACTCACTTTTAAATATGGAAAGAGAGATGACTTCTGTTTGATGTTCCTAGTCGACGTCAATTATGTGTATTCATTCGCCTCCTAGTTAATTGTTCAGTTGCTGCTTTCCATCTTTGGATGAATCCCCAGCATTGTACGCGCTCCATGAAGCAACCTGCCATGTAGTTTGGCAGTTACTCACATGTGAGTCAGGAGAATTCGAGGCCGCTGTGGTGCAGTGGTAGCATGTCCGGCGCGTAATTGGAAGGCCCTGGGTTCGATTCTCGGTGGCGGCTGATGAGAAATTTTCCGTGACTCACTTATAAATGTGGAAAGAGAGATGACTTCTGTTTGAGGCATGCTTGGTGTAGCCAAGAAAGATAAATGAGGAACTCGTGGATAAGAAAAAATGACAAGAGTGGAAGATATCATGATCAGAGTAAAATCCCTGAAATGGCAATGGGCTGGACACGTGAGGAGAACGGTCCACCGATGAACAACCGAAATTCTAGACTGGAATCCAAGGGACAGGAAAAGACCCAAAAAGACCACGTGGGAGATGAAAGACAACATAGAAGATGGGTGGATGGAGGAGACTGGCCCAAGAGTGTCCTTTGCTGAAAACACTTGAGGAGACCTTCATCCAGCGTTGAATCATTAATGATGATAATGATGATGATGATGATGATATATTCGAATTTATCGTTCAAAGAAAATTTGTTTGGGTCAGGTCCGGTCCCAAATGTTTGACAACTCTGTGTACGAGGCGCATTCCGCAAGTTTTTAGCTGTTTAAAGGAATACTAGACGAAACCCGTCGGAATCCAAGGTAATTTGGTTGGTTTCTTTTTATTACTTTTTGGAAATAATAAACTCATATGAAACGTTTATTTACATCTTTACATAACAGGAAACGTCTTACCTACGTGAATAAACTGGATCGAATGAATGTTAAATTATATATATACACTGAAGAGCAATTGAATTAGATATACCTGTCTAGTAACGTGTAGAACCACCTTTCGGCCTGAGGACGGCAGCGATTCGTCTCGGCATTAACTCGACAAGACACCGGAAGAGTTGGGAAGCCATACGGATCCACGACCCCTGAACAAGCTCCCGCAGCTCACGAAGATTTAATGGAGTGGGGTCAGAGCCTAGAACATCTCTCTCGATGGCATCCCAGATGTGCTCGTTGGGATTGAGGTCAGATGACCTAGCTGGCCAAGGAAGCGAGGTCACGTCGGTGGAGTGTTCATCCAACCATTCAGATACAACTCGGGAGGAGCGATGGCACGTTGCATTGTCTTGTTGCAGAATGAGGTCCCCAGTGGGATGTTGAAGACGCACAAATGGGAGCAAATGGTCTTCCAGGATATCCCGGTAACGTCGACCTGTGAGGGACGATGTCATACGTACCAGGGGTCCCATTTCAGTCCACGTAAACAGTCTCCAGACGAAAATGCCACCCCCACCAGCTTGAAGAGTACCCTGCTGGCAAGAAGGATCCATCGCTTCATGTGGTTTGCGCCGTACTCGTATCCTGCTATCCGCGTGTACCAACGTGAATCTCGACTCATCAGTTCAGGTAACATTTTTCCACATGTCTAGGGTCCAGTGGCGATGATCCCACGCCCATGCTAATCTTTGCACCCTGTGATGTGCGGTCAGCAGCGGTACCCTCGTGGAACGATGGCTTCTGTACCCCATAGCGAGGAGATAGTTCTGGATGGTGTGGCTGCTTACACGTTTTTGTGCACCAGCGTTAAATTGCTGAGTGATTTCTTGCACTGTGGCCCGTCTATCTGCTGTTACAATGTCGAGTGTACGCTGTTCCGATAAGAACTTCTAAGCAAATTCCTGCTAACGTTGTTTTGCGCAACGGTTAGCACAGAAAAGAGACTTTGGACTATCTCTGGCCCTCCATGCTTCCGCCTTCAACAGCGCGTGAGTCAACCGCAGGCGATTGGATGTCAATGATTTTACATGGGAACCTTGCCGCCCCACAACGCCTGAATTGTTGCTCCAATCTTATTTTTCTTTTCGACTGGCACATCTACATAGTAAAACCTTTAGTTTGATACTTCAACCATATGTTTACGTACAGCCGTTCTCTCACAACTGGTCTTACAGTAAAAAACCTTATAGAATTAATATATAGATACTGTATATTTATTTACGAATAATTACTTACGACTTTTCTAAATGAATTCTATGAACATTTGTACACTTCTGCATTCGATAAAACCATTTTGCAAATGCCTCTTTCCACCTTAGTTTGGGCAGACTGTTAACTGCCTCAAAGTAAGCAGCTAACAGACGAAAATCAACGTCCACGCAGGGTTTCTTTGGCTTCTGGAAATTGAAAAAAAAGTAAAGGGTGCCGAGGAGTTCGTGTAAGAAAATCAAGGCCTTTCTACATTGAAAAGGGTCTCATATTAGTAGCAGCTCTGTTTACCGACGTCTTAGCAAAGATTTTGGATTAGTGTTATAAGCCTGCACATTAACCTAGACTAGCCTTTATCATGAAAAAGAAGAGACACCAATTTCCGAAGCGTCATCAATCGTAGACTGCTGAAAATTGGAGCCAAGTTCTTTTTTCCGATGAATCAACTGTGCGTCAATTTGAATCACGTGAAGCACATGTTCGACGACCAAATTGCAAGAAGGTTAATGAAAAACACAGTGAGACATCCGCACAGTCAAATGATATGTGGTGCTATGCCAGCATCCGGTACTGCTTCATTATCCTTTTCGCCAACAGGCACTACCATGACTGGTCGTTTTTATGTGGAGATGTTATGTGAGAAGCTGTTAACTTATGCCGTCCTAGGTCGGGCTATACACTAGTTAACAACCGTCCTAGGTCGGGCTATACACTAGTTAACAACCGTCCTAGGTCGGGCTATACACTAGTTAACAACCGTCCTAGGTCGGGCTATACACTAGTTAACAACCGTCCTAGGTCGGGCGATACACTAGTTAACAACCGTCCTAGGTCGGGCTATACACTTGTTAACAACCGTCCTAGGTCGGGCTATACACTTGTTAACAACCGTCCTAGGTCGGGCTATACACTAGTTAACAACCGTCCTAGGTCGGGCTATACACTAGTTGTTGTTGTTGTTTTTTATTAGGGTTTAACAACCACCAACTCAATGGGGGGAAGGATGAGATCAGATCATAATATGTAGAGGATTTTAGGAAGGGAGTGTCTGACCCCAGGTCTTAAACAACCCTTGGAAATAGGAAGCTAGAAGATTTGGGCTAGAATGTCCGACAGGAAACTTCACACTCAGATCAGACCAGATCATATGTAGAGGATTTTAGGAAGGGAGTGTCAGACCCCAGGTCTTAAAGAATTGTCAGAAATAAGAAGCTAGGGAATTTGGGCTAGAGTGCCCGATACGAAAGCCAGAGGGAAGCGAGATAGAAAGTGGGAGGAAGACGCCCTTGTTTATTACCGGAGACCCAATACCCGGGTTCCGACGGCTTAATGTGCCCATCCGATGCACGGCGGATATTTAGTGGTTTGCGCGTTTGTACCTGCCTGGGATGGAAGAGATTCCCCGGTGGCAGTCACGAAAGTTGCCTACTAAGTCATCCGAGGCCCGGTTCCGGGGAAGGGACAAAGCCAGTTCCATAAGACAAACACAACATCCATGCCTCACCAGGATCCGAACCCGGACCCATATAGCATGAATAGTCGGTCATAAGCCAGCACTTAGAACATTGTGCCACCGGGGCGGCGTTCTGCGGGGTGCCTGGTATATATGTAAATATAAATTGTGCGTGCATGAGGCGGAGAGAAACCACTCGCTTCGGTCTTGACAACCAGCGTGAATGGGTGCAGAAACAATAAGGACACTTCAATAAAAATGCGCATCTTCGTTCGTATGTAGCGTGAGTTCTTAAGAAAATGAAGAAACTTTCTTGTCACGGAATCCAAACGCAGAACCTACGTCTGCGATTGCACTGAATCCAGGTGAAACGGAGAAGCTGGCATCATCAGAAGATGCGAGGGGATTTTCATCCCTGGGATGACAGGCGCTGCGTCAAAACTGGCACCGACCGCTGACAAATGGGATACTGTCGCATCTTTTAATCCCACGCGACGGGAAACGATGGGGCGTTAATTATTCATGAGAACTTATGGGAGGCCGAACGAAGATGAATTATCCTGCTGGTCATCTCTGAGCGCGCCGGAGACAGCGGCATCGCGTGTGATGAGGACGGTTTCCCCCTACTCGCTTGTATGTGAAGCGGCTTGACGTAAGCAAGAAAGATCTGAGGGTTGCAAAGATTCTAGTGCACAGTAATGGAGAACGTGCTTTTAAATATTATCAGCTAAAGGGGTGAAATTCTCACAGAATCATCCAGGAACTTTTATACCTTAAAAAATTAAAAAAAAATTAAAAAAATCAAAACTTCGCTACTAATGTTTCATCCAAGTCTTTGGAGGATTATTTAACGAAATATTTTTTACAGTAAGTTTTGGAGAGTTCGTTAGGTCGTTTTGGCAAGTAAGTGGACAGTTTCAACTTAACGTAATTCGGGTAATAGCAAAGCAGTGACTCATTATTTGACGGTAATTACACTACGAAGTAACAAAGTTTTATTTTTTAACTTGTTCTTGGGTACTAACTGTTACTTTCTAATTGCTTGTGCCTCAGAGGTATACACTGAGTGGCCACTTTATTATGACCACCTGACAGTTTTAAGCAAATGAGCTAAGGCTGCACGCTGTTTCCGCCAGATGGCGAGGCTAGTATAAAAAGGGAAAGCTTAGTGCTTGCGACAGTCGTAGAAGTGTTTTTGGGGGACGAGATGGGTAAAAAATGCGATTTGATGGACTTTCAACGTCGGATGATTGTAGGAGCTCGGAGCCATGCAACGAGTATCACCGAAACCGCCGCATTCGTGAAATGTTCCAGAGTAGCTGTTGTTAAAGTGTTTAAAGACTGGACTGTCAGCCAAAAAACTGGGTCTCGACGTGCAACGTGTGGTCGTCATCGACTAGTGACTGCTTGGGCGGAACGGAGAGTGTCCAGACTGGTAACAGACAACAGAAGGGCAACAGTGCAACAAATTACAGACCATCTTAATCAAGGATCCCTCAAATGATCTCTGCACGCACTGTTCGCCGTACACTGCATCGGATGGGATATGGCAGCCGAAGGCCTGTTCGAACACCTTTGCTGTCTGCAGTTAACAAGAGAAAACGTCTCCAGTTCGCACAGGAGCACAAGGATTGGACAGTCGATATTTGGAAACAAATCATGTGGTCCGATGAATCACGTTTTCAGTTGCACCATGCCGATGGCCGAGTGAGAATTTGGCGGAAACAGCACGAAAGCATGGACCCCAAATGCATTGCTACAACCCTTCAAGCTGGTGGAGGAAACGCTATGGTTTGGGGAATGTTTTCCTGGCATGCTTTGGGCCCTTTAATTCGTGTTGATCTACGTCTGACTGGCACATCCTATCTAAACATCGTTGCGGACCAAGTGCATCCTGTCATGTGGATGGTTTATCCTAATGGCGATGGCTACTTTCAACAAGATAATGCGCTCTGCCATAGTGCTCGTATTGCACAGGATTGGTTTCAGGAACATGCCGGTCAGTTTACTTTGCTTAGGTGGCCCTTACAATCTCCAGATCTCAACCCCATTGAGAATTTGTGGGATGAAGTTGAACGAGCCATCAGACAGCTTGATCCACAACCCTGCAATCTCACACTCCTGGAAAGTGCTATTCATCAAGCATGGTCTCAGATCCCACAAACCACCTATCAACATCTCGTGGAGTCCATGCCACGAAGAATCGTCGCAGTATTAAAGGCAAAAGGTGGCCCAACGAAGTACTGAGGGGGTGGCCATAATAAAGTGGCCACTCAGTGTATAACATGAATTAAATAACAAGGAACTATACACCAACTGTACTTAAACAAAATAACTACACTAGTGATCCGAAATTTCTTGGTGTAGAATAGAAATCAAAATTTCCGATTTCTATTCTACACCAAAAAATTTCGGATCACTAGTGTAGTATAGCTATACGGTTTAAGTATACAACATGGCTAATATTCTCCATAAACTTTGCTTTTGTGACCCAGACAGTTTTGATATTTACCTATTTTTCATAAACTTCCATATGCATCCAGTGCTGAGCACACTTGGGGTACTTTCTGGAACTCTATAGAACTCGTGAGACCTACAGCATCGGCGCACCCACGGGATGGGGGGCGGCTTTAGAGCTTAAGCCCCCACAAAGAGATTAAGAACGACGTACCTCACAAATAAAATATTCAAAAATATTATTCCACATGCTCAAAAAATTAGATTGTGTTTACTTGTTATCTTTTCCGCCCTATACGTACGATTTTCCCTTCGTTTTCGGGCCGATAACTTTTCGGACACCCTACGTATATATCAATATCTATCTATCTAATGTATACAATATGTACGTATACTATAAACATGCATACAGTACGTAAGTATACTATATATATATGCATTAAGGTGCATATACTATTCATACATATCCACACGCTGTGTACGCATACTATATAGACTATAAGAGTAAACTATATATACAGGGTGATTCATAAAGAAGTATACAGTTCAAACGAACTATTCAATGTAAGATATTTTATGTTACCTGTAACAGAATTGTAGGGGAATGTTTCAAATTTTTTTAGAGACAGTCACAGATGTTCTATGTGTGCACCCTTAGTCACACGACACACATGGAGCCGGTAATCCATTTCCGCCCAAACGCGAGGTAAGATATCTGAATCAAGTGCAGTGATAGAGGCTGTGATACGCTGTTTTAGCTTTCACCTTGTGACTTTTTTCTGTGGGGGTACGTAAATGACAAGGTATTCGCCCCTCCCCTTCCTGATGATCTAGCGGAGCTGAAACAGCGTATCACAGTCATATATATATATATATATATATATACCGATGAGATATTATATTTTATCACCACCCGCAGCCTATAAAAATGAGCGCGCCTGGAGACCGAACGGTGGCGCAGGTGAAGTTTACAGAGAAGTATATATACCACACGAGGACCGGCTTTTGGTTAGTAGTGTGTTCGGAGTCAGAATGGGGAAAGCTGCCGACTTATAGGAGTTTTACAACTCCTATAAGTCGGCATCTGTGACGGCGCGGCGCGGCGCCTCGCCCCTACCATTTCGGGGTGGGTTGTTCACGTGCTGCTGTAGTGAGTACGTACGTATCAAAAATGGTGCACAGGTGGGCAAACGACGCTGCGGACGACAGACGTCGTCCGCAGCTCGTTGATGCCGGAGCAGAGATGGTCGCGCATTGTTCACAGCGAACACAGGGCCACAGTGCGACAAATCACCCGCAGCTACAACATTAGTGATCAGGGCAATGTGTCACAGCACACAGTTCATCGCAGCCTTCTGCCCTTGGGCCTGCGTAGCCGAAGACTCAGCCGGGTCCCAATGCTCACTGCACGCCAACAACGCATGAAATGGGCCCAAAATCATGGAGGTTGGACCGTAAATGATTGCAACACAGTGGCCTGATCTGACGAATCAAGATTCCTGGTGCATCACGTAGATGGTCGAGCGCGGATACGCCAATTACAAACGGAGGCTATGGCACATGGATGCGCTGTTGGCCGGAAACAGGGCAGAGGCGGCGGTGTTATGCTGTGGGCGATGTTTTCTTGGCACACTTTGGGCCCCATTATCCCAATAGCACAATCCCTGACAGCTGTCAAGTATTTGAACATCGTTTCGGACGACGCGGACCAAGTTCCAGATACAATTGTTGGACGGAAACAGGGCAGAGGCGGCGGTGTTATGCTGTGGGCGATGTTTTCTTGGCACACTTTGGGCCCCATTATCCCAATAGCACAATCCCTGACAGCTATCAAGCATTTGAACATCGTTTCGGACCACGCGGACCAAGTTCCAGATACAATTGTTGGGCGGAAACAGGGCAGAGGCGGCGGTGTTATGCTGTGGGCGATGTTTTCTTGGCACACTTTGGGCCCCATTATCCCAATAGCACAATCCCTGACAGCTGTCAAGTATTTGAACATCGTTTCGGACCAAGTTCCAGATACAATTGTTGGGCGGAAACAGGGCAGACGCGACGGTGTTATGCTGTGGGCGATGTTTTCTTGGCACACTTTGGGCCCCATTATCCCAATAGCACAATCCCTGACAGCTATCAAGTATTTGAACATCGTTTCGGACCAAGTTCCAGATACAATTGTTGGGCGGAAACAGGGCAGACGCGACGGTGTCTGTGGGCGATGTTTTCTTGGCACACTTTGGGCCCCATTATCCCAATAGCACAATCCCTGACAGCTATCAAGTATTTGAACATCGTTTCGGACCAAGCGGACCAAGTTCCAGGTACAATTGTTGGGCGGAAACAGGGCAGAGGCGGCGGTGTTGTGCTGCGGGCGATGTTTTCTTGGGACACTTTAGGCCCCATTATCCCAATAGCACAATCCCTGACAGCTGTCAAGTATTTGAACATCATTTCGGACCAAGCTCACACATTCATGGCAACTGTGTTCCAAGCTGGTGATGGCCATTATCAACAGGATAATCCGCCATACCACACTGCCAGAATCGTCAAGCAGTGGTTCGAGGAACATGCTGGTGACTTTCTGTTAATCTCCAAATTCATCTGACATGAACCCAATCGAACATTTGTGGTTCGGCTTGGAAAAGCAGGTTTGCGCTAAATCACCACCACCCCAAAATGTACGGGAACTGGAGGACCTGATGTTGACATTTTGGTACCTGATACACCAGGATACCTACTGTCACCTCACCGAATCGATGCCTCGCCCAGTGGCCGCTGTTTATGCGGGCTAAAGGGGGGGGTCCTTCAGCTTATTAGGTAGGTGGCCATAATGTAATGGGTCATCGGTGTATAAAGAAGTGTGACATAAACTCTTCACTCCATAACTAAAGATGACCTCTGCAAGCCCTTCCTTTCGTTGGGTGATCTTATTAACGCAGGAGGAACGTGCTTCGAATAAAATACTTTTGTGTAAGTTTTCCTGCTTTTCCAATTTTTTTTAAGTTCAGAGTAATTATTAATGGCCGCACTGTTTATGTATGTCCGTACCAACTGTTGTTTACCTCTGTGCTGTGGTTTTTGCGTTTTTCATTAGTTTGTCTTTGTCACATTAATTTTGGACACCAGTGTATATTTTGTCTACAAACGGACACGGGGACAACATAAGCGCATATTAAAAAAAAACCCAGCGTTTCAAGGAAAAAAAAAACACACAATATTTGATACGACACGTGGATCTTAATGAGAATACAAGCTTCATAATCGGAGACTATCCGAATTTGATCTGTTAATCAAGCTTTTTTTTTTTTTTTTTTTTTTTGATTGAAGGTTTAACGACCACCGTGAGCAACTCAATGGGCTATAAGCAGTCGCCCGTCCCTAATTTAGGGCCACTGGTTCCAGGGAAGGAGAGAGCCAGTGCCGTAAGACAAACACAACATCCATGCCTCACCGGGATTCGAACCCGGACCCCTTACGGACGAATGATCAGAGGCCAGCGCCTTAGACCACTGCGCCACCGGGGCGGCTAATCAAGCTTGGCGCTAGAGTTACGACTGGTGTAAAAGCTGTTTTCCCCAGAGGCTGGCTACATGTGATTTGTTGCTTTGCGTCACGAAAGACACAGGCTGCGCAACTCAATCGGTTCGTAACATGTCCGATGTGTTTCTAAAAACGTGCAAATCCGTTGGGAAAATTTCGGTTCCCGAATGATTTTATTTAGCGGAACTAAAATGGCTTGTGGGCAACTGAACTCATATTTACAGTCATTTGGAAAAGTTTGAGACCACCTGTCAATGTATTGAAAATTCAGATTTTCAAAGAAACAACTAATTACTGGTCAGAGATATTTGAAAAAATAACACCACAGATAAATACTTACATTCTTTAGAACACAAAAAGGCCGAAATTAGTACTTTGTGTGGCCACCTTTGTTTTTTGGAACGGACATAATACGATGTTGCTTACAGTTGATAATAAAACAAGATTTTCGTGCCACAAGACTACTCAGGGTAAGAAACTTGATGTTTGTGCACGATGTTCAAACTTACTGAATGGTTCCAGTTATAAGCAAACTTTAATAACTAAACACACACACACAAGTTAAAATATATTTACATGGTTAAAATAACATGAGTACTTTCGTGCTCGCTACGAGCACATCATCAGATGAAAGACCAAGTTGGAGTTCCAGAAACACATTTATATATGGGTGCCGTTGCCAAACGTTCTCAATGAGGAAAGAAATTCAAGAACGTTCACTTGCTTTAACGTAATATGAGAAAAAAGAGGCCTATAGAGTTCCATTAATGATGGACAGAGTCTGCGATGCTGGAAGTAGGAACCGGAATCGAGGACAGTAAAGCATCGCAGACTCTGTCCATCATTAATGGAACTCTATAGGCCTCTTTTTCTCATATTACGTTAAAGCAAGTGAACGTTCTTGAATTTCTTTCCTCATTGAGAACGTTTGGCAACGGCACCCATATATAAATGTGTTTCTGGAACTCCAACTTGGTCTTTCATCTGATGATGTGCTCGTAGCGAGCACGAAAGTACTCATGTTATTTTAACCATGTAAATATATTTTTAACTTGTGTGTGTTTTTAGTTATTAAAGTTTGCCTATAACTGGAACCATTCAGCAAGTTTGTACATCGTGCATAAACAGCAAGTTTCTTACCCTGAGATGTTGCATACTCTCAATGAGGGATTTGCAGTAGTCACTTGAAATATCTTTGCACCACACGTACTTTATCGCGTCAATCAAAGCTTGGGAATTTGATGGCTGTTTTTCTGCTACCTTGTCTTTGAAAATAATCCACAAATTTTCGATGGGCTTAAGGTCGGGACTAATACCGGGCCAGTGAAGCACAGTTATGTTTTTCCTCTGAAGGTAATCCTTTACTGTCTTTGATCTGTGGCATGGAGCACCATCCTGCATAAAGATTGTGCATCTGTACACTTGCATATGAGTTAACAGCTTCTCACGTATAACATTTCCACAGAAAAAGAACCAGTCCTGGTAGTGCCTGCCGGCAAAAAAGATAGTGATGCAGTACCGGATGCTGGCATAGCATCTGACTAGGCGGATATCTCACAGTACAAGCGGCGTATTTTTTATCAAATCTTTAGCCTTTTGGTCGTCGAACATGTGTTTCTCGTGGTTCAAATTGACACACAGTTGATTCATCGGAAAAAAGAACCTGGACCCAAATTTCAGTAGTCTACGATTGATGACGCTTAGCAAACTGGAGTCTTTTTTTCTGACAGAGGTTAGTCTAGGTTTATAAGACTTTAATCCAAAATCTTTGCTAAAACGTCGGGAAACAGTGCTGATATTAACATCATACCCTTTGGAATGTAGAAAGGCCTTGATTTTCTTGTACGAACTCCTCGGAGAACGCATAACTATATTCGCCCTATGGTATTGTCGTCACGTGGGGTTGTTTTACTTGGATGTCCAGTTCTCTTTCAGTCTCTATAAATTCACCTGTATATCGATATTTCATGATCGTTTTATGAATAGCAGTCTTGCTCACATTCACCATTCTGCTTATGTCACATTCGGAGTATCCTTCATGATGTAAAGTCACTATTTGTACCCTCTGAGTAACATTTAATGACGGGTTTTGCCCATTTTTCGTTACATAGGAAATACGTACAAAACCTCTCAGCATGAACGTGTGAAACGGTAATTACAGTCAATTCAGCGATGCCTGTTTGCTGTGTTAATTATCATGATGTATTCGCCACGTATTATGAGAATATTTTTTCCACTCTGTATACATATAAAGATGACCATTCCTAAGCGCCCCCTCCCAATTTTTCTCTGCGTTCTATGTGCGAAATCGTACGCTTGTACAGTGGCGCCATCATGAGTGCTCTCTCTCACTTACAAACTAACTTCCTTCAGTATGTACTCAGAAATGAGTACATATATTTCAAAGTAGAAATATCAGATATACTCACACTTGATTCCATGTATGTTCTCAAAAATGATTACGTGTCTTTTCCAAAAATGAGACACAAGTACTCGGAGCTATTATAAGCCCAGAATGTACTCATAAACGAGTACATTGTGATTATTTATAAGTAACAATTTTTAACAGCGTTTGATTTCATTGCCCTGCGTGGTGTAATGGTCAGCGTACACGAGCGCAAATCGGGAGATGCGGGTTCGATTCCCGTTCCAGGATGATTAAATTTTAAAATTTCTGTGGTTATGTTATTAGGGGTGCAACTTAATTCTCGGCCACAGGCACGACACGTTGACAGCAAATTATAGCAAATCGAATACGTACCTAATCAGGGAAATAATCCACGTCGTGTTGGATACATTTGAGCCATTGGTCAGGGAGCTGCCGAATGCCGCTGCGGAGAAAAGAGGGCTGTTTCGAGTTGATAAAGTCATCAATACTTGTGTGGACCTCCTCGACAGAAGTGAAGTGCGTATCACTCAGGTAACGTTGCAGGGAGCGAAAGAGGTGATAATCCGACGAGGCGAAGTCTGGAGAATACGCCGGGTGGGACAAAATCCCCCATCGCAGGTCGGTGATCGCCTTTAAAGTCGTTTTCGCGGTCGGTGTGAGGACGCGCGTTATTCTGTAGCGACAGGACCTACCTTCTGAGTTCTGCCCTTGCCGGTGTATGGCCTTTTAGCCTCCAGTGCGTCACTCACACGAATGAGTTGCTGACAATAACGCTCAGCATTGACCGTTTCACCAGGTTTGAGCAACTCATAGTGTACGACACCGCGCTGATCCCACCATATGCACAGCAACAACTTCCTGGCATGGATATTCGGTTTGGCGGTACTGGTGGTAGGCTGACCTGGATAAACCCACGATTTGCGCCGCTTAGGATTATCGTAGAGGATCCACTTCTCATCACAGGTCAAAATCTTGTGGAGGAAATCCTCCTTCTTGAATCTGGAGAGCAAGGACACAGCAACATCGTAGAGCCTAGACTTGTTCGCAGCTATGAGTTGGTGGGGCACCCAACGGCCTTCCTTGTGAATCCGTCCAAGCTTGTGCAGGCGCTTTGCAATGCCTTGCCGTGTTACTCCGAGTTCCTGGGCGAGCTCTGACTGTGTGCGACAGGGATCCGCGTTAAACAGTTGTTCCAGTTCCTCATCGTCAACTTTCTGTGGCTGTCACGGACGTTCTGCAACACGGAGATCTAAATTTCCCTGCTTAAATCGCTGGAATTACTTCTTACACGTACTGTAGGACACAGCAGCCTCACCCAAAGAAGCACAGATCATTTGCTGGGATTCCTCGGCACTGTTTCTCGGCTGAAACGCGATCAGGAAGCAGTTCCTCAAATGTTGCTTCTCGAAAGACATTGCTTTCACCGTCAACTTTCGTCCCTTCTGTCACTACAGCTGTGAGCGGTTACGGTTGCCTGGAAAGCTGTTGGATGGCGCTGCAATCAGCCATTATCGCACACAGCTATCTGCATTGGCCGACGTTCTATGGTCGCTTGCGGTTAGGGGCCGAGAATTAAGTTGCATACCTAATACACGGAAAGCACAGCTTGATTTATGTCTATATTAATTATTCCATGTGTTTCCAAGTTGATATTCTGATAATTGTTCAAAAAAATAATAATATTTATTAAGTGGAATTCATCTGCAGTTATCCAGCAAGCAGTTCTTGATTTCTAGCTCACGTATAATACTGACCACGCTGGTAAATTTAGGAGGGGAATTTGTGCTCTTCAAATAAATGCGAAGTAGCAAGAAAAAGTTACAATGAAACGAGCATGAAGACAAAGAGTACTTCAAACGTGACCTCAACGCTTTGAGGATGCAATTAAGGCCACGAGGTTTCTCAGCGTTAAAAGGTGATTAATACACCGCTTATCTTGGGAAAGTAATTTTGTTTTATTTCGTTTCCTTTTTAACAGCGCGCAACCTTTTACCTCCCGCCATGGCAATAAATCTGTTTGCCAAATCGATAGTCTATATATTTCAATTAGAATTCTACGGAAAAGGTCTTTCTTTGCTCTCACATTTCTTCTGATGCCGGAATTCATTGCATTCAGCAATAAAGTAACGCCGAATACCAAAAAGTCTGCACGCAATGTTGTAAATAAACACTTCAACAAACAAAGAATAAATAAGGCTTTATTATGCAGAAATACGCACGTAAATTACAGCGAGAAAAATTGTTGCGCGTTCGAATAAGCACGTAAACGTCCAGAAAAAAAAATAGGGGGATGAAATATTCGAAAGCACTTTCTCACTTTTCTCTTTTCAACTTGAGGAGAGTTTAAATTCAAAGTTCGGTTAATGACACGCTCTATAAACGTAAAAACAAAACACTCCATAGAAACAATGAAGGCATATGTACAGTAGTGCACAAAATTGTGGACACTTTTTGAAAACTTCATGTTTTGCAACTTTGCAGGCTCATAGGAAATGATATGTTTCCGGAATAAATCATTTTGGAACACAGAATAAATCCCTTTGGAACACTGAATAAAGGACTAAACGGGAAGTAATGATGAAATGGCTACTTCTAGACTTAATGCATTATAAATATCTCGAAATTTTAGGGGGTTTTTTTTGTTAAGAAATAAAAGGAATTAATATGTCAAACCAGACGAAACCCGGATCAGTATTTGTCATTTTCTTGTAGGACTTTCGTCCACAGTGAGCAGAGTTTTAGGTCCCAGCCACCTACAGCGAGATCGCCTTTTGAGCAGGACACAGAAACGGAAGGAATGAGAGCAAGTCTAGCGACTTTGACAGAACAGTTTGTAGTGAGATTAGAGTACAGTAGATGGCGCCACCGTACAAGTACGATGTTGCACACAGAGGGGTGAGAGAATTTCAGGGGAGGGGGCATAGGAAAGGATACCCATTTAACCAGTGGGTCAAGCCTAAGGGCCGGCACTTAACGTGCTCGTCCGATGCACGGCGGATATTCAGCGATTGTTAGTAAATCACACCATCTCTGAAAGATCAGCCCAGGTTCGAACCTGGGGACCTTGCATCGATAGTCTGACTCGATAACCATCCGCGGCTCCCAGACGAAACCCGTCGAAATGGACAGCTAGTTATATATATATTTTTTAAAGAATAAACTCATATGAAGCAACAAATGTAAACTTTATTTGATTGACAAAAAAATGTTACAAATTCATTCAAACACTTCAGTAAAGACAATATTTTAAATCCATCCATTTGCGACAGGTAATCCAGGTGCATCTTCGTGAGTGATCTTTACTGCAACAGAATCCTTTGATCTTGCTCGAGATAGGCAACGTACGGCATAACCATGTGAGAAGACTGGTTCTGGCAGGTGTATTCCGACTTTGGCAAGTGTCTGTCCTTGACTCTTATTAATTGTTATCGTAAAGGACAATGTGATCGGAAATTGAATCCGTTCGATCGCAAAAGGGAAAGCGATGTCGCTTGGAGTCAGCGGAATGCGTGGCAAGGTCTGCAACTACCCCTTGTGTACTCCGCACAAAATTTCCACAGAAATTGTGTTTTGGAAAAGCGACTTTATAATCATACGTGTGCCATCGACTAAACATTCCACATTGTGTCCAGTTTCGTGATATATTTTTTTTTAACTGAGGTTTTAACGACAACCGGAGCAACTCAATGAGCTATAAGCAGTCACCCGTCCCTAATTTAGGGTCACTGGTTCAAGGAAAAGGAGAGAGCCAGTGCCGTACGACAAACACAACATCCATGCCTCACCGGGATTCGAACACGGACCCTTCACGAACGAATCATCATAAGCCAGCGGTTAGACCACTGCGCCACAGGGGCGGCCATGTTCGTGATGAGCATCACGACTACACTCTTTTTCAGTCGTAGAATGTGAGGCGGAAGTCCACTCATCTCGATCGTGTGCAAAAATTCAACTGGATAGCGCACTCTTTCACTCTCATCTCCCGTCACAACCGTGTTTGTAAATGTAGTTGGAATGAGATTCGCGTTGCGGATACTCTTCACCAGTTGAAATCGACGGTTAGTTGGGGTTTTTTTTTATTTATTTATCTTTTTATTTTTTTTTAATAATAAACTTATATGAAACAACAAATGTAAACTTTATTTGACTGACAAATTCATTCAACCACTTCAGTAAACATAATAGTCCAGGCTCGTGATTTTTTTTAGATTTTTTTTACTGAAGGTTTAAGGACCACCATGAGCAACTCAATGGGCTATAAGCAATGGCCCGTAATATTTTCATTAACAATGGTCAACGGAATGTTTATTTACATGCTTACATAATGGGGAACGCCTTACCCACGTAAATAAACTGTATCGAATGAATATTAAATTGTATATATACATCACACAGTCGAACGGCATAACGCAATAAGGTCTTCGAGAGTGTTCGCTGCTCCGATGAGAAATTTAATAGAAATGTCGGCTAGCTTTGCGCGACGGTTCGCTCAGAAAAGAGACTTCGGACATTCTCAGTCCCTCCATGCTTCCGCTTTCAACAGCGCGTGAGTCAACCGCAGATGATCGAATACCATCCGTACGCTTCTCCCATAGACTGTACATGGGAACTTCGCCGCCCCACCATGCCCAAACCGTTGCTCCAATCTCATTTTTCTCTTCGACTGGCACATCTACATGGTAAGTCCTTTATTTTGATACCTCAACCATATCTTTACGTTCAGCCGTTCTCTCAAAATAGGACTCACAGTAAAAAAACTTATAGAATTAATATATAGATTTTCAGGTAGCATCCCTACCCTGCACCATGACACGATGCATTGTCATGCAGCAAGATCGAACAAGTTGGGGCGATTTTGACGAATTTCCGGTCTCAACGTTATCCTCAGAAAGTCACGGCACTCGATCGGAGACCACAACACCCTAGGAATCATACGCAAAAATCATCATTTGCTTCACTTTGCCAACGACACTTTGAGGGGAGTGGGGAACTTGGATGCGTCCATTCCGCTGATTATGACTTCAGTTCCCGTTCAAAATCACGGGTCCAAGTCTCATCAGTTGCGACAATTATATTAAGGTGTTGCCCTCCCTTTAGAACCAGTCGTCCAGTGCGATGCTCACTCTGGCTGCCTTCTGCTCGGGGGTGAGTTGATTTGCAACCCAGCGCACGGCGATTTTTTTTTACTTTTTCCCAGTGAGTCAATCAAAATCCGGTGAACAGACATGGTGGACAAATTTGACGGATGAGCAACACCCTCGACTGTCAAAGACGATTCTCTTTGAGAAGCGTTGCAGCAATGGTGACAGATGTTTTGTCTGTCGCTGTTTGAGGTCGGCATGAGTGGTGATCCCCTTCGATGCTGTTTTGGCCCTCCCGAAAGTGCGATGCCCAGCAAGAAATTGTGTTTCTATCAAGAGATCCTTCTCCGCAAACTTATTGCGAGGCAGTGTGGATCTGTGTTGCAGGTTTTCCCCGCAGAGTTTCTATTTTCACGTACGAGCGCTGGTCTAACTCCGTGACTCGACCTGAGGAGCTGCACGCTTTCATTTCTAAACCCTCCCACGTTCACACAGTGTTTCTATTTTCATGTACGAGGGCTGGTCTAACTCCGTGACTCGACCTGAGGAGCTGCACGCTTTCATTTCCAAACCCTCCCACGTCCACACAGTGTTTCTATTTTCATGTACGAGGGCTGGTCTAACTCCGTGACTCGACCTGAGGAGCTACACGCTTTCATTTCCAAACCCTCCCACGTCCACACAGTGTTTCTATTTACATGTACGAGCGCTGGTCTAACACCGTGACTCAACCTGAGGAGCTGCACGTTTCCATTTCCAAACACTCCCACGTCCACACAGCGAATGATAGTACGTCGTTCTGACACCACTGCGTTGCTGAGAGTGTGACCTTGACATGATACAATCATTTTCCGGATTGCATCATCTGCTTCCGTTTTAGATTAACGTGTAAAGAACTTTTGTTATTATACAAATTTTGAAGACGACAATACGATTTTTGGCGTAAATGTGACAAGGATGATAAGTCAGATAATATCCGAAAACTTGAAAATTTTCATCGTCCTGGAGCGGGACTCGAACCCGCGTCTCCCAGATAGCGCCCGGGTATGCTAACCACTACACCTCCAGATATCGCTAAACATGAGTGCCGGTTGCTTTGACTAGCGAATCCTGTGATGGTTATATTCAAATTAATCGGAAACTTGAAAGTTGGTCGTTCTGGGTGCTGTAGTGGTTAGCATACCCGGGCGCTATCTGGAGACGCGGGTTCGAGTCCCGCTCCAAGACGATTAAAGTTTTCGGATATTATCTGACTTATCATCCTTGTCACATTTACGCCAAAAATAGGATTGTCATCTTCAAAATTTGCATTATATGGCGTAATCCCGTTTTCTTTCAAGAACTTTTGTTATTGTTGGAATCACAGCCTCTCAGCGATAAAAAAAAAAAAAAAACGCAGATCGTCAGACGGAATTTTTACGGCGCTCCAAATGAATTGCCACGCAGCTGTTGTGTACTACTCTACACGTACCTTGAAACGTCACGACGTGGGGATCTCTCTCTCTCTCTGTCCTGATATGTGACGTAATCAAAGTTGAGACGAGAACTTTCTCTGTGTGCAGACTGCTGTTGTCTTTGCTTGTGTGCGGTGGTGTGTTAATGAAGTTCTGCGTGTATGTTCTTTCAAATAGAACTGTTTTTTTTTTTTAAATTAAGGAAGCAAACTATTAAGCAAGATGTTCCTAATCTGTAAACTGTGGTACGATTCATGATGTTATGAACGTAGTTTCTGTCTACCAGCAAAGTGATTGTGAGTGTGTACGTGACTGAAGTGATCTTTTTTCAACAAACATGGCGTCTGTTGGTGTCCGTTCGAATCATCCTTTGTTCCAATAATGGTGCATCTACTTGTCGACGCATTTCATCTAATGGATATCTTCTATGTCATCATTTGTGTTTTTATTAAATAACATTTTCTTATTGCATACAACTGAGGTCTGTATATGAATTTATAATTGCTAGCACGCAGTACTCTGTTCTATTTTATTGTTAAGCTTACATTCTTCAGCCATGAATGAAGGCTAGAGAAAAATATTTTACTACGTGCAGAGTAATTGGGGTGTTCGTCTTATCTTTTTTAATTTAATATTTCCACCATTCTAAAAATCACAACAGTTATGACTACGTATGAGACATCAAACCTTAGAAATAAAAATTTTCCTACAGGTTTCCACAATTTTGGCCACTAGTCTATGTACAAATTTAAACTACTGTTTGTGAAAATCGCAACACCATGAAGGAATGATGGTAATCACGTGAAACTTACAGGATATGCAGAGCAGGGTAGGACATGCAAATGATAAAAAGTGCAGAGTCATTGCGCATGTCTGTGCCCGGCATCGCTCTCTGGAAAGTCGAGTGAGGGGTATAAAGAGAGCGCTGTTTAAGATACACACCAGTAGTGCATCGCGGACAGCGAGTTATAAAAGGGTCTCCAGGATTCAATAATGCCTCGGCGACGACGAAGGGCGCAATATCACCATACGACAGAGTCTGAAAAAAGGCGAATGATTGGTCTGTGTGAAGGTGCATTTCCGTGCCGCGACATTGCGGCTCGGACGGGAAATAACGCCACGACAGTCATGCGCGTGCGGCGGCAGTGGATCATGGAGAACAAGGTGCATCGACAATCCGCCAGTGGACCGAGAAATGTGACAACACCGCGGGATGACCGACACCTCATCCACATGGCAGTGACGAACTTTTTCGCAAGTGTTAGCACAACAGTGGAGAACTGTAACAGGTGTAGCATTGTCTGCCTCCACAATTCGACGCCATCTGCAGATCAGAGGACTGGTTGCAGCGGATTCCTTTGACCCTGAACCACCGACGCCTCAGGATGGAGTGGGGTTTTCAATACTGACAATGGCGTGCTGATTGGCAACATGTCGTGTTTTCGGACGAGTCCCGATTCAACTTAAACTACCATGATGGCCGCATGCGCATTAGACCTATTCTGGTGAACGCCGCCTTCCATCATGCATTGTCGAGCGTAGCATTGGCCGAACGCCAAGTGTGATGGTGTGGGGTGCCATTGGATACCATTCGAGATCTCAGCTGCTACGACTTGAGGGCAATCTCAACAGCGACCGCTACGTCAGAGAAGCTATACAGGCAGAAGTCATACCCTTCCTTCAGAGCACTCCTGGAGCTATATTCCAGTAGGACAATGCCCAACCACATGTTGCCAGGAAAGTTCAAGCCCTCTTCGCAGATACCGCTTCTTCCCTGGTCTGCACGTTCGTCAGACGTGTCGCCTCTTGAACACGTCTGGGATATGGTCACTCGAAAACTGGCCCATCCAAGTCCTCCAGCGGTCAGGACCAATGATCTCTGGACTCGCACACATGCCACCTGGCAAGCAATTACCCAGGACACCATCCAACGCCTTTTCGATTTAATGCCACGCCGTTTTCATCATCTTTTTGATGCAATGCTACGTCTAGAAGCTCTTATTTCAGCTCGTGGAGGCTTCACAAGATACTGATTTTTGCAGGTAAAATTTTTTGTATTGTTCTGAAGATTAAATCATTTAGGTAGAGTCATATCTGTAATGTGTGGTATAAATTCCGTTCGAATCGCATGGTTCCTTCCTGGTGCCGCAATTTTCACAAACAGTAATGTATAAATTAGTCTTTACTTTTGAGCGGCAGTGTAGGTAACTGGCAATCTACAGATCAGTTCTAAGCATCTTTGTACCATTATCTGTGCACAAAATATAGTGGATGTCACGTTCCGTTTCTAAAGCCAAATTGTGTAACAGTTGAAAGGGAAGACTAGTGTCGTGAATCCATCTTACTTTCCAGGGTCAGAATGGAAAGGTAAAAGGGGATGGAATTTGCGAAAACGCCGCCGTAAAATTTCGCTTACCCGTGAGCGCCCCCTCCTTACAAACAAAGGTCCCTCTTCGCGCGTGTTGGGAGTGTTGCTTGATCCACGATGTCAAAAGAGCCCAGGAGCCTGGGCTAATGCTTCGAAATGATTAAAGCACGACGTCAGACAAGGAGGAGTTATGATATTACCCACTTAAGTGAGAAGCGAAATTGATGGGCCGAATTATCGCCTGCTCTCGCAAGTGGAAGGCAGCGTATTCCGGTGTCCCCTGGTGAATAAGGCAGCGAAATTTCAAAGCATCGCGGAGGCCACAAATTTCCCACCATCAATAACATCGGACAGACCGGGCGAGGCAGGTTACCTGGGCATTATCTTACGCGCACTCCCCCTTGGAACATTTCCGGCGATTTATTATCCCGAAAGGAAGGAGAAAAATCAGAGTTTATTTCTCTCCGTTGGACTTTATCTCACAGATGGTAGGAGTAGAGAGAAATCGCATTTTGAAATAAAATATCACAAGTAATCTACTTTAAAGCTGTTCTCCTAGAAGCACAGAGGGCAGGAGCTGCTTCTGTAGAAGGCACAAACACATACATACAATCATCCATTTTCGGGCAGACACGAACACTTCATGAAAGTCACTGCTTCCCTACACAACTGAATCTGGTAACTTTCAGTTGCCATTATCATAGAAAATAATCAAGAACAAATCTTCTAAAATCACATGGGAGGAAGTAAACATATTACCTTTCTGTCTGGAAGCGCCTACTTTCACTGTTATCGAAGGAGCTATCGTTTTCTAAGAAACTAAAAATTGCATCTTTCGGCACCCATACCTCTCTCGACTTCCGTCCAATTGTGCTACCGCTAAGCCACTAAGGAATTTCAAAGCAACTGAAGTTTTCTAAATACAAAGGGCATCTTGAAAGTAATGCCTAGTCCCTCATAAGATTTCCTTATAAATACAAAGGGCATCCTGAAAGTAATGCCTCGCCCCTCATAAGATTTCCTTATAAATACAAAGGGCATACTGAAAGTAATGCCTCGTCCCTCATAAGATTTATTTGTAAATACAAAGGGCATCCTGAAGGTAATGCCTCGCCCCTCATAAGATTTCTTTATAAATAAAAAGGACATCCTGAAAGTAAAGCCTCGTCCTTCATAAGATTTCTTTGTAAATACAAAGGGCATCCTGAAGGTAATGCCTCGCCCCTCATAAGATTTCCTTATAAATAAAAAGGGCATCCTGAAAGTAAAGCCTCGTCCTTCATAAGATTTCTTATAAATACAAAGTGCATCCTGAAAGTAATGCCTCGTCCCTCATAAGATTTCCTTATAAATACAAAGGGCATCCTGAAAGGTAATGCCTCGTCCCCTCATAAGATTTCCTTATAAATAAAAAGGGCATCCTGAAAGTAAAGCCTCGTCCTTCATAAGATTTCGATATAAATACAAAGTGCATCCTGAAAGTAATGCCTCGTCCCTCATAAGATTTCGATATAAATACAAAGGGCATCCTGAAAGTAATGCCTCGTCCCTCATAAGATTTCCTTATAAATGCAAAGGGCATCCTGAAAGTAATGCCTCGTCCCTCATAAGATTTCCTTATAAATACAAAGGGCATCCTGAAAGTAATGCCTCGTCCCTCATAAGATTTCCTTATAAAAACAAAGGGCATCCTGAAAGTAATGCCTCGTCCCTCATAAGATTTCGATATAAAAACAAAGGGCATCCTGAAAGTAATGCCTCGTCCCTCATAAGATTTCCTAATAAAAACAAAGGGCATCCTGAAAGTACAGCCTCGTCCTTCATAAGATTTCCTTATAAATACAAAGCGCATCCTGAAAGTAATGCCTCGTCCCGCATAAGATTTCCTTATAAATAAAAAGGGCATCCTGAAAGTAAAGCCTCGTCCTTCATAAGATTTCTTATAAATACAAAGTGCATCCTGAAAGTAATGCCTCGTCCCTCATAAGATTTCCTTATAAATACAAAGGGCATCCTGAAAGTAATGCCTCGTCCCTCATAAGATTTCCTTATAAATACAAAGGGCATCCTGAAAGTAATGCCTCGTCCCTCATAAGATTTCCTTGTAAATACAAAGGGCATCCTGAAAGTAGTGCCTCGTCCCTCATGAGATTTCCAATTGTAGCAGCAAAAATGTGAAACTTGGTGGCAAAATATTTGGACATATTGTTAATAATGATAGCCTATTCAAAGTACTGCCCATGACTTTCTATACATTTCCGCCATCTTTGAACCCATTGGTAAAATCCATTTTGGAAAAATTCCCGAGGCTGTTGTTTCACCCATGATTTCACAACCAGATTAACGTCTGTCACATTGTCGAAACGTTCCCCACGAAGGGTGTTTTTCACAGGGGCAAACAGAAAAAAGGAGCCAAATCATGACTTTTGGGGGATTGGGTCGTCACCGTCCACTCCATTTTGGCAATAGCCTGCGAAGTCTCCATTGAGGTGCGGGGACGTGCGTTATCATAGTGTGAAACAACACTATGAAGTGGAATGTCACGTCTTTTCCTTCTGATAGCTTTCTTTAGCTTCTTCAGTGTCTGCACATAGTGAGCACTGTTTGTTGTAGCACCCCGTTCAAGGAAATCAGTTAAAATGACACCCCGTTTGTCCCACAAAATTGTCACCATCACGTTGCCTGCGGAACGAGTTGTTTTCACCTTTCTCTGTCGAGGTGAAGATGTGCGGTGCCATTCCATTGACGAAAGTTTTGTTTCTGGGTCATGAAAGAACACACAGGTTTCATCCCCCGTTACAACATTAGAGAAAAACACCTCACCTTCCCTCTCATAACAGTCCAAGAGGTTCCGGCACGTGTTAACTATTTGCTCATATGTTCACGGGTTAGGTTTCTTGTAGCCCAAATTCCTAACTAATGCTTCCATAGCACTATGACCACAATGAATTTCATCACACAACTCCTGGATGGTGACACGGTGATCATCTGTGATGAATTCTTTCAGTCGTTGCCTCTTGGCATCTGTAACTGCAGTTGCGGGTCTTCCACTCCGTTGTTTGTCCGACACTGAACTTTCTTCCTCTCGAAACCTCTTCATCCCTCTTCCGACATTACTGATATCGATTGTGGCAGCTCCATACACTGCCAAGAGTCTTCTGTGGATTTATGGAGCCTCACATCCCTCTTTTTCTAGGAATTCAATTACGGCTGTTTGCTTTTTTCTGTTATTCATTATCTTTATTTCTGATTCTGAAAAAAAATAAATTCCCACATTGGTAACGTACCATAGTACATGTCAGTGCAGTTTCATTAAAATCACTTCCAAATATCAAAAGTTATTAAAAAAGAGGCATTACTTTCACGATGCCACTTGTACATACATACATATCATTAAGGGGGGATTCTCATTTTGTTTTGTGAAAAAAAAAATCGATTTTTATTTTTTTACTTTATTTTATTATTTCAGGTCTTAAGAATATGTGTACTAAATTTCAAGTCGAAATTCGCAAAATTTGCCAAGATATAATCTATTATTGTCCAGTGAGGTGGGTCACAGAGTTGGTGCAACTGTCGCAAAGCCGAAGCTGAGAAAACTCTGGACGAATTCAATCACGAACCTCCACTTCATAAAAATGTCGAAAATGCTATAGAGCCGGATTTCAACGATTTGTGATCATCAAGAGAGTTGCTGGAAAGGTGTTTGGGTGGTGACACTCAAAACAACAACGAAAGTTTCAATTCTACTGTTTGGGGGTTCGCACCCAAACATCTTCACTGTGGCTCAAAAACCATTGAAATGGCAGCTTATGTAGAAACAGGCATTTTTAATTAAAGTTTTTCTGCCGTCCTGAAAATGATGACAATGATAAGAATTGCTATTGGGGAGCAAACGAAGATATTTGCCAAAGCGTGGGACCAACAGCGTCTGCAGAGATAGTTGAGACGCAGCATCGAGGCTACAAAAGAGGCTCGTACAAGGCGTAGAAGCGAGCAAATGTCTCTTAACGAGGCTCTGGTATAGCAGATTAGCAGAAAAATACTGCAAGTACTCGATATACCGCCGTAAACTGTACTTGAAACTTTAAAGGCGTTTTTCTCGAAACAGCTTTTCCGCGAATGGTTGGCATGATATTTCAAAAACTATTGGACCGATCGGCTTCAAAGGTAAAACTGCATGCTCATCAAACATCCTTTTATCGTTTGATGAACCAGAAACGCGATATGTTACGCATATTTTTTTAATAGCAAAAAACATCGTCAATTTTTTTGAGCTAAATTGATAATTTGAGTTTAACGAGTCGCCATTTCTTCAAATATATATATTTTTTTTTCTGGTTCATCAAACGATAACTACTTGTGCGTAGAGTAAAACACCGTTCAAGTTTTTTGTTTCAGATCACCTGGAGTGGAGAAATCATGCCAACCAGCTACCGCGAAGTGTCATGGTCGAGGGTGATTTGCTGGCGTGATTCTTCATGAAACTTACTAAAAATTGTTTTGTAAATATCTGAAACGATGATAAATAGATGTACCTACTTTGAAATCAATTGAATTCATAGTTTCGTCAATAAACATTCAAAAAAAAAAAAAAAAAAAGCGGCAATTTTAGCGTAAAAAATGAGAATCCCCCCTTAAGCTGTTCTCTGAGATTTAGATGTTACCTCCTCAACGAAAGACCATGTGCCAAGTACACATTTAACTGAAGAACTAGAATTTCTTACTGTTGGTGTATCAAATGTCTCCATTTACAATGATCTTTGTACACCATTCAAGCTTCATTAACATCCATCACATGCTGCACAAAAGACCTTTTGTACTTCTCTGATTGTTTTTATGATTGGAGGTTTAACGACCACCGTGAGCAACTCAATGGGCTATAAGCAGTCGCCCGTCCCTAATTTAGGGTAACTGGTTCCAGGGAATGGAGAGAGCCAGTGCCGTAAGACAAACACAACATCCATGCCTCGCCGGGATTCGAACCCGGACCCCTTACCTTACAGACGAATGATACAAATACTTGAGTATCTTAGATTTTCTCAAGCAGACATTCCTGAATTTGGTGCTCCCATGTTTCCTTGGCCTGCCTCTACCTTTCTTTCCTGCCACTTGGGCTGAAAAAATCTCCTAATCAGCACCTCATCACTCATTCTTTCAGCATGGTAAAACCACCTAAGAATGTTAGTCTCCACCTTGCAAACAACATTCTGCTTCACATTACCATCTGCAACACATCTTCATTTCTCACATTATCAGCGCGTGTTTTACCACAAGTAACACATCTCCCACCACAAAAACGATTTCTATGCCTTTTTTCAGTACCCAGGTTTCACTGCCGTACATCAGAGTAGGAAAAATTACACTTTCACGCACAGCCATTCGGAACTTCCTTCAGAATGCGTCATCCCTGTGAAATTCTCCTAAGGCAGCCATGACTTTCACTGAAGAATTCACTCGCCTAATAATTTCGCCATCTAATTTGTTCTCTCTGTCAGACATACTTTCTAAATATACAAACTTATTAATCTGGTCAATATCTGTGCATTAAGACTTATTTTGCATTCAGTTCCTCGCTCAAAAACCGTAACATGATCATATATAGAGGATTTTAGGAAGGGAGCGTCTGACCCCAGGTCTTAAACAACCCTTAGAAATAGAAAACTAGGAGATTTGGGCTAGAGAGCCTGATAGGAAAGTGACACGGCAGCGAAGTGGAAAGGGGGAGGAAGACGCCCTTATTTATTACCGGGAGGCCAGTACCTGGGGTCCGACGGCTTAACGTGCCCATCCGACGCACGGCGGGTATTTAGTGGATCGAGCGTTCGTACCTGCCTGGGATCGAACCTGAGGCCTTTCCCGTGGCAGTCACGAACGCTGCCCACTCGGCCACCCGCGGCCCAAAAACCATAACTTTGGTTTTTTCCTTATTTATACCCAGTTTGAATTTCATATAAACTTCGTATATCCGATGAAATATTCTCTGCGACTCACTTTTGCTCCGTTCCAACAGGACTGTATCATCAGCATACAGCAATCTGCACACACGTATATTACCAAGACATAAACCAGTATTATCCACTTTGGCATCACGCATGCATGCATCCATAAATACAGGGTGATTCATAAGGAAGTATACAGTTTCACGCACTGTAAAACAAGAACAATGTAAGATATTTTACGTTACTAGTAACAGAATTGTAGGAGGATGTTTCAAGTTTTTTTAGAGACAGTAACAGATGTTCTATGTGTGCACCCTTAGTCACACGACACACATCGAGCCGGTAATCCATTTCCTCCCAAACGCGAGGTAAGATATCTGAATCAAGTGCAGTGATAGTGGCTGTGATTTTGCAACATCTGCACTTTGTATGGAATCATTTTCAGCTTCTTTCTCAAAATTCACCAGACACTGGGCTGTGAAATCTGCATTTCACTACTCACCGTCCGCGTTGATTTTCCCGGGCTTCGTTGAATGGCGGTGCAAACACTATCGACGACTTCTTCCGATACACGCGGTCGTCCAGGACTTTTAAGTTTGCACAAACAGCCCGTAGTTTCAAATTTTGTATGACAATCGTAGATAGATTTTCTGGTTCTTTTCCGAATCGTGATCGAAAATATCGTTGCACAACAGCAACATATTCCGTTTTGCTCAATTCAAGAACACAAAACGCCTTCTCCACTGCAGACGCTGCCATTTTGACTGACTAGTCACGTGACATGCGCGCTATGGCCTATGTCCCTTCCCTCAGTAGCGGGACACAAACTTTATGAGTACATCTACCTAACGGTTCGCAGTTGTGGTCCGTGTCTTCAATTGTTACTGTTTTACAGCATCTGGAAACTGTATACTTCTTTATGAATCACCCTGTATATTAAATAGCCAAAGTGAATAATAACGCAAGGAACTGTACACCAACTATACATAAGATAGCACAACTATACTAGTTATCCGAATTTATTCGGATAACTAGTATAGCCTGAGTGAAGTTTTCTTTCTTTTTTTCAAACTTCATATCTGCCCTAATGGAAGCATACACATGCTTCTTAGGAAAATCGACCTTTTTAGTCAAGAATTGAACCCACTCAGGAATTATCCGTTCTTAAGAGCATATTAGAGAAATTAATTGAAAACGAATCTCCCCAAATCATACAGGAAGTTATAATAAAAGCACATTATTCTTCTGTCTGGAAGTGCGTACTTACACTTTTTCCCATGGAGTTATCATCACTTCAAAAAACTGAAAAATTGCATCGTGTACAGCAGGAATAGAACACACATCTGTCGAATTCCGAAACTCTACGACTGAAGACTTGCTGACAAGAGAGCGTACATTTCTCATTAAAAAAGACTTAGACAAGGGCAATGAACCCAGCAACTTTCGCCCAATAACCTGCCTCCCAACAACTTTCAAGCTACACAGCTGGCCACCCAAAATGCAACACCAAGAAGGAAGCATCCAATTGGCTTGAAATTCGCAGCATGCATCGCCCGCGAGAGGACATGCAAACGATTAGCATGGCAGGGCATATGCAAATCATGTGCGCCCGGCACGCCACCGAGAAGCACTATAAGAAGGGTGCACAGAAGGTGGGGGGGATGGGTAAGTAGTGGAAGTGTATTGTGCTGCAGGATGTGTGCGTGGGGAGCTTCCTGATGCCCCGTCGCAGAATACGGCAGTCTTTCCAGCACGTTTCGGAGTTCGACAGAGGACGAATAGTGGCTTATTGCGACAGCGGTTTATCGTACCGAGACATCGGCGCCCGTGTGGGACGACATCCAGCCACAGTGAGGCGAGTATGGAATCGGTGGGTGCAGGAGGGACGGACGGACCGACGTGAGCGATTGTTGTACGGCGGGCATTGACAGCTCGCACCGCCACGTCACGAACGTTAGCGCAGGAATTAGGGTGTGTTGCGGAACAACCTGTGTCAGCCCGTACCGTCCGACGTCGTCTGCAGGAGCGGGGACTTGTCGCACAGCGCCCATTGCTCCGATTACCATTGACGTTACACCACCGGCGAGTGCGGCGGCAGTGGGCCGTTGAACGCCGCACCTGGACTGCGGAATGGCACGACAATGTCTTCTCCGACGAATCCCGCTTCTGCCTGCAACACCACGATGGTCGGATCCGCGTGTGGCGGCACCGCGGCAAGAGACTGTATGACGCCTGCATTATGCATCGCCATACCGGTCCGTCCCCTGGCGTTATGGTTTGGGATGCAATTGGATATGACACCTGCACCCCTCTGATACGCATCGCCGGTACACTCCACAGCCACCGCTACATCTCCGACGTTTTGGAGCTTGTAGTCCTCCCTTACCTGCAGGACCTGCCAGCGGCCACGTTTCAACAAGACAATACTGCCCGCACGTGGCACGCATCGTGCAACAATTCTTCACGGCCCACCAGGTGTCACTGCTGCCGTGGCCCGCATGTTCTCCGGATATGTCGCCCATCAAACACGTCTGGTCGCTGATCTGCAACCGAGTGGCCCGGCAAGCACCACCCGCGGCTACGCCTGATGAACTGTGGCAACGTGTGGAAGCAGCCTGGACCGACATACCCCAAGCCCACATCCAAAGCCTCTTTCGTTCGATTCCGAGGCGTGTAACGGCCGTTATTGCCAGCCATGGGGGCCACAGGAACTATTGATGTGTGCGTGTTCCGCAAGTCGCACGGGCATGTAAGCTCAATTGTTTCATCTTTGTATGTTGTTGTTATGTGTCAAGTAAATCTGGCTTTGCTATCTCGTGTCCTTCTTGGTGTTGCATTTTGGGTGGCCAGCAGTGTATTTTCTAAAATCTTGGCTACGACAGTTTACAATCATCTAATAGCAAATGCCCTTTACCCAGTCGAACAAAAAGGGAACTTTAAACAATCAAGGGGCACAAAAGATCAGCTCCTGATCGACAAAATGATAATGAAAAACTGTAAGCGGCGCCAGACGAACTTAAATATGACCTGGATTGACTACAAAAAAGCCTTCGACTCATTACTACACTCTTGGATTAAGAATTGTCTAGAAGTATATGGAATAAGCGATAATATAAAAAAAATGTGAAAACCAATATGCGGCAATTGTCGACTACACTTACAACAAATGGCACTGAACTTGGCCAGATTCGAATACGACGTGGTATATTTCAGGGTGATTTATTGTCTCCCTTGCTGTTCAATATCGCTCTAATACCACTGATCACAATTTTGAACAAAACTGGACTTGGCTATCAAATTTCTACTCAGGCGGGCAAAGTGAACCATTTGCTTTACATGGACGACTTAAAACTTTATGCCAAAAATCTCACTGAGTTAGAATCACTGCTTAATACTGTGCGCATTTTCAGCACTGACATTTGGACTTAACAAGTGCGCCATACTGTCTCTTCAGCGGGGCAAAGTTCAAAAAGTAAAGGGAATGGTGATCGCTAATGGAGATATAATTCGCTCACTAAATGAAGATAACCCGTACAAATACTTGGGTATCTTAGAGTTGGACAATATTTTGCACGAAAGAGTCAAAAATCTAACACGCAAAGAATACGTGAAAAAGGTGAGAAAAATCTAAAAATCGAAACTGAATGCTGGGAACACGATTCGTGCATTTAATACATGCACGTGCCTGTAATACTGTACCCAGCGGGGATTGTTGACTGGACAATGGCCGAATTGGAGACTCTGGATAAAAAAAACACGGAAACAACTAACAATGCATCACTCACTACATCCGAAGAGCGACATTAATAGATTGTACCTACCTCGAAACATCGGTGGCCGTGGTTTACTACAAATTAAACAGGCAGTTGAAGAAGGAAAGTGTGGCCTTCACGATTACATGAACAAGAGCTCGGAAAAACTGTTAAAACCAGTCAACACCGAAGTTTTTTAACGAGCTACTGAAACCAAAATGGAGTACAAAAAACAACAATACAAAGCCCGCCTAGAAAATTGGAAGAATAAGCCCCTACCAAGGGGTCTTTTTCAAAGGAATCGATAGAAAACTTGACAACGACTTAACCTGGACATGGCTTAAGACAGGCACTTTACGAAGGGAGACTGAGGGTTTGCTCTTTGCTGCACAGGCGCAGGGCCTTCAGACAAACATGATGAAGACCAAGATACAGGGCTCAAGCGACAATAGCCTTTTGCCGTCTGTGTAACAACCGTGAAGAAACAGTTAATCATTTGGTTTGCGAGTGCACGGTCATGGCCCACACCGAATACAAAAAGAGGCATGGCGATGTGGCCCGAAAGGTCCACTGGACACTCTGCAACAAATTTGGATTCCACACTTCTGAAAAGGCCTGGCAACGTATAGCAGCTAAAGTCCTGGATAATGGCCAGGTGAAAATCTTATGGGACTTTCGAATACAGACTGACCAGCACATAACCGCAAATACACCCGACATCACCGTGATTGAAAATCAACAAGTCACCCTAATCGATATTGCCATCCCTGGAGATTGTAGAGTACTGGAAAAAGAGAAGGAGAAAATAGACAAATACAGGGCTCTGGCTATGGAAACTACCCGACTTTGGAAGAAAAACGCAACAGTGCTGCTAATAATAATCGGCGCACTAAGGACTATATCTCCCAAATTCATGGATTACTTTATCCGACTTGGAACAACAACAATAACAACTGCCGAGTTACAAAAGACTGCAATCATTGGCACTGCAGCAACTATTCGTCGATACTTGTCCGAGGCTTAGGCCTCTGGTTGAGGCTTGCCTTGTACAAGAACTTCCAGTGATAACGTGATGTCTTGTGTCGTTTGTGTGAACGTTTCACTGTGTTATTTCTGAAAGAATAAAATTATATATAGTGTTTCCCCTCTTTAATACATATATACATTGGCGGAAAGTGAAAAAAGAACACCAAGAAGGAATTGGCGGACGATCGTGAAATTTACATATGTTAATGGGGTCGAGTTTACGTAGGTGTGATGTTAATTTCGGGACCAACCGGTGAGCGCTTTCGCCACAGCACGGCATAATATGCAAATTGTCGTCGGTGGTATTTAAGGAGTACGGCGAAGTGAATGTAATCAGTCGTCGGCGTACGGACACGTGCGAAGACCCTGAAGAAGCTGCAATGCCTGGACATGGAAGACGTGTACGATTTCAGCAGTTATCGGACTTTGAGCGAGGTCGTCTAGTCGGACTCCGCGAGGCCGGATGGTCGTATCGTCGTATCGCGGAGCGAATCGGACGGGAAGTATCGGTGGTGGTACGATGGTGGCGTAGATGGTCCGAGGAACATTCCCACACGAGAAGACGTGGAACCGGGAGTCACAGACGGACTGATGAGCGGACCGATCCACACATAAGAAGAGCGGCGTTGTCAAGCAGAACATCCACTGCGACGCAAATCCAAGTTGCCGTTGCACCTGAGGTGACTGTGCGAACAATCCGCAACCGTCAACTGGATGCAGGACTACGTGCACGTGTGCCTCTGGCATGTGTACCTCTGACTCCAGCCCACCGTCAGGAACGGCTGCAGTGGTCTCGCCAACGTCTGCACTGGAGAACGCAATGGCGATCTGTCGTGTTCAGCGATGAAAGCATATTCTGTTTGGGAGCCTCCGATGGGCGTATGCGTGTTCGCAGACGCACAGGGGAGCGTCTCCACCCTTCTTGCATCCGCGAGCGACACACAGGGCCTACACCTGGTCTCCTGGTGTGGGGAGCGATCAGCTATCACTCCCGTACACAACTAGTGTTTGTACCAGGTACGTTAAACAGCACCTCCTACATCAACAACATCATTCAGCCCGTTGTTGTGTCATTTGTAAGGTCGGTCCATCGTGGTGTTTTCCAGCAAGATAACACACACCCACACACGGCACGTGCAACGCAACATGCACTTCAGGGTGTGAGACAACTTCCATGGCGTGCACGTTCACCGGATTCGTACCCCATTGAGCACGTGTGGGATTTTATGGGACAACGACTTATCCGGTCTCCACGGCCAGCCACGACCATCCGCGATTTACGCGTCCAGGTTGAGGATGCTCGGAACTCAATACCCCAAACTTACATCCAACATCTGTACGACAGACTCCATGCCAGAATTGCACAGTGTGACGCAGTTCATGGCGGTTCAACCTCGTACTAACCATGTTACATGGAAATGTTATTTTTCAGTTTACCAGCAAATACAGCTGTATTTTGCCATAATGTTTTGATCACGTTGTCCTCTGTGCTCCGTTATTATGCTGTATAAATTTCGTTGGTATCAGACGTCTCCTTCTTGGTGTTCTTTTTTCACTTTCCGCCAGTGTATATATATATATATAAATAACTACAAGCAACACCTCCCGAACATGTACATGACACTTGTTTTCCAGCTGCATAGCGCGGTAGCAGTGGTATGGGCATGTATCAAGGGAAAATAATTTACATTTTTATATATACTGTATATATACTATATACAGGGTGCACAGGAAAGTCCCTTTAGCCTGGAATAACTTGCGAACGGAGAGAGGTACAGTTATGCAAATGAGAAAACAGTATAGTAAAGCGACTACGACAGATCGAATGCAACCTAGCAGCGCCCTAGCGGCGAAATGCGGAAGTCAGCCATTGCAAATCAAAAACGAAAAGACATAAGAGCAAAATTTCCAATTACAAAGTTGTATAGCATCAATTAATTAGTACAAAACGACACTTGTTTCACACGGATAAGATAAATTGTCGCCTGAATACCCTAAAATGTCCGAAACCGATGCGCGACGATTCGAATCTGCATATTCACATTTCGCAAATGTAGCCGTATGCAAATGCAGATTGCGACGTTGTACCGTACCTTATAAAAACCAGTAGCAGGTTGTACCCTGATCAGAAGTTTAGGTCTACGTACGCTGTGTGAGAATGGCGAGCTTGGATTTCTGGGGTTACGTTAAAAATCAGGTGTATCAACAGCGCCTACAAGTCTGCTGGATCTACGTCGCCGTGTTACAGATGCTTGCAATAGTGTGACACCTTCCATGCTGAGGAATGTGCATGCAGAGTTACTTTCACGAATACAAATGTGTATCGTGGGCAATGGCGAACTCTTCGAACATACTCGACATTAACTTTTTATCCCTGTGCGCCAGTTTGCCTTTTTTTGTATTTGTTTTGTCTGACGTCATCAAACTGTATTGACATAAGTACGCATTTATGCAATAAATTGTGTGTATTTGCTCATGCCTATGCCTGTTTCCTTCAAACGTTCACACAAAAGGTGGCGCACCGATTTCGGACAGTTTACGGTATTCAAGCGACAATTTATCTTATACGTGTGAAGCAAATGTCGTTTTGTACTAATTAATTGATGCTCTACAACTTTTTAATTGGAAATTTTGCTCTATCTCTCTTCGTTTTCGATTTGCAATGGCTAATTTCCGCATTTCGCCACTAGGGGCGCTGCTATCAGTTGCATTCAATCGGGCGTAGTCGCTTTACTATACCGTTATTAACTGTACTTCTCTCCGTTCGTAAGTTATTCCAGGCTAAAGGGACTTTCCTACGCACCCTGTATATATATATATATATATATATATACGACGTCCGATCAAAAAGATCCGAGATACAACAAAGTACTTACGTTACTTAAATCTGGCTATGATCTCCCTCAAAGTAGTCTCCTTGGGCAACGATACACCACTGCCAGCGTTTTTGCCACTGTTGGAATGCTCCCTGGAAGTCCTGTTCGCGAATCGTGACAAGTACCGTCTGCAATTCGCGCTGGATCTCGTCCACGGTTTCAAAACGGTGACCCTTGAGCTTCAGTTTCGGGAACAGAAAGAAATCACAGGGGGCCAAATTCGGCGAGTAAGGCGGGTGAGGAAGGGCAGTCATGCTGTTGCGGCTGCAAAACTGGCTTGTTGCTAACGCTCTGTAAGCTGCTGCATAGTCGTGATGAAGCAGGAAATCGCCCCTGCGCCATCACGACAATGTTTGCGGTGAATGTCCTCCCTAAGACGCCGCAGAACATCGCAGTAAAAAAGGGAGGTTACGGTCTGGCCCAGGGGGACGAATTCACGGTGCACAACCCCACGAATGTCATAGAACACGATTAGCATGCTTTTGGTAGCGCACCGGACTTGTCGGGCCTTCTTCGGTCGTGATGCCGGGCTCTTCCACTGCGACGACTGTTGTTTGGTATCCTCGTCGGAACCGTAGACCCAAGTCTCGTCCCTAGTGATGACCCGCGATAGGAACGTTGGTTCATTCACAACCTGCTGACGAAGATCTTGACAGAATACGACACGGAGCCCTTCTGTTCGGGATTCAGAATCTTTGGCACAAACTTTGCAGCAATGCGGTGCATGTTCAAAACCGACGTCAGAATTTCTTGCACTGTTCCGTATGACACATTGACGATGGTAGCAATGTCATGAATGGTTCTCCGACGATCCTTACGTACCAGTTCCCTAATTTTGTCCACATTTTCGGGGGTTTTGCTCGTGGACGGTCGCATTGACCTGTCGTCGTCTTCCAGTGCCGTTCTGCCGCTTTTGAAGCGCGAGCGCCACACGAAACACCTCGCACGACTCATTGCTTCATTGTCATAAGCCTGCCGCAACACTTCGTGCTTCTCCGTTCCCGATTTCCCGAGTTTGTTGTCCATACCGAAATCGCACGCTGTGTTTTGCACGTGGTCACCAAATATCGTGTAGCACAGCTCCCGATGTTCACAGAACGACGCCACTCGGCACAATGACTCATGAAGGTCACTGCCCTCGACCACTGCTCGTGCATCAGCGTACTGCCATCTGTTGGCGCGCTACGTACGTAGTCTCGGAACTTTTTGATCGCACTACGTATATATATATATATAAACACTATACAACCTCTTTTTTTACGCTTTCCAACCGTAGGTTGAAGAAGCGTATATGCTCCAGCTTTGTCCGTCCGTCCGCACTATAACTCGCGTAAAAATGGTTCGATTTCAATGAAATTTTAGTATGGATACGAACCCTATTGAAAACGCACGAAATAAGGTCAAAGGTCAGGACATAGGCGAGGGATTCATTCCATTCCTCTTATGCATCATAACTTGCGTAAATGCATTTCGATTTCGATGAAATTTTAGTATGTCGTAGGGAGCCATCTGGGGACGAATCCTATTGAAAATGGGCGAAATGGGGTCAAAGGACAGGACACAGGAGCGGAATCCATTCCATTGCCTTTATGCGTCATAACTTGCGTAAAAATGGTTCGATTTCGTGGAAATTTTAGTATGTGGTAGGGGACCACCTGGGGACGAACCTTATTGAAAATAGGCGAAATGGTGTCAAAGGTCAGGACATAGGAGCGGGATCCATTCCATTTCCCTTATGCGTCATAACTTACGTAAAAATGCTTCGATTGCGACAAAACTTTAGTATGTTGTTCCAGAGGTCTACTGAACCAATTCTGTTTAATGTCATCGAAATGGGGTCAAAGGTCAGGACACAGGAGCGAGATTTATTCCACAGTCATTATCCTCATAACTTGAGTAATGGTTTCTGACATGTTGGAAAGCGTATCATAATAAATGCATTGCATGATTTTAATAACTTGTTTACGTATATGCTCCAGCTTTGTCCGTCTGTCTGTCCGCACGATAACTCTCGTAAAAATGGTTTGATTTCGATGAAATTTTAGTATGTGGTAGGAGACAACCCCTACTGAAAATGGGCGAAATGGGGTCAAATGTCAAGACATAGGAGATGGGATCCATTCCACCGCTCTTATGCGTCATAACTTACGTAAAAATGGTTCGATTGCGACAAAACGTTATCCTGTTGTTCCGGAGGTATACTGAACCAATTTTGTTTAATATCATCGAAATGGGGTCAAAGGTCGGGGCACAGGAGCGAGATTTATGCCACAGCCATTATCCTCAAAGCTTAAGTAATAACTTTAGTAAAAATGCTTCTGTTGCGACGAAATACAATACGTTGTTCCGTAAAGACTTTGGAAGCAGTTACACCAAAAATGTTTTTTGTCAGCAATTGCGGGCAGTGCGCATGCGTGAGATTCGTTAAGCATTATTTTCGCACGATAACTTCGGTGGAAATTGCCCAATTTAGATGGGATTTTTAATTATAAAATGACTTATGGTTGGTAGCTCTTGATAACAGAAATATGTAAAACGGGCACAAAGAGATTTAATTTTAACATATGTGAACGTCAAACGTTGTACCATAGTATAGTACCCTCGAAACCAAGGCATTTTCCTACGATTTCTGGTATATCGGAAAGCGTATCATAATCAATGCATTGCATTATCTTACTAAATTGTTTCTTTTTAATTTATACCTGAAAAATGTCCTGACTTCATAATTAGCATAATGTAAATTGCTAAATTGATCTCAAAATTTTGTAACATAATGTGCATGTATTTCTATGCTGAGACAATTTTTTGCTCTATCAGTTTTCTTTGTGGAAGAGGGAACAAATTATCCCTTTCTTGACACTAAAATCATTAGATGGCTTGCTCCTTACGTGGTTAGTGCATGGAGAATTACTTAAAAAATTTTTCCATAAAATGAACAATTACTTAAAAAAAAAATGATCGCCAAAAAGTAAAAATCGTGACTTTTTCTTGACTGTCATGACCTTTTTCCGGATTCGTGACTTTCATGACCAGCAGACACCATGGCATTTAAGCCCCCATTTCCGTCCAACTGTGCTACCGTTACACCATTCAGGATACGAAATTTCCAAGTAACTGAAGCCTAGGAATCTGAACAAACTTCATATTTGTATCAATGGAGAGAACCCAATGCCTCCTAGCAACAAAGAGGACAATTTTAATCAAGGAACGGATCCAGGTTAGGGTTACCAGTGCTGAAGAGCTTATCACAAAAATTAATTAAGGGCGGATTTCCCCATATCACCTAGAAGGCATATAACCACCTTATTACAACATAAGCACATTAGAAACCAATCAGTGCGCAGCATTGCAGCTCTTCTGGGATTCCCCAAACACACAGCCGCAGACGTTATTCATCGATCAAAAGCTGATGATGACACTAAAGTGAAACCACTCTGTGGAAGGCCAACACTTAAATATTCAGCACACTGAGTTTGATTGTTGTCGAACCGCAGTGACTCATGAAGAAATAGTAGTACACGCTTAAATACACCGATGACTCACTCCATTATGACCACCACCAAACTAGAGAAATGAGCGCGCCTGGAGACGAACAGTGGCGCAGGTGATCAAATGCTCATATGTAGAGGATTTTAGGAAGGGAGTGTCTGATTCTAGGTCTTAAACAACCTTTAGAAATAGGAAGCTAAGAGATTTGGGCTAGAGTGCCCGATAGGAAAGTGACACGGAAGCGAAACAGAAAGGGGGAGGAAGACGCCCTTATTTATTACCGGGGGACCAGTACCCGGGGTCTGACGGCTTAACGTGCCCATCCGACGCATGGCAGATATTTAGTGAATCGAGCGTTCGTACCTGCCTGGGATCGAACCTGAGATCCTTTCCGCGGCAGTCACGAACGTTGCCCACTAGGCCACCCACGGCTCCAGTGGCGCAGGTGAAGTTCACAGAGCAGTATATATACAACCCAAGGACCGGCTTTCGGTTAGTAGAGTGTTCGGAGTCGGAATAGGAACAGCTGCCGACTTCTCGGAGTTTGATAAAGGACAAATTTTGATGACACGGCGCCTTGGAACTACGATCTCGGAAAGGCCGCGGATTGCGGGTTGCTCACGTGTCGCTGTAGTGAGTACGTACGTATCAAAAATGGTGCACAGATGGCCAAAGGGGGCGAACTGTCGTCCAGCCGCGTGTCGTTCGCAGCTCATTGATGCCAGAGAGGAGCGGAGACTTTCGCGCATTTTTCAAAGCGACCGCAGCGCCACCGTGCGACAAATCACCCGCAGATACAACAGTAGTAATCAGCGCAATGTGCCACAGCACACAGTTCATCACAGCCTTCTGCGCATGGGCCTGCATAGCCAAAGACTCAGCAGGGTCCCCATACTCACTGCACGTCATCGCCAACAACGCATTGAATGGGCCCAAGATAATCGAGATTGGACCGTGGATGATTGGAAGAAAGTGGCCTGGTCTGACGAATCAAGATTCCTGGTGCTTCACGTAGACGGCTGATACGGCGATTAGCAACAGGGGCTATGGCACCTGGACGCACTGTTTGGCTGAAACAGGCTAGCGGCGGTGGTGTTATACTGTGCGCGATGTTTTTTTTGGAGGGGGGACGCTTTGGGCCCCATTATCCCAATAGCACAATCCCTGACAGCTGTCAGGTATCTGAACATCGTTTCTTACCAAGTTCACCCATTCATGGCAACTGTGTTCCCTGCTGGTGATTGCCATTACCAACAGGATAATGCGTCATGCCAAACTGCCAGAATCGTCAAGGAGAGGTTCGAGGAACATGCTGGTGGCTTTCTGTTAAGGCCTTGGCCTCCAAATTCATCTGACATAAACCCAATCGAACATTTGTGGTTCGACTTGGAAAAGCGGGTTCGCGCTAAATCACCACCACCCTGAAATGTAAGGGGAACTATAAAGGACCTGCTGTGGACATTATAGTGCCAGATACCCCAGGATACCTATCGCCACCTCATCGAATCGATGTCTCGTCGAGTGGCAGCTGTTTTGCGGGCTGAAGAGAGTCCTACAACTTATTATTAGGTAGGTGGCCATAATGTAATAGCTTGCTGATCGCCAGCAAGCTGTTTTTCATTGTTGTCCGAGTCGAAGTGACTTTATGGGGATATACCCTCGATCGACAGAACATTGTAGATATGGGTGATCTGCAGTTGACATGGGCAACCCCCCCCCCCCCGCGCCAAGTGGAACAGACTCAAACCGAACGCAGGCGATAAAGAGGCGGACAGCACAACTTTCCAATAGTATATCGCAATCGATGAACATGGGTAAACTTGGTGATCTGAGCGACTTTGATCATGGGCGCATTATCGGCGCAAGACACATGGATCATTCTTAGCGGAAAGAACACTGGGCTTCCTGCTGGCAATCGTATCAAGGGTGTACCGCGAGTACACCATCGAACGACGTACCAGTGCCCATAGAGCAAACGGTGGCCGACCACACAACATTCATGACTAGGGTCGACGTAGAATCTCCAGGCTCGTACAGACCGACAGCTTGCCAACGACGGCGCAAATCACACCCACGTTAAATATCAAAGGCCAAAGCAGCGTCAGCCAGAGAACGGTATGGTGCACGCTGCTACCCTGGGCTACGAGAGCCGACGCCCTACACATGTGCCACTGCCCGTCATCGGAAATTACGCCCCGCCTAGTGCCGGGATAATCAAAATTGGAACTCCGCAGAGTGGAGCCGCGTCGTGTGGTCAGACTGACCCAGTTCTCAGCTGTACCGAGCTCACGGAGGGGGAGGGTGTGTCGTCAACAGCATGAGGCCTTGGCCCCGTCGTGCCAGATCGGCTCTGTTCAAGGCAGTGGTGGCTCTGTGATGATTTGGGGAGCTTTCTTATGAGACACATTAGGTCCTCTAGTGTTCTCGGAGAGGTCCTTATCCCTGGGCGCTACCAGCATCACCTACACACTTTTACAGCCTTCGAGCATTCTCCGGCCGATGGTTGTTCGTTCCACCAAGACAGAGCACCGCCCCACCGGGCCGAAACCACCCAAGCATGGCTCGATGAACGCTCATCTGAGTTTGGAACCATCCAGTGGCCTCCAAGGTCCACGGATTTAAACCCCGTGAAAGCTCTTTGTGCGGCAACCACCCAGTCCTGGCTCGATGAACACTCATCTGAGTTTGGGACCATCCAGTTGCCCCCAAGGTCCACGGATTTAAACCCCGTGAAAGCTCTCTGTGCCGCAAACACCCAGGCACGGCTCGAGGAATACTTATCTGAGTTTGGAACCACCCAGTGGCCCCCAAGGTCCCCGGATTTAAACCCTCTGGAAGCTCTCTGTGTCGCAAACACCCAGGCACGGCTCGAGGAATACTTATCTGAGTTTGGAACCACCCAGTTACCCCCAAGGTCCCCAGATTTAAACCCCGTGGATGCTCTCTGTGCCGCAAACACCCAGGCACGGCTCGAGGAATACTTATCTGAGTTTGGAACCACCCAGTTACCCCCAAGGTCCCCAGATTTAAACCCCGTGGATGCTCTCTGTGCCGCAACCACCCAGGCATGGCTCGAGGAATACTTATCTGAGTTTGGGATCATCCAGTGGCTCCCCAAGACCCCGGATTTAAACCCTCTGGAAGCTCTCTGTGCCGCAACCACCCAGGCACGGCTCGAGGAATACTTATCTGAGTTTGGAACTACGCAGTGGCCCCCAAGATCCCCGGATTTAAACCCTCTGGAAGCTCTCTGTGTCGCAAACATCCAGGCACGGCTCGAGGAATACTCATCTAAGTTTGGAACCATCCAGTGGCCCCCCAAGACCCCGGATTTAAACCCTGTGGAATCTCTCTGTGCCGCAACCATCCAGGCACGGCTAGAGGAATACTCATCTGAGTTTGGAACCATCCAGTGGCCCCCAAGGCCCTGGATTTAAACCCTGTGGATGCTCTCTGTGCCGCAACCACCCAGGCACGGCTCAAGAAATACTCATCTAAGTTTCGAACCATCCAGTGGCCCCTCTAGATGCCCGGATTTAAACCCTATGGAAGCTGTCTGGGTAGCCGTGGATCCTGCACCTACAACTCAGGCGGAGTTGTAGACAGTTCTGCAACAGGAATGGCTGGCATTACCTCCAGAAACCCTCCGGCATCTAGTGGAGTAGATGATTCAACGTGTATACGGGCTGTTATTCACGGCCAACACGCCTATTAGGTAGGTATCTCTAATATTTTGTCCATTGAGTGCAGTAGTTCACACCTAAATATTCGGCAGACCGCTTTTAATTGTTGTCCAAATCGCAGTGGCTGGTATCAAGTTGAAATTCCAAAAGGAGGTATGTTAAAAGCAAAAATATTTACCACGATATTTCTACTGGGACGAGAGATACAGCTGGGAAAGCGTGTGTAACCTTGAATGCGCGTGTGGTGTCATTAGCGCTTGAAAAATATTCTTGTCACATGTGCATCGCGAGAAGCAAAACATCTTTCCGTATTGCAGCATTGTTATTCTATCTGTGGTAGGAATTTTTCATTTCCTTCTTTTTGAACTACGAAACTCGCGGCTGCACCTAAGAAAACATAAGAAGCGAGAAGGTAAAGAAAAGAAACACTTCAGTACTCAATGGAAAGACGATTGCCCCGGTGGCGCAGTGGTCTAAGGCGTTGGCCTTTGATCATTCGTCCGTAAGGGGTCCGGGTTCGAATCCCGGTGAGGCATGGATGTTGTGTTTGTCTTACGGCACTGGCTCTCTCCCTTCCCTGGAACCAGTGACCCTAAATTAGGAACGGGCGACTGCTTATAGCCCATTGAGTTGCTCACGGTGGTCGTTAAAACCTCCAATCAAAAAAAAAAAAAAAAAAAAAGACGATTGATGTACTTTATGAACAGGTATTAGGAATTCATAACTGAGAAATTTTCCGTAATCATTTATTCCGATAATATGATTACTGCACTACTAGCAAGAATTACACACATACAGTGCATTAAAAAAACGAATAGCATTTTTTATGGTCAGGGGTGCAGGAGGTGGTATTCCCAACAGAATCATTCACAGCAATGATACACAATTTGCGTCTTACTGTTATTATACCTGGGTTTTCAGAGGAAGAGAAAGTGAAAGAGAGTCAGACAGAAAGAAAGAGAGAGAGAGAGAGAGAGAGAGAGAGAGAAGAAAATATAGAAAGAAAGAGAATAGAGAGAGAGAGAAAGAGGGGAATGACACACAAAAAAAAGAGAAAGATGCAAAGACAGAAAGAAAGACACATATAGATAGATTAATCTTTGGTTGGTTGGTTGGATTCGGTTGGGCTGGGCTAGGGATGGGTTGGGTTGGGTTGGGTTGGGTTGGATTTGTTTGGTTTGGTTTTTTTTTTTTTTTTTTTTTTGATTGGAGGTTTAACGACCACCGTGAGCAACTCAATGGGCTATAAGCAGTCGCCCGTCCCTAATTTATGGTCACTGGTTCCATGGGAAGGGAGAGAGCCAGTGCCGTAAGACAAACACAACATCCATGCCTCACCGGGATTCGAACCCGGACCCCTTACGGGCGAATAATCAGAGGCCAGCGCCTTAGACCACTGCGCCACCTGGGCGGCCTTGGTTTGGTTTGGGTAGATAGGTAGATCAGTAGGTTGTAATAGATCGATAGGTAAATATGCAGATAGATGAATAGGTAAATAGGTGTTTGACTGATTCCATAGATAGATAGGCAAGTAAGTATGTAATCGGTTGATAAACAAGCTAATAGGTATTTAAGCAATTGAGTAGGTACATAGATTGATAATTAAATAGGGGTACACATAGACAAGTATGTAGATAGACAGATGACTATCTGTTTGGTTCGTTAGGTAGATAGGTAAATAGAATAGTACGTAGGCATAAGTATATGCGTGTGTGTGGATGGATGGATAGATAGATAGACAGACAGATAGGTATATAGGTGGATAGGTTAACAGTTGTTAAGAGTCATTGAATAGGTAAGTGGACAGATATGTAAGTAACTAAATAGGTGCTTGAGCCATTGAATAGGAAGATACACAAGTAGGAAGGGGTAAACATAAATATGTAGATAGATGAATAAGGAATTCGGTCATTGGGAAGATAGGTAAATAGGCAGATCTGCATGTAGGTAGGTACACGTGAGCATAGATACAGTAGATTTCTGCTCTCTCTCTCTCTGTGTCTCTTTGCGTGCGTGCGCGCACCGTTAAAACAATGCAATCCATTTCTACGACCTGTTTTCTTGAGTAACTTCCCCACGCCCTCTGCCATAACAGTCCGGGGTGAAAGGGTTACCTTATTCCATCTCAGGTTGATGGCTTATTTTTCCATCAACGTTTTATACCTCACTAATTGCATTTTGTTGTCAGTAACTGAACAATACGGCGAGCAATATGCCGCAACAAGTATTGACTGCTATTGCACGCGGCACCCAAAATAGCTTCGCCGTAAAGGGGAGGGGGAGGAAGAGAAAGCAAGAAAGAATGGAAAAGATAATAAGAAGGAAAAAGAAAGCGAGAAGAAGCTTGTTGCTTATTTATGTGGCAAGGGGCCGGCGGGCTTGGCTCCTATAAACCATTATTAGCGGGAGCCGAGCGTTTCAGATGGCCCCGTACCGTTATGGGTCCCCGCGCGTCCCTTAACGTCGCCCCGGACAGTTAATGGGCAGTCCGCGGCCGATTCTGAGCCTACCGGCAAATAAAGAACGATTACTCGCTCTTCTACCGTAGAAGCTCGTCTTCTTCAAGTCTCTTTTCTTTCTTGCAAAGAAATGGTCAAGGGAAATGGACCGTCCGATTTCACCCCTGCTGCATCCCCTCGACGAGGTTTCGCGTGCATTACATCAAACCGCGAGCAGCGCCCCCTATCGGTTATTAACTCTGCGCCGAGTTTCCTTCGCTCCGCAAACAAATTTTCATTTCTTCGTCTCAGACCACGCTTGCATTTTTATTTCATTTCTTCACTTACACTCCTGGCAATTCCAGGAATCAAGACATCCCACGCACCCACACTAATAAATCTGTTGCGTAAGTGCATGGCGTGTTTTTAAGATGCAACAACATAAAAAAAAAAAAAAAAATGCAAGGCGAACTGTTGCTGTTCCAATAAAAGAGAGTTTTCCATTTCGTTTATTTTGATATCACAAGCGTAAAATTTATATATAAACGCCACTTTCTGTAAGCAGATCGACTGGGAATACAAATGATCTTATCATTTTACTAGCGTCAAATATACCAGCGTTGTCCCTTAAGTTGATGGGGAAAAAAAAAAAAGAAAATATATATATGTACAACAGAACCCAGTTTATGCGTTTTTCACTAATGTTTTTTAATTTATATGTAAAACTTCCCAGGCCACATAATTCTGAATTATATGTAATGTTAAATTTTATACGTTAATCGAATTAGCTCTGTTTCTCTCGCCCGCTCTCTCTCGCAGTTTGTCGCTCGCTCTGTCTCCATTTCTCAGTCTCTCTCTCTCTCTCTCTCTCTCTCGCCCGATTGCTCACTCTCTCGCACTCTCTGTTTCTCGCTCCCTCTCTTCCGCTCGCTCTCTCTCACTCACGCTCTCTCCCTATCTCTCTCGCAGTTTGTCGCACGCTCGCTCTCTGTATTCCTCACTCCCGTACGAACTCTCTCACTCACGCTCTCTCTCGTCCTCTTAGTTTGTCAGTCTCTAGCTCGTTCGTTCATTCTCTCTCAGTTTGTCTCTCTCTCTCTCTCTCTCTCTCTCTCTCTCTCTCTCTCTCTCTCTCTCTCTCTCTCTCTCTCTTTGTCTTTCTCTATTGCTCTATCTGTCACCCACGCTCTCTCTCTCCTTCTCTCTCGCAGTTTGTCGCTCGCTCTGTCCCTCGCTCTCCCGCCCGTTTACTCACTCTCGTACTCTTAATTTGTCGCTCACTCTGTTTCCATTTCTCTCTCTCTCTCTCTCGCTTTCTCTTGCTTGCTCTCTCTCTCTCGACCGATTGCTCACTCTCTGTTTCTCGCTCTCTTTCTCAGTCTCTCGCTCGCTCCCTCTCTTCCGTTCGCTCTCTCTCACTCACGCTCTCTCCCTATCTCTCTCGCAGTTTGTCGCTCGCTCGCTCTCTCTATTCCTCACTCCCGTTCGAACTCTCTCACTCACGCTCTCTCTCGTCCTCTCAGTTTGTCACTGTCTCTAGCTCGTTCGTTCATTCTCTCTCAGTTTGTCGTTCTCTCTCTCTCTCTCTCTCTCTCTCTCTCTCTCTCTATTTCTCACTCTATCGTTCGCTCTCTCTCTCTCTCTCTCTCTCTCTCTCTCTCTCTCTCTCTCTCTTTGTCTTTCTCTATTGCTCTCTCTGTCACCCACGCTCTCTCTCTCTCCTCTCTCTCGCAGTTTGTCGCTCGCTCTCTGTCCCTCGCTCTCCCACCCGTTTACTCACTCTCGTACTCTTAATTTGTCGCTCACTCTCTGTCTCCATTTCTCTCTCTCTCTCGCTTTCTCTTGCTTGCTCTCTCTCTCGACCGATTGCTCACTCTCTGTTTCTCGCTCTCTTTCTCAGTCTCTCGCTCGCTTCCTCTCTTCCGTTCGCTCTCTCTCACTCACGCTCTCTCCCTATCTCTCTCGCAGTTTGTCGCTCGCTCGCTCTCTCTATTCCTCACTCCCGTTCGAACTCTCTCACTCACGCTCTCTCTCGTCCTCTCAGTTTGTCACTGTCTCTAGCTCGTTCGTTCATTCTCTCTCAGTTCGTCGCTCGCTCTCTCTCTATTTCTCACTCTCTCGTTCGCGCGCTCTCTCTCTCTCTTTGTCTTTCTCTATTGCTCTCTCTGTCACCCACGCTCTCTCTCTCTCTCTCTCTCTCTCTCTCTCTCTCTCTCTCTCGCAGTTTGTCGCTCGCTCTCTGTCCCTTGCTCTCCCACCCGTTTACTCACTCTCGTACTCTTAATTTGTCGCTCACTCTCTGCCTCCATTTCTCTCTCTCTCTCGCTTTCTCTTGCTTGCTCTCTCCCTGTTTCTCGCTCTCTTTCTCAGTCTCTCGCTCGCTCACTCACGCTCTTTCCCTCTCTCTCGCACTCTTTATCCCTCACTCCCGTTCGAACTCTCTCACTCACGCTCTCTCTCGTCCTCTCAGTTTGTCGGTGTCTCCAGCTCGTTCGTTCGTTCGCTCACTCTCTCTCTCTCTCTCTCTCTCTCTCTCTCTTTGTCTCTTTGCATTTCTCTCTTGCGCTAGCTCTCTCTCTCTCTCTCTCTCTCTCTTTGTCTCTCTCTCTCTCTCTCTCTCTCTCTCTCTCTCTCTCTCTCTCTCTCTCTCTCTCTCTCTCTCTCTCTCTCTCTCTCTCTCTCTCTCTCTCTCTCTCTCTCTCTTTCTCTTACTTGTACGTTAAAATGTAGTGTTGTCAAGTACAATGGTCTCCAAAATTAAAGTCCGGAAGGCATTCGCAAGGAGAAAAAGGAAAACACGTAAATGCAGGTAGAGATTGTTTCCACGTATAGAGATACAATCAAAACGATATTAAATATTTTTAACAGACAAATATGTACAAATTTTGCTTACACAGGGTCACATCCGCAAATGACACCATGATGTTATGCAAGAATGTAACCTAGAACTCTCTGAATGAGGAATGTGATCACCTCATAAGAACAGACAACTCTCACAACGACTATACATGCTCATCACCAAGCTGTTGATGAACTCTGCGGCCAAAGAATTCCATTCCTGCATGAGTGCTGTGCGTAGCTCGGGAAGGGTTAAGGGAGGGGGGGGAGACCTACTACGTAACATCCCAGACATCTCTATAGGGTTCAGGTCCGGAGACCTGGCTGGCCGATCCATTCGCCGAATATCCTCGTCTGCAGGAAATCATCGACAAGCTGAAACCTGTGCATGCGAAACTTACCATCCACTAAAAGAAACTGAGGGCCAACACTTCCCCCAAAAAAGTCTGACAAAGAACTTCAGGATCTCGCACCTATAACAGCCAGGATTCACATTCCTCCTGAGAACACGTGGAGTGGTGCGCTGCTGTTGAACATAATGCGACCCCATACGAGCAGACAATCTCCTCCGAAGGAATCTCGTTTGCGGACGTCTGCGCGATCATTACGGGTTCCCTGCTGCCACCAGATAAAACGCTAACCAGAATTCCTTTGCAGACTGAATCTGGACTCGTCAGCAAATAGGAGACCAACCCAATCCTCTAGGCTCCAGGCCTTCGTGACACTCTACCGTGAATTGGATGAATTGCTGCCATAACCGTGAAGCCCACTCTGTGGTGGATATTCAAGTCCCTTGCGACCTGGGCCTGAGACTGGCCTTTTTCTAGTCGTCCTATCGCTCACCACTCTGGGGTGGATATTCAAGTCCCTTACGACCTTGGCCTGTTTCTAGTCACCCTATCGCTCACAACTCTGTGATGGATATTCAAGTCCCTTGCAAGCTGGGCCTGAAACTGGCCTGTTTCTAGACAGCCTATCGCCCACCACTCTGGGATGGATACTCAAGCCCCTTGAAACCTCGGCCCGAGACTGGCCTATTTCCAGTCACCCTATCGCTCACCACCCTGGCGTGGATATTCAAGTCCCTTGCAACCTGGGCCTGAGACTGGCCTGTTTCCAGTCACCCTATCGCTCACCACTCTGGTGTGGATATTCAAATACCTTGCGACCTGAGCCTGAGACTGGCCTGCTTCCAGTCACCCTATCACTTACTACTCTGGGGTGGATATTCAAGTCCCTTGCGACCTGGGCCTGAGACTGGACTGTTTGTAGCCGTCATATCGCTCACCACTCTGGGATGGATACTAAAGTCCCTTGAAACCTGGGCCTGAGACTGGCCTGCTTCCAGTCACCCTATCATTTACTACTCTGGGGTGGATATTCAAGTCCCTTGCGACCTGGGCCTGAGACTGGACTGTTTGTAGCCGTCATATCGCTCACCACTCTGGGATGGATACTCAAGTCCCTTGAAACCTCGGGCCGAGACTGGCCTGTTTCCCGTCACCTTATCGCTCACCATTCTGGCGTGGATATTCAAGTCTCTTGCGACCTGAGCCTGAGACTGGCCTGTATCCAGTCACCCTATCACTTACTACTCTGGGGTGGATATTCAAATCCCTTGCAACCTGAGCCTGCCCCGTTTCTAGATACCCTATAGCTCACCACACTGGGGTAGATATTCAAGTCCCTAGCGACCTGAGCCTGTTTCTAGTCACCCCTATCGTTCGCCACTCTGGGGTGGATATTCAAGTCTCTTGCGACCTGGACGTGAGACTGGCCAGTTTCTAGCCGTCCTGTCGCTCACCACTCTGGTGTGGATATTCAAGTCCCTTGCAACCTGGGCATGAGACTGGCCTGCTTCTAGTCGTCCTATCGCTCGCTACAGAACAGCGTGGATACACGTCTATGAGACGTAAACAATTGCAACGCTTCTTACATGCACTGTCAACGGGAAATGCCACGGCCGTTCCACGTTAACTTTCAGTGTGAAACTACAACATTTTGCTCACTGACATGCAAATTTAACTGCAAGTATTTGTTCCGCGTGTCCATCTGCATATGCCCTGTAAACATCATAACATTTCATTGAGCATGATGGATTATTTCTCGCTATTGCCACCCCGACTTTTATTTTGGACAGGACATGAGTGTAGAGCTTCAAATCCACGCGCCCAGTTGAGGAAGATCAAACTTAGCAACGCCGAACCGCTTTGCCCTTTTATTTCTCTTACCTAACACATGATTGGCTCACCAGAGTTGGAAAACCGGTCAAAAATTTTGGACCCGTCCGTCACATAACTGGACCCGACCTGGACAAATCTGTTGTGAACAATAAATTCGAATGTCATCATCATCAATCCACAGCTGGATGAAAACTGTCCATTGTTCAAGTTTCTTGAACAATGGACAGTTTTTTGTTTGTTTTTTTGATTGAAGGTTTAACGACCACCGTGAGCAACTCGATGAGCTATAAGCAATCGCCCGTCCCTAATTTAGGGTCACTGGTTCCAGGGAAGGGAGAGAGCCAGTGCCGTAAGACAAACACAACATCCATGCCTCACGGATTCGAACCTGGACCCTTCTCGGAAGTATGGTCATAAGCCATCGCTTAAACCACTGCGCCACTGGGGCGGCCAACAATGGACTGTCTTGGGCCAGTCTCGTCCATTCACCCATCTCACACGTGGTCTTTTCCTGTCCCTTAGAATCCAGTCTAGAATTTCGGTTTTCCATCGGTGGTTCGTTCTTTTGGCAATATGTCCAGCCCGTTTACCATTTCAGGAATTTTACTCTGATAATGATATCTTACACGCTTATCATTTTCCTCATCCACGAGTTTCTCTTCTTTTTTTTTTTTCTTTGATTGAAGGTTTAACGACCACCGTGAGCAACTCAATGGGCTATAAGCAGTCGCCCGTCCCTAATTTAAGGTCACTGGTTCCAGGAAAGGGAGAGAGTCAGTGCCGTAAGACAAACACAACATCCATGCCTCACCGGGATTCGAACTCGGACCCTTCACGGACGAATGATCATAAGCCAGCGCTTAGGTCACAGCGTCAACGGGGTGGCTCCTTTTCTTATATCTCCTGGTTACACTAAGCATGCATGCATGCGCGTCGCTGGCGGGGAGGGGGTGGGGACGGGGGATATGTCCCCTCCATATTTCTGTCTGCAACCCTTTTCGTGATTTGCATTTTTTTCATTCATTGTCTCATCACTCACTGAACTGAACTATACCCTCAGAAGATTTGTTGTCCCCAGTATACATTCTGGAAAAAAAATTAAAAAACAACAACAAAGAAACTGGCTATTATTACAGCACGATTGCGTCCCCTCTCTACAATTGCTATTTGCCAATGACGCCCATGATGTATCTCTCCATGCTTCTTTCAGTTGTCTGCAGTCTTTGTATGTCTTTTTTAGTTAAGGTCAACGTCTCTTCTCCGTACGTTAAGCACTGGAAGAGGATGCACTGATTAAACACTTTTCTTTTAAAGAATAATGGCATATTGCTCTTAAAAATTGCACTGTTTCTTCCAAAAGCTCTCCAATTAAGTTTTATACGCCGATTAATTTCTTCATCAATGAGACCTTTGCTTGATATCTGCTGTCCAAAGTAAATGTAGGTATCGGTTAGCTCCAGATTTCCCTCATCAATCGATAAATTTTCATTTCTTTTAAAAGAATTGTACTTCAGTTTTGTCTTTTGAAAGCTTATTTTTAATCTCGTTTCTTTACCCTTCTCAGCAAATTCCTGGATCATACTAAAATACCGTGCAATACTGCGTTCGACCTTGGCACGAGTCTCGAAAAAACTAAAGTCGTTGTAGTAACCATAGCAACCGGCCGCACCTGTTTATCACGTATGCGCCGTTAGTAGTGAGCGATTCAGCAAGCGTGCTTTCGTGAACCCCTAACAAGTGTTTTCGCGCCGTGTGTTTTCGAAAAAATGGATCTGAAAGAGAAACAAAGATGCGCCATTAAATTTTGCTGTGGACTTAAGAACTCTGTCAAAGAGACTTTTCGTCTTGTGCAAGAGGCTTATCAAGATGAATGTCTAGGAAAATCAACAATTTACAGATGGCATAAAGAATTTATGGATGGTGGTAAGTCAGCGGCTTTAATAACGCACCTTTAACGAGTATTACAGAGGTAAACTTCAATACAATAAGTGTTATTATACGGAAAGACAAGACCCCTATCAATTAAAGATATCGAAGATATGGTTCGCATTTCAAAACCATCAATTCACAGAATTTTAATGGGTCATTTGGGCACGAAACTGGTTTGTTCAACTTGGGTTCTCCATTTCTTTTCATGTGCGAAGGCCGCACATGGGCAGTTCTGTCGTTTCTTATTTGGAGAAAACGAATATTAAGTTGATGCTCCTACCTACATACATGTATAAGTCCAGACTTGTCACCATGTGACTTCTGGATGTTCCTCATTTTAAAATAGGCATTAAGGGAACGACAATTTGAGACTGATCAACAACTTATTACAGCTGCGCTAGGGTGCTTCAACAGCATTTTTGTTTGTTTGTTTTTGTTGGTTGTTTAACGACCACGGTGAGCAACGCAATGAGCTACAAGCACTCGCCCGACCCTAATGCAGCGTTTTATAGCTATCAAGAGTAAATTTTATTTGTGTGTGTGAAATAATACAAGGTGATTCATAAAGAAGTATACAGTTTCAACGCACTATAAAACAAGAACAATGTAAGATTTTTTTATTTTACCTGTAACAGAATTGTAGGGGAGTGTTTCAAGTTTTTTTAGACAGTCACAGATGTTCTGTGTGTGTGCACCCTTAGTCACACGACACACATCGAGTTCCGCCCAAACGCGAGGTAAGATATCTGAATCAAGTGCAGTGATAGTGGCTGTGATACGCTGTTTCAGCTCCGCTAGATCAACAGGAAGGGGAGCGGCAAATACCTTGTGCTTTACGTACCCCCACTGAAAAAAGTCCCAAGGTGTTAAGTCAGGACTTCTGGGTGGCCAATGGGTCAGTGGCATGTTGTAGTCCGCGGCTCGTCCAATCCATCGGTGAGGAAGATGTTCGATATAATCTAGTCACGTGACACGCGCGCTGTAGCTACGTCACTTCCCTCAGTAGCGGGACACAAACTTTATGAGTACATCTACCTAACGGTTCGCAGTTGTGGTCCGTGTCTTCAACTGTTACTGTTTTACAGCATCTAGAAACTGTATACTTCTTTATGAATCACCCTGTACTATAAAAAGTGCATTTCACCTTTTTTAAAGATAACCGAAAGTCACTGTCAGTTTAAAAAAATCATGTTGCACAGCATTTTGTTGCTTCGAAAAATCACGATGAAAAATGCTTAATTTGTGAAAAGTCCTACAGAAAAAAGAATTACAAACCTATTCAAAAAAATAATAAGCTCCAACAGAACATAAAATGACCAAACCACTCTAATTAATGACAGAAAAACAAAATTTCATCGTCACGGAATTGGTTTTACGATGTGCAATGTACGTGATTCGGATTGCCGAGCGTTTGTGGCTAAGTTGTTAAAAGCGAGTTACCTGTTGAGCCAACTCTAACGACGGGGTTCGATCCGGACATGAGCGCAAAGATCATCAGGGGTAACTGCTGCACAGGGTCATCGATTTTGCGGAATTTCAGTTTAAATACGGGAAAACTTGAAATGGACTTTTCTGAAATAAACGGAATTTCTGTGTACGGAAAATCTGCGAAAATACGGAAGTTAAAATAAACGGGCACTTTTAAAAACGGAAATTTCTGAAATACACGGATACCTACCGGCAACTTTGCCCGCACGTTATTTTCAGAAATTTTCCGTGAATTCACACCACTTATTTTTTACAGTGTAAGAAAAATTTTTGTAGGCCAAGTGGCAGGAAGGAAAGGCAGAGGAAGGCCAAGGAAGTCATGGGTGGATCAGATTCAAAAGTGTCTGCATGAGAAAAAGATTGAGTATGAAGTATAGAAAGTCTTGTGTACTTCGTGTGCTGGATGTCAGTGAAGCCCGAGTTGTGAATGAAGATCGCTGTAAATGGGCAAGTTTGATACGGCAACAGTAAATAAATAATCAGTTAAAAATTTAGCTCGTAGCTTGTATTTCCTTGTGGAGCTCACCTCTGAATCTCAGAGAACACCTTAGTGATGATAGTATGTATATGAAAAATCCACGCAAAGACAGACCGAGAAGACGGATTACAGCATCCCTAGCAAACAACGTGCGAATGGGTATGACTAAGGAGAGAACTAAGAGAGAAACAGAGCATTTGGCTCCCGAGAATGGATGGTTATCACACTCCTCGCAGCAGAATGGTACATCATATTAACAAACTGAAGAATGAGGCAGAACCTTCTACGCGCGAATCTATAAATTACACGTTCTTTTTCACGTGTTCAATTGAACATTCGATGCGAACGATTCTGTTAGAAAGATGCCTTCGAACAGCGTCGCCCCAAGCCACACTCATGCATCAAACCACGGTTTCCTGTCGCCATGGAAACGGACATCCACAGTGTTTAGACAGAAAGGACGTCGCAGGTAATTTGGTGTCCCCGACATCACCTTCTCCTCTTTTCCTCCTCCTCCTCCACGTGTTCTTAGCATCCTTTTTCATAGATCACCTCCCGGAGATTACCTTTCTCGTTGCTATGGCAACATGCACTTTCCCCTCAACATCCTCACTCCCCTTAATCAAGCGCATGGGGATGAGAAAGGCCGCTGTCCATGAAGTATGCATGGACAAGTGTAGACAACAGAATGTCGTGTTCCCCGGGTCTGCCTTACTAAGAGAGGAATCTTTCACAATGCTCATGACACTTGGATTTCCATCTTTATATATGCAATTACAGTATTTCGCAGCTTTTCAGCGAATTCAGACGTGCAGTAACTTAAGCGTTATTGCCTTGCATGCGCTGGATTTATATAAACAAGATATTGTAAGCACTTAACTAAAAGCAAATGTCCACAAGCCAAATACATGCTCAGACAGAGTTTCGTTCTCAAAGCCTTCACGATAAAATGCTTTCTTATCTTCCTTTCCTCGGTTCCTTTCGGGAAAGTAAGTCGAGATTTTGAAATATGAAAGCAGATATCGCGAGCCTTTTTTATACAATCAACTCTGTTATTTCCATTTTTATTTAGAATTGTTTCCAACTTTATGCAAGCTTGTTGATATACTTCTCGTGAAAAACTGTTGTTTCTTTTTCTTTGGGGGAAAGTAAGCGGAGATTTTGAAATGCAAGAGCCGATATTGTGAAAGAACTTTTTTTTTTTTTTTTTTTTTTTTTTTTTTTGTATAATCCACACCGTAACTTTTATTTTTATTTCAAATAGATTCCACCTTTCAGTAAGCTCATTGCTATCATTCTCGTGAAAACCTGTTGTTTCTTTTTCCTTTATGGGAAAGTAAGCGGAGATTTTCAAATACAAAAGTAGATATTGTGAAAGTACATTCTTTTTTTTTTTTTTTTTTTTTTTTTTTTTGTACAATCGACACCGTAATTTTTATTTTTATTTCAAATACATTCCACCTTTCAGTAAGCTCGTTGATGTCCTTCTCGTGAAAGACTGTCGTTTCTTTTTCTTTTTTGGAAGTAAGCTGCGATTTTGAAATACAGAAATAGACATTGTGAAAGCACCTTTTTTTTTTTTTTGTACAATCGACGTCATAAATTCTATTTTTATTTTAAAATAGATTTTACCTTTCAGTAAGGTCGTTGATATCATTCTCGTGGAAGACTGTTGTTTCTTTTTCTTTTTGGGAAAGTAAACAGAGATTTTGAATTACAATTTTTTTTTTTTTTTTTTTTTTTTCATAATCGACACTATAACTTTTATTTTTATTTCAAATAGACTGCACCTTTCAGTAAGCTCGTTGATATCCTTTTCGTGAAAGACTTTCTTTTTTCTATTTGGAAAGTCTGTGGGAATTTTGGAATACAAAAGCAAATACTGTAAAAATACTTTTTCACAAGGACGCCATAACTCCTATTTTTATTTAGAACAGATACGCCCTTTCTGTAAATCCGTTTATATCCTTTTCGTGAAAGTCTGTTGTTTCGTTTTGGGAAAGTCAGTGGGGTTTTAAAATACAAAGCAGATATTGTGAAAAGACTTTTTTTATGCAATCAACACCATACTTTCGATTTTAATTTAGAACACATTCTACCTTTCTGTAAACTCATTGCTTTCCTTCCTCAAAAAAGATTATTAGTTTGAACTCAAAAATAAATAAATGATTTCTTTCTTTCTTATCTTTTTTTTTTTTTTAGTATGGGAGAGTGATTTTGGATTTTGAAATAAAAAAGCAGATATTGTTGCAACACTTTTTTATGCAATCGACATCATAATTTCCAATTTCATTTAGAATTGTGCTCCAGATATGTAAGCTTTTTGCTGTTCTTCTCGCGAATAGTTTGAATGCAAAAAATCCATTCCCACTTAGAATAAAAATGCTTTTTCTTCTTTATTTAAAAAAAAATTCAAACATGAAAAAATCCATACCCTGCAAGAAAAAAATGCTTTCTTACCTTCTTTTTTCTTTTGGAAAATTAATTTTGGATTTTGAAATAAAAACGCAGCTGCTGTGAAAACTCTTTTTTCAATATTCAACACACCATAATTTGCATATTCTACAGAAATAATGGCTAGCTTAGAGGCTGCAAATCAATATACAAACTTTGTCCCAAAACAACTGAGAATACCCCTATTCAAAAACAAGTTAGTAAAATCATGCAATGCATTGATTATGATACGCTTTCCAATATGCCAGAAATCACTACTCAAGTTATGAGGAAAATGGCTGAAGAATAAATCTCGACCCTGTGCCCTGACCTTTGACCCCATTTCGATGATATTCAACAGAACCGGTTCAGTATGCCTACGGAATAACATACTGAAGTTTTGTCGCACTAGAAACATTTTTAGTTAAGTTATGAGGAAAATGGCTGTGAAATAAATCTCGCTCCTGTGTCCTGACCTCTGACCCCATTTCGCCCATTTTCAATAGGGTTCATCCCCAGGTGGTCTCCTACCACATACTAAAATTTCATCGAAATCGAACCATTTTTACGCGAGTAATCGTGCGGAAGGACGGACGGACAAAGCTGGATCATATACGCTTACCTACAGTTAGAAAGCGTAAAAAATGCAAGTGCTGCCGCCGCTGTTATAGAAATTTCGCGACACGCGCTTTCCTAGCTCACAGCGCAAAAAGTATGGAAGACAAAAATATCGGGACACACTAACAGCAGCAGAACCATGAAACTTTGTAGGCATGTAGGGCCATGGCCGAATTTTCGCATCTCGTCGCCCTTTTTCTGCATTTCGATTTAGTTTACGAGAAATTAAATTTTTTAATTTCACAGAATTCTTTATTTCGCGATGGGATCCATTTTAAAAAACGGATATATGGTAAACTATAAATCATAACGCATTGCAATTTTTACAGCACAAGCTCACAGCTATCATCCCTCTTTTAAAAGAAAATTTAAGAAAAAAATAATTTTCTGATTTTTAAGCATTTTTTAAAGACGCAGAGGAAATGAACGAACGTCTTCCTCTTTCTTCAACGGTAACCACACAGGAAAGTTCTGGTGCCGTGACCTGCTGCCATGGTGACGCAGATATTTTTAGCACTCTCTTCTCATTGGGTGAAAGGACAGGCTACAGTCAAACTGGTAATGACGCAATGCTTAATGACGTAGAGATGCATTTAAATTTTGGCGTTTTCTGCGGGCATAAAATAAAATAAAACAAAATAAAATAAAATAAAAATAGTCGCTATTTCTCATCTCTTTGATTGAAATTTCCGCGAATTGTTCGACCACTTCTACATAACCTGGAGATTTGAAAATTTTCATGTTGGTAGATCTTAAAGTCCGAATACTTAGAAGAGTCCGAAAAAAAAATGGCGGCTTTGGAACATTCTCGATGTTCGAACAATTCGCGAAAATGTCGTTTTCGCGAATTGTTCGACCATTTCTCAATAATATGAGATCTGAAAATTGTCATGTTAAAAGTCCGAATACCTAAAAAAGTCTGAAAACCAAACAGCTCAAACGGGAGGCTTAGCTTTATTGTCCAAAATCTTGATATGTCAATTAAAGAAAATTATGCCAAAAACGTTGAAATGCTGTAAAAATTCCATGAAATTTTTATTTAAAATTCAAAGCCTGATCTGTTTTACGTCAAACCGTATGCATTGATGTGAAACAGTTACGGATCATAAATTTCTTTTCTTTCTTTTAATAACTTTTCTTTTCTTTAATTTTATGATAAAAAAATTATAGATTCACCGTTCGGAGAACGGGCATAACTGTTAGTTTATAAAAACAAAACAAAAAAACAGGCGTACCCTAGTATCAAGGAAGTGGTTATCTTTTTCGAAATACTGTCCACTGCATCGAATACAGGTATCCCAACGTCCAACACACTTTTTGAAAATGCTCACCTTAATTATCAAGGAAGTGGTCATCTCTTTCGAAATACTGCCCATTGCATGGAATACAGGTGCCCCACCGTTCCTCCCACTTTCTGAAAATGCTCACCTTAATTATCAAGGAAGGGGTCATCTTTTTCGAAATACTGTCCATGGCATCGAATACAGGTGTCCCAACGTTCATACCACTTTCTGAAAATGATCACCTTAATTATCAAAAAAGGGGTCATCTTTTTCGAAATACTGTCCATTGCATCGAATACAGGTATCCCAAAGTTCCACCCACTTTTTGAAAATGCTCACCTTAATTATCAAGGAAGGGGTCATCTTTTTCGAAATACTGTCCATTGCATTAATACAGGAGCCCCAACGTCCCTCCCACTTTTTCAAAATGCTCACCTTAATTATCAAGGAAGAGATCATCTTTTTCGAAATACTGTCCATTGCATCGAATACAGGTATCCCAACGTTCCTAACACTTTTTGAAAATGCTCACATTAATTATCAAGGAAGAGATCATCTTTTTCGAAATACTGTCCATTGCATCGAATACAGGTATCCCAAAGCTCCACCAACTTTTTTAAAAGGCTGATCTTAATTATCAAGGAAGTGGTCGTCTTTTTCGAAATACTGTCCGTTGCATCGAATACAGGTATCCCAAAGTTCCACCCACTTTTTGAAAATGCTCACCTTAATTATCAAGGAAGGGGTCATCTTTTTCGAAATACTGTCCATTGCATTAATACAGGAGCCCCAACGTCCCTCCCACTTTTTGAAAATGCTCACCTTAATTATCAAGGAAGAGATCATCTTTTTCGAAATACTGTCCATTGCATCGAATACAGGTATCCCAAAGTTCCACCCACTTTTTGAAAATGCTCACCTTAATTATCAAGGAAGGGGTCATCTTTTTCGAAATACTGTCCATTGCATTAATACAGGAGCCCCAACGTCCCTCCCACTTTTTGAAAATGCTCACCTTAATTATCAAGGAAGAGATCATCTTTTTCGAAATACTGTCCATTGCATCGAATACAGGTATCCCAACGTTCCTCCCACTTTTTGAAAATGCTCACATTAATTATCAAGGAAGAGATCATCTTTTTCGAAATACTGTCCATTGCATCGAATACAGGTATCCCAAAGTTCCACCCACTTTTTTAAAAGGCTGATCTTAATTATCAAGGAAGTGGTCGTCTTTTTCGAAATACTGTCCGTTGCATCGAATACAGGTATCCCAACGTTCCTCCCACTTTTTGAAAATGCTCACCTTAATTATCAAAGAAGGGGTCGTCTTTTTCGAAATACTGTCTATTTTTTGCATCGAATACAGGTATCCCAAAGTTCCACCCACTTTTTTAAAAGGCTGATCTTAATTATCAAGGAAGTGGTCGTCTTTTTCAAAAATACTGTCCGTTGCATCGAATACAGGTATCCCAACGTTCCTCTCACTTTTTGAAAATGCTCACCTTAATTATCAAAGAAGGGGTCATCTTTTTCGAAATACTGTCTATTGCATCGAATACAGGTATCCCAAAGTTCCACCCACTTTTTTACTTTTTTAAAAGGCTGATCTTAATTATCAAGGAAGTGGTCGTCTTTTTCGAAATACTGTCCGTTGCATCGAATACAGGTATCCCAACGTTCCTCCCACTTTTTGAAAATGCTCACCTTAATTATCAAAGAAGGCGTCATCTTTTTCGAAATACTGTCCATTGCATCGAATACAGGTATCCCAAAGTTTCAACCACTTTTTTAAAAGGCTGATCTTAATTATCAAGAAAGTGGTCGTCTTTCTCAAAATACTGTCCGTTGCATCGAATACAGGTATCCCAACGTTCCTCCCACTTTTTGAAAATGCTCACCTTAATTATCAAAGAAGGGGTCATCATTTTCGAAATACTGTCCATTGCATCGAATACAGGTATCCCAAAGCTCCACCCACTTTTTTAAAAGGCTGATCTTAATTATCAAGGAAGTGGTCGTCTTTTTCGAAATACTGTCCGTTGCATCGAATACAGGTATCCCAACGTTCCTCCCACTTTTTGAAAATGCTCACCTTAATAATCAAGGAAGTGGTCATCTCTTTCGAAATACTGTACATTGCATTAATACAGGTGTCCCAACGTCCCTCCCACTTTTTGAAAATGCTCATCTTAATTATCAAGGAAGGGATCATCTTTTTCGAAATACTGTCCGTTGCATCGAATACAGGTATCCCAACGTTCCTCCGACTTTTTGAAAATGCTAACCGTAATTATCAAGGAAGTGGTCATCTTTTTCGAAATACTGTCCATTGCATTAATACAGGTGTCACAACGTCCCTCCCACTTTTTAAAAATGCTCACCTTAATTATCAAGGAAGGGATCATCTTTTTCGAAATACTGTCCGTTGCATCAAATACAGGTATCCCAAAGTTCCTCTCAATTTTTGAAATTGCTCACCTTAATTATCAAAGAAGGGGTCGTCTTTTTCGAAATACTGTCCGTTGCATCGAATACAGGTATTCCAACGTTGCTCCCACTTTTTGAAAATGCTCACCTTAATTGTCAAAGAAGGGGTCAACTTTTTCGAAATACTGTCCATTGCATCGAATACAGGTATCCCAAAGCTTCACCCACTTTTTTAAAAGGCTGATCTTAATTATCAAGGAAGTGGTCGTCTTTTTCGAAATACTGTCCGTTGCATCGAATACAGGTATCCCAACGTTCCTCCCACTTTTTGAAAATGCTCACCTTAATTATCAAAGAAGGGGTCATCTTTTTTGAAATACTGTCCATTGCATCGAATACAGGTATCCCAAAGCTTCACCCACTTTTTTAAAAGGCTGATCTTAATTATCAAGGAAGTGGTCGTCTTTTTCGAAATACTGTCCGTTGCATCGAATACAGGTATCCCAACGTTCCTCCCACTTTTTGAAAATGCTCACCTTAATTATCAAGGAAGGGATCATCTTTTTCGAAATACTGTCCATTGCATCGAATACAGGTATCCCAACGTTCCTCCCACTTTTTGAAAATGCTCACCTTAATTATCAAGGAAGGGTTCATCTTTTTCGATATACTGTCCGTTGCATCGAATACAGGTATCCCAACGTTCCTCCCACTTTTTGAAAATGCTCACCTTAATTATCAAGGAAGGGATCATCTTTTTCGAAATACTGTCCATTGCATCGAATACAGGTATCCCAACGTTCCACCCACTTTTTGAAAATGCTCACCTTAATTATCAAGGAAGAGGTCATCTTTTTCGAAATACTGTCCATTGCATCGAATACAGGTATCCCAACGTTCCTCCCACTTTTTGAAAATGCTCACCTTAATTATCAAGGAAGTGGATCATCTTTTTCGAAATACTGTCCATTGCATCGAATACAGGTATCCCAAAGTTCCACCCACTTTTTGAAAAGGCTAATCTTAATTATCAAGGAAGTGGTCGTCTTTTTCAAAATACTGTCCGTTGCATCGAATACAGGTATCCCAACGTTCCACCCACTTTTTGAAAATGCTCACCTTAATTATCAAAGAAGTGGTTGTCTTTTTCAAAATACTGTCCGTTGCATCGAATACAGGTATCCCAAAGTTCCTCTCACTTTTTGAAAATGCTGATCTTAATTATCAAAGAAGTGGTTGTCTTTTTCGAAATACTTTCCGTTGCATCGAATACAGGTATCCCAACGTTCCTCCCACTTTTTGAAAATGCTCACCTTAATTATCAAAGAAGTGGTCATCTTTTTTGAAATACTGTCCATTGCATCGAATACAGGTATCCCAATGTTCCACCCACTTTTTGAAAATTCTGATCTTAATTATCAAGGAAGTGGTCGTCTTTTTCGAAATACTGTCCGTTGCATCGAATACAGGTATCCCAAAGTTTCAACCATTTTTTTAAAAGGCTGATCTTAATTATCAAGAAAGTGGTCGTCTTTCTCAAAATACTGTCCGTTGCATCGAATACAGGTATCCCAACGTTCCTCCCACTTTTTGAAAATGCTCACCTTAATTATCAAAGAAGGGGTCATCATTTTCGAAATACTGTCCATTGCATCGAATACAGGTATCCCAAAGCTCCACCCACCTTTTTAAAAGGCTGATCTTAATTATCAAGGAAGTGGTCGTCTTTTTCGAAATACTGTCCGTTGCATCGAATACAGGTATCCCAAAGTTCCTCTCAATTTTTGAAATTGCTCACCTTAATAATCAAGGAAGTGGTCATCTTTTTCGAAATACTGTACATTGCATTAATACAGGTGTCCCAACGTCCCTCCCACTTTTTGAAAATGCTCATCTTAATTATCAAGGAAGGGATCATCTTTTTCGAAATACTGTCCGTTGCATCGAATACAGGTATCCCAACGTTCCTCCCACTTTTTGAAAATGCTAACCGTAATTATCAAGGAAGTGGTCATCTTTTTCGAAATACTGTCCATTGCATTAATACAGGTGTCACAACGTCCCTCCCACTTTTTAAAAATGCTCACCTTAATTATCAAGGAAGGGATCATCTTTTTCGAAATACTGTCCGTTGCATCAAATACAGGTATCCCAAAGTTCCTCTCAATTTTTGAAATTGCTCACCTTAATTATCAAAGAAGGGGTCGTCTTTTTCGAAATACTGTCCGTTGCATCGAATACAGGTATTCCAACGTTGCTCCCACTTTTTGAAAATGCTCACCTTAATTGTCAAAGAAGGGGTCAACTTTTTCGAAATACTGTCCATTGCATCGAATACAGGTATCCCAAAGCTTCACCCACTTTTTTAAAAGGTTGATCTTAATTATCAAGGAAGTGGTCGTGTTTTTCGAAATACTGTCCGTTGCATCGAATACAGGTATCCCAAAGTTCCTTCCACTTTTTGAATGCCTTCTGGAATTCTACTGAAATGCTGTTGATGCACCTTTGCGCAGCTGTAACAAGTTGTTCGTCAGTCTCAAATAGTCGTGTCCCTAATACACTTTATAAAATGGGGAACAACCAGATATCACATGGTGACAAGTCCGGACTATATGCAGGTTGGGGCTTTTACTTAATATCCATTTTGCCCATAAAAGAAACGAAAGAACTGGCTATTTGTGGCCCTGCATGGGGCCGGGCCGCACATGAAAAGAAATGGGGAACCCAAGTTGAACAAACTCGTTTCATGCCCAAATGCTTGATAAAAATTCTGTAAATTGATGTTTTTGAAAAAAGAACCATAATCTTCCGTACTTCTAATCAGTGCTGAGACGGGCCGAACCCGAGCCCGAAAGCCAAAAGTAGAGCCCGGGCCCGAACCGGGTTCGGGCTGTGAGAGGGGGAGAGAATTTTCTTTCTTTTTCTTTTAATGTGATTTTGTATGATTCAGCACACAAGACTTTTTTACACTTTCTAGTTCTCAAAGAGAATTCTTCAGCAACTGGTTCTAGATGGGGAGTAGGAATTCGGCGGGGCTATCCATTCCGGGTTTGGGTAACAAAATACCATAGGTCATGAATTACAGGATTTTTGCGAAGGGTAAGTTTCTTTAAGAATTATAGACAGTTGATAGCAAGCTGACGAAATTTTCCTCCCTACCTCAGAGGGGATTGAGCAACGTACGACGTAGATTGTTGTGCCTCCCGAGTTTTCCGGATTTCCTGACCCCCCCCCCTTAAACATTTCAGGTAGATATGAATAGTCAAAGAAACTATAGAAATAGATAGGCATCCCTTCCTCAATCCACAGTTGAGAAAGACATCGGTTAATTGCTGCACAGGTAGGAAGTCTGGAAGAGAAGACTTTTTTTTTTTTTTAATGCCTAAACAGGTCAATCATAGTTTTCGGGCTCGTTTGGGCCCGAGCTCTATCTTGCAATATAAAATTCGGGCTCGGGATGACATACTTCGGGCTCGGGATGACATACTTTGGGCTCGGGATGACATACTTCGCGTTTGGACGGGCTCTTAAAATTGAGCCCGAACTCAGCTCTGCTTCCAATTGATAGGTGTCTGTCTTCCCCTATAATAGCACTTATTGTATTGATGTTTACCTCTGTAAAACACTCGTTGAAGGTCTTAATCCATGTGCGATTAAAGCCGCCGACTCACCATAAATTCTTTATGCCATTTACAAATTGTTGATTTTCCTACACATTAATTTTTATAAGCCGTAAGACGGAAAGTCTATCGGACAGACTTTTTAAGCCCACATGCAAATTTAATGGCGCATCTTTGTTTCTTTTCCACATCCATTTTTCAAAAAATCACATCGCGAAAACACTTGTTAGGGGTTCACGAAACAACGCTTATTAAATTGCGCGCTACTGACGATGCATGCGTGATAAACAGGTGTGCCGGTTGCCATGGTTACTACAACGAGTACCGTTTTTTCGAGACCCGTGCCAAGGTCGAACTCAGCATAGCAAATTCCTTTATAAAAACATTCTCCGTTGTGTTGGAACAAACTATGTAGTTTTGGATTAAATAAGATTTGGACATCACAAAGCCTGTCAAAGAACACCAAATTACAACTATGTACAGTATTACATCGATAACTGTGGTTTTCTATAGCATGCAACATTCTGAAACAAGGTCTATGGCAACTCAAGGTCTTTGGAAGAAGAATTCTGAAGATGATTTGGACCAATCCAATATTTTTTAAACTTGTATAAAGCAAACCAAAAATACTTTCGCCTCAATCCAATGCTTTTAAAACAGGTAGAGGGGGTAACAAAATCAGCTTCGCACAAAACTAATATTTTTTAAACTGGTAAGATGAGAACTAAAGTTGTTTTCGCCCTAATCCAACGTTTTTAAAACTGGTAGAATAAGAGCCAAAATCAGCTTCACACAAAACCAATATGTTTTTAACTGGTAAGATGAAAACCGGTTACTTTCGCCTTAATCCAATGATTTCCAAACTGGTAAAGGGAGAAACAAAATGACTTTCGTACAAAACCAATACTTTTAAAATTGGTTAGTTGCAAACTGAAGTTGTAGTTTTTCCCCACCAACCCAATGTTTTGATGCAACGGATCTTTCCCGATAGTGGTACAGTAAATTTCAAGTAAAAAAATTCGATGTAACGAAAATGGGTGACGGAAGTATACTGGGTGAGCTACCTAGGTTGATTTTCTTAAATAACTCGAAAATGGTGCGTCGCGGAAAAATTTGTGTTCCTCTAGACCCACCACCCTCCCCCATTCACCGAGGAGAGTAACCTGCTATCAACCAGAGAGTTAAAATGATGTATAACACGATGAGATGTAACTTGTAGATATGTAAATATCCTAAATCAAAAGTTACCAATCCCCCTTATCAACACACTTGCGATTCAGCGTTTCTTTTATCGCGAGGTTAGATTTCGGCTTGAGCATGCGCAGATCGACTTTCGCAGCTATATCACATTTTATCGGTGTCAGGGTCGTTTCATACGTTGTCTAAATGTGAATAAAAATAGATATTGTTTTTGAAGAAGTAAACAGCCGAAATACTTAGGTATTGTCGCCTCCATAGTTTAGTAAACATTTCCTTTTATGACTCGCATATCTTCTTTCATTGATTCAATGTCAGGAATTAGTAAACCCTATCGTTTGTTATGATTTAATTAGACATAGTATACACTGAAGTGCCAGAAAAACTGGTACACCAGTCTAATACTTGGTAGGTCCCCCACGGGAGCATGGACTCCACTAGTTTCTGGAGATATGCTGTGGGCAATGCACACCATATTTCCTGCAGAGCGTTCCACAATTCGGGTGTATTCCGAGTTCTCGGATTCCTGTGTTCGATAGCGCGTTGCATGGCATCCCAAATGTGTTCTATCACGTTCAGATCTGGGGACATGGGTTAGAATGGCAACACCCCAAACTCAGATGAATGCTCCTCTAACCATAATGTGGCGTCCCGGCACTTGTGTGGAGGTGCATTGTCCTGTTGGAACAGGCCCAACCCATCAGCATGAATGCAGGACATGAACAGGTGTACCTCGTCAGAACGGATGCGTACATAGCGTTGGCCGGTCACAGACATTTGTAGACGTAACAGGGGTCCCAGTGAAGTCCAGCTAAGCACCCCCATACCATTACGGACCCCCCCCCCCCCCCCCCAGCTGGTACAGTTCCCTGTTGACAGGCGGGATCCATGGCTTCATGGGGTTTGCGCCACACACGAATCCTTCCATCTGCCCCATACAGTTGGAAACGCCACTCGTCAGACGAGGCTACTTGTTTTCAGTCATCAAGTGTCCAGTGGCTGTGTTGTCCTGCCCAAGCGAGGCGCATAGCTCTGTGTCGTGCACCCATCAAGGGGACTCGAGTTGGACGTCGGTTCCCAAAGTCCATATCGTGCAGGGTACGTTGAACAGTCCGTACGCTGATGCTTGTTGAGGCTCCAGCACTGAATTCCGATGATACCTGCGAGAGTGTCGCGTGAAACGATTCTTGACAGCCGACGATGGTCACGTTCACCCAATGTCTTTTTACGGCCACACTGGTATCGTAGGTTGGAGGTTTTGCCGGAATTCTTGTAGTCACGGTACACCCTTGCAATGGTCATCCGTGAAAATCCGAACTTCGTTTCTACCTCCGAAATACTAATGCCCATCTCACGAGCACCAGCTATGACACCGCGTTGAAAATCGCTTAAATCGTTATTACTTGTCATTCTCATGCCGAAAACAGCTCTGACAGCTGGCAAGGATGTATATCGCTTTATATACGCACTGGCGGACGTAACCGAGTACGCGCATAGGTGAAGTTGCTATGTATTTTGCATAAGCTCGTCTGTACCAGTTTTTCTGGCACTTCAGTATACCAGACTATGGTTCAGTGTGGTTGTGAGTGACGTGAATGTGTTCTACGTAAATAAATGTATACTCTAGAATTACTCGTTTTATTTCACACCCACAAAGATCTTGGCATGCGAAAGACGCACAGCAAAGACTATCTACAAAGAGTACCAGTATACTCTCTCGATTTTTCGGAGGGAAGGTTAGAGACCGCCATGAGCAACTCGATGGGCTGCAAGCAATCGCTTCCACTTTAGGGTCACTGGACCCAGAGAGGGTGAGAGCCGGTGCTGTAAGACAAACCCAACATCTATGCGTTACCCGGGATTCGAACCCAGACCCATCTCAGACGAATGGTCAGAAGCCAGCGCTTAGACCACTGCGCCACCTCCTCCAATTCCTGAATAAACTGTTTAACTCGCTCCACCAATGAACACTCTAATACTTTGCAGCGGTTAGCGGCACGTCAACTGCTCTAGTGTTAACAGCTCGAATTCGCGCACCATTCCAGATAGTCCAGGTGGTTCGGGTTCGAATCTTCACTAAGACGTGGTCTCGCGCTTCTATTACATTAATTCAAACCTCTTCTCCCCCCCCCCCCTCCCTGGAAATGGAATTTGCGAGTGCGCGGAGATCAAAGAACCCACGTGAGCGGTTTCTGTTGATGCGAATGACGTTTGAAAATTGTGCTAAAAGAAGCGCTTTAGCTTCAACGGCGACTTTTGAAAATGGTCGCAGGTATTCGGAAGGCTAGCACGTGAAAAGAGGTCCCTCCCCCCTCCCCCCTCCCCCTCTTCCAATCACTATTAGACTGCTCCCTTTCTATAGTAGCGAATGACAGCAACGCAGTGAATGCACCTTCGTACAGAGCGCGTTGCCCCGCCAGCACACATACACACAGAGAGAAGGCAGCAGGAACTTCCCAATATCCATCCCCACGCAGCGAATTCCTCGCCACATTAATTCCAAAAGGGAGAAGGAAAAGTGAGGGGTTCAGGGGAAGGGGAAGGCGTCGAAAATCCAATTTCTGTCTCTTACCATCTTCTTTTTTATTTTCTCTATCTCTCCTTTTCTTCTTTTGCTCAGATACCTCTGCTTCCCGAGATCTCCCCCCCCCCTTCCCATCCTAACCCCCCATTCTTCCCCTGAACGATCGATTTCAGATGATCTTTTCAAGTCCTTGTTGGTTTTGCTGGGAGTGCCAAGTTGTTAGACAACCATGCATCGCTGGTATAGATCATTGTATTTCGAAAGGACGGAAGAAAGCAACCAACCGAGCACTTTCAGCATGCAAAAAGGGGATATCCACAGCTCCAATATGGTTTCATTTTTTGGAACGATACAAATCACGTAGGATACAAACATCAAAGAACACGCAGTTACGCTACAGAGGACATACACATCAAATTGCTCTAAGGAGAGGAGTACCAACAATGGGTTACAAACGAAGTTAAAGGAACTGAAATACTCAGAAAGACGACAACGGTATCCTCATCCAACCAAAAATACCTTTTGCTCCTTATGCATGCTATCTTATCAGAAGTATCTGGACACCTGCCTATTCACAAACTTCATGTAATAGAAAACAAATTAATACGGACTAGGCCAGTTTTTTCTGCAATCCCAGCCAGAGATGAGAAAGGAGCATGGGCCAACGGATCGATCATTTCTTGCAGGTCAAACGGGTCGGATCAAGGTGTTCTTGAACCGATTTCTTATTTCCGTTTTATTTGCGAAAAGAAAAATGTGCAGTGTGGAATTTTGTGCCAGCGGAGTGAAAAATAATTTGTCATGCAAAATATTGTCGTCTCTTTCTTAAAACAACGAAGAATTCCACCGACCGACGTTAGACACATCGACACTATGTCGTCAAACGATACTTCCTTTGCGTTTGTTTTCAATGCGATTGTCCGGAGGAAGATACAGGCAAACGCATTCACCGCATTCTCTGGTGATTCACTCTTTCACACCCCGCGTGTCACATTGTTGCGTTTGTTTTAAATGCGATTGTCCGGAGGAAGATACAGGCAAACGCATTCGCCGCCTTCTCTGGTGATTCACTCTTTCACACCACGCGTGTCACATTGTTGCGTTTGTTTTAAATGCGATTGTCCGGAGGAAGATACAGGCAAGCGCATTCGCCGCCTTCTCTGGTGATTCACTCTTTCACACCCCGCGTGTCACATTGTTGCGTTTATTTTAAATGCGATTGTCAGGAGGAAGATACAGGCAAACGCATTCGCCGGCTTCTCTGGTGATTCACTGTTTCACACCCCGCGTGTCTCATTCTTGCTTTTTTTTTTAAATGCGATTGATTTTTTTTTTTGGTTGTAGGTTTAACGACCACCGTGAGCAACTCATTGGGCTATATGCAGTCGCCCGTCCCTAGTTTTGGGTCACTGGTTCCAGGGCAGGGAAAGAACCAGTGCCGTAAGACAAAAACAACATCCATGCCTCACCGGGGTTCGAACCCGGACCCCTTACGGACGAATGATCAGAGGCCATCGCTTAGACCACTGCACCACCGGGGCGGCTAAATGCGATTGTCCGGGTGAAGATACAGGCAAACGCATTCGCCGCCGCCTTTGGTGATTCACTCTTTCACACATCGCGTTTCACATTGTTGCGTTTGTTTTCAATGCGAATGTCTGGAGGAAGATACAGGCAAACGCATTCGCCATCTTCTCTGGTGAATCACTCTCTCACACCCCGCGTGTCACATTGTTGCGTTTGTTTTAAATGCGATTGTCCGAAGGAAGATACAGGCAAACGCATTGCCGCCTTCTCTGGTGATTCACTCTTTCACACCCCGCGTATCCGGAGGAAGATACAGGCAAACGCATTCGCCGCCTTCTCTGGTGCCCCGCGTGTCACATTGTAAGACTGAAAGTTACTTTTCACATCGCATCTTTTGCATTGAGCATTCAGAGGTTTTCGTTCGACGTGCTAACATCCCGTTCCCATTGCATGTCGGGTCGAAATTAACGCCGCCGGTGGCGCAGTAGTCTAAGCGATGGCTTCTGACCATTCGTCCCAAAGGGGTACGGGGCCGCCCCGGTGGCGCAGTGGTCTAAGGCGTTGGCCTCTGATCATTCGTCCGTAAGGGGTCCGGGTTCGAATCTCGGTCAGGCATGGATGTTGTGTTTGTCTTACGGCACTGGCTCTCTCCCTTCCCTGGAACCAGTGACCCTAAATTAGGGACGGGCGACTGCTTATAGCCCATTGAGTTGCTCACGGTGGTCGTTAAACCTCCAATCAAAAAAAAAAAAAAAAGGGGGGGGGTACGGGTTCGAATCCCGGTGAGGCATGGATGTTGCGTCTCTTTGTCTTACGGCACTGGCTCTCGCTCTTCCCTGGAACCACTGACACTAAATTAGGGACGGGCGACTGCTAACAGCCCATTGAGTTGCTCACGGTGAACGTTAAACCTCCAATCAAAAAAAAAAAAAAAAGGGGGGGGGCGGGGTACCGGTTCGAATCCCGGTGAGGCATGGATGTTGCGTCTCTTTGTTTTACGGCACTGGCTCTCGCTCTTCCCTGGAACCACTGACACTAAATTAGGGACGGGCGACTGCTAACAGCCCATTGAGTTGCTCACGGTGAACGTTAAACCTCCAATCAAAAAAAAAAATAAAAAATAATTATAATAATAATAAATTAATGCCTTATTTGTTAATAAGGATGAATTTAATATTGAGGAGATTGAAAAAGGCGACGTGGCCCACAAATACGTGCCTGTTAAAATCAATTACGTATTTCCCATAGTACATTTATATTCCCGTAATATATTTGTTTGATTTCCATATACCGTAGGATACCCACTGCGGACAGACTCTTTGAACGCCCTGTAAATATATATGATTATGCATAATTATAAGTTGAGTTTCGAATTTATAGTTCAAAGCAGATTTGTCCAGTTCCGGATCGGACCGTTTCCAATTATTTTGATCATAGCCTCCGGTTTTCCACTAAATTTCGTTCTTACCTGCGCGAATTGACTTCCATTCTCTCACAAGAGCATTAGACCGATCGGTCAGAGATATCCTGCGGTTCAGTCAGGCTAGAAGTCGGGGTACCAATTCACCTCAAAGGCGTTTTATGGGGTTATGATCAAGACTTTGTGTAGGCCAGTCAAGTTCTTTCACACCCACCTCACTAAATTAAATTCATCCCACAGGTGTTCCATGGGGTTGTGGTCGGGGCTCGGTGTAGGCCAGTCAAGTTCTTTCACACCCACCGCATCAAATTCATTTCAAAGGTGTTCCAAGGGGTGCAGATCGGGGTTCTGTGCAGACTAGTCACACACCCATCTCATCATACCATTAATGCACTGACCTCACTTTGTGGACGGTGGCATTGTGCTATCGGTAAAGGAAAGGGCCTTCACCGAACTGTTGACGCAATGTTGGGAGCACATAATCGTTAACAATGTTATCGTGGGACGCAGTGTTAATAAGATACACGGGTACCAGAAAAAGAGACCAGCCCAAAACATGATAAACAACCCCACAGCTCCTCCACCAAACTTCACAGCTGGCACAACACAGTCGGGCAGGTAATGTTCAACTGTTATCCTTTACATCCAGCCTCATCCGTTGGACTTCCCGATGGTGAAACGCGTTTCATTACTTAAGGAAACGAGTTCTTACTGCTCCAGAGTCCACTCGCGCTGAGCTTTGCACTAGAGATGAGCAAGCGCTCGGGCAATGACAAAAACCCCGGAAATGGATCCGGGCCCAGGCTATGAAAAAAAAGCTCGGGAATGCATCCGGCCCCGAGCGGTCTCTTGTATCAAATATTTGACTTAAACCCGGGACTGTACAGGGCCGGGCTCAAGTTAATTTTTCCTTTCACTTTTTAATTAATTTCATTTAACACTGCTAACCGAATTAACTAGCGCAATAGGAAAACGCACAACTGAATGGTTAGTCTGTAGTCTGAATGGTTAGTCTGTAGTCTGAATGGTTTTCCTGTAGTCTGAATGGTTAGTCTGTAGTCTGAATGGTTTTCCTGTAGTTTGAATGGTTAGTCTGTAGTCTGAATGGTTTTTCTGTAGTATGAATGGTTAGTCTGTAGTCTGAATGGTTAGTCTGTAGTCTGAATGGTTAGTCTGCAGTCTGAATGATTAGTCTGTAGTCTGAATGGTTTTCCTGTAGTCTGAATGGTTAGTCTGTAGTCTGAATGGTTTTTCTGTAGTCTGAATGGTTAGCCTGTAGTCTGAATGGTTTTTCTGTAGTCTGAATGGTTATTCTGTAGTCTGAATGGTTATTCTGTAGTCTGAATGGTTAGTCTGCAGTCTGAATGGTAAGTCTGTAGTCTGAATGGTTAGTCTGTAGTCTGAATGTTTAGTCTGTAGTCTGGATGGTTTTTCTGTAGTCTGAATGGTTAGTCTGTAGTCTGAATGGTTAGTCTGTAGTCTGAATGGTAAGTCTGTAGTCTGAATAGTTAGTCTTCAGTCTCAATGGTTAGTCTGTAGTCTGAATGGTTTTTCTGTAGTCTGAATAGTTAGTCTGTAGTCTGAATGGTTAGTCTGTTGTCCGAATGGTTTTCCTGTAGTCATAATGGTTAGTCTGTAGTCTGAATGGGTTTTCTGTAGTCAGTCTGAATGGTTTTTCTGTAGTCAGTCTGAATGGTTTTCCTGTAGTCTGAATGGTTAGTCTGTAGTCTGAATGGTTAGTCTGTAGTCTGAATGGTTAGTCTGTAGTCCGAATGGTTAGTCTGTAGTCTGAATGGTTTTTCTGTAGTCGGAATGGTTAGTCTGTAGTCTGAATGGTTAGTCTGTAGTCCGAATGGTTAGTCTGTAGTCTGAATGGTTTTTCTGTAGTCTGAATGGTTAGTCTGTAGTCTGAATGGTTAGTCTGTAGTCCGAATGGTTAGTCTGTAGTCTGAATGATTTTTCTGTAGTCTCTCTTTTGTTCTTTGCCTAAAATTCTTAATTATGGTTCATTGCGTGTTTCGAGTGCATTTCGTAACTCAAAAACGTCTGCAAGTGTTTCAAGTAACAACTATGTATTTTTCCTAAATACGATTAAAACAAATAGGACAAAATTTTCTGATGACTAAAAGTTAAAGTTGTGCTAGCTGCAATATGAACAAGTTAGTAAAATCATGCAAGCCATTGATTATAATACGCTTTCCAACATACCAGAAATCATTACTCAAGTTCTTACTCAAGTTATGAGGAAAATTACTGTGGAATAAATCTCGCTCTTGTGCTTTTATCATTGACTCCATTTCGATGATATTAGACAGAATTAGTTCAGTATACCTCCGGAACAACATACTAAAGTTTTGTCGCAATACAAGCATTTTTAGTCAAGTTATGAGGATAGTTGCTGTGGAATAAATCTCGTTCCTGTGCCTTGACCTTTGACCCCATTTCGATGATATTAACCAGAATTGGTACAGTATACCTCCGGAACAACATAATAAAGTTTTATCGCAATAAAAGCATTTTAGTCAAGTTATGAGGATAATGGCTGTGGAGTAAATCTCTCTCCGGTGCCTTGACCTTTGACCTCATTTCGATGATACTCAACAGAACCTGTTCAGTACAACTCCGGAACAACATACTAAAGTTTTGTCGCAATAGAAGCATTTTTAAGTCAAGTTATGAGGACAATTGCTGTGGAATAAACCTCGTTCCTGTGCCCTGATCTTTAACCCCATTTCGATGATATTCAACAGAACCGGTTCAGTATACCTCTGGAACAATATGATAAAGTTATGTCGCAATCGAAGCATTTTTACGTAAGTTAAGACGCATAAGGGTGATGGAATGGATTTCACTCCTATGTGCTGACCTTTGACCCCATTTCGCCCATTTTCAACAGGGTTCGTCCCCACGTTGTCCCTTACCACAAACTAAAATTTGATCGAAATCGAACCATTTTTACGCGAGTTGTCGTTCGGACAGACAGTCAGACAGACGGACGGACGAAGCTGGAGCATATACATTTCTTAAACCTACGGTTGAAAGGCGTAAAAAAAAGCGGGCACTTTTAAAAACGGAAATTTCCTTAAAAGACAGACACTTACCGTAAACTTTGCTGTACGTTATTTTCAGAAATGTTTAGTGAATTTACTGCACTAATTTCTTACAGTGTGCAGGGCTATGATGGTAAATGTGGAATGGTTTTACATACTTGTTTCCTAAAGACTATTTAACCTAGAAAAGTTACGAAACCGTCACTTGAAAGCTCGGTTTATTATCTTTGCAGGTAAATCACTGGCAACATTGTCATGAACATCACTGCCACAGAAGAAATGAAAAGAGCATCCGTGATGTCTGCTCTCAGCGCCGGAAGAACTCCTAAGCAGATTGCGAGTTCCACAAATTCTCTTTGTTTACGAGATTAAGAGCAGGGTCGAGAACGCAGAGCACCCTGACGACGTCTCTACCAATAAGAAGCATGACTGTCGCTTCGACACCACCAGGACACCCGAGTTTGTCTCCAAGGTGCAAGGGATAGTGCACAACTACCCCAGGAAACCAATGAAAGCCGTATCCAAGGAGGTGCGTGTTGCTTATACGTAGGTCATTTCAAAAGTACTGCGCACGCGCTGCCCGAAGGATGGTGTAATCGCTTCAATCGTTGCGCCAGTTGTGGGTCAGACTTCAGTACACAAAGTTGTGCCTATGTCTGCTGGCTAATTTGTTCCTGCTCCGAAAGATTCTGCCTAGAAATGGAGGAAGAAAGTGAGACAGATCTCGCGCATGGACCAGCGCGATCCTACATTAAAATTGAAATTTTGCGAGGAAAATCCCCTACAGAAGTTCATAAAGCTTTGTGTGAAATTTGTGGGGTTATTGTAGTGTCACGGTGGGCTTGTCGTTTCGGCAAAGGTCGGGAAAGCATCGAAGACGACCCAAGAAGTGGCCGGCCATCAGATGCAACGGACTACACTTCTGTGGTTATCGTCAACAGCATTTTGGAAGAAGATCGACGGAAAATACGTTAAGAGATTGCATATGAAACAAACATATCTACCACTTCGGTTTTCAGAATTCTAACTGAGAAATTACAGAAGAGAAAAGTGGCTGCCAAATGGGTTCCGCATAATCTGAGTGAAGAGCAGCAAGCAGTTCGCAAAAGGATCGCAGATGAATTGCTTCAGCTGTAGGAGACAAAAGGCGAGCAGCTTCTGTACAGAACTGTTGCTTTAGAGGAAACCTGGATACGAGATTTTGAACCCGAACAGAAATCTCAGTCAGCTCAGTGGAAACATCCAGAATCACCTGACCAGAAAAAATTCCGCAGCCAACAATCGAAGGTTAAGCTGATGATGATTATGACCTATGACAAGATTCGGGTGATAAGAGTGTGTCTGCAAAATGTTTTGCGCCCAAAGATTCGCCAAAGAAGGTCCGACATATTCAAAGCTGGTGTCATCATTTTGCACGAAAACGCGAGGCCGTATGTTCCCCGTACGGTAAGAGACATTCTGGAAAAGTACGGATGGTAATTACTTCCCCACACGCTATGCAGTCCTGACATGAGCCCACCAGACTATGACTTATTCCCAAAACTGAAGAAGCCACTCCGCGGGAAACGATTCAGTACGATTCAGGATGTTTCTAATGATGACCCGACCGACGCCTCAACAGTGAAGGTGTCCTGACTGAAATACAAGACTAACCCAAACATTGGGCCGCTGTCATATAAAGAAACATGGAGATTACTTCGAAGGCCTGTAAAACTATGTTGAGGTGACCCGAGTAATCCGACGCCTCAACAATGGAGGTGTCCTGACTGGAATAGAAGACTTGCCGAAATGTTGGGCAGCTGTCATAAAGAAACATGGAGATTACTTTGAAGGCCTGTAAAACTATGTTGAGGTGACCCGAGTAATCCGACGCCTCAACAATGGAGGTGTCCTTTTTTTTTTTTTTTTTTTTTTTTTTTTTTGAAGGTTTAACGACCACCGTGAGCAACTCAATGGGCTATAAGCAGTCGCCCGTCCCTAATTTAGGGTCACTGGTTCCAGGGAAGGGAGAGAGCCAGTGCCGTAAGACAAACACAACATCCATGCCTCACCGGGATTCGAACCCGGACCCCTTTCGGACGAATGATCAGAGGCCAACGCCTTACACCACTGCGCCACCGGGGCGGCGGACGAGGTGTCCTGACTGGAATACAAGACTTGCCGAAATGTTGGGCAGCTGTCATAAAAAAACATGGAGATTACTCCGAAGGCCTGTAAAAGTATGTTGAGGTGACCCGAGTAATCCGATGCCTCAACAATGGAGGTGTCCTGACTGAAATACAAGACTTGCCGAAATGTTGGGCAGCTGTCATAAAGAAACATGGAGATTACTTTGAAGGCCTGTAAAACTATGTTGACGTGACCCGAGTAATCCGACGCCTCAACAATGGAGGTGTCCTGACTGGAATACAAGACTTGCCCAAACGTTGGGCCGCTGTCATAAAGAAACATGGAGATTACTTCGAAGGCCTGTAAATTATGTTGAGGTGGCCCGAGTAATCCGACGCCACAACAATGGAGGTGTCCTGACTGAAATACAAGACTTGCCCAAACGTTGAGCCGCTGTCATAAAGAAACATGGAGATTACTTCGAAGGCCTGTCAAGGTATGTTGTGAAATAAATTCGTTTGTTAAGAGAAACTACAGTGTGCAAACATTTTGAAATGACCCTCGTATTACTATATACTGCATTATCCGCGACCACCTCCACTACAGCTACGATCTTAAGAGTGGTCAGTTCATGGCTCACGCTACGCAGGAAAGGCGTCTGAGAAAAGCAAATAAACTTCTCGACAAAGTCAAGCACTCCTAGAAGAACAACTTACTGTGATTCTTCTCAGACGAGAATTTGACCTTCTGGTCACAGTTTGGTCACAGGACCAGAAGGTCAATAGGAGGAACTACAGGTGGTTATGCAAGAACCCTGACGACGTGCCCAGGGTCATGCAGACATTTCCTGCCAACGTCATGGTCCCCGGGGTTATCTTCAGCAAGGGAGATGTGATGCCTCCTCATTTCTTTGAGAAGGGTTTAAGGGTCAACGCAGAAGTGTCTTTAAAATGCTGAGAGATATAGTGCAGCCCAGTATGGACGCCACTGCTGACAGGACTTACAGCTTCCAACACGACTTTGCTCAAACCTTAAGAAATGGCTTGAAGAGAACGCGCACTGGCCTCCAGACGTTAGGCCCTCCCGACTTGAATCCCTTGGACTATTACATCAGGATTCCCACTCATTTCTTCGAAAAAAAGATACACGGTCGAGTGACCACCAGCTAATATCCGGAGTAACCGCCGTGTGTAACGCGGAGAGCAGCTAGACGGGCTTGGAGTGACTCAATAAGGTGCTGGAAGGTGTTCACAGGTATGTGGAGCCATGCTGACTGCAGTGCATCTAACAGCTGCTGGAGGATGCGTGGTGGCGGATCCATAGAACGAACAACACGATCGAGGTGGTCCCACAGATGTTCAATTGGGTTTACGTCTGGGGAATTACAGGGCCAGGGAAGAATTTTCAAGTCATCGTGCCTTTCCAACCACTCTCAGACATTTCCAGCTGTGTGACACATCCCACTCATTGTCATGCTGGAAGATCCCATCCGCGCCAGGGAAGACAATCATCATGTATGGGTGTACGTGATCTGCAAGGATGGATTCATAACGAATTCGGTCTATAGTGTCTTCCACAGGTATGAGTGGACCCAGGGAATGCCTCGAAAACATTCCCCAGACCACAAGGCCCCACCAGCTTGTGTTCTCCCAGCAATAGTTGAAGAGAGTTTATTCTCCGATGTTTCTCGCTTTATACGCCAACGTCCATCAGTTCGATGAAGCAGAAAACGCGATTTATCGGAGAAGGCAATCTTTTGTCAATCAGTGGAGGTCCAATCTCGATACTGCCCTGTAAATGTAAGCTTTTTCTGTCGATGCATTATCGTTAGCATATATGCAGTGACCATCCGTCTGCATCGGAGCTCCATACGCAGCAGGGTTCGTTGCACTGTCGTTCTAAATAACAAGGGCAAACAGCACTTGAAGATCATTATGGGTCATTTCAATGCAAAAATAGGGCAACAGCAACAGAATGAAACTTTGGTTGGTAAATTCGGCTACGGGAACGAAAATCAACGTGGAAATACTCTCGTAGAGTTTGCAGAAGCAGAAAGGTTTTTCATCATGAACTCCTTCTTCAAGAAAAAGCCACACAGAAAATGGACATGGAGCCATTCAAATGGGGCGACAAGTGAAATTGATTTTATTATGTGTAACAAAAATTTCTCATCGAAGACTGCAGGGTGCTAAACAAGTTCAACACAGGTAGTGACCATAGAATGGTGAGATGTAAGATGCACCTCAACACTAAACTCGAACGTGGCAAGCTCATAAGACAAACAAAATGTATTGACATAACCAACCTAAAAAAAATAATCATAATACCTTCAGGTTGGAACTGAGGAACAGATTCTCAGCTTTAGAAAGCCTAACATCGGAAGAAGTGGATATTTCTGAAGTAAACAGAGAACTCACCAAGGCTCTTATGGAAACAGCAACAAAAATAGGTGGTACTAAGAAAAAGTTACATATGAATAAAATTTCAGGAGAAACAAAAATGTTGATGCAAAAGAGAAGGGAGATGAGGACAAATAAAGAAGACGTAACTTCCAAAGTGGAATATATAGAGCTATGCAAGACAGGGCGGAAAAGTGTCACTGAAGACATAAGTAAATTCAATTGTGAACTAGCGAGAAAAGCAATTGAAAACAACCAAAGCCTGAAGAGAGCAAAGGAACATCTCAGTAAGGGAAGAAAACAGATTATGGTACTGAGAAAAGAAGATAGGACCGTAACAAGAAATAGAAGCGAAATTTTGACAAGGGTAAAAAATTTCTACTCAAAACTGTATGAGAGGTATGATATATCTATTCCAGACATTACGACAGGTACCAGTACCAAAATCCCTTCAGTCCTTCCTGCAGAAGTTATACATGTAATTAAGAACATGAAAAGGGGAAAAGCTCCAGAAGATGGAATTACTATGGACATTATACAAGAAGCAAGTGGAGAAATTGAAACTACGCTCGCCCAAGTTTTCACCAGATGTCTCAATGAAGAGAAGATTCCTGAGGATTGGAGCCATGCTACAATGATCCTGCTACATAAAAAAAGGTGTCGTTGAGGATCTCAGGAACTACAGGCCCATCAACCTCCTATCAGTGGTTTATAAAGTCCTCACTAAAGTTCTTTCACATCGCTTGAAGGTAACACTAGACATGGCTCAACCAAGAGAACAAGCTGGATTCAGGAGTGGCTATAGCACTGTAGATCATATCCACGTACTGAGACAACTGATTGAGAGAGCGAGGGAATATGAACTTCCATTGTGCATGGCTTTTATCGATTATGAAAAAGCCTTTGATTCGGTGAAACCATCAGCAGTAACAATGGCTTTGAAATCCTGCAGTATTGAAGAGGCGTACATTAGCATTATTATTAATAACATCTATGAAAATGCAAGTGCAAAGGTTCGGATATTTGAGGATACAGCACAAATAAAAATTGGAAAGGGAGTGAGACAAGGTGACACCATATCTCCCAAACTCTTTAATGCCACATTGCAAAATGTCTTTCAATCAGTGAACTGCGAAAACAAAGAGATAAAGATTAATGGAGATTATTTAACTCACCTTCGTTTTGCTGATGACACAGTCATTTTTGCAACTACCCCTTCGGAGCTTCAGAGTATGATCCAAGACCTTGCTGACAAGAGTAAAGAAGTGGGATTAAAAATGAACTTTCAGAAGACAAAAGTGGCGTACAATGATTTTACAAGAAACGAAGATTTATCGATTGATGGAGAAAAGCTTGAGACAACCGATTCCTACATTTATCTTGGGCAGCAGATATCAAGTGAGGGTTACATTGATGAAGAAATTAATCGGCGTATAAAACTTGGATGAAGAGCTTTTGGAAGAAACAGTACAACTTTTAAGAGCAATATGACATTATGTCTCAAAAGAAAAGTGTTTAATCAATGCATCCTGCCAGTGCTTATGTATGGAGCAGAGACATGGACCTTAACTAAAAAAGGCATACAAAGACTGCAGACAACTCAAAGAGGCATGGTGAGGTGCATGCTTGGTGTAACCAGGAAAGATAACAAGAGGAACTCGTGGATAAGGAAAATGACAGGAGTGGGCGGCATCATGACCAAAGTGAAATTACTGAAATGGCAATGGGCTGGACATGTTGCCAGAAGAACAGACCACCGATGGACAACTGAAATTTTAGACTGGATTCCCAGGGACAGAAAAAGACCCAGAAGAAGACCCGAAGGAAGATGGATGGATGAAATTCGAAAGCATGCCGGAGTGACATGGAGGAGACAGGCTCAAGACAGACAATTGTGGAAGAAACTTGGGGAGACCTTTATCCAGCAAGTAGTGGATGATAAATGGCTGAAAATGATGATGATATACAGGGTGCGCAGTAAAGTCCATTCTCAGCCCCGTAACTTTCGAACGCCGACAGCTATAGCCATAAAAACGGTGTCTAGGTGTAGTAGAGTGGCTATGAGCTATTCGATGAGACCGCTTACAGTGCCTCCTAGCGGCAAAGTAACGAGTTAGCTTGCTGATCTCGAAAACTATCCCAGATATGGGAAAATAGTCAATTACAAAGTTGTAGAGCAGCATCGATTTAGTACGAAAAGACACCTTGCGCACATGAATGCTAAGAACAGAACGCGTACAACGCTCGTTTGTTTGTTCGCAATTTCGAACACTGTTACGTCACGAAACGCGTCAGAAAGGAGATGATATCGCATTCCGCAAAGCACTAACCCGACTCAACTGTGGTATATTTGGTTCCAACATGACGGCGCCCCTCCGCACCAGCCAGGAAACGTAAGAAGGTACCTGGTCGAGACATTCGAGCAACAAATCGTCGGCTATGGTGGTTGCGTAGAGTTGTCTGCACGCTCACCGGACCTCACCCCATTGGACTTCTTCATGGGGGCTACCTGAAAGAGCAGGTGTATCAGACCCCTCCGACAACGTTGCATGACCTTCAGCGCCGTATAACTGATGCTTGTTCCAGCGTGTCACCTGACATGCTGCAAAATGTGCAGCGTGAGATTCAATCTAGAGTCCAAATGTGTATTGTGGCTGACGGAGAGCACATTGAGCACCGACGGTAAATGTGCCTAGTGACAACAAATTGCTCCTTTCTGACGCGTTTCGCGACGTAACAGTGTTCGACATCGCGAACAAACAAACGAGCGTTGTACGCGTTCCATTTTTAGCATTCATGTGCGCAAGGTGTCTTTTCGTACTAAATCGATGCTGCTCTACAACTTTGTTATTGACTATTTTCCCGTATCTCGTATAGTTTTCGAGATCGGCACGCTAACTCCTTACTTTGCCGCTAGGAGGCGCTGTAATCGGTCTCATCGAATAGCGCATAGGCACTAATACTATACCTAGACACCATTTTTATGGCTATAGCTGTCGGTGTTCGAAAGTTACGGGGCTGAGAAAGGACTTTACTGGGCACCCTGCATATACAAAGTAATTAAGTAACTTGTTTGTCTTTAATTTCAGTTTTTCGCTGTTTTCTTGGCAACATATCAAGCTTCAGAATATGTTTCACAGCAACACCAATTTTTACAAGTTTATGATGAGTTGAAAGTTTCCAAAATGTCGATGGTTGTTTTCATCATTGCTCCGCAGAAGGAAGAGGCACTCTGCTTTCATATTGCATGACAAATCATTTTTCAGTCCGCGGGCACTAAAATTGGAGAGTGCGCATTTTTTTTTTTTTTTTTCGAAATTTTTTTTTTTTTGCTTTTTAATAATAAAAGGGTGAATAAAACCGGATCGAACTCGGGTCAGGAATACCTTGACCGACCCGATTGGCCCACAAGAAATCGTCGACCCGTTTCCATCTCAGCACGTGCACGGCTACTCCGTGCTTTTCTGTGCTGCATAGCGGTATCGTTTCGTATAAAAAAACAATATATATATATATATATATATATATATATATATATATATATATATTTGATGGAGAAAAGCTGGAGATAACAGACACGTACGTTTATCTTGGACAGCAGATATCAAGTGAGGGTCACATTGATGAAGAAATTAATCGGCGTACAAAACTTGCCTGGAGAGCTTTTGGAAGAAAGAGCATAATTTTCAAGAGCAATATGCCATTATGTCTTAAAAGAAAAGTGTTTGATCAATGCATCCTTCCAGTGCTTACGTATGGTGCGGAGACGTGGACCTTAACTAAAAGAGACATACAAAGGCTGCAGACAACTCAAAGAAGCATGGAGAGGTGCATGCTTGGTGTAACCAGGAGAGATAAGAAGAGGAACTCGTGGATCCGAAAAATGACAAGAGTGGAAGACATCATGATCAGAGTTAAATCCCTGAAATGGCAATGGGCTGGACATACTGCCAGAAGGACAGATCATCGATGGACAGCCGAAATTTTAGATTGGATTCCAAGGGACAGGAAAAGACCCAGAAGAAGACCACATGGGAGATGGGTGGATGAAATTCGAAAGTATGCAGGGGTGACATGGAGGAGACTGGCACAAGACAGACCGTTGTGGAGGAAACTTGGGGAGACCTTCGTCCAGCAGTGGATTGATAATGGTTGACAATGATGATGATGATGATATATATATATATATATATATATATATATATATATATATATATATATATATATATATATATATAAAACTAACAGGGATGTAAGGTCAGGTGATGCGTAACATCACAGCCTCTCCTTGACAAATGTCAACCCCGCCTTCTCGTGGTACATCCTGTTCCCACTAGAGGGGCTCTGACGACCGCCAATAGCGGTATAACTATACCATCGGGATTAGAGGAAATGCTATCCCACACTCACCAACCCGCTTGGCCAGCGTGGTGAGTTATGGCCAAACCCCTCCAAAATGACTCCACAACTTAAATCTTCGCCCTCAGTCTCCGGCAGCTGGAATGTACCAAGCCAAGGCAGCGGTCAGTGCGACATGAAGGCAGAGGGTGCTAAGAATCCCCGGAGGACCGGACTAGGCTGCCATCTGATGCTGACCTTGGCTACGTACAACGGACGCTCCCTATCTTCTGATTCAAGGCTTCTTGAATTGGAAGAGGAACTACAAAGGATCAAGTGGGACATCGTCGGGCTAAGTGAGGTAAGGAGAAAAGGAGAAGATCTCATTGAACTGAAAAGTGGACATCTCTTCTACTATCGTGGGACAGATACTGGCAGAACTAGTGGTGTTGGATTTATAATAAACAAGAAACTGAAGGATAAAGTTGTAGAAGTTGAAAGTTCCTCTGACAGAGCTGCACGACTCGTTATCCAACTCTCGAGAAGATACCAGGCTCAGATTATTCAAACTTATGCACCCACCACAAGTCATGCTGAAGAAGAAATTGAAGAATTTTATGAGGAAATTCGTCATCTAAATTAAAGGTAAGCAGCACTTGAAGATAATTATAGGAGATTTCAATGCAAAAATAGGGCAACGGCAACAGAATGAAACTTCAGTAGGTAAATTCGGTCATGGCAACAGAAACCAGCGTGGAAATACTCTCGTAGAGTTTGCAGAGGCAGAAGGGTTTTTCATCTTGAACTCCTTTTTCAAGAAAAAGCCACACAGGAAATGGACATGGAGACATCCAAATGGGACGACAAGTGAAATTGATTTTATTATGTGTAACAAAAAATTCGTCATAGAAGACTGCAGTGTGCTAAACAAGTTCAACACAGGCAGTGACCATAGATTGGTGAGATGTAAGATGCACCTCAACACTAAACTCGAACGTAGCAAGCTCATAAGACAAACAAAATGTATTGACATAACCAACCTTAAAAAACACCATAATACCTTCAAATTGGAACTGAAGAACAGATTCTCTGCTTTAGAAGGCCTAACATCGGAAGAAGTGGACATCTCTGAAGTTAACAGAAAAGTAACCAAAGCTCTTATGGAAACAGCAACAAAATTAGCTGGGTCTAAGAACAAATTGCATGTGAACAAATTATCAGGAAAAACCAAAATGTTGATGCAAAAAAGAAGATTGATGAGGACAACTAAAGAAGATGTGACTTCCAAAGTGGAATATATAGAGCTATGCAAGACAGTACGAAAAAGTATCACTGAAGACGTAAGGAAATTCAACTGTGAACTAGTAAGGAAAGCAACTGAAAACAACCAAAGCCTAAAGATAGCAAAGGGACATCTCAGTAAGGGGAAAAAACAGATTATGGCACTGAAAAAAGAAGATGGTTCTGTAACAAGAAATAGAGGCGAAATTTTGACAAGAGTGAAAGATTTCTACTCCAAATTATATGAAAGGGATGATACATGTACTCCAGACATCATGAAAGGTACCAGTACCAGAGTTCTTCCAGACCTTCCAGCAGAAGTTGCACATGCAATCAATAACATGAAGCGGGGAAAAGCTCCAGGAGAAGATGGAATTACTGTAGACATCATACAAGAAGCAAGTGGAGAAATCGAAACAGTACTCGCCCAAATTTTCACTCGATGCCTTAATGAAGGAAAAATTCCTGAGGATTGGAACAACGCTACAATGATCTTGCTACATAAAAAAGGTGACATTGAGGATCTCAGGAACTACAGACCTATCAGCCTCCTATCAGTGGTTTATAAAATCTTCACTAAAGTTCTTTCACACCGCTTGAAGGAAACACTGGACATGGCTCAACCGAGAGAACAAGCTGGATTCAGGAGTGGCTACAGCACAATAGATCATATCCACGTACTGAGAGAACTAATTGAAAGAGCGAGGGAATATGAACTTCCATTTTGCATGGCTTTTATCGATTATGAAAAAGCCTTTGATTCGGTGAAACCATCAGCAGTTACCACGGCTCTGAAATCCTGCGGTATTGAAGATGCATACATTAATATTATTAATAACATCTATGAAAATGCAAGTGCAAAGATTCGGCTGTTTGAAAATACAACACACATAAAAATTGGAAAAGGAGTGAGACAAGGTGACACCATATCTCCGAAGCTCTTTAATGCCACATTGGAAAATGTCTTTCAATCACTGAACTGGGAAAACAAAGGGATAAAGATTAATGGAGATTATCTAACCCACCTTCGTTTTGCTGATGACATAGTCATTTTTGCAACTACCCCATCAGAGCTACAGAGTATGATCCAGGAACTTGCTGACAAGAGTAAAGAAGTGGGATTAAAAATGAACTTTCAGAAGACAAAAGTGATGTACAATGCTTTTACAAGAAATGGAGATATATCGATTGAGGAAGAAAAGCTGGAGATAACAGACACGTACGTTTATCTTGGACAGCAGATATCAAGTGAGGGTCACATTGGTGAAGAAATTAATCGGCGTACAAAACTTGCCTGGAGAGCTTTTGGAAGAAACAGCATAATTTTCAAGAGCAATATGCCATTATGTCTTAAAAGAAAAGTGTTTGATCAATGCATCCTTCCAGTGCTTACGTATGGTGCAGAGACGTGGACCTTAGCTAAAAAGGACATACAAAGGCTGCAAACAACTCAAAGCAGCATGGAGAGGTGCATGCTTGGTGTAACCAGGAAAGATAAGAAGAGGAACACGTGGATCCGAAAAATGACAAGAGTGGAAGACATCATGATCAGAGTTAAATCCCTGAAATGGCAATGGGCTGGACATACTGCCAGAAGAACAGACCATCGATGGACAGCCGAAATTTTAGATTGGATTCCAAGGGACAGGAAAAGACCCAGAAGAAGACCACATGGAAGATGGGTGGATGAAATTCGAAAGTATGCGGGAGTGACACGGAGGAGACTGGCACAAGACAGACCGTTGTGGAAGAAACTTGGGGAGACCTTCGTCCAGCAGTGGATTGATAATGGTTGACAATGATGATGATGATGATGATAAACTAACAGAAACAATTTTTTTCTTGATTTTATTTCTTTCCCACAAATCCATTTAAAGCTGTTTTTAAAAGGCTTCGCATTGCAAGTAATCGTTTCTCCATAGTACGTTTTAATTTTCATTCGTTGAGTGATTTCGAATTCAGCATGAATTATCACATTTAGACAAGATAATTGGTTCGTTTTATACACATTGCAAGATGATTACTTACAGGCGAACACAACGCTTTCCCCGCAAAATAATTCGGCAGTGAATAAACGCGCGCTCTCCCTAGCAAAAGGAATAAAACGTCTGTCTCTATACCCGACAAAAGTGTCGATTCAAAACTCCTCAACATAATTTAATCTGCGAGGAACAGAGCGTCGCGTCCTTACTTCCTCTCAAACAGCTCCGTTGTTTTTACAACTGCTTCCACCGTCTGCTTGGCGTCTCAACATATTTCACGCAAACGTAGGCAGTCGCCGAACTCATTAAAAGGGAATTAACAGAAAACGTAACAGTTAATGACTTCGGTATCATATTTCCCTTTTCCAAGAGAAAGACACCTTTTTTTCTTTTCGGCTCAGGTGAGGTATTATTCCAAAGGTAATTAAAAAGAATCCCTCCGCTAACGCTAGTATAATGGAAAATATCGCGCCTAATTAGGAATTTATGGCAATATGGATTCCAAAATGTAACAGTGCAGAACACAATGCTGGCGCGACAGGTTTAACTAGAATTTGCTTTGGAGTGTCAGAGGATTTTAATCTCATTTTTTAAACACAGCGAGTTAAATCAACGGATCGCAACTTCGGTCACATGGGAACAAAATCCTTTAAATCTGGAGGAATAAAGCTGAAATGCAGCACCTCGTGAATCTATACACATTTTTACCATAATACAATATAAAAAAATTTCCCAAATTCACGAGCCACTTTCCTTCATTTCTTTCCTGAATTAACGAAAAATATTTCTAACACAACTTTTACCACGAAATGATGGGGGAACCCCTGAATTTCACGGATTTTTTTGTTAGCGTAAAACCACTACTTATGCTCTGACAGACGTCCAAAATGAAGGAAAAACTTAAATATAAACATTATTTCCTTTGTAAGTGAACAGAGGGTGCTCTGATGCATTCAGCTCTCTCGCGCTTGGATACAAACAGCAACTCTCTCTCTTTCCACGAAAGAAGCGGCGCAGATGTGAGTGAAGTTCTTGTCCTGAAAACATGTACAAGGTTCGTCCGGAAAGTAATGAGACCACTTTTCCTCAGCCAATCAGAAGGGCCGGAGGACGGAGTCTCCGGGCGTGACGGGTGGCGGGGTATGTTAGGTAAACCATCAATGTCTCGTCAGTTGGCTCTGAGCTTCTACAGAGTGAGGATCGTTTGCGAAGTGGACAGCTGTGTGAGCGTCGCGTAACGGTCAAAATGCAGAAGAGTGTTGATTGGTTGGTTGGTTGTTGGATTTTATTGGCGCAAGGGCCAGGTTTGGCCAAAGAGCGCCAGACAAAGAACGATCAGCCACAGATAGAAGAGTGTTGAACAGCGATACGCGGTAAAGTTTTGTGTTAAACTTGAAAAATTGGCAACCGAGACGCTTGCTACGATGCAGAAAGCCTACGGGAAGGATGCTTTATCGAAAGCACAAGTGTTTCGGTGGCACAAAACGTTCACAGAGGGAAGAGAGAGCGTCGAGGATGAGCCACGCCCAGGGCGCCCTTCAATGTCTCACACTTTGGACAATGTCGAAAAGGTGAAAGCGGTTTTGGACTCTGGCCGACGTCTGAGTGTTAGATTGGTAGCAGAGCACGTGGAACTCACGAAATCCATTGTGCATGAAATCATCACGCAAGAATTGCAGGTGCGGAAAGTTTGCGCCAAATTGGTTTTTAAGGTTTTCACCGATGAACAGAGGAACAAGCGTGTGTCGATTTCTCGTGAGCTTGTGTACCATGTGAGGAGTGGACCTGGTTTTTTGGAAAAAGTGATAACAGGTGATGAAACGTGGGTCTTTGAGTACGATCCGGAGACGAAAAGACAGAGCTCAGAGTGGCACACTCCCGAGTCTCCTCGACCAAAGAAGGCTCGAATGTGCAAATCGAAGATGAAATCGATGCTCATTGTCTTCTTTGACTGTTAAGGTGTTGTCCATAAGGAGTCCGTACCACCTGGACAAACGGTCAATGCTGCATTTTACGTGGAAGTGCTTTAACGGTTGAAAAACAGAGTTTCGCGCGTCCACCCGGAGATCACCAACACTTGGGTTCTTCACTACGATAATGCGCCGAGCCCTGCGTTGCTGAGAGTGAGAGAGTTTCTGGCGAAACACAACGTGGCAACTTTTCCCCAACCTCCCTACAGCCCGGACTTGGCCCCGGCTGACTTCTTTTGTTTCCCCGGCTCAAATCCAGCCTGAAAGGACACCATTTTGGGACTGTTACAAACGTGCAAACTGCCGCGACGAGTGCTTTGAAAGCGATCCCTGTTCCCGACTTCCAAGCAACCTACGCAGCGTGGCAGAACCGCTGGCAGCGGTGTATTGATGTTCAAGGATGTTATTTCGAGGAATTTTAATGTTATGTAAGTATAACTTTAATTAAACGTCTGTTATTGAATGAGTCTCATTACTTTCCGGTCAGACCTTGTATGATTGTGCGTGTCACTAGAAGTATTTGTTTTCTTCTGTTTTTCCTAACAAGACGATGGAACTTGTGTTTACAGAAATTATGGGCCTGTTTCTTATATTCCCTTCTTTCTTCAAGAAGAAACTATGTTTCTTGTTGATCAGTAAATGACTAAGAGTGAAGTTCGTGCGTTCGCTCCTCACCCGGGGCATCAATAGTTTATGGGATGCGTGTTTTTCACAAAGTGAACTATTATTCTTATTACCTTCAGTTATTCTTCACATAATCTACAATTAATATCTTCAAGCATTTTGTTTATGTTTATTAAAACGAAGTCATCTTTAACTCTAAAGGTACGTTTTGTTCTCTTTAGCACTATTCTTTTTATTTGAATCCAAGGCATCAGCTATCGAAACAATATGAGTACAATATACATTATGAGACACATCATTTTTCATACGCCAGAAAAAATTCTAAATTTTCAGAAACTTTACCGCAGTTCCTTTCATATATTAACAGAAAAAATCCGATTTCACTTTTTTACCCTATCCATATGAAGAAATAAAGGAGAGATTCATCGGAATACATGGGGGTTTACGCTGAAAAGGTCGTTTTGGGCCGAATTTCACATTTTGTAAAAATGCGTTCATTTCCAAGCCCCATTCTTTAGGATTCCAAAACTGCCTTTGTTTCTTGTCTACGATGAATAGATGCAGAGTTATAGCAATCGGAATATCTAAACCCGTGTGTCAAACGAACAGGAAGTGACACTTGAAAGGCTGGAAGTTGGGAAATAATTAGGTTAGTCTCATTATTTGTGCATAAAATTGTAGTAGAAAATATTTTGTACAAGATTTTACGGATCTGGCAATACTTTGGGTACAATTATTTGATGCGATTTATGTTTGCGAGGGCGGCAAACATAAACATACTTTTCATTCCATCAAAACTGTGTCTTTGCCACCCCGGTGGCGCAGTGGTCTAAGCGATGGCCTCTGATCATTCGTCCAAAAGGGGTCCGGGCTCGAATCCCGATGAGGAATGGATGTTGTGTTTGTCTTACGGCACTGGCTCTCTCCCTTCCCTGGAACCAGTGACCCTAAATTAGGGACGGGCGACTGCTTATAGCCCATTGAGTTGCTCACTGTGGTTGTTAAACCTTCAATTGCCACAGTTGTCTAAGCGATAGCCTCTGATCATTCGTCCGTAAGGGGTCCGGGTTCGAATCCCGGTAAGGCATGGATGTTGTGTTTGTCTTACGGCACTGGCTCTCTCCCCTCCCTGGAACCAGTGACCCTAAATTAAGAACGGGCGACTGCTTATAGCCCATTGAGTTGCTCACTGTGGTTTTTTTTTTCTTTTTTTTTATTGGAGGTTTAACGACCACCGTGAGCAACTTAATGGGCTATAAGCAGTCGCCCGTCCCTAATTTAGGGTCACTGGCGGCTCCAGGGAAGGGAGAGAGTCAGTGCCGTAAGACAAACACAACATCCATGCCTAACCGGGATGCGAACCCGGACCTTTCGGACGAATGATCAGAGGCCATCGCTTAGACCACTGCCCAACCGGGGCGGCTCACTGTGGTTGTTAAACCTTCAATTGCTGCAGTTGTTTAAGCGATGGCCTCTGATCATTCGTCCGTACGGGGCCAGGGTTCGAATCCCGGTGAGGCATGGATGTTGTGTTTGTCTTACGGCACTGGCTCTCTCCCTTCCCTGGAACCAGTGACCCTAAATTAAGGACAGGCGACTGCTTATAGCACATTGAGTTGCTCACTGTGGTTGTTAAACCTTCAATTTCCGCAGTTGTCTAAGCGATGGCCTCTGATCATTTGTCCGTAAGGGGTCCGGGTTCGAATCCCGGTGAGGCATGGATGTTGTGTTTGTCTTACTACACTGGCTCTCTCCCTTCCCTGGGACCAGTGACCCTAAATTAGGGACGGGTGACTGCTTTTAGCCCATTGAGTTGCTCATGCTGGTCGTTAAATCTCCAATCCAAAAAAAAAAAAAAAAAAAAAAAGAACGAAACTGTGTTTTTTAAACTTTAATCGCGTTTTTTGCAGCATGAGATTTTCGTCCCGAGCTCTTTACGGAAAACCTGATAACTGCAAAAGGTATGTAAATAAATTGATGATACTTGGTATACATCTTTATTACAATGTTGTGAATGCAATTTACAACAAGTTTTGCTGTTTGTCAGTTCAAAGTTAGGTTATAGCTATTTATATTCAACATAGCGAAGAAATTTGTCGAAAATTCACACTAATGCATGCAGGAATGTGTGTAGCTCAGCAGTGTTTAGGAACGTCACGTACCTTTTAGTTCACTGCATAGATAATAAGTCATGCGCATATACTCATGCAAAAAAAGCCATCATATATCTGTAACTTTTTCATTTAGAGCGTTTATCGTAAACAACATATTTCCTTAAATTCTTTCACAAACTTCCCGTTCTTGAAAATTTACATTGACATTTTTTTTTTCCCCCAACATTTATGTGTTTTTGTGTGTTAGCCTTCCTAAAAAAAAAATCCCATTCCTGCATTTTTTTCAAAAAAAGTGCCACAAACGTGGTGGGATACTTTAACATTTAAATTTTAATACTCTGTCGAAGTACTTCATTTTGAAGTTGTGTAGCCAGATAGAATATTGTTGGTACTATATCTCACGGTTTCTTTTTTTTTTTTTTTTTTTGGTTACTGTGGCACAGGATATTTCTTCTTCTCTGCCCCATTTTGTACACCAGTTATTATCTATTGTGTTACCGTTAGAAACCTGGTATTTAATTTATTGTACAGGTGATTGTACGATGCCTATGTTTCAGTCTGCGGATTGCTTAAGACAAAAGCTATATAGCTATCAAGAGTAATTTTTAGATTTAGAAGTTTTGTGAAATGTATAAAACAGTTGTCCTGATCACCACTGTTGTAGCTGCGGGTAGAGGTCTGCATGGGACGGGCTGGCCCGCAAAGTCCGAGCCCGGCCCAACCAGCGGGCCGGGTCGGGCTTTTTTCAGTTTAAAGAACAAAACAATGGGCCGGGTCGGGCCTTTTTTCAGTTTAAAGAACAAAGCAATGGGCCGGGTCGGGCTTTTTTTCAGTTTAGAAAACAAAGCAATGGGCCGGGTCGGGCTTTTTTTTCTCAGTTTAGAGAACAAAGCAATGGGCCGGGTCGGGCCTTTTTTCAGTTTAGAGAACAAAGCAATGGGCCGGGTCGGGATTTTTTTTCAGTTTAGAGAATAAAGCAATGGGCCGGGTCGGGATTTTTTTTCAGTTTAGAGAACAAAGCAATGGGCCGGGTCGGGCCTTTTTTCAGTTTAGAGAACAAAGCAACGGGCCGGGTCGGGTCGGGCCTTTTTTCAGTTTAGAGAACAAAGCAATGGGCCGGGGTCGGGCCTTTTTTCAGTTTAGAGAACCAAGCAACGGGCCGGGTCGGGTCGGGCCTTTTTTCAGTTTAGAGAACAAAGCAATGGGCCGGGTCGGGCCTTTTTTCAGTTTAGAGAACAAAGCAATGGGCCGGGTCGGGCTTTTTCTTCAGTTTAGAGAACAAAGCAATGGGCCGGGCCTTTTTTCAGTTTAGAGAACAAAGCAACGGGCCGGGTCGGGCGTTTTTTCAGTTTGGAGAACAAAGCAATGGGCCGGGTCCGGCCTTTTTCCAGTTTAGAGAACAAAGCAATGGGCCGGGCCTTTTTTCAGTTTAGAGAACAAAGCAACGGGCCGGGTCGGGCTTTTTTTCAGTTTAGAGAATAAAGCAATGGGCCGGATCTTGCCTTTTTCCAGTTTAGAGAACAAAGCAATGGGCCGGGTCGGTCCTTTTTCCAGTTTAGAGAACAAAGCAATGGGCCGGGCCTTTTTTCAGTTTAGAGAACAAAACAACGGGCCGGGTCGGGCCTTTTTTCAGTTTAGAGAACAAAGCAATGGGCCGGGTCGGGCCTTTTTTCAGTTTAGAGAACAAAGCAATGGGCCGGGTCGGGCTTTTTTTCAGTTTAGAGAATAAAGCAATGGGCCGGATCTTGCCTTTTTCCAGTTTAGAGAACAAAGCAATGGGCCGGGTCGGTCCTTTTTCAAGTTTAGAGAACAAAGCAATGGGCCGGGCCTTTTTTCAGTTTAGAGAACAAAACAACGGGCCGGGTCGGGCCTTTTTTCAGTTTAGAGAACAAAGCAACGGGCCGGGTCGGGCTTTTTTCAGTTTAGAGAACAAAGCAATGGGCCGGGCTGGGCCTTTTTTCAGTTTAGAGAACAAAGCAATGGGCAAGGCCAAGTCGACCCTTTTTTTTTTATCGCAATGGTAAAAAAGTAAAAAGTCCTGTTTCCCGATTTCCTGGTGTCTTTAACTGTTCTGCCTACTTCCATGACATAGCCTAGGACGTAATCACAAAAGCAAGGAGAGGCACTCATAGTGCTTTTACCAATTTCTACGTATTAACATGATAAAACCATTTTGCGGCTTGTTGACAACGAAAAGATTTGACCCCGAGCGAGTTTGTGTGTGTGTGTGTGTTGTGTTGAGTGGGGGGCGGAGGGTGTCTGCCTTGGGGTGAGGGCTCGTGTGTTTTTGTATGAGAAAGTGGGACATGGATTTTTTTCTCCTATCCCTAATCTGTATATGGATTGACTTTTGTAGTGTTACCTCTTACTAGTTCAGAGAAAGGAAGATTCTGAACGCGCTTAGTCTTTTCTTCTTTTGTCTTTTTAAAGGTTATATTTTTCGATAATTGTCAAAGTTTCGTTAATATTTTTAGGCTTACATTCAACTAAATATTTTAAATAATATCTCATTTCATTATTTTACTTTACGTTTTAATAAAATACAAAATAATAATCGAAAGACAAAATAATACCAAATGGCACATCACAGGCAGGGCCGGACTGGGTCTTAAACGCATGTGCTTGAGCAGGGGCAGGCTCACCAAATTAGGCCCGCGCAGACCTCTAGCTGCGGGTGATAGGTCGCACTGTGTCTCTGCGGTCGCTCTGAACAATGTGCGACAGTCTCCGCTCCCCTCTGGCTTCAGTGAGCTGCAGACGACACACGGCTGGGCCACGGTTCGTCGTTGGGTCATCTGTGCACCACTTTTGATACGTACTCACTACAGCGGCACGTGAACAACCCACAAGCCGCGCCGTTTCAGAGATCGTAGTTCCGAGGTGCCGTGCTATCACATTTTGTCCTTTATCAATCTCCGATAAATCGACAACTTTTCCCATTCTGACTCCGAACACTCTACTAAACAAAAGACGGTCCTAGGGTTGTATATATATACTGCTCTGTGAACTTCACCTGAGCCACCGTACGGTCTCCAGGGGCACTCATTTCTCTAGACTGGGTGTGGTCATAATTTAATGGCTCATCGATGTATGTACCAGTCGGTGGACCCTTTAAGTCCAAAGCTATTATAATAGCTATCAAAAGTAAATTTTATATTTAGGAGTTTTGTGAAATAATACTATAAAACAGCACATTCCACCTTTTCTTAATGATAACTGAAATGCATTTTCAGTTTAAAAAGTTCTCAAGTTCCACAGCTTTCTGTTGCTTCGAAATGTCACGTTGATAAAAAATATTTAATTCGTGTTAACTCTTCCAACAGAAATTAAAATAATTAATTCACTCGCATTAATGACAGAAAATATTTCATCATAGCGCACTTAGAATTCTACCTTGAACGTGACGGTGATTTTTGAGTCTGTCTGGTTCGGTGGTTAAGACGCGCAGTTTCCCTTCAGCCAACCCAAACGATCACGCATTGAATCCCACAGGGGGAAAAGCGAAGGATTCTCTGGGATAAGAACTGAAAAATTCATTGTCTTTGATTTTGCGAAATTTCTGTATAAATATGGAAAAACCTGAAACGTACATTTCTGAAACAAACGGAATTACTCAGTACGGAAAACATGCGAAAATACCCAATAAAAACAAATATGAACTTTTAAAAACGGAAATTTTCCTTAAAAGACCGAAACCTACTCATACTACTTTTTAAATAAACGGAATTACTGAGTACGGAAAATCTGGGAAAATACACAATAAAAAGAAACATAAACTTTTAAAAACGGAAATTTTCCTTGAAAGACAAACACCTACTGGCACCTTTTTGGAAACAAACGGTATACTGAGTATGGAAAATCTGCGAAAAAACGCAATAAAAAGAAATGTAAATTTTTTAAAACGGAAATTTTACTTAAAAGACGGACACCTACCGGCACATTTTCTGAAACAAACGGTATTACTGAGTACGGAAAATCTGAGAATATGCGCAATAAAAAGAAATATAAACTTCTAAAAACGGAATTTTCCTTAAAAGACGGACACTTACCGGCACCTTTTCTGAAACAAACGGAATTACTGAGTACGGAAAATCTGAGAAAATACGCATTAAAAAGAAATATAAACTTCTAAAAACGGAAATTTTCCTTAAAAGACGGACACTTACCGGCACCTTTTCTGAAACAAACGGAATTACTGAGTACGGAAAATCTGAGAAAATACGCATTAAAAAGAAATATAAACTTCTAAAAATGGAAATTTTCCTTAAAAGACGGACATTACCGGCACCTTTTCTGAAACAAACGGAATTACTGAGTACAGAAAATCTGTGAAAATACGCAATAAAAAGAAATATAAACTTCTAAAAACGGAAATTTTTCTTAAAAGACTGACACTTTACCGGCACCTTTTCTGAAACAAACGGAATTACTGAGTACGGAAAATCTGGGGGAAAAGCAAGAAAAAGAAATATAATCTTCTAAAAACGGAAATTTTCCTTAAAAGACGGACACCTACCGGCACCTTTTGGAAACAAACGGAATTACTGAATGCGGAAAATCTGCGTAAATACGCAATAAAAAGAAATGCAAACTTTTAAAAACGGAAACTTTCCTTAAAAGATGGACACCTACTGGCACCTTTTCTGAAACAAACGGAATTACTGAGTACGGAAAATCTGCGAAAATACGCAATAAAAAGGAATGTTAACTTTCAAAAAACGGAAATTTTCCTTAAAAGACGGACACCTACCGACACCTTTTCTGAAATAAACGGAAAATCTGCGAAAATACGCAATAAAAAGAAATGTAAACTTTTAAAAATGGAAATTTTCCTTAAAAGACGGATACCTACTGGCACCTTTTCTGCACGTTAATTTCAGAAATTTTCCGTGAATTCACATTGCTTATTTTTTTACACTGCAGTGTAATTACTGGACGCTGTAATTACACTAAAGAATTGCAAAAACCAGAGGTTTGTAACTTTTTAAACGCAGTTATCTTGTTAACGTAGAACAAGACGTCAAGACTTCTACTGTATATCTACGACTGGGATCTTCAAAGAACAACATATTTTATCTATTTAAACAGTAAGCGAAAAAAGTATGCTAAATCAAAATTTCATATGGCAATTTTTGGCCTTAAAACTTTTTATGATTCGCATTGGTAATCAACACATTCCCGAGTGATGTTAATTTAAATGATGTTTTCCAGACGTAAAAATATCTATTCAGCAATCAGACGGCAGACATTAAGTTATCGAAAAGAAAAAACACATATTTAACAGTGATAAAAAAAAAGAAAAAAAAGTTGTATCTGCTTTGCATGCTAAAGTTAGAAACACGCGAAGACACTCTTTCGAAAAGTCTTATTATTGATACAGTGTGAAATCATCAAAAGCCTCTTAGGAGAAGATTTACGGAAAATCTTACCAAAGTAGACAATTAATATACGTGAAATAAATAACGAAGGCGAAAAAAATCGGATGCCATATACAGTAATAATAAACAAAGAAAAGACCCCAACGCCAGTTCTTTTGAAGCCTAAGATTAATTCTTTTCGCAACAGCTCATTTTTTCAATTTTAATCAATCTTCTAAACTCATTATCAGAATTGATTGCGTGGGTAGAGCTTTTTTTTTTTTTTTTTTCCATCATTTCTTTCTTTCGCGCAACATACGCGAGAGATCTATCGCCTCAGAAGCTGAAAGAAAATCGTGGGACGCAAATATATCGCAGTTTTCATCTGATGATCCCAAAAAAAAAAAAAAAATGTTGCCTGGTCATTTCAACGAAAGAATCGTATGCTAATCTACGTAATGGCCTTTACACATGCATTACCTTCTCAGCCGTGGCATTTACATTTCTTCCTTGCGAGATTTTTCAATTCTTCCTTTCCTTTTATATAAAACACACAAGCTCTGTTTTTCGTCCTGCGGAACTCTTCGGCGCCATTTCGAGAGGTGCCGAGTGAAATGCATTAGGAATTAAAATCTAAATAAAACAATGATTCCACGACTGATAGCATTTCTCCTAATGGAATACAACAGATTGGGAAAAACCAAATTTATTTCCATATAATTTTTTTCGTTTCGTGTGTTTTGTATCATACACATGTTAATAACAAATTAAATAAAAACGGTCGTGGTGAAAGGAAAGGCATTAACAATTTTAACTTCAAATGCATCACCCAGAACTTTTCTTCGGTTAAAAACGACAAATAAAAAAAAATTGTGTAATTACCGTTAATGGAACACATGCTCTACGAGCAGATGTGTAGGTTCCCATTGAGTAACTGCAAGGGTAGATCAAAGACAAATTTCACTACGCTGTACAACACAAGAAAAGATGGCGAAATTTGCACGATACGAGGGACATGCAGAAAGTATTTAGTTGTTTAAAGAAATACTAGATGAAACCCGTCGAAATCGACAGTTAGTTGTTTTTTTTTTGACTGACGGTTTAACGTCCACCGTGAGCAACTAAACGGGCTATAAGCAGTCGCCCGTTCCTACTTTAGGGTAAACGGTTCCAGGGAAGGGAGAGAGCCAGTGCCGTAAGACAAACTCAACATCCATGCCTCACCGGGCCGCCCCGGTGGCGCAGTGGTCTAAGGCGTTGGCCTCTGATCATTCGTCCGTAAGGGGTCCGGGTTCGAATCCCGGTCAGGCACGGATGTTGTGTTTGTCTTACGGCACTGGCTCTCTCCCTTCCCTGGAACCAGTGACCCTAAATTAGGGACGGGCGACTGCTTATAGCCCATTGAGTTGCTCACGGCGGTCGTTAAACCTCCAACCAAAATAAAAAAAAAAAAAATGCCTCACCGGGATTCGAACATGGACCCCTTTCGGACGAATGATCAGAAGCCATCGCTTTGACAACTGCGCCACCGGAGCGGCAATTGAAGGTTTAACAACCACAGTGAGCAACTCAATGGGCTATAAGCAGTCGCCCGTCCCTAATTTAGGGTCACTGGTTCCAGGGAAGGGAGAGAGCCACTGCCGTAAGACAAACACAACATCCATGCCTCACCGGGATTCGAACCCGGACCCCGTTCGGACGAATGATCAGAGGCCATCGCTTAGACAACTGCGCCACCGGAGCGGCAATTGAAGGTTTAACAACCGCAGTGAGCAACGCAATGGGCTATAAGCAGTCGCCCGTCCCTAATTTAGGGTCACTGGTACCAGGGAAGGGAGAGAGCCAGTGCCGTAAGACAAACACAACATCCATGCCTCACCGGAATTCGAACCCGGACCCCTTTCGGACGAATGATCAGAGGCCATCGCTTAGACAAGTGCGCCACCGGAGCGGCAATTGAAGGTTTAACAACCACAGTGAGCAACTCAATGGGCTATAAGCAGTCGCCCGTTCCTAATTTAGGGTCACTGGCTCCAGGGAAGGGAGAGAGCCAGTGCCGTAAGACAAACACAACATCCATGCCTCACCGGGATTCGAACCCAGAACGTTCACGGACGAATCATCATAAGCCAGCGCATAGAACACTGCGCCACCGAGGCGGCCAGGTTCGTGATGAGCATCAGGACTGCACCCTTTTTCAGTCGTAGAATGTGAGGCGGAAGTCCACTCACCTCAATCGTGTGAAAAGTTTAACTGGATAGCGCACTGTCTCACTCTCATCTTCAGTCACGACTGTGTTTGTAAATGTCGTTGGAATGAGATTCGCGTTGCGAATACTCTTAATTTTCTCTTGTCTGAGACATATATAGTTGCGACCCATTGATCGCTCACGCCTTCCAGTAAAACTATTAAGGTTTCTTTCTTTTTTTTTTTTTTTTTTCCTTTCTTTCTGCGGAAGAGACATTCTGTTAAGGGTAAGTATGCAATAAAGTATTTACTTACTTTAGAACTGGTCATAGAACACCAAGTCTGACACTGAACTCAGCGCCAGATGTAGATAAGGGCAGCACGCTTCTCCCTTAGACTTTACTTGGGAACTTTGCCGCCCCGCTACGCCCGAACCGTTCTCAATTTTCTGTTCGACTGGCACATCTACATGGCAAGACCTTTATTTTGATACCGGAACCATATTTTTACGTTCAGCCGTTCTCTCATAGTAGGTCTCACGGTAAAAAGCCTTATAGAATGAAGATAAAGATGGCGCAACTCAATATGTACATTTTTGAATATTTTTACTAATAATTGTCAACGGAATGTTTATTTACATCTTTACATAATGGGAAACGTCTTACCTACATGAATAAACTGGATCGAATGAATGTTAAATTGTATATATACATCACACAGTCCGACGGCATAACGCAATAAGGTCTTCGAGAGTGTTCGCGTCCCGATGAGAAGAACTTTGATACGAATGCCTGCTAGCGTTGCTTTGCGCAACGGTTAGCTCAGAAAAGAGAAGACTTCGGACTATCTCAGTCTCTCCATGCTTGCGCCTTCAACAGCAGGAGGCAACCGCACGCTTCTCCCATAGACTTTACATGGAAACTTTGCCGCCCCACAACGCCCGAACCGTTGCCGCAATCTCATTTTACTCATTAACTGGCACATCTACATGGTAAGACCTTTACATTGATACCTGAACTATATTTTCACGTTCAGCCGTTCTTTCAAAATAGGTCTCACAGTAAAAAAACTTATCGAATTAATATATAGATACAGGATGCCTATAAAGTCTTTCCCACGTTACAAAAATTAATATAAAAAAATGTGTGTAAGTTAAAATAAAATGGTTGGCAACATAATATAGAAGCACTCATTAAGTTTTTTTTTCTGTTCTTTAGATGAGCGCTACTGCTGAAGAAGAGGAGCATTTCATCGATAATAGCTTCCATGCAAGAAAAAGCGGCGTGCGTGTTGTGGTTCCATGAGACCAAATCGATGGTTACCGTTCAGCGTCATTTCAGAAAAGAGTACAGACGATCACCATTGAACCAAAAAAATAATAAAGGCTTGGTATGGAAAGTTTAAAGCTGTGGGTATGGTTCGCGATCTGCCCCGAATGGGCCGACCACCGGTTACACAAGAGACAGCTGCACCTGTTCAGGAAAATTTTCTGGGAAGACCCGGAAAATTCATTCCCCGTACCACGGTTCACAAAATTTTACACAAACGTCTTCATGTGTATGCTTATAAGGTACAGATCATTCAAGCTCTTCAGCCTGATGACCGGCCTCGCCGTGCTGCATTTGCAAGGGAGATGTTGCAGCGCATAGCTCATAACAGTGGTTATCTGCACCGTGTGTTTCTCAGATGAAGCTACATTCCACGCCTCTGGTACGGTAAATAGGCACAATGCGCGAATCTGGGGATCAGGAAATCTCCCCATTATGTCATCGAACAACAGAGGGCTAGCCCGAAAGTGAACGTATGGTCCGGCCTGATGCAAGACAGAATCGTCGGACCCCTCTTTTTTACAGAGCTCACGGTCACATGTACCTGGACATGCTGGAACTTTCTGTAGCACCTCAGTTGCATGCACTCCAACCTTCGGTCATTTTCCAACAATACGGTGCCCCACCACATTGATCAATAATGGTTCGTGAGTTCGTCAACATTTGTTCGTGAGACATGGCCACCTTGAACGCCCGACATAACTCTTTTAGACTTTTTCCTGTGGGGTTATGTGAAAGACCAAGTTTACTCTAGCAGTGTTCCAGATTAATACAGACATTTAACGTGGACCAGGAACATCAAACAAAGGTCTTCGTTCTTTCCACGTTTATAAGTGAGTAGCGGAAAAATTCTCATTGGCCGCCACCGGGAGTCGAACCCAGGGTCTTCCAGTTACGCGCCGGATATGCTTCCGCTACACCACAGGAAGCACATCCGGCGCGTAACTGGAAGACCCTGGGTTCGACTCCCGGTGGCGGCCAATGAGAATTTTTCGGCGACTCACTTATAAACGTGGAAAGAGCGAAGACCTTTGTTTGGTGTTCCAGATGTCGAAACGTTGAAGAGCAGAATAAGAGACGTCATTGGTTCTGTCTCTGCTGAGATGAACAAAACATGGCGTGAAATCGAATTTCGCTTAGATGTCCTCCGGGCCACAAATGGTGCCAATGTGAAGGAGTACTACACTGGGGAGAAAAACTTTACTTGAGCACCATCATTGTCGTGCAATCCCTTTCTTGTACCTGTGATACATTTTTTTATATTAATTTTTGTAATGTGGGAAAGACTTTATGTACACCTTGTATATTTATTTACGAATAATTACTTACAACTTTTCAAAATAATAACATCTACACACTTTCGCATTCGATAAAACCATTTTGTAAATGCCTCTTCCCAGCTTTGTTTTGGCAGACTGTCAATTGCCTCAAAATAAGAAGCTAAGGCCTCTTCATCAAACGAAAATCAACGTCCACCAAGTGTTTATTTGGCTTTTGGAAACAAGAAGTCACAAGGAGTCGTCAAGTAAGGGGAATAGGCACGATGAGGCAAACTCGCACGCCTTGTGTTGCCAAAAAACATCAACTACTTTGGCTGCAGCGTGAACTGTTGCATTGCAGTGGTGCAAAAGGAAGTGCTCATTTTTCCATCTTGGGTGCTTTTTTCTTCCATTCTGCAATGACCTTTGGAGACGCGGGGTGGCATACCGATTAGCAGTAACAGTTCTTTGATTTTTAAGAACAGTTGTCGCATGTCCTGTTTTACAGAAGAAGCGCGCTACCATTTTCTTCCCTGCACTGCGAATTCCTCGGTGGTGCGTCACCTTCGAAGCACCATACCCTTGATTGTTCCTCTGTCTCCGGTTCATAGAGATAAATTCATGATTCAACACCAGAGACGATAACAAATTTTGAAGATGTGAATCCGTTTTTTGATATAAATATGACATGGATGGTAAGTCAGATAAATATCCGAAAACTTGAAAATCTCGTCGTCCTGGAGCGGGAATTGAACCCGCGTCTCCTGTATAGCTCCCGAGTATGCTAAACACTACATCACCCAGAACAACCAAGTTTCCGATTAATTTGAAAATAACCATCACAGGATTCGCTAGTCGAAGCAATGGGCATTCATATATTTGTGATGGTTATATTAAAATTAATCGGAAACTTGAAAGTTAGTCGTTCTGGGTGGTGTGGGTAACATACTCCTGAGCTATCCGGGATGCAAGGGTTCGATTCCCGCTCCAGGACGAAGAAATTTTCAAGTTTTCGGATATTTCCTGACTTACCATCCATGTCATACTTACATCAATAAACGGATTGACATCTTCCAAATTTGTATTGTACAATGGTGTAATCCCGTATTTCATTCACCAGTTACGATATTGTAGGTATCTTCACTACGACCTCCTATGAATTTGAGCAGCACGAATCGGCTCCATTCAATTCGGCTTGTCTTCTGCGCGTCCGTGAGTAAATAATGCACCAAACGGGTACATCGCTTCCTGACACGCAAATTACCACGAATAATTGTTTGCGCAGCAGCTGATCTAATACCTATGGCCGCCTCTATTTCATGATATGTCACACGAGGAACTTTGAGAAGTTTTCTTACAGCACCTATGGTTTCAGTCGTTACGGCAGTATGGGGCCGACCACAGGGAACGCCATCTTCCAAAGAATTTCTTCCCCTCTTAAATTCACGAAACCAGTTTCAAACTATGGCAAGTGAAGGAGCAGACTCTGAAAAGATATTTGATAACGATGCAAAACACTGCTGCGCATTTAAACATCTTTTAAAATTAAAAAAATTCATTGCACGAAAATCACGTCACGACAGCTCCACTTTAGCGCACCAAATGAGGTCAAATGTGTTCCATTCTCCTACCACGTGAGCGAAATCTTGTTTGAGCAGATGGCTACGGCGCCCGCTATTGGCCAATACGAACACGTGCTTCCTAACTACAGCTGTTTCATTGTTGGCAGACAACGCGTGCAGCAGCAGCCCAAAATATTCGGCACAGCTTCCGTACAAACGGATTGTGAAGATATGTATTGTAAACAAAATAAATAAATAAATGTGAGAATACAGTAAACCTGCTTTTATTCAAAATTATCTAGTAAAAGTACACTGCTCCACCATTAATATCCGGAGATTTGCAAGCAGTAGTTAAGCTATTCTGATTTGGTCAAATCTAAAACGGAACAAAATGAGCAGAGCAATCAATCCCTACCTATCCGTTTAGAAATGTTATATTTAACAGGGCGCACACACTAGTCGTCTTACTTCCGTCAGCCGCAATAAATCACAGAAGGATCTGCTGCCCTTGATTTTCGGGAGCTGACCACACTTTACTAACGGCCCCATTTAATATGCTTTCAGGATACACTTAATATCTGTACACTTGTTTCCAGCATGTCTTCTCTTGTGATTGCCAACAGATTTTCCCTTGAAACGTTTATGCTGTCAATAAACAGTAAATTCACACACCTGCCTGCTCATTTCTTGCATCTACAGCGCCATTGTTTCCCAAGAGGCGCAATTTTGAACTATTTTTCCGTTAACTCTATGTGGAATGCGGCCTTTTATGGAGGTGATTGGTGTACCCAGACGTCTGATATGCCGTTCCATAGTGTCCCATAAGTGCTCTATCGGATTAATATCGGGGTAGTTCGGCGGCCAATTGATATGCTGGAAGTCTGAACTGTTTTCTCCAAAGCATTTCTCCACAACATTGGACCTGTTACTCAGCGCATGGTTCCACTGTTTTCTCTAAACCATTCCTGCACAACATTGGACCTGTGCATCAGCAAATTTTTGAACTGTTTTCTCTAAACCATTCCTGCACAACATTGGACCTGTACCTCGGCGCATTGTTGAACTGTTTTCTCTAAACCATTCCTGCACAACATTGGACCTGTGCCTCGGCGCATTGTTGAACTGTTTTCTCCAAACCATTCCTGCACAACATTGGACCTGTGCATCAGCAAATTTTTGAACTGTTTTCTCTAAACCATTCCTGCACAACATTGGACCTGTACCTCGGCGCATTGTTGAACTGTTTTCTCTAAACCATTCCTGCACAACATTGGACCTGTGCCTCGGCGCATTGTTGAACTGTTTTCTCCAAACCATTCCTTCACAACATTGGACCTGTACCTCAGCGCATTGTTGAACTGTTTTCTCCAAACCATTCCTTCACAACATTGGACCTGTACCTCAGCGCATTGTTGAACTGTTTTCTCCAAACCATTCCTGCACAACATTGGACCTCTGTCTCAGCAAATTTTTGAACTGTTTTCTCTATACCATTCCTGCACAACATTGGACCTGTGCCTCGGCGCATTGTTGAACTCTTTTCTTTAAACCATTCCTGCACAACATTGGACCTGTGGCTCAGCACATTGTTGAACTGTTTTCCCCAAACCATTCCTGCACAACATTGGACCTGTGCATCAGCAAATTTTTGAACTGTTTTCTCTAAACCATTCCTACACAACATTGGACCTGTGCCTCAGCGCATTGTTGAACTGTTTTCTCCAAACCATTCCTGCACAACATTGGACCTCTGTCTCAGCGCATTGATTTTTTTTTATTCGATATTTAACGACCACCGTGAGCAACTCAATGGGCTATAAGCAGTCGCCCGTCCCTAATTTAGGGTCAGTGGTTCCAGGGCAGGAATAGAGCCAGTGCCGTAAGACAAACACAACATCCATGCCTCACCGGGATTCGAACCCGGTCCCCTTACGGACGAATGATCAGAGGCCAGCGCCTTAGACTACTGCGACAGCGGGGCGGCTTTGGGCTAGAGTGCCCGATAGGAAAGTGACACGGAAGCGAAGTACAAAGGGGGAGGAAGACGCCCTTATTTATTACCGGGGGGCCAGTACCCGGGGGCAGACCAAGAAACAAAAAAGCTGAACCTTTTAACGGGAAGAAAAATCAGAACGCGCGAAGAGCAAGTGTGAACATAAGGCAGCACGAGATGGAATAATTCATTGTAATTTATTACGTAAATACTGAACTGGAGCACAATATAAAATTATGGAATTCAAAACAAAATAATATAGTTTTACAAGACATTGCTTTAAATACAGTATTTGTTTTGTTTTGTTGTTGTACTTGCTAGAACATCAGCTTAAGTTTCTTCTTGTATTGTTTTCTTCACAACAAGTTTCATGGCCACATTTGCCGACTCTGCAGCTGCACAACATTCATTGCTTAATTTTATTTTCTGTTGATATGATTCCCTCCCCATTTCTTCGTTGTCACTTTCCTTCTTTTTTTTTTTTTTTTTTTAATTCCCTCGGATGACATTTTTGAAAGTAATCCTTCGGTGAAATGAAGTTTTCGATCAAATGCCCTTTCGATGAAATGAACTTGGTGAAGTGACCTTTCGGTGAAATGAATTTTTCGGTCAGGTGACCCTTTGGTGAAATGTACCTTTCGATCAAGTGAACGAGACCCCTTTTTCGATACTCATGCCAAACTTCGAATGCAGTATTGCACATATTTTATAAAAACATCCTCTGTTGTTTAGGGACAAATTATGTATATGCTACACTGTTAAAACAATCTACTTAAAAATCAGAACCTGAACCTACTCGGGTTTTTTTAAGTACAATCGTACCGTAAACGAGCACATGACACGCTCAAATATAAGTAACCATACGTACCTACAAATAACTGTGTCAATAAATATAAATATAATCTCGTATTACTTCATTTGTGATATTATAGATTTCAGGAGCAATTGTTTAATAAATGTGTAAAGTGACACACATAAATCATTAGTACAACAAAGTCACTAGTAATTTAATTATGCATAAAGTATCTTTGTGTACGTTTTTACATAAACTATATCTGTGTCAATCTCATAAATACTATATTGTCGCTTCATCACTACGTTTGTCATAAAACTGTGCGGTCCATTTGCCCAGCATGTGACAACTAGTATATCTATTATCCCGGATGTGCCATCTAATAATATACTTCCAGTTGATTTTATGAATAAATGAGTATGTATGGAGTACACGTATTCCAAATTTGAAATCAGGGCCGCGGGTGACCTAGTGGTCAGCGTTCGTGATTGCCATGGAGATAACCTCAGGTTCGATCCTGGGTAGGTACGAACGTTCGAACTACTAAATACCCGCCGTGCGTCGGGTACTCCACCCCCCCCGTGCCCAGTAATAAATAAGGGCGTCTTCATCCCCTTTCTACCTCGCTTCCGTGTCACTTTCCTAACTGGCACTCTAGCCCAAATCTCCTAGCTTCCTATTTCTAAGGGTTGTTTAAGACCTGGGGTCAGACACTCCGTTCCTAAAATCCTCTATATGTGATCTGAAATTTGAAATAGGACCGCGGGTTGCCTACTGGTCAACGTTCGTGACTGCCACGGAGAAGACCTCGGTTTCGATCCCAGGCAGGAACGAACGCTCGAACCACTAAATATCCGCCGTGCGTCGGATGGGCACGTTAAGCCGTCGAACCTCGGGTACTGGCCTCCCGGTAATAAATAAGGGCGTCTTTCTACCTCGCTTCCGTGTCACTTTTCTTTCGGGCATTCTAGCCCAAATCTCCTAGCTTCTTATTTCTAAGGGTTGTTTAAGACCTGGGGTCAGACACTACCTTCCTAAAAACCTCTACATATGATCTGAAATTTGAAATCTAGCCGCGGATGGCTTAGTGGTTAGAGATTCAGACTGTTGATGGAGGGATCCCAGGTTCAAACCCGGCGTGGTGGTGTGAATTTCTAACAATCGCTCATTATCAGGCGTCCATCGGACGAGCACGTTCAATGACGGCCCCCGGGTAAGAATCGGCGGTTACATATAAAGATGTTCATTCCTAAGCCTCCCCCCCCCCCCACTTAATTTCTCTCCGCTTTCTATGTGGAAAATCGTACGCTTGTACGGTGGCGCCATGTAGTGTGCTCCCTCTCATTTACGAAATATTAAGTCAGAATAACTAGATTTATTTTTGAGTACATATATTTGTATAGTACATATATTTCAAATTAGAAATACCAGATATACTGACAATTGATTCCCTGTATGTACTCAAAAATGAGTACGTGTCTTTTCCAAAAATGAGACATAAGCACTATAAGCCCAGAATGTACTCGAACAAAACCTGCACTCTCCACCAAATGGTAAAATTTTTAGTATTCCGTCTCTCCGGGAAGATTTATTTCAACTTCTACAGACGTGCTAACGATTATGATAGTTCTTTCAGCTACCAATAATTAGTTCATGCTTTCGGATTACCGTTCTGAATTTATCACCTTGCTTTTCCTCTTTTATTTGGGTGATTAATATCACTGTGTCACAAAAGTTCAGAATTTAATTTTCTTAATTTTATTTAGGTGACGTTATTTAGTTTGAATTTTCAAGTCGCTGCAAGGGCTGAAAAACAGAACCCCTAGCGACATTTTATCCTCCTGGGTTATAAAACTTCGCGCGACAGGAGAAAGGGGGATGTCATTGCAATTCCAAGAAAAATAAAAACAAATAGTGTTTCTCAATCGAAACACCAGGATGGGGGTTGACCGTCATCATGGAGGGAAGCAGACGACCGTGATAAATGTTCGCGCCCATAGGGACTAAGATTTCTCACTGTCCTCGTATGCGACTTTGAGTGCAAAGGCTGAAGAGATATCTTTAAATGAAGTGAGGGAGTTATTGGATGGCGGTCGCGAACCCACCCAGGACCGTAATCTAGCACGAAAGGCGCCACCTACAGTCGCCAATTTTTCACGATGCAAGTGATTTATTTTGAAATCAACTGAAGGGGCATCGTGGCGACGTGTGTGTTCATTATACGCGGAAAGGCTAATAGAAGAGAATCCTTTCTGACACACATCTGGTTTTCACATTACCAGGCCTATGCGTGCAATCTATTTAAACAACTTCTTCTTCACTCCGCAAAATAGAGGGCACAGATCTTATAAAACCAGGAAGCATCATCAGAATTAATGACTACTGGAACACGTGACCCAGTGTCTGTGACAGTAAACGAAGTACATAAAACAAAAGATTCTTTTCTTTTAAAAAGAACACTGATTTTTGAAACCTTAGTATTACTGTACAAGACCCTCGCCTAATTGAAACCATCCTTTAATTTCGTCACTTCCATTTTTTGGCGAATGTCGCGTGGACTTTCGAAATTCTACGATCACTCTTTTTTATTGGACGTTTAACGACCACCGTGAGTACCTAATTTAGGGTCACTGGTTCCAGGGAAGGGAGAGAGCCAGTGGTGTAAGACAAACACAACATCCATGCCTCGCCGAAATTCGAACCCGAACACTTCCCGAACGAATGATCATAAGATAACGCTTGGGCTATAAGCAGTCGCCCGTCCCTAATTTAGGGTATGGCCTTAAAAAACGTATAAACGGAATTGCTCATTCCTGACCAGAAGACACAAGGCCGTGTGGCTATACAGGCTATCGGATGCGAGATGACTGGAAACGTGTAGCCTGGTCCACCCTGAAACACTAGGTTTTATTTTCTTAGGAAACATCTAATTGCAGAGATTTAAAGAGATGCAGAGGAACTTCGGTTATACGTTTTTCAATGGGATGGCCTTAAAAAACGTATAAATGTAAAAAAACGTATAAACGGAATTTCAAAATACACGGTCGAGTCACATTTTTGATTCTTGTGACCACCAGCTAATATCCAGAGTAATCGCCGTGTGCAGCGCGGACAGCAGCTAGACGGGCTGGGAGTGACTCGATAAGGTGCTGGGAGGTGTTCACAGGTATGAGAAGCCATGCAGACTTAAGTGCATCTGACAGCTGCTGGAGGGTGCGTGGTGGAGGATCCATAGAGCGAACAACACGATCGAGGTGGTCCCACAAATGCTCAATTGGGTTTAAGTCTGGGGAATTACGGGGCCAGGGAAGTACTTTGAAGTCTTCATCGTGCTCTTCCAACTCTCGGACATTTCTAGCTGTGTAACACGTCGCACTGGCGTGCTAGAAGATCCCATCCACCCCAGGGAAGACAATCAGCATGTATGGGTGTGCGTGGTCTGCAAAGACAGATTCATAACGAATTCGGTCCACAGTGCCTCCCACATGAGTGGTCCCAGAGAAATCCACGAAACATTCCCCAGACCATAACGCTGCCCCCACCAGCTTGTATTCTTCCAGCAACGGTTGAAGAGTGTTTGTTCTACGATGTTTCTCGCCGTATACGCCAACGTCCATCCGTTCGATGAAGCAGAAAACGTGACTCATCGGAGTAGGCAATCGTTTGCCAATCAGCGGAGGTCCAATTCCGATACTGCCGTGCAAAAGTAAGCCTTTTCTGCCGACGCTCCTTCGTTAGCATAGGCGCAGCGACCATCCGTCTGCAACGGAGACCCATACGCAGCAGGGTTCGCTGAACTGTCGTTTTAGACACACTTCCGGTAGCTCCCTGGTTCATTCGGACAGTGAGTTGCTCCACTGTAGCGTGTCAATCGGCCCTCACGCACCTTCGAACCCGACGTTCAGCTCTCACATCAATGGCACGTGGTACTTCGCAGTTTCCACGTCGCTTATTCGCAATCACGATACACTTTAATCACAGCAGCACGCGAACAGTTCACAAACTGCGCTGTTTCAGAAATACTGCCACTCTTGGCCCGAAAACCGATATTCATCCCTTTTTGCAAATCTGATAAATTGCTTAAACATAAATTGCTCCTTTTATGTTTTCAAAATGCCTACAGCACACCTTATATACCTTTCAAGCCAGTTCACGACACGTGCCTTCTTTCATTGGCTACGCGCTGGTGAAGCCAAAAGTAGGAGGTGGTCACAATAATGTGACTCGACTGTGTATAAAATACTGTTGCAAACTTTTAAATGCCTTGAAAAATAAAAAAATAAAAACGAAAAGAACACACATTACGCAAATTTCTAATGTAAGACACGCATACATGCCTGCTGCCTTAAGCCTGTGTCTATTTTCACTTTTGTACATGTTATTTTATTGCAATACCATTACAAAAACCAGGTTAAGAAATTTCGTGCGATGTAATATTTTCAACTTATGAAAAAACAAGAAACCTTACCTATAAAATACAGGTAGCAAACACGATTTTGTTTTCTATTCAACTATCGGAGGCACCCAGCGGTACCCGGGTTTGACAAAATATATACGAATCAGTTTTTGGGGCAACCAGCGCTTCCCGAACATTTTTCTTGCATTTTGGATTGATTTTTCCAATACATTTTCGCTTCTTCTATTTAGGTTAAAATCACATAAAAAGGATAGAAGTTTATAATAATTAACCGAAATTCATTTGGTTGTTAGACAAATCCCCTTTGTTACCTAATCGTAGCAATTATATCGAAATATATAATCTTAAAGCTAACTGGCGCCTTCACGCACTAAACAAAAATATCACAAAATATCATGGGGATAAAATCAGGGAAAGCAAGTCGGGCGCCCAGGTTTCGTGGCAGCCTATATTTTTGCGCAGGGTCCTAGTCACTAACTGTGCAAAATTTGGTCCAGATCGGTCGAAGTGTTTAGGCACAAAGTGTCAAGAGAATGAAATCAGGGGGGCAGTGAGTGGGGTGTCTAGGTTTCATGGTGGCCTATATTTTCCGCAGGGTCCCAGTGAGTAACTATGCAAAATCTGGTGCAGATCGGTTGAAGTGTTTAGGCAGAAACGGTAAAAAGAATGAAATCAGGGGGAATAGGTTTTACGGTAGCCTATATTTTCCACAGAGTCCTAATGCGTAGCTATGCAAAATTTGGTCCCGATCGGTCGAAATGTTTAGACACAAACTGTCAAGAGAATGAAATCAGTGGGACTAGGTTTCATGGTAGACTATTTTTCCCCGCAGGGTCCCAATGAGTAACTATGCAAAATTTGGTCCAGATTAGTGGAAGTGTTTAGACACAAAGTTTCAAGAGAATGAAATCAAAGGGCAGTGAGTGGAGTGTTTAGGTTTCATGTTAGCCTATTTTTTACGCAGGGTCCCAATAAGCAACTACGCAAAATTTGGTCCAAATCGGTCGAAGTGTTTAGGCACAAAGTTTCAAGAGAATGAAATCAGGGAGCAGTGTGTGGTGTGTCTAGGTTTCATGTTAGCCTATTTTTTACGCAGGGTCCCAATAAGCAACTACGCAAAATTTGGTCCAAATCGGTCGAAGTGTTTAGGCACAAAGTTTCAAGAGAATGAAATCAGGGAGCAGTGAGTGGAGTGTTTAGGTTTCATGTAGCCTATTTTTTCCGCAGGGTCCCAATAAGCAACTATGCAAAATTTGGTCCAGATCGGTGGAAGTGTTTAGGCACAAAGTTTCAAGAGAATGAAATCAGGGAGCAGTGAGTGGAGTGTTTAGGTTTCATGGTAGCCTATTTTTTCCGCAGGGTCCCAATAAGCAACTATGCAAAATTTGGTCCAGATCGGTCGAAGTGTTTAGACGCAAAGTTACTAGAAATGAAATCAGGGGACAGTGAGTGGAGTGTCTAGGTTTCATGGTAGCCTATATTTTCAGCAAGGTCCTAGTGAGTAACTATGCAAAATTAGGTGCAGATTGGTCGAAGAGTTCAGGCATAAAGTGTCAAGGGGATGAAATCAGGGCGAAGGAGTGGGGTGTCTGGGTTACATGCCGTCCTCCATTTTCCGCCGCGTCCCGTAATTACGCAAAATTTGGTCCAGATCAGCTAAAGGGTTTAGAAGTTTATAGGGAACATACAGAAACATACAGACATTCTATTTTATATATCATATAGATGCCCCTGTTAAAAATCCTTTACTTACAAACATTTCTTTTAAAAGCAGCTTGTCCACTAGTTGATTCAGCATTAGTAAAAAATTCACTAATCTCTGCTTCTTTCAAAGTTTTTGAATTCAGCGAAAAAACAGTGAACGATTTGCAAGTACTTTTCAGTTGCATCATGTTTCACGGTTGCAAAAAAAAAAAAAAAAACCCCGCTGTCTGGATATTCTTAAAGTTGTAACATGCCGGGTTATATATTGGGTGTGCAACTTAATTCTCGGCCCCTAACCGCAAGCGATCACATAACGTCGGCAAATGCAAATAGTTGTGTGCGATAATGGCTGATTGCAGCAACATCCAACAACAGCTTTCCAGGCAACCGTAACCGCTCACAAGTGTAGTGACAGAAGGGACGAAAGTTGACGCTGAAAACAATGTCGTTCAAGAAGCAACATTTGAGGCACTGCCTCCTGTTCGCGTTTCACAGCTGGAAAAAAAGTGCCACAGAAGCCTAGCAAATGATCTGTGCTGCTTTGGGTGAGGCTGTTGTGTCCTACAGTACGTGTAAGAAGTGGTTCCCGCGGTTTAAGCAGGGAAATTTCGATCTCCGTGATGCAGAACGTCCGGGACAGCCACAGAAAGTTGACGATGAGGAACTGGAACTGTTGGACGCGGATCCCTGTCGCACATAGTCAGAGCTCGCCCAGGAACTCTGAATAACACGGCAAGACATTGCAAAGCGCCTGCACAAGCTTGGACGGATTCACAAGGAGAGCCGTTGGGTGCCCCACCAACTCACAGCTGCGAACAAGTCTAGGCGCTACGATGTTGCTGTGTCCTTGCTCTCCAGATTCAAGAAGAAGGATTTCCTCTACAAGATTTTGAACTGTGATGAGAAGTGGATCCACTACGATAATCCTAACCGTGGGTTTATAAAGGCCAGCCTACCACCAGTACCGCAAAACCGAATATCCATGTCAGGAAGTTGTTGCTGTGCATATAGTGGGATCAGCGCGGTGTCGTACACTATGAGTTGCTCAAACCTGGTGAAATGATAAATGCTGAGCGTTATTGTCAGTAACTCATTCGTGTGAGTGATGCAATGGAGGCGAAAAGGCCATACACCGGCAAGGGTCGGTCGTGTTGCTTCGGGATGACGCGCGTCCTTACACCCCGAAAACTACTTTAAGCACGATCACCGACCTGGGATGGGAGACTTTATACCACCCGGCGTATTCTCCAGACTTCGCCCCGTCGGATTATCACCTTTTTCTCTGCCTGCAACATCACCTGAGTGATACGCACTTCACTTCTGTCGAGGAGGTCCGCACATGTATTGATACCTTAATCAACTCGAAACAGACCTCGTTTTTCCGCAGTGGCATTCGGCAGCTCCCTGACCGATGGCTCAAATGTATCCAACACGACAGGGATCATTTCCCTGATAAGGTACGTATTCGATTTGCTATAATTCGCTGTCAACGAGTCGTGCCTGTGGCCGTGAATTAAGTTGCATAAAAGAATGAAAGAACCATGTATTTTTGATAATGTGGTATTCACAATTTATCATATAATCGCGAAAAACGTATAAATAAATTACGTATAATCGAATTAAAAAAGCAATAAAAACTGCAGTAAAATATTAGCGCAGAATTACGTATAAAAGTGAGAAACGTTAAACAGAGGTTCCAGTGTACCTTGAGCGCAAGCAGATTTAAGACATGAAAAGATGGGCTCATACCGCCAGGAAATTCAGGGGCAACTCTTGTTTAATTTCTTTTTTGGTAATCGTAATAAATAGCTGCAGCTGGAAAGGCGCGTCCTGGAGAGAGAGATATATGATATCCTTTCCGCGGTTAATTTTCAATGAAGAAAGTAAAAGAGCGAAGAAATCATCACCACACAAGAAAGATAGGGAGAGAGGGAGAAAGGTGGGGGGAGCGTCAAATAAGATCGATGGGTATACAGTCAGACAAGTCGCTTCCTCCACCTCCCTTACCTTCCTCTTCTTTCTAGTGGCCATTGGTCAAAGTGAAGAATGCAGACGCAGGTGGACGCCTTCCCACAATACATCTCCTGCCGAAAATACCTCACTACATACAGATGATACCGTCTCCCCTCTGCATTCCCCTTCATCCCAACTTCTTCAATCACGGCTTGTTTCTGGATAACAGAGCGAAGTTTCAAAGGATGACGGGGGCTCACCTTACCTATATGGATTAATACCGGTTGCAACAAAAATAAATAAGGAAGGAAAAAATATCCCACCGGAAGATATGCAACGGAATTCCTAGAATGGGAAATCTCTGTAGGATATTGTTACAGCATTGAGCTTATTACAATGCACCATAACCAGGGTTTCCTCTTTTTCTTTTCAAACTGTATCTCTTTTTTTTTTTTTTTTTTGGAACTTTCCGGAGCAGCCTTTCGGCATTTTTTCATTTTTTATCACAAAATTTCTAGTTTTGAATTTTTTTTTTGGAATAATTATTTAATTAAAATAGAGTAATAAAATAACTCTAACGTGTAACAACATGAAATTACCGTAACATGTGAGGGAGAGAGTGACAGGAGTAGTTACCCTTTGCGTTTGATTTTTTCTCCAAGTCGTACACGGAGAAGTTTCTTTCCTGTACATGATGCAACGCTGTACAACCTTTGAACAGCAACCTGTACATATAAAACTGAAATCCCTCACTGACTCATCACCGAATCTCAGAAACTACTGAACTTAGAACTTTCACATTTGGCAGGAATGTTCCTTTTACAACATAGAGGCGCACTAGGAAAGGATTTTTTCTACGATAACTTTAAGTGGGTCGAAATGGGGTTTTTAAATAACCCAGCTTTGATAACGCTAGGGCGTTTTGCAATGATCGAGCTATTGTTGCCCAGCAACAGAAGCCCCGACCTAAGTTTTGAATGACTTGAACTGACCAGCTCAGTACATATTTTTTCTACATTTATTTGTTCTGAATTTATTTAACAAAAAAACCTTAAAAATCACGCAAAAAGCGCTATATCATAATATGCTTTGCATTTCAACATTTATTATCGTTTGACATATCGAATGTCAAGGTTTTCTTTATTTGTTCTAAATTTAACAATTTTTTTAAATATCACGTAAAAAGCGCTATGCTAATATGCTTTGCATTTAAACATCGTTTGGCATATCAAATGTCAAGGTTTTTTGAGTCAAAATCAAATTACCAATATTCGTTTATACCGAAGCAACGGTGACGTCATATAAGTGATAAGGTGACTGCAATAAATATAAATATGAGGGGAGATTTTCATACAAGGAGGTGAGAATAATACTTCTGGAGATGCCCTGAGTCTCTTAACCGTGAAGCCGCAAAGTGTGAGAATCTTACGTTGTTTACATGACACCTATGTAATTTCAACTGTGTGTATTTTGGAATAATGTGGTTTTGGGTTCCAGAAACCGTGTTAATATAAAACCGGGAGGAATTATACTTTTTATGCGAGTGAAGTTTTCAATTTTAACGTTATGTTTTGTTTAGAATTCGCACTAACGTTCGTGTATTTCGGTTTAAAATAAAAATGGGAAGGAGCCTCAAAATAATTAAGAATTTTATAAATTCAGCATTTTCTCACGCAGTGGTAGCAAATTACGATGCGAAATTGGAAACATTTGCGACGAAAGAAAGCGATTCGGCCAACACAAGATGCATTGCTATAGCTTTGAAAACCAGCAGCTTTCCCACACTTTGACGGCAGCCCCTCAAGGTTATAGGCTTCGCGCAAAGTAGTTCTGCTCCATTAACAATGGCATCTCCAGATATCTTATTCTAACCTCCTTATTTTCATAAGTAATTGAAATTTGAAAAAAAAAAAGTTTCCCCCTTGAGATGTAAGCGATGGCAACACAATTTTGCTCACGCTTCCAAAAACATCTGACTTGCTAGCTTTTAAATGTACAGTTCCGAACGAAATTGTTTATAAGCAAGGTTCTTTTTACATTTATGCTGAAAGTAACAACGTATTTTGTTCTGTTGTCTATTAATATTTTAACGATGAAAGTGAAGAGTAGCGACGTATTTTGATTTGTTTCGTGTAGGCTTGAAGTTTTGAATTTACAGTTATGAACGAAATTTCTTATGTGTCGTCTGGCAGAATAAGTCAGGCAGACGTGTTTCCCAAAAGCAAAGAAATATGCATTGCATGACCATTTCAACTCTACATCATATATATCATCTGTAATTCAACTGTATTTTAATATCATCACGTTCGAAGAATGGGTATTGCTTGAATGACTTGAGCTGACCTACGTTATATTAATATGTATACTCAGGGCCGCCATTGGACCCAAGCAAGCGGCGCCTCACGGGTCCCGCACTATGGAGGACACACTGATTTAGCTTGGCATTAGGAACTTACATATTCGGAGGGATAACAAAGTACCACGTGATGTCAACGTCACGTGCGGCTACTATAAATTGTGCACACCTTCTGTAGGTAAAAAGTAAACGTTTGACAGCAATGGGGAAACATCTCCTTCAGGATACTTCTAGCCCGGAGGGCAGGTGCCAGCATAAGACACGCCCAAATAAAACTGAGGCCGTCGGTTTTTTGCAGTAAGGGTTTATAGGTTGGAATAGGTGAACATATAGGGAGTATGATATATACATGGTCTCCATACCCGCTACACATATTCGCCTTGTCGGTTCAAGCAAGTGTCCCAGCGAGACACGAGATTCTGGATACCCTGAGCGAATAACGTCCGTGGTTGGCTGTGGAACCAGTCTTAAACGACGTCCAAGACATCAGCGTCGTTAGCGAACCGGCGGCCCTTGAACAAAGAATATCTAACGCTTAAAGAAGGTCAACTCTCATAGAGATAACGTAAAACAGGCGGCAACAGCGCCACCACATCTTAAGAGATAACATGCTCTGCGGGAAAGTTAACATTCAGGAGCAAAACACGTTACGGCAGTGAAGCTTTTTTTTGATCCACGGTGGTTTCCTTCGATCTGATGACTGTTTGCTTAGAGCAGTTTTTTGTTGTTGCTGTTTTCTGATATCCCGCCCATGCCTTATTTTGGTGAGAAAAATATGCAATAACATTAGTATTACTATTTAAATTAAATTTCAGCAAATATTACAGTTAGGCCTAAGGATCCGTACAAAATGCAGACATTCCCTAGTATTGGGCATTACTGAAAATGTTTCTGAAAAACTGAAGAACAAACAAAAGTCTTAACTAACCCGATTGGCGTAACAAAACTAACGTATCCTATTTGCGGAAAGATTATGCTACCGAGAAGGTTACAATCACGTACTGTGATTCTGAGTAGCTCGGCTGACTGTTCTTTACCCAAATAATTGAAGTCAACAGAAATACGCATACGCAGTCTGCTCAGGCATCAGCCGATTAGCCTGAATGTTGCCTTCTGTGCACTGCATGTTTTATCCGAAGATATGGCGGCGCTAGTTACGTCTCGCTGAGCCTTAACTTCTTCTCGATAGATATTCTTTGTCTTGAAAGCTTTCTTCGGTGGCCGAAAGATGTGGTAGTCGCAGGGCGACAGAAAGGAGCTATAGGAGGGATGGTTCTAGGACCTCCCAGCGGAAGTTCTGCAGCAAATCTTGGCACACTGTCACCACATGCGGACGTGCGTTGTCGTGTAGCAGAATAACCACATTTGACATCATATCGGGTCAGTTACGCTTGTTGGCGGTTTCGAGGTTGCGTAGCGTATCGCAGTATGTGGTTGCCTTGACCGTACTGCCTGTGCCCAGCCAGTCCAACAGCAATGAGCCATTCTCGTCGAAGAAAACCGTATAACTTTTCCAGCTCGTAAGGAGGACTGAGATTTGGGGGGGGCGTGGAGAGTTGGGATGTCGCCATTCCATACTCATCCGTTTTGTAGCCGGATCAAAGTGGTGGCACCAAATTTCATCTGCGGCCACAATCTTGGAAAGAAACCGTCCCACCTCTGCGTGGTAACGATGAAGATACTCCAGGCAAGCACCATTCGCCGAGTCTCCTGCTCTTCCTGGAGATGCTTGGGGACCTATTGTGCGCAAACCTTGCTGTATCCCAATCGGCGATGGAGAATGGTGTTAACGATTCCCTTACTCACGGACAATGTTGCCGCAAGCTCACGGGTGGTGATTCGGCGATTGTTCTTCACAAGGTTGTCCACGGCAGTATTCCATTCCATGGTGATGGCCACGTGTGCTTGCCCAGGTCTCTGCATGTCCTCCGTGCTCACACGTCCTTTACGAAATTCACTGCACCAGCGGACCACAGCACACCGTGACAGACAACAACAACAACGAAAAAAGCTCCGCTTAGCATTTCCCACGTTTGATGCTAGGCAAAGTGAAACTGTACGAGAATGTCACTAGCCGACCTACTATGTAAGAAAATGGCACGTACTGAAAAAGGATACAATGACTGGTATAGCCCTGAAACAATGCTGTGGGACTTGGAAGTTTTTATCCAATTACGCTCGTTGCTCACCCTGTTGGTAAAGGACCGTGAATGTCAGCTGCGAAAGGTGAATTCAAAACAGCTTTCAGCAGACATAGGAAAATCACGAATATCGAAAAGGCCCAAAATCGTTCGGAGAAAAAGAGCACAGGAAGAACGCAATACACCAGTGTTTCCCAACCGCCGATCCGCCAGAAAACAAGTGAATTTATTTATTAATCTTTTAAATCCAAATGAAGTCAAAGTACGACGAAATGTAGATCTCATTTTTTTTATTGTATGTTTAACGACCACCGTGAGCAATTCAATGGGCTATAAGAAGTGGCACGTTCCTAATTTAGGGTCACTGGTTCCAGGGAAGGGAGAGAGCCATTGCCGTACGACAAAAACAACATCCATGTCTCACCGGGATTCAAACCCGGACCTCTTCCGGACAAATGAGAAGAAACCATCGCTTAGACCATTGCGCCACCGGGAGGTATATCCAACTCTCGGCGATAAAGCTCTAAAATTACTGGTAACTTACGTATTTATGGCGCGAAAACCTTTTCAGCCGTTTCGGCAATCAAAATGAAGCGCAGGAACATAATGGACATTAACGTGGATCCACCTAAAATCTATGCCTTGTATTTCCAATGGGCAAACTTCTGTAGCCATTTCCTTCACAATTAATGCGTTCCCAAGGATGAAAATTTGAGCATCGATAAAAAATAACATCATATTATAGCTTAGTATACTTAATATTTTCTAAAATTCAACCATAATTAAGTAATCCAACATTTGTTTGTCAACTGACGTCATCAATGTACAGATCGCGCCATCTATTTTCTGGTATCAACACCACAAAAGGAAGAATTATTGATTTTTAATTTAATTATGGTTAAGATTTAGAAAATATGAAGTATACTAGGCTATAATATGAAGTTATTTTTATCGATATTCAAATTTTTATCTTTGGGAACCCATTAATTGTGAAGAAAATGGCTACAGAAGTTTGCCCATTGGAAATACAAAGCAAAGATTTTAGGTGGATCCGTCTTAATGCTGCACTGCGGCTTGCAGAAACGACGCTGCTGCAACGGCTCGAGAAGATTATAGCGAAGCAGCAGCAACAAACACCGCATTGACGCCAGAAAAACTGATAACGGTAAGTAGAATATTGTGGAATATTGATAATAGACTGCACTTATTAATCATTAAAGAATATTAGCAGATTAAATTATATTAGCTGTAAGTAGGTGACAAGGAATCAGTGATGTATTCTGGCATTTTTTCGGGGGTTCTTAGCCACTCCGGAAATCAATGAACGCCCCCTCCCGCCCCCGTAGGTTTTTGGACGATCCCCCCTTGTATTTAAACTAATTGTTTTCGTTTATAGCTGAATATTTGGAGAAATTAATTTAAAGGAAAAATTTAAGAAAACGAGGGAAAATATTATAATAAAAACAAAACAAAAAAGCATCCACATGGAATTCAGTCTGAAATTTCTATCATCATTCAATAAAACCTTAAACAGTCCTAGCTGAAGGGGCAATTTTTTACGCACTGACAACTCGGTCTACTTCCGTAATAAAAACCCAATTCCACAGAGCAGAGATGTTTGTACTGCAATACATCATCATATTTTGGAAGCTGGCATTCAGCTTTATTTCATTTTTATGGATGCCGACTTTCCGTGTATATGGTAAAGCCTCAGTGTAGCTAATGCGACATTAGTGCTACGAATACAACAAAATATTTGCTAAGTAATTTTTAACAATAGCAAATTATGAGAAATTGTTCCCATAAAAAGGGTTTTTTTTCCCCTGACGGCTGGTGATTTACGCTCTGTGAAAAAAAAATCAAGGCTCCTCAAACTGTCATAAACACACACAAACGGCTAGTTAGTTTTTCTTGTTTTGTTTTTTTACGATGTGCTAATCGAAATAATCTAAAGGGCCTGAAACCACGTGGCAGGGGAATGGTTTACACCATACGTTTTCAGATAACACTCTAATGATTCCTTAAAAATCAGAAACACGCTTGTAGTAAGGCGAGGACATTTTTACCACTCCTATTGTTGGGAGTGGGGTTTTTCACCAGCACAGCAAATTTTACACCACCAATTTTACACTTCCTCAATATTTTACGCCACCCCATGGTGAAATCCGTGGTGCGTTACTGAATTAAAGCAAAGGTATAACATTTTTACATTTTTAATCATTTGTATGTGTAGATTTCTTAGAATTCGCATTTGCGACATACGAGCATATGTCTACTTTCCGTTTTCGAAGGATGAAAATTCCGTCCTTAGACGGAGAAAGCGACCCCCACCACCACCACCACCAATCCTCCCAAAATTTCAGTTCAGTTGTGAATCGATCTCGTGTTTGGTCTAAATGTTAACAAAAAAGACGGAATTCCTCGAATCAGCGTATGAATTTCGTGGCCGAAGATTACGAGGAAATTTTCGGGAGGCCTAACTTCCGTTTTCGGAAATCGTTGCCTACAATTTCAAGCTGAAATTATGCAATAAAATTATATTTAACAACAATACTGAACAGAAGTAACATCGCGAGAGAAAAAAATACGACTGCGGTAAAAATTTGCAATCCGTTTAACTTCCGTTTCCGAACGTTTAAAAAGACAAAACAACGTCCCCAGACGCAATACGACCCCCACCCTTCCCCTAACTAAAACTCCGAAAATTTCTTCACTTTTGCATCGATCTTGAAAATGACAAATAAATAAAAAAAAAAAAAAAAAAAAAAAGGGAGGGGGACTCCGCGAATTCGCGGGAGAATCTCACGTACGAAGTACCCGCTGAATCGATCTCGAATGTCGTAAGATTACGCTAAAATATCGATGACCGGTAAATTTTAACTTTTGGCGCAAAATTGGCGCAGGTTTCGTCAAAACCGCGATTTTTTAGCAGAATGGCGCAAGAAGAACGATTTGGCGCAATTGGTGCAGGTCTAGCAGCCCTGAGTCCATAAGTCAGTCAGTGTCAGTAGGACAATATTTTGGAGCTAGTCCAAAGTATCCTAGCAGCTGAACCAATACTAAAATGAAAACGATATAGCTGAGTGGGTAAATGGAGACGAACAGCTAGAATTAACAGAAGAAATGATCGTGGAGGCAGTAAATCAAGACGAGAGTAGCAGGAGTGACGATGAAAAAGACTGTATAGTTCCTGAAAATAGGCAATCGAGAAGGCGATGGAGTACATTGAGCAACAACCAGAGGCCACTTCAACGGACCTTCTGCTACTGCGACGCTGGCGTGAAATAACGGCAACGAAGAGGGCGAGCGTCTTCAAGCAGAAAACTTTGAAGGACTGCTTTTCTAAATAAATCCTTCAAAATTATGTAAGTTTTGTTTTATATTATATATACTTAATCTTGCGTTTTAATGTTTGTAACAAGTTACTTTTAAATAAACGTAACTTGTACCATATGCGTCTTTATTTATAACCTCAAATTGCAATTTTTTTTATTTTTTTTTTATTGGAGTTTTAACGACCACAGTGAGCAACTCAATGGGCTATAAGCAGTCGCCCGTCCCTAATTTAGGGTCACTGGTACCAGGGAAGGGAGAAAGCCAGTGCCGTAAGACAAACACAACCTCCATGCCTCACCGGGATTCGAACCCGGATCCCGTTCGGACGAATGATCAGAGGCCATCGCTTATACCACTGCGCCACCGGGGCGGCTCAAATTGCAATAAGGTCCGTATTATCCGAGTTTTGGGGTATCCGAGCTAGGGCCGGTCCACAATAGCTCGGATAATCGCGGTCCTACTGTATACATAAATAACAAAATTTTCATTATATGTATATAAATCGGTCAACAAGTTTTACCCCCCCCCCCCCAGAAAAAACTCTGAATGCAACGCTGCATGTGAAATAATTTGGCATATAAATTATGGGTTGTAGGCAGTGATTATTATAATATAGAATATTACGAGACTAGATGCTCGAAAATACCCTACAGATTTTCTTTCGGTATTGCCCGTCCGCGAAAGTTTCCCCCAATGTTTTGCAGGTCCGCGAACGCAAAAAGTTTGGGAACCACTGCTATATACCATCACGAAACCTCGCCCGTAACTCTGCTTTTACGCAACCTTTCTCGATTATTAATAACATTTATGCTGAAACCCGAATTTCTGGCAAATCTTAATGTTTTTGTAAGTGCTTACTATAAAAACACGAACGCAGCCGCTGGTTTAGTTCACATGGAAATGTGAAAAGCAAAATTGTGGCAGCGCAGCTCAGGGTCTTATTGGAGTATATAATAGCAGAGTAACTTTCTTTCTGACGAAATAAGCCTCTTTCGAAAGGTGGGGGTGGAGTTGTTGGAAACAACATTCGTAAAATACAGTGAATCAAAAAGAAATTCAGCATCGATAAAAGAAAGAGCATTAGAATTTACTTTGACTGCAAGTTGGCACGGTGCCAAAGAGATGTAAGATTAATGCAGTAAACAAGAAATGATGAATCGATTGCCAGTGCCTGCTGCAGTGAGTGTTGCTCGGAGAAAGGGCAGAAACAGCCGAGTGAGTCCCTAAAGAGCGTGTAGCCTTGTTTATTGGGTATTGATACACTTACGTCCCATTAACTACTTACTTACTAGTCTCAAGAGTTGAATAAAGGGGAATGCGAAAGAAAAATCACGTTATCAAATTTAGCGCAGAGAAAGCTGCTGAGAAGAAATGAAATATGAGTGATAAGATAGAAACACAATTAGAGAAGAAGAAATGAAGCGATAAAATATGCTGAGAGCCCTCGTTTCGTGTTTTCGAATTTGCCGACCCAAAATGTACACTGAGGAATTCTCTTGTAAATTACGTAGCAAAAATGCAACCGGGGCAAAACATGCAAATCAGAAGTATAAACGCCTTCTTCAACGGGGAAACAAATACGCTGAGACTCTTCTTTCGTTGTCCTAACGAAGAGGGCGCCACTGCTGCGAGAACAGCCAAACTTAAAGGAAGCACAGATTTATACACATTTCCGGGGAAAAAGAAATAACTGGAATTAGTTTGAAAAAATTCCGGACAGAAGAGTCACGAATGGCCAAAAAGAACCGTAACATTTGGCATCTACACTGTCATAAAAAATTCTGAAATTTACAAACCACTTTCCGTGAATTAACGAAGCATTTTATGACACGATTTTACGGAAAATTCTGAATTTCCAGACACCTTTACGCAATTCCTTTCGCATATTACAGATAATTTACCGCTTTTGAGATGTGTTGACGGAAAATTCTATTTTCAGAAACCTTTCGCATATTAAAGATAAATAATTTGCCGCTTTTAAGTTGTGTTGACGGAAAAATCTGAATTTTCAGACACCTTTCCGTAATTCCTTTCATATATTAAAGATAATTTGCAGTTTTTCAGATGTGTTGACGGAAAATACTGAATTTTCGTATATTAAAGATAATTTGCGGCTTTTAAGATGTGTTGCCGGAAAAGTCTGAATTTTCAGACACCTTTCCGCAATTCCTTTCTTATATTAAAGATAATTTGCCGCTTTTTAGATGTGTTGACGGAAAACACTGAATTTTCGTATATTAAAGATAATTTGCCGCTTTTAAGATGTGTTGGCCGAAAATTCTGAATTTTCAGAAACCTTTCGCAATTCCTTTCGTAATTAGCGGAGAAACTGTGTTTTCACTTTTTCCGTATCATATGACGAAAAATTTCTGGCAATAAAATTGATTCGCGGGAACACTTGAGGTTTGATAAACTGTTAAATTTCAGTCGTCTAACGGAGAATCTGATTTTATCATCATGCAGCGAGATCGCAGCGGTTGCTCTGGCTTTTTTAAAGTTTTCGGCCAACCCATTCTCCAAATTCAATTTTTTTTCACGAAATGTAAACTGAAGTCGCCAATTTCTTTCTTCACCTTCCACAGGAATTATGAAAACCATAAAAACATACAAAAAGAAAAAAATACAGTAGGCTCAGTTCTGACTGAGCCGTCAGTTTGGAGCATAGGACTAGGACTTGCAGATCGGAGAGTTGAAATGAGTTAGTCGAGTATGGTTTCAAAGAGTTTATTTAGTTTGCTATAACCAACACAGGTCTTTGATATGAAAAGTTTATATGCATTATCTACCAACAAGTAATTGGACACCCCTGCAATCGACGATATCTGCGGTCCTGATACACGTCACGTCCGCCGCCGTTAAATATCGTGTGGGAAACAACAACGCAACCAGTCGCATGCAAGATGCCACGCAGTTCGGAACTCTCTGATTTCGAGAAAGGTGTAATCGTCGGGTATCACAGAAATGGCCGATCCATACGTGACATATCCAGCGAGTTGAAGTACCCAAAATCGACAGTGGCCTACGTGATTGGCAAGTGGAAGATGAGAGGTGACTTTCAATAAGTGCCCCGATCCGGCAGACCCACAAAACTGGGAGTTAAGAGACCGACGGGTGCTGGCCAGAGAAATTCATTCAGAAGAACCGCACCAAATCGATAGGCCACATCCGCGAGGAGTTTCAACAATACATCCGAGAGTGTTCTTTCGATGAATACCATCCATAAGGAAGCCCGTCTGCTCGGTTATCATGGACGTGCTGCCGCCCACAAGCCTTTGATCACCAAGTCCAATAGCGCTGCTCGGCTAACGTGCTGCAAAGAACGTCGACAGTGGACCGTTGAACAGTGGAAACAGGTTCTCTGGAGCAACGAATCAAGGTTCACCCTTTACCGTTCGGATGGCAGGGTCTGGGTTTGGCGTCTGCCTGGAGAACGCCTCCTGCAGGAATGTATTGTGCCAACTGTGAAGTTCGGCGGCGGTGGAATTATGCTATGGTGGTGTTTTTTCTGGTATGGCACGGGACCCTTGGTCGCAATTCCTGATATAGACTCAACGCCGAGACCTACTGCACCATTTTGGATGACCATGCGCTTCCTACGTTGTGGCAGTTTCACGGGGTGGACCCATGTTACTTTCAGGATGACAATGCCACCTGTCATGTTGCTAGGTCCACCAGGGCTTGGTATGGTGACAATGGGGTTAATCGAATGGACTGGCTTGCGCAGAGCCCGGACCTTAACCCTATCGAGCACCTCTGGGACGAGTTTGGAGCGTCGACTTAAGGGGCCCCACCGTCCGAAATCGGTGAAGGAACTGACCTGTCTTCTCCAAGCCGAGTGGAAGAAAATACCGCTAGCCGTCGTACAACGCCTGGTTGAGAGTATGCCCCGGAGGGTCGCAGCTGTAATCGCCGCTCGTGGAGGCTCCACCAACTATTGATGATGAATAAACTTCGTTTTCCTTTGCTATCACATGGGTCCAATTACTTGTTGGTAGATAGTGTATTTAAATAGATCTCCTCGGGAGTTTTAAAATGATACCACGCACAGTCGTTTTGCACTCACGATTCTCCAGATAAACCGCAATTTTTACACAATTTTTACAAATAATGCTGGATACAAAGCAGATCGATACACGAATTACCCAACGTGGTGCTCTGTCTTCTTGGGCTACTTACATTCCTCATCACTCGCACTTGGCTCTTGTTTTGATTTTCTCCACTTTTGCTTGCGTTCATTCTGCGAATTCCGCGGCATTGTCGAAATGTTAAACCATCCACGCCAAAATTTTTTTTTTTTTTTAATTTTAGTTTAAACTACTGTGATACGTTCTTTAAATATTTAAATAGATCTCGTCGGGAGCTTTAAAATGATACCACGCACAGACGTTTTGCACTCACGGTTGTTCAGATAAATTGCAATACTGTCAAATGTGTTAATGTGTTCACAAGAAAACAATTTTTAAAATGTTCACTTCAAACCACTACGAAATGTTCTTCGTATATTTGAATAGATCTCGTCGAGAGCTTTAAAACAATACCACGCACAGTCGTTTTGCACTCACGGTTGACCAGATAAACCGCAATATTATATTGTCAAAGGTGTTCACGTAGAACACAATTTTTAAAATGTTCACTTCAAACCACTACGAAATGTTCTTCGTATATTTGAATATATCTCGTCGAAAGCTTTAAAACAATACCACGCACAGTCGTTTTGCACTCACGGTTGACCAGATAAACCGCAATATTATATTGTCAAAGGTGTTCACATAGAACACATTTTTTTAAATGTTCACTTCAAACCACTACGAAATGTTCTTCGTATATTTGAATAGATCTCGTCGAGAGCTTTAAAACAATACCACGCACAGTCGTTTTGCACTCACGGTTGACCAGATAAACCGAAATATTATATTGTCAAAGGTGTTTACGTAGAACACAATTTTTAAAATGTTCACTTCAAACCACTACGTGTTCACGTAGAACACAATTTCTAAAATGTTCACTTCAAACCACAACGAAATGTTCTTCGTATATTTGAATAGATCTCGTCAAGAGCTTTAAAACAATACTACGCACAGTCGTTTTGCACACACGGTTGTCCAGATAAACCGCAATAATGTCAAAGGTGTTCACGTAGAACACAATTTCTAAAATGTTCACTTCAAACCACTACGAAATGTTCTTCGTATATTTGAATAGATCTCGTCCAGAGCTTTAAAACAATACTACGCACAGTCGTTTTGCACTCACGGTTGACCAGATAAACCGCAATATTATATTGTCAAAGGTGTTCACGTAGAACACAATTTTTAAAATGTTCACTTCAAACCACTACGAAATGTTCTTCGTATATTTGAATACATCTCGTCGAGAGCTTTAAAACAATACTACGCACAGTCATTTTGCACTCACGGTGGTCCAGATAAACCGCAATATTGTCAAACGTGTTCACGTAGAACACAATTTCTAAAATGTTCACTTCAAACCACTGCGAAATGTTCTTCGTATATTTGAATACATCTCGTCGAGAGCTTTAAAACAATACTACGCACAGTCATTTTGCACTCACGGTGGTCCAGATAAACCGCAATATTGTCAAACGTGTTCACGTAGAACACAATTTCTAAAATGTTCACTTCAAACCACTGCGAAATGTTCTTCGTATATTTGAATACATCTCGTCGAGAGCTTTAAAACAATACTACGCACAGTCATTTTGCACTCACGGTGGTCCAGATAAACCGCAATATTGTCAAACGTGTTCACGTAGAACACAATTTCTAAAATGTTCACTTCAAACCACTGCGAAATGTTCTTCGTATATTTGAATACATCTCGTCGAGAGCTTTAAAACAATACTACGCACAGTCATTTTGCACTCACGGTGGTCCAGATAAACCGCAATATTGTCAAACGTGTTCACGTAGAACACAATTTCTAAAATGTTCACTTCAAACCACTGCGAAATGTTCTTCGTATATTTGAATACATCTCGTCGAGAGCTTTAAAACAATACTACGCACAGTCATTTTGCACTCACGGTGGTCCAGATAAACCGCAATATTGTCAAACGTGTTCACGTAGAACACAATTTCTAAAATGTTCACTTCAAACCACTGCGAAATGTTCTTCGTATATTTGAATACATCTCGTCGAGAGCTTTAAAACAATACTACGCACAGTCATTTTGCACTCACGGTGGTCCAGATAAACCGCAATATTGTCAAACGTGTTCACGTAGAACACAATTTCTAAAATGTTCACTTCAAACCACTGCGAAATGTTCTTCGTATATTTGAATACATCTCGTCGAGAGCTTTAAAACAATACTACGCACAGTCATTTTGCACTCACGGTGGTCCAGATAAACCGCAATATTGTCAAACGTGTTCACGTAGAACACAATTTCTAAAATGTTCACTTCAAACCACTGCGAAATGTTCTTCGTATATTTGAATACATCTCGTCGAGAGCTTTAAAACGATACCACGCACGCACAGACGGTAGTGTTGCGCACTCGGTTCCCGAGATAGACCTAGTCAAACGAGGCGGCACACCCAGAAATACTGCATTTGAGCGAGGGGAACGTCGCGCGCACGATGCATTGAGTAGCACACGAATTGGATTCCGTGCTGGTTACGAATATGCTAACACGATTAGTGCGCGGCACGTATTTTTAACGCTATAATGATTTCAATTGGGACCTATTTTTGTTACAGGACGTTGGCCTTAAGTTGCTCCGTATATACTATCGGTGGAGTTAGGCGTAGTTCTACGTCAAAAAAAGTGTTATAATAAATAGGTCTTACGTCATTCTTTTATAAATAGGTCTTACGTCAGCAATTCCGTCATTCTTTTCACTTAATCACTTTCCATCTGACGCGCAAAGTTAAACAATGAATGTTATCATGAAAGAAATACGGGATTACGCCATATAATACAAATTTTGAAGATGACAATCCGATTTTTGGCGTAAATGTGACACGGATGGTAAGTATATCCGAAAACTTGAAAAAAAAATTTCATCGTCCTGGAGCGGGACTCGAACCCGCGTTTCCCAGAAAACGCCCGGGTATGCTAACCACTACACCACCCAGAACGACCAAGTTTCAAGTTTCCAATTAATTTGAATATAACCATTACAGGATTCGCTAGTCGAAGCAACCGGCATTCATGTTTAGCGAATCTGGAGGTTAAGAATCTTATCCCGTGTTTGCCCGGAGAAGCAGATAAATCATGAAAGAAATACATAATTACGCCATATAATACAAATTTTGAAGATGACAATCCGATTTTTGGCGTAAATGTGACAAGGATGGTAAGTCAGATAATATCCGAAAACTTTAAAATTTTCATCGTCCTGGAGCGGGACTCGAACCCGCGTCTCCCAGAAAGCGCCCGGGTATGCTAACCTTGTCACATTTACGCCAAAAATCGGATTGTCATCTTCAAAACGTGTGTTCAATGAATGTTAGTTCAAAGTACACCAGACTGCACACAATCAAAATGCACTTATACCCTAATAAAATCCATTTATTTAGTGGTGTAAGACGTATATGGGTTCGCTAAGCTTTCGCTCTCTACTGGGAAGGTTTTCAAGCAATAGGCAGTCATTTTAGGCTTCTCTCCAGATTTGTTACCATGTGAGTGACTACTTTCTATTTCTTAAATTACAGGTTCGTTTAAAAGGAAAAGTTTTTCAAGACATTGAAGGTAATCAAAGAATGGCGATTTTAATGGTTGACATTTGAATAAATAAATTTTAAAAAAGTTTTTTTATTTTTTTTATTGGAGATTTAACGACCGCCGTGAGCAACTTAATGGGCAATAATAAGCCGTCCCTAATTAGGGTCAGTCGCCCGTCCCTAATTTTGGGTCACTGGTTCCAGGGAAGGGAGAGAGCCAGTGCCGTAAGACAAACACAACATCCATGCCACACCGGGATTCGAACCCGGTCCCCGTTCGGACGAATGATCAGAGGCCATCGCTTAGACCACTGCGCCACCGGGGCGGCATTTAAAAAAAAGTTCGATTCAGTTAGTAAAAGGCAGCCAGGCTTTGAAAAAGGTGTTTGGAGAAACACGCTAGAACTCGACAGCACTATGTGCGTGCGTGTGTGCTCCACAAAGTCTCTCTCCTTTATTTTAGACCGGAGAATACCCTCATTCCACGATGAGCTGCTACGAAAGTCGGCTACTGCGGGATCAGCCACCCCACTACCGTATCCATCAGATGAATGCGGTAATCCCTAGAAATAAATATTTGCCTCATTTCTGTACACATCCAGATCATCTAGCGCCACTTCCGTACAGATGGGATGATGCGTAAGTAGTGAGACATGATATACGAGGAAATAAACGGATTTTAGTACTACGGTGTAAGCGCTTTTTGATTGTAAACACTGAAAAAAAAGTAATTAACATTTGAATTTCGGTTTTCAATTACCAAATCGAATAAAAATTAGTGATTCTTTTTGCTCGGACTTCGTTAAAAAAGGTAATCGCAAATATTTTCACCAAAACTTTATCAATCGCTAAAACCAAACTTTTTTTTTAAATTGCGAACAATGCCATCGTCAACGGTTGAAATTTAAAAGTTAATCAAACTTCAGGTATTCACGCGAATCACTCCAATTACAAGTAATTTCTCGTCATACAGAGACGGAAAAAGTGAGAACGGAGTTTTTCCGTTAACCTGAAAGTAATGCCTCCTCCTTAATAACTTTTGAAATTTTGAAGTGATTTTAATGAAACTGCACTGACATGTACTATTATGATATGTTATCAATGTGGGAACAATTTTTTTTCAGAATCGGAAATAAAGATCATGAACGGCAGAGAAAAGCAGCGAGCTCTAATTGAATTCCCGGAAAAAGAGGGATGTGAAGCTCCAGAAATCCACAGAAGACCCCTGGCGATGTATGTACAATCGACATCAGTAATGTCCGAAGATGTGTGAAGAGGTTTCGGAGGAAGTTCAGTGCCGGACAAACAAGGGAGTGGAAGACCCGCAACTGCAGTGACAGATGCCAACAGGCAATGAATGAAAGACCTCATCACAGCTGATCGTCCTGTCATCATCCAGGAGTTGAAACAATAAACAGTGCTCACGATGTGCAGACATTGAAGAAGCTTAAGGAAGCTATCAGAAGGGAAAAGGCGTGACGTTCTACTTCATAGTGCTGTTTTACACCATGATAACGCACGTCCCCACGACTGAGTAGAGACCTCAGGCTATAGCCAAAATGGGGTGTACAGCAGAGCTGAGACGGGCTAAGCCCGAGCCCGAAAGGGACTCGGTCTGTGGAATATTTACTTCGGTTCGGGTTCGGGCTCTTAGAGAGGAGATAATTTTTTTTTACGTATAAATATGAATTTATATGATATAGCAAATCAGACACTTTATAGTTCGTAAAGGGAATTCTTCGGTAACTGGTCTGGTTAAGGAGCGGGCATTCGAGATGGCTATTTATTCCGGGCTTGGGTATAGAAAATGCCAAAAGCCGTGCATTAGTGTGTTTCTGCAGAGAAGAAAAAGCTTTCTCAAGAGCTATAGATATTGGATAGTTGATAGCTTGCCGACGATAATTTACCCCCTGTCTCCACGCAGTAGCTCCCTGCTAATTCTATTTAGCAACGTACATATTGCAGCACATTATGGCGCGATAATATTAGTATTATTTGAGCAACATAACAATTGCAGCACCGCCCGATCATTTTGGGTCCCGCAGCACTTCAGGTGGAAACGAACGGTCAAAGAAAATCGTACAGTTACAATACAAAAATAGAGGTCCCTTTCCCATTCCTTATTTGAGAAATACATCGGTTAATTGCAGGAGGAAGAGAGTGATGGAAGTGTGGAAAAGGAGATGTTTTTTTTATTAATGCTTAAACAGGTTAGCCAGTTTTCGGGCTCGTAAGCCCAGGCTCTATCTTGCAATATAAAATTTGGGCTTGGGATGATATACCACGGGCTCGGGCTCCAAAATTTGAGCCTGAACTCAGCTCTAGTGAGCAGTGATGCCCCAAGACCCCTACAGTACTGATTTGGCTTCCTCAGCCTTTTTCCTGTTCGCCCCTTTGAATTACATCTTTCGTGTGAACGTTTTAACGATGTGACCGACGTTAAACTGGCTGTGAACTCATGGGCGAAACGACAGCCTCAGCAATTTTTCCAAATTAAACTCTACCAATGGGTTCAAAGATGGCGGAAATGTATAGAAAGTGATGGACAATATATTTTGAATAGGCTAGCATTATTAACAATATGTCCCAATATTTTGCCAAGTTTCACATTTTTGCTGCTACAATTGGAAATCTTATGACGGGCGAGCCATTACTTTCAGGATGCCCTTTGTATTTATAAGGAAATCTTGAGGGACGAGGCATTACTTTCAGGAGGCCCTTTGTATTTATAAGGAAATCTTGAGGGACGAGGCATTACTTTCAGGAGGCCCTTTGTATTTATAAGGAAATCTTGAAAGACGAGGCATTACTTTCAGGAGGCCCTTTGTATTTATAAGGAAATCTTGAGGGACGAGGCAGTACTTTCAGCAGGCCCTTTGTATTTATAAGGAAATCTTGAGGGACGAGGCATTACTTTCAGGAGGCCCTTTGTATTTATAAGGAAATCTTGAGGGACGAGGCATTACTTTCAGCAGGCCCTTTGTATTTATAAGGAAATCTTGAGGGACGAGGCATTACTTTCAGGAGGCCCTTTGTATTTATAAGGAAATCTGATGAGGGACGAGGCAATCCTTTAAGGATGTCCTTTGTATTTATAAAGAAATCTTATGAGGGACAAGGCATTATTTTCAGGATGCCCTTTGTATTTATAAGAAAATCTTATGAGTGACGAAGCATTACTTTCAAGATGCCATTTGTATTTATAAAGAAATCTTACGAGGGACCAGGCATTACTTTCAGGATGCCCTTTGTATTTATAAGGAATCGTTATGAGGGACGAGGCACTACTTTCAGGATGACCTTTGTATTTATAAGGATATCTTATGAGGGACGAGGCATTACTTTCAGGGTGCCCTTTGTATTTATAAGGAAATCTTATGAGGGACCAGGCATTACTTTCAGGATGCCCTTTGTATTTATAAGGAAATCTTACGAGGGACAAGACATTACTTTCAGGATGCCCTTTGTATTTATAAGGAAATGTTATGAGGGGCGAGGCATTACTCTCAGGATGCCCTTTGTATTTATAAGGAAATGTTATGAGGGACGAGGCATTACTTTCAGCATGCCCTTTGTATTTATAAGAAAATGTTAAAAGGGACGAGGCATTACTTTTAGGATGCCCTTTGTAATTATAAGAAAATGTTAAGAGGGACGAGGCATTACTTTCAGGATGTCCTTTGTATTTATAAGGAAATCTACTGAGGGACGAGGCATTACTTTCAGAATGCCCTTTGTATTTATAAGGAAATCTTATGAGTGACGAGGCATTACTTTCAGGATGCCCTTTGTATTTATAAGGAAATCTGATGAGGGACGAGGCATTACTTTCAGGATGTCCTTTGTATTTATAAAGAAATCTTATGAGGAACGAGGCATTATTTTCAGGATGCCCTTTGTATTTATAAGGAAATCTTATGAGTGACGAAGCATTACTTTCAGGATGCCCTTTGTATTTATAAGGAAATGTTACGAGGGACGAGGCATTACTTTCAGGATGCCCTTTGTATTTATAAGGAAATGTTATGAGGGACGAGGCATTACTTTCAGGATAGCCTTCGTATTTATAAAGAAATCTTATGAGGGACGAGGCATTACTTTCAGGATGCCCTTTGTATTTATAAGGAAATCTGATGAGGGACGAGGCAATACTTTAAGGATGTCCTTTGTATTTATAAAGAAATCTTATGAGGGACAAGGCATTATTTTCAGGATGCCCTTTGTATTTATAAGAAAATCTTATGAGTGACGAAGCATTACTTTCAAGATGTCATTTGTATTTATAAAGAAATCTTACGAGGGACGAGGCATTACTTTCAGGATGCCCTTTGTATTTATAAGGAAATGTTATGAGGGACGAGGCACTACTTTCAGGATGACCTTTGTATTTATAAGGATATCTTATGAGGGACGAGGCATTACTTTCAGGATCTCTGGGTCCCCTCATACCTGTGGAAGGCACTATGGACCGAATTCGTTATGAATCCATCCTTGCAGACCATTTACACCCATACATTCTGGTTGTCTTTCCTAGAGCGGATGGGATCTTCCAGCACGAGAATGCGACGTATCACACAGCAAGAAATGTCCGAAAGTGGTTGGAAGAGCACGATGAAGACTTCAGCGTACTTCCCTGGTCCCCTAATTTCCCAGACTTAAAACCAATTGAGCATCTGTCGGACCACCTCGATCGTGTTGTTCGCTCTATGGATTAGGATGCGGTCCAGCAGGCTGTGCCTTACTTAACCATTGTGCAGATCATTTCCTATTATCATAAAGGACACACTCCTCGTCGCAGATGACGATTCGATGCAGTAGAGGTTGCTGTTTACTGCTGACAAGCAGCGACGTGTAGACTTCCAAAGGCCTAGTCTTGTTGGCAGTTGTCAACTCATGCTGCAGCCACTAGTCCAGCTTTTTGACCTTACCCAGCGCATCCAGACGCCGAACAACTGTTGTGTGGTGGACACCTACCTCTGCCGCTATCTCACGACATGTTTTTCGGGGGTCCGCTTCAACCACACGTAACAGAACATCGTCAGAAACAACAACAGGTCGGTGGCTACCTGCGTCGTTTTGCAGGTCCGTATCTCCGCATGGTTTGTTCGCTGGCTGTATTCTTCCCAAACGCCTTTGTCAACGTTTCGAGCGGCAATTCTTACCGAATGGCCCAGTTTAAATTCATACAGGAAGAAGACTCTCAAATCCGGCGTCTGCATGTTTCCTTTGCAAGCCACGATACTTCCAAACAAACCACGCCTGAACCTTGTTCTTCATACACGTGCTAGCTATTTATAGTAACTCTGTGACGTAATACCTGCTACATCTGTGGGTGGTTCCATTCCGCTCTGGTGGGGGCCTGTCTCCACTGCTCGTTCGTGCCGGGCATTTCATTCGCACAAACCCAATACGATGTCTATAAGACAAAAGCTATTATAGCTATCAAGAGTAAATTTTATATTTAGGAGGTTTTTTGTAATGTTTTGTGTTAAATAAAATTATAGAAAAGCACATTTCACTTTTTTTAAAGATAACTGGAAACTCATAGTGAGTTTAAAAAATGAAGTTGCAAAGCATTTTGTTGCTTCGAAAAATCACGATGAAAAATGCTTAATTTGTGAAAAGTCCTCCTACAGAAGAAAAAGTATATTACGAACTTATTCAGAAAAAAAAAGAAGCTCCAACACAAAAATAAAATGACTAAATCATTCGCATTAATGACAAAGAAAAAAGATCACTGTCGCGTAATTTGTTTTGCGATGTACGTAATTCGGAATTCCGAGCGTTTGTAGCTCAGTGGCTGAAGGCGTGTATTATTTGTTGAACTACCATAAACGACACTGTAAAAAAAATTCTGAAATTCACGCCATTTCTTTCGTGAATTGACGAAGCGTGTTCCTGATACTACCTTTCCGTGAAATGACGGAAAAAAACCTGAATTTAACGGACTTCTCGTGCCACGGGAAAATTCTGAATTTTCAGAAACCTTACGGCAGTTTCTTTCTTATATTAACGGTAAATTACAGTTTTAGAGATCTGTTAACGAAAAATTCTGAATTTTCAGAAACCTTTCCGCAATTCCTTCCGTATATTAAAGGAAAATCTCCGTTCTCACTTTTTCCGTATCCGTATGACGAGAAATTTCCTCTAATAGTAGCGATTCGTGAAAATACTTGGTTTGATTAACTTTCAAATTTCAATCGTCTGTCGAATTTTGAAGTTCCGTAGCGAGATCGGATATTGTGGATAGCATATCGCATAGATTTTTTTTTTTTTTTTTTTTTGTGGCCCAGGATATTTTTCCTTCCCCATATTTGGTGCACCAGCAACTTATTACACTGCTGGCCACCCAAAATGCCACACCAAGAAGAATCATCCGATTGGCATGAAATTCCCAGCATGCGTCGCCCGCGAGAGGACATGTAAACCATTAGCATTGCAGGGCATATGCAAATCATGTGTGCCGGCACGCCACCGAGAAGCACTATAAGAAGGGTGCACAGAAGGCGGGGTGTAAGTAGTGGAAGTGTGTTATGCTGCCGGACCTGTGTGTGGGAAGCTTCCTGATGCCTCGTCGGAGAATACGGCAGTCATTCCAGCACGCTTCGGAGTTCAACAGAGGACGAATAGTAGCTTATCGCGACAGCGGTTTATCGCACCGAGACATCGGCGCCGTGTGTGACGACATCCAGCTACAGTGAGGCGAGTATGGATTCAGTGCGTGCAGGAGGGACGGACGGACCGACGTGAGCGATTGCCGCAGCCGCGGTACACCACCCAACGAGAGGACCGGCATGTTGTGCGGCGGGCATTGACGGCTCGCACCGCCACATCACGAACGTTAGCGCAGGAATTAGGGTGTGTTCCGCAACAACCTGTGTCAGCACGTACCGTTCGACGTCGTCTGCAGGAGCGGGGACTTGTCGCACGGCGATCATTGCTGCGATTACCATTGACGTTATACCACCGGCGAGTGCGGCGGCAGTGGGCCGTTGAACGCCGAACCTGGACTACGGAATGTCACGAAATTGTCTTCTCCGACGAATCCCGCTTCTGCCTACAACACCACGATAGACGGATCCGCGTGTGACGGCACCGCGGCGAGAGACTGTATGACGCCTGCATTATGCATCGCCATACCGTTCATTCGCCTGGCGTTATGGTTTGGGGCGCAATTGGATATGACACCCGCACCTCTGGTACGCATCGCCGGCACACTCAACAGCCACCGCTACATCTCCGACGTGTTGGAGCCTGTAGTCCTTCCTTACCTGCAGGACCTGCCAGCGGCTACGTTTCAACAGGACAATACACGCCCGCACGTGGCACGCATCGTGCAACAATTCTTCACGGCTCACCAGGTATCACTGCTGCCGTGGCCCGCCTGTTCTCCCGATATGTAGCCCATCGAACACGTCTGGTCGCTGATCCACAACCGAGTGGCCCGGCAAGCACCACCCGCGGCTACGCCTGATGAACTGTGGCAACGTGTGGAAGCAGCCTGGACCGACATACCCCAAGCCCACATCCAAAGCCTCTTTCGTTCGATGCCGTGGCGTGTAGCGGCCGCTATTGCCAGCCATGGAGGCCACACGAACTATTGGTGTCTGCGTGTTCCGCAAGTCGCACGGGCCTGTAAGCTCAATCGTTTCATCTTTGTATCTGTTGTTATGTGTCCAGTAAATCTGGCTTTGCTATCTCGTGTCCTTCTTGGTGTTGCATTTTGGGTGGCCAGCAGTGTGTATATTGTGTTACTGTAAGAAACCGAATACTTATTGTACATATGATTATACGATGTCTGTGCATGAGTCTTTGGACAACTTAAGGCAAAAGATATTTTAGCTATCAAGAGTAAATTTTATATATTTAGTTTTGTGTGTGTGTGTGTGTGTGTGTGTGTGTGTGTGTGTGTGTGTGTGTGTGTGTGTGTGTGTGTGTGTGTGTTAAATAATACTATAAAAAGTACATTTCACCTTTTTTAAAGATAAATGAGTCATTGTCAGTTTAAAAAAATCATGTTGCAAAGCAATTTGTTGCTTTGAAAAACCACGATGAAAAATGCTTAATATTTGAAAAGTCCTCCTATAGGGAGGGAAAAAAAAAAAAAAAAAAATTACAAACCTATTTTGAAAAAATAATAAGCTCTAACAGAAAATAAAATGACTAAATCACTCACATTAATGAAAAAAAAAACAGAATTTCTTTGTCGTGGGATTCGTTTTATGACGTATGTGAGTCTGGCTGCTGAGCGTTTGCGGCTCAGTTGGTAAAGGTCCGGGGAGCTATAACGTCTTGTGTTCGTTCCTGACCTCCCCGGAAGGATTATCTATGGAGAGAGTGTTGTGCAGGTTTGCTGATTTCGCGGATATTTCAATTTAAGTACGGAAAAACCATAAATGGATATTTTTGAAATAAACGGAATTTCTGACTACGGAAAATCTGTGAAAATACGGAAGTTAAAATAAACGGGAACTTTTAAAAACGGAAATTTCTGAAAAACACGGATACCTACCGGCAACTTTGATGCACGTTATTTTCAGAATTTTTCCGTCAATTCACACCACTTATTTTTTATAGTATAGAGTTTATTTTAATATAACAACCTTTGTTATTTTGCTTTTGGCGTTTTGTCGATTAATATTAACTACAGGATTTTGCATACTTCGTGCTGAAATTGGGATTTTTCTTTGTGCAAGAGCAAAGACTACATATTCATGTCCTGTGTGCCTTTTCCCTCTGAATTATTAGGAAGGGTCAGAATTCATGAAAGGGTTCTCCGTAACGTAAAATAAGAAGGCAACATTTATGGCTTTCGAGGCTAAATTTATCTGCTTTCATGAAATGCGGGATGTCTGACCGCATAAGTAAACTACCTCGGGATTTTTTTTTACTTTTTTGCTTATTTATTTACGCTTTTTTTTTTTTTTTATCTCTAGGAGTTCGCCACGGATGGATTCTGCTTGAAGACGATGTTGAGAGAAAAGAGGTAGAAGATATACTGATAGAAAGTGAACGAGATGGGTGAGAGTGATGACGATGTGTTTACATCTTCCTCTTCTTCCACTCGAAAGGATTTTTTATTTGGCGTCTGTGGTCAGTGGGAAGTGACGCAGAGATACTTCATCTGTCAAATCCGTATAGACGTTCGAAGATGGATCACTTTGCTTTTGAAAATCCGGCTTAATCAATTTCGCCGACTCTAGCAGGTCCATTTTCTCCGTTGTCCAAAGAAATATCCCGGGCGACGAAGTGTCGTATTCCCACTTTCTGATTTCAACCCCCCCCTTCCCAACCCCAACCCCTCTCGCATTTTTTTTCTTTACGTTTTTTTTTTTTTTTTTTTTCATTTATCTGTGTACTCATTCACTGTGCTTCAGTCATGATTTTTGGATTCTTCTTTTTTACAGAATTCCATTTCGCAGCAGAAACACTTCATCTATGTAGCTTCCAACTACACAGAAAAATGGTACTACAGTAAAACTTAGGAACAGCGGACATCGAAGGGGAAAGAAAAACTGTACGTTATTTAGAAGTGCCCGCTATTGGGAAATGCATGGTTTATGACAGTATACATGCGCTATGTTTATAACGTAAAAGCAGTTTAAAAGATAAGTAAATACAGGGTGTGCCATATAAAAGACGCCCGAGTATAATGAATGAAAACAACAGTCAGGCAATGTTACTATACATGGTAAAGAATAGTTGAAATGACAGAAAACAGGAGTAATTTACTTGCGTTTACAACAATTGCTGTCCTCCGACATCAAGACACAGCTGCACACGACGGAACATGTTGTTCGTGACGCGACAAAACTCATCGGCAGTAATCTGGGCTATGGTATCCGTAATGTCCACTTTTAATTCATCAAGGGTGTGCAGATTAGTTGCGCACACTTTCCCTTTCAAGCCACAGGTGGAGAGATCGGGTGATCTGGGTGGCCATAGTCCCTTCGATACAGTTCTGTCCTCCCCAAACACTTCATGCACAGCACGTAGACTGTTCCGCGCAGTATGCGCCTTTGCACCATCCTGCTGAAGGAAAGCATATGTTTGCTCTTCTTCAGTAAGTGCGGCAACAAATGGGTTGAACAATTGCTGAACACATAGCGCTCTTAGTGGATGGTGTCAGTGAAAAATAATGGGCCCACTATCCTCTTCGCAGACACAGCGCATCAAACGCCTATCTTTTGATCGTACAGAGGAGTTTCGATTGTCCGTCTGGAATTCGTGTCGGTCCAAATCCTGCTGTTTTGCGCATTGACATACCCGGACAGATGAAACCATGCTTCATCTGTCATGTAATAAAGTGTTGGTTCCATTTCATCGCTTACAATGGTTTCTTGAAACCACTTACAATATTGCATCCGTTTTGCATAATCAGGAGTTTTAAGTTCTTGGAGCGCCACAACTTTGTACGGCCGAAAATGCCAATCTACCTTAAGTATGCGTCGGCATGAAGTGGCAGATATTCCCGTTGCAGACGATAATCGGCGAATCGACTTCCGACGGCTTTGTAACATCACTGTGCACACATTCTTGATATTGTCTTCAGTACGAATTATCTTGGGTTTGTTTCTTTTCCTGTTGCACACCGTGCCGGTTTCATGAAATTTCTGCACTAACTTTTGTACCACTGATTTTCCCGGTGCTGCACAATGTGGAAATTGTTCTGTAAAGAACTCATTTAAAACCTTGTATGAGTTTCTTCTGAAATACTGTTCCACAATAAAAAATCCGCTGTTCGGCACTTAAAACCATTTTCGTTGCCTTTGTTCTCTCTTCACTTACACTTATGACCGCGTACCTACACTGCTCCGGCTGTGACTAACCACTCCGGAGAATTCCTTTGCAGATGTACACGCAGAAACCGGTTAGAAGTGGAACAAAGCGGTTTTAACTAGAAACCCGCCAATCAACTTTAACCGGCCTAACAACGTCTGGCCACGGGGCCTCTTTTATATGGAGCACCTTCTCATCATTGTCAACCATTATCAATCCACTGCTGGACGAAGGTCTCTCCAAGCCTCTTCCACAACGGTCTCTTTTTGTGCCAGTCTCCTCCATGTTACTCCGGCATATTTTCGAATTTCATCCACCCATCTACCATGTGGTCTTTTTCTGGGTCTTTTCCTGTCCCTTGGAGTGCAATCTAAAATTTCGGCTGTCCATCGATGGTCTGTCCTTCTGGCAGTATGTCCAGCCCATTGCCATTTCAGGGATTTAACTCTGATCATGATGTCTTCCACTCTTGTCATTTTTCGGATCCACGAGTTCCTCTTCTTCTCTCTCCTGGTTACACCAAGCATGCACCTGTCCATGCTTCTTTGAGTTGTTTGCAGCCCTTTCTATGTCTCTTTTAGTTAAGGTCCACGTCTCTGCACCATACGTAAGCACTGGAAGGATGCACTGATCAAACACTTTTCTTTTAAGACATAATGCTCTTGAAAATTACGCTGTTTCTTCCAAAAGCTCTCCAGGCAAGTTTTATACGCCGATTAATTTCTTTATCAATGTGACCCTCACTTGATATCTGCTGTCCAAGATAAATGTAGGTATTGGTTATCTCCAGCTTTCCCCCATCAATCGAACAATCTTCATTTCTTGTAAAAGCATTGTACATCACTTTTGTCTTCTGAAAGTTCATTTTGTATAAGTATGTAAATGCAATACATACAGCAAACTTGTACTAACCTTTATTAAAAAATATCTATCAAAATCTAAGAAGCAAAACAATCAAGTATTGTTGTTTGTCTATTACATTCTTGTGAAATTTTGTTTTCTAAATGAATTTTTAGCCAGCCTCCTGAAGCATTGGATTCAGTGAATCCTAATTCATTTGCGATTTCTAAGCCTTCTGACGAATTGAAGTCCTTGATAAAGGAATGTTGCTGGCTGTAGCGCTGCAAAACCATTCATAAGTAAGAGTGTCCACAACTAAACCACCAGTTTTAAGGAAAGTTCTCTTAATTTTCTGGTTGCCATTACAGTTTTGCGAAGACTTCAAGATTTCACTGACTTGCGATTTTCCAATACCCAGTTTATCATCTAAAACGCGCACACTTAATTTTTCCTTTTCACTCAGTTCCACTATTTCAACTTTTTCTTTTAGAGTCAAGCGCTTACACTGAAGAGCAATTGAATTAGAAATACCTGTCTAGTAACGTGTAGCACCACCTTTCGCCCTGATGACGGCGGCGATTCGTCTCGGCATGGACTCGACAAGACACCGGAAGCGAAGCCATACGGATCCACGACCCCTGAACAAGCTCCCACAGTTCACGAAGATTTGATGGAGGGGGTCACAGCCTCGAACATCTCTCTCGATGGCATCCCAGATGTGCTCGATGGGATTGAGGTCAGGTGACCTAGCTGGACAAGGAAACGAGGTCACGTCGGTGGAGTGTTCATCCAACCATTCGGATACAATTCGGGAGCAATGGCACGGTGCATTGTCTTATTGCAGGATGAGGTCCCCTGTGGGATGTTTAAAAACGCACAAACGGGAGCAAATGGTCGTCCAGGATATCCCAGTAACGTTGACCTGTGAGGGACGATATCACACGTGCCAGGGGTCCCATTTCAGTCCACGTAAACAGTCCCCAGACGATAATGCGACCCCCACCAGTTTGAAGAGTACCCTACTGGAAAGAAGGATCCATCGCTTCATGTGGTTTGCGCCGTACTCGTATCCTGTCATCCGCATGTACCAACGTGAATCTCGGCTCATCAGTCCAGGCAACATTTTTCCACATGTCTAGGGTCCAGTGGCGATGTTCCCGCGCCCATGCTAATCTTTGCACCCAGTGATGTGCGCTCAGCAGCGGTACCCTCGTGGGACGATGGCTTCTGTACCCCATAGCGAGGAGATGGTTCTGGATGGTGTGGCTGCTTACACGTTTTTGTGTACCAGCGTTAAATTGCCGAGCGATTTCTTGCACTGCGGCCCGTCTATCTGCTGTTACAATGCGAGCTAGCCGACGATGACCCCGCTCATCCACACGCGGTTGTCCACGACAGTTGGCCCTTCCAGGGATGGTTTTACCGGATTCGATGTACTCACGGTGCACCCGTGACACAATGGCTCGTGAAAATCCCAGTGCCTGCACGACTTCCGAGATGGAGTGACCCATTCGTCAAGCCCCGACAATTTGCCCACGATCAAATGCGCTTAGATCCTTCGTCTTACCCATACTGCGTCCGACTCTTGCTGATTCCCTTCGCGTCACTCCTTATATTGTCGGATCGCTGCATACGTCATGTCGCTTCCTTTTACAGGGCCGCCCACAGCGCCACATTTGCATAACTCCAGCTGTCTCTAATTCAATTGCTCTTCAGTGTATGTTCGAGCGACGTTTGAAAATCAATGTTTGAGAAATATTTGCTTTACAGCTTGCATGATGAGAAAAACCTACATGATTGTTGCAAACAAATGTGATTTCTAGTAATCTGGACTTGAAATTGATCCCCGTGCACTGACCTTTACCTTAGCAAACAACAAAAGGTGAGTCCCTCCCGTCCACACCTGAATTATGTTTGCATGTGTTTCAATCCGATTACCATTCCAGAATTAGCAAGCCTTGGGCGCTGGTCCCCGTTTCTCTGGTCTCACTCCCTTGGGAGCATCTGAAGTAGAGATGAGTTCGGGCGCAAATTTAGGAGCCCGGGTCCAAAGGCCTAGAAGCCCGGGCCCGGCTCGCTTTCTTTGATTACATGTGTTTGCTGAGCCTGGGCCTGGATTCTTGGAAAATTTTGCTTATCAAGGCTCGCATTTATGCATTATACACTGGTCAAAGATATGGCCCAAGCAAATGATTAGTTTAAAAATCCTTAGTTTAAACAGTTTAGTTCAGTTAATCCGCTTCACAATATTAATATGTTTTTAGAAATACGACGCATGAAGCCAAATGTTCTAAAATGTGGATTTGAAAATAAATAAATAACCAGCGTGCTCTTCGACCGTATCACGGGAATCAGTAATTTTGGTAAAAGCTGAAGAAAAGAAAATCGTTTAGAAACAAAAAATTCCAATCATTATTTCTTTTTGATTTCTAAATTTACTTTTATTTTGAATAAATTGCATTTATAAAACGTACAACGCCGTATAAACAGTTGCAAGTGTTTCAAATTTTGACTCTAGAAAACTAATCTTTGCAATATAATTTACATATATGCTAATTGGTACAGGAAGTTTAGAGTGATGTAGTAGAATATAAAAAAAAAAAGCATGTAGGGAAATTTCCAAAATTAAAAAAAAAAAAAGGTAAAAGCATTCCAGACCAGATTATTCTGAAGTTTGTAACATTAACAAAGCTTGGCGCTTAATAGTATAATAATCACAATATTATCATATGTGTGTGCAGTTTCCAGATCACGTTCATCATGAAAAAGAGAGAGAGAGAGAATTGCATTAATGCCGCAGCGCTTCAACTTGATCTTCTTTTCTCTAACTCGACCTGCTGAACTAAAAACCAACGCCATCCCAAAAATCGCAAGAGTGAGGAAATTTTAAAAAATAAATAACAATACTTCTAACTGCACAATCTTGGAAATTAATACATCCTTTTAAAGATAAGATTCTTGATTTTTAATAAAATACAAAAAATGGGAATGTGATTTTTTTTCCAGTTTTTCGATACCAGACCTCCTTAAACTAATTCTTGCTTGGGCCATAGCTTTCAATGCATAATGCAAGTCTTGCTAAGCAAAATATGTCTTGCAATGGCAGCTAGCTTAGGAAATTGAAAATCCTTCCACCATGGTAACAAATCCACAATGAAATTCAATACGTGTAATTCAACCGGGCTCAGAATTACACGTGTTGAATTAATTACAGTAATGAAATTCAAGACGTGTAATTCCGAGCCCGGGCCCGGGTTTTTCGGTAGTTAATGAATTCTGAGCCCGGGCGGGCCCGAGCTCATCTCTAATCTGAAGAGCTAGAAGGCAGTTTCTCCTGGTCAGATGCAAGGTAGTTCAGATGTACGTATGCAAATAGAGGGGCAGACAGTCGGGTGAGTACTCAGCACGAACGCTAATCCTTTTTCCAGCGATTTCGACCACTTACCCCGGGTGCTTAGCACTTAGCACTTTAAAAATCACTAGGACCCGGGAACAAAACTAATAAGATAAAGAAAGAGGAAAAGTAAAATAACAAAAAGGAAAGAAAATGCGAATTTGGGCTAATGGCAGCCCTAGGAATTCCTAGAATTGAAAGCAAATTGTCCGTTATATTGTACTTTAAGAGTGACCGAGTCCGTTGTTTATTAGGTGTGCAACTTGATTCTCGGCCCCTAACCGCAAGCGATCATAGAACGTCGGCAAATGCCTGATTGCAGCGCCATCCAATAGCCTTCCAGGCAACCGTAACCGCTCACAGCTGTAGGAACAGAAGGGGCGAAAGTTGACGGTGAAAGCAATGTCGTTCGAGAAGCAACGTTTGAGGCACTGTTCGCGTTTCAGCTGAAAAAATGCCGCGGAAGCCCAGCAAATGATCTGTGCTGCTTTGGGTGAGGCTGTTGTGTCCTACAGTACGTGTAAGAAGTGGTTCCAGCGGTTTAAGCAAGGGAATTTCTATATCCGTGATGCAGAACGTCCGGGACAGCCACAGAATGTTGACGATGAGGAACTGGAACAACTGTTGGACGCGGATCATTGTCGCACACAGTCAGAGCTCGCCCAGGAACTCGGAGTAACACGGCAAGCCATTGAAACATACCCGTTTCGAATGTACTGAATAAGTGGAAGACACATGGCGTGCCTGAAGCAGCAAAACGTACCGGCCGACCAGAAGAAATCAGTGATAGAGGACGTCGAAGCCTCAGGAGAATCGTTTCAGCTAATCGACGGAGTACTGCACAAGATCTCAGTGTATAGGTCAGTAAAAATGTTGGAACCTCGGTATGTACACGTACCATTCGCAGAGGACTTCATTCAATGGATTACCGTGATCATGCGGCTGCTCATAAGCCTTTCATCTCTACTCGGAATGCTCCTCGTCGTTTAGCATGGTGTAAAGAACATTTATCGTGGACCGTAGATCAATGAAAACGGGTCCTATGGACTGATGAATCCAGATACACGATCCATCAGTCTGATGGCCGTGTGTGTGTATGGCGGCAGCCGAGAGAACGCTATTTACCACAGTGTACTGTTCCTACGGTCAAGTTTGCAGCTGGCAATGTACTCGTGTGGGGGTGCTTTTCGTGGTGTGGTCCCGGCCCATTGGTTATCGTAGACAAACCTGTTAACCAGCATGTCTACCACGATATTCTGGACAATTATGCCATACCAACTCTGTGGCAATACCATGGAACCGAACCTTGTTGGTACCAATGCACCGAGCCATAAAGCAAGGACTGTTACGGCGTAGTTTGACGATAATTCCGTATCGTGCGTGGACTGGCCAGCACAAAGCTTTTATCTTAATCCCATAGAGTACCTAGGGGATGAATTAGAGCGCTGCATAAGAAGTTTGGAACCAAGGCCTATTACTAAGCAACAGTTAACGGCAGCATTATGTACTGAATGAAAGCGCATACCTATCGCTGTGTTCCAAAACCTTGTCGAAAGCATGTCTCGAAAGATAAGTGCAAGCATTAAGGCCAAAGGTGGACCGATACCGTACTAATGCACGTCAATAAATGCTATGTTGTGTTTCTCTTCTAGATGTCCGGTGACTTTTGTCGATATAGTGTATACCAATTTTCATTTCGATTGGATGATTCCTTCTGGGTGCTTTGTTCCTTCTGGCAAATAGTGTACAATGTGGAGACAGGAAGTATGAAAGAAGACATAACGAGAAACTTCTACAGCTCTATAAAAGGCCATACATCCTCTTATTTATCGGAAGCGACTGGAGTGGTTTGAGTATGTGTGTAGACAGGTGCTAGTAAACAAAACAAGATGGAGGGTTAGATCCAGGACTAGGTTGAATGACATGCGACTTGATGATCTTTGAGTAATCAATGCAAGACCTAAGAAGACATACACTGAAGTGTCAAAAGTCATGGGATAGCAGCGTGCAATTTTTTACTGGCGCTGCCGTCGTATACAGGCTTCGACGTACGCCACGATTTTTATCAGTTGCGCGATGTAATCTCGTGAGTCAGGTTGAATAACCGCCAGTAGGATTATGGCAAGACGACGTGAATTATCGGCGTTTGAACGAAGCATGGTACTGGAAGCCAGACGGATGGGACATTCAATTTCCGATGTTGTGCGAACATACAACGTTCCTCGATCCACTGTGTCACGTGTGCACCGAGAATACCTCATGGATGGAATTACCACCCACCGTGGAAAGCGCAGTGGCCGACCACGCGTGCTGAATGACCGTGACCAGCGGCCTCTGACCAGGATTATCCATGCTAACAGACAAACGACACTGACACAAATAACATCCATATTCAATGCAGGAGGAACCAGAAACATATCCATCAAGTCACTGCAGCGTAATTTGGCTTCCATGGGGTATGAGAGCAGAAGACCCACCAGAGTGCATTTAACACCACGACATCGGATACAATGCCTCACCTGGGCTCATGAATATGGTAATTGGACCCTGGAAGACTGGCAACATGTGGCGGAGTCATATGAGTCACACACCAGTTGTTAAGAGCTGGTGATAGGGTTCGGATGTGGCGCAGACCCCATGAGAACAAAGACCCAAGCTGTCAACAATGCACTGCGCAACCTGGTGGTGATTCCATACATATGTGGGATGTCTTTACGTGGCACGGTTTGGGTCCTCTGGTCCTCGTAGGGCAACAAAGCGATCGGTAATCCCTTAGTTGCCCTGCTAGGTGACCATTTGCAGCTCTTCATGGACTTCATGTACCCCAACAACGATTGAGTTTTCCAAGCGCTCAATGCGCCATGTCATCAGACCGAAGTTGTCCAAAATTGGTTCTGGACAAATTCTGGACAGTTCCGACGGATCGTATGGCCACCACGTTCGCCCGACATGAACCCAATAGAGCCCTTATGGGACGTGGTGGAAAGGTACATTTGCACCCAAGATCCTGCACCTACAAATACCAGGGAACTGGGGGTCGCTGTTCAGACGGCATGGCTCAACATCTCTCCAGAAGTCTTCCGACCGCTCATGGAACCGTTGCCATGTCGAGTTGCTGCACTTTTCCGGGTTAGGGGATGTCCTACACGATACTGGGTACGTATCACATGACTTTTGGCTGGCTGGCCTTAAAAGAATACGAATGAGCACATGTTTGTTTTTCCATTTCGCTAGTAGACTACAAACTACAATGCTCGTGATCCATTTGATAGAAGTATATTAATATGGGTCTCCCTAAGAAGGAATTAGTTGATAGAGTGAAGAGTTTGACCACGAGGGACGGTATTTAAGCGATACAAATATCGTGATGTGCAAATGTTTTAATGTTCGTCTAGAATAGCAGAAAAGGGATACTTTAATGAAACATACGACCTCTGCTACTCACTTAAAGAAGAAAAGCGTAGCTCAGCCAGGCCCATCTGGAGCTAAACGGCAGGCTACAATCGTCGATGGTTTTCAAGGGCAAAAACGTGCCAAAAAGGAAAGCGATTTTTTTGCAGAAGACAGGGTAAGAATGCGTTTAAAGCCAATATTCCCATGCATAAACTAGATCACCCAGCTGTTCGTGATTATTTTGCAAAATATAAGCCTGGTTCAGGTAACCTTCCTTCTGGAGATACTTTGAGACGTAAATACGTGCCACTTTGTGGAATTTCGGAGAAAGAGGCAATAAAAGGGCAGGTGAAAAATAAACCAGTAGTTGTAGTGGCAGATGAAACATCCGACAAACAACAGAAGTGTGTTTCTTCAGTCCTATTGAAAACTATTAATTCAGAACCAGAGCAGTCCTGTTTCCTGACGAGTGTATATTTTTTAAAAGTTGCTAATTCTTCTACTTGCTCTCAAGCAGGTGGCGCAGTGGTCTAAGCGATGGCCTCTGATCGTTCGTCCGAAAGGGGTCCGGGTTCGAATCCTGGTGATGCATGGATGTTGTGTTTGTCTTACGACACTGGCTCTCTCCCTTCCCTGGAACCAGTGACCCAAAATTAGGGACGGGCGACTGCTTATAGCCCATTGAAGTGCTCACGGTGGTCGTTAAACCTCCAAAAAAAAAAAAAAAAAAAAAGCTCTCAAACAATAATTGACACCTTGAAAGAATACAGAATTGAATACTTTCAAGTAAAGGGCCTAGTATCAGACTCTGCACGTTACATGACTGCGTGCTTCAACTTATTAAAAATACTTCTAGGAGACCACATTTTGCACTACCAATGTTGGGCGCATAAGGTGAATCTTGTGAATACCCCATCCCGGTTGTAACCAGGTGAAATTCTTGGTTCAAAGCTGTCATTTATTAGAGCGAATATATGGAGCATATTGTTGCTTTTCTCAATGAATATGAGGACGATAGCTTGAGTACCAGTTTGCTAAAGGAAAGTTTTGAAAATGAAATTCCAGCTTGTAAATTCTGCGTATAATTGACTTTCGTTTCTGAATTTTGTCCGAAAATTATGAAATTAATTGACAATTTAGAAGGATCAAACTATCCGGTCGCACGCTTTTTGTGGAGTAAATTAATAGATTTACAGTCTTCTCTTGAGCGTCAAAGTCAAGGATGTTTTTGTCTTCTCTTGAGCGCCAAAGAAAGCATTTTGACAAAAGAGAATGGTGAAATCGATCAGGAGCACAATATTATGGTGAAGACAGCAAGTGATAAGAGTTTGAATAAACTGACTCTCCACATGACATCCAACGCAACAAATGAAGCCTACCAGCATATCAGCAGACTATTTTGTCCATATGTAACCGCGACCACACCAACATCATCTTTGAAAACAAATTATTATTGGAAAGCTTCTCTAAAATACCATTTTTAAAGACATACTATGGGATGAGCTCATCGATAGACACAATCATTTTCACAGACAGCTACTTACAGTGGTCAACCAAGAGACTCCTGTTGATGTCATACATATTTAGAATTTTAAAAGCAACAAAATGCTGCTACCTAAGCTATGCAAAAGCAGCTATTCAAAACCTCCATAGCCCGTTTAACAGCGTGGATGCTGATAATTCAGTATGTACAACATCGTTTTACTGACAGAAGGCAAAGGCTAAAGGAAGAGAATGTAGAGACTACTTACTACAATGTTTTTTAACTAAGTATTTTGGTACTTAGCCTACCAGTACGTACACTTTGAAAAACAGTAAACAAAGTAAAGTAAAATTTGATAAACATTTTTTTTGTCTTCAGTTTTTGCGAAATTCCGATTTTTTCTTTTTTGGCGAAATTTACGTATAGCTATATAAGCAGTGCTTAATTAGGGCCACTGATTCCAGGGAAGGGAGAGAGCCAGTGCCGTACGACAAACAGAACATCCATGCCCGATCAGGATTCAAACCCGGACCCCTTTCGGACGAATGATCAGAAGCCATCGCTTAGACCATCGCGCCACTGGGGCGGCCAGCGCTGGGCTTTCATGCCCAGTTAAGGTAATAAAGTTTTTTTCCTAAATCAAGGAGAAGAGAAGGGGTGTATTTTGTCTTTTTTATCACCTTTTATTTTCCCAAAATATGATAGGATATATGCCTGGTTTATCTCCCCCTGGAGCGTAAATGTACGCATGCAAAATCTTGACATTGTGCTGACGTTTTTTCAACTGTTTACTGCATAGCATTTTAAATCACATTTCGTTGCGCGTTGTTTTGCTTTTCTTCCGAAACAGAAAAATAGGAGTGGTAGCCGCATAAGAAACACGAATCTTTTACTCCTCACCTGTTGCTCACATGATGCTGTTAACAGTATACTCATTCTGTTCATGATACAAGCAGCAAAAGAGCTGACAGACCACTTTGCTCTCCGCGAAATTCTTTGATTTGTTCCTTCCGAACATTTTACACTGGTTTCATTCACGGAAGGCATCTCCTGACATCGCATGAGAAGAAATCGTTACAAATTATGGCTCATTCGCGTGTACAATGGTATTTGAAACAAGGTTCTCAAATGCAGCTCATCTTCCAAGACGAAATTTGTTTTCCTCCACTGCAGCTGCTTCTTTGAATGTAATCTCAAAGCCGCGCAACTGTTAGGGACTAACAAAAGATATATCTGGCCTTTTCTTCTTGAAACACACGATGCTTCCAAAATGCAATCGAAGTCCAGATAACAATATTTTGTCAGATAACAACATTTTACCCATCTTTTATTTTTATTTCTTCCCACCTTTGTAAATTTGGATACCGGGCCTTTTTTTTTTTTTTTCTGATTGTGGGTTTAACGGCCACCGTGAGCAACTCAATGGGCTATAAGCAGTGGTCCGTCCCTAATTTAGGGCCACTGGTTCCAGGGAAGGGAGACAGTCAGTGCCGTAAGACAAACACAACATCCATGCCTCACGGGATTCGAACCCGGACCCATCTCGGACGAATGGTCAGATACCATTGCTCAGACCACTGCGCCACCGGGGCGGCCAGTCATGCCAATTTGGAACAGTACTAGCTGGTAGTTGCTCGATGATGGTTCAGAGTATCTTTATCTGGAGTGCTTCGATACCTTTTTTGGTACGTGAGAAATCGACTTTTAGTGCCCTCAAAGTCATCCTTCACACTGGACCACAGAGCACTGGAAGATGATACCGTGGAGTGACGTATCCAAATTAAAACTGTATCAAGCCAGTGGGAGGGTGCTGATCTGGCATCAATCACATGATGCCACGGACCCTTCATGTCAAGTTGAAACAGTACAAGCTGCTAGTTGCTCAATGATGGTGCAGGGTATCTTTATCTGCAGTGCTTCGGGACATTCGGTACGTGAACAAACGACTTTTAGTGCCCTCAAAGTCGACTCTCGATACTGGACCACAGAGCATCGGAATAGGATACTCTGGATTGATGAATCCAGATTAAAACTGCCAAGCCAATGGGAGGGTGAGAATCTGGTGTCAACCACATGATGTCATAGACCCTTCATGTCAAGTTGGAAAAGCAAAGGTTGATGGCAGCTCAATGATGGTCTGGGATATCTTCAGCTGGAATGCTTTGGGACTTTTGGTACGTGTACGGTACCAAAGGTCTCAAAGCATTCCAGGACCTTTGGTACGTGTATCGACTTTGAGTGCCCTTAAATACGAGGACATCCGAACTGACCATCTTCAGCCATTCATATCCAGCATGCATCCCAGTAGCAATGGCGTATTCCAGCAAGATAACTGCCATCCCAAAGGTCCCAGCTGGTTACTACATGGTTACAAGGGCATTGCAGTTAATTTGGAACGCTTTCGTAGCCACCCAGAAGCCCGGATTTAAACTCCGCCAAATATCTTTTGGATACCGTCGAACAAGCTCTTCAGGGAAGTCCCATCGGCTACGAACTTCGGCGAATTACGGGTAATTTTGGTGGAAGCATAAGGTCGTACAGTCCATGCATCGTGGTATGGCCGCCGTCGTTGGAATAAAAAGTGGCCCAACGCGTTACTAGGAAGATATCTTTAAATCGGTGTACACTCACGGACAATGAAATCTGCTCACCAAGAAGAAAGCATCGGATTGAACTGAAATTTTATGGACTTAAAAAGATCAATGATACACATCATGGCAAAAACAGAGCTGCAGGACAATTACAGAGGGATCTAAGGCACGCAGTCCGGTCATCTTCAATAGCGCGTCACACCGCCTCGTGCGGCGATACATTCTGCGATATGGTCCGGCATAGAGGCGAACAGACGCCTGATGTCCTGCGGCAAACTGGCCCACACGTGTTGGACGGTGTGCTCCAAATCCCGGATAGTGCGGCACGATGGCAGCTGGCGTTTCAATTGGTCCCACACATGCTCGATAAGGGACATGTCCGGGGAGCGGTCAGGCCATGAAAGTGTCTGAACATGACGTAGGCAGTCCAGCGCAACCCGAGCTGTGTGCGGGCGGGCATTATCCTGCTGGTATAGCGCACCTAGAATCTTAGCCCGGGAATGGGAGCGCACGGGGCCGTAGGATCTCATCCACATACCGCTGGCCCGTCAATGATTCGCGTACCACTACTAGAGCTGATTGGCTATCGTAGGCAACGGCTCCTCAGACCATAATGCCTGTTGTGGGGGAGGTGTGGCTCTCGATAGCGAGGTTGGGATTGTGCCGTTGACGCGGGGACCTCCGCCCCGGTCACGATGATCATCTGTCCCCAAAATGAAGCGGCACTCATCTCTAAATACCACACACACGTCGCCAGTCTGGCGTTCTATACCTCGCTCTGGCCCGGCACCACTGGACACGGAGCGAATGATGTTCCGGTTTTAATGACAGCACACGGACGGGGCGCTGGGATCGCATATTCGATTCCGCGAGGCGTCGGGAAATGGGTCGTGGGGCACACAGGAGCCGCTACACCTGCCTGTATAGTGAACCGGGTCCCCGTGGGATCCGTTTACCCTCTCTACAGGTGGTTCTCCTGGTCTTTCCGGAACCGCTCCGCCGTGTGGCAGTGCCGTCACGTGTCCACTGCTCCTAACTCAGTCGGATGGTATGGTCAGAATGATCCACGTGGCGGGTTACACGGCATGACGACCACCCTGCGGGTTTCTGCCTGACGATCAGGCCTCTCTCAAAGTCCGTAAGTTGCGGAAATCGACGTTTCTGGCATCTACCCGGCATTCTTGTCACTTTGTACTCTTGCTTGCGTCGGCCGGTGCTTTTAGCTTTCATGGGGCATCGACTACACGCCATTTTATAAGGCTGCCGGTTCGTGCTTGCAGCCCCGTCACAGGGTGTGCTGTCATGCGCACTCGCACTAAACGTGGATAATTTGCATACCAGCGGCACTTTAGCTATTTGCAGTATTTCGCGGTTGTAGCATTTTTCTTTCTAGGTGCGCAAAATTTCATTGTCCGCGAGTGTATTAGTATTATAGTATTAAGTTAGTTTGAGATTCAAGTTTATGCTTCGCTGAATCTCACTTTGTAGAGGAGCAATAAAACTCACACAGTGTTTATATTAAGTGCATTAATAGCTGTGTCATTTGCGAACTACACTGCTGGCCACCCAAAATGCAACACCAAGACGGAGGCATCCGATTGGCCTGAAATTCGCAGCACGCATCGCACGCGAGAGGACATGCAAACGATTTGCATTCCACCGAGAAGCACTATAAGAAGGGTGCACAGAAGGCGGGGTGTAAGTAGTGGAAGTGTGTTGTGCTGCCGGACCTGTGCGTGGGAAGCTTCCTGATGCCTCATCGCAGAATACGGCAGACATTCCAGCACGTTTCGGAGTTCGACACAGGACGAATAGTGGCTTATCGCGACAGCGGTTTATCGTACTGAGACATCGGCGCCCGTGCGGGACCACATCCAGCCATAGTAAGGCGATTATGGATTCGGTGGGTGCAGGAGGGACGGACGGACCGACGTGAGCGATTGCCGCAGCCGCGGCACACCACCAAATGAGAGGACCGGCATGTCGTGCGGCAGGCATTGACGGCTCGCACCACCACATCACGAACGTTAGCGCAGGAATTAGGGTGTGTTGCGCAACAACCTGTGTCAGCACGTACCGTTCGACGTCGTCTGCAGGAGCGGGGACTTGTCGCACGGCGCCCATTGCTCCGATTACCATTGACGTTACACCACCGACGAGTGCGGCGGCAGTGGGCCGTTGAACGACGGAATGGCATGACATTGTCTTTTTCGACGAATCACGCTTCTGCTTGCAACACCACGATGGTCGGATCCGCGTGTTGCGGCACCGCGGCGAGAGACTGTATGACGCCAGCATTATGCATCGCCCTACTGGTCCTTCGCCTGGCGTTATGGTTTGGGGCGCAATTGGATATGACACCCGCACCCCTTTGGTACACATCGCCGGTACACTCAACAGCCACTGCTACATCTCTGACGTTTTGGAGCCTGTAGTCCTCCCGTACCTGCAGGACCACCCAGCGGCCACGTTTCAACAGGACAATGCGCGCCCGCACGTGACACGCATTGTGCAACAATTCTTCACGGCCCACCAGGTGTCACTGCTGCCGTGGCCCGCCTGTCCTCCCGATATGTCGCCCACCGAACACGTCTGGTCGCTGATCGGCAACCGAGTAGCCCGGCAAGCAGCACCCGCGGCTACGCCTGATGAACTGTGGCAACGTATGGAAGCAGCCTGGACCGACATACCCCAAGCCCAAATCCTGTTTCGTTCGATGTCGCGGCGTGTAGCGGCAGTTATTGCCAGCCATGGGGGCCACACGAACTATTTATGTTTGCGTGTTCCGCAAGTCGCACGGGCCTGTAAGCTCAATCGTTTCATCTTTGTATCTGTTGTTATGTGTCCACTAAATCTGGCTTAGCTACCTCGTGTCCTTCTTGGTGTTGCATTTTGGGTGGCCAGCAGTATAAGTCGCTATAAGTGTCCCTTCTTCCCTTTGAAGAGTATAGGTCCCGCGTCTTACGATTATTTCAGTTCTATCACAGCTGTGCTCTGAAGTAATCCGAAAATTGTGACTGCTAGTCAGTCTTGCTATTGTCTATTACTATTAAACTATTTTATTTTTTTCAAGATGGAGAAGTCCCTTGTACGGAGTGTTCCGTCCTAATATTAATAGGTTGATTACATCACGTATTTATATTAACAGTGTCATATCATACGTTTTTGAGGGGATTAACATTTTGGTGTGCCGTGCTGAGTCATGGATAATTTATGGTGTGCCGCGAGTAGAAAAAGGTTGGGGAACACTGAGTTAAAGGACTGTCTGGTGAACGCCTGGTATGCTGTAGATATAGATGCACTCCAACACCCTGTGGAATCTATGCCAAATTGATACGTTCTGTAATCAGCCAGAAGAACAGATCTGGGGGAAAGTCCTCTTCCGTCAAATATGAGCCAGTTAAAGGACTGTCTGGTGAACGCCTGGCATGCTGTCGACGTACTAGTAGATACACTCCAACAACTTGTGCAATCTATGCCAAATTCATACGTTCTGTAATTAGCTAGAAGAACAGATCCGGTAGCAAATTCCTCTTCGTTAAATCTGAGCCAGTTAAAGGGCTGTCTGGTGAACGCCTGGTATGCTGTAGAAGTAGATACACTCCAACACCTTGTGCAATCTATGCCAAATTCATACGTTCTGTAATTAGCTAGAAGAACAGATCCGGTAGCAAATTCCTCTTCGTTAAATCTGAGCCAGTTAAAGGACTGTCTGGTGAACGCCTGGTATGCTGTAGAAGTAGATGCACTCCAACACCTTGTGTAATCTATGCCAAATTCATAAGTTCTGTAATTAGCTAGAAGAACAGATCCGGTAGCAAATTAATCTTCGTTATATCTGAGCCAGTTAAAGGACTGTCTGGTGAACGCCTGGTATGCTGTAGACGTAGATGCACTCAAATACCTTGTGCAATCTATGCCAAATTCATACGTTCTGTAATTAGCTATAAGAACAGATCCGGTAGCAAATTTCTCTTCGTTCAAATCTGAGCCAGTTAAAGGACTGTCTTGCGAATGCCTGGTATGCTGTAGACGTAGATGCACTCCAACACTTTGTGGATTCTATGCCAAATTCATACGTTCGGTAATTAGGTAGAAGAACAGATCCTGGAGCAAAGTCCTCTTCCTTCAAATCTGAGCCAGTTCAAGGACTGTCTGGTGAACGCCTGGTATGATGTAGACGTAGATGCACCCCAACACCTTGTGCAATCGATGCCGAACTGCACGTGTGCTTAATTTGGGCTAAAAGAAGTTCAAGCCGGTAATGAATAAAAGTTTCTAATTCAGTGGCCAGTATGTGTACATTCGAAAGGCATGAACGATTGCATTAGCAATTATTAATAAACTCGAAAAAAGTGAATAAAATGCAGAAAAGGATTTAATTTTCCGATGGTCTCGATAATGAGAGCTGCGGTGTTATGGGAGAAAAGGTTACTACGTATTGTCCAATGGCAAGTATACGAAAGGCGAGAGGATTTGTTAAAACTGCTAAATAGATCGCAGACACAAACTCAAAATAAGCAGAGGAACGGGGTTTTAATACTTCCGTAATCGATACTAGAACTCCTATTTAATAATATTCGGATTTATTTCGCAACGCAGAGCAGATTGCATGCAGTGCCGTGTTAGCGAGGCAGAGCGTAACCAACTGGCGCAGTTTTCCGAAGCCGTGGCGGCGGCGTCCATTGGCATCGGCCATGATTGATGAGGACTCATGGGTAAAAGGCATTATGCAGTTGCCTTTTGTGTTCTCCAGCTCAACGCCCCAGCTTCTCCTTTCCCCTTTTGTACGAACTTTTGTCGGTCTAACCTCCACACCCGTGAAATAACCCAGCCGAGAATTTAATAACACCGCAGAATATGCAACCACTGCCGAAGAAGAAAAGGGGGGAAGTTTCGAGAATATTGAAAGTTTTCTAAAGCAAAATCTGTTAAGAACTTCCCTTTGAAAGAAAGTTTGTGTACTTCGAATTTTCCTTCTTTCTAAAGGAAAGCCTTTCTTAAACGAACTGTTCGGATCCGTGTATTTGTTGTGCATGTCACGAAGCGAATGATAAATTGCGCACACATATATAAGTAGCCTAATAGAATGACAGGTGTAACTTAAGAACCAAAAATCGCATCCCCAAATCGCGAAGAAATATATTTTTCTTATTCCGCCTCTGAAAATAACTATGAAAATCAATTCACATAACAGCACAATGTCATCAACTCAGTATTATTCTTCAGAAAGGTAATTGAAATTGCCTTCGACAAAATAATATTGTTTCACAAATCTGAAGTTTTTCATGATAAACTTAAGGTAATTGTAATTGCTTTCAACAATATAATACTCTTTCACAAAATTTTGAGAATCTCCAGTCGTTCATGATAAACTTAAGGTAATTGTAATTGCTCTCGACGATATAATACTCTTTCACAAAATTTTGAGAATCTCCAGTTGTTCATGATAAACTTAAGTTAATAGCAATTGCTTTCAACGATATAATACTCTTTCACAAAATTGTGAGAATCTTCAGTTGTTCATGATAAACTTAAGGTAATTGTAATTGATTTCGACGATATAATACTCTTTCACAAAATTGTGAGAATCTCCAGTTGTTCATGATAAACTTAAGGTAATTGTAATTGATTTCGACGATATAATACTTTTTCACAAAATTGTGAGAATTTCCAGTTGTTCATGATAAACTTAAGGTAATTGTAATTGATTTCGACGATATAATACTCTTTCACAAAATTTTGAGAATCTCCAGTTGTTCATGATAAACTTAAGTTAATTGCAATTGCTTTCGACGATATAATACTCTTTCACAAAATTGTGAGAATTTCCAGTTGTTCATGATAAACTTAAGGTAATTGTAATTGATTTCGACGATATAATACTTTTTCACAAAATTGTGAGAATTTCCAGTTTGTTCATGATAAACTTAAGGTAATTGTAATTGCTTTCGACGATATAATACTCTTTCACAAAATTTTGAGAATATCCAGTTGTTCATGATAAACTTAAGGTAATTGTAATTGATATCGACGATATAATACTCTTTCACAAAATTGTGAGAATATCCAGTTGTTCATGATAAACTTAAGGTAATTGTAATTGCTTTCGACGATATAATACTCTTTCACAAAATTTTGAGAATATCCAGTTGTTCATGATAAACTTAAGTTAATTGCAATTACTTTCGACGTTATAATACTCTTTCACAAAATTGTGAGAATCTCCAGTTCATGATAAACTTAAGGTAATTGTAATTGCTTTCGACGATATAATACTCTTTCACAAAATTTTGAGAATCTCCAGTTATTCATGATAAACTTAAGTTAATTGCAATTGCTTTCGACGATATAATACTCTTTGACAAAATTGTGAGAATCTCCAGTTTTGACAATCTCCAGTTGTTCATAATAAACTTAAGGTAATTGTAATTGCTTTCGACGATATAATACTCTTTCACAAAATTTTGAGAATCTCCAGTTCATGATAAACTTAAGGTAATTGTAATTGCTTTCGACGATATAATACTCTTTCACAAAATTTTGAGAATCTCCAGTTCATGATAAACTTAAGGTAATTGTAATTGCTTTCGACGATATAATACTCTTTCACAAAATTTTGAGAATCTCCAGTTGTTCATGATAAACTTAAGTTAATTGCAATTGCTTTCGACGATATAATACTCTTTCACAAAATTGTGAGAATCCCCAGTTTTGACAATCTCCAGTTGTTCATGATATACTTAAGGTAATTGTAATTGATTTCGACGATATAATACTTTTTCACAAAATTGTGAGAATTTCCAGTTGTTCATGATAAACTTAAGGTAATTGTAATTGCTTTCGACGATATAATACTCTTTCACAAAATTTTGAGAATCTCCAGTTGTTCATGATAAACTTAAGTTAATTGCAATTGCTTTCGACGATATAATACTCTTTCACAAAATTGTGAGAATCTCCAGTTTTGACAATCTCCAGTTGTTCATGATAAACTTAAGGTAATTGTAATTGATTTCGACGATATGATACTTTTTCACAAAATTGTGAGAATTTCCAGTTGTTCATGATAAACTTAAGGTAATTGTAATTGCTTTCGACAATATAATACTCTTTCACAAAATTTTGAGAATATCCAGTTGTTCATGATAAACTTAAAGGAATTGTAATTGCTTTCGACGATATAATCGCCTGACAAAATTTTGCGAACCTCAAGTTCCTCCAAGGTTCGTACTGTTCCAAGCAAAACAAATCCAAGCACTTTTCAAAACCAAATTTTCATATATGTGTGCGCTGTTGGTCAGCCAATAGGTAGGTATTTTAGCAAGTTCAAATAATTAAACTTAGCTGGGACGGGCACATCTTCTTCACTTGACCTACCTGTTATCCACTGCCACCCTGTTGGATTATTTTATTAACTTTGAATTGCCCCTCTATTTTGGTGTTTTTTCAAAATCATTTTATTTTGTTGAATATTTTTAAAGGCTACATTATATTCGTATTCACCCTCCGGCAAGAACACGGCCGTAAACCCAGTCAACAGAAGTCCATCACGATTCGAGAGTACATCATTCCACTTATTTTACTCCCATGGCTGACGTTTTCCTTTATAGTGACGTCATAGCCAAGGTATCACCTGCGCACGCACTCCCCTGAGCTGAACGCAAGTTCTGCGCTATTTGATCAGATTTTCAATTCAATTCAATTCATTTTATTTTGCTAAGCGAAAAACAAAAGAACAGTACTACAGATAAAGCAGTTGAGACGATGCACAGCCAGGAAGCAGGGGGAAAGGCCAGCCAGGCCTGACACGGTCCCATGCTCCCTAGATCAGTTTTACAATGAGGGCCGTAGTTTTAAATTACAGACAATAAAGGTATCATTAAGAGAATCAAACAACCAAAAAATCAAACAACAACAAACAAACAAAATATATATATCATATCTCGATACAAAAGTCATCATATGAAACATAGTTCCCATCCACTGGTGATCAACCAAGTGGAGGTGAAGCAACTCATTTTAAAGTTTTTAATTTTTTTTAAAGTTAAAGTTATTTAAGGAAGTTAGCTCCATGGGCAATGAGTTTCAATAATGTGGGCCAATGTAGTTTAAACTTTGTTTCATGGCTTCCGTTTCCGGAAGAATAGGCCTAATATGTGATGTAATGCGTGTGCATCTGGGGTGTAATATGTATAATATCGGAATGTAAATTATTCTTAATGCGCTTGTACATAATTTTCCCAATATTGTAGTAATATAAATGGTTAATCGTTAGAATATTATATTTATTTGGGAAAACTCTTGTAGTATTATATAGTTAATACAGACATTTAACGTGGACCAGGAACATCAAACAAAGATCTTCGCTCTTTCCACGTTTATAAGTGAGTCACGGAAAAATTCTCATTGGCCGCCACCGGGTATCGAACCCAGGGTCTTCCAGTTACGCAGTTAGCGTGTGTGAGTCTGGAGGAATTCGAGGCCGCTGTGGTGTAACGGAAGCATATCCGGCGCGTAACTGGAAAACCCGGGGTTCGACTCCCGGTGGCGGCCAATGAGAATTTTTCCGTGACTCGCTTATATACGTGGAAAGAGCGAAGATATTTGTTTGATGTTCCTGGTCCACGTTAAATGTCTGTATTAATTATTCATTCGCCTTCTAAATATTTCTTCAGTTGCTGCTTACCATCTTTGGTGAATCCCCAGCATTGTGCAGGACTCCAAGAAGCAACCTGCCAAATTGGCTTGGCAGTTAGCGTGTGTGAGTCTGGAGGAATTCGAGGCCGCTGTGGTGTAACGGAAGCATATCCGGGGCGTAACTGGAAGACCCTGGGTTCGACTCCTGGTGGCGGCCGATGAGAATTTTTCCGTGACTCACTTATAAACGTGAAAAGAGCGAAGATCTTTGTTTAATGTAATATATAGTGTTAGTTATGAATTTCTATCAAATTTTAAGTCAATTAATCTTATATATTTGTTTTGAAGAATTTGAAGTTTTTTAAAATTATATTTAGTTGTCTGTACCCATGATAAAATAGCATAATTAATATGAGTCTGGAACATGGTATAATACAAATGAATTACTGTTTTGTAGGTTAGGTTTGTAAATATCAGGCTAATAACTCCAATATTTATACAGTTTGAGAAGAAGAGAATCAACATGATGGATCCATTTAAGGTCCCTACGTAAGGTAATCCCCAAATAAAGTAAGGGAATTTTTCTACAGAGAAATTTTTAATTGGAATTTTTCTACAGAGAAATTTTTAATAGGAATTTTTCTACAGAGAAATTTCCTATACAACTTTTAGCACAAATTTTACACATGCATTTTCATATTGTTACTTAAAAAAAAATCCAAGTGCTATTTACAGAGTCTTAAACTTTTTTTTAAGTAAAACTTGGATAATTCGAAGCTGAAGGGACCACAAAAATAATTCGAATTATCGACAAATTCGAATTAGGCAAGTTTTAATATGGGCACATTCAAGTTCTGTAAAAAAAAACAAGATATTTATTCATAATATACAAAAAAAAAAAGTACAGTACGGTGAATGTACAATTTTTTTGTAAAAAAAAACGTGAAATTCAACCTGCTTTTTAGATATTATGTTATGGGTAAGTGTAAATTCCTCAAGTTTATCGAGTGAATGAAATTGAGAGTCACTTACATTCTGCTGTCCCTCAACAAACTTCCTTAACTGCTGGAGGTGAACCAAGGCCTCTACTGAATTTGGAAGACGCTCTTCAGGAAATTCTGGCCATTCTAGTTCTTCATCTGAAGATACACAGCAGGTCTTCTTATTCATAACATCAGCCTAGATCTCATCATCTGTGAGCTCACCACAAACAGCTAAATTGTCATCAACTCTCACAAAAGCCTCATACGGTACATCACAGCCAACGTCTCCCCAGTACTCCACAGTGGGTATGATCTCCTCGCCACCATTACCTTGATGTAGTTGAGACTCATCATCGGGTGCTGGAAGCCTGCTTTTCCGAAGCAGTTGGCTATAGTTTCAGGTTTAACTTGTTGCTTCATTTAGAACAGTACATACTCATTTTAAAAGGTAATTGTTGAAAATATGAGAATACGAAAATGGGGTTTTCTTCGAATTAAAAGAAAAAAATGTTCGCATTAAAGGGGTTGTTTTAACATTATTTATATAGAAAATTCAAGGAACCAAATGAAAAATTCGAATTAAAAACGTTCGAATTAGACAAGTTACACTGTACTTTCAAAGACTTGAAAATGAACTTTTTTTTGTCAAGGACTTTTTCAAGGTTTTCAAGGAGCATACGAATCATGGCTTCATAATAAACTTAAGGTAATTGTAATTGCTTCCGACGATAAAATACTTTTTACAAAATTTTAAAGTTGGTGCGAATCCAGATGAAAGACAAAATTTTCGTGAGATTTCCATCAAGTACACTCGCGAACTACCTAACACACCCAACAATCTTGATTCGGATCGGGATTTGATGTTGGGAACTACTGACGTGCATGAAAGGCAACATTTAGGTGAGATTTTCATCAAACACTCTCGCGACCCTACGTCATACTCCCCACCGACTCTAATTTGGGTCGGGACCTGAGCTTGGGAAACGCTAAACAAAAATGTTTGGTGAGATTTACATCAAACACGTTCGCGACATTACGTCAGACTCCCAGAAACCCTGATCTGGTTCGAGACCTGAGGTTGAAAATCGATGACGTACATGAAAGGCAAAATTTAGGTGAGATTTCCATCACTCTCGCGACCGTACGTCAGATTTCCAGCAACCCTGACTTCGTTCAGGACCTGAGTGTGGAAACCGCTTACCTACATGAAAAGCTAAATTTAAGCGAGATTTACATCAAACACTCTCGCGACCCTACGTCAGACAATCGACATGATTTGGGCCGCTTACATGACAGTCAACATTCAGGCGAGATTTAAATCCGACACTCTAGCGACCCTAGCGTGAAACCCCAGCGACCCTAACGTGAGACTCCAGCGACCCTGAATTGAGTCGGACCTGAGGTTGAAAACCGTTGACCTACATGAAAGGCGAAATTTAAGCGAGATTTGCGTCAGACCTCCAACGACCTGATTTGGGTCGGAGCCTGAGCTTCGAAAGCTAAAGACAAAATTTCGGTCAGACTTTCATCAAACACTCTTGCCACTCTACGGCAGACCCTCAACGACCCTGATTTCGGTCAGGACCTGAGGTTGAAAACCGCTGACCTACATGAAAGGCGAAATTTAAGCAAGATTAACGCCAAACACTCTCGCTACCCTACGTCAGACCCCAAACGACCTGATTTGGGTCGGAACCTGAGCTTCGAAACGCTAAAGACAAAATTTTTGTCAGATTTTCATCAGACACTCTTGCCACCCTACGGCAGACCCCCAACGACCCTGATTTCGGTCAGGACCTGAGGTTGAAAACCGCTGACTTACATGAAAGGCGAAATTTAAGCAGGGTTAACGTCAAACACTCTCGCGACCCTATACGTCAGACCCCAAAAGACCTGATTTGGGTCGGAACCTGAGCTTCGAAACGCTAAAGACAAAATTTTTGTCAGATTTTCATCAAACACTCTTGTCACCCTACGTCAGACCCCCAACGACCCTGATTTCGGTCGGGACCTGAGGTTGAAAATCGCTGACCTACATGAAAGGCGAAAATTTAAGCGAGATTTACTTTAAACACTCTCGCGACCCTACGGCAGACCCCAAAACGACCTGATTTGGGTCGGAACCTGAGCTTCGAAAAGCTAAAGACAAAATTTTGGTCAGATTTTCATCAAACACTCTTGCCACCCTACGTCAGACCGCCAATGACCCTGATTTGGGTGTGGACCTGGAGCTTGGGAACCGCTGATCTACATGAAAGACAAAATTTAGGTGAGATTTTGATCAAAACCGCACGGATCCGGATTGAATCGCGGACGTTCAGTCATGAATCTAAAGCTTGGATGTTTTTCCCAGTGAAACAGTTAAAAAGGCGGATAAGGCGCCGCTTTTGCAATTCCTGGGAAAGGCTTCTTAGTGCAGATAAGACTCCAGAAAAGTATCGCAAAGAATGCTATCGAAAGTCGTTTTATCCGGCATCCGCATGTTTCGCGCAACAGCTTCCTTTGGAGTATCATCCCCCTAGTGCTCAGACCGAGCGAGAGGCTTAAGAATCTCCCTTGAGAACTAAAGCGGATGCCTCCATAGCCATTGGAAGCCATAGCCAGCTCATTACCAGGGCTCTTAATGGCCCTCAGGGATTAAGATCACAGACTCCTCTCAATGTGCGTGTGCGAGAGCGGCCCGTGCTCCTTAGGGTTAATCGCTGGCTTCTGTTTCACTTCCTCGATAAAGGAGCTCGCAACTAACAAGGTTTCTATTGCACAGCCACGAAAGGAACACGAAATTTACTCCGAGTGCCACAGCAAGAACAAGAAACAGATTTCGCCGCAATTTCGCAAAAATAAGAGAAAGGAACGAAGGAAAAACACGTTCACATCTAGAGAGATGCACCTCCGCAGAAACTCGTTAACCGACAATTGGAACCCGTAACCAGAAAGTTCGCACAGATTATTTTAGTGCCCTAATACCTGGTAATGAAAGGCTCTACTCATCTCTACCACAGCCTAAACTTTATCGTTCGGTAACGACTGAAACTTTATCCGGAAGATTTTCAAATGAAACGGAAGAAAGTAATTAATTACAGTATACTAAAAAAAAATCCCAAATGCATAAGCCACACTGTAAACAAGAAACATGACACCGAATTTTCGGGTGTAATTAACACGTCTTTTGAATCCATTCTGACGCAAATTAAATTTATCAAAGCTATTCAAAGTCAATGGAAAACAATGGTATCTGACGGAAGAAAGAAGTTTTTCAATCGGGTGTTTAATCCCTCAGATATTGCTGTAAACGGAATCGTGAGCTTACGCCCTCTAGTTGCAGACTTGTGCGTTAAGAAAAATATGAATTTATATGAGAAACATTTCGCACCGGAAACGCTCTCCAACACAGAAAGAATATTTCAAATCGGACTCTTCGAAACAGAGATATCGACAAAAATAAGATGTGACTTTACGCCCCCTGGTGGGAAAACCATGCATTATTTTAAGAAGAAAGTATTCGCAAAAGGTTTTTTGATATGAGCGGTATCAGTCCAAAAAAAAAAAATTTTTTTTTTAGTCGATTTTTCAGGAGCCCAGATTTGCTGCAAATCATCAGAAGCAGAAATTAACACTTATGCCGCCTGGTGGCCAAACCATTCTTTACGAAAGATTAGAAATTGTATGAAAAATATTTTCCATCAGGTGTTGCAAGCGACACAGAAAGAATTTTTCAAATCGGAGTTTTAGAAGCAGAAAACGCAATTTACCTTTGCGCCTCCTAGCGGAAAGTCTATGATTTACTTGAAAATTTTGAATTTATATGAAAAACATTTCGCATAGCAAAACACTACCCAACAAAGAAGAATTTTTTTAAATCGGACTCCTAAAAGTAGAGACATTGACAAAAATAAAATATACATCTACACCCCCTGGCGTAGAAACCATGCATTATTTCAAGAAGAAGAAAATGTTCCTGAAAGGCTTGTCGACATGAGTAGTATCGGTCCACAAACGACTTTGTTTTTCAATCGAGATTTTAGAAGCTCATATTTTGCTGCAAATACATCAGAAGCGGAAATTAAGACACGCCCCCTGGTGGCCAAACCATTTTTTACAAAAATTAGAAATTATGTTCAAAGGATTTCCTATTAGGAGCTGTATCCGCTGCAGAAAGAATTTTTAAAATCGAAGATTTAGAAGCAGAGATATAGGGGAAACGAAATTTACCTTTACGCCCCCTACCGGAAAGTCTATGGATTACTTGAAAATTTTGAAATTATATGAAAAACATGTCACGCCGAAAATTCTATCTAATAAAAAAAGAATTTTTCAAATCGGACCATTAGAAGCTGAGATATTGGCAAAAATAAGATATACATCTACGCCCCTTGGCGGAGAAACCATGGAATATTTTAAGAAGAAAATATTGCGAAAAGGTTTATCACCGTGAGTGGCATTGGTCTACGAAAGATTTTTTTCAATCGAGGTTTTAGAAGCTCAGATTTTATGGCAAATACATCAGAAGCAAAAATTAACTGGTGGCCAAAGTATTCTTTACCAAAAATTAGAAATTATGTGCAAAAGATTTTCCATCAGGAGCTGTATCCGCTAAAGAATACATTTTTCAAATCAAAGTTTTAGAAGAAGAGAGAGATATCGAGGAAAACGTAATTTACTTTTACGCCCCCTAGCGGAAAATCGGTGAGTAATTTGAAGAAGCAACTAACTATTCCTAAAATACTCTTCGACATAAATGGAATCGAAAGATGAAAGATTTTTTCAATCGGATGTTTAGAAGCAAATATGTGGAATAAAATGATTTTTTGAATTCGACATCATCTGTATTTACGCCCTCTAGCGGCGGAATTGTACAACGTAAAAAAAAAGAAAAACAATATGAAGGATCATCATTCGTATATCTCAAGTTTCCCAATGCAAAAAGAATTTTCCAAATCGGACTAATAGTTGCAGAGATATCGTGTCTACAGACGCACAAACCGATAACATAAGCACGATCTTTTTTTACAAAAAGGCGTGCTAAAAATAAGTGGTGTGAATTCAGGGAAAATTTCTGAAAATAACGTGCACCAAAGAAAGTTGCCGGTAGGTATTCGTCTTTTTCAGAAATTTCCGTTTTTAAGAGTGCCCGTTTTTTTCAACCCGTATTTTCACAGATTTTCCGCGGAGAGAAAATCCGTTTATTTCAGAAAAATCACTTACGTATTTGAACTGAAATTTCGCAAAACCGACGATTCTGCGGTGCATTTTTCAGCCTTTTCCCCAGAAAATCCTTTCGATCCAGTCAGGATTGAACCCGGAACGCTTGAACAGGTAACGCACGCCTTTAACCACTGAGCCACAGACACTCGGAAATTCGAGTCACGTACATCATAAAACAAATTACGCGACAATGATTTGTTTTTCTTTGTGAATAAAACGAATGATTTAGTAATTCTATTTTCTGTTGGAGCTTATGTTTCTGAATAGGTTTGTAATTATTATTATTATTTTTTTTCTGTAGGACGATTTTTCACAAATTAAGCATTTTTCGAAGCAACAAAATGCTTTTCAACATGATTTTTTTAACTGACAATGATTTCTAGTTATCTTTAAACCAGATGAAATGTACTTTTTTTATAGTATTATTTCCCAAAAGAAGAAAGGAAAAAACCTCCTAAATATAAAATTTACTCTGGATAGCTATAATAGCTTTTGTCTTAAGTTGTCCAAAGATTGATACACACACATCGTATAATCATCTGTAGAATAAGTTAAGTACCCGGCTTCTTACAGCAACGCAATACAGTGGGTAAAAAATTATTGCACAGCAAGTGTTTTCGCAATAATGTCATGATAACAAGATAAACAGAGCTAAAAACTGTTTCATTGCAAAGATGAATAGAATGTCAATCATTTACGTAAAAATATTTCTGTTGAATTCGTTAGGAAAAAGTGTACTGAGCAATTACTAAAAAAATCGCTACCAAAAAAAGTATTTGCACACTGCAGTGACATCACTAAGTCACCTCTAAAATTTGCATAAACCGATGTGCAGCGGTATTATAAGTACTGCAAACGTCAAGTGGTTGCCACAGTTGTATGTGTGGATTTCAGACTAGCTGCAGTGCTCAGCTTGAGCTGTAGTTCAACATGACCCGTAAGAAGTCCGAGTTACCCAAACATATACGGGAAAGAATTTGTTTTTTACGTATACAGAAAGGAAAGGCTATCCAAAAATTGGTAAAATTTTGAATTTGAACTTTTCAAAAGTCAGATGTATGGTGAAAAAGCACAACCAAACTGGTAGCAGGGATAACAAGAGGAGAACAGGTCGCCCAAAGATTCTTACTACCAGGGAGCAACGCCATGTTGTGAAAGAAGTGAGAAAAAATCCATTTACTAGTGCTCGAACTCTAGCTGTACAACTTGCGACACTATCAGGTAAGACTGTTTGTGCTCAAACAATAAGAAATGTCAATCATAAAAACTTAAAGTAGCAATCTTAAAAGCACGATAATTAAAACACTACGCAGGCTTCCGATGAAGTGAAGAACTTATTTAGTGTATAAGTTAAAAGATTAAAAATAAAGCCATAAGAACTTTCGGTCTTCCTAAAAGACCATCATCAGATGGAAGTACTGAAGCTTCAGTACTTCATTAAATAAGTTCTTCACTTCATCGGAGTTTTTTTATTGACTCATTCCGCACGAGAACCAGATATCTTGAAAAAGAAATGCGCTGCATCGTGCACAGTTACGAGGCAAAACGGCAAGGAAAAGAACTTTTGTTAGTGAAAGAAATAGAAACGTTTGGATTTCGCTAAAGCCCACGTCAGTTAACCAATCGAATTCTGGAAGAATGTTATATTTTCTGATGAAACAAAGATCAATCTGTTTGGCTCTGACGGTAAAAAATTTGTGTGGCGCAGACCAAACACTAAACTCCAGCAACAAAATCTCAAAGCAACTATGAAGCATGGTGAAGGTCATATAATGACATGGTGCTGCATGGGTTACAATGGACTCGGTAAAATTGTGTTCATTGAGGGTATAATGAATGCAAAGAAATATATTGATGTGTTGCGCAGCAATTTAGCAGACAGTGCAGCGAAATTAGGCATAAGTGATTGTTATCTCTTTCAACAGGATAACGATCCGAAACACACTGCACGTTTCACAAAAAAGTAGTTACTGTATAAAGTTCGCGAGAGGCTTGATACCCCTCCACACTCTCCAGACATTAACTCTATCGAGAATTTGTGGTATTTATTGGATTTATCTTTAAGGAAAAGAAAAAGTTCGGGGGAAAATGATCTAAAACTGAAGAATGGCAGAATACTGCACAAGAAACGGCTAAAAAAATTAGTAGAGTGTGTGCCAAGAAAGCTTCACGCCATTATTAATGCAAAAGGTATGCATACTAAATATTAGACAATTATTTTGGACTTTATTTATGACTTAGGGATGGTATCACTCGTGTGCAAACACTTTTTTTGCCAATGCCATTTTCGCCTATGTCTCGTCCCGTATTTTTTCAAAATTCTCAACAGAGTATTTTTTTTGTTTCATTTGCTGCTGAAAAAATATACTTTTCCCCCTATTATTATTACTATTTGTGTGTAATTACTGCTGAAAAACAAGTTGTGCAAATACTTTTTTTACCCACTGTATATAATAAAAGCTGGTGCGCAAAATAGGGGAGAGGAGGAGAAATATCCTGTACCACAATAAACAAAATTCATGCGGTATGCTATTGTTATATGGAAATATTCAAACTTTATTTAAATTGTAACTTTTGTTATTTTGTGTGCCAACGACAGTGAGAAATTTCCTCCCAAGTCAGAAAGACGGAAAGAGATTTTCACGCGGGTTTGTAGTCACATAAGATAGGAACAGATTTGGCGGGAAAAGCGTAGAGAAGGCCATCCATAGCATCCAACTCCCGCTGGAAGTATTTACTATTCAATTAGACCAATTATTATTCCAATATTTCCCCTTTTCCCCGATCTGACGACTAAAGATATGTGCAAAAGGAAACATCTGTCATAACGTTCAATTTTTTACTACTTGTTTATTTGCTTCCCTGCTCCAACGACAGGAACCTGCAACCGATTCTTAAGTTGGCGTCCACCACGATACATAAAATGAACCAAGCCAAAACTATCCACAATATCCGATCTCGCTACGGAACTTCAAAATTCGACAGACGATTGAAATTTAATATCAAACCTAAAGTCTTCTCACCAATCGCTCTTATTACCGGTAATTTATCGTCATGCGATACGGAAAAAGTGAGAAAGGAGTTTTTCCGTTAATATACAAAAGGACTTGCGGAAAGCTTTCTGAAAATTCAGAATTTTCCGTTAAAACGGTAATTTGCTGTAAATATTAGAAAGAAACTGTGGAAAGGTTTCTGAAAATTGAGAATTTTCCCGTGGTACGAAAAATCCGTGAAATTCAGGTTTCTTCCAGTCATTTCACGGAAAAAGTTTTATCAGAAATATGCTTCGTTAATTTCAGAATTTTTTTTTTTTTTCAGTGCACTTCTAGAGATATCTTTAGTGAAGCATGTTTCTGATACAACCTTTTCCGTGAAATGACTGAAAGAAACCTGAATTTCACAGATTTTTCGCACGATAGGAAAATTCTGAATTCTTTCCGCAATTCCTTTCTTATATTGAAAGTAAATTGCCATTTTTAAGATGTGTTAAGGAATAATCCAGAATTTTCAGAAACCTTTCATCAATTCCTTTCGTATATTAACGGAAAATCTCCGTTCTCGCTTTTTCCGTATCCATATGACGAGAAATTACCGGTAATAGCTGAGCGATTGGTGAGAATACTTGGAGTTTGATTAACTTTTAAATTTCAATCGTCTGTCGAAGCTACTGTGCCGAGGAAATATCACGAGAAAAAAAGATACAATTATGGATTAAATCTGCAGTTCGTCTAACTTCCGTTTGCGATAGTTTTGAAAGACGAAATTCCATCACCGGCCCGAAAAGGCCCACCAATTTCTCTTCAGTTTTGCATCGTTTCCGAGAATGACTAAAATGACAACAAAGGCGGAATTCCTCGAATCCGTGGAAGAAACCCATGCCTAGAGTTTACAAGAAAATGTTCACTCCGTCGAACTGCCGTTAACGGAAATCGTTGTCTCCACTTTCAATCTGAAATACAAACATTTATGCAATAAATTTATATTCAGCAACAACACTAGACAGAGGCAACTTCACGAGAAAAAGAAATTACGATTGCTGGAACAGCTTTCTTTCCGTTTAACTTTCGTTTTCGGAAGTTCTGAAAAACGGAATACCGTCCACAGACGAAAAACGACTCCCCCTCCCCTACATACACATACACATATCCTTCAAACATGTAATATAATGAAACTATAATGGGGCCATGGTGTCCCAATATAATTTCCTTTACTGGCATTTTAATAAGTATCATCTTTGATTCAGAAACGATCTATGTATAATGAAATGCCATAAGCAAATTGATAACGAAGAACAGTACACCAATTAAGTAGTAAATAGTAACACTGTACTAGTGATCCGATTTATTGGCATAGGAAACAGACACACACGCGTTTCCAAGCTTTCGCTAATCAACCAGATGGCTTTTTCAAGGAAGTTAGACAGAAACTGCAAACTGAAAAGTAGAACGCATTAACAATTTGAACGCGGGAATTTGACTCGACTATAAATAGATATGACGTTATATTCATTTAAAGATACGAGGCATCACGTTGGTTTCACGCGCAGTATCCTAGTAGGGAGAAGGCGTTACTAGAAGAATTGGTTCCAAATTTGTGGCAACTCCAGTGAAACACAATCATTGCAAGTATCGCTGTTGGTAATGAGCTCCAAGGTTTCCTGAATGGCTGTACGTTTAGGGTTAGAGTAGCTGGCTACTTTCTTTATATCATCCCACATAGGAGTATAGCTGACTTGAATTTGACTTACTGGAAAGTGCCGCGGCTACTTTACCATATTTTGTGTCCCTTTTGTGTTCGTTGACTCTGATTCCAAACGAACGCTTGGTCATCCCAATGTAGTATCATCGTTTAGAGCTGTACCGATACTATAGGGGGATCGCATAAACACCTGCTTCGCAGGAGAGAGATGGTTTCCACTATTTCTCTTTAGCATAGTATATAAAGATGCAGGAGACCTTATGCCGACGCAGTAGTTCATCTTCTTGGGGGCGTTTTTGAGTTTGTAAGATACACTTGGTATGTAGGGAATTGATCCTAAATAACGTCGCTGCGGCACAGAAAGATTAGAATGTTTGGCTCAGGCTTTTTGGATAATGCTACGTATCTGATTCAATGAATAATCTGCATCAGTGGCCAATTTGATGACGCTTTCAATTTCGTGTTGTCTAGAATGGGTATCGGAGGAAACAGCGAAGGCTCTTCGAATTCGAGAACGAAAGATAGCTGCTTTGTATTCTGCCATTTGGGAAACCTTGGAGATCATTACTAACAGCGATACTTGCAATGATTGTGTATCACTGGAGTTGCCACAAATTTGGAACCAATTCTTCAAGTAACGCCTTCTCCCTACCAAGATACTGCGCGTGTAACCAACGTGATGCCTCATATCTTTAAATGAATATAACGTCATGTCTATTTATTGTCAAGTTAAGTTCCCGCGTTCAAATTGTTAATGCGTTCTATTTTTCAGTTTGCAATGTCGGTCTAACTTCCTTGAAAATGCCATCTGGTTGAAGTGCAAAAGCTTGGGAATGCTTGTGTGTCTATTTCATGCACCAATAAATCGGATCACTAGTATAATGTTACTATTTACTGCCATTAGCAATTTTTGCTCTGATTTGTTATAAAATGTAACATTATCTTCAGTTTTGCATCGACGAAAAAATAAAGAGTGACATCGATCTCGAGAATGACCAAAATGATGACGAAAAAAGCGGAATTCCGCGAATTCGAGGAAAAATCTCATGTATGCAAAAATAAAAGTGTCGTTTTCCGTCTGGGGACGGAAAATGACCCCCCCCCAATTCTCTTCAGTTCTGCATCGATCTTGAGAATGACCCAAATGATGACGAAAAAAGCCGAATTCGCGGAAGAATCTCATGCCTGGAGTTGTAAAGCTGCTGCTGTTCCTTTTTTTTTTTTTTTTGTTAACCTTAATTTTAAGAAATTATTGAAAATTCCATGAACGTTCCTATCTCAACAGCAACTCCGGAAAGTACATTTTCTACTCTCAGGCTCCAAAAAATATACTTTCGAAACCCAATGTCTAATTCTTTACCTTCTGAACTTGAATTGCTGAACATTCATTGAGGAGTAAATACAGGATCCACATTTTGAAGGCAATGGCGGAAAAGAGCAGTTCCTTCGTACTTGTACAATGATGGAAAGATGTGTAAGTACAGAACAATTTAATTAAAGTATTAGCAAAACTTTACATTTTCAATATTCTGCACTATTATTTATTTCATAAAATAACTAATTTTAAATTGGGCCTTTATAAATAACTCCGAGAAATTGAATACTGGTAGAGAAGTACTATACTTTACATTAACCACATTTAATAAACGTATAGCCCTTCAGATTACATATCAGTATTTTAATTATCAATAAAATTGAAAATATATTAATGAATTTATATAATTATTCTAAACAAGAGTATAGCGCATCCTAAGATGATTGTTTTTAAGCTTTAAATAAATATTAATATACAGGAGATATTGCCCGTCCTGTGACGGAGTAAAATTTTTAATTGAAAGCAGATTGAAAACAAACCAAATAGGCACCGGATTGTTGCAAAGAAACATAGTAAAAACTTATATATTAAGAAATCATTCATGTTAGAACTAAAAATTATATGCCATTTATTTCCGTTTTTCAAAAGACTCACGATAAATAACATTCTGTGCACAATATTTGTTGTTTAACAATTGTAGATCAGAGCATTTCGATAGGATCCATATTTTGCAAAATGTGCAATATAATCAGCACTAAACTCGGAAAGTTGTTTTTGTGTAAACTTACCTTAATAGCTTTTACTTAGATTTTTTGCGTTTAATTACTTTTTCTCTGGCACACTGTTATTCCTTTCACGGCTTGCTTTAGACTGTCCTATTCGACGGTTAGTTTGAAACTTCATACCGAAGATTTTTCTACAAAATAATGCGACATCTGGTATTACAAATCGGAATTATCTAAATTCTTGACAATGTACTATTGGGGCGACATCTGCTTTTAGATGCAATCTTGCTCACTTTGACATCTTAAAATTTCAGTTTTTATTGTAGGTTAGAGCACTTAGACAGATCGATATTTTGCAAAATGTATAATATAATCAGCACTAAACTCGAAAAGTTAGTTAAATTAAAAAAGTAAAAAATAATTAAAGCATAGAAATTAATATTCCAATTGTGCTAAATTAAATTAATATACAAATGCAACTTGTCATGCTATTAAGATTTGAATTTGAATTTTGTAGATCAGATAAATAAAACTCAAGTCACTGATAATCCAATGCTATTAAAGTAGCAAGCGATCACCTTGACATCTGAATGTGATAGCGTGCAAACTCAACTTGCTGTGATATTAAGAATTCAATGCGAATTTTGTAGATTTGAAAACCAGTACTCGAGTCATTAATAATATAATGTTTTTAAATTAGCATGTGATCACCTTGACATCTAAAAGTGATCGCATGCTATTATATAGCAGGTAATCATTTTGACATGGAGCAACAATGCAGACGTTGCTGTGACGTCAAGCGTTCTAGACAGACAGCCAGATCTGGGTGTTTATATTATTAATAATGAATTATTGATAATTAATGCTTAATCTTTAATTGATTATCCCTAGATTACCCATTATTATCATTGTTTGGATATGAAACTACTCAAGACCCCCCCCCCCATCATTTTTGAATTTCTACACCCTTGGCGAGAACGTAGTTCAAGTACTATTTATTTGTGGAATGACGAAAAAATGAAATATTTACAGATTTGAAAAGAATAATGATCTAAAGCAACTTATGGGATTTTACTAGGAAATTTTTTCTTTAATAGCAAATTTTCGGAGAAAACTCTTCTCCTTCTTCAGGCTGTCTTGTTGTTGTCACTTTTTCCTTGTCACTATCACGGTTACGGTTTACCTTGACGGTTACGGTTAACCTTGACGGTTTAGGTTATTTTTCAACAAATCCTGCCAGATGTTAGGCAGGGAAAGTAGCAAGCGATCACCTTTAAATTTGCTATTAAAGAAAAAATTTCCTAGTAAAATCCCATAAGTTGCTTTAGATTATTAATTCAATTAAACTAGGAAGCCATTTCTCAACATGAGCTTTATTCAAAGAATAATGAGATTTACATAGATGGGTGTGAAATGGATATGTGGGTGTGAAATGGATATGTGGGTGTGGGTGTAAAATGGATATGAAAAATATTTACAAATGCTGATGAGTGTCAATTCGAAATATATACTTTTTTTTTTTTTTTTTATGCAAATGGTATTGCAAATGTCTTTGAAACAAATGCGCATTTACAACAAGTTAGTAAAACCATGCAATGCATTGATTATGATACGCCTTCCAACATACAAGAAATCATAAGTTATTACTCAAGTTATGAGGATAATGGCTGTGGAATAAATTTCGCTCCTGTCCTCTGACCCCATTTAGATGCTATTCAACAGAACTGGTTCAGTACACCTCCAGAACAGCATGATAAAGTTTTGTCGCGATCAAAACATTGCTACGTAAGTTATGACGCATAAGGGCAATGGAATGGATTCCGCTCCTATGTCCTGACCCTTGACCCCATTTCGCCCATTTTCAATAGGGTTTGTTCCCAGGTTGCCCCCTACTACATTTTAAAATTTCATCGAAATCGAACCATTTTTAACGCGACTCATCGTGCGGACAGACAGACGTACAAAACTGGAACATATACGCTTCTTCAACCTACTGCTGGAAAGTGTAAAAAAAGCAAACAGTGTGAACTTGAAGATATGCAAATTTAGAGATGGTGATGAGTGTGATCTCAAAAACCGCACCTGAGTTTTGGATATGCAGATCACCAGTTCGTTGATAACAACAGTTGGAGAGCAGAATAGAAGCAACAAAATATAATGCAGTGAAAGTTCACTAACAATGCGGAAAGTGTGATGAGTCATGTGACTTCTGGGTTAATGTCTGAGGTCAGAGTTCTCGTGATGTGAAAACAAACACGTAGACAAACTGAAGAATTGATGAATAGTTGAAATACACATTATCGCAAAGGAATGGGGGTTATATTCTGAGTCGGATTCTGTTTTGATTAACTAAGAGCCATCCTGTTTGCATAGACCATTTAACATGAAATTGAGAAACAGCTGAGATTCGAAGTGTATGACTGTTTTCTAGTTGTAGTAGGCATTTTAAAAAATTACGGAAAGTGGTACATAGAAATCTGCTTGCTCTTCTTCCTGAAAGATGAAAGGTTGCATTAAGAAGTTGGACGTGATAGATGATTGATTTAGTCAAAATAAAAATAAAAGGACAGATGTCAGAAGGACAAGCAGTACTGGGGTCATGGGCGAAAAGAAACAAGTAATTACTAATCAAAAACTTCTATTATGGGAATTCTTACAAGGAATTTTTTTATTTTAATTGCAAATTTTCAGAGAAAACACTTCTCCTTCTTCAGGCTGTCTTTTGTTGTCACTAATTTTCTGTCACTATTGCGGTTACAGTTATTTTTCATCAAATCCTGCGAGATGTTAGGCTTGATCATCCTCTGCAGTCATTGATGAAGGAATTCTGATTTTACTCAATCTCTATTCCTTCTTTTAGCTTTCTTTTTTGAAAATTGCTTTGGAAACTGATGACTTTAAGGAAATTCCAGTTCATGTTGTGACCAGTTTCTCTAACATGCCTATCTAAACCTGTCCTGTTGGAGCAATTTTTTTTAAGCAGCTTTATGCTCTGCTATACATTTTTCTAGTCTGCAACCTGTCTCACCTATGTAAGATAGTCCACAACTATAAACATATAAAACGAACGAAACACACAGTCACATATGGTAAAAGGTTCGTTTAGCGGTAGCTTTCGGTCATCCTACGACCTTGATCCCCTGCAATCCATCCAAATAAATGGGATTTGGTGAGGGGTCTCTGAATTGCAGTTTTTGGTGAACAAAATTTCAATGCTCTCTTGGAAACGCAGAGATGCCTTGTTGATGAAAGGGGCAACTTTTTTGGTTTCTTTCCAAATGGGAACCACAGAGGTGTCTTCAAGGGTTAGTGCAGATAAAGCTGTCTTTGGAAGACCATTGGAAACATCTTTTTTGTGTTCACCAAGTCTTGTTTAGATGCTTCGGTATGTGCTTCCAATATACACTGAGAGACCAGAGGAAGTTGAAAGGGGAACTACATTTTACTTCATAGACAACTTGTATTTTTAAAATATCTTCTCCTCTCTGAACTATTTTAGGGAAATTTTTTCGCAAAAGCAACAAGTAAAATTCACTAAAAAAATTTCTTGTCACAAAGGTTTATTTGAGTCCTTAAAGAGCATTGGTATGAAGTATAATATTAGGCTAGCTCCAAGTTTAGAGAACAAGGTTAATAATTTTTTTCCTAAAAATAGTTAGTTCACAGAGAAGAAGATATTTTTAAAGTGCAAGGTGTTGTCTATGAAGTAAAATGTAGCTGTGGACTATCTTAGATAGGTGAGACAGGTCGCAGACTAGAAACTCATATAGCACGGCATAAAGCTGCTATAAAAAATTGCTCCAACAAGACTGGATTAGATAGGAATGTCAGAGAAACTGGTCACAGCATGGATTGGAATTCTCTTAAAGTCACCAGTTTCCAAAGCAATTTTCAAAAAGAAAGCCAAAAGAAGGAATACAGATTGAGAAAAATCAGCATTCCATCATCAATGACTGCAGGGAATTATCACTGCCTAACATCTGGCAGGATTTGATGAAAAATAACTGTAACCGTCAAGGTTAAATGTAACCGCAATAGTGACAGAAAATAAGTGACAAAAAAACAGCCTGAAGAAGGAGAAGAATTTTCTCTGAAAATTTGCAATTAAAATAAAAAATGTCCTAGTAAGAATTCCCATAACAAAGTGTTTGGTTAGTAATTGCATTAAGAAACTGGGAAGCCAATTCTCAACATGAGCTTTATTCAAAGAAACAAGTAGTCGTGGATGGAATGAGTAGCGTGGCATGCTGAATGGGCGATTCGGAACATATATTGGAGTAAAGGAGCAACGATATGGCACTGTTAATAAAATGGGTCAGATTGGTTGGAACTTGAGAATAAGTGCAGTCGGGGGAAGGAACGATGCGAAAGCAATGAAGGGTGATAGGGGTGGGTAGTCTTTGATGGAGGAAAAGCCACTGAATATTTTCATCTATGGCGAGAACGTAGCCTGAGTGAAACGAAAATCACAACCACGAATGGCTAATCTGCAGCGGGAAAATCGACTGGCAGATCCTGGAAACAAGAATTTGAAAGAGTCATTTTTACTCAGGAGAAAAAGTTGAACTCAGACAGTGTAGAGTTATGGAGTTCCAGCCCCTGAAATTATTTGTGTATATAATAATATTTTAGACATTATTGGTAAATGTGTTACTCATGCTATGTATAACAGCTGAAGCCACACGTGTTCTTTGGGCAAGCAGGTGCATCGCCTGTGGTGATAAGCGACGAGACGGGTTTGACCCGGTGTCCTTGTCATCCGAATTCGGCCATGTAAGGAGGCGAGATTACCGCCAGAGTAGCAGAATGTAGACATGCACGCGTACTCGGATAGATTCCATATTATTAGCAGATTTTGCAGATAGTTTTTGCTTGTAGATTAAACAAAAAATGAAATGTTATTAACAGCAATTACAACGCTTACTCGAGGCTTTACACTCAAATTGATAAATTTAATTCTGTTTTAACTTGAACTTTCAATCATTCTCCACATCTTCTGAGTTTTTTTGTTTTTGTAGACATTTCTGGCCTCTAGATTTTATCAAGGTCTGTTCTCCATGTATAGAAACTGTATCAAAAGTTTTATTAACATATAAAGAATTTAAATTTAATTGCCAGGTTTCTCTTGTAGTTGCTACTTATTAAATTAAAATCTTTTCCTTATGCATTTTGCAAGTTTACTATTTTTAATGAAATTGTTGAAAATGCTACTTATGATTTTTAAAGTTAATTAATAGAACTGTTTTTCTGGATATGTTTTTTTTTTCTTTAGTCTGTTGTTTTTATGAGGTTCATGGTCCAATATTTTACCATAAAGGTCCATTTTACACACATTGCTGCACATTCAACTGTAATGTACTTATTTTGTCCTAATTGGAATCTAATGTTCTAATAATTATTTATTGTTTTATTAATTTTTCTTTAAATTATCTTATTGCACCGATATTCTTGATTCACGGGTTTGCAGCAAGTTTTCTGTTTCAATGGTTGTGTACGCAGATACATTTTATTTTTATACAACTCTGATTACCACCTATGGCTAGATTGGGCACCTCCATGAAGGCATAGCTTCCAGAGACAGAGAAAGAAGGGGGGATGCACCAATATAAAAGAAGCAGGGGAGGGGGGCATAACTTGGGGCTTTTTTGGGCTTGTGTGGCTTTTGCTGGTGTTTGACTTTGGTTGGGTGGTCAGATGATGATGGCGTTAGGAGGGGTTGATAGGATAACCCAGGAAGCTGAGCTACCGGGTGTGCATACCAAGGCCATGTGGTCCAGCGTCGGAAGGTGGGTTTTTTCTCCGGTATGGAGAGGGTGACTTATGGTGACATCGGTAGCATTCATTAGGAAATCTCCTCGGCGTAAGAAAGTGTAACCAGTGTCTGGAAGCAACTATATTTGGATATATGTACAACCAGAAACAGTATCCATGCATCTCTTCAACAGTTCTTCATGGCATTGTTGTGAACAGGAATTTTCAGCTTTAACAAATATCAAAGACCAGAAAAGAGAAAGGCTTTTTTGTGTTGATAAGGAGATGAGAGAGTTTGTGTTTGTCTTGAAATAGACCTAATATAAATGAGATTACCCAATATAAACAAGCTCACACTTCTCATTCAGTCTGTATGTAACTGTATACATACTTACTTCCAGTTACATACAGTATTTAAGAGGCATACAAATCATGTTTTTTTTTTTTTTTTAAGTAGCTGTATTCAGGGGCAGATTGGCCCACCAGGACATTTCCCAGTGAACCACTCAAGAAATGGCCCATTTTTTTCGTAATCGTTTAATTTGAATTTTTGAACAAACAAATAATTATTTTACAGTTATTTTCCTAAGAAAAAAAGTATTTCTTTCTATCTATAGTTTGGGTATTTGTTCTAAAGAGACATAGCAAAATCCTATGCACTTATACCAGAAAAGTGCAGCCAGAACAAGTAAACTGTTATAAATTAATTAGGAAAAAGTTAACTACAGTTAGACATAGGTTGCTAGCCTTGCAGCTCAGTGTAAGTGGTAGGCCCTACCATCCTTTTCTAATTTTGACGGCGACACTCACACCCATTGTAATGGTCCATCATTTCAACACCTTATTTGCATATAAACAAAGCTATTCTTGGGCAGAGATATTCTGCAATGCGTGTCCTTCCCGCATGTATCTTAAAAGTAACAATGATATATCACAGAACTGGTTCATATGAATCAAACTATGGGTCTATTGAAGGAGGAGGTACCAATATGCATTTATTTGGCAACTGATCATGTAGTAGGTGAGCAGTGACAAAATGAATCTTAAAATTAATTTCGTAGGAAAATTGTTATGCGGCAGCATGTGCACATATGTCAATTCTCAGAATAACCATCACAATGATTATGTAGGAACTGGGGTTTTTGAGAGATTCGTGATTTTGTCGAAACCAAATTCTTCAAAAAATAAATAAATAAATAAATAAAAAATTGTCCAGTACAACACCCCATGAGAGGATTTAGGAAATTCTTTTTCATTAAATTGTTCTTAAAATCTGTTCACATTTTAACATTTTCATTTTAAAATGCATTTTTTGACAATTCTCTTTCATTGAGGATCTAATAGAATGTTTTTACATAAGGGAATTTATGAGGCATTCTCCTGTAGGTATGAGTGTTTTTGTAATGGACCACAAATTCTTGGTCTACTTTTGTTGTCCCAATCCACCCCTGGCTGCATTGTTTTATAATTTAAACTTTCTGGATGGCTGATGATCATATCATAAAGCAGTTGTGTTCTATTTTATGAATCAAATGCTGCTAACTAGTACTTTTTTTAATGTGTTTCTTATCGATAAAAAATTTGGTGTAGCATGAGCAAATTTGTATTCTGAAAAAGGCCAGAGAAAAAAAAATGTTTGGAACCACTGCTCTTGATCTCTATCATGGCCTGTTGTTTGTTCTCAATGTATAGAAACTGCATCAGAAGTTTTGCTTACACAGAAAAAATTCAGATTTTGTTGCCAGGTTCTTTCTATAATAGTCAGCCATTAAATTAAAATATTTTCATTAAGTATTTTGTAAGTACTATTTTTGACTTAAGTTGTTGAAAATGCTATTTATAAATTTTGTACGTTCATTAATGGAACTGTTGTGTTGGGTGTAGAAACTTTCTTTAATTAGTCTCTTGCTTTTATGAGATTCACAGTCCCATATATTTCATGCCACTAAGGTTCGCATTTGCATAACAGTATGCATTTTCCCAATTTACTGTTTTGATCTTTATTATTAATAGCTGTTTCACGTTCCTTAATTTCAGACGTGAAAGTGATCATGGCAGGAAAAGGCCAAACTTTTCCCGCATAGGAATATGCAAAAATGAGTAACCTTTCAGCATTTGTTAATTTCCCTAAGCACCATATATATTAACATATAAAAGCCATAAAATTGATCTAATTTGTTTTCCTTTTCAGATTTTAGTAATCAGATAGTTTACCGACACAAAAATTTACATGATGCAGGCATGAGTTCTGGATGGTTTCAAATAGCAGCGAACCCTTTATTTCCATAATATCATCATCATTACTGTTCTGTCTCTTGACAGGTCTAACGGTAACTCAACAAGTTCTCTTCCTCCAGTTTTCTCTGTCCCTTGTTTCCTCTTTCAATACTTTGTGCCCATGATATCATCAAGCATCATTAGTCGTCTCCTTCCTCTTGGTCGCTTTCCTTCAATTTTCCATTCTATAATTCTTTTCAATAAGCTGTCTCCTCTTAACACATGTCCTGTGCAGTTATAATTTCTTTTTCTTATGGTCTTTAGAATATTCCTTTCTTCCTCAACTCTGCAACACGTCATCATTGGTAAATTTTTCAATCCACTATATTTTTTCCATTCTTTTCCATAACCACATTTCAAATGCCTCCAACATTTTAGCTTCTTTCTTCCCAATTGTCCATGTTTCTGCCCCACATAAAGTTGTACTCCAAATATAGCATTTAATAAGCCTTTTCTTTAAATTTTTATTCAATTTATTACCAAAAAAATTTTCTTGTTGTAAAATGCATATTTTCCTTTATTATTCTTTCTTTTATTTCCATGCCACATTTTCCATTTTCTTGGATTGTGCTACCAAAGTATTAGTATAGTCTAACTTGCTCTGCATTTTCGCTATTCACCATCACCTCAACATTTTCTGGTCTGGAGACTCTCATCATTTTTGTTTACTTTGTGTTAACTTTTATACCATATTTTATGCATACACTTTCAAATTTTTGCATTAGATGTTGTAGTTTATCTTCAGTATTAGCTCTTATTGCTTGGTCATCTGCAAATCTAATACTTTGTATTGTTTTTCCTCCGATAGTGATTCCTCTTTTCTCTTCATCAAATGCTTCTTTTTTCATTTCTTCCGCAAAAATATTGAAGAGTGTTGGTGACAGACAGCATCCTTGTCTTACACCTCTGCCAATCACACATTTTTTTAGTTTTTCCTACTTTTGTCTTTTCCATAATGAGTATATTAAATCTACACATAAAGACCACAAAACTTTCCCACTTACACCCACTTTCTTGATAGTTTCTCCAACAATTATTTTAATTTCATCAATAACCAGTACTTTTTCAAGCCAATCATAACAGAACTTGTTTTTCTTGCAATCATCACACATCCGAGAGTTTTATGTTCATCTGTTACTGCAACTAAATCAGCCATTTCTGTGAAACACAGAACAAAAAAAATTCCAATTTACTTCTAAAAACACACACATGTTCATTGAAACTGTGAACTGCCAACTAGACTACAAAACTATTACAATGATGATTAATAAACTGTTTGTACTGCACCTTGAAAATGCAGTTACCCGATCCCCTATAGCCACGTAGGACACTGCGGTCAATGCAAAGTCGGCGACATCTTCGCACCCACACTAGTATCACACTAATCAGCTGTAAAACCAAGCCTTCACCAGGGAAGCCCCACCTACTTACTGCCTTTGCAGTTGACATGCTGCAGCCAATCACAGTCAAGTTCCCCAGCTCAGAAACATCAGGGCTGGAAAACTTGATGTTGGCATTGCTCAGGGTTGTGACTCATCCTCATGATCTGCAATAGCATTACATCTGTCTCCAGCTTTGTGGGACAGTTTAAACAGACCCCCCCCAATTATTGCATTTCAGTAAACATTTCTCATCACATTGGTACAGTAACCATTTCTCATCACATTGGTACCATAACTATTTCTCATCACCTGTTACAATTCCTACCGAAAATGGTTCATTTCTGTGACGAGAAAGCAAAGAAACACAGGTACGGATTCTCTCCTTCCGTTGCTTTGCAGAAAGCTGGTGCAGAATCCAGTTATCGAACTTGGTGATGAACCCAAGCGCATGCATCTGTCTTTTGACTGTTGTTCTGTGTGCTGACAATGTTTCCGCTAATTCCTTCAGGGTTGGATGTGTGTCATTTGTTATGGCTTGGTCCACATCCTCGTCAGAAACCACAGATGGACGTAAAGCACCTGGTTGATCTTTACAGCTTCTGTCTTCATCCCGGAATTTCCGAAACCAATGGCAGCATGTGCTATCATCAACCGCATCCTCTCCATACACTTGACAGATGTTGTGGCAAAGTACTGCCTTTATCGAACTCCTACAGTAAACAATGTTGAATGTGCTCCTTATCACATGCCATGTAACACTGTCCGTGATTTCCATTAGGAATGACTCACTCGGACAAATGGGTGCCTCTATAGGCTCTACTGTTCCAACCTTTATTGGCCAAAAATTCGGCATCACAGCGTCATCTGTGACGCAACTACACCAATCGCAATTTACATCTATTACAAAAACGGGTAGAATTTTAGCACACACCCAATACATTCTCCCAGTTAAAATTCAAGAAAAATTCACACATTTCCCAAAAATCAGTATTTTCAAAAATTACACCAATATTTCGACTCTACAGTATTTATGTCATTATGAATGAATAAGATGTTTATATGTTGTCTATGAAAGCTCTGTGTAAAATGAAAAAATTGCAGCTGGAACTAGTGCATCTGCACACCCAGTTTGCTGGTGGCTGTCATAAGTGTCTGTTGTGATGTTTCGGCCTGAGATGAGAACCCTTCCCTTGTTCTTCTTCTATCACTTTAGTTTTTTTATTATTGTTACAGAGATTTATACTAGGTTGTAGGATTCCATATAAAATCACAATATTGCAACTTTTATTCCATCTCGTTCTCCACTTCCTTTGCTTTCACAAAGCGTGAGAGAAATTTCTCAGAGTCAGTTCCCCATTAAACACCGGATGCACAGTTAATTTGCTAAGACAACAATGTGTCTGAGCTTAGTATTTGCACATTGTTTGTTGAATGGATTTTAACTCTATAGCGCCTCTTTTGATGCTTTACAGATTTCAATTTCAATGCTGCCAACTAATGGACTAGCCCCTCACATTTTACTTAGCGGCTTTAGATTTACCAAGGGCAGTATGTTTGTTTCTCACGGGGAACTTTCGGATGTGTTTAAGGGCATTTTTGGGTCACAAGGGAAGAGGAGGTGAGATGACAGCGGTCTCTGGTCTAGGAGAGCGAGCGGTCGCACATAGCAGGACGAAGGAATTGCCCCAGAGTAGGCTGGGAAGTTTTAGGCTGACCGGCAGGATAGAGGATTTCTCGACAGCGCGAGAGATGATCGAAAGCGGGACTTAAGAAAAAGGAATTGGAGTTTTAAGCGGAACAGCGAGCAAACATAGCACAGCTAACAGACAACCTTTTCAGGCGATTAAGTGAAGAGAAGAATAAAGGTTTCTTAGACATATTTACGGATCGCAAGAATTATTTGCTTATTACCTATTGCATACAATTATTATCATTTGTTTATTACTGTTAGTTATATTACTATCTTCAACCATATAAGACTTAGCAACTCAACCACGCAATATTTATGAGCATGTTAACAACAGGCTACAAAGATAGCAATTAACTTGTTAACATTATAGTGCTTTTAAGTCCATTTCAGATTGCTATCTACAAATGAGGAATGTGCTTAAACTGTATTTTTCATCATTAACTCACAAACACACAGGTATGCACACATACATATGTCTAGCATGATAGCAGGCCCAACTCATAAAAACACATATGCATAGTTGACAAAGGATAAACATAAAAGCACAGTATATATACGAGTATTCACGACACTGTAGAAAAAGTGCAGAAGAATATCAATTATCTAAGACAAAGCAACAACATTTTTAACAGCATGCATGCATACAGATTCATGGTGATAATAATTACCTTCAGTACACACCGAGTGATCACTGAATTATGGCATCATTATCAAAAGTGGATGCGTGATTTCTACAAAGGCACAATTAGTCAACCAACGTAGCATATAAAAGGTTGAGTGGAGCAGTAGGTAGTAAAATTGGGAGTGTCATGGGTAAACAGAAGGATTTATCAGACTTTGAGAAAGGACAGATTATGGAAACTCGGAGCGCGTGTGCCTCGATTTCCAAAACGACTGAATTGGTGGGTTGTTTGTGAGCTGCAGTAGTTAAAGTGTATCAGGAATGGCATGAAAATGGTGAAACAATGACTCAGAGGCAAAACTGCACAGGACAGCGAAAGGTTGATGTGAGAGGAGGGCACTGCGTCCGAAGACTCCTACAGGCCAACAGACGCAGCAGTGTTCAATAGCTGACTACCCAATACAACAGAGGCCAACCCAGAACAGTATCTGTCATGACCATGCATTGCACGCTCACATGTATGGGCTCCGAGGATAGCCTCTCCTAACCATGGTTCATCAGTGCAAAAGATTCTCCTGGTGCAAAGATCATGAAAGTTGGATGTCGGATGACTGTAAAAAAAATGTGCTGGTCTAAAGAATCGCAGTTTTTACACTGCTATGTGGATGGTCGTATATGTATTTGGCGCAAAACAACACAAGCCACTCAATCCATCCTGCATGGTCTCCACAGTGCAAATATGTGGAGGCGGCTGTATGGTGTGGGGCATGTTTACCTGGCAGAAACTTGGGCCCCTGGTGCATGTGGAACAGCATATAACTAGTGCCCACCATCGTGAATTGCTCGCTGACCCTGTATACCTAGCAATGTTGCACTTTTTCTTGAATGGTATCGATCAGAGCTACGGAATATAGACATATGTGGATAGTTTCCAAATTATTAGCAGATTCTGCAGATAGTTTTTGCTAGTACATTAAAAAGAATAAAAATGTTATTTACATTTTTGTTTTTTTTTGTTTTAGACAAACTTTCCTTTTTGCTTTACATTTTCTGTTTACCCATTCAACACCACCACTTCAAGATATTATAGACTAAATAAATACGTAAAACTAATAGACCACAGGAAACGTTGTGATCGCACCTAATGACAAAAATGTGACAGAAGTTGAACCATGTGGATTCTAACCACCTCATGTGTGGTAGAAACAAGCAATTTCACGCACATTGCTGCACATCAATCATAATGTACTTATTATTTTGTCCTTATTGGAATCTGTGATGTTCTAATAATTATCTATTGTTTTATTAATTTTTCTTTAAATTATCTTATTCTATTGATACCGTGGTTTGCATTCTGCGGGTTCGCAGCAAGTTTTCTGTTTCAATGGTTGTGTACGCAGATATATTATTTTTTTATATAACTCTGGCAATGGTGTTTTCCAAGATGACAATGCACCAATCCACAGGTACCAAGCAATGCTTCAAGCCACAGGTCTAATGCTGTGCAGGAATGGTTTGAGGAACACAGTTCAGACTTCCAGCATATTGACTGGCCTCCGAACTCCCCAATTTCAATCCCTCAGAGTACTTGTGGGACACTATGGAACAGCATATCAGGTGTCTGGATACATCAATCACCTCCATACCTGCATTGAAGGCTGCATTACACACAGCTCGGTTGGCTATACCTGATGTATTAAATCACTTACTCAAGGTTTACTCAGATATATTCATTTGGTTCTAGTTCTAGTTGAAGAAATTTTCATTTAATCTTCCTTCCCTCCGAGTTCTTTGGAATTTTTACAGACGCTTCTGACCTCTCGATTTTAGTCAAGGCTTGTTTTCAATGTATAGAAGGAATAACTGTAGCCTACGTAATAGAAGATGCCTGTCGTTTTCCCGAATTTCCTTTGTCCAGGCGCGGGACAAAACTCCGTGGAAACGGACGCCAGATGGCAGTACTGATCCACACAAACAGAATCGACGGGTACAGCGGAGAATGGCAAACTTTATGCTTTTAGGTTACGTTACTGAAAACGTAGGCTATGCTTAAAATATTCAAGAAGAAGAAAAAATCTCGTGCACTTTTTCTTGGGGTGTCGATCGACAAACAAAACTGAAAAAGTTAATTTTTGAAATAAAAATTAAATTGACTGCGAGTTGAGATACGATCATCATTAAAAACTTAATTTCTTAAAACAACAGAGGTGGGCATCGCCGGCGATTGAGTTAAACCCCTTAAAATGGCCATGCTTTTAAGTGTTTTTCATATGATGTTTTATTGAAGTGGGATATATATATATATATATATAACATCCATGCACAATGGAAGTTCATATTCCCTCGCTCTTTCAATTAGTTCTCTCAGTACGTGGATATGATCTATTGTGCTGTAGCCACTCCTGAATCCAGCTTGTTCTCTCGGTTGAGCCATGTCCAGTGTCACCTTCAAGCGGTGTGAAAGAACTTTAGTGAAGATTTTATAAACCACTGATAGGAGGCTGATAGGTCTGTAGTTCCTGAGATCCTCAATGTCACCTTTTTTATGTAGCAGGATCATTGTAGCATTGTTCCAATCCTCAGGAATCTTCCCTTCATTAATGCATCGAGTGAAAATTTGGGCGAGTACTGTTTCAATTTCTCCACTTGCTTCTTGTATGATGTCTATAGTAATTCCATCTTTTCCTGGAGCTTTCCCCCGCTTCATGTTCTTGATTGCATGTGCAACTTCTGCTGGGAGGACTGGAAGAACTCTGGTACCTTTCATGATGTCTGGAGTACATGTATCATCCCTTTCATATAATTTGGAGTAGAAATCTTTCACTCTTGTCAAAATTTCGCCTCTATTTCTTGTTATAGAACCATCTTCTTTTCTCAGAGCCATAATCTGTTTTCTTCCCTTACTGAGATGTCCCTTTGCTATCTTTAGGCTTTGGTTGTTTTCAATTGCTTTCCTCACTAGCTCACAGTTGAATTTCCTTACGTCTTCAGTGATACTTTTTCGTGCTGTCTTGCATAGCTCTATATATTCCACTTTGGAAGTCACATCTTCTTTAGTTGTCCTCATCTCTCTTCTTTTTTGCATCAACAGTTTGGTTTTTCCTGATAATTTGTTTACATGCAACTTGTTCTTAGACCCAGTTAATTTTGTTGCTGTTTCCATTATGAAAAAGCCTTTGATTCGGTGAAACCATCAGCAGTTACCACGGCTCTGAAATCCTGCGGTATTGAAGATGCATACATTAATATTATTAATAACATCTATGAAAATGCAAGTGCAAAGATTCGGCTGTTTGAAAATACAACACACATAAAAATTGGAAAGGGAGTGAGACAAGGTGACACCATATCTCCGAAGCTCTTTAATGCCACATTGGAAAATGTCTTTCAATCACTGAACTGGGAAAACAAAGGGATAAAGATTAATGGAGATTATCTAACCCACCTTCGTTTTGCTGATGACGTAGTCATTTTTGCAACTACCCCATCAGAGCTGCAGAGTATGATCCAGGAACTTGCTGACAAGAGTAAAGAAGTGGGATTAAAAATGAACTTTCAGAAGACAAAAGTGATGTTCAATGCTTTTACAAGAAATGAAGATTTATCGATTGATGGAGAAAAACTGGAGATAACAGATACGTATGTTTATCTTGGACAGCAGATATCAAGTGAGGGTCACATTGATGAAGAAATTAATCGGCGTACAAAACTTGCCTGGAGAGCTTTTCGAAGAAACAGCATAATTTTCAAGAGCAATATGCCATTATGTCTTAAAAGAAAAGTGTTTGATCAATGCATCCTTCCAGTGCTTACGTATGGTGCAGAGACGTGGATCTTAACTAAAAGAGACATACAAAGGCTGCAGACAACTCAAAGCAGCATGGAGAGGTGCATGCTTGGTATAACCAGGAGAGATAAGAAGAGGAACTCGTGGATCCAAAAAATGACGAGAGTGGAAGACATCATGATCAGAGTTAAATCCCTGAAATGGCAATGGGCTGGACATACTGCCAGAAGGACAGACCATAGATGGACAGCCGAAATTTTAGATTGGATTCCAAGGGACAGGAAAAGACCCAGAAAAAGACCACATGGGAGATGGGTGGATGAAATTCGTAAATATGCGGGAGTGACATGGAGGAGACTGGCACAAGACAGACCGTTGTGGAGGAAACTTGGGGAGACCTTCGTCCAGCAGTGGATTGATAATGGTTGACAATGATGATGATGATGATGATGATGATGATGATGATGATGATATAACATCCAGTTGCTGCTCAAGACTTTTTTATTTTATTATTTTTTTTATTGTATAGAAGGATTTAGGGAGTGCTTTCTTTTCCTTTTGATTTATTTTTCATTGTTATTTTTATTTGGGGTGCCTTTGGGTTTGGGACGTAATTACAGCCTCCAAACAGAATAGCGACACCATTGAAAAAACCTGAGCATTAAGAAATCAAAATAAATAAAGCCAATTTTGAAATTTTGCAACAAAAATGATTCAAAATAAAAAAAAACAGCAAAGAAATATTTCACAAGAAAATTCAAAATTTGACATTTTTCTATTGTTTTTGGGGAGGGGGGGTTTGGCCATTTGCAGTAAACATGGCAGGGGAAATTCATTTAGTTAATGGGATTACCAAAAATTTTTATTTTAAATTAGTTAAATGTGTTTGAAAAATATTTCTAAAAGTGAGATTTTTAAATGATATTTTATAGCTAAATATGAAAAGATTGTGGCGAACCCTTCATATTTACTACACTGGATTTTGCATTAGTAAAGAAGTAACCTGTGTCAGTCAACACGCATCCAAGAGAGATGCCATGAAGCTATGGAGCTGATACAATAATTTGAAAATGCAGCACCAAAGTAATATTGTTTCTACATAAACCACCAAGGTACACAATTATGTACACAACTATAAGACCCGTAACTTTGAACATGAGGGTTTCATTATGCAAAACCTATATACAGTCTGGAATCATAGATTACATAAAATGGCTATGCTGGAAAATGTTCGTTATTATGTAGGCTATGTTGGAATACATGTTTTGCTTTTTCCTTAGGCTATGCTGGAATACATGTTATTACTATAACTCAATTTTAAATACAACATGCATCAAATGTGGCTATTCAAATGCTTCATAGAAGTTCAGATCCCCTATGCATCTATAACCATGACTCCAATTAATTTTACTCTATAAATAAAATTTTTAAAATATACATAGGTCTTTCAGATTTGTCTGACTAAATCATAGGAGCTACATGTTTTAAGAAAATTTTATTTGCATTCTATGTATTATATGTATTCAATTGACAATCTCGACACTAAACGAGGTGTTCTTGTGCTGTGTTTAGGGCATAATTTTGAGCACAAGTCGCTTTAGAAGTAAACCTGGCTAAACAGTAATTATGTAATATCACTTACCTTGTCTTGAAATAATTCTCAGCCATTTATCCCTCAATTCAGCTCTGCTAGGGATCTGATGAAAACTCATCCTGGCACGTAAGGAGTTTGACGAATAGAAAGGAACACAGCACAGCACCATTGTAATGCAGCGTAGCTACTGAAAATCACACAAATGGAGAAGGCCAAATACTTAATTGAAGTAAAAAATAATCAGAAACGATTTGAAACCCGTGAGCTTAATCCATGTGCAACAAAACAGGATAAAAACGTGCCAAACAACGTGGAGCAACGGCGGAAAATGACTTGCGAAGTGTTTGAACGTAAGCTACAGTTTGTGCAGATCGCTAGCGCCGCTCGTGGCCAAAATCAGAAACTTTGCTGTCAGACAAGTTTTTTGAAAAACGACAGGCATCTTCTATTACGTAGGCTACGGATTAACAAAAGTTTTGTTTACTTCTGAAGAATTTAAATATTGTTGCCAGGTTCCTCATACTGTTGCCAGTGACTAAACTGAAATGTTTTCATTGTGTATTTTGTAATTCTGTTATTGTTGTTGTAATTAAGCTGTTTAAAACACCACTAATTAATAATCTAAAGTAACTTATGGGATTTTACTAGGAAATTTTTTCTTTAATAGCAAATTTTCGGAGAAAACTCTTCTCCTTCTTCAGGCTGACTTGTTGTTGTCACTTTTTCCTTGTCACTTTCACGGTTACGGTTTACCTTGACGGTTACGGTTAACCTTGACGGTTTAGGTTATTTTTCAACAAATCCTGCCAGATGTTAGGCAGGGAAAATCCTTTGCAGTCATTGATGATGGAATTTTGATTTTTCATCAAAATTCCATCATCAATGACTGCAAAGGATTTTCCTGCCTAACATCTGGCAGGATTTGTTGAAAAATAACCTAAACCGTCAAGGTTAACCGTAACCGTGAAAGTGACAAGGAAAAAGTGACAACAACAAGTCAGCCTGAAGAAGGAGAAGAGTTTTCTCCGAAAATTTGCTATTAAAGAAAAAATTTCCTAGTAAAATCCCATAAGTTACTTTAGATTATTAATTCAATTAAACTAGGAAGCCATTTCTCAACATGAGCTTTATTAAAAAAAAACCACTAATTAGTTTTGAAGGCTCGTTGATGGCACTGGTTTTCTTCTTGTTGTTTTTTGGATGTAATATATGTCACATCCAAAAAATGTAATATATGTTACATCAAAAAAAAAAAAAAAAAGCAATGCCATCAATGAGCCTTCAAAACTAATAATAAGAGGTGTTTTAAACAACTTAACAACAACAACATTTCAGTTTAGTAACTGGCAACAGTATGAGGAACTTGGAAAAACTACGAGGAACCTGGCAACAATATTTAAATTCTTCAGAAGTAAACAAAACTTTTGTTAATCCTTCCATACATTAAGAACAGGCCTTGACTAAAATCAAGTGACCAGAAACATCTGTACAAATGAAAAAGAACTCAGAGGGAAGGAAGATTAAATGAAAATTTCTTCAACTGTAACTCCCAACTGCTTCTTCAACTGTAACTCTCAAGTGCTTCCAGCATCTTACTGAATTGATGCCCTGTCAGATAGCTTCTGTACCGAGGGCGAAAGGAGTACCTACGACGAAGTATTAGGTAGGTGGTCATAATTCAGTGATCACTCAGTGTAGAAGACACAGCAGTGGCGTAACCATGTTTCAAATTCTGGGGGGGGGTCCGATATATATATGAGGATCCTGACTCTGAAAATCTGGGGGTCTTGACCCCCCCCCCTCAGTGGTTACACCTATGAGACACATGAGGATTTCGATGCCAATAGTTTTTAAAACAAATTTATCTCTCATATTCTGAAAAATATGGTACCTACTTAAAACAAGTTCATTTATTGTAAACATTTACTGATTTTTATAGGACACCCAAATTTGCTACAACCAAAATTCACTGTATCATGACAAGTCAATGCATTAAAAATGTCTTCTCACTATGCTGGATAGAGAATTAGCTAAAAACCTACCTTGCACGCAGTAGAAGGCGATGTGCATAAATAGGGGCTTCTTCACGCCCAACAATGAAGACTATGTCAGCAGATTCCCGATCTTCAACTAATCTTTGAAGGTCATCAAGGAGTCTGGGAACTCCGGCAAGAGTTTTGTCGGCAAAATGAATAGCAGCAGGAGTCACTCTCGTACCCATGGAGAATAAATGAGCTCACCTACAGGAGAAGCACAAGAACGGTTATCAGCGCTTAAATAACACCATAAACTGATACTTCAGCAGGCAAATGCATAAAGAAGTGTGCAAATAGTAACAGACAGTGGCATAACCATGTTTCAAAATCTGAAGGGGTCCGATCACACATACACACATTATACACTATATTGACAAAAGTCACCTGACACTCCTTCTAAAGCAAATGAACGGATCTGCTGCATTGTTAACATGCGCGGTACAGCTGTAAAAGGTATAAAAACAGGACTTGAAAAATATCTGAAAAGTTGCGGGTGGCCGAGTGGACAACTTTCGTGACTGCCACGGGAAGGGCCTCAGGTTCGATCCCAGGTAGGTACGAACGCTCGATCCACTAAATACCCGCCATGTGTCGGATGGGCACGTTAAGCCGTCGGACCCCGGTTACTGGCCCCCCGGTAATAAATAAGGGCGTCTTCCTTCCCCTTTCTACTTCGCTTCCGTGTCACTTTCCTATCGGGCGCTCTAGCCCAAATCTTCTAGTTTCCTATTTCTAAGGGTTGTTTAAGACCTGGGGTCAGACACTCCCTTCCTAAAATCCTCTACATATGATCATGATATCTGAAAAGTTACACGCCCAGCTGGGCAAGTGCAGAAAATATTTACTTGCACAGAAGTAAAATCTACATGCCCACAAAAATCTATCTTTCAAGATAACAAAACAGAAGCCTCATTTTTTTTAAACTTAAAAATTACAATAAATTTTTTATACATCTTTTGCATCGCCATTTTAAAGTGCCTGTGTTCAAAGTGCACAAAAGCATATATCTTAAGTTTTAAGAAAGGTAATCGATGGCATTTGAGAAATTTAGTGATTATGCCATGTTCAAAAATTTTTAATATGTGTCCTGTGTTTTGCAAAAAAAAAAATAGTCATAGTTAACTGTACAGCAGTTTAAGTAGTTTTCAACAATTCTGAATGTAAAAATTATTTACTTTTTTTTCTCATGTGCGAAGAGAAGTGATTTTGCATCATAAAATATCCCAAGAATTGTTTAGAAACAAAAGGCAATTCTTACGTTTTCGACTACTGCTGTGTGCACTTATAGTTACTAAACTATATTATCACCTGGACCTCCAACACACACACACACATTCCTTGAAAAAATTGCTGGTGGTATCAGCAATTTTAGGATGGTTTTAGCAAGCAGTGCACCATATAATAGTTGTGTCGTCATTTGACTTTAGCCAATTAAATATTAAATGTTTTTATCTAAGATTCCTGAACTGTCGGATGGAGTTTTTTTTTTTTTTTTTTTGCGTACACTTTATCATAGTCCACTTGCATAAGTTTCAATTCTGCCAATGACGCAGATTCCGATTCTGAAATTGCGTCACTCAACAGTGCGGAAGATGAATTTGTAACAACCACTGACAGATCGGGAATTTCACATAATTGCTTACTATGAGATATACCCTCATTGCTGGTTGTTTTTTTCCAAAAAAAAAAAAATCATATCCATTACTAAATACAATTTATATCCGCAGCTAACACAAACCACTCCTCTCAGACAAACTAGGTAAGTTATCGGTGTCAGTAATTTTCGCTCTTCTCCCGGCTAAGTGTACAGGCTAGTTCTTAAACCTTAAACGAAACTTAGGCTTTGTTTCAATAGTACCGCTGTTGATTGCGAATGGTCGGAAGCTTCCATTTTCCCTCCCTCACTCACGCACATTATATCAGAGACCCAACCCCACCCGGGGCTGTGCAATAAATATTCTGTTGTCACTCCCTGTTTCATAAAGCACGGCTTTTTTGCCTATCAGTGTACGTCCTCCTGTTTCATGGCAGTTTACACATTTTGTCACTAAACACAGTAGGCTAGTTTCATCCGAGGCAAGCATCCTGTCGTTAACTGTAAACGACATCTGGAGCAAAACTACGTATGGCCCCAATTTCTGGATGTAGAGCGTAACATAATTGAAGAAGCGCTATGCATTCATTCCGTAATAATAATACAACTTCTGGTGATTTGCAGTAAAATGAAAAATGCACGACAACTGTACTTTTTTTTTTTTTTTTTTCTGAAGTAGAAATTTTTCCATTCCAAACTTTTTTGTTTTCTTTAAACCTAGTGTCCCGCAACTAGATTTCATTTTTACTTGCCCAGGCCAATAATTTACATGCCCCAGGCCTCTCGGGCATGGTATTTTTCAAGCCCTGAAAAACAAGCCTGCAGCTGACCATGATCATATCGTACTGTGAGGTAGAGTGAAAATGTCACGACAGGGAGTGAACTGACTTTAAGGAAAGATTGTTGGGTGTTATATTAGTGTGTTGTCCATAAGAGAAACTGAGAGATGATTAAACATACCCAAGTCAACTGTTTTGGATGTACTGAATAAGTGGAAAGACACGTGGTGTGCCTCAAGCAGCAAAACGTACCGGCCGACCAAAGAAAATCAGTGATAGAGGACGTCAAAGCCACAGGAGAGTCATTAGAGCTAATCAATGGAGTACCGCACAAGACCTGAGTGTACAGGTGAGTAAAAATGCTGGAACCTCAGTATGTAAACATACCATTTGCACAGAAATTCATTCCATGGGTTACCGTGATCATTCCATTGTTTGTAAAAGTTTCATCTCCACTTGGAATGCTACTAGTCGTTTAGCATGGAGTAAAGAACATTTATCGTGGACCGTAAATCAATGGGAACGGGTCCTATGGACTGATGAATCCATATACATGATCCATCAGTCTGATGGCCGTGTGTGGGTATCACGGCAGCCAGGGGAACACTATTTGCCACAGTGTACTGTTCTTACAGTTAAGTTTGTAGCTGGCAGTGTACTCCTGTGGGGGTGTTTTCCGCGGTATGGTCCGGGCCCATTGGTTATTGTGGACAAACCTGTTGACTAGTACATCTACCTCGATATTCTGCACAATTATGCCCTACCAACTCTGTGGCAATACTATGGAGCTGAGCCTTGTTGGTACCAGCAGGATAATGTACCAAGCCATAAAGCAAGGACTGCTACGGTGTGGTTTGACGATAATTCCGTATCACGCGTGGGCTGGCCAGCACAGAGCCCTGATCTTTTTTTTTTTTTTTTTTGATTGGAGGTTTAACGACCACCGTGAGCAACTCAATGGGCTATAAGCAGTCGCTCGTCCCTAATTTAGGGTCACTGGTTCCAGGGAAGGGAGAGAGCCAGTGCCGTAAGACAAACACAACATCCATGCCTGACCGGGATTCGAACCCGGACCCCTTACGGACGAATGATCAGTGGCCAACGCCTTAGACCACTGCGCCACCGGGGCGGCGCTCTGATCTTAATCCCATAGAGCATTTATGGGATGAATCAGAGCACTGCATAAGAAATTTGGAACCAAGGCCTACTACTAAGCAACAGTTAGCGGCAGCATTATGTACTGAATGTAAGCCTATACCTATCGCTGTGTTCCAAAACCTCGTCGAAAGCATGTCTCGAAGGGTCAGTGCATGCATTAAGGCCGAAGTTGGACCGACACTGTACTAATGTAGGTCAATAATTGCTATGTTGTGTTTCTCTTCTAGGTGTCGGGTGACTTTTGTCAATATAGTGTATGTATACCAGGGATAAATATTCAGGGTGTGCTAGGTGTGTGCCGCACACCCACACAGATTCGCAATTTAGCCAATATTATTTTTTCAGATTTATTTTTAATAAAACGCGCCAGAGTTCGTCCTAAGGCTTCTAGTGGTGGTTTAAATTAATTTCCCCACATAATGTTTTCATTAATAAGGAAAGGTTTGTTCAGTAAGCATATCGCATCCGCGCTAGAATCCTGGGGTGTGCTGTTTTGCATGCACACATCCGATAACCTTAAAGCAGTTGTGGTATAAGCTCTCCCCAGACGGCGCTGCAGGTCACATTCTTATTTCCCTGTGGTCTCAATCGTACCAGCAGAACTCTCAAGGTGTGCTACCCAAAGTCAGCACCGCTGGAGTCTCACGGAGCAGCCAGTTGTTGTTATATTAGTTTTTTTTTTTTTTTAATGTATTTCCAGTAAGTCTCGCTTGTTAAAGTTTGTCCACTAAATTTTAATCCCCTTGTGCAATATTTTCATGAAGAGGAGAAGGTTTGCTGCTTTGTGCAGTAAACAAAACGTAGTAATATTTGCAGCTGCAGGAGTGATATTCTAACAGCGGACACCCTAAGTCGTTAAAGCAACTGTAATTCGAAGCTCTCCAGACGGTGCTACAGGTCGTGTTTTTATTTCCTCATGGATCCAACACAGAGGTTTAAATTCCCAGGGTGTGTGCACTTAAAAAAAGCACCACTGGTCATACTAGTTTGCGTTTGGAATAGCGTGGAGTCATAAACACACTTCAACGTTCTGCTACGAGTTTTCTATCTTTTCATCGCTGAGTTTATGAGCACAGATACAGTAGAATTTTGACATCCATTTAGATTGACAATGTACTAAGTGTCCCATTTTTTGCCAGAGATTTTGCAGATTGTGTAAAGCAGGTTAAAGAAAGTAAGCTCCGTGCTGTATTTAAAACATACATTAAAAAAAAAAAAAGACACTGAAAATTCGTTCATCACTCTAGTATTAGCACAGGAAATTGAGATTTTTCTTACAATGGAGTGTACATAAAAATCTTTACCGTAAGTTATTAGACGACAGCTAAATAAAAAAAAAGAAATGCTTTTTGTATGTTAAAAATCAATGCACGAATGTACACAGAGGATATAGCCCTTCCGTGATAGAAAAAGTGGTCCAAAAATTTAGGAAACCGAAGCCCATCTGCTCGCTCACGCCAGTAGAGCCTCCCAGTATGAACGAATTGGGCAGTTATCCCATTTGCTTCTCAGATTTGTTTTGGAATTTCAAAAATTCTCAAAAGCTTTAATTTTAAAGTGATTTTCAAACCCATAAACAAGATGAATTTTTACGGATCAAAAGACTACGTCCAAGACATAAATTCCTGGGGAATTTATCAGATACCTTGTGAATGTGGACTTTGATATATAGGACAGACCTGCAGGGCTTTAAGTTGTTTCCGTGTGAAGGAACACAAGACTTACGTACGGAACTATGAACTGAAGAAGTCATCAATAGCCCAACATTGTCACGAAAATAACCATAAATTTTTGTTTGGAAACGCTATTCTTATTGATAAACCTGATTCGACTAACAAGCTTAATGTATTAGAAGCTTTGCACATATACCGGAATTCTTCACGACTTGTCAATGACATTACGTCTATGTCATTTCTTTCAAGCGCGTGGAAACAACTCACCAAAAACCGTGACCGTCAGAACTCTGATGATGTCACAATGATTTGAATGTTTACGCTCCATTCGTTATGATGATGCCGAGCCAAACGCTCTGGGAAACTATAGTCGATGTTAGTAAAACATTTAATTGTGAAAAAACTTTGATAATTTATTCTAAATGCACGAATTTTGCAGCTCGGGATACATAATAAAATTTTTGTGTTTTTTCCCATAACAGCGCACACCCAGCCTAAATGGGCATGCGACACCACTGATGTATACATATATATATATATATATATTCTATTAAGAAGAGACCTAAGCAAAAAAATACATACATATTTTTGACTCATACCAAGTACAACATAGAAAAGGTTATGTATCTACCGGTGTGAGTAAAAGGAGAAAAGATAAAAAAATAAAATAAAACAACTGAATGTAGAAGGTGTCGAGAATACTGAGCCTTGGCTTTATCAAGGACCAGCAAAAACTCTGCATTTTCTCACTTCCACAAAGACCTAGGATGCCTATTAACTACTAAAAGGAACCTTAGTGCTATGGATATGAAGGTCCTATTAAAACAAAAAATTAAATAATATAGACAAAATCACAAAAAAAGCTTAAAAATCTGTTTATAAAAGAAAATAAAAACAAATAAAAAAGAAAACTAGTTATTCATCACTAGGATAGCTATACTAAAAATAGTAAATCTAACATTAAAATTAATAAGATTCTGATTAATCTATAGAAGCTCACTAAGGTGATTTAATACATGCAAAGATTATTAAATACACCACTCGTGTATTTTATAATATTTCTCATGTATTCTGGAGAGTTAATTCTGCTCTTTCTGATCGTACAGATCCACAGTCTTAAGTATATATATATTTTTTTTTCTCTGGTTAAAATCTCCGCGAGTTGGTTTCTTTCAGTATGAGGAGGCCATCAGCCCCACCCACACTGCCCCCCAGCGACTAGGGAGTGGCAGAAGTGTTAGGATGCATGGGGAAGAGGTCAGCCATGTTTTTCTCTTGTGAGGAGAAAGTTTAGTTGCACAAGAGGTAAGCTCTCTTCCTTGTATTTGGGTTTTAGGTTTTATAAGTTCAATGTTTGTACTTCATGTATTTTTTTTCTCTGTTGATTTTTTGCTTTTTAGCTCTTAGGCACTGGCTTGTCTGTTAACATTTTTGCGGGTTTTAACTCTTTCTTTTCTTGGTAACTTTGCGCGTCTTTTGGGGAACTTAGGCACAGCAGATGGCTAAGCATAGTTCCTTTTCTTTGCGCTGTATTTTCAAAGTAGTTAAGTTCTTAATAACTACCTAATTATGCACTTAAAGCACTGCTGAAATACTTTGTACATATTGCAACTAATTGTTTAAGTCATATAACTTTCACAAAGCTTTTCTTTAGTTAATTATTGTCTTTAACTTATTCTCGTTTTTGTGTTGTCAGAAGTTGTAGAGTAGGGGGTTTTAGAATCAAGTTTTCTTTCAAAAATCTGATTTTTTAAAAAATTAATATTTCCTTTTTTTAATTGCAATGTAAAAATTTGGATTTCTTTTGCATTGTTTTTCAGGTTTAAATTCTCCATCAGGCGAACTTGGCATTTCGTTATAGCTGAAAATTATTTCTAATTATTATGTCACTCTCACAGCTTGAGTTCTCTTTAATCTTCTTCTCTCTGTTTAATAGTAACAGATGAAGAGCATGGGTCGGGCCAGGAGGGTTATGGATGCAAGCGAAATTGTTAACTAGTGCTAGGCCATACAACTCTGCAGAGGACATGACATATATATATTTTTAAAACAATTTTTGGTGGGCATGTTACTTGCATCTATGGCCTTGCAGAAACCCATTTCCAACTAGGTCTTTGTGGAAGTGAGAAAATGCAGAGTTTTTGCTGGTCCTTGATAAAGCCAAGGCTCAGTATTCTCGACACCTTCTACATTCAGTTGTTTTATTTTATTTTTTTATCTTTTCTCCTTTTACTCACACCGGTAGATACATAACCTTTTCTATGTTGTACTTGGTATGAGTCAAAAATATATATGTATTTTTTTGCTTAGGTCTCTTCTTAATAGAATGTGAATTCTGAATTTTCAAAACTGCTGCGTTGCGCGTTTTGATCTTCAGGTTATTTTGCAACTTTCGTTTTAAATTCTAAAGTTTTTCCTTAGTTTTCAGTTTTGCTCTTCAATATATATATATATTGTATACATACTGTATAAGATACGAGTTTCGGACCTCCTCCCCAACACACACATAGACACAAGAGCAAAGCAGTTGCTGAGGCAGGATTTAACTGGCACGACATAGGCACCTCTGTCGGTGAATTGTGGAACTTAGCAAACACAACTGTGACAGATAGGGCAGAAATGTAAATTACAAAGTTGTAGATCTGACTTTGCTTATTAGGAATCGATATCAATGTTTTATTAAGTACACATTATACACGTGTTTGCATTCTAGGGAAAGGAAAAGAGCCCGTGCCGTAAGACAAACAAAACATCCATACCTCACCGTGATTCGAACCCGGTCCCTTCTCGGACGAATGGTCACAAGCCAGCGCTTAGACCACTGCGGCTTTTGTGATTTTCACTACCGTCTACAAAGGAATACGTGCAATCCCCACCCCTTCCACATGAATATACATACATACACAGATCTGACTAGTTGCTCTACTGGTGTAAGATAGAAGTGTTGGTAGATTGTCACCTTCAACTTTTTGCTTGCTCTGAATGAATTGTTTTGACTGCTTTTCAAAATTTTGCATTTTTGCTTACAAAAATAGTAACGTACATGAAAAATTTATTTAAAAATATTTCTTTTTTGTTTATCTAAATCAAATTTTAACGTTGTGCCATGCAGACGCAATACCTCCCCCTCCTTAACTTCCTTACTTCGCGCGAGCGACTTTGCCTTGCACTCCTCTTTCACAAAGCAGTTGTCAGCCACTTTTACTGTCCTGGGACAGTCTTAAGAGCGCTAGCGCAGCTTTTAGATTCCACTTTCCGTGTTGGAATCCCATATTTAATAATTAAACAAACAGCAGAGCAATTACTAATGATCTCCTCAGTGAATTCCTATCCCCTTTCCTCATTCTCCCCTGGCCATAGTAACATGAAAAAGAGGCTTAAACTAAGGACTTACAAGAGTGGAGAACAATTGAATTTTTTTTTTTTTTTTTTTTTTGATTGGAGGTTTAACGACCACCGTGAGCAACTCAATGGGCTATAAGCAGTCGCCGGTCCCTAATTTAGGGTCACTGGTTCCAGGGAAGGGAGAGAGCCAGTGCCGTAAGACAAACACAACATCCATGCCTGACCGGGATTCGAACCCGAACCCCTTACGGACGAATGATCAGAGGCCAGTGCCTTAGACCACTGCGCCACTGGGGCGGCCAATTGAATTTCCATGGCCCTGCGGATGATATTACGATAACCTTTCTACAGAGAAGTAAACGACTCACTTTCTAGGGTAAAATACGTAGGGCTACATGAAATAAAACACAAGACTTATTACTTGACAAAAGGCACATTATTTTTTAAAGTTCAATATACTGAAAAATGGCACATTTTTAACTGGGTGGCCGGCAGGGTGGGCAACCAAAAAGTTCAGCCCACCCTCGTACCCCCTTGGCGACGTCCCTGTGGAAGAGATTTCAGGAGACGTTCATCCAGCAGTGTATCAAGAATGACATGCGACGATAAAATTTAATCCCCTCCCTACTTTCCCGGGAAATGAAATCCTGGCTACGCCCACAATGCTAATGTTAGTGAGGATTAAACTACTTCCGACTTTTTTTGGATTTTGGATTGGAGGTTTAACGACCACCGTGAGCAACTCAATGGGCTATAAGCAGTCGCCCGTCCCTAATTTAGGGTCACTGGTTCCAGGGAAGGGAAAGAGCCAGTGCCGTAAGACAAACACAACATCCATGCCTCACCGGGATTCGAACCCAGACCCCTTACGGACGAATGATCAGAGGCCAGCGCCTTAGACCACTGCGCCACCGGGGTGGCCCGACTTTTTTGCTAAGTACATTAATTTGAAAGTATTAGCAAGTACAGCATAATTAATCCATCTAACAACACGCAATGATGGTAAAAATACGTGCTCAAACCAGCAAATAGACCAAAGTAATGCTTTAATTTTCTGCATCATGTTAGATGAACATCTATTAGAAAACGTGAAACATAATACAGCTTGAATAGTCTAGTATTTCATTTGCCCAACCGCATAAAAATTCTAGTGAAATTTCTTTGTATTCAGCTTTAAAACAGAGTACGTAAACCAATGGGGTAATACGCAGTTTGGATGCAATTTTAAAAATCACTGAAGTGTGAATTTGGTATCTGCTGGCTGGCTGGTTTCGGCTAAATTAAAATTCCCTTACTACGACAAATATTCACTTAATTTTTTTACAGAATTACTTCCTTACCGCTTAAAGTAATTTGCGTCGCATGCTAAAGGTTACAAGGATAATAGGAAATACCTGTCATAGTATTCAAATTCAAGTTCACTCACCGGTAAAAATAACAAAACTTTTCCGCGTAAACAACGAAACATAAACACGAACAGATGCGGCTGCGGTTACACACATTTTCTCAGTGCTAATAACACCAAGGAGGTTGAATAATATTTCTGTGACGTCATTCCCACTTTCCAAAGTCTGCACAATTCAGATAAATCTGTAATTAAAATAAAGCACAAATATTTAGGCTAAGAAAAAAATTGAATATAATCGGAATATTTTTTATGATTAGCTTCAGGTTATATGGACGTCTCAAGTTTAAAAATAGAAATTAGTCGTCGATCACATTTCTGTAGATAGGGAGGGTTCCAGAATTTACTGTAGCAGTAGATTCAGGTAGCCAGTCTAATTCTAAGAAGGGACTAAGAGTATGCTGACCAGATGTATCGAATATTTGAGGACAGTTCTCGAATTTAGTTTACTGTCCCTATAAGCATTTGATGTCTTTGGTAATGCAAACTGTCCTTAAGTTTTGATATTTGTCTTCAAATGTCCTCAAATTTACACTTTGTCACAAGCTGCTCGTTACGTTTCTAATGTGAAATGTTCGTAAAAATAGTTTGCGTTCTACCTTATCCCAACATGTTTACTGAACAAATAAATGCTGTATTTCTGTTGCTGTTGTTTTGGCATTTAACGACCACCATGAGGAACTCTGAAGGCGCTTAGCACTGGCCCTCCCTGATTTGGGGCTTCTGGTATCCAGTGCCGTGGGCAGGTACACCATCCATCAGAACTTGAACCCTGACCCACTAGGACAAATGATCGGACACCAGTACTATGACCACTGCACAACCTTGGCGGCAAATTTTGATGTACTTGTTTTGAGTTCTGCCCAAAACTTTTACAAAATTCGAAAATTCTCCATGCAATTTCTTCTTCAGAAAAATATAAGGATCATATAACTTGCTCTTAATTCATCTAGTGTACCTAACAAAAAGTATTTTACTTTTGCTGAGTATCTCCTCTCCATTACAGCTCTGTGTTATCGCTACAAATCACCAACATTCCAGAAGACATATTTTTTAATTTTTTATTGGAGGTTTAACGACCACCGTGAACAACTCAGTGGACTCTAAACAGTCGCTCATCTCTAATTTAGAGTCACTCGTTCCAGGGAAGGGATAGACAGAGTGCCGTAAGACAAACACAGCACCCATGCCTCATTGGGATTCAAACCCGGACCTCTTTCGGACGAATAATCAGAAGCCATCACTTTGACCACTGCGCCACCGGGACGGCAGAGACATTTTTAAGCAAGGAATTCAGAATAATATTTCTGGAGATGCCCTGAGTCGCTTAACCGTGAAGCAACAAACTGTAGGAATTTGACGTTGTTTACATGATACCCGTGCAATTTCAATCATGTTTATTTTGGAATACTATGGTTTTGGGCTGCAGAAACCGACTGGCGTCTCGCGACAGCGATATCCACATGTATCGAGTTATCTCATTGGCAGCAATAAAACCGGCACCCACCAATTGGTCAACCGGCACTGAAACGGCACTTGTTGTTTACAGCGGAACGCTAGAACAGCTCCGCGAGCAATCTACTCTTTTCGATCTGGCAACTCTCAGTAAATATTAAGTCGTCCGTCCATATTACCTTTCGATAGTATTAAAATTCCATGAAGTTGTCGTTGAATTGGTCTGTTGTATTTTATAATGCCTCAATGGAATTTGTATCGTCTCGTTAACGATGTCGTACGAGATAGAAAAACATGCATATCATGGTGTGAATGGTTCGCTACCCACCCTTGAAATAATAAGGTGCCGCCCCAGTGGCGCAGTGGTCTAAGCGATGGCCTCTGATCATTCGTCCGAACGGGGACCGGGTTCGAATCCCGGTGAGGCATGAATGTTGTGTTTGTCTTACGGCACTGGTTCTCTCCCTTCCCTGGAACCAGTGACCCTAAATTAGGGACGAGCGACTGCTTATAGCCCATTGAGTTGCTCACGGTCGTCGTTAAACCTGCAATAAAAAAAAAAAAAAAAAAAAAAGAAATAATAACGAATCACGAATGGCTATAAATATCGATGCTTTTCTTCTTTAATTGTCTGTTGCTATATATTTCTCAGTACGAATTAAAATACTTACTGTAAATACGAAAGTATAATTTTTTGTCTGCCAGCGTATATAGCGGTAAGATCGTTCATTTTTTTTTTAGTTCTTTTTCAACATCTCAGTTATAGTTTCCATTTAGTAAACGAAATATTTCTTTCTTTTTTTATGAAAACAAAGTCAGTCATCATGATGAATAAAAAATAAGAACAGAATGCAAAGATAACCACCCATAATGTTTGCATTCGAATGTAAACAAGAACAGATGCATTGCCAGATCGAAAACAGTAGATTGCTCGCGGAGCTGTTCTAGCGTTCCGCTGTCTTAGCTGTGAGAAATGAGGAATGCGACCGTTTGTGGAAGAACAGCCATTTTTATATTTGGATGTATACTGCAAACAGGTTAAATTGTTCGATTTGTGCCGCCAGCCGCCAATGAAGAAACTAATGTTAACTAAGATGTAAACAACCTGTGTCACGACTTAGACGACGCATACGAACTACAAGTGCTGTTTCAGTGCCGGTCGCCAATTAGTGGGTGCCGGTTTTATTGCTGCCAATGAGATAACTCGATACATGTGGATATCGCTGTCGCGAGACGCTAGACAGAAACCGTGTTAATATCAAACCGGAATGAATTGTTCTTCTAATAGGAGTGAAGTTTTCAATTTTGACGTTATGTTTTGTTAAGAATTCGCACTATTCGTGTATTTCAATTCAAAATAAAAATGGGAAAGAGCCTCAAAATAATTAAGAATTTTATAAATTCAGCATTTTCTCACACATCGGCAGCAAGTTACGATCCGAAATTGGAAACATTTGTGACAAAAGCAAACGATTCCGCCAACACAAAATGCATTACAATAGCCTTGAAAACTATCAGCTTTCCCACAGCCGTCACTCGCGGTTAGCCGCCCAGGTGGCGCAGTGGTCTAAGGCGTTGGCCTCTGATCATTCGTCCGTAAGGGGTCCGGGTTCGAATCCCGGTGAGGCATGGATGTTGTGTTTGTCTTACGGCACTGGCTCTCTCCCTTCCCTGGAACCAGTGACTCTAAATTAGGGACGGGCGACTGCTTATAGCCCATTGAGTTGCTCACGGTGGTCGTTAAACCTCCAATCAAAAAAAAAAAATCACTCGTGGTTAAGGTGGTTCCACCTAAAATCTCTGTGCCGCCCCGGTGGCGCAGTGATCTAAGCGATGGCCTCTGATCATTCGTCCGAACGGAGTCCGGGTTCGAATCCCGGTGAGGCATGGATGTTGTGTTTGTCTTACGGCACTGGCTCTCTCCCTTCCCTGGAACCAGTGACTAAATTAGGGACGGGCGACTGCTTATAGCCCATTGAGTTGCTCACGGTGGTCGTTGAACCTCCAACCAAAAAAAAAAAAAAAAAAAAACCTCCAATAAAAAAAATCTCTGCCTTATGTTTCCAATGGTAAAACGCCGCCCCGGTGGCGCAGTGGTCTAAGGCGTTGGCCTCTGATCATTCGTCCGTAAGGGGTCCGGGTTCGAATCCCGGTCAGGCATGGATGTTGTGTTTGTCTTACGGCACTGGCTCTCTCCCTTCCCTGGAACCAGTGACCCTAAATTAGGGACGAGCGACTGCTTATAGCCCATTGAGTTGCTCACGGTGGTCGTTAAACCTCCAATAAAAAAAATCTCTGCCTTATGTTTCCAATGGTAAAACGTCTTTACATATTTTCATCGTAATTAATGTGTTCCCAAGGACGAAAATTTGCGCATCGATAAAACTAACTTTAAGCTACAGAATGGGGGTACTTAATACTTGCTAAAGCATAACCATAATTATATTAAAAATCAATCATTTTTCTTTGAGTAATGTTCAGACCTGTTAATAGATGGCGCCCCGTTGGCGTAGTGGTCTAAGGCGATGACCTCTGATCATTCGTCCGAAAGGGGTCCGGGTTCGAATCCCGGTGAGGCATGGATGTTGTGTTTGTCTTACGGAACTGGCTCTCTCCCTTCCCTGGAACCAGTGACCCTAAATTAGGGACGGGCGACGTCTTATAGCCCATTGAGTTGCTCACGGTGGTCGTTAAACCTCAAATAAAAAAAAAAGATGGCGCGACCTGTACATTAATGACGTCAGTAGACAAAAAAATGTTGGATTCCTAAATTATGGTTTGCGTTGGAAAAAGCATCTTGAATAAAGTATGCCGCCCCGGTGGCGCAGTGGTCTAAGGCGTTGGCCTCTGATCATTCGTCCGTAAGCTGTCCTGGTTCGAATCCCGGTCAGGCATGGATGTTGTGTTTGTCTTACGGCACTGGCTCTCTCCCTTCCCTGGAACCAGTGACCCTAAATTAGGGACGGGCGACTGCTTATAGCCCATTGAGTTGCTCACGGTGGTCGTTAAACCTCCAATCAAAAAAAAAAAAAAAAAAAAATAAAGTATCTTTTACGTAAGTTTGACTTCTGTTTTTTAAGTGTCTCGTCTGGCCGTTAAGGTTTAATTTAGGAACTTTTTCATCGTATGGTGATGTTTCAAAACAACGTAGAAGTAATAAAAAACGTTTATGTTATAGAACTCATTAATTGCGAAAAAAATATGTAAAGACCTTTTACCATTGAAAACAAAAGGGCCGCCCCGGTGGCGCACTGATCTAAGCGATGGCCTCTGATCGTTCGTCCGAAAGGGGTCCGGGTTCGAATTCCGGTGAGGTATGGATGTTGTGTTTGTCTTACGGCACTGACTCTCTTCCTTCCCTGGAACCAGTGACCCAAAATTGGGGACGGGCGACTGCTTATAGCCCATTGAGTTGCTCACGGTGGTCGTTAAACCCCCAATCAAAAAAAAAAAAAAAAAAAAAAAAGAGATTTTAGATGGAACCACCTTAAATTGAAATAAATGAAACGTTAGTGTGAATTCAAAATGCTGCTCCGGTGGCGTAGTGTTCTAAACGATGGCTTCAGATCGTTTGTCCGAGATGATCCGGGTACGAATCCCGGTGAGACATGAATGTTGCGTCTGTCTTACGGCACTAGCTCTATCCCTTCCCTGGAACCAGTAACCCTAAATTAAGAACGGGCAAAGACCTTTAAGATACATAGACTGGAAGTTCTTGTGAAAATGAGTGGCAGCAGCTGGCAACATTTTGATCGCATAGCTTGTACGGCGACACTGCATGTGTCCTATGGAAATAACGTTAATTAAGCTCTTTTACCAGCGAGAACGAATGAATTTTACATTGTTTTAATGCTGCGTATTAATTTTTTTTTCAATGGGGTATAAATTAGACATTGCGCCTTTAACTTATGATTAAAGAAAACATCATTAACGTAATTTTGGGGGGATATGAAATGACTGAAGGGAAACGTCCCTTGTCCTACGTGTAAAATATATTTCGGCTTCAGTTGCTTGCAAACTGCATGATCTAGTTAAATGAAATTCGTATTTCACACTCAAAGTACTGTTAAAAATAATTTTAATGCGGCCATTTGTTTATTCTTAAGAGAAGTTGCCGAGAACAAAACTTTTAATTTTAGAAGTTTTTCCCGCAGTATTATGAAGTCAAATATTTATTGAGAACCATTTATGACAAGGTAAAGGATAAAAACAAGTAAACAGATGAGTAACAAATAATAGATGAGAATAAAATAGTCTGGAAACAGTCCAGGTAAGCGTAAACACATTGTCTCACAGCAGGAGTCCTTTCACAGAAAGAGTCCGGCAGTACAAGCATCCAGGAAGAGAACAAAAGGAAGCTAGAAGTCACACTGCATGAGTCCCGGAAGTAAGATCAGGCGTAGCATAAACGTGCACCTGGTCGAAAATATTAGCCCAGCGGTTGTAGCAAGGTGTAAAGTCAGGTTGAGTCTTCACATAATGGCCAAGCGCGTCCATAATCATACAGATCTGGTCGTCAACATCTCGTGAAGGATACGAACAGCGAGAGAGATATGTTCGGAAGCAGAACGATTTCTCTGAGGCTAACGCAAAGAAACAACACAGTTACCGTTGGGACAAAGGTGTAGTACGCACAGCAGCAAGTGTTCATAATTGTTCAAACTTGACCTGTAATGCAGCTTCAGAAAGTTCCGCAGGGTCATCAGTGAGGCCGCACCCTCTCGGAGATGGAGGAAGCGAACGAGTGCTGGAGGAGGATCGGGAACGGTAGACCCAGAGCGTCCTCGTTTAGCCGGAGCACTAGGATCAAGGAAAGCGATGCGTTTCTCACCCCGGGAGCGAAGATCACTCGCGGAGTCATCAGCAGGAGCCGGGTCATTTCCAAAATGACCGACCTCACCAACAGGCACAGACGAAGGCGTAGAAAGTGGAGCACTCGACGTCGGAGTTAAAGCAGGAGCAACAAGTGATGCTGCAGGAGTTTCTATAACCGATGGAGTTTCAAAAGAGGCATCAGAAGAAGGCTCAGATTCAGAGGAAGATTCTGTGTCATTCATGGAGGCAGGTAAATCAGTTGCAGCCGGATCCGAAGACACCGGATGCGGAGGAAGAGGATCCACAGGAAGAAGCAAAGACGAAGTAGATGGAACACCTCGAGCTACCCCAGAAGCTGCTCTCGACGATGGAATATCCGTTGCGGAAGGCACTGTAGTCCGTAGAGGAAATGACTGAGGAGCAGAAACAGGAGGAGGACAGTCCGCCTTATGATGTCCGAACGCCAGGCATTTCGCACAGTGGTAGGAAGTAAGGAGTGTGATTCGACGAACGTGACCATCACACTTTACTGTGAGCTTGGTTGGGCAGCGAGTAATATCATCTTGTGATGCAAACACCATCTGCGCCGTGCGTCGAGCACTGAGGATGGAGCGATCTTCTGTATCACGTGGTGCAGCGCAAAACGTGCTAATACGGCCGACAACCCGACCGACCGTTGTAAGGGCAGCATAGAGCATAAGATAGGTCACCTCTGGGGGGACCGGGTACAAAGACACAGCAACATTGCGCTGGGCAACGGGTTCGGGCATAAGAAGTTGATTCCGGATAAACAATCCAGTCTGTAGGACAGAATGAGCTATGGGTGCCTCCGTGAAATACATGAAGACAAATCATGGTTGCCGCCCCGGTGGCGCAGTGGTCTAAGGCGTTGACCTCTGATCATTCGTCCGAAGGGGTCCGGGTTCGAATCCCGGTGAGGCATGGATGTTGTGTTTGTCTTACGGCACTGGCTCTCTCCCTTCCCTGGAACCAGTGACCCTAAATTAGGGACGGGCGACTACTTATAGCCCATTGAGTTGCTCACGGTGGTCGTTAAACCTCCAATCAAAAAAAAAAAAAAAAAAACAAATCATGGTCGACGAGACATGTGAAGTATGGCTGTAGGGGAGAACTGGCGTTTAAGAGCAGTAGCATAGATTTTGAGAGGCGTGTTAAGCAATGCCTCAAAGCATACCCCTTGGGCTAGAATAAATGAAAAGGAGGTTCCGGGAGACGATTCTGCTGGGAGATCAAGAAGAAGCTCATCGCCCGCACAACTCTAAAAACGTAGAAGAGTATTTGCATCCTTGTAGAACGGAGGGGACGCACGAAATTTTTTTTTTGATTGGAGGTTTAACGACCACCGTGAGCAACTCAATGGGCTATAAGCAGTCGCCCGTCCCTAATTTAGGGTCACTGGTTCCAGGGAAGGGAGAGAGCCAGTGCCGTAAGACAAACACAACATCCACGCCTGACCGGGATTCGAACCCGGACCCCTTACGGACGAATGATCAGAGACCAGCGCCTTAGGCCACTGCGCCACCGGGGCGGCGACGCACGAAATGCCAGGGCAACTGCAACCGCAGAGTAGGATGGTTGTTGTCGAGAAGAGCACTGTCCGACGTGTCCATGACGTCATCAGCCATCACAGAGGAAGAAGTAGTAGAGGAACACGCATGCTGAGGAGCTCCGGAAACACGTCGGGGGTGACGCACCCGAAGAGGGCAGCTGACCGACGCCATTCGGGGAAGGCGACGTATCAACGCTGCCGAGCAAGAGTCCAGGTACGGAAGAACCGGAAGTAGTCACAGTAATCTCAGCATCCACACCGGATGACGCCATTACTAAAGGCGGCACTCAGCAGCTCTTCTGGTCAGCTCGACCAAAAGGTAAACAAAGCTATTTCGAATAAAATATCGTAATTACGATTCGGGAAACTAAACAAAACGATGCTCCAAACCTTTAGACGCATGAAATACACAAAATAATAAGTCGTAGGGCACTATAATCGGAACTTTGGGCACGAAATATCGGAACTAAGAAAACACAGCACTACGACGCAGTATTATGAGTTCGTAATAGCTACTCAACGGAAGAAAAAATCAGTAAAATTAAATATGATAGAAAGAAATTCCCTCTTCATATAATTTAGAGTTTAGACAATTACAAATCTCGAGGATGAAAAATCTGGGAAAAGAAACACGAGTTAGCAAACCATGTGTAGGTTTAACCAGAAACCTTCACTTTAAAGCCATACATAGTCTGGTGAATGACACAAGGGTCTTGTAAAACCTAAGTCCCTCACTTTAACATTTAGAGATCAAATAAGTGAAAAAGGTTATTAGCTTACGATTTTGCACTTAAAATACTAAAACTCTTCTATTATTTCATGGGAAAGATTAGAAAAGGGGGTGAGAAGCCTAGATTGAAACTGCAAGTCACGGTAAATGACACAAGGTTCTAGTAAAATCTAAGTCCCTCAATTTAATATCTAAAGTAAGTGCAAAAGATTACTAGCTAACTATCCTGCACTTGAAATACTAAAACACCTCCTATTACTTCAAGAAAAAGATTAGAAAATGAGGTGAGACGCCGAGATTGAAATTGCAAGTCACGGCAACATTGCTGTGACTAGCGCTTAAATCCAGATGAAAATCTGAATATGTTTCCTTTTTTTCTCAAGCTTCTTTTTCTTGGGGACAACTTGGCCGTCGCACTTCTGTTTTCTATTTCCAGACAGAGGGTACCGGTATAGTGAGACCGCAAAGGTGTGTGATACCCCTTGCTAAATGGCAATCGCCAGATTTTGGCTTGGCTTAGCTTCGTTTCCAGTTAGCACGCCTTAGAGCATTTACCCACTTCCCCAAAGTATCGCAATTATTATGAGGAAACCTATGAAATGAAAGTGCCTGCTGGCCAGTTGTTTGTTTATTGGTACATCCGTATGCTACGCAAGATATAACCATTTAAAAAATCTGTTTAGCTCATTAAATTTGGCTACATTCTTTTCTGAAATACTTTACAATATATACACACTATTTATAAAAACAAAAAATTAAATCTTACTGGTTATACATACAAAAAATGGATGCAACTGATGTAAACACGCGAACGCCTTTAGTAAAGAACGAGATGTGACAGATTCTTGCCTTACAACGCCGAATTTCAAATGTCGCACGGTTAACTTACGGTTTTCCAGTCTATGTATCTTAACGGTCTTTTTTTTTTTTTTTTTTGGATTGGAGGTTTAACGACCACCGTGAGCAACTCAATGGGCTATAAGCAGTCGCCCGTCCCTAATTTAGGGTCACTGGTTCCAGGGAAGCGAGAGAGTCAGTGCCGTAAGACAAACACAACATCCATGCCCGACCGGGATTCGAACCCGGACTCCTTCGGACGAATGATCAGAGGCCAACGCCTTAGACCACTGCGCCACCGGGGCGGCTAAAGGTCTTTGGGAACGGGTGACAGCTTATAGCCCATTGAGTTGCTTACGGTGGTCGTTAAACCTCAATCAACGAAAAAAAAAAAAAAAGGAATTCAAAACAAAACATACCGTTAAAGTTGAAAACTTTACTCGCCTATGAAGCAAAATTCCAGTTTGATGTTAACATGGTTTCTGCAACCAAAGCCCACGCAATTCAAAAATTCACAGAGCTGAAACTGTGTAAAATTCCGTAGGATATCATGCAAACAACATCAAATTCCCACACTTTGTGACTTCTTTTTTTTTTTTTTTTTTTTTTTTTTTTTTTGGAGGTTTAACGACCACCGTGAGCAACTCAATGGGCTATAAGCAGTCGCCCGTCCCTAATTTAGGGTCACTGGTTCCAGGGAAGGGAGAGAGCCAGTGCCGTAAGACAAACACAACATCCATGCCTGACCGGGATTCGAACCCGGACCCCTTTCGGACGAATGATCAGAGGCCAACGCCTTAGACCACTGCGCCACCGGGGCGGCCTTTGTGACTTCACAGTTGAGAGACCCAGGCAGGGCCGGCCCTAGGCGTGGGCGACGTGGGCTTGTGCCCACGTCGGCGGTCATATGGAGGGCGGCTGGCCGGTAAACTGTCGTTAAATAAATATAGCTATATAATAAAATATATATATTGTGTATTATGATAATGATCTGAAATATACTGTTTCATAAAATACATATTATTTGCCCTTTTTTCTTTGTGATTTAATCGCGTTTGTTTCATCCGTGTTATTACATAAAAGCGAATTCCTAATTGCAATATTTTATAGCAGTTCTCATTATCTGCCATTCTTCTAAGCCACCATATTTAGCCTTTCTATTTGTGAAGTCTGTATCTCTGTGTCTCTTCCTGGACCTAAGACAACATTACTCGCCTTGAGGCTACATTAATGAAAATGTCTCCAAAGTGCGATTGTCACTCGCTTATTGACCAACCACTTGATTTGCAAAGCAGGAGGCCAGGAGCAGGACGGAAACAACCCTGGGCGCTCTCCCCGTTACCCTAACACTATGGCACGGCATCATTTTCAAAGTGGCAGCATCCGCAATTTAAACTAATTCTTGTAAAAGAGAAGACAGTATGACCGCTCCGATGGGAATATTTGTTTTCAGAGTGAATATTTGTCTTCCTAGGACCGAGGAGGGAATCGGCATGTTTGGTTGGTACAATATGTGATTTAGCAATTCTCATTTTACCCGTATGAGGTGAAGAGACTGAATACAGGAAAAATATTCTAATCATTTAGAGGGAAAAAGAAAATTGGGATTTTAGTGGGGAAGGAAACACGGTTTTTTTTTTTTTTTTTTTTTTCATTTTCCAAGGATTTTGAGTTATTTGTTTTAACCTAATTGCTAATGAAATCCAGATTGCTAATATAATAAAAAAAGAGAAACTAAATAAAAATGCGTACACTACAAAATTCAGGTAACTCCTCAATCCCTGTTTTTCTTTAGATACCTTCGTACATACAGTGCTATCTTAATGGGTTGGTCTCCAGCCTCGCATTAATCAAGGGACTCCAACTTAATGTTTTAATCGAAAGGAAAAAAGAAATTTCTCGTAAACTTTAAAGTGTAAAATCAGTACTTGGAAATTTTCCATGTAAGTCAGTTTGACCCCCCCTTTACCCCGGCTGTATGAAGGAAACATACCCAGTCGTCATTTCTGATATACATTCCACAGTCGGTTTTCAATATTTCACTTTTCTGTTGCCTGTTCTGAAAGTTTTTGGAAGTGTCCCCATAGGAAGTATTTTTTTCCTAATGTGAATCCTTACAGGATTCTCCCTCGAAATACAAACTGGCAATTTGTGCAGGTTTTCATTGAATTTTCGGAAGATAATTCCATAAATAATGCTATCACTATGTGGACTGCGTGCCTAAAGAAAAGTGTACGGGGACCGGGGGGGGGGGGATATGTATGTAACAAAATATCTTAATTTCCTCTAAAAGCGGCCAGACCTCCACCTTGCCCACGCATGAACAATATCACGGGCCAGCCCTTGACCCAGGGCACCTCCAGAAGTCTTATTCTGCCCCTCTTGGTAATATCACACTGAAAAAATACATTTTTGTGAAATATTTTTTACATATTTAATCTGAGTATGTATGTGTCCTCAGATGATCTACTGATTTGAGTACACCATGCTGTTTTCTCCTCAAATCAGTGTTCTAATTTTAAAGCTGTCTTTGTCCAGCTAGTAGACTGTTCTTACTCAGATTGAATGTTCTAGACTGGGATGGCTTTGGAAACAAATAATGGAGATTGTTAGGAGCAAAACTCTTTAAACCACCGCTCGAAAATGCCACTGCTTCTAGGGTCAGGTCAATTTTTCCAGCAGAATGTGGAATGCTGACAAACTCAGGAGGATAGAATAAAACTTCTGGAGATTCCATACTCAGTGAGGAGATATCAGCTTGCAGAGATTATTAAAGTATGAAAAAAATGATGGATTAAAGGTAAGGCCAATGTATTTAGTTGTACTGCTTTCCTTCGTGGTTACTACACTATCTACCAACAAGTAATTGGACACCCCTGCAATCGACGATATCTGCAGTCCTGATACACGTCACGGCCGCCGCCGTTAAATATTGTGGAGGAAACAACAACGCAACCAGTCGCATGCAAAATGCCACGCAGTTCGGAGCTCTGATTTCGAGAAAGGCGTAATCGTCGGGTATCACAGAAATGGCCGATCCATACGTGACATATCCAGCGAGTTGAAGTACCCAAAATCGACAGTGGCCTACGTGATTGGCAAGTGGAATATGAGAGGTGACTGTCGGAATGTGCCCCGACCCGGCAGACCCACAAGACTGGGACAAAACTGGGAGTTAGAGACCAACGGGCGCTGGCCAGAGAAATTTGGAAGAACCGCACCAAATCGATGGACCACATCCGCGAGGAATTTCAACAGGCATCCGGGAGTATTCTTTCGATGAATACCATCCGTAAGGAAGCTCATCTGCTCAGTTATCATGGACGTGCTGCCTCCCACAAGCCTTTGATCACCAAGTCCAATAGCGCTGCTCGGCTAACGTGGTGCAAAGAACGTCGACAGTGGACCGTTGAACAGTGGAAACAGGTTTTCTGGAGCGACGAATCAAGGTTCACCCTCTACCGTTCGGATGGCAGGGTCTGGGTTTGGCGTTTGCCTGGAGAACGCCTCCTGCCGGAATGTATTGTGCCAACTGTGAAGTTCGGCGGCGGTGGAATTATGCTATGGGGGTGTTTCTCCTGGTATGGCACGGGACCCTTGGTCGCAATTCCTGGTAGACTCAACGCCGAGACCTACTGCACCATTTTGGATGACCATGCGCTTCCTACGTTGTGGCAGTTTTACGGGGTGGACCCATGTTACTTTCAGGATGACAATGCCACCTGTCATGTTGCGAGGTCCACCATGGCTTGGTATGGTGACAATGGGGCTAATCGAATGGACTGGCCTGCGCAGAGCCCGGACCGTAACCCTATCGAGCACCTCTGGGACGAGTTGCAGCGTCGACTTAAGGGGTGCCCCCACCGTCCGAAATCGGTGAAGGAACTGACCTGTCTTCTCCAAGTCGAGTGGAAGAAAATACCGCTAGTCGTCGTACAACGCTTGGTTGAGAGTATGCCGCGGAGGGTCGCTGCTGTAATCGCCGCTCGTGGAGGCTTCACCAACTATTGAAGGTGAATTAACTTCATTTTCCTTTGCTATCACAGGTGTCCAATTACTTGTTGGTAGATAGTGTGTATATATTTTTTCATCCATTACTTTTTCCCAATGTGTACGAAAATGCTACAGCTATAAAACCAATTTTTAAGCACTTGCTCATTTCTATTCTTCTTCATCAGCGATTAAGCATGTCCGCCTGTTTTGACCTCACTATTTTATTCATATCTACGTTGGTTTTTCTCTGCCTTTATTTATCTTTGGTTTATAAATGAAGGAATTCTTTGGTAGTCTTTCATTTGTGATTCTTTCAACATGTGGTGAAAGCAAGCCGAAACAGTGGGGAACGGTGTTCTCTTAAAAAATTGGTAACGGGATAGTTGAGTACATACACTTGTTTTCGTGTCAGAAATTGCTCTACATTGAGAATGAGACTGTGCTGTCTGCTGGTGTGTTATCGTGAAAAAAGAACGATTGCCTGTTTTTGTACTCAGCCATTGCCCGTTTTGAACCATTGCTCATTTTTGTACTCAGCCATTGCCCGTTTTGAACCATTGCCTGTTTTTGTACTCAGACATTGCCCGTTTTTGTGCCTAACACAAGCAAACCTCTTCCACAGTCGTTCCAAAATGGATGTCTGTAAGATTTGACAGTGACAGTTGTATCTTCTAGAAGGTATTCGTGATGCAGAATTCCCTTGCTGCCGTAAAAGTACACATGCATTGTCTTGATTTTGGACTTCTGTAACCTGATCTTCTTTCCTTTGAGTGACTGTGGCGACTTCCACTGATCACTCTGACGCTTCGTTTGAGAATGTCACCTGCCACAATGCTCTGGAAAAAATTTTGCTTCGTTTGTAATGTCTCCAGGATGCAGGACCGTAGCAAGCTTTTCTTATCTGGAAGGGCGAGACTTGAAATTACTCCCCTTCGCGTTCTACTCAAAAAATATGCAGTTTTTACTTTCTCACACACCACCGTCATCGGAAAGTATTGTGGTCATTCGAAAATCGCACTTCAGGTTTTTGACATAATCTTTTTAAAAATGTGAAAACTAGGTAAATACTCAAAAACTACAGGTCATAAGTACCAGGTAAAGAGTAAACGTTATGTGAACGCCGACAACACAACACTCCACAGGAATTAAGAACGAAAAACAAACCAGCACAGAACGAATGAGTATAGGATAGTGAATGAAACAATAGCATGAAGTTTTAGGGTTCGGGCTTCGAAAAATTCCGTTCAACGTTAAATGCTTAGAGAACTTTCTGTGACAGACCACAAATGATAAATTAGCTCTTTAGTCCAATGAAATGTTCGAAAAAGTCATGGAGGTTAGGCCTATCAGCATATTCTTTTCTATGTCTCCATTCACTGTTTTGGAAAATTCCCTTTATGGTTATAAGATGTTCACACCTCATAATGTACGTTACTCTGTACCCTGGTTAACTGCATGGAATTTTATATGAGACGAACTAAAGTCTTTAAAGGTCATGGAGGTTAGGCCTATCAGCATATTCTTTTCTATGTCTCCATTCACTGTTTTGGAAAATTCCATTCATGGATAAAAGATGTTCATACTTCATAGTGTATGGTACTTTGTTTCCTGTTTAGCTGCATGGAGTACTGTATGAGGCTAAGTAAAGTCTTTAGAAACAAAAGGCTGAAGGGTGTTACCTTTCTTTTTGAGTTACAATTTTTATTTTTTACAAACCCCAGAGCACGAAGTTACACCTCTGGAATGACAATTCTGCGAGGGCGACTGCCCTCCCTGCTCTCCGGTACCTACGGTCCTGCCAGGATGCCTTTTGTGTACTCCACTTGTGCGTATTTCTGGTCGTGTCACAAATCACGCGGAACAAAACGAGCACAACCCCCCCCCCCAAAAAAAAAAAAAAAAAAACTTGCAGTAATATTTGACGAATCGTCTTTTTATTAACCCCAAGTGGACATTCCAGCATCCTCAAGATCACGCAAGGATCCTCAATGTCACACAAGGATCCTCAATGTCACACAAGGATCACTTTTTATTCTCTCCCGAACTTTCTCTATAAGTTGAAACGTGAGCACTTAGCCAGTCGTCCGGGTTTTTCGTCCTTTTCCAAATCTTCCCACCCATCTTTGAAACGTGCACACCATTGGAAAATCTGTGCACGAGATAGGCAATCAGCCCCATGCACATCATGCAACAAATTCAACTGGATGCAGTTTTGCGGATTATGAAACAGAATCGGATATTTGCTCTCTGCTCCATGACAGAGCGGTGACAATATCTTCCACGGAATGACGTCATGCACAGCGTAAATAATCACCTGCGGAATCCTTCCGTAAACGTTGTGGCCACTGCATGGCTAATAAATTATTTATTAAAAAAAACATTCTTTCCCGACCCGTGAGTTTTATAGGATTTAAAAAAATCAATCTCATTACTAAATGCCGCGCGGTGCATTATACTTGTTCACCTGTCAACAATTTAAATAGAGTTGACCCTCGTTAAGGTGGTTCCGCCTGAAATATCTGCGCTATGTTTCCAACGGCAAAAACTTGTGTAGGCATTTTCTTCGCAATTAATGCATTCCAAAGGATGAAAATTTATATATCGATAAAAACAACTTTAAATCATGACATGGCATACTTATTATTTGCTAAAACTTGACAATAATTATATTAAAAATCGATATTTTTTCCTTTAATCATGACATGGCATATTTAATATTTGCTATTAATTAATAATTATATTAAAAATCGATAATTTTTCCTTTAATCATGACATGGCATACTTAATATTTGCCAAAAATTGACAAAAATTATATTAAAAATCGATAATTTTTCCTTTAATCATGACATGGCATACTTAATATTTGCTAAAAATTGACAATAATTACATTAAAAATCGATAATTTTTCCTTTGGTAATGTTGAGAGCTGCTAATAGATGGCGCGACTCGTCCATTGATGAAAAGTGCTTGATGGCTTATTGATAAACAAGTGTTTGATGACTTATTTCGGAATTAGAAATCATTCCGTACAACAGGTTTTTTTTTTCAATAATTTTATTAACTTTCGGAATGAAATAAAAACTTTTGAGTCAATCCATGCGATAGTCTGAAATGTTTAAAAGTGCCGCCCCGGTGGCGCAGTGGTCTAAGGCGCTGGCTTCTGATCATTCGTCCGTAAGGGGTCCGGGTTCGAATCCCGGTCAGGCATGGATGTTGTGTTTGTCTTACGGTACTGGCTCTCTCCCTTCCCTGGAACCAGTGACCCTAAATTAGGGACGGGCGACTGCTTATAGCCCATTGAGTTGCTCACGGTGGTCGTTAAACCTCCAATCAAAAAAAAAAAAAAATGTTTAAAACGATTTCAGCCACTTAGGTTAAATTTTCTGACAATAATTTAGCTGAAAATGCTAACACAAACATACATCGATGAGCCATCACATTATGACCACCTATCTAATAAGCAGTAGGATGACAAGTGCTTGATGGTTTAAACAGTGGCCACTCGGCGAGGCATCGATTCGATGAGGTGGCGATAGGTATCCTGGGGTATCTGGTATCATAATGTCAATAGCTGGTCCTCCAGTTTTCGTACATTTCGAGGTGGTGGTGATTTAGCGTTAACCCACTTTTCCAAGTCGAACCACAAATGCTCGATTGGGTTCATGTCAGATGAATTTGGAGGCTAGAGCAATAACAGAAAGTCACCACCATGTTCCTCAAACCACTCCTTGATAATTCTGGCCGTGTGGCATGGCGCATTACCCTGTTGGTAATGGCCATCACCAGCAGGAAACACAGTTGCCATGAATGGGTGAACTTGGTCCGCAACGATGTTGAGATACCTGACAGCTGTCAGGGATTGTGCTATTGGGATAATGGGGCCTACAGTGTCCCAAGAAAATATCGTCCATAGCATAACACAGCCGCAGCCGCCGCCAGCTTTTTTCTGCCCAACAGTGCATTTAGGTGCCATAGCCTCCGTTGGTAATCGGTGCATCCGCGCTCGGCCGTCTGCGTCATGCACCAGGAATCTTGATTCGTCAGACCAGGCCACTTTCTTCCAATCATCCACGGCCGAATCTCGATAATTTTGGGGCTATTTCATGCGTTGCTGGCGATGGCGTGCAGTGAGCATGTGGATACGGCTAGTGGAGTGAACATGGGGACACAGGTTCCTGATGATCTCCGGGTCCAAACCCGGAGACCATCAGGAAACTAGAGGATGGAACCAGTGACCCTAAATTAGGGACGGGCGACTGCTTATAGCCCATTGAGTTGCTCACGGTGGTCGTTAAACCTCCAATCAAAAAAAAAAAAAAAAAAAAAAAAAACCTAGAGGATTCTTCGGTTCCAAACCCGGCGAATCCTCTGATGTCCTCCCGGTCCAAATACTCATCAGAGGGTCCAAACCCTCTGATGAGGATTTGGACCGGAGGACCATCAGGGAACTCAAAAGGATTCCCGTCTAAGAGGCACTAGGGCCTCTCAGACAAAACTTTTTTCTTGTCGACCTCTGCTGGAACACCTTTCGGGGTGGGGATTCCTGGTTAGGTTATTCAAAAATTTATCTCGTTTTTTTGTTTCTTTTTCTTTACAACCCCATTAAAATTGACTCCCCCCCCCCCAAACCTTTTTTTTTTTTTTTTAAGTGATAGGCTGGTTTTTACTACTTTTGTTTTCAAGGCTATCACTATTTATTTGAGACATTCTGGGCACACCTCAAAATTGTTCCATTCCTCGGACATTAAGCTATATGCTTGCCTGTTCTTTTTTCTTTCTTTTTTTTTTTTTTTGATTGAAGGTTTAACGACCACCGCGAGCAACTCAATGGGCTATAAGTAGTCGCCCTTCCCTAATTTAGGGTCATTGTTCCAGGGAAGGGAGAGAGCCAGTGCCGTAAGACAAACACAACATCCATGCCTCACCGGGATTCGAGCCCGGACCCCTTTCGGACGAATGATCAGAGGCCATCGCTTATACCACTGCGGCACCGGGGCGGCTAGCTAGCCTGTTCTTGACCCACTACAGTAAACTTCTTTTATTTATGGAGAGGGTAGGGCGCGTTTCAGTTTTTTTAAGGTGTATCCTTGTTTTATTAATTTAATTTTTTAAAGACCAAACCGTCGTGTCGTGTCGTATCATATGAAATTGATAAAAGAAATACCCAGAAATTAAGGTAGCTCTTGAAGAAGCACAGAAAAAAAAATAGCTTTTTTTTTCAGTAAATAAATAAAGTCTTTAGAAATTATTCTCGTTGCTTTAGTTCATAAAAACTGGATGATGGAAAAGCTGCTATTCCGGATGACTTGAGGACTCCTTTCACGGTCATTGCAAAACGGTCGTATCAGAATAAAATGACCATCCCGGAATCACAGTGTACCCGCCCAGGCGACCACTCGGGGATATAACAGGCCGTCCAGGACAGATGAGCCATAGTGCGTCACGTGAGCACAATGGTCAGAGGTAGTGGTTTGACGGACGTGCAAAAAGGAATGATCATCGGCTACAGCGCCAAGATGGAAGCATCTCAGAAACTGTAGACTTCGTGGGCTGTTCCCGAGGTACCAAGAATAGACCGCTACCATACCGAGTACCTCCGACGTCATAACTGTGGAGCCCCAAAGGCCATCGACCCCGGAAGAGAATGTCGCCTCAGTCGACTGGTAAAGGGCAATCGACGCGCAACAATGCAGCAATCGACCACGCAAATGAGCGCTGAGACACCCAGGTACGTGTCCTCGATAACAGTATAGCAAACCCTGTTACGCATGGTCTCCGGAGTCGACGCTCATGTTAACCCAGATCCACCGGCAACGATGCCTGCAGTTCGCATGGGACTACCGCCATTGGACAGTGGAAGAGTGGAAAAAGGTTTTATATATTCTATTAAGAAGATACCTAAGCAAAAAAATACATATATAATTTTGACTCACACCAAGTACAACATAGAAAAGGTTATGTATCTACCTGTGGCAGAGTTTTTGCTGGTCCTTGATAAAGCCAAGGCTCAGTATTCTCGACACCTTCTACATTCAGTTGTTTTATTTTATTTTTTTATCTTTTCTCCTTTTACTCACACAGGTAGATACATAACCTTTTCTATGTTGTACTTGGTGTGAGTCAAAATTATATATGTATTTTTTTGCTTAGGTATCTTCTTAATAGAATGTGAATTCTGAATTTTCAAAACTGTTGCGTTGCGCGTTTTGATCTTCAGGTTATTTTGCAACTTTCGCTTTAAATTCTAAAGTTTTTCCTTAGTCTTCAGTTTTGCTACATATATATATATATATAGTCTTCAGTTTTTATATATATATATATCATCATCATCATCATCATTGTCAACCATTATCAATCCACTGCTGGACGAAGGTCTCCCCAAGTTTCCTCCACAACGGTCTGTCTTGTGCCAGTCTCCTCCATGTCACCCCTGCATACTTTCGAATTTCATCCACCCATCTCCTATGTGGTCTTCTTCTGGGTCTTTTCCTGTCCCTTGGAATCCAATCTAAAATTTCGGCTGTCCATCGATGATCTGTCCTTCTGGCAGTATGTCCAGCCCATTGCCATTTCAGGGATTTAACTCTGATCATGATGTCTTCCACTCTTGTCATTTTTCGGATCCACGAGTTCCTCTTCTTATCTCTCCTGGTTACACCAAGCATGCACCTGTCCATGCTTCTTTAAGTTGTCTGCAGCCTTTGTATGTCTCTTTTAGTTAAGGTCCACGTCTCTGCACCATACGTAAGCACTGGAAGGATGTATTGATCAAACACTTTTCTTTTAAGACATAATGGCATATTGCTCTTGAAAATTATGCTGTTTCTTCCAAAAGCTCTCCAGGCAAGTTTTGTACGCTGATTAATTTCTTCATCAATGTGACCCTCACTTGATATCTGCTGTCCAAGATAAACGTACGTGTCTGTTATCTCCAGCTTTTCTCCATCAATCGATAAATCTTCATTTCTTGTAAAAGCATTGAACATCACTTTTGTCTTCTGAAAGTTCATTTTTAATCCCACTTCTTTACTCTTGTCAGCAAGTTCCTGGATCATACTCTGCAGCTCTGATGGGGTAGTTGCAAAAATGACTACGTCATCAGCAAAACGAAGGTGGGTTAGATAATCTCCATTAATCTTTATCCCCTTGTTTTCCCAGCTCAGCGACTGAAAAACACCCTCCAATGTGGCATTAAAGAGCTTCGGAGATATGGTGTCACCTTGTCTCACTCCCTATCCAATTTTTACGTGTGTTGTATTTTCAAACAGCCGAATCTTTGCACTTGCATTTTCATAGATGTTATTAATAATATTAATGTATGCATCTTCAATACCGCAGGTTTTCAGAGCCATTGTAACTGCTGATGGTTTCACCGAATCAAAGGCTTTTTCATAATCGATAAAAGCCATGCACAATGGAAGTTCATATTCCCTCGCTCTTTCAATTAGTTCTCTCAGCACGTGGATATGATCTATTGTGCTGTAGCCACTCCTGAATCCAGCTTGTTCTCTCGGTTGAGCCATGTCCAGTGCTACCTTCAAGCGGTGTGAAAGAACTTTAGTGAAGATTTTATAAACTACTGATAGGAGGCTGATAGGTCTGTAGTTTCCGAGATCCTCAATGTCACCTTTCTTATGTAGCAGGATCATTGTAGCGGTTTTCCAATCCTCAGGAATCTTTCCTTCATTAAGGCATCGAGTGAAAATTTGGGCGAGTACTGTTTCGATTTCTCCACTTGCTTCTTTTATGATGTCTACAGTAATTCCATCTTCTCCTGGAGCTTTTCCTCGCTTCATGTTCTTGATTGCATGTGCAACTTCTGCTGGAAGGACTGGAGGAACTCTGGTACTGGTATCTTTCATGATGTCTGGAGTGCATATATCATCCCTTTCATATAATTTGGAGTAGAAATCTTTCACTCTTGTCAAAATTTCGCCTCTATTTCTTGTTACAGAACCATCTTCTTTTCTCAGTGCCATAATCTGTTTTCTTCCCTTACTGAGATGTCCCTTTGCTATCTTTAGGCTTTGGTTGTTTTCAATTGCTTTCCTCACTAGTTCACAGTTGAATTTCCTTACGTCTTCAGTGATACTTTTTCTTACTGTCTTGCATAGCTCTATATATTCCACTTTGGAAGTCACATCTTCTTTAGTTGTCCTCATCTCTCTTCTTTTTTGCATCAACATTTTGGTTTTTCCTGATAATTTGTTCACATGCAACTTGTTCTTAGACCCAGCTAATTTTGTTGCTGTTTCCATAAGAGCTTTGGTTACTTTTCTGTTAACTTCAGAGATGTCCACTTCTTCCGATGTTAGGCCTTCTAAAGCAGAGAATCTGTTCTTCAGTTCTAACTTGAAGGTATTATGGTGTTTTTTAAGGTTGGTTATGCCAATAGATTTTGTTTGTCTTATGAGCTTGCCACGTTCAAGTTTAGTGTTGAGGTGCATCTTACATCTCACCAATCTATGGTCACTACCTGTGTTGAACTTGTTTAGCACACTGCAGTCTTCTATGACGAATTTTTTGTTACACATAATAAAATCAATTTCACTTGTCGTCCCATTTGGATGTCTCCATGTCCATTTCCTGTGTGGCTTTTTCTTGAAGAAGGAGTTCAAGATGAAAAACCCTTCTGCCTCTGCAAACTCAACGAGAGTATTTCCACGCTGGTTTCTGTTGCCATGACCGAATTTACCTACTGAAGTTTCATTCTGTTGCCGTTGCCCTATTTTTGCATTGAAATCTCCCATAATTATTTTCAAGTGCTGCTTACCTTTATTATTTAGATGACAAATTTCCTCATAAAATTCTTCAATTTCTTCTTCAGGATGACTTGTGGTGGGTGCATAAGTTTGAATAATCTGAGCCTGGTATCTTTTCGAGAGTTGGATAACAAGTCGTGCAGCTCTGTCAGAGGAACTTTCAACTTCTACAACTTTATCCTTCAGTTTCTTGTTTATTATAAATCCAACACCACTAGTTCTGCCAGTATCTGTCCCACGATAGTAGAAGAGATGTCCACTTTTCAGTTCGATGAGATCTCCTTTTCTCCTTACCTCACTTAGCCCCACGATGTCCCACTTGATCCTTTGTAGTTCCTCTTCCAATTCAAGAAGCCTTGAATCAGAAGATAGGGAGCGTCCATTGTAAGTAGCCAAGGTCAGCATCAGATGGTAGCCTAGTCCGGTCCTCCGGGGATTCTTAGCACCCTCTGCCTTCATGTCGCACTGGCCGCTGCCTTGGCCAGGTACATTCCAGCTGCCGGAGACTGAGAGCCAAGATTTAAGTTGTGGAATCATTTTGGAGGGGTTTGGCCATAACTCACCACGCTGGCCAAGCGGGTTGGTGAGTGTGGGATAGAATTTCCTCTGATCCCGATGGTATAGTTATACCGCTATGGGCGGTCGTCAGAGCCCCTTTAGTGGGAACAGGATGCACCACGAGAAGGCGGGGTTGACATTTGTCAAGGAGAGGCTGTGATGTTACGCATCACCTGACCTTGCATCCCATATATATATATATATATATATATATATATATATATATATATATATGTTTCTGTCTCTCTTTCTTTCTCTTCTCTCTGTCTACTTCTCTTTCCCTCTATTACTTTCTCTCTCTGTCCATTTCTTTGTATTTCCCTCTCTTTTTTTCTCTCTTACTCTCTCTTATTCTCTCTCACTATTTCTCTGTCTCTCTCTTTTTTCTCTCTTACTTTCTCTTATTCCCTCTCTATATTTATCTTTCTTTCTCTCTCTCTCTTACTGCCTCTATTTCTCTTTCTATATTTCTCTCTGTATTTCTCTCTATATATATATTTATTTTTCTTTCTTTCTCTCTCTCACTTACTACCTCTATTTTTCTCTCTTTCTTTCCCTCTCTTTTACTGCCTCTATTTCTCTCTCTCTCTCTCTCTCTCTCTGTCCATTTCCCTCTCTTTTTCTCTCTGTATTTCTCTCTATATATATTTCTCTCTCTTTCTTTCTCTCTCTCTCTCTCTCACTTACTGCCTCTATTTCTCTCTGTGTGCGTCTGTCCATTTCTCTCTCTTTTCCTCTGTGTATTTTTCTCTCTTACTACCTCTATTTCTCTCTCTCTCTCTCTCTCTGTCTCTCTCTCTTACTGCCTCTATTTCTCCCTCTCTCTCTTACTGCCTCTATTTCTCTGTCTCTCTCTATTTCTCTCTATATATATTTCTCTGCCTCTCTCTATATATTTCTTTCTCTCGTTCTCTCTTTATTTCTCTCTCTGTATCTCTCTCTCTACTTCTCTCTCGACATTTCTCTCTCCCTCTCTATTTCCCTCTCTTTGTATATATATTTCTCTGTCTCTCTCTCTTTTTATTTCTCTCTCTGTATCTCTCTCTCTACTTTTCTCTCGACATTTCTCTCTCCCTCTCTATTTCCCTCTCTCTGTATATATATTTCTCTGTCTCTCTATCTTTTTATTTCTCTCTCTGTATCTCTCTCTCTACTTTTCTCTCGACATTTCTCTCTCCCTCTCTATTTCCCTCTCTCTGTATATATATTTCTCTGTCTGTCTCTCTCTCTCTCTCTCTCTCTCTCTCTCTCTCTCTACTTCCATGGTTCTTTCCACATTCTGCCTGTGACAACTTTGATTTTTTTGAGATTGGAAATTGATCCATGCTAGGTCTACCTGTATCATTACGGCACCAGTTCCTATTATTATAACATTTCTCACTTTATTTGAATACATCTATTCACCACATCCAAGGGGAATGAATTGGTTATTTAACAAAGAAATTCGATAAGACATCAAAGTGCAGCATACTTTAGTGGATGTATTTTATTCATGTTTGGAATCTGAAGAAGTTCCAATCGTCAATACGTAATAACAACCGACGCACTTTCGAGGCTAAATCACCGCCTTTTCCTCATCTTTTTTTTTTTTTTTTTTTTTCACTTTTTCTGGAAACAGCTTCTTTCAACTGTCCATAATACTTGCCCAATTTCGAAAAGAAAAACAGAGAGAGAACAAAGGGCATTTTTAATTCAACACCTCATCCCAATAAAGCGACGAATTCTCCAGCACACACGGTGGATCAATGTCAAGTTAAACACACACACGCAAAGAATGGTAACGAAAAAGAACATTGGGATGGGGGGATGAATGGAACTAATAAAAAAGAAAAAAAAAATCACCTCTCTCGCACGTTTTTCCCCGGAAAACAAAACTCTTTTGCAAAACATGAAAAGAAAGAAGAAAAGAAGAAGCAAAGTACAGAGAAGAGACCGCCCTCCGCCTTCATTCGACGTCACGTGCACACGGCAGAAGAAAGGCTGGAAAAATCCATAATGAGTTCCTGCCATCTTCTCGAAAACCTTGCATGTTGGTGAGATTTCGCCCAGGAAGGACTGCTGTTACCGGCTGGCTGGTTGGCACACGGCAGAAATTACCAATGTTGACGTTGATGGATCGCACCTCGCGCTCTCCTGAAATTCTCGGCAACGAGAGAACAACGCTGGAAACTAAAAAAGCAGAAGGAAGGGAGGGAGGGGTAGGAAGACAAATAAAAAAAAAGAAAGAAAACTGCAGAAGTGGGGAAGGTGTGGTGAGGACGAGAGAAACGACGGATCCCGATCTTTAAGACCTTCTGATGTTGATAGATGGGTTCGAATCAAAATGGCACTGAATAATATATTGTCATCGGTTTGGTGAGGCACCTCTGATGAGGAAAACATTTTTCCACCGGGTTTTACAAAATAAAGTTCTCCTTTTCCTGTTTTGTGCTGCCTGTTTCATTTCCAAAACAGTTAGCCTGCGTTTTGCTCATTTCCTATTCCTCGGCATGCTCTTAGTTTATTGATCATGAAAGCAAGCAGTTTTTAAACACAGCCCAAAAGCATTTAATGGAAATAATGGTCCCCATTCCTTTGAAGAAGAAAACGTGTAATTTCCTTTTCGTACTATAGGGAAGTGTTTCGAAACGCCCTTATGCGTCCGAAACTTTTTTGTATGGTTTCAGCGAAACAAACCCTCTTTCTGCCAATGGCGAGACTAGACCTTCCGCTCCGGAACCTAATACTTTCCCAATAAAGCTACACCGGCAAAAGCTTTTCGTTAATGCTTGCCGTCTTGACATGTGCCTCACCTCTGAGGTAAGTAGCAGAGATGCGAACAGGTCAGCCGGTTAATGAGTACACAAATTCTTGCGGGTCAAACGGGGCGGGTCAAGATGTTCCTGACTCAATTTTGACCCGGTTTTATTTCCATTCCATTTTTGAAAAGAAGAAAAACACATTTCAAAGAAAATTACGTACTGTGGAATTTTTTGCCCGATGCTGGTGCCAGCGGAGTGAAAAATGATTCGTCATACAAAAATATTGCCGTCACTTTCTTAAAGCAAAGACTTTCATCGATACCATATCGTAAAACGATACTTCCTTTGCGTTTGTTTGCACAGTACGATTGTCCGCAGCGAGATACAGACAAACTCCTGTCGCCTGCTTCTCTGATGATTCCCTCTCTCACACCCCGCGTGTCACATTGTAAGACTGAGAGTTCCTTTTCACATCGCATCTTATTCTTATACCATACCGTGAAACGATACTTCCTTTGCGTTTGTTTTCAGTGAGTATCTGTTGCTATGTATCCAGTAAATATGACTTTGTTATCTCGTGTCCTTCTCGGTGTTGCATTTTGGGTGGCTAGCAGTGTATATTTGCGGTAAAATAGGAATTGCAGTAGTGTCGGGAGTAACCACTGCAATCAGGCATTCAAAAGGTAACACTATTAAGTATGATTCTAAGAGACAGAGACATAGGAAATAACTGAGGAATTCGTATGCTGTCTCTATATATAGGGGCGCAGTAACTGGCTTGTAAAAAAACAAACAAATTTAAAGATCCAGTAGGTTTAGAAGCCAATTCACCAACTGCTGTATGACTTGAAGGATGAAATTTGTAGGAACAGGTAGGGTACCCTGATACAATAGGTATTAAAGAAAAGGGTGAAGTATTAGAGTTGAAGGAGTAGGCCATAGGGAGGAGAAAGTTCTCCTTCCTGTGACTAAGTAAATAGCATCATCGTACGGGGAACACAAATTATGCAGGAAAAAATTAATTTTGAAAACTTAAAATTTTGATATCATGTCTGAGGGTGACAAAGATTGACACGGAGGTAAAAAACAAGACAGGGGTGGCTTTGTGGTAATTCCTTTTCATCCTGGTAATTCCTTTAATTAATAGTAGGTGATGCACTTCCAAGGATAATAGACTGAGAAGTTAACGAAAATATGAGCGTGCAAGAGGAGATCTGCATTTTTTTCAAATCGTGAATTTTCATTGGATCGTTTGCAGAAGGCAGAAAACAGACTCCGGGATTAACACTAAGCAAACAGTGTTTAGGATAATTGCCTCGTTATTTTGTGGGAGTAAAGAAAATAAATCATATTATACGGATAATAAGTTCGGATAAGGGGTAGTTCCATGTTTCACAATGTCTGGATTGTAAATTACCCCCATAGTTTTTAAGGGCCAAACTAGAGTCATAGGTTCATCTGGGATGTTCAGGATAGACCCGGGATAGTTTTGTTATTACAAAACATAGGAAGTAGCAGTTTCGTGGGAGAAAATATTAGATGGTAGTTGATTCAGAATCAATCGGGAAGCATTCAAAAAATCAGTCGCAAAGTCAATGCTTTCAAAAAATCAATAAGTATAACTGCATCGTGCCAAATCGTGAATTATCATTGGCTAGCGGCAGTAAGCCGACTCCGAATCAAGGACAGAGCAACCTGCAAATTCGGTTACAATAAGGAATATCCTAAGACACTGCAATAAGGAATATCCTAAAGTATTGCAGCTTTTAGGTTACAATAAGGAATAATCTAAAGTATTGCTGTTGATGAGAATTTAAGGGGGGTCGTAGGTTATTTTTCGTTGTTCTAGTGTTCTTCTTTGCAAGTTTCTTTGAGAGTCGTGGCAACAGTTCGAGCATAAATTTCGGTCTTTTGTATCGTATAGTGATATCGGTGGAATAACCGTTAATAAATTTTAGCGTCGGATTTGGGTGCATAGTAAGTTTGCTCTAGCGTTTTTCTGCTTGCGTTCCAATAATTTGTTTCAGCAGTGGAAGTTTGTACTTATCTCGATCTTTCTGCCTAGGATGTGTGCAGGCAGCAGTGAGCTGCTTCAAATGTCGATTTTGAAAAGAGTGAAGTTTCTTATGATGGGATTCAGCACAAATGCTCCATATCGAGGAACCGTAAAGTAGGATCGGAAAGAAGCACATTTTCCAGATAAGAATTTTATTCTTAATGAATAATTTGGAGTTAATATACATGATGGGTCGAAGCATATTTTTAAGGATTAATAGCCAAACAGAGAATTACAAAGTAACCAATAACAGTTCAGAACCACTTGAGCTGCGATTGCCTATAAAGTTTCTGCCTCTGATTGGTTAATACAGTTAAGATTCAGATCCGGTCTTTATTTCAACCCGACGTGTTGTGTTCGTATGGTACCATACAAGTCGTTGGGGAATTCCGACAAAACATAATCAAGATTTGTTTTTTGATTTCAAATCTACACGGATTTTCCTTTCATTTGGTATATAACACAGGTTAGTTCCTCTTGTTTTGTATGTTTTATTGCTATTCAAAGATTTTGACAACCACGTCGAGGCAGATGCTGCAAGACTTACGCACACCTCTGTATAATATTTCATTTATCCATCTATTTTATACAGATTTTGGGTCTTCTGGTTTCCAATTAAATTTATGTGTTGAGAGTGTGATAAAAGCAGGAAGGCACAGTCGAAATTTGCATATGGGTTGTATGTATATGTAAATTTTCACTGTTTGCCCTATCCTGAAAATTAAGCTATGGGGGCCTATGAGAGCGGACCATTCACAGTGAAGAGTCATTCGTTGCGAGTAAATTTTCACGAACGATCCATCACTACAGGGTATTTATTAAAAGGATAAGGCAGTGTGAATGTCACACAACTTGTGACATACCAACCTTAGAATTGGCGCACGAAGACGGCAAGCAGCAATGAAAATCCCTTGCCGGCGTAGCTTGATTGGAAAATCATTCAGATCCGGAGCACAAGGATGGGATTCGAGTTTTCACCACCGGCAGAGAGAACATTTTAATTTCATATTAGCACCCGAAAGTAAAAATGGATCTCCTGGCCGTAAGGTTCTTTTAAAAATCTGTGATGCTTCTTCCACAGATTGTCTGGAAGTTATTAGGTATACAAATAAGTTTAAAAGCGTTTTTGTGTGACGTATACCGCTAATTTACATATCTGACATTCCCCCGCGTTGTTGTCATGTGACCGTAACTGGTCCAGAGTATAAAATGTGACACAGAAGTTTGCCCAACAGTCAAACGCACTTGCACATCGGTAGATGAAAGATGGCAAGCGATGCTGCATTTATTCGACACTGCATTCGTTACGAAAAATCATCAAGGAAAAAGTGCTGCAAAGTAGAGATGAGTTCGGGCTCAATTTTAGGAGCCCAGGCCCGGATTCTTGGAAAATTTTGCTTATCAAGGCTTCCATTTATGCATTATACACTGGCAAAAGATATGGCCCAAGCAAGGACTAGTTTAAAAATCATTAGTTTAAAAAGTTTAATTCAGTTAATCCACTTCACAATATTAATATATTTTTAGAAATGTACGCATGAAGCCAAATGTTCTAAAATGTGGATTTAAAAATAAATAAATAACCAGCGTGCTCTTCGACCGTATCAGGGGAATCAGTAATTTTGGTAAAAGCTGAACAAAAGAAAATCGTTTACAAACAAAAACTTCTATTCGTTATTTCTTTTTGATTTCTAAATTTACTTTTATTTTGAATAAATTGCATTATAAAACGAACAACGCCGTACAGATAGTTGCAAGTGTTTCAAATTTTGACTCTAGAAAACTAATATTTGCAGTATAATTTACATACATGCTAACTGGTAAAGGTAATTTAAAGTGATGTATAAAAAATAGCATGTAGGGAAATTTCCAAAATAAGAAACAACAACAAAAAACGTAAAAGCATTCCAGACCAGATTATCCTGCATTTTGCAGCATTAACAAAGCTTTGCGCTTAATAGTACCATATAATAATCACAATATTATCATATGTGTGTGCAGTTTCCAGATCAAGTTCATCATGAAAAGAGAGAGAGAGAGAGAGAATTGCATCTAATGCCTCAGCGCTTCAACTTGATCTTCTTTTCTCTAAAACTCGACCTGCTGCACTAAAAACCAACGTTACCCCAAAAATCGCGGGAGAGAGGAACTTTAAAAAAATAAATAACAATACTTCTAACTGCACAATTTTGGAAATTAATACATCATTTTAAAGATAAGATTATTGATTTTTAATAAAATACAAAAAATGGGAATGCGATTTTTCCCCCAGTTTTTCGATACCAGACCTCCTTAAACTAATCCTTACTTGGGCATTTGGACAATGCATAATGCAGGTCTTGCTAAGTAAAATTTGTCTTGCAATGGCAGCTAGCTTAGGAAATTGAAAATCCTTTTACCATGGTAACAAATCCACAATGAAATTCAACACGTGTAATTCAACTGGGCTCGAAATTACACGTGTTGAATTACTTACAGTAATGAAATTCAAAAAAGGTGTAATTACGAGCCTGGGCCCGGGTTTTTCGGTAGTTAATGAATTCTGCGCCCGTCCGAGCCGGGGCCCGAGCTTATCTCTACTGCAAAGTACGTGCATCGATCTGTTCTGTTCTAGGGGGGAAATATTGTATCGAAAAGCACGTGTGAGCTTGATTTAGTCGGTTTTAAGCAGGTGATTTTGATATTAGCGATCGAGAAGGTAGCGGTGCCTCGCAGAAGATTGCACATGAGGAACTGCAAGCATTGCTGGATGAAAAATTGTCTCAAATGCTAAAAGAACTAGCTGAATAACTGGGGGTAACTCAACAAACCATTTCCAATCGTTTACGCGCAATGGGAAAAATTCAGAAGGAAGGAAAATGGCTGCCACATGACCTGAGACAGAAGAACAAGGATGGGCGTGTCATGAAGTGTTTGAATCTGTTGAATAAACAACACAGAAAGTCTTTCCTGTGGAAAATTGAGCTTACAGGCCCGTGCGACTTGCGGAACACGCAGACATCAATAGTTTGTGTGGCCCCCATGGCTGGCACTAACGGCCGCTACACGCCGCGGCATCGAACGAGAGAGGCTTTGGATGTGGGCTTGGGGTATGTTGGTCCAGGCTGCTTCCACACGTTGCCACAGTTCATCAGGCGTAGCCGAGGGTGGTGCTTGCCGGGCCACTCGGTTGCCGATCAACGACCAGACGTGTTCGATGGGCGGCATATCGGGAGAACAGGCGAGCCACGGCAGCAGTGACACCTGGTGGGTCGTGAAGAATTGTTGCACGATGCGTGCCACGTGCGGGAGCGCGTTGTCCTGTTGAAACGTGGCCGCTTGCAGATCCTGCAGGTAAGGGAGGACTACAGGCTCCAAAACGTCGGATATGTAACGGTGGCTGTTAAGTGTACCGGCGATGCGTACCAGAGGGGTGCGGGTGTCATATGCAATTGCGCCCCAAACCATAACGCCAGGCGACGGACCGGTATGGCGATGCATAATGCAGGCGTCATACAGTCTCTCGCCGCGGTGCCGCCACACGCGGATCCGACCTCGTGGTGTTGCAAGCAGAAGCGGGATTCGTCGGAGAAGACAATGTCGTGCCCTTCCGTAGTCCAGGCCAGGGGCGGCGTTCAACGGCCCACTGCCGCCGCACTCGCCGATGGTGTAACGTCAATGGTAATCGGAGCAATGGGCGCCGTGCGACAAGTCCCCGCTCTTGCAGACGACGTCGAACGGTACTTGCTGACACAGGTTGTGGCGCAACACACCCTAATTCCTGCGCTAACGTTCGTGATCTGGCGGTGCGAGCCGTCAATGCCCGCCGCACAGCATGCCGGTCCTCTCGTTGGGTGGTGTGCCGCGGCTGCGGCAATCGCTCACTTCGGTCCGTCCGTCCCTCCGGCACCCACCGAATCCATACTCGCCTCACTGTGACTGGATGTCGTCCCACACGGGCGCCGATGACTCGGCAGGATAAACCGCTGTCGCGATAAGCCACTATTCGTCCTCTGTCGAACTCCGAAACGTGCTGGAATGATTGCCGTATTCTGCGACGAGGCATCAGGAAGCTTCCCACGCACAGGTCCGGCAGCACAACACACTTCCGCTACTTACATCCCGCTTTCTGTGCGCCTTTCTTATAGTGCTTCTCGGTGGCGTGCCGGGCGCACATGATTTGCATATGCCCTGCAATGCTAATCGTTTGCATATCCTCTTGCGGGCGACGCATGCTGCGAATTTCAGGCCAATCGGATGCTTTCTTCTTGATGCTGCATTTTGGGTGGCTAGCAGTGTATTTCTTAACTATATTTCTACGAAAAATTTACATCTTGCTCTGTCCTCGATCCCGAGTCCGTAGTCACTATTAACCCTTAAGCCAATGATAATTCACGATTTCTACCGACTCCGAGCACTCAAGACTCTTTAGGATATTCCTCATTGTTTCAAAGCAACTTTATACTCGGGGCGTAAAGATAGCCCCCGCAACCCCGAGTAGGGGCTGTGAATTTTAGGGGGCCCAGATCTACGTATGTATATATTTTTTTTATTTAGCAATTTAATTTTAGACAAGAGGTCTTCTACTTGATCTAAAAATTTTTGTTTTAAATTTTCTGTCTTTTGGATACGAAAGCTTTCGAACTAAAAGGCCTCATTGACAGAGACTTTTATCTGCGCGCCGATTAGAGATCAGATCAGATCATATGTTGAGGATTTTAGGAAGGGAGTGTCTGACCCCAGGTCTTAAACAACCAAGAGGAAACTAGGAGATTTGGGCTAGAGTGCCCGATAGGAAAGTGGCACAGAAGCGAGGTAAAAAGGGGGAGGAAAACGCCCTTATTTATTACCGGGGACCAGCACCCGGGGTCCGACGGCTTAACGTGCCCAGCCGACGCACAGCGGATATTTAGTGGTTCGAGCGTTCGTACCTGCTGGGATCGAACCTGAGGTTTCTATCTTCGGTCATCCCACACTCAAAGTAGGCTTGGTGGACTTGCGATGATAAGCATTGAAAATGACCGAGCCAGAAAACTACACGTGAGGAAACTGATTGAAATATTCGCTAAGAAGAACGTTAGAAGGGAATCCAGATTTTAATAACGTAAGTTTTCTTTATTTTGTAAAGTATGCTTGCTTCTTGAATTTACAGGACAAGACAATAAAAAGAAACAATATCGCTGAAATATTTAAAACTAGAAAAAATGTAAACACACTTGTTTTTCCTCTTTCTCAAAAATTATTGTCTTAAGGAATTAGAGAGCTTTAAAGGAAGTTCGAAACCAGACACTCGAAGAGCAGTTTTTGGTTTCACTTGATTTGATATCGTCAAAATTTGTCATTTGAAGATTTCGCACTTTTTTCCCTGAGTACTAAATTTATCGATGATACTCACCGGAATAAGTGCTCACATAATTAAGAGCAATGCATAAGTGATCATAGAATCAATATCTGGAAAATATATTTTTACTACGGCGAAGTTAAATATTTACCCTCAATTTTTTTTAATTTTTGCATTAATTTTTACTATGTTGGGGGCCTGTTAGGAAAATTTCGCGGGGGGGGCGGAGATTTTGTGTTACGCCACTGATTTATAATATTTGTTATATCTTATCTCGGGTTTATCCTTAGCATTACTGATGCACATATAACCTTAGTTTAGCCCTTAAATTATGGGAGAATTTATTTTTACTACTAATTCACATAAATAAATTCACCCTATCCTTACATCTTTTTTCTTTTCTACCTCATTTATTTATCGCCCTGCTTACTGCTTGGGGTATGTACACTATTACATCATATTTTCATCCAGTTTGGCAGTACACCACCATCAAGGAATTTCCAAGCAATTGTCATACTCATCTGGATGGCTTCTACTTCTGCTGGAGAATTCCTTAGTATAGATTGTTTAGTCTTCCCTGCCCCCCTCCATCACACACACCCATGCCTGATGCAAAATTGGTTAGGAATCCCCGTTGTTATGGCGCTTTTAACTAAGTTACACGGGGAAGAAATAAAATAAAATTATCTCTCCCACCTGGTCACATATTTCTACAACTCCAATTTTCACTTTTCCCTTTAAAAACACTTTCGAATCAGGACTTCCTGCCCGCTCATCCATAATTTCTTTTTCAAGTCATACAGCTGTAGGTGAATTGACTTCTATACCTACCGTAAGTTGGGGTAACTTTGGCCGAAAATTTCATTCTTTGTCTAACTTAAGAGCAAAATTTGAAAGAAATATTCGATTATCACTGGGTCAATATTTTTTGTCGTATGCGGCATGAAAAAATGATACACTTAAGTGGATCGTATGAATTTTTTTCGAGTTTTAAAGGCCCGCTGAAAAATTATTGACATTTTTTTTTAATAATTTTTGGGGTAACTTTACCCCTGATGTGATATTACACTGATTTGAGAGTAAAACATCATTGGGATATTAATTCACGTCATGATATTTCATACCATCAGATTGTTCATCTCGGGAACAAAAAATTAATTCCTCTTTGAGATCATTTGTTGGGGATTTATTTTACAAAAATCATCTTGCCATTCGTATGGAATACAATCCTTCTTTTGAGGCTATCTCCAAAATTTGAAGCCTTTTTCCATACAAACAATTAATTGTTCGTCCTTCTGAGATACTGACGATCCTTCAGGAGTAACTTTGTCCGTTGAATAAAGCAATTAGAAAATCATCAACAGCATAATCCTGAAGCGTAGATTTTGGTGGTATGATAGATGCAACAGTTGCATGTAAATCAAAAAATGTTTTACTCTCTGTCTGAGACTCCAAGAGCATATCAAGATTCCTTTCATTTGAAGGTTCGCTTGAGGAAACACTCGTAGATGAGAACTTTTGTCTTTTGGATGGAGCTTGGAGTTTTGGCATTGAAGGATCAGCATCAGAAACATTCGTTAGACAAATACTTTTGCCTGCTGGTATTTGCAAAGAGTAATGTGCCGTGATAGATGCGCCAAAAAGGTTAAAAATTGTGGTTGGGCCAATGTTACCCCAAATCTTGGGCCAACGAAACCCCAAGGCACATAAAAGTCACCAAAGAAAAGAACATGAAATAACTTTAATTTTTAACATTACTGACTCCTATACGTATATACATTATATTCACAAAAGTCACCGGACACCTAGAAGATAAACACAACATAACATTTATTGACATACATTAGTACGGTGTGGGTCCACCTTAGGCCTTAATACATGCACTGACCCTTCGAGACATGCTTTCGTCAAGGTTTTGGAACACAGCGGTAGGTATGCGCTTCCATTCAGTACATAATGCTGCCGCTAATTGTTGCTTGGTAGTAGGCGGTGGTTTCAAACTTCTTATGCGACGCTCTAATTCATCCCATAGGTGCTCTATGGGATTAAGGTCAGGACTGGCTAGTCCACACAAGATGCGGAATTATTGTAAAACCACGCCGTAACAGTCCTTGCTTTATGGCTTGGTGCATTGGTACCAACAAGGATCGGTTCCATAGTATTGCCACAACCTCGATATTCAGGGCAGAATTGCCCAGAATATCGATGTAGACATGCTGGTCAACAGGTTTGTTCACGATAACCAATCGGCAGGGACCGTACTATGAAAAACACCCCCACGCGAGTGCACTGCCAGCTCCAAACTTGACCGCAGGAATAGTACACTGTTGTAAATAGCTTTCCTCCGGCTTCCGCCATACCCACACACGGCCATCAGACTCATGGATCGTGTATCTGGATTCATCAGTCCATAGGACCCGTTTCCATTAATCTACGGTCCACGATAAATGTTCTTTACACCATGCTAAAAGACGAGTAGTATTCCGAGTGGAGATGAAAGGCTTATGAGCAGCCACACGACCACGGTAACCCATGGAATGAAGTTCTCTGTGAATGGTAACTGTACATACCGAGGTTCCAGCATTTTTACTCATCTATACACTGAGGTCTTGTGCAGTACTCCGTCGATTAACTGTAACGATTCTCCTGCGGCTTCGACGTCCTTTATCACTTGAACTTCTTTGGTCTAAAGGTGAATTTTGCTGCTCCAGGCACGCCATGTGTCTTCCTTTTATTTAGTACATCCAAAACAGTTGCCTTGGGTATGTTTAAACGCTTCTCGGTTTCTCTTATAGACAACCCACTAATATAACACCCAAAAATCTTTCCTTTCTCAAAATCAGTTCAGGGACATTTTCACTCAACCTCACAGTACGATATGATCGCGGTCAGCTGCAGGCTTGTTTTTATACCCTTTGCAGCTGCACCGCGCATCCTAACAACGCAGCGGATCCGTTCATTTGCTTTTGAAGGGGTGCCTGGTGAATTTTGTCAATATAGTGTAAGTATAAAAAAATGTACTTACCAAAACGTATTAACTTCGAGGTTGAGTCACACAGATAGAAGTTAGAGAGGTATGTATTTACTAATCACAACAGCTGTCTACACCAGAGACACTGTATGGCGTCCAGGGAGAACGAATTACACCCAAGTCTGGGTCATCTGTAACTTGTAGTACTGCAAGCTACTTCTCGCATCGAAATTACCTGAATCAGGCGAAATGCAACATAGAAATTAAACACTTTCCGGTTTCGAGCCAAAGTTGCCCTGTTTGGGCAAAAGTTACCCCAACTTACGGTACCGAATATTTTCCCTTTTTTTCACAAGCCAGTTAAAATGACGCGCAAGACTTTGCTTGTTGGTGACCGTTACGCTATCATAACGCTGCATTCGGGAAGGTCTTTTCCCCCGCCAAATATCCAGCTTCATAAAGAAACAGGATCCGTCGCTCATCGTAAACGCAGTGGACGTCCGCCATGTTCATCGGAAAGAAACAATAAAGTACAGTAACACCCCGAGTTACGTAACACGCGACTTACGTAAATTCGCAGTTGCGTATTAATTGCCGCCTTCTTTATCTGCACTTGCTGCCTCACCCGTAATTTTCATCCTGACGTAAAAAAAGGAAAATTCTGAGAACTACTTACCAGCGCGTATGAACATGTTTGCGGCTTTGCGCAGCTGTGAATTTGGCAGCCTTATCCCAGTAAGCACATTTTAGTTTCACTTGATATATTTCCCCCTACAGAGCAACTTAGCCGTCACAAGACATTTTTTTACCTATTCGAAAAGTGAATACAGATGTACAGTATTTCAATTTTGTTATTATACTCTTTTACGTATGTATACAGGGTGTTTCAAAAGTAATGGAACAAACTTTAAGGGGTGATAGAACACACCGAAACAAGAACTTTCCGTCATAGAATGCATGGTCCCAAGTTACGCAGTTAGGCGCTGGAGGGCGCTTTCCGTTTCCCCATACACGCCGTCTTTCGCAACGCAAAGACAGGAATGGCACAACAAATCAAAACAAAGCTTTATTGCAGACAAAATAAGAAACAAAACGTGACATCGCAAAATTACAACAAATTTGCAAACATTAATAAGTAAATACTGAAATTAATTACTTTTACGAAAGCTGCTCAAAAGGGCGACAGCCACTCCTGATACACGTTTCGCATCGTCGACGTAAAGATGTCCGTATTTTGCGGGAAATACCAGGCATTTCCCGGACAGCTGTAATAGCGACTGAAAGTCTAGCGACTAGTTCCTCATTGGAATCAATGCGAGTGTCGTACGTTACGGACTTAAGATGTCCCCATAAAAAAGAAACCCAGAGGGGACAGATCTGGTGATCGTGGGGGCCAAGCGATGAGTCCTCCTAGGCCAATCCATTGGCCCGGAAATGTGGCGTTCAAGTAATCACGCACCTGATTGCTGAAATGAGCTAGCGCTCCATCATGCTGGAACCACATTTTGCGGCGGGCGGCTGCTGGTACAGGCTGGATAAATTCAGGCAAGACTTGTTGAAGGAAAATAAGGTACGTCCTCCCATCCAGACATTCCGGTAAAAGATATGGGTCTTTACCGGAAAACGGAAAGCGCCCTCCAGCGCCTAACTGCGTAACTTGCGACCATGCATTCTCTGACGAAAAGTGCTTGTTTCGGTGTGTTCTATCACATTTTAAAGCTTGTTCCATTAGTTTTGAAACACCCTGTATATTTTTCATACTTTTATAGTTTACGTATAACAGAGTAAATACTGCTACGTGATGTCTCTTTTATAAAATAATAATAAATAATATACATGTAAATACTGGATTCCAAGGAACATCTAAAGACCCAGAAGAAGACCACATGGGAGATGGGTGGATGAAATTCGAAAGTATGCGGGAGTAACATGGAGGAAACTTGCGCAAAACAGACCTTTATGGAAGAAACTTGGAGAGACCGTCCAGCAGTGGATTGACAATGGTTGACAATGATCATGATGGCATATAATAATGAATATTGCAGTTTCTTATGAACGTAATTTTCAAATTCGACTTAAGTAACATTCGATTTACGTAACAGTTTACGGAACGCATTACTTTTGTAACTCGGGGTGTTACTGTGCTTAAAAGACTTAGCCACGCAAATCAGATGCTAACATCACAGCAGCTCGCAAGAGAATAGTCCGAGAGGACTTTAGTAACCTGTCTGCTTCGACAATTCGTCGTCGACTACTATCCTTGGGACTCGGTGGCCGTAAAGCAAGGTAGAAACTGCTGCTGTCAGAATACCAACGAAAAGCTCAGCTACTCTGGGCTAAGCAACATTTATAACGAAGTAAATTTCTCCGTCATTTTTGGTCTACGCCGGGATTCGAACCCGAGGCCGCTTATTCCGGAACAAGTCGCTCTACCAACTGAGCTACGCAGACATTTGTTCTGATTGCTATGTGCCTTTATGTCGTGTGCGTCCTGCTGGCAGGTACGTCACATCTCCCCCCCCGAAAGAGGGCCGGGGGCATGGCCCACGGGTCAGCCGTGACCATGAATCGTTGCAGGCAGCCATCCACTGTAGAACGTGCACTTGAGAATTCCCAGTCAATCTGCTGTGTGGAATGCAACATCACACATTTTTTATTTTTCGAAGCGCTGGAGAAGGAATTCTCTGATTTTTCCTGTCTCGCTGTGTGGAAATAACATCACACCAATGCGAGATTTTGAATGGCCGGGTCATCCGGATAGTTCGGGCGCCATTATAACGAAGTAAATTTCTCCGTCATTTTTGGTCTACGCCGGGATTCGAACCCGAGGCCGCTTATTCCGGAACAAGTCGCTCTACCAACTGAGCTACGCAGACATTTGTTCTGATTGCTATGTGCCTTTATGTCGTGTGCGTCCTGCTGGCATGTACGTCACACATTGGTCTACGGCTGACTGGGAAAAAGTGTTACTTACTGCTGAGTCAGCATCTTCCATTGCTGCAAATAATGGTACCTCATACGTAAGGAGGTACCCTCATGAAGAATTCAAGCCAGGGTGCATCAAGCGAATTCATGATTTGGTCTTGTATGGCTGTATGTGGTGTTGGGAGACTAATCTTTGTTTCTTTCAAATTTCTTGAATTTAAAGAAATAAGAGAACTGTGAAAAGCTATTTAGTTATAAGCATCGCTATTTTCAAAGCAGTTTGTCCTCTAGTTCACTTAGCATTAGTGCCGAGTAAAATATTCAGTAATCTATGTTTCTTTCAAATTTCTTGAATTTAAAGAAAAAAGATAACTGCGAGAGCTATTTAGTTATAAGCATCGCTATTTTCAAAGCAGTTTGTCCACTAGTTCACTTAGCATTAGTGCCGAGTAAAATATTCAGTAATCTTTGCTTATTTCAAATTTCTTGAATTGAAAGAAAAAAGAACTCTGAGAGCTATTTAGTTATAAGCATCGCTATTTTCAAAGCAGTTTGTCCACTAGTTCACTTAGCAATAGTGCCGAGTAAAATATTCAGTAATCTATGCTTCTTTCAAATTTCTTGAATTTAAAGAAAAAAGAGAACTCTGAGAGCTATTTAGTTATAAGCATCGCTATTTTCAAAGCACAGTGTCTACTAGTTGACTTAGCATTAGTGCCGAGTAAAATATTCACTAATCTTCGCTTCTTTCAAATTTCTTGAATTCGGAGGAAAAAGAGAACTGTGTAAGCTACTTAGTTATAAGCATCGCTCTTTCAAAGCAGTTTGTCCACTAGGTGAATTAGCAATAGTACCGAGAAAAAAAATCACTAATCTGTGCTTGTTTAAAATTTCTTGAATTTAGATTAAAGAGAGAGAAAGAGAGAGAGAGAGAGATTTGTGAACGTTATTCAGTAAATCTTTAGCTGCTTCATCCACTTCATGGCTAAAAAAAAAAAAGGCTATCTCAATTGTGTCGAATTTTTAACATACCTATACATATCATTTATACGAATTTGTATAAAATGGTCGAAGAACTGTGTATTTTTTATAGTCTGAAATTCAAAATTCGTAATCGCAAAAAATGTATAAGTAAATTACCTATTTCCGAATTGAAAAACTGATACAAACTACAGTAAAATACAGGAACTAGTTGGAATGAAACCTATATCATAGGATACGTCTGTCACTAACTCTCTGACGTCATCAGAACTTGCAGCGCCATTTGCTTTTATTTGGTGGCCGAAATAAGAACTAAGCTCACCGCTATCGCACGATACGTAAAATCAAGGAAGAAAACCGAAAAATAAGACAAAGTTAGTGAATAAATAAACACATCGCTCTTTCCACGTTCCAGAAACACATAGCAACCGAAAAATTGTTTTCCACGGCGGCGGCTATAAATAATTTTTCGGTTGCTATGTGTTTCTGGAACGTGGAAAGAGCGATGTATTTATTTATTTACTGACGGTATTTGGAGGATTTTCACCTGAAGTTAGTGAGACAAATGACTTTATCTGTGGCAACACGCACGTGCTCGAACAACTGTCTGCGACGTTTGTTCTGTTCCGTAGGTGTTATTCCGTGTTTCATTTCAATTTCTTCGCATTGCAGAGTAATTTCATAAAAATAAAAAAAAAAATCCAGAGTAATCTCATAAAAAGGAATTAGCGTTATTATAAATACAAATACCCAGATCTATTTAAAAGGCTCTAACCTGCAAACAAAAAAAAAAAAAAAAATGAAATTTTGAGGTGTCAAAGTGAGCAAAATGGCATCTAAAAGCATTTTCAGCTGTTACATGAATGAGATTTCACTATATTTCCTTACAGAAATCCGGCGTCTATTTGATATGTTTTCAATCTGCTTCAATTAAAAATTTCACGCCGCCCCGGTGGCGCAGTGGTCTAAGGCGTTGGCCTCTGATCATTCGTCCGAAAGGGGTCCGGGTTCGAATCCCGGTGAGGCATGGATGTTGTGTTTGTCTTACGGCACTGGCTCTCTCCCTTCCCTGGAACCAGTGACCCTAAATTAGGGACGGGCGACTGCTTATAGCCCATTGAGTTGCTCACGGTGGGCGTTAAACCTCCAATCAAAAAAAAAAAAAAAAAAAAAATTTCACGCCTGTCCTAGGTCGGGCAAACTCTCCTATATATGATTATTTGTTTAAAGATTAAAAGCAGCCGTCCTAGAAACGGGCTGCAGGCTGGTTTTATGTAAAAGAGAATAACTCATAACCGAAATTCCATTGTATTTCTCTAATCTTTTAAATGTAATTTGTACCAAAACCTCTAGAAAATAAATTTTTAAACATATTTTTCTTCATGAAACAGTATGCAGCACAAAACGTCTGTGGGAAATACGAAGATAAATAAAAAAATGATGAAAAAAAGAAACGATCCAAAAAATCTAGAAGAATTCTCGATCAATCATCAACACCGTACCACCCAAGGTGAATAAAAACTCTAGGAGAGCGGAAAATATGAAAAAAAGAAAAATACGTTTGGTGTTCAAATCTTCGAGCTCAATTTTTTTTCAACGCCAGGGAATACTTTCAATGTTTACGTTCTTGTGCACGGCTCGTTGAAAATGAAAACAAGGCGCGGAATTCTGCGGGTCAACAACCAATTCACACCTATTTCTCACATGAATGACCTCCTGGGAAATCTTCAGAAAAGGTGTCAAGACATCATCATTCTGTCGAACTGAACCTACGCCTCTCTCCCTACTCCCTCCCCCACGCTTCATTCTGTAAGTCAGAGCATCCACAGGTCTTTATTTTACGAGCACTGTGTATAGCGGTGTGTCAACATTGTGTGTGTGTGTGTGTGTGTGTGTGTGTCTGTTCCAGTCTGTACTCTCGAGGCGACCGCAGGCTGCCAGAGACTTTATTTAATGAACCGCTCTCTCCACCTTTCCGCAGAACACAAGAAAAGTCCTCGCTTCTGCACACAATGACAAAAATGTGCTCGGTTCCAGATGGATTGCGCACAAAGCGTTGTACAAGTTCTGTCCCCCGCCCCCAACCCTCGGGCTGCCAAAACTGATGAATTCATAGAAAAGCATCAAGCGGTGGGGAAAATGGCGGCCACTTTTGTAGTGGGACAGAATAGACGCAGATCTCGTTTCAGGAGTCCTGAGTGATGGGAGAGTGGAACGCGGGGACGAGTGTGGGAGGGAAGAGGAGTAAAGTGAGGAGGAGGGTGAAATTCATTTTTCTGTCACCACCCCCACCTGGCATACAATGAGGATAAACCATCAGACGATGCCGTGCGTTATCTAGAAGATCAGGCGAAACCAGGTCTTAATTTCAAACAAACCGGGCCTAGAGCAAAGACACAGTAGTGGGCCTTCTTTAGGGGCCTACTCAGTGGCGGACTGGCGAACCATAAACGGGTCTGAGAACTAAATAGTGCGATAAACGGTAAAAATACCCCCGGAGAAAATACCCCTGAAAACTGAAAAGCTATAAAAATACCCCCAGAACAAACGGTTCACTGTAAACTGCCACAGAGGAACAATGTTCCCGTGTGGCAATTTACCGGCAACCCTGCCACACATCTTTCAGCAACTTAGAACATTCCCACACAAGAAAATTGCCGCGTGTTTTTCATTAAGGGGCCGGGCAAAAATTGCTGTTCCTCCGAAGAACACTTCGAATGTGTAACAATTTTTCCCATGGGGCAGTTTTCCAAATTTGCGAATTATGTGTGGCAGTTTTCCAAGGTGCCTAACGAGGGGAAATAACTCTTTTGTTTGTCTGAATTTTTATGCCGGTTCATAAGAGTTTAGGGCAACTCGCCACAAAAGTTCAAGTTGGGGGGGGGGGGCTATAAAGATTGCTGTTTCTGGGCCTATATTGGGAACTGAATTGGAAACTCCAAACGAATTTCGAGAAAACGTTCCATGTAAGCCAAGCGAGAATTGTACTTTAATTTGAAGAAATAAATAATTGCCGAGGATACGAGGTACACTTGTTTTTTTTTTGGGGGGGGGGGGCTCTACCCCCAACTTCCGTAATATTATATTCTGGGCCGCTGGAGTCTGTCAGTGTACAGTGTATCCAGGCTGTTCCCCTTGAAGCGTTCGCGAGGTCCGTGAGCTATGATATTGGGAAATGTGAGTGTTTGATCTGCTGGGGGTATTTCTCCCTGGGGTATTTTCTCCAAAGCGGAAGAAATACCCACGTCCAATGGATTTTAGTTGATTGCACAAGTAAATCGCTTTAGTATTACTGCAAGAATGACTTCAATTTCCTTCTGTTTCACCGCATGCAGTTTATGCGCGTAGACTGTTATTAACAAACTGAGAAAGCGTCGAAGGTAACTGCAAAAAAATGCATGATATTGGGAGATGTGAGTATTTGATCTGCTGGGGGTATTTTCTCTGGGGGTATTTTTACCGCTTTTCAGTTTTCAGGGGTATTTTTACCTACATCCAAGTTGTGCGACCCACTTTTGGGGAAAATTATCAAAGATTCCATCCCTAAGAAAACAGCATGCCAGCAACATTCTTTTTTTTTTTTTTTTTCTTTTATTGGTGGTTTAACGATCACCGTGAGCAACTCAATGGGCTATAAGCAGTCGCCCGTCCCTAATTTAGGGTCACTGGTTCCAGGGAAGGGAGAGAGCCAGTGCCGTAAGACAAACACAACATCCATGCCTGACCGGGATTCGAACTCGGACCCCTTGCGGACGAATGATCAGAGGCCAGCGCCTTAGACCACTGCGCCACCGGGGCGGCCAACATTCTTTACTATGTAATTAATTTTTCATTACAAGTCTACGGGTCATTGCAGTTGTTTGTACTGAGGCAATAATGAACAACATTTTACCCATTTTCCTAGACCGCAGAACCCTAGTAAAATTTAATGTAAGAACAAAATTATTTCCGTTGCTGAGATGCGACCGACAAGGCACGTCCTCTGCGTGAGGCACGAGACAGTCAAAGACTTTATTCCATCCATTCTTATAAATACAGACATTTGCAAAAGTTTAAGACCACCTGTTGGTATCAGGAGATTTCTGCCGATTGCGTCAGCTACTGTCTGTATTACTCAACTTCCTGTCGGTGTTGCATCATACTACAGCGGCAGCTGTTGATAGAGTTGGAGGAAGCGTGCGAGCATCAGTTTGCTTCTGGTTTTCATGCTGAGAGGTTTTGTACGTATTTTCTATATAGCAAAAAATGGGCAAAAAAACGTCATTAAGTGCACGGCCGGATTGAGGCCTTAGGGGCCTCTAGGCAAAGACATTTGAGTGAGCCCCAAGCAGGGACATCGCTAGACTTCCAAATGAGGATGGGCGACGGGTGGGCGAGCATTATTTTGGGTGGGGCAAGCTTAAAGCAATTTATTTTTTATGTGAAACAACTAGCAGGGGTACCGGTATTTCCCGGTTTAATTTAATATTTGTCCTAAAAAGAAATAAAACAAAATGCAATGTATAAAAACTAACCGTCACTGCCGAATGTTGTGATGCACTAATATTTCTGCCCCCCCCCCCCACACACACAATTTTAAATATAATGAAAAAAAATCGATTTAGTTAATTTACTTTAACGAAACAAAAGAGAAAGGAAATGCTTACCTTCAAGGAGATATAACGAAGTAAATTCTTCCGTCATCTTGGTCCACGCCGGGGATCGAACCCGCGTCCTATTATTCCGGAACAAGTTGCTCTACCAACTGAGCTACGCAGACGTTCGTCCTCGCTGCTATCTGCTTGTATGTCGTGTGCGTCCTGCGGGGCAGGCACGTCACACACCGTCCCCCGAAAGAGGGCCGGGAGGCATGGCCCACGGGTCAGCTGTGACCATGAATCGTTGCAGGTATCCATCCGCTGAAGAACGTGCACTTGAGAACTCCCAGTCAATCTGGTGTGTGGAATGCAACGCCACACACGTTTATTTTTCGAAGCGCTGGAGAAGGAATTCTCTTGTCTCGCGGTGTGGAAAGAACATCACACCATTGCGAGATCTTGAACGGCCGGGTCATCCGGGAAGTTCGGGCGCCATTATAACGAAGTAAATTTCTCCGTCATTTTTGGTCCACGCCGGGGATCGAACCCGAATCCACTTATTCCGGAACAAGTCGTTCTACCAACTGGGTTACGCAGCTATCTGCCTGTATGTCGTGTGCGTCCTGCGGGGCAGGCACGTCACAGAGACATCTACAGAACTGCCGTACATCTGGCGTGCGCTTCTGAGAATCCCGCGTCACTGAAATGCAATGTAATTATGTCATGTCACGTGCATGCGACTGGACATTGGCATTGATCATCCTTTTGTTTATCGTTTTGAATTTTGAATATCTGGAACTCTCTATTTACGTACCATTATATTTCTGCCTGATGGAGCAGCCTGTTGGTGGTGAAAGCTAGCGCAAAACTAAAAAATGGAACTTTTTATGAAAATTTTGCATGGGGGCCCCTTGACCCCGGGCTCCGACCTTTTCCGAAAACCGCCTACGGTCAAAGTACCATGACATTGTATACCAAATTTGGTGGTTCTAAAATGAAAATTGTAGATTTTACGGAAATTTTGTGTGGGGGCCCCTTGACCCAGGGCTTCGCCCCACTTCTAAAAACCGTGTACGGTCTAAGTAAAGAGTATCATGAGATAGTATACCGAATTTGCTGGTTCTAAATTAAAAACTGCCGAAATTTTTTCGAAAATTTTGTATGGGGGCCCCTTGATCTCCCCGAGCTCCGACCCCTTCCAAAAAACCGTGTACGGTCTAAGTTAGAGTACCATGAGATAATATTTCAAATTTCGTTGTTCTAAATTGAAAACTGTAGGACTTTTTACAAAAATTTTGTATGAGGGGACCCTTCATCCTCCGGCTCCAACCCCTTCCAAAAACTGTCTACGCTCTGAGTCAGAGTATCATGAGATAATATACCAAATTTGGTGGTTGTAAATTGAAAACTGTAGAAATTTTAACTAATATAACGAAAATTTTGTATGGAGGCCCCCTTGACTCCCCCCCGCGCTTTGACCCCTTCCAAAAACTGTCTACGGTCTAAGTCAGAGTATAATGAGATAATATACCAAATTTGGTAGTTGTAAATTGAAAACTGTAGAACTTTTTACGAAAATTTTGTATGGGAGCTCTCTTTCGCATGTCTCTTCTCTCCTCCCCTCTCTGCTCCTTCTGCGCACAGGAGGCAGACGTTTCTCACGTCTACCTTTACTGTCCCATCCTGATGCCTCTCCTCCACCAGGCTTTCCGGATTGCCAGTCGCTCTTGTTCTCAAGATCTTCCGTTCACTGCCTACAGACATCTTCTTCTGCGGGCTCATCCACCTACGCCTCTTCCGTCAGTATGTGCCTATCTTTTCGTGCTGGTTAAACACGTTATTTACGTATACCTTCAACAACTCCGCAGCGTTTCCTCGCCGGTCTCTTTACACCAGGCCAGCGCAGCACTTTTGTGCCATTTTCAAGATCGATTGCTTTCTCGACTCCGCCTGGAGTACCAGTCGGCTTCTTCCAGTCGTCGAGAAGCCACCTTCTATGCTACCTGGGCGCCGGCCGCTCCATGGTTTGCGGTTGATTCTGGACTGCTACACCTATCAGTACCCTAGGACATTCTACACTTCCTTTGCCGAGTTCCGTGGCATCCTGGTGCCCCTCCTCCACTCTACGACTCGTGCAATCCACACTACCGTTGAATTGTGAATGCTAATGCCATCTCAGTGTATTTTCATGCTTACTCGTGTACATTACTTACTTTCACCCCGCCTGTATTATGTTGCTTTGGTGCCCTCGTTAAATAACTTGCACAATTGTGCGCGCTGTGTTTTTATCTCATGTATGTAATGTTTTACCTTCACGGCGGTGTTTGTGCTGTTCTTTTTCTAATTGTGTACTATTGTTTCGCCTGTGTTATCCTGTAAATCATGCCTAGCCAATGTCATGTGACACGATGTGTTTCTCTCTGTCACTTCTGCAATTTTTATGCAATAAGCTTTGCTTGCAGCATTTGTTATTCATCCCCATTGTCATTGCAGTGTATATACCATCATGTTTTAACAGTTTGTATTATTTCCCAGTGAGACGCCCCACACTGTACGTCTCCCTCTTATGTTTTCTTATGATGAATAATAATAAAGCGATTTTGAAACCTTTGACCCCGGGCTCCGCCCCTTCCCAAAACCGTCTACGGTCTTGGGAAGTCAGAGTACCATGAGATAGTATACCAAATTTGGTGGTTCTAAATTGAAATCTGTAGAAATTTTAACTAAAATAACGAAAATTTTGTATGGAGGCCTTCTTGACCCCCCCACCACCACCGGCTTCGACCCCTTCCAAAAACTGTCTACGGTCTAAGTCAGAGTATAATGAGATAATATACCAAATTTGGTGGTTCTAAGTTGAAAACTGTAGACTTGTATAACGGACAAACAAACAAATATAGAAACATACAAGCAAAGAAATATACAAACTTTCACTTTTATATACTGTATATAGATGAAGAACGAATTTTTAATGCTTTTTTTATAGTGGGTGTTTAACAATTACCGTGAGCAACTCAATGGGGTATAAGCAGTCGCTATTCCCTAACTTAGGGCCACTGATTCCAGCGAAGGGAGAGATCCTGTGCTGGAAGACAAGCACAACATCCAGGCCTTACTGGGAGTCGAATCCAGACCATCTTGGACAAATGATTTGCTTAGACCAGTGCGCCACCGGAACTGCTTCAATGCTTTTCGCTACGGGCTACAAAGGAATTCGTGCAATCCTCACACCCTCCACCTGGGCCACACATATACACACACAGATCGGACTATTAATAGTTACGCCACTGATGTAAAATAGAAGTGTTGGTAGAATGTCGCCTTCAATTCAAACACTCGACGAGGATTAGGAACAACAAAGAAAAATTATCGCTCTTTCCACGTTAATAAGTGAGAAATTATCATCGGCCGCCACCGGGAATCGAACCCAGGGTCTTCCAGTTACGCGCCGGATATGCTTCCACTGCGCAACAGCGGCCTCGAATACCTCCAAACTCACACACAGTAGCTGCCAAGCCAATTCGGTAGGTTGCTTCTTGGAGCCCCGCACAATGCTGGGGATTCACCAAAGATGGTAAGCAGCAACTGAACAAATAACTAAGAATCGAATTAATAATAAATACACAGTTGACGTGTATTAGGAACATCAATTAGAAGTCATCGCTCTTTCCACGTTTATAAGTGAGTCACGGAAAAATTCTCATCGGTCGCCACCGAGAATCGAACCCAGGGTCTTCCAGTTACGCGCTGGACATGCTACCACTGCACTACAACGGCTTCGAATTCCTCCAGAGTAAATTCCTAATCCACGTTAATTGTGTGTATTAATTATTCATTCGCCTTCTAGTTAATTGTTCCGTTGCTGCTTAGCATCTTTGGTGAATCCCCAGCATTGTGCGGGGCTCAAAGAAGCAACCTGCCAAGTGACTTGGCAGTTAGTCGCATGTGAGTCTGGAGGATTTCGAGGCCGCTGTGCTGCAGTGGTAGCATGTCCAACGCGTAACTGGAAGACCCTGGGGTTCGATTCCCGGTGGCGGCCGATGAGAATTTTTCCGGTGACTCACTTATAAACGTGGAAAGAGCGATGACTTCTGTTTGATTATCTTTCTTTGGAGATGTAAACAACGCACTTCCTAGGAGAAAGAAAATACGTGGGGCTACATGAAATAAAACACAAGACTTATTATTTGACAAAGTTCTGATTATATTTGTAAGTTAAATATACTAAAAAAAAATGTCACATTTTGAATTGAGTGGGCAGGGTGAATAATACAAATTTCAGTGTGGGCTTGGCGACGTCCTTGGCCCCAAGGCTAAGACATCTGAGTGGGCCCACAAAGAATTATGAAGGGGAATCATTATGAAGTCCGTTAAAACATGAAACTTTAACTACTAAATTATCTGCAGAGTTTTCATAATATGTCAGAGTATTTTCCACTGCATTCACAAGAACATGAGTGAAAAGCTTAAAATTCTTAGAGTTAGTAATGATTAGCATTCTACACTTTTCTTACTGCGTCTTTTTTGTTATAAGATGTGAAGCCACAGAGGACTTTGGCCATTAGCGGTTCCAAGTGCAAATAAGGAAGTGTGTGTAGATGGTAGTAAAAAAGCTGGAACTGTCTCGCCGACCAAGCTGTACACAGCAACATGAGACCTTTATCTTTGGGGAGGCATTGGCTTGAAATCTGTTCGTCTTCCAGCCTCTGTTTCTAACCAAGTGGAAATCATACCAGACAAAAGTATATAAAACTACACTCAAGAGCAATTGAATTAGAGACAGCTGGCGTTATGCAAATGTAGCGCTGTGGGCGGCCCTGTAAACGGAAACGACATGACGTATGCAGCGATTCGACAACACAAGGAGTGATGCGACGGGAAACAGCAAGAGTCGGACGCAGTATGGGTAAGACAAAAGATCTAAGCGCATTGGATCGTGGGCAAATTGTCGGGCATGACGAATGGGTCACTCCATCTCGGAAGTCGTGCAAGCACTGGGATTTTCAGGAGCCACTGTGTCACGGGCGCACCGTGAGTACATCGAATCCAGTAACACCATTCCTGCAAGGGCCAACTGCCGTGGATAACAGCGTGTGGATGAGAGGGGTCATCGTAGGCTAGCTCGCATTGTAACAGGGGACAGACGGGCCACAGTGCAAGAAATCGCTCGGCAATTTAACGCTGGTGCACAAAAACGTGTAAGCAGCCACACCATCCAGAACCATCTCCTCGCTATGGGGTACAGAAGCCATCGTCCCACGAGGGTACCGCTGCTGACCGCACATCACAGGGTGCAAAGATTAGCATGGGCGCGGGAACATCGCCACTGGACCCTAGACATGTGGGAAAATGTTGCCTGGGCTGATGAATTGAGATTCACGTTGGTACATGCGGATGGCAGGATACGAGTACGGCGCAAACCACATGAAGCGATGGATCCTTCTTGCCAACAGGGTACTCTTCAAGCTGGTGGGGGTGGCATTCTCGTCTGGGGACTGTTTACGTGGACTGAAAAGGGACCCCTGGTACGTGTGACATCGTCCCTCACAGGTCAACGTTACCTGGATATCCTGGACAACCATTTGCTCCCGTTTGTGCGTCTTAAACATCCCACTGGGGACCTCATCCTGCACAAGACAATGCACCGTGTCATCGCTCCCGAATTGTATCCGAATGGTTGGATGAACACTCCACCGATGTGACCTCGCTTCCTTGGCCAGCTAGGTCACCTGGCCTCAATCTCATCGAGCACATCTGGGATGCCATCGAGAGATATGTTCGAGGCTCTGACCGCCCTCCATCAAATCTTCGTGAACTGTGGGAGCTTGTTCAAGGGTCGTGGATCCGTATGGCTTCGCAACGCTTCCGGTGTCTTGTCGAGTCCATGCCAAGACGAATCGCCGCGGTCATCAGGGCGAAAGGTGGTGCTACACGTTACTAGACAGATATCTCTAATTCAATTGCTCTTCAGTGTACTTTAGAAGCTCTCTCTTCTCTCTCTCTCTCTGTACCTATCCATCTACTATTTGCCCAGGCATGCCTCCTGGGCCCATGGTAGTGGTGGGCCCCGAGGTTATAGCCCATATAGACTGCCGTTAATCCGGCACTGATTAAGTGTTACTCAAATAGCACAAATAGTGACTTTATGTCATGAAGGATACTTCGAACGTGACATAAGCAGAAAGGTGATTGTCAGAAAACCTGCAATTCATAATTCGATCATGAAATACCGAGATACAGGTGAATTTAGCGACCGAAAGAGAAATGGAGTTCGAAATCCAAATAAAACAACCGTACGTGATGACAATAATACAAGGCGAACAGTTGTGCGTTCTCCGAGGAGTTCATGCAAGAAAAGCAAGGCCTCTTTACATTCAAAAGGGTCTGATATCAGTATCAGCACTGTTTCCCGACGTCTTAGCAAAGATTTTGGATCAAAGTCTTAAAATCACCGTAATCATCATCATGATCAACCATTATCAATCCACTGCTGGATGAAGGCCTACCCGAGTTTCTTCCACAATTGTCTGCCTTGAGCCTGTTTCCTCGATGTCACTCCAGCAAACTTTCGAATTTCATCCATCCATCTCCTATGGGGTCTTCTTCTGGGTCTTTTCCTGTCCCGCGGAATGCATTCTAAAATTTCGGTTGTCCATCGGTCATCCGTTCTTCTGGCAACATGTCTAGCCCATTGCCATTTCAGTGATTTCACTTTAGTCATGACGTCGTCCACTCCTGTCATTCCTCCTTATCCAAGAAGTTCCTCTTCTTATCTTTCCTGGTTACACCAAGCATGTATCTCTCCAAGCTGCTTTGAGTTGTCCGCAGTCTTTGTATGCCATTTGTACGCTTTCCAACCGTAGGTTGAAGAAGCGTATATGCTCCAGCTTTGTCCGTCCGTCTGTCCACACGATAACTAACGTAAAATGGTTCGATTTCGATGAAATTTTAGTATGTGGTTTGGGACCACCTGGAGAAAAACCCTAGTGAAAATGGGACAAATGGGGTTAAAGGTCACGATGTAGGAGCGGGATCCATTCCATTGCACTTATGCGTCATAACGTGCGTAAAAATGGTTCGATTTCGATGAAAATTCAGTATGTGGTAGGGGACCATCTGGGGACGAACCCAATTGAAAATGGATGAAATGGGGTCAAAGGTCAGCACATAGGATTACGATCCATTCCATCGCCCTAATCCCATATTATTAAGGTGGACGTCAAGTAATTTTGCTTCCTATACTTCCAATGGAAAAACTTTTGTACACATTTCCTTCACAATTAATGTGTTCCCAAAGATGAAAATTTGAACATCGATTAAAATAACTTCATATTATAACTTGGAATACTTAATATTTTCTAAAACATAACCATACGTTTATTAAAAATCAATAACTTTTCCTTTGGTGGTGTTGAAACCAGAAAAAAAAGATGGCGCTACCTGTACTTTGATGACGTCAGTTGACAAAAAAATGTTGGATTGCATAATTATGGTGATGTTTTAGGAAATATTAGGTATTCCAAGTTATAAAATGAAGTTATTTTAATTGATTTTCAAATTTTTATCCTTGGGAACGCATTAATTGTCCAGAAAAAGATGGCCCGACCTGTATTTTCATGACGTCAGTAGACAAACAAATGTTGGATTGCATAATTATGGTTATGTTTTAGAAAATATTAAGTATTGCAAGTTATAAAAGGAAGATATTTTAATCGATGTTCAAATTTTCATCCTTGGGAACGCATTAATTGGGAAGAAAATGTGTACAGAATTTTTGCAATTCGAAGTAGAGGAAGCAAAATTACTTGACGTTCACCTTAAAGCAGCAATTCCTGTATGTGTGTAAATTTTATTTTGAAAACGGCTCTAAGGATTTTGATGAAATTCGTTAACCTACCGTTTTCTGGTACTAGAAATCGATTTAGCTTGATTTCGACTTTAGGAAAATTCGTTTATTGGGTTAAATAACCACCCCGAATTACCACGTTTTTAGTGTAGTGTCATGGCGTCGAGCCATTATATGTTGGCGCGCGGTCACGCCATCTGTCTCATTACGTCACGCGTTGTGTGTGGATACTATTAAAGTTTTATGACGTCGCACTCTTGCGAGCAGATGGTCGCGATTCCCATCTGCCTCATTACGTCACGCGTTGTGTGCGTATGTTTGTCCGCACGATAACTCGCGTAAAAATCGTTCGATCTCGATGAAATTTTAGTATGTGGTAGGGGAACACCTGGAAAGGAACCCTATTGAAAGTGAACGAAATGGTGTCAAAGGTCAGGACATATGAGCGGGATCCATTCCAGTGCTCTTATGCGTTATAACTGAGGTAAAAAAGTTCGGTTTCGATTAAATTTTAGTATGTGGTAGGGATAAACCCTATTGAAAATTTTAAATGTAAGTATCTGGGGATAAACCCTATTGAAAATTGGCGAAATAGGGGTCAAAGGTCAGGACATAAGAGCGGAATCACTTCCATCGCCATTATGCATTATAACTTACGTAAAAATGTTTCGATTTGGATGAAAGGTTAGTATGTTGTAGGGACCTGCCTGGAGACGAATCCTATTGCAAATGGGCGAAATGGGGTGAAAGGTTAAGACACAGAAGCGGGATCTATTCCATAGCCCTTATGCATCGTAACTTATGTAAAATTGCTTCGATTTCGACAAAACTTTATCATGTTATTTCGGAGATATACTAAACCAGTTCTGTTGAATATCATCCAAATGGATCAAAGGTCAGGGCACAGGGGTAAGATTTATTCCACAGCCATTTTCCTCATAACTTGAGTAATAACTTGAGTAATGATTTCTAGTATGTTGGAAAGCGTATCATAATCAATGCATTGCATGATTTTACTAACTTGTTTAGTTAAGGTCCATGTCTGTGCTCCATACGTAAGCACTGGCAGGATGCACTGATTGAACACTTTTCTTTTAAGACATAATGGCATACTGCTCTTAAAAATTGTACTGTTTCTTCCAAAAGCTCTCAAGGCAAGTTTCATATGCCGATTAATTTCTTCATCAATGTGACCCTCACTTTATATCTGCTGCCAAAGATAAATGTAGGTATCGGTTGTCTCAAGCTTTTCTCCATCAATCGATAAATCTTTGTTTCTTGTAAAAGCATTGTGCATCACTTTTGTCTTCTGAAAGTTCATTTTCAATCCCACTTCTTTACTCTTCTTAACAAGTTCTTGGATCATACTCTGCAGCTCTGAAGGAGTAGTTGGAAATATTACTACGTCATCAGCAAAACGAAGGTGAGCTAAGTAGACTCCATTAATCTTTATCCTTTTGTTTTCCCAGTTCAATGACTGAAAGACATTTTGTAGTGTGGCATTAAAGAGCTTCGGAGATATGAAACCTGCACATAAATCCTGTACTGACCTCTGTCAAGGAAAAGAAGAGACTCCAGTTTTCGAAGCGCCATCAGTCGTGGACTGTTGAACATTTTTCCAATGAATCAACTGTGCGTCAATTTGAATCACGTGAAGCACATGTTTGACGACCAAACGGCAAAAAGTTTGATGAAAAATACACCGTTAGCACCGTGAAACATCCGCCTAGTCAGATTATTTGGGCTGCTATGTCAGCATCCGGTACTACTTCATCATCCTTTTGCCAATAGGCACTATCATGACTGGTTCTTGTTTACTCTTTCCAACCGTAGGTTGAAGAAGCGTATATGTTCCAGCTCTGTCCGTCCGTCCGTCCGTCTGTCGGCACGATAACTCATGTAAAAATGGTTCGATTTCGATGAAATTTTAGTATGTGGTGGGGGACCACCTTGGGATGAGCCCTATTGAAAATTGACAAAATGGGGTCAAAGATCACGACATAGGAACGGGATCCATTCCATTGCTCTTATGCGTCATAACTTGCGTAAATATGGATCGATGTCGATGAAATGTTAGCATGTTGTAGAGGACCACCTGGGAATGAACCCTATTGAAAATAGGTGAAGTGGAATCGAAGGTCAAGGCATAGGAGCGGGATCCATTCCATTGCCTAATGCGTCATAACTTGCGTAAATATGGTTTGATGTCGATGAAATGTTAGTATATTGTAGGGGACCACCTGGGACTTAACCGTATTGAAAATGGATGAAGTGGGGTCAAAGGTCAGGACATAAGAGCGGGATGCATTGCATTGCCCTTATGCGTCATAACGTGCATCTTGGGAACGCATTAATTGTGAAGAAAATGTGTACAGAAGGTTTTCCATTGGAAGTACAGGAAGAAAAATTACTTGACGTCCACCTTAAACAACTGAGATAGCTTTACCAACAAAACACATGCGTAACAAATTCTCTGCGTCACCATGGCAGCAGGTCACGGGATCAAAACGTTCCTCTGGGGTTATCGTGTAGACAGACAAGCCATTCGTTTCTTTTCTTTGCGTCTTTAAAAAATGCTTAAAAATCAGAAAATGACTTTTTCTTAATTTTGTTTTGTAAAAAAGGGACGATAGTTGTGAGTTTATGCTATAAAAACCGCAATGCGTTATGATTTATAGTTTACCATGTATCCGTTTTTTTAAATGGATCCCATCGCGAAATAGAGAATTTTGTGAAATTTAGAAATTTAATTTCTCGTAAACTAAATCGAAATTCAAAGAAAAGGGCGATGAGGTGCAAAAATTAGGTCATGACACTACATGTCTACAAAGTTTCGTGGTTCTGTTGCTGTTAGTGTGTCCGGGACGCGACATGATAGCACTTTTTCGCTTACCTTAACTTTGAAATACAATAATAGCTCTTGAAGTACCGCTAGAATCGAGAGACGGTTTATTTTAGCGTGTTCTTCAAATAATTCTCACAAACGATGTAAATTTATTATTTTTGTGTTCAATACGTTTTGCGCTGTGAGCTAGGAAAGCAAGAGTGTCGCGAAATTTCTAAAACAGCGGCGGCAGTTCCTTTTTTTTAGAATAGAGAGATATGTCAGTATGAGAATGATAGTTATCACTGTCTAGTTACGTCAAGATTTACGGCCAAATGATTTGGTCTACAACGGTTAGACGATGACATTTGCTTTGCAGCATGTCTGGTGGACGCAAGTTTGCTGTTCTCGGAGATTTGTGATTATTACGGTGACGAATGTGCATTTGGGTAGAACCTCTCTGCATGTCGTAAGAGCACAGTCAGCTTGCCTAATAGAATGCTTGGAAATTTAATTGGATTAAGCTTTCCTTCATTACATAATTATGATAAATCCTGTGCTATTGCGGCAGGCAGTTCGGTATGGTAAATAGTTATTATAAGCATAATGGAAATCCTATGCAGCAGAAACTGCATAATGCGAAATATCATTTAATATGGAATATACAGGAGTTGTACAAAATAATATGAACATCATGATTATAGGGGTTAATGTTAGTCGTGGAGGCAAAAACGTTGTGGTTATATTTTGTGCATCTTTTCTTTGTAGAACTATATTGACAAAAGTCACTGGACACCTAGAAGAGAAACACAACATAGCATTTATTGACATGCATTAGTACGGTGTCGGTCCACCATTGGCTTTAATGCATGCAGTGATCCTTCAAGACATGCTTTCGACAAGGTTTTGGAACACAGCGATAGGTATGCGCTTCCATTCAGTACATAATGCTGCCGCTAACTGTTGCTTAGTAGTAGGCCTTGGTTCCAAACTTCTTGTGCGGCGCTCTAACTCATCCCATAGGTGCTCTATGGGATGAAGATCAGGGCTCTGTGCTGGCCAGTCCACAAAAAAACACTCCGTAACAGACCTTACTTTATGGCTCGGTGCATTATCCTGCTGGTACCAACAAGGCTCGGTTCCACAGTATTGCCACAGAGTTGGTAGGGCATAATTGTCCAGAATGTAGAGGTAGACGTGCTGGTTAACCAGTTTGTTCACGATAACCAATTGGTCGGGAACATACAATGAAAAATACCCCCACACGAGTACACTTCCAGCTCCAAACTTGACCGTAAGAACAGTACACTGTGGTAAATAGTCTGCCGCCATACCCACACACGGCCATCAGACTGATGGATTCATTCCATAAGTGCTCCAAAACGTGGAAAGAGCGATGATCTCTGTTTGATGTTCCTAGTCCACGTCAAATGTCTCTATTAATTATTCATTCGCCTTCTAATTATTTGTTCAGTTGTTGCTTGCCATCTTTGGTGAATCCCTAGCATTGTGCGGGGCTCCAAGAAGCAACCTGCCAAATTGTCTTGGCAGTTAGTGTATGTGTGAGTCTCGAGGAATTCGAGGCCGCTGTGGTGCAGTGGAAGCACATCCGGCGCGTAACTGGAAGATCCTGGGTCCGATTCCCGGTGGTGGCCAATGAGAATTTTTCAGTGAATCACGTATAAACGTGGAAAGAGCGATGACCTTTGTTTGATGTTCCTAGTCCACGTCAAAATGTCTCTATTAATTAGACTGAGGGATCGTGTATCTGGATTCATCAGTCCATAGGACCCTTTTCCATTGATCTACGGTCCACGAAAAATGTTCTTTATGCCATGCTAAATGATGAGTAGCATTCCAAGTGTAGATGAAAGGCATATGAGCAGCTGCACGACCACGGTAACCCATGAATGAATGGTACGTGTACATACCAAGGTTCTGGCATTTTTACTCACCTGTACACTGAGGTCTTGTGCAGTACTCCCTCAATTAGCTGTAACGACTCTCCTGAGGCTTAGACATCCTCTATCACTGATTTTCTTTGGTCTGCCGGTACGTTTTGCTGCTTTAGGCACGCCATGTGTCTGCCACGTATTCAGTACATCCAAAACAGTTGACTTGGGTTTGTTTAGACGCCTCTCGGTTTCTCTTACGGACAACCCACTAATATGACACCCAACAAACTTTCCTTTCTTAATGTCAGTTCAGCGACATTTGCATTCAACCTCACAGGGCGATATGATCGCGGTCAGCTGTAGGCTTGTTTTTATACCGTTTGCAGGTGTACCGCGCATCTTAACAACGCAGCGGATCCGTTCGTTTGATTTTGAAGGGGTGGCCGGGGACTTGTCAATATAGCGTATATTCCCTAGGTTGTTTGCCAGTGTAGTTCAAGCTGTGTTAAGCAGCGGTTCGTACGAGCGGTTTGTATGAAAGTGGTGAGCTGTCAAACTTCCAATGACGACAGATCGTGGGAGCCTGTTCAGCACGAGCGTCTATAACCATAACAGCCAAACTGTTGGGTGTTTCAAGAGCAATAGGCTCGACGGTTATGACTGTGTACACGAAATGACTTCATTGGCGAAGAAGAATAGTTGGCCAAAACCGATATTGAATGAGAAGAACCTTCTAACAATAACACGTATTGCGTCCAAACAACGCATAGCTACTACAGCAAAAGTGGTAGAACTCAATATCAACCAGAGTTGGGCAAAATCGTAATAGAATTAATAGGTAATGCATTACAGTGTAAAGGTAATGGGAAAAAGAACTTAGCGTTACCATTAAGTGGCAATGGTGAACTCGTCATTAGAATTACATGGTAATTGTAATGGCATATAGCAGTTACCTATTATAATCGTAATGGTTAATAGTTAACTATATGTTGGTAATTAACCAATAACTTATGTGTAACAATACAACGTGAATAAACCAGCAACCAGTGCACCCTTACACGTTGTGTGGGGTTTTTTTTTACAATTGTTCCACCCCTCGGATATCAAATGCGTGTATGTAGGTATTGGAGATTGTACATGTATGACATCAGTAGTTGCTCCGTGTTCGCCTCAAGTTAAGTGATTTGAACGAAATAATACATATGAAGTAAGTACGAATGGGATCTTTTTTTCGGTTAGAGATACTTATTTCAGTATCCTTGCCCATTACATACGTTTCACTGTCCAAAATAATTACCCACTATAGCCACAAGTACATATTAGCATGATACTCACAGTTCAGCAGCAACTCAGGGTACACTGCCGAATATTACAGAAATTTGCGAACCCTTGACATTTTTGCCGTACTTCTCAAGTATTGTTGTCCATTACTTGTCCGATACGAACACTAGACTTGAAATGTTAAACTAAACTATCTACCAACAAGTAATTGGATACCCCTGCAATCGACGATATCTGCGGTCCTGATACATGTCACGGCCGCCGCCGTTAAATATCGTGTGGGAAACAACAACGCAACCAGTCGCATGCAAGATGCCACGCAGTTCGGAGCTCTCTGATTTCGAGAAAGGTGTAATCGTCGGGTATCACAGAAATGGCCGATCCATACGTGACATATCCAGCGAGTTGAAGTACCCAAAATCGACAGTGGCCTACGTGATTGGCAAGTGGAAGATGAGAGGTGATTGTCGGAATGTGCCCCGACCCGGCAGACCCACAAACTGGGACAAAACTGGGAGTTAGAGACCGACGGGTGCTGGCCAGAGAAATTTGGAAGAACCGCTCCAAATCGATGGGGCACATCCGCGAGGAGTTTCAACAGGCATCCGGGAGTGTTCTTTCGATGAATACCATCCGTAAGGAAGCCCGTCTGCTCGGTTATCATGGACGTGCTGCCGCCCACAAGCCTTTGATCACCAAGTTCAATAGCGCTGCTCGGCTAATGTGGTGCAAAGAACGTCGACAGTGGACCGTTGAGCAGTGGAAACAGGTTATCTGGAGCGAAGAATCAAGGTTCACCCTCTACCGTTCGGATGGCAGGGTCTGGGTTCGGCGTCTGCCTGGAGAACGCCTCCTGCCGGAATGTATTGTGCCAACTGTGAAGTTCGGCTGCGGTGGAATTATGCTATGGGGGTGTTACTCCTGATATGGCATGGGTCCCTTGGTCGCAATTCCTGGTAGACTCAACGCCGAGACCTACTGCACCATTTTGGATGACCATGCGCTTCCTACGTTGTGGCAGTTTTACTGGGTGGATCCATGTTACTTTCAGGATGACAATGCCACCTGTCATGCTGCGAGGTCCACCATGGCTTGGTATGGTGACAATGGGGTTAATCGAATGGAATGGTCTGCGCAGAGCACGGACCTTAACCCTATCGAGCACCTCTGGGACGAGTTGGAGCGTCGACGTAAGGCGTGCCCCCACCGTCCGAAATCGATGAAGGAACTGACCTGTATTCTTTAAGCCGAGTGGAAGAAAATACCGCTAGCCATCGTACAACGCCTGGCTGAGAGTATGCCCCGGAGGGTCGCAGCTGTAATCGCCGCTTGTGGAGGCTCCACCAACTATTGAAGGTGAATAAACTTCGTTTTCCTTTGCTGTCACAGGTGTCCAATTACTTGTTGGTAGATAGTTCACGACAGGACCTGAACTTTCTACAATATTCTTGATTTACAGAAAGCTCTCCAACTTTCCACTGCGCGATCATTCTGGAACATTATACAAATGTCTAACATGTTCTTGCCGCTTCTAGAACATTCTACACGACACTTCGGTCTGTGTCTGCTATGTTGCATGGCTGAATTTTCTAGACATAGCTTTTGGCACATGTACATTTCTGTAAACTATTAGTATGGAATTATTATTTGCAAATTGTGTAATTTCATTACCAAGTAATTCCATTGCGTTGGAATGGCATTTTTAAATAATTGAATTATATCCACTTCATTGTAATGCATTGCAGGTTAATTCCATTACCTTTTGCAAACCATACTTGGAATTACCTTGTAGTGCATTACCTTGTAATGCGTTACACGTTAATTGTAATCTGTACTTCCATTACTTTACAATGCATTCCTGCGTAACTCTGATATCTACCTGGAAGATATTGTTTCCACAAAAAACAGACTGCAGAGACCTTCACAAAACCAACGTCCATGGAAACTAAATACTGACAGTACTGTATCGTAAGTGCATTACAGTGTATTCAGCATGATTGCAGTATTCCCCGCATAACTTTTTTTGTACAGTATGTATTTGCATTCTGTCTTTTTTGTGTTAAATTCAGCATTAAATGTTCTTTAAATCGACATATAAACATATGCATTTGGTGCAAAATAACAGTTCCCATAAGCCTGCAAATTTTCAAGACATGAAAATTTTCAAAAAGTGTCTACAATTTTTGCCACCATTGTATTACACTGCCTGACAGAGAAAATTCCACACCATGAAGGAATGCTCGAAAACAGATCAAACTTCGCACACAGATGGCCAAGTAGGTCCTGAAAAAATGATTTAATTGTCACATACAGACTAGGCTCCAGTGGCTGAATATATAGGATGATCAATAAGGTGTGTGGGCCCAATTTTGGGCGATACAGCGTTGAATCCGACGTGGAATGGAGTCAATGTAAGTCCGAATATAGTCTTAGTGTTTAGCGGACCATGTGGTATTGATTCGAGTCCACAGTTCATCTTAATTTTGAGATGGTGGGAGGATGCTCAACCGACGTCCAATCGTGTTCACAGAAGATCGATGAGCGAGAGGTCGGCGGACCATGCTGGCCACGGAAACATCTACACACCGCATAAAGCATTCAGGCTGATCCGAGCGGTATGCGGCGGGGCGTCATCCTGTTTAAAAACGGCGTTTGGGATGCCCTGCAGATGCGGTAGTGCCACGGGCCACAGCACTTCGTCAACATAGCGTCGTGCCGTCAATGTTCCCGTAATGCGTACAAGCGTGAGCGGCTGTAGGCGCTGATAGAGCATCCCACACCATGATTCCACGCTGCCTGGCAGTGTGGCTCTCCACAGTGGCGGAGTAATCCGCGTGTTGGCCACGTCGCCTCCAAACTCTCACACGGCGATCATCCGTGCTGAGACAGAACCGCGATTCGTCGCTGAACAACACACTTTTCCATTCGGCACCCCACGCAACTCTGGAGTGACACCACGTCAAGCGGTGAACACGATGGCTCCCTGTCAAGGGTGGCCTTCGTAACGGACTACTGGACAGCATACCAGACGTAGCCAATAGGCGCGACACTGTCAGCGTCGATATTGGGGCATCCAAGCCTTCCCGCGAACTGCGCAAAATATCGCCTGTTGTGGACTGTAAGTCCGCTATAGCATGACGTAGGATGTGACGCTCGGTGCGCTCGAGAGTCCGTCTTCGTGTTCCGGCTCCCCTACGACGTTGCACAGATCCTTCCTGGGACCACTCTCTTCAAATGTGACCGACAGTTGTGGCATCACGTTGCGTTTCTTCCTCAATACGACGCAAGGACCATCCGGCCGTACCAAGGCCTACGATGACACCTCTCCTGAACTCATCCATTTGACGAAATCGCGTACTAAGGCGTTTTAACGGCATTGGCACCCCTTTTTCGTTCTTCAGACACGGTTACAGTAGAACCACTCACTTCTCGCGGCCGTGACGACGTCTCGACTGATGGCCTTACTGGGTGGTTATCCGCTTATTTCCTGCCTGCCGTTGGTGCGATCGGCCTGCAAATGCAACCATTTGCATAAATTGTACGTGTACACCCACCCTGAAATATGCATGGTGCTGCGTTTACATCTTATTGGAGTGGCATTTTCTCTGTCGGGAACTGTATGATCATAAGGTCGCTCTTCCAAAATGCAATTTCTGTGGAAATTTTGAGCGGAGAACATATGAGGTCGTTGCACATCTTTCCACGCATTCCGCTGACTCCAAGCGACATCGCTTTCCCTTTTGCGATCGAACGGATTCAATTTCCGATCACATTGTCCTTTACGATAACAATTAATAAGAGTCAAGGACAGACACTTGCCAAAGTCGGAATACACCTGCCAGAACCAGTTTTCTCACGTGACATGCTCTAAGTTGCCCTATCCCGAGCAAGATCAGAGGATTCTGTTGCTGAATAGATCACTCACGAAGATACACCTGCATTACCTGTCGCAAACGGTGGATTCAAAATATTGTCTTTATTGAAGTGTTTGAATGAATTTCTAACATTTTTTTCTCAATCGAATAAAGTTTACATTTGTTGCTTGATATGAGTTTATTATTTAAAAAAAAACTAACCGTCGATTTCGACGGGTTTCGACTAGCAGAAATTATAACTACACAGTTGAGTCACATTAATGTGACCACCTCCTACTTTTAACGTCGACAACGCGTGTCGTCAGCTGGCTTGGAGGATATATAAGGTGTGCTACAGGCATTCTGAAAACATATCACTCTTTGCTGTCATGGATAAAAGGAACGATTTATCAGATTTGTAAAAAGGGATGATTATCCGCTTTCGGGCCAATGGTGGCAATATTTCTGAAACAGCGCAGTTTGTGAACTGTTCGCGTGCTGCTGTGGTTAAAGTGTTTCGTGATTAGAGAAATAACACCATTGCGAATAAGCGAAGTGGAAACTGCGGAACACCACATGCCGTTGATGTGGAGGTGTACGTCGGCTTCGAAGGCGCGTGAGGTGTGACGTACCTGCCAGCAGGACGCACACGACATAAAGGCAGATTGTAGTCAGAACAAACGTCCGCGTAGCTCAATTGGTAGAGTGATTTATTCCGGAATGAGGGGATCCAGGTTCGAATCCTGGTGTGGACAGAAATGACGGAGAAATTTACTTCGTTATAATGGCGCCCGAACTATCCGGATGACCCGACCGTTCAAAAACTCGCAATGGTGTGATGTTATTTCCACACCGCGAGACAAGAGAATTCCTTCTCCAGCGCTTCGAAAAATAAATGTGTGTGACGTTGCATTCCACACACCAGATTGACTGGGAGATCTCAAGTGCACGTTCTACAGTGGATGGCTGCCTGCAACGATTCATGGTCACGGCTGACCCGTGGGCCATGCCCCCAGCCCTCTTTCAGGGGGGAGATGTGACGTACCTGCCAGCAGGACGCACACGACATAAAGGCACATAGCAATCAGAACAAACGTCCGCGTAGCTCAATTGGTAGAGTGACTTATTCCGGAATGAGGGGATCCGGGTTCGAATCCCGGCGTAGACCAAAAATGACGGAGAAATTTACTTCGTTATAGAGGGCCGATCGACACACTACAGTTGAGCAACTCACTGGCCCAATGAACCAGGGTGCTACCGGAAGTGTGTCTAAAACGACAGTTCAACGAACCCTGCTGCGTATGGGGCTCCGATGCAGACGGGTGTTCACTGCACCTATTCTAACAAAGGTGTATCAGCAGAAAAGGCTTACATTTGCACGGCAGTATCAGAATTGGACCTCCGCTGATTGGCAAAGGATTGCCTTCTCTGATGAGTCTCGTTTTCTGCTTCACCGGACGGATGGACGTTGGCGTATAAGGCGAGAAACATCGGAGAACAAACACTCTTCAGCCATTGATGGAAGAACACAAGCTGGTGAGGGTAGCTTTATGGTCTGGGGATTGTTTTCGTGGCATTCCCTGGGTCCACTCATACCTGTGGAAAACACTACGGACCGAATTCTTTATGAATCCATCTTTGTAGAATACGTACGCTCATACATGCTGATTGTCTTCCCTGGGGCGGATGGAATCTTCCAGAACGGCAATACGACATGTCACACAGCTAGAAATGTCCGAGAGTGGTTGGAAGAGCACGATGAAGTCTTCAAAGTACTTCCCTGGTCCCCTAATTCCCCAGTCTTACACCGAAATAAGCATCTGTGGGACCATCTCGATCGTGCTGTTCGCTCTATGAATCCTCCACTACGTACCCTCCAGCAGCTGTCAGATTAATTGCAGTCAGCATGGCTCCACACACCTGTGAACACCTTCCAGCACCTAATTGAGTCACTCTCAGTCCGTCTATCCGCTGTCTGCGTTGCATACAGCGGTTACTCTGGATATTAGCTGGTGGTCACAATAATGTGACACGCGACCGTGTAATAAAGACACACATCAGTGTTTTCTTTTTAAAGACTTGACTTAGTCTCATACAGTATTTCATTTAGTTAGAGAAGCAACAGAGTAACATGCACTATGAGGTGTAAATATCTCATATCCACGAAGAGATTCTTCCAAATCAGTGAATGTAGGCATAGAAACAAAATGCTTATATGTCTAACCTCCATGACCTTTCCAAACATATCGTTGAGAAGAAGAGATAATTAATCATCTGTGCTCTATCGCAAAAAGCTCTCTGAGCGTTTAACCTTGAAATTAATTTTTCCAAGCCCTACTTCTATAGCTTGTTCCCATTGTTATTTGTTCTGCGATGGTTTGTTTTTCGTTCTGCATTTGTATGGAATGTTGTGTTTTCGGCGTTCGCCTAACGTTTACGCATTACTTGGTATTTACAACATGTGGTTCTTGGGTATTTACCTAGTGTTTACATTCTTAAAAAATTATGTCAGAAACCTGAAGTGCGAAGTTTGAACAACCATAATACTTTCCGATAACGGCAGTGAATTTTAAACGACCATAATAAACATTTTGAACGACCATAATACTTTTCGATAACGGCGGGGTATTTTGAACGATCATAATACTTCCCGATAACGGCAGTGCGTGAAATGAATGCCACGAGTTGGGTTGAACGACTATAATACTTTCCGATAACGGCGGTGAATTTTGAACGACCATAATACTTTCCGATAACGGCAGTGCGTGAAATAAATGCCACGAGTTGGGTTGAACGACCATAATACTTTCCGATAACGGCGGTGAATTTTGAACGACCATAATACTTTCCGATAACGGCAGTGCGTGAAATAAATGCCACGAGTTGGGTTGAACGACCATAATACTTTCCGATAACGGCGGTGAATTTTGAACAACCATAATACTTTCCGAAAACGGCATTGCGTGAAATAAATGCCACGAGTTGGGTTGAACGACCATAATACTTTCCGATAACGGCGGTGAATTTTGAACGACCATAATACTTTCCGATAACGGCAGTGCGTGAAATAAATGCCACGAGTTGGGTTGAACGATCATAATACTTTCCGATAACGGCGGTGAATTTTGAACAACCATAATACTTTCCGATAACGGCATTGCGTGAAATAAATGCCACGAGTTGGGTTGAACGACCATAATACTTTCCGATAACGGCGGTGAATTTTGAACGACCATAATACTTTCCGATAACGGCGGTGAATTTTGAACGACCATAATACTTTCCGATAACGGCAGTGCGTGAAATAAATGCCACGAGTTAGGTTGAACGACCATAATACTTTCCAATAACGGCGGTGAATTTTGAACGACCATAATAAACATTTTGAACGACCATAATACTTTCCGATAACAGCAGTGAATTTTGAGCGCCCATAATACTTTCCGATAACGGCGGTGCGTGAAATAAACACCACGTAGGGTTGCTGCATGTTTTATTTGGCGAGTGTTTCCCAGATCAGTAGTGACGTTGCAGGTGGCCAGTTGTATATCAAAATGTAGCCAGTAGTATCATGTATCATATTGCGTTGTGTGATTGTGGCTAACGGTTTTTTGGTTTTCAATTCCGGAAGTATGGAGTGTCAAGTAAAGAGGAATGAACATTTCAGACATCTGCTCCTCTACGAGCTTGACAAGAGATCCACAGCAGCTGAGGCTACTCGAAAAATTTGTGCTGTGTATGGGGAGGATGCTGTTGCTCCGAGGACAGATCGCAAATGGTTTCAGCGGTTCCGAGGTGGTCGTCCATCTCACTTTAATGAGGATCGTTTGAACCATTTCATCCACTTGGATCCGCGTCAAACCACACGCGAATTGGCCACTGAGATGGACTGTGATCAGGCCAAAGTGGTGCGACACCTGGAACATATGGGAAAGGTCCAAAAATTGGGGTTGCCTCACAGTCTCACCGAGGACAACAAGAATCAGCGTGTTGCCATATGTGATTCCTTGCACGCCCGTTATCGCGAATGTTCTCAGCAACACAAACCCTTTCGGTCACGTATTGTTACTGCAGATGAAAAGTGATACCTTTACGTGAAGTTCAGGCATCGGAGGGAATGGTTAAGCCCAAACAAGACGGCCACACCACGTCCAAAACATGACCTTCATCCTGTGAAGGTCATGATGTGTGTCTAGTGGGACATGGAACGAGTTATTCACTGGGAAATGCTGCCGAGGAATCGAACCATCAACGCTGCACTCGATTGTGAGCAACTCCGCCGTGTGGAGGAAGCAGTTCAGCAGAAACGGCCACATCGGCGCCATGATGTCCTTCTTCAACATGATAACGCACGCCCTCACAGTGCAAACTTGAGCAAAATGGCCATTCAAGACATGAAATGGGTGATCCTTCCATATCCGGCCATTGCCCCAGATGTCGCCCGTTTAGACTATCACCTGTTTCGATCCCTGTCGAATGCACTACTTGGCAGAACGTTCAACAATTATGTTGATCTCCATAAATTTCCTAGATGATTTCTTCGTAGCAAAACCTGCACGTTTTTTCAAGAATGGAATTGCAGACTTATCCAGACGTTGAGACGCCATCGTAAACACTATGGGAGGGAAAGGATACGTAGTTGATTGATTTCGTTTTCCATTCTCATGCAATACATTCCTGTAGTACGGTGACAAAAAACGGCAGAAACTTATGCATGAACCCAATGTTATTTCAGTGGAACTCGAAGGGGCGTTATTTTGAACTCGAAGGGGCGTACTTTCAAGTCTCGCTCTCCCAGATAAGAAAAGCTTGCTACCGCCCTGGCGTAGACCACTTATGCTATTTTGAGCAGAACGTTTTGAAATATTCGTGTAAATTCGTAAAGCTGTCTGGAACATTCTGAATAATAGGCCGTTGGTAAACTGGAAAATCAAGCCAAACTTATGCCCAAACTTAATTTGGTGCAGTTTCAAACAAAGTGATTCTGAACATTAAAAAAATTTTAAGTAGCACACAGTAGGTGTTCAAAACGTTTCCCGAAATTCTGAAACGTTTTGCCATCTCAAGGAGATACTTTCCCCCTCAAGAGTCAAGCGAATTGAAGCAAAGGACAAGTTACTTTATAAACCTGGATTGAGGAAAATGAACAAAGTCATTCTCTCAATCTCTCTCTCTCCCTCCCCGTGTGCCCCATTTGCAAAGATGCTTTGTTCGCGTTTGCTAATTATGTAGAACCATACTCCATAATCGAATCGGTCTTTTCACCACAAACTCATGCTGAATCTTAGGAATTACTAATTACAGTTATTTAGCGACGGTAATGAGACCCAGGTCTCCAGAGAGAGGAAACGCACACGACCAAGGGAAGTGAGAACAAAACAAAATACCAAATCGCTAACTAAAAGCTTCGGAATAAACGCCTTCAGTGGAACAGAAAATGCCAAAGATGTGGAAGTTATTGTGAAAAGGAAACAGCTTCATAGATATTGTAGGACATGCCAGAAAGGCACAATTCTGCTGACTTAAGACATATTCGATATTGCCTTGATGATGCAATCAAGATGGGGAACGAATCTCATTAGCAGCACTTCATTATTTTCGAAACTAAAAAATTGCATTAACATCAGTCAAGTCACAATTTTGTAACCCGTATCTGACCTCCATTAGACTCCATTATTACCATGTTTTCCATTAGCTGACACAAGCAATTAAAAATGGAGCTGTTTTCAGCACATCATAAAAAAAAAAAAAATGGGTGCTTGTAATATTATGTGTCGCGTATCCCTTAATTTAACTTTCCATTTTAGTTTCTGCATTCTTAGGTATATTTTTTTCTCGTTAAACATTTTCTGACTAAACGACACATTTTTTCCCGCTACGGGTTTGCTGAGTTGCAGTGGGCGGATTTAGATTTACCGGGAACCTGCGCACAGATCGGTTTGGGATCCTCTCTTGAAAAATAATGTCTTTTGCTGCCGCATAACTCCTCCTATTTGTACACTGAAGAGCAATTGAATTAGAGACAGCTGGCGTTATGCAAATGTGGCGCTGTGGGCGGCCCTGTAAACGGAAACGACATGACGCATGCAGCGATCCGACAATATAAGGAGTGATGCGACGGGAATCAGTAAGAGTCGGACGCAGTATGGGTAAGACGAAGGATCTAAGCGCATTTGATCGTGGGAAAGTTGTCGGGGCCCGACGAATGGGTCACTCCATCTCGGAAGTCGTGCAGGCACTGAGATTTTCACGAGCCACTGTGTCACGGGCGGATTCAACCCCGGATTCCGTGAAAGAGTTCGGGTTCGAATCCCGTGAGGCATGGATGTTGCGTTTGTCTTACGGCACTGACTCCTTCCTTTCCCTGGAACCAGTGACCCTAAATTAGGGGCGGCTAAATGCTTGTAGCCCACTGAGTTGCTCATGCTAGTCGCTAAACCTTCAAGGCTGCCCCGATGGCGCAATGGTCTAAGCGCTGGTTTTATGGTCATCCGTCCGTGAAGGAATCCGTGTTCGAATCCCGTGAGGCATGGATGTTGTGTTTGTCTTACGACTCTGGCTCTTTCCTTTCCCTGGAAGCAGTGACCCTAAATTTCGGACGGGCGACTGCTTATAGCCCATTGAGTTGTTTTATAGTGGTCGTTAAACCTTCAATGAAAAAAAACCTTCAACTAAAAAAAAAAAACTAGAAAATACAAACATAGTGTTATACATCATTTTAAAGCTCTCGTCAATAGTAGGATACCACCCTTGGGGAAGGAAGTAGAGAGGAAGCCAACTTTTGCTACACTGTAAAAAGTAAGTGGCGTGAATTTACGGAAAATTTCTGAAAATAAGTTTCTGGTAGGTTTCCTCCTTTTTCAGAAATTTCTATTTTTAAAAGCGTCCGTTTATTTTAATTTCGGTATTTTCACAGTTTCCGTAGTCAGAAATTCCGTTTATTTCAGAAAATCCATTTCCGTATTTAAACTGAAATTCCGCAGAATCGACGACCCTGCAAGCCTTCCTCTTCAGTCAGGACCAAACCCTCGTCGTTTGGGTTGGTTCAGCAGGTAACCTACGCCTTAAACCACTGGGCCACAAACATTCAGGAATCCGGCTCACGCACATCGTAAAACAAATTGTGCGATGATGAATTTCATTTTTTTTTATTTTGTCATTAATGCGAGTGATTTAGTCATTTTGTTTCTGTTGCTGCTCTTTATTTTTACGAATAGATTTGTAATTTCTTTTTCTGTAGGAGGACTTTTCACAAATTAAGCATTTTCCATCGTGATTTTCTCGAATCAACAAAGTGCTTCGCAACTTGATTTTTTAAACTGACAATTACTGTCCGTTATCCTTAAAAAAGGTGAAATGTACTTTTTTATTGTATTATATCCCCCCCCAACCCCCCCCCCCCCCTAGAAAACCTTCTAAGTTATAAAATTTACCCTTGATAGCTATAAAAGCTTTTGTCTTAAGTTGTCCAAAGACTGATTCACAGACATCTTATAATCATTTGCACAATAAGTACCCAGTTTCTTACAGTAACACAATGTTCGAGTGTAATAAATAGCTGGTGAGCAAAATAGGGTAGAGAAGAAGAAATATCCTGAGCCACAATAAACAAAATCCATGCGATATGCTATCCACAATATCCGATCTCACTACGGAACTCCAAAATTCGACAGACAATTGAAATTTAAAAGTTAATCAAACCTCAAGTATTCTCACCGATCGTTCTTATTACCGGTAATTTCTCGTCATACGGATACGAAAAAACATTGAAAACGGAGTTTTTCCGTTAATATACGAGAGGAATTGCGGAAAGGTTTCTGAGAATTCAAATTTTTCTTACGTTGACGGTAAATTACCGTGAATGTAAGAAAGAACCTGTTGAAAGGTTTCTGAAAATTCAGAATTTTCCGTTAACACATCTCTACAACGGTAATTTACCGTCAATGTGAGAAAGAAACCGCGGAAAGTTTCTGGAAATTCAGAATTTTCCGTTAACACATCTCTACAACGGTAATTTACCGTCAATGTGAGGGAAGAAAGGGCGGAAAGTTTCTGAAAATTCAGAATTTTCCGTTAACACATCTCTACAACGGTAATTTACCGTCAATGTGAGAAAGAAACCGCGGAAAGTTTCTGGAAATTCAGAATTTTCCGTTAACACATCTCTACAACGGTAATTTACCGTCAATGTGAGAAAGAAACCGCGGAAAGTTTCTGGAAATTCAGAATTTTCCGTTAACACATCTCTACAACGGTAATTTACCGTCAATGTGAGAAAGAAACCGCAGAAAGTTTCTGGAAATTCAGAATTTTCCGTTAACACATCTCTACAGCGGCACTTTACCGTCAATGTAAGAAAGGAACTGTGGAAAAAAGGTTTCTGAAAATTCAGAATTTCCCCGTGGTACGAAATATCCATGAAATTCAGGTGCATCTCTGTCATTTCACGGAAAAGGTTGTATCAGAAATATGCTTCGTTAATTCATGAAATAAATGACGGAAAGTGGCTCGTCAATTTCTGAAATTTTTTTACAGTGTACAACGCGTAATTTACTGCCGTCGGGAAAGATGCATAGCAACAAACTGCATTTTTATAATGGCTTTTGTCACATTTAGCTTGAGGTTCTCGTAATTTACGCAGAGGTCGGGAAAGATGCATAGCAACAAACTGCATTTTTGTAATGGCTTTTGTCACATTTAGCTTGAGGTTCTCGTAATTTACGCAGATTGCAATGAGATATTGTTACGTTTATGTAGTAAAACATTTTGAAATAATGTTCGGTGATAGTTTAGTAAAATATATTGTTGAGTAACAATGAAATTAACTATTGTTGCGTCACTTCATGAGACAGCATGCAGCACGATCAGGTTTGAACAGTAGTTTTGACAATGAAGCACCGTTACCTATTTTCACTGCATCAAAATCTTTTACTTGGGATTTACTTTACGTCCTTCGGGAAAGATGCACAGCAAAAAAAAAAAAAAAAACAAGCTTTCTGTATGAAGGAATGAAATCATGATCACGGCCGTTTCTGAACAAGATAGAATTATCTTCTTTAACGCAGTTAAAAAGCCTACAAATAATAATAAGGAAACGTATTGCAAATCTTTAAGGAAGCTTCGTAGAGACACTAAGTCGTCCCGGTGAGGCATGGATGTTGTATTTGTCTTAGAGCGCTGGCTCTCTCCCTTCCCTGGAACCAGCGGCCCTAAATTACGGATGCTTGTAGCCCATGGAGTTGCTCACGGTAGTCGTTAAACCTACAATAGCCGCCCCAGTGACGCAGTGGTCTAAGCAATGACTTCTGATCATTCGTCCGAGATGGATCCGGGTTCGAATCCCGGTGAGGCATGGACTTTGTGTTTGTCTTACGGCACTGGCCCTCTCCCTTTCCTGGAACTAGTGGCCCTAAATTAGGGACAGGCGACTGCTAACAGCTTATTGAGTTGCTCACGGTGGTCGTTAAACATACAAAAAAAAAACTACAATTAAAAAAAAAAAAAACTAAAACCAGAACGTCTCACCTGAAAGACTTACAGATTAAATTTCATCAGAATAAGGCAAAACAATACTCGTCGTATCTGACACTTCGACAACGGCAAGATTCGGTTGGATTTTAATGTCTGATCCTGCGTATATTCATGACCTATCGCTGTCAGATTTTTTTACTTCTTGGTATATTAAAGAGATTTGCATGTGGGAAAATATTTGATTTGGATCAAAGCTTGATAAAGGATGTCAAGACTTGATTTCAAGGGCAGAAACCAGCATTTTAGCATCGTGCTTTTGCGGACTGGTAAAATCGTTGAATGAAATGTGTGGAATGCGAAAGAGGGTTTATTGAATGAAACCCACACACAGATAATGGATGGCTTCTTATTTCTACCAAATTTATTTTTGGTAATTGCTATGGAAAAATATTTATTATACATTACTTTTTTGGTGCATTAATTTCAACCGACGTTTGCATGTCCGTCCGTCATTCATCGGCGTGGCTCAGTTGGCTAATCGTGAGCCTCGTGTCTTGAGATACACAGATATGGAAATGGGTCACGGATCAATAAGTTTCTTACCTGATGTCGATCCAGTTTTACTTCCGTTTTATTTTTGAGAAAAAATGTTTCAAAGAAAAATGCGTAGTCTGGAATTTTCTGCCTGATACTATTGCCAGCAGAGTGAAAAAATGATTCGTCATTCCAAAATACTGCCTTTTCCTTCTTAACCCTTTAACGACCAAAACGCCCGTATGTACAAACATGCCCGAAACGCTGGTCTAGAGTGAGTCATATTTCTTATCCTTACCGATTCTTCAAATATTCTCGACCTATGGGGGATCAGCAGGAGTCACACTCAGTCACTATAGTTGTTATTAAAAAAAGAAGTGAAACAACAGACAATTTCGGGCGTTTTGTTATTTAGAGTGATCCAAGATTTTGGGGTCATGGTCGTTAAAGAGTTAAAGCAACGAAGATTTCCACCGACCGAAGTTCATCAGTCGCTAGATTCACTGATGCCATCTCGTAAAACGAAACTTTTTTTGTGTTTTGTTTACAGTGCGATATTTTTTATTTTTTTTTATTGAAGATGTAACGACCACAGTGAGCAACTCAATGGGCAATAAGCAGTTTCCCGTCCCTAATTTAAGATCACTGGTTCCAGGGATGGGAGAGATCTAGTGCCGTAAGACAAACACAGCATCCATGCCTCACCGGGATTCGAACCTGGACCCATTCACGGACGAATGATCATAAGCCAGCGCTTAGACCACTGCGACACCGAGGCGGCTGCGATTGTTCGGAGCAAAATACAGGCAAACAGCTGTCGCCTGCTTTTCTGGTGATTCACTTTCTCACACCCCGCGTGTCACATTGTGAGACTGAGAGTTACTTTTCACATCGCATCTTTTTAATTGAGCATTCAAAGGTTATCATTTGATGTGGTACATCCCGTTCCATTCATGTCGTGTCGGAATTAATACCTCATTTGTTAATATGGATGAATTTAATATCAAACAGACTGAAACAGGCGTCGAGGCCAACAAATATGTGCTTGTTGAAAACAAAAAGGGGAAGAGTCAAGCTGTTTAGTCTCATTAAGATACCAGAATATGTTCGACAGCGACACCATTTCTCACAAACTTGTGATGAGTCCAAACTTTCCAAAATGTTAATATTGAATTTATGAGTGTTCCTTCCTTTTGTGGGGCAATAATGAAATTATTGGGTTGCTGCTAATGAAATGTTTGGTGCGAACGAGCAGTGGATACAGGCCCCCACCACAGTGGAATGGAACCACCCACAGGTGTTTCGGGTATTACGTCACAGAGTTACTATAAATAGCTAGCACGTGTGTGAAGAACAACAAGGTTCAGGCGTGGTTTGTTTGGACGTAACGTGGCTTGCAAAGGAAACATGTAGACGCCGGATTTGAGAGTCATCTTCCTGTATGAATTTAAACTGGGCCATTCGGCAAGAATTGCCGCTCGAAACGTTGACAAAGGCGTTTGGGAAGAATACAGCCAGCGAACAAACCATGCGGAGATACGGACCTGCAAAACGAAGCAATTAGCCACCGACCTGTTGTTGTTTCTGACGATGTTCTGTTACGTGTGGTTGAAGCGGACCCCCGAAAAACATGTCGTGAGATAGCGGCAGAGGTAGGTGTCCACCACACGACAGTTGTTCGGCGTCTGGCTGCACTGGTTAAGGGAAAAAAACTGGACATGTGGCTGCCGCATGAGTTGACAACTGCCAACAAGACTAGACGTTTGAAAGTCGTCCCGCTTGCCAGGAATAAACAGGAACGTCTACTGCATCGAATCGTCACCTGCGACGAGGAGTGGGTCCTTAATGATAATCGGAAACGATCTGCACAATGGTTAAGCAAGGCACAGCCTGCTGGACGGCATCCTAAGCCACCCCATACACACCAAGAAGTTGATGCTCCTTGTCTGGTGGTCCACAGCCGGGATAATTCATCGGAGTTTCATGGCAAGAGGCCAAACCATCACTGCAGAACATTATTGTGCTGAGTTACACCAGATGCACAGGAGATTGCTACAGAAACAACCGGCTTTGGTCAACAGACATGGGGTTCTTCTGCTTAAGGACAACGCCCGCTCCCATGTCGCACAAGGAACGATGCTGACACTAAGTGCCTTGGGCTATGAAGCACAGTCTCATCCTGCCTATTTCCCGGACTTGTCTCCGACAGACTATCATCTGTTTTGTCGCCTGGATCACTTCCTGTCAGGGAAACAGTTCAAGACGGACAACGAGGTTTAACGTGCAGTTGATGACTTCTTCGGAACCCAGGAACAAGACTTTTTTATTCGGGGATCATGGCCTTGCCGGACCGATGGCAACTATGTGTCGATGCCGAGGGGGATTATTTTGCCTAGGTAAGTTGTCCTACTTTTCCGATCTCGCCGTCCACGTGTGCTGGTCCTTTGCGGACATTTCATTCGGCCAAACCCAATAACATCCACATTTTGGAAACTTTCAACTCATCAGAAGTTGGTAAAACTTGGTATTATTATGAAACAAATTCAGAAGCTTGATAGGGTATCAAGAAAACAGCAAAAACTGAAATTGGACATACAACCAACGAGTTAATTCAATAATTTTGACTGTAGCACCATCAAAATTAACTGGAATAGCCTTAACATTACTGAGGACGGACTTTTTGACTCTCACAGATGTGCTTCAAAACATGTGTAAAACTGTTAGGTTATGTGAAGGGCGACAGTTTCAACAACGTTTTGTAAGTAAGCGAGTATATTATACGTTTCTGTAATACATCTATATGATTTCTATATGTTTTCCCTAACACGATTTCTATATATTATTGTTCTCCTCCAAATGTTGACTTTGTATATGTGTAACTATAGTCTTTTATGCAAAATTCGCATCATTGGTATGCATGACAATCTCAATTGTGCATCAGCTTGTCGGGTTAGCTTCCTCGGGCTGTGGGAAATGCTTTCCGTACTCGTTCCACGTCGTCTTCCGAAATACTGTGACGTCTACTGCTTGACTTATCCAACACACTCCATTTTCTAGAAATTCATCCTTCCAATGCTTCATTCTTTTATAACCATAAAGATTTCCTCAGTAAGAATAATCGCCCACCAGTCAAACTTATAGTAAAGAGGAAACTAGAAGAAGGGATTGAAATAGCAAGAAGAAGAAGTACCACAATTAACGATAATTGCGGTTGGACTCTTCCAACTGAATGGCAACAACTACTCCAGTGACGTAGTCCTGATGATGAACTAGGCTTTAGTTCGAAAATTTGACCACCAACGTTTTTGAATAATAAACTCTATAAGACCCGTAAAAAAGTTACTTCCACCGTACACTATGAATAGAGGTGCCATAAATTCATTTACAACTAAGATTTCCTGTTGAAAAGTTAACAACAGCTTCTTAGCAGTTGAATTGTTTCAAAGGAACACGCCACAGAAATCCCTTTTTTCTGCACATTTTCGCCATTGTAGCTTAAGCTGACCAGAAGTCAACTTGAGCAAAAATCCGTAAGCGACAGTACTCGAATTTAGTTTACTGTCCCCCAAAACGTCTGATGCCTTTCAGGATGCAAATTGTCCTCAAATTTTGATGTTTGTCACCAAGTGTCTTCGAATTTGCACTTTCTCATTAGCTCGTTAGAGTTCTAACGAAAAATATTTTTAAAAGTAGTTTTTATTGTACTAATTTTCCAAAAAGCTTTTTGAGAAAACAAATTTTGACTGTTTTCGTTTTTCTTTTTCCGAGTTTAACGACCACCGTGAGCAACTCTAAAGACTATAAGCAATCACCTGTCCCTAACTTAGGGACATTCATTCCATGAAAGGGAGAGATCAAGTGCTGTAAGACAAACACACCACCCATGTTCTGCAGCTTGATTTTAATTCAGCACATGGACCAAGTGTAAACCATTCCACTTTTGCTAATACGTTCTCAACAGCATAGCTCCGCTTTATGAGTACAAATTACCGACATTCTACAAGATATATCCTTTTAAGACATAAATTTTCATATGTAGTGTCACACTTATAGAAACAATATACAATAGTTTTGTGACAAAAAAATTTGCATATTTATTCTGAGTATGTATGTGTCAGAGCTGAGTTCGGGCTCAATTTTCGGAGCCCGAACCTGTCGTATATCAGCCCGAGCCCGAATTTTATACTACAAGATAGAGCCCAGCCCGAACGAGACCGGAAACTGGCTAACCTGTTCAACCATTAATAAAAAATATCTCCTTTTCCACACTTCCACTCTCTCCTCCTCCTGCAATTAACCAATGTTTTTCTCAAATAGGGAGTGGGGAAAGGACCTCTCTCTATTTTGACAGTGTAACTGTACGATTTTCTTTGACATTTGGTTTCCACCTAAAGTACTTCGGGCGGCCGGACATCCACAATGATCGGGCGGTACTGCAGTTGTATTTTGCTCAAATAATGCTAATATTATCGCGCCATAATGCGCTACAATACGTACGTTGCTAAACAGAATTAGCAGGGAGCTACTGCGTGGAGATAGAGGGTATATTATCTTCGGAATGCTATCAATTATCCAATATCTATAGTTCTTGAAAAAGCTTTTTGTTGTCTACAGATACACAACAATGCGTGGCCTATGGCATTTTCTACCCAAGCCCGGAATAAATAGTCATGTCCAATGCTCGTTCCCTAACCAGAACCAGTTGCCGAAGAATTCCCTTTACCAACTATAAAGTGTCTCATTTGCTAAATCATATAAAAACATATTTATGTACAAAGCATTTCTCTCGTTCTCCCTCCCTCTATCTAAGAGACCGAGCCCACCCGAGCCTGAACCGTAGTAAATATTCTACAGCCCGAGCCGGATTCGGACTTGGGCTCAGCCCGTCTCAGCTCTGAGTATGTGTCTAAAAATTATCTGTAGATTTGGGGACACTACGCCATTTTGTCCTCAAATCAGTGCTCTAATATGTGGTCACTTTATTGTAGCTTGAAGCTTTGAATGGAAAGAATATCTTGCGCCATCTACACGTAATGATATGCACACACATTTTTTGGGGGGGTTTAACGACCACCGTTGCAGGCCCGGTGGCACAGTGGTCTTAGCGATGGCTTCTGATCATTCGTTTGAGATGGATCAGGGTTCAAATCCCGGTGAGGCATGTTTGTTGTGTTTGTCTTATGCAGTGGCTGTCTCCCTTCCCTGGAACAAAAAAAAAAAAAAACGACCACCGTGAGCAACTCAATGGGCTACAAACAGTCGCTCGTCCCTAATTTAGGGACACTGGTTCCAGGGGAGGGAGAGAGCCAGTGCCGTATGACAAACACAACATCCATGCTTCACCGGGATTCGAACATGGACCCCTTTCGGACGAATGATCAGAGGCCATCGCTTAGATCACTGTGCCACGGCGGCGGCTTTATAGCCCATTGAGTTACTCACGGTGGTCGTTAAACCTTCAATCGAAACAATAAAAAAACCCCACCACCGTGAGCAACTCAATGGGCTATAAACAGTCGCTCATCCCTAATTTAGGGCCACTGGTTCCAGGAAAGGGAGAGAGCCAGTGCCTTAAGACAAACGCAACATCCATGCCTCACCGGGATTCGAACCCGGACCGCTCTCCGACGAATGATCAGAGGCCATCGTTTTGGACACTGTGCCACGGGGGCTTTATAGCCCATTGAGTAAATCACGGTGGTCGTTAAACCTTCAATCGAAACAATAAAAAAAACACCACCGTGAGCAACTCAATGGACTATAAACAGTCGCCCGTCCCTAATTTAGGGCCACTGGTTCCAGGGAAGGGAGAGAGCCAGTGCCTTAAGACAAACGCAACATCCATGCCTCACCGGGATTCGAACCCGGACCGCCTCCGACGAATGATCAGAGGCCATCCTGTGCCACTGGGGCAGCTTTATAGCCCATTGAGTAACTCACGGTGGTCGTTAAACTTTCAATCAAAACAATAAAAAAAGAAACGACCACCGTGAGTAACTCAATGGGCTATAAACTGTCGTCCGTCCCTAATTTAGGGCCACTGGCTCCACGAAAGGGAGAGAGCCAGTGACTTAAGACAAACGCAACATCGCCGCCCCTGTAGCGCAGTGTTCTAAGCGCTGGATACTGATCATTCGTCCGAGATGGGTCTGGGTTCAAATCCCGTGAGGCATGGATGTTGTGTTTGTCTTATGGAACTGGCCCTCTCCCTTCCCTGGAGCCAGTGTCCCTAAATTAGGGACGGGTGACTGGTTATAGCCCATTGAGTTGCTCACGGTGGTCGTTAAACCAATAATAACAAAAAAAAAAAAAAAAAAACCATGCCTCACCGGGATCCGAACCCGTACGAAGGATCAGAAGCCTACGCTTAGATAACTGCGCCAGGTGGCCTTCAGATGATTGCCACTCAAACTCTGCAAATCTTTTTCTGCAAATGACGTAGTTTATTAATTTTCAAAAAAAAAACAGAATGAGACTTTTGAATAACCCTGTACGTCCAATAATAGTGGAACTGTACTTTTGTGCATAGATATACCTTTGCAACACATAGAAATATTTCGCAGCTGTTTGAAATTTAAAAGATTTTCTTTTTAAATTCGAATAAATGATATCCTGCATTAAACATGTCGTAAATAACGAATCCAAATGCACCACTTCGAATTCAATGAATAAAATGCTTTGTTGTTGTTGTTGTTTTTTTATGCAGAAAGATTGCCACTTCTGAATTCTTAGAAAAGCACCTTTCTTTGTGCGAAAATCTTTCGCTCCATTTTTCACGACATCGTTTCGACACTACAAAAAACTCCCAAAACAACCCAAAATACCGCAGCATTTAATTTTGTGACATTTTTATTTTCTCTCCCCGTAAGATTGTGTTGCATAAATGAAATTTAGATGGAGCATTCTTAAAGCTTAGAAAAGTGCCAACCCTTAGCCTTTTCGTCCTCGAGTACCGAATGGAACTGAAGTGGTGGAATTGCGTTTTCTCGAACAGCCGATTCTCATTTGAATACCAATGAAAGTCGGCGTTGTAGAAAGGCGTAAAAAGGGAGAGAGAAAGAGAAGTTGAGGTGCGTGGAGGGAGGGAGGGATCCTCACTTGTTATTCCCATCGCAATCCCACTGAATGACTCCATTTTACGTGCAAAGGTGCGATAGAAGCCGAACTTTTTTAAATGCTCAGATTTCCACATGCATAAAATGAATCATGCAAGAGTAAATATCCCATGTTGCAAAGCAGCTATTGCTGAGCGCATCGATAAGATAACACCCCGCAAATCAATTTATTACCGAGGTTTATCTCCAAGAAAAACGCATTTTTCTCGCGTGCTAACTCCTGGTGAGATACACTCTCTTTGGAAGGAGAAGACGATGCTGCGAAACATTAGTCTTCGGTAGCGCTTGGGTGGAATATACCAAAGATTCAACCAAGCATCAGCCTCGTTTGTAGCACCCTCAGGAAATTTTTGATGCTGTGTATACAAGGTGTCCCATAAAGGTGTAAGCAATTTCAAATAATCATAACAGTTTTAATATAAATTATGTCAATACACAACTTGTGTTAATTGACAGAACAGATCATGAAGTTTTATAGACATTCTCCATTTGTCACCCGAACAATGTCTAAACGGTACTCCAGTTACTTCCAATCATGTTCGTTCCAGAATGTTTGTATCAACTTTCTGCAGTGCGTGTGTCATCCTCTTCTTTAGGTCAGAAATGTCTGCAACAGGGGTGATGTAAACCTCAACCTTGACGAATTCCCATAAAAAAATTCACAGGGTGCTAAGTTCGGCGAACGTGAACACCATGCAAAGGGAACGCCACACTCAATCCATCGACTGGAGAATTTGGTATTCAGAGACCTCCTCACAATCAAACAATCAAAGCCCAATGAGGTGGCGCCCAATCTTGTTGGAAAATGACAGGAGTTGCAAGCTCATCCAACTGGGGATACACAAACTGCTCAATCATGTCCAGGTAATTATCAGCTCTCACGGTCGCTTCCTGAAAGAAAAAGGGTCAAATAACGCGGTCGACCATTATACCACACCAAACATCCACTTTTGGGATAGCATGTTTATGCTCCATTTTTGCAACGCGGGTGTTCAATTCCCCAAATTATCAAATTCTGTTTATTAACCTTTCCAGAAACACGGAAAGTGTACTCATCCGAGAAACAGATTTGTCTCAGGAAAGATTCAGCACTTGCAATGTTCTCCAACATCTCCTCAGCAAACTGTTTACGTTTCACGTGATCTTCTGGGGTTATGTGATGGGTTATCTGCAGTTCATACGGCGGGTGTATTTCCAATCTCTGAATTAACTCTCGGTGCACTGACGACTTGGGTGTGACCAGCTGTCATCCTGCTTGTCTGATTGACTTTTGAGGGATACGAGTGAATGTTTGTCTCACAACGTTCTCCCTTTCTGGAACAAGCGACGGTCGTCCAGGGCTTTTCTTTGCAAGGACGCTACCAGTTCCCTGGAATGACTTGCACCACTTTCTGATGCTGTTACGTGTGGGCGATTTGCTCCCATATTTTGTTCTGAAATCCCGCTGAACCTGCGTTTCGGATCGGGTTTCAATAAACCACTCCACAATCAGTGCTTTCGTCGCAGGATCCATTGGGTACACTTCTAGAAAACTTGAGGGTATTCTTTACCACGTGCAACAAACAGAATGCTGATATTAGTTTTGTATCAAAAGTTATCATCATTTGAAATTGGTTACTCCTTTTAGGAACACCCTGTATTTCCCCGGAGCAGTAAAGTAAATTCCAATAAAAAGTTTCGATGTAACGAAAATGGGTAACGGTCATTTCCAAAAACCATTGTTGAAATCTGATCGTGACGCATGAAGTGACGAAAGAATAGTTAATTCCATTGATACTCAACAATATACACCAATAAGCCATTCCATTATGACCATGCCCAGCCTAGATAAATGAGCACGCCTGGAAACCGAACGGTGGCGCATGTTCCCAGAGCAGGATATGTATATATTTCGCGAAGACTGGCTTTCGGTTAGTTGAGTGTTAGGAGTCAGAATGGGAAAAGCTGCCGATTTATCGGAGTTTGATAAAGGACAAATTGTGATAGCACCGCGCCTCGGAACTACGATCTCGGAAACGGCGCGGCTTGTGGGTTGTTCACGTGCCGCTGTAGTGAGTACGTATCAAAAGTGGTGCACAGATGGTCAAACGACGTATCGTTGTCCTGCCATGTGTCGTCCGCAGCTCATTGATGCCATATAAGAGCCGAGACTGTCGCGCATCATTTACAGCGACGCATGGCCACACTGCGACAAATCACCCGCAGCTACAACACAGGTGATCACGGGCAATGTGTCGCAGTACACAGTTCATCGCAGCCTTCTGCGCATGGGCCTGCGTAGCCGAAGACCCAGCAGGGTCCCCATGCTCACTGCTCGTCATCGCCAACAACGCATAAAATGGGCCCAAGAACATTGAGATTGGACTGTGGATGATTGGAAGAAAGTGGTCTGGTCTGACGAATCAAGTTTCCTGGTGCGTCACGTAGACTGCCGAGCGCGGATACACCGTTTTCCAGCGGAGGCTATGGCAGCTGGATCACTGTTCAGCGGAAACAGACTGGAGGCAACGGTGTTATGCTGTGGGCGATATTTTCTTGGGACACTTTATTCTCCATTATCCCAATAGCATATTTTTCTTGACAGCTGTTAGGTATCTGAACATCGTTGCGGACCAAGTTCACCATTCATGGCAACTGTGATCCCTGCTGGTGATGGTTATTTCCAACAGGATAATGCGCCATGCAACACAGCCAGAATTGTCAAGGAATGCTTTGAGGAACATGCTGGGGAACTTGTGTTAATGCCCTGGCCGCCAAATTCACATTCTTAAGTTTCGCTTTTATTTCCTAGCTGACTGCTTACTCGTGTAACCGAAACGCATTAATTCTCGACATTATTTTTCTCATTGGGAATTTAAATGAATGGCATTCACGCATCATTCCCATTCTTAAGTTTCACCTTTATTTCCTAGCTGACTGCTTACTCGTGTAACCGAAACGCATTAATTCTCGACATTATTTTTCTTATTGGGAATTTAAATGAATGGCATTCACGCATCATTCCCATTCTTAAGTTTCACCTTTATTTCCTAGCTGACTGCTTACTCGTGTAACCGAAACGCATTAATTCTCGACATTATTTTTCTTATTGGGAATTTAAATGAATGGCATACACGCATCATTCCCATTCTTAAGTTTCACCTTTATTTCCTAGCTGACTGCTTACTCGTGTAACCGAAACGCATTAATTCTCGACATTATTTTTCTTATTGGGAATTTAAATGAATGGCATTCACGCATCATTCCCATTCTTAAGTTTCACCTTTATTTCCTAGCTGACTGCTTACTCGTGTAACCGAAACGCATTAATTCTCGACATTATTTTTCTCATTGGGAATTTAAATGAATGGCATTCACGCATCATTCCCATTCTTAAGTTTCACCTTTATTTCCTAGCTGACTGCTTACTCGTGTAACCAAAACGCATTAATTCTCGACATTATTTTTCTTATTGGGAATTTAAATTAATGGCATTCACGCATCATTCCCATTCTTAAGTTTCACCTTTATTTCCTAGCTGACTGCTTACTCGTGTAACCGAAACGCATTAATTCTCGACATTATTTTTCTTATTGGGAATTTAAATGAATGGCATTCACGCATCATTCCCATTCTTAAGTTTCACCTTTATTTCCTAGCTGACTGCTTACTCGTGTAACCGAAACGCATTAATTCTCGACATTATTTTTCTTATTGGGAATTTAAATGAATGGCATACACGCATCATTCCCATTCTTAAGTTTCACCTTTATTTCCTAGCTGACTGCTTACTCGTGTAACCGAAACGCATTAATTCTCGATATTATTTTTCTAATTGGGAATTTAAATGAATGGTATTCACGCATCATTCCCATTCTTAAGTTTCACCTTTATTTCCTAGCTGACTGCTTACTCGTGTAACCGAAACGCATTAATTCTCGACATTATTTTTCTCATTGGGAATTTAAATGAATGGCATTCACGCATCATTCCCATTCTTAAGTTTCACCTTTATTTCCTAGCTGACTGCTTAGTCGTGTAACCGAAACGCATTAATTCTCGACATTATTTTTCTCATTGGGAATTTAAATGAATGGCGTTCACGCATCATTCCCATTCTTAAGTTTCACCTTTATTTCCTAGCTGACTGCTTACTCGTGTAACTGAAACAAATTAATTCTCGACATTATTTTTCTTATTGGGAATTTAAATGAATGGCATTCACGCATCATTCCCATTCTTAAGTTTCACCTTTATTTCCTAGCTGACTGCTTACTCGTGTAACCGAAACGCATTAATTCTCGACATTATTTTTCTCATTGGGAATTTAAAGGAATGGCGTTCACGCATCATTCCCATTCTTAAGTTTCACCTTTATTTCCTAGCTGACTGCTTACTCGTGTAACCGAAACGCATTAATTCTCGACATTATTTTTCTTATTGGGAATTTAAATGAATGGCATTCACGCATCATTCCCATTCTTAAGTTTCACCTTTATTTCCTAGCTGACTGCTTACTCGTGTAACCGAAACGCATTAATTCTCGACATTATTTTTCTTATTGGGAATTTAAATGAATGGCATTCACGCATCATTCCCATTCTTAAGTTTCACCTTTATTTCCTAGCTGACTGCTTACTCGTGTAACCGAAACGCATTAATTCTCGACATTATTTTTCTTATTGGGAATTTAAATGAATGGCATTCACGCATCATTCCCATTCCTAAGTTTCACCTATATTTCCTAGCTGATTGTTCACTCCCATAGCGGACACGTATTATTCTCGACATTGTTTTTCTTATCGGGAATTCGCTTCCGAACTAATGGTGTAGTAGAAAGTTAAACCTGCTGCGAATGGTTTGCAGTCGCTTTAACTTTCTACCCACAGAAGTTCATCGGGTGTTAGTGGGTCAGAGTAATGGCGGATTGAACGACCATTTTTAACGGTGTCGTCGAAGAGTTGTTCGCTGTGAACGAATCATTGACGAATTGTTCATCACATCTTTAAACCCGACGAACTTTCTGGGTTGTAACTAGTCGCCCCTCGCCCTAATTTGGAGCCATTAGTTTCAAGGAGGGCAGAGGCCGTTGGTCAAGCAAATTATCCCTGCCTCATCTGGGATTCGAACCTGCACCCAACTCGGGCTACAAGGCAGAAACCTGTACTACATCTACCTAAGGTGCTTTTATTACGAAAATAATGTTCTTATGTGTCTGTTTGATAGGATTCATTATTCGATTATTAGTGTAGCTGTTTTAACGGGTGGACCAACTGGGCCCCGAGCCTCAACTCAAACGGGGACCACAGATTGGAGACAAAGTTTGTTTATTTATTTGTGTGTGTGTGTGTGATTTTTTTTTTTTTTTCTTTTTGAAGTTTGGGTGTTATTTATTTATTTTTGATTTGAGGTTTAGCGACCACCGTGAGCAACTCAGTGGGCTATAAGCAGTCGCCCGTCCCTAATTTAGGGCCACTGGTTCCAGAGAAGGGAGAGATCCAGTGCCGTAAGACAAACACAACATCCATGCCTCACCGGGATTCGAACCCGGACGCCTTTCGGACGAATGATCAGAAGCCATCGCTTAGACCACTGCGCCGAAGAGGCGGCATTTGGAGCCTAAAAATGAAGCCGTGCATAACGCAAAACAGTCAGAGCGCATTAAAATTTATTAATTGAAACAAATAATTTATTAAGTCACTTCCTTTTAAGCATTTCTAGTGTTGCATGAAATCATGTCTCGCACTGTGTCAAGACTAAAGTGCGCTCCCTTTCAATAATCAGTCCTGTGGTAAAGCATTTTTTATAGGACTGATTATTGAAAGGGGGCGACAGGTATCATTTCTCGACATTCCATTTTTTAAACGTTAATCATCATTCAATTTCGGAGATTTATTCGTCGATTAAAACAGACGGTTCACACTCAACTTTTCCAAATATGGAAATAGATATGCCCATGTTCCTTTCGATGTTGATCACTAACTGCACTGGTGAACGATCGTTCTCCAAACTCAAATGAATTAAATCATCGCTTCGAAATTCTACGACAAAATCAAGACTTGACTATTCATCGATATTGTCCATCGAAAATGAACCAGCACAAGAATCAGATTCTTCCGGTGTGATTAAATAATTCGCTGCTCAAGAAAGGGGAACATTTAAATGACGAAACAAGTGTGAGAAGCAGAAATTCAGGTATGTTCATATTCTTAATTTCTAGACTTTTATTGATATTTTGATGTGTTATCACTGAGCACTGCCGGGAACAAATTTCTCTGGTGATTTGATTACGATATAACGCTGTTATTATGCACGAAAATGTTAATTTTTAGTTTCAGTTTGCAGTTGCCTTATGAAATTTAAATTTCGTTCCTCATTTCCTTTCTGAGTTTGCTTTTATCAACAGATTATCGTTTGTGAAAGCAACATATTTTCCTTACTGCACAAATTTGGAAAAGTAAAAGTTAGAGTAAAAAGGGGCCCCAGAAATGATAGGGCCTAGGGCCCCGATTGTGTTAACTCGCCACTGTGTATCTGATGTTATCACACTCAAAAGTGGTGCTCGTTACATTAGGAAATTCGGAGGCTTCCTTCTTGCTGGAATTGTAAGGAATAATGTATACTTCTCCTTGACGTGTATTTTGTGTGTTCTCTTCTTCTCTGAATAATGCTTGTGATGAAGTCAGGTGCAACATAATCCATGTTATACCACGGCTATCCTGCCTTGTTTCTATGTGTACTAATCATGTTGGATTAAGTAGTGTTTCAGGGGAGCAAAGAGGGATTTGATCCAACGGGTGGAAGCTTTCCCATCCTTCCTTGGCCACGGACCGAAGGGAATCAGATGAATGAGGCATGCCGGGTGGATGAAGTGTGTGTATGTGTTGGGAAGTGCCTTCCATCCAAGGGGCGTGATTCCATTGGGACCGCTGCTGTTGCAGTCGGTTGGACGAGCGAGATTTCTGTGATCTGCGGAGGAATTCTTGTCTGAAATTCAGAGTGATGGCATGGGTCGTTGGTCAAAGGAAGACGTGCTCTGTCACGTGCTCCTTTCCAAATCACCAGTCCGTTTTAAACGATCACTCAACCATATTGCTTAGGAGTAATCTCTAAAACACGGCGTGTTTGTCAGGACATTCTTCATTACAGTTTACGGCCAAAAGAGGCTTTCATTCTTGCACTTTCCAATTAAAAATCACATAAAATAAATACACCGCTTATTGTGATAACAGGAAATGTTATTTTAAACATTGCGTTCTGATCGACAAATACGAAAAATCTTACAGGCCCACTTACTGTTAGCATCTGCTTGACGTTGCTATTTAACCACCTCATTGAAATGCACAAAGTATGCACGATGAATTTCTTTATTACATTTAAATCCTTTCTTCAGGGCTCATAAAATCCCATAGTAATAACTTTCCTCAGAGCTTGTTCCAGAAACATATCAATACATATGCAATCAACTGGATGAATGATAGTCAGGTTTTACTGGGGCTTTCGTCGTTCTGTTTTACATATCAGGACTTGCTTTAACTCTTAGTGATGACTTCAAGAACAAAAACGAATACCACACGATATAAATTGGTTTGTATAAAATCAGTTCCTTCATTCTATTTTCGTAGAACCATTTTCTGTTCCTTATAGAGTTAAAACGTTGCGCTCGCGCGCACACACACGCACACAAAATTTGTACTTAACGCTTTTCTTCAGGCTAATAAATGGACCCAAACACACTTAATATGAATTCACTCTAATGACTTCTGACAAATGAAGACACACACACACGCACACACGCACACACGTTTTGGGTTGAACTCAACTGTCTTCTGACAATTTAAGGCACGTACACATACGTACACTCGGAGTTGAACTTAACACTCTTCTGAACAATGATAGCACATACACACATTCTGAGCTGAACTTAACCCTCTTCTGACTAAGAAAGGCACGCACGCACACACGCACACACATTCTGGGCTGAACTGCACTGTGTTCTGACAATTGAAGGTACGTACACACGTTCGCTCGGAGTTAAGCTTAACTCTATTCTGACCATGGAAGGCGCGTATGAACATACACACACGCACGCACGCACGCACATTCTAGGCTGAACTGCACTGTGTTCTAACAATTGAAGGAACGTTTACACGCTCACTCTGAGTTGAGCCTAACCCTAATCTCACCATGGAAGGCGCGTATGCACACACACACACACACACACACACACACACACACACACACACACACACACATTATGTGATGAACTGCCCTGTGTTCTGACAATTGAAGGCCCGTACACACGTTCACTCGGAGTCGGGCTTAACCCTATTCTGACCATGGAAGGCACGTATGCAAACACACACACACACACACACACACACACAAACACGCACACAAACACACACACATTCTGGGCTGAACTGCACTGTGTTCTGACAATTGAGGGCACGTACACACGTTCACTCGGAGTTGAGCTTAACCCTATTCTGACCATGAAAGGCGCGTATGAACACACACACGCACACACACACACAGATTCTAGGCTGAACTGCACTGTGTGCTGACAATTGAAGGCACGTACACACGTTCACTCGGAGTTGTGCTTAACCCGATTTTCTGACCAACGAAGGCACACACACACACACATTCTGAGCTGAACACAACTGAGCAGCCTCGCGGGCAATGTGGCCTAGGCCCTGGCTTCTGACCATTCGTTCTGGTTGGGTCCGGGTTCGAATACCGTTGAGGTATGAATATTGTGTTTATCTTTAAGAAACTGGCTTATCTCCGTCCCCTATCACGTGATTGGTTCGCAACTGCAATCATTTACATAAAGTAACTGTTGCCATATGCACTATATTATCAAAAGTATTTGGACATTACCAAATATTTGCATAAGTGCAAAGAAAGGTTGCGCTGGAAGGTGCACTGTGAGTGGGGAGGTACGAATATAAAGCTGAGATGATCTGTCGTGTTATCAAGAGCCGCCGATGGCTTAGTGGTTAGCAGTTCAGACTATCGATGCAAGGTCCTCAGGTTCGAACCTGGGCTGATCTTTCAGAGATGGTGTGATTTACTAACAATCGCTGAATATCCGCCGTGCATCGGACGAGCACGTTAAGTGACGGCCCCCAGCCTGGACCCACTGGCTAGATGGGTATCCTTTCCTATACCCCCCCCCTGAATTTCTCTCATCCTTCTATGTGCAATATCGTACTTGTACGGTGGCGCCATCTACTGTACTCTAATCTCACTGCAAACTGTTCTGTCAAAGTCGCTAGACTTGCTCTCATTCCATCCGTTTCTGTGTCCTGCCCAAAAGGCGATCTCGCTGTAGGTGGCTGGGACCTAAACTCTACTCACTGTGGACGGAAGTCCTACAAGAAAATGAGAAATACTTAGAAACTTCTTCTTTGTCGTGTTATCAGTAACTTTGAAGAGGATATGCTGCTTGGACATGAACTTTCGAGTTCCAGCGTGGGCTGAACACAGGATGTCATTTGAGTAACGTCTCCATAGGGAGCATTGCAGCTAAACTAAACATACCAAAATCGATTGTAAGTGATGTCGTGAAGAGATGGAAGCAGGACAGTAGAACTACAGAAAAAAAAAACTGTTTAGGAAGGCCGCACAAACTGACGGAATGTGACAGAAGAAACGTGGTAAAAAATGCTAAGAAATCCCATTCTTCCTTTGCCGTTTCCGTCACTGCTGAAGTAGAAAATGCTGTAATGGCTCGGCTAGTACCATAAATATCTGCACAGAGTTGCGCAGCGTGGGTAATTATGGTAGAGAAGCGGCACACAAGCCACACATCACTACCGGGAACGCGTAGCGCCGTTTGGAGTCTCCCGTCGTTCCTGGACTGTGGGGGACTGGAAAGCTGTTCTTTGGTGTGGTGAGTCATGCTTTTCATTTTTCCAATGTAATGCGCGTGTTTGGATTTGGCGGCAGCCCGGCGAACGAGTTTCGTCGTAAGGTGTTCTTCCAACTGTTAATTTCGGCGGAGGCTCCATCGTGGTATGGAGTTGATGTGACCAGAGGTGGAAACGGGTCAACGGGTCCAAAGGGTTGGGGCAAGGTATTCCTGACCCGATTTTGACCCGGTTTTATTTCCGTTTTATTTCTGAAAAGAGGAAAATATATTCCAAAGAAAAATGCGCGTTGTGAAATTCTGTAGTCGATACAGTAACGTAGGAACTTCTATTAATGAATTAATGGTAATTAAGGATTAATTTCTCTACTTTTACGTGGCAACTTCTATTAGTGAATTACTGTTAATTAAGGGCTAATTTTTCTACTGTTAGCAGGCAATTTCCATTAGTGAATTAGTATTAATTGAGGACTGTCTTTATTGCTACGTGACAACGTCTGTTTTTGAATTAGTGCTACTTAAAGGCTAATTTTTTGTTCAGTAACGTAGGAACTCCCATTAATGAATTAATGGTAATTAAGGATTAATTTTTCTACTTTTACGTGGCAACTTCTATTAGTGAATTACTGTTAATTAAGGGCTGATTTTTTTACTGTTAGGTGTCAATTTCCATTAGTGAATTAGTGTCAATTAAATCCGTAGAAACAGCGCTGTCACTGCACGATTAAAAAAACATGTTCACACACTGTCTGTAAGATAAAAGATTTAATATATCAATATACATGTTAAAAGTAAAACTAGATCTTTCGGATGGGCGGCTCTAACCCATCTCCAGGTTTAACACTGCGAACGAACGCAAGACATCGGGATACTATATATATGGAGACGAAGCTGTATGACGTAAGCAAGTAAGCTTGAATTAATGATACTATATTAGCTAATTATACGCTTTGACTCATGTTTTACGGGATTACTGAATTGCCTACTTACGATACGTGGCAAGCAAATAAGCTTGCTTACGTCATACAGCTTCGTCTCTTACAAAGAAAAATGACGTAAGCTTGTTGGCTTACATCATATATGGACAAGTAATCGGCGATAATTAAAAGCTGATTTCTCCACTGCTACGTGGTAATTTCTATTAGCGAAGTACTGCTAATTTAGTGCGATTATTACTCTCATCAATGAATAAATGATAATTAAGGATTGTTTTCTCTACTTCTACGTGACGATTTGTATTTAGTCAATTAGTGTTAATTTAAAGTTAATTTTCTCAACAACTACGCAGCAACTTCCATTAATGAGTTAGTATTAATTAAAGGCAGATTTCTTTGCAGATACTTGGCAACTTATATTAGTGAATTAATGGGCTGATTTTTCTATCGTTTCATGACAACTTCCTTTAGTTATAGAGAAATTATCTGATGGCGTTTTGAAATCACGTCTTCCTGCTCCGTAGCGGCATGCTCTCCCCTTGAAGTACGCCGGCAAGGCTTATAGCTGCAACTTGCCGCTTTGACTCATGCTTTATCTGATTACTGAATTGCGTACTTACAAATTTTGAAGTTGTAAATCCGTTTATTGGTGTAAATATGACATGAATGGTAAATTAGATAATATTCGAAAATTTTCTAACATACTATTAACGTCGTATTTACACAAATAAACGGATTCGCAACTTCAAAATTTGTATTGGACAATGGTTTATTTCATTCATTGCGTACTTACGACGTGAATGGTATGAACAGAATTGTCCTGAAATGTTTTATCAACGTGTGAGAAATAATTGAGCGAAGCGAGAACGAAGGCCGAGAGGAGCTCTCTTTACGAGACTCGAAACAATTAGTTGCTCGGGCATAGGTACGATATGACACATCCGATCACCGTGATTTTTGGCGTGCGATTAGACATCGTGCATGGTCAGGTTTTGACGCCTTCTTGTTCCCGAAATTTCGTGTCATTGAGGAATTTCAATTAAAACTAAATGGACTTTTACTTGAAACTTTTCACGAAAGTCGGCTCACTAACATTAATTTCAAAAAATCGTTTGAATTGAAAAACGAAGAAATGGAAAGACTGCATCTGTTAGCTCAACATTTGCTTTATCTATAATAATAAAAGAAAGTTTGTGTATGCGTGTATGTGTGTCTGTCTTTCACGATACAAAATGAAAAACGTGGGTCCCGATCTGAGTGTGTCTTTCCGCTTTGTTTACATGCAACCTGATCACAACCAACGTGAAGGCGTGAAGGAAAGTAGTTCATGATAAATTTTAGTCATTTCTTTATCACAATGTTTCGTATTTTTATTCTGAGAGTCATAAATTTTACGCGTTCGTTTTTTAAAATTTGTTTTAATAGACGCCTTAATGAGCTTAGATTTTGCAATAGCTTCGCTGGAAATTTGCAAACTGCACCCGAGTTGTCTGTTACTGTTGGTGGCTTGTCCCAGTCTGCAGGTAAATTAGGATCGAAAAGTTTTAAAATTCCGAGTGTCTGGGTAATGCCTTTTGAAGTGAATAATTTAACAGCAAGGTAGCTTCTATATAAAAACTAAGATATAAAGTTTTAAAGCACAGAAGCCAAAACTAAACCTCCCTTTTATTGGTTTCGAACGTGACATCATCGGATACTCAACGATTTAAATCAGAATTTCTATCTCTGTCACCGATTCCTACTACCTATTTCTTTTATACTCTCCCTTTCCCTCTGTTCGGCGTACACCAGAAGAATTTCTAAGGGAATATTTCAATTTGAGGTAGAGTAAGAGGAATAAGGTAAGGAAGGAAGGATTCCGTTGTCTCTTAGCGGTCGTGTTTCACTGTGGAATCACTTTCTAAAGGGGGTCGAATCTGCGATCGATTCGGCAATCTCTGTTTCGTCTTTCAGCTCAAAACCTCGGAAGTAATGGACATTTTTGAAACGACTTTTGTGCATATATGGAAGCAATGGTATCAGATAAAAGAAAAGGTACAGCCGATTACTCACAGCATAGATTCTGAAAAGTTTTCCAACTTCTAGAAGATGTGATACTTATACAAGGATACGGGGTCTCTTCTTTTTCAACTTCGGAACGAATATTTAGTCATCCATTATCATGCTACACTTGCTTACCTGAAGTGTTCAACTTTGCGAGGTTAATATGTTACTCGGATGTTCACTGGGCTACTTCACGGGAATCCTGTCGCTTGGGTTCGTTAGGCCTTCGCTTCTAAAGAAATTTAGCCATTCCAGGGTTTCAGCTCTATGAGATATGGCTACTAAATAGCGATACTACAGATAAGTTAAAAGGTTAATCGGTGACATAAAGTAAAAATTTTAAATTCACTGATAAGAATGTTACCGTTAGCCGTGTCCGAGCAATGCCTGGGGTCCAAAATCATAGTTTCAGTTAACATGTCACCATATCTAAACACTTTGCCTACTTTTATGTCAATATATCCTAGAGCTCGCTAGTGATGTCAGTTTTCTTTCCGTCTCCACTTTTTCCCACGCTCCAGATAGTTTTTGTTGTGCGTTTGCTCGTAAATAAAACATTCAGAGCGAGCCGACAGTAACGGTGACTTTTTCGTTGTTGCAGCGAAACAGCGACTTTCCGTTCGTTTACTGCTGCGTCAACCCTGTCGTAAACAGTGCTTTTTTCACTCTTTTAAGCGACATGGTGAATCGCCGTTCCGTTACTGCTCCGTCAACCCTGTGGAAATTAGTGATTTTGTCAATGTTACAAGCGAGCCAGGGACTCGCCATGCCATTACTGCTCCGGCAACCCTGTGGGAATTAGTGATTTTGTCAATGTTACAAGCGAGCCAGGGACTCGCCATGCCATTACTGCTCCGGCAACCCTGTGGGAATTAGTGATTTTGTCAATGTTACAAGCGAGCCAGGGACTCGCCATGCCATTACTGCTCCGGCAACCCTGTGGGAATTAGTGATTTTGTCAATGTTACAAGCGAGCCAGGGACTCGCCATGCCATTACTGCTCCGGCAACCCTGTGGGAATTAGTGATTTTGTCAATGTTACAAGCGAGCCAGGGACTCGCCATGCCATTACTGCTCCGGCAACCCTGTGGGAATTAGTGATTTTGTCAATGTTACAAGCGAGCCAGGGACTCGCCATGCCATTACTGCTCCGGCAACCCTGTGGGAATTAGTGATTTTGTCAATGTTACAAGCGAGCCAGGGACTCGCCATGCCATTACTGCTCCGGCAACCCTGTGGGAATTAGTGATTTTGTCAATGTTACAAGCGAGCCAGGGACTCGCCATGCCATTACTGCTCCGGCAACCCTGTGGGAATTAGTGATTTTGTCAATGTTACAAGCGAGCCAGGGACTCGCCATGCCATTACTGCTCCGGCAACCCTGTGGGAATTAGTGATTTTGTCAATGTTACAAGCGAGCCAGGGACTCGCCATGCCATTACTGCTCCGGCAACCCTGTGGGAATTAGTGATTTTGTCAATGTTACAAGCGAGCCAGGGACTCGCCATGCCATTACTGCTCCGGCAACCCTGTGGGAATTAGTGATTTTGTCAATGTTACAAGCGAGCCAGGGACTCGCCATGCCATTACTGCTCCGGCAACCCTGTGGGAATTAGTGATTTTGTCAATGTTACAAGCGAGCCAGGGACTCGCCATGCCATTACTGCTCCGGCAACCCTGTGGGAATTAGTGATTTTGTCAATGTTACAAGCGAGCCAGGGACTCGCCATGCCATTACTGCTCCGGCAACCCTGTGGGAATTAGTGATTTTGTCAATGTTACAAGCGAGCCAGGGACTCGCCATGCCATTACTGCTCCGGCAACCCTGTGGGAATTAGTGATTTTGTCAATGTTACAAGCGAGCCAGGGACTCGCCATGCCATTACTGCTCCGGCAACCCTGTGGGAATTAGTGATTTTGTCAATGTTACAAGCGAGCCAGGGACTCGCCATGCCATTACTGCTCCGGCAACCCTGTGGGAATTAGTGATTTTGTCAATGTTACAAGCGAGCCAGGGACTCGCCATGCCATTACTGCTCCGGCAACCCTGTGGGAATTAGTGATTTTGTCAATGTTACAAGCGAGCCAGGGACTCGCCATGCCATTACTGCTCCGGCAACCCTGTGGGAATTAGTGATTTTGTCAATGTTACAAGCGAGCCAGGGACTCGCCATGCCATTACTGCTCCGGCAACCCTGTGGGAATTAGTGATTTTGTCAATGTTACAAGCGAGCCAGGGACTCGCCATGCCATTACTGCTCCGGCAACCCTGTGGGAATTAGTGATTTTGTCAATGTTACAAGCGAGCCAGGGACTCGCCATGCCATTACTGCTCCGGCAACCCTGTGGGAATTAGTGATTTTGTCAATGTTACAAGCGAGCCAGGGACTCGCCATGCCATTACTGCTCCGGCAACCCTGTGGGAATTAGTGATTTTGTCAATGTTACAAGCGAGCCAGGGACTCGCCATGCCATTACTGCTCCGGCAACCCTGTGGGAATTAGTGATTTTGTCAATGTTACAAGCGAGCCAGGGACTCGCCATGCCATTACTGCTCCGGCAACCCTGTGGGAATTAGTGATTTTGTCAATGTTACAAGCGAGCCAGGGACTCGCCATGCCATTACTGCTCCGGCAACCCTGTGGGAATTAGTGATTTTGTCAATGTTACAAGCGAGCCAGGGACTCGCCATGCCATTACTGCTCCGGCAACCCTGTGGGAATTAGTGATTTTGTCAATGTTACAAGCGAGCCAGGGACTCGCCATGCCATTACTGCTCCGGCAACCCTGTGGGAATTAGTGATTTTGTCAATGTTACAAGCGAGCCAGGGACTCGCCATGCCATTACTGCTCCGGCAACCCTGTGGGAATTAGTGATTTTGTCAATGTTACAAGCGAGCCAGGGACTCGCCATGCCATTACTGCTCCGGCAACCCTGTGGGAATTAGTGATTTTGTCAATGTTACAAGCGAGCCAGGGACTCGCCATGCCATTACTGCTCCGGCAACCCTGTGGGAATTAGTGATTTTGTCAATGTTACAAGCGAGCCAGGGACTCGCCATGCCATTACTGCTCCGGCAACCCTGTGGGAATTAGTGATTTTGTCAATGTTACAAGCGAGCCAGGGACTCGCCATGCCATTACTGCTCCGGCAACCCTGTGGGAATTAGTGATTTTGTCAATGTTACAAGCGAGCCAGGGACTCGCCATGCCATTACTGCTCCGGCAACCCTGTGGGAATTAGTGATTTTGTCAATGTTACAAGAGCCGGGGATTCACCGTTTCGTTACTATTCCGCCAACCCTGTGGCACAGAGACTGAGTCGAAAGTTTTGCAATATTTGCATAAACGCATATGCTGCGACGTTTATGTCACGTGTTTAAACTACTTCAAGTCGCGCACTGCAGTCAATCGAAAGCGACATAAAGTGGCAGTCGTTGCTGTGAACAGCATTGCAGGTCATCGTTCTATCTGTGGTTGGGACGCCTAAAAGATGAACAGCCACAACCGCCTGATTACGGAACTTTTGCTTTACGAGTTTGAACTCGGCCATAACGCTGCTCAAGCAACACATAGCATTTGTCATGCGAAAGGGGAAAGTACCATGGACCACAGAACTGCAACCAGATGGTTCAAGAAATTTCGCTCAGGTGGTTGTGGGATGGTTCAAGAAATTTCGCTCCGGTGAAATTTCGTTCAGGTGACCTCGGCAATTAGCCAAGGTCAGGGCTGCGCTCAACCTAAGAGACTAATCCGACAACCAGCAGTCGGAGAACACCAGGCAAGCTGGGCATATCACAGACCACTGTGGCTCGTCAAATTCAAGACCTCGGCAATGTCTACAAGAGCTGCCGCATTGTCCTTCACGAACTGACACCAGCTGAAGCAAACCGCCGAGTGGAAGTGTGCACGAAACTCCTAGAAAACCCGTGCGATGTGCGTTTAATCAAGATAATTGTTACGTGCGATGAAAATTGGGTCTACTTCCGTAATCCTAACACACAACGCCAGTGGTTTAACCAGGGCTAGAACTTGTTGGCAAACGTGGACGCTTGAAGCCCAAGGTGATGCTTTGCGTTTGGTGAAATTTCGAGGGGATAATCCATTACGAATTTGTTCCAGATGGTCAGGCCATCATCGCCAACTTTACCCTGAACAGCTGTAGCGGATGTATGCCATTTTGGAGGAGAAGTACCCGGCACTGGGTAACAGAAAACGCGCTCTCCTACAGCAGGACAACGCTCAGCCTCATACCGTGCGAACGACCATGGCAAAACTTCAGGAACTTCAGGGCATCGAAATGATGCCACATGCAGCATATAGACCGGATCTTGCCCCGTCGGATCATTACTTGCTGTGGTTCATGGCCAGCTTCATACACGGGCTGCACTTCAACAACGAGGAGGAGGTGGCAGCTGAGGTGAAGGACAAGAACTGGTACCGCCGCTTAATCGGAGAACGGGCAGGCAGATGGCTAAAGACGGTGCAACACGATGGCCTATACTTTGAATGCTAGTCAGCTTTGGTCGTAAAGGTACGTATGAAGACATAAAGTGATCCAAATATTGTAAAACTTTAGACACAGCATCTGTAAATAGCGAGACTATAGATAGGTTAGAAATAACGTCACTGCTATTTTGTCACCGTTACGACCACTGTCACAAAGTAAAAACTTCAAATTCGCTGATAAGAACGTTGTGTGATTGTGGCTAATGGTTTTTTGGTTTTCAAGTCCGGAAATATTGAGTGTCAAGTAGAGAGGAATGAACATTTTTGACATCTGCTCCTCTACGAGTTTAACAATGGATCCACAGCCGCCGAGGCCTCTCGACAAGTTTGTGCTGTGTATGGAGAGGATGCTATTGCTCCGAGGACAGCCCGCAAATGGTTTGAGCGGTTCCGAGGTGGCAATTTTGACCTCAACGACTCTCCACGCTCAGGTCGTCCATCTCACTTTGATGAGGATCGTTTTAACCACTTCATCATCTACTTTGATCCGCGCCTAACTACACGAGGACTGATCACTGAGATGGACTGGGATCAGCCCACAGTAGTGCGCCACGTGGGACGTATGGGGAAGGTTTAAAAATTAGGATCTTGGGTACCTCACACTCTCACTGAGAACAACAAGAATCACCGTGTTGCCATATGTCGTTCCTTGCTCACCCGTTATAGCGAATGTTCTCAGCAGCACAAACCCTTTCTGTAACGTATTGTTACTGGAGATGAAAAGTGGTGCCTTTGCGTGAATTTCAGGCATCGGAGGGGAATGGTTAAACCCAAACAAGACGCCCACACCACGTCCAAGACATGACCTTCATCCTGCAAAAATCATGTTGTGTGTTTGGTGGGACATGGAAGGCGTTATTCACTGGAAAATGCTGCCGAGGAATCCCACCATCAACGGTCAACTCTATTGTGAGCAACTTCGCGTGTAGAGGGAGTAATTCAGCAGAAACGGTCATATCGGCGCCATGGTGTCCTTCTCCAACATGATAACGCACGCCCTCACAGTGCAAACATGACCAAAATGTCCATTCAAGATATGAAATGGGAGATCCTTCTACATCCGGCCACTTCCCCAGATGTCTTCGAGACTATCACCTGTTCCGATCTCTGTCGAATGCACTCAGTGGCAGAACGTTCAACAGTGATGTTGATCTCCAGAATTTGCTTGACGATTTCTTCGCAGCAAAACCAGCACGTTTTTTCAAGAATGGCAGGCCTATCCATACGTTGGGACACCATCATAAACAATGGGGTGGGAGGCATAATGGATTGATTCTGTGTTCCGTTCTGATGTTGTGTCGTGAAAAAAACGGCATTAACTTATGCATTAACCCACTATTACTGTTAGTTTACTGCTCCTCTGTTGGGAACCCATTCTGCCAATATGCAGTTGTATCATAATAATATGACCAAATCCCTAATAATGGGAATAACCTCCCTTGGCCAGTATGACAGCTGCGAGACGGCGTGGCATGGACGCAATGAGGCAATGGAAGGTTGCCCGAGGCACACGTGCACGTTCTGACGGCAAAAGAGCTAGGAGGTCACGGAGATGACGTAGCTGTGGATCGGTTCGTCAAACCTGTCGATACAAATAGCCCTACAAGTGCTCTATGGGATTAAGGTTGGGCGATATCACCGGCCAAGGTAGAGCCGAGATATTGCTGACGTGTTTCTGGGACCAGTTGCGCACTCCCTCAGCCACGTGGGACAGCGCATTGTCCTGTTGGTAGACACCATCACCACCAGGGTAAACGTCCAACACGAAGGAATGCATGTGGTCAGAGAGGATGGACAGGTAGCCATTGGCGTTCAGGGACCCATCAAGTGGTACCAGCGGTCCTAGTTCATACCAGGAAAACCCCAGACATGCACACTGCCACCGCCGGCATGTACGTGACCGACAAGCGTGTACGGATGCTGATTCTCCTGTGTCTGACGCCGTATCAGCCATCATCCGTCACTTCTGTGGAGTAGAAACCTCGATTCGTTGGAGAAAGAAACGTTTTCCCACTCCTCCACTGTCCAATGACGTTAGTCCCATATGAACTGCAGGCGTCATTGCCGATGGAGCTGAGTTAACGTGGGCGCCTTGACGCAGCATCAACTCCGGAGTACTACGCGTAACAGGGTTTGCTCTACTGTTATCGGGGACACGTACATGGGTACCCCAGCGTTCGTTTGCGTGGTCAATTGCTGCACTGTTGCGCGTTGCTTGCCCTTCACCAGTCGACGGAGGCGACGCTCTCTCCTGGGATCGATAACCTTTGGGGCTCCACAGTTATGACGTCTGGAGGTACTCGGTGTGCCAGAGGTCCATTCTTACTACGGCACCTCGTGAACAGCCCACGAAGTCTGCTGTTTCTGAGATGCTACCACCCTTGCCGCCTTAGCCAATGATCATTCCTTTATGGGCATCGGTCAAATCACTTCTCCTGACTATTGTGCTTACGTCACGCACTATGGCTCATCTGTCTTGGCCGGTCGTTCTATTTCCCTTGTCACGTGCACTCTGTGACGGGCGTGGGCGGGTTCATTGTGATTCCGGGGGTGGCCATATTATTCTGATAAGACCGTGTATTACTTCCTTAATATCAAAGTGAACAATCAACATGGCCTTGAACTTGGACTTGCTCTGTAAGTATAGGTTGCATTTACTTCACATTCCCTTCAGTTTATTGTCGCTATTTACAGATTTCTAAAAGATTTTTATTAAAAAACAGCGTTACTCTTTTACATTGCCCTTGTACATCTAAAGTATTTTAGCAGAGTTCATTTCTAAGTATTTCTACAATATACTGATAAATAAGAGGACTTTCGTTGTGTGTAGTGGAGTTGCGAAAGGAAGAACGATTTATCTGCGCATGCGTGTGTCTCCATTTAGCTAACCCTTTGTTGCAGATGCGAGCTTTCACTGTAAAACTAACTCAAAGCAGCGATTGCTGTCAGATTTGACAATGTTCACATCATATGATACTCCAAACAAACATCCAGGAGGAACTTCCTGCTGCTTCTCGCGTTGTTGATGCAGCCAGAAACGCGACGAATTAAAATTTATTCAGCTGGTGTTTTGTCTGGGCTGTTTCCGATCATCAATTCCATGCTGGTTTCCTCTCCTGACGACATGAAAGCTGGAAGTTTTCCGCGGCATTTACGGAATAGATACTGGGATTTATTATGATGCATTACCAAATGAATTCGCTTGCTTTGGAATATTCAGCGAAATAAGTTTGTTCATTCAAACTATTTATCTCCTTTTGGCTCGAACTCAAACCTTTAAAACAATCGGGGACAAAGTGTTGTTTCCTTCTCCATGTGAAATTGACTAAATATTTTTAGCACGTCTGCTGTAAAAAAAAAATCGTGTTATTTTTTTTTTTTAATTGAAGGTTTAACGATTACCATGAGCAACTCAATGGGCTATGAGCAGTCGCCCGTCCCTAATTTAGGGTCACTGGTCCCAGGGAAGGGAGAGAGCCAGTACCGTAAGACAAACACAACATCAATGCCTCACCGGGATTCGAACACGGACCCCTTTTGGGCGAATGATTAGAAGCCATCGCTTAGACCAATGCGTCACCCGTGCGTCAAATCGTGCTTATGTTATGTTATCACTTTGTCCGTCCGCATGTGGACACAATTTCTCTGCAAATATTAGATCGATTTGAAAAACTTTTAAATTGAGAATATTGAAATGTGAGGAAGATGATCTTTGATTTTCGGTTTTTCTAGGATACATGACTTCGCCACCAGAGATGCTGTCGACTTCAAAATACATTTATTCAATATCATATTTATCTTTATTAATATTATTATGTTTACATATATTTTATTTATTTTTATTATATCATTTTTATTCAATATCATTGTTTCTGAACATCCGATTGTAAGTATTCTTTTTTCCATTCGATACCATATCTAACGAAGACCATTCTGGGTGCAATTTCGTTTTTAAATAACGTATAGTTTTTCCGTTAGGGGGCGTAAAACGAAATTGCAACTTCCCCGATATCCCTGCCTCTAAAAGTCAGCTTTGAAAAATTTTTTTGAATAGGATACATCTTTTGGCGGGAAATGTGCTGGATACACAACCGTCGTTCAATAAAAATTGAAAGTAAAATCACACAAAATGAAGAAATATGGGTACTGCAAAATATATGTTTTTCTTCCCCAAAGTGTCTTCCCTCGGATGACATGCAACTGTCCCATCGTTCAGTCCACTTTTCAAAGCATAGGGCGAAGGTTCGTGGAAGCTGCTTTAGCGACCCCTGTGCAGCTTCAATAACGACAGCATCTGTGTTGAATGTTGCGCCACGGAACTTCTCCTTCATTGCTGGAAACTACCAGAAATCGCAAGGGGCGAGGTCTGGACTGTAGGCAGGCTGTGGCATGATTTCAATACTGCATTTCGTAAGAAACTGTTGAACACAAGCAGCCACATGTGGGTGAGCGATATTGTGGTGTAGGGTCCACTTGCCCACCACTTCCGGTTGCTTAATCGATATGTGTCGTCGCCGACGCTTCAAGACTGAAATGTATTACTCAGCATTGACAATAATTTGTGCAGGAACGGAGGCTGGTAGACAAAGAAAATCACCATCCTCACCTGCCGAGCTGATTTGGTTTGTCGGACTTTTCTCGAAAGAGGCGAGTATGTGTATGTGTTTCCAGACACTCGTTGCGCGCTTCGTGAGGAGGTCGAAGCAGTGGACCCATGTTTCATGGGCAGTTATTACTGTGTTTAGAAAGTCTGGATCATTTGCTCTCATTTGTTTCCACTCGTGACACACCTGAACTCTGGCTAACAGTTTTGTTCTCGTCAGGTGATGAGGTGCCCATCTGGAACACACACGATGCAACAGTAATTTGTCGCGTAGAATGCGGAATGCCGACGTTTTTGAAATATAAGTTGACGCCGCTATGTCTTTAAACGTCATTCGTTTATCTTCTTGCAAGATTGCCCAAACAGTGTGCCACGTATATTCTAAATTAACTTTCCTTTTTAGTTTCTTTCCCTACGTAAATCTTGAGTTTGTTCTCAGTTATATTTCACACTTAACGTATTATCTTTTCTCTCAAATGAAGGCGTTTGGCAACATAATTGAGGTTGAATAAACGTGACGTATGCCTGTTATTAGATAAGAACGACAGATAAAAGCTACGAGAAAACAGCTGCTCGTGTGGCGCGTTTAATGTGGAGTGTTGATACTGATTGTTGTATAAAATACGAAGTGCTACGTTATGTTACGATGTGCAGGAGAAATAAAGCATCATTTCCGTAAGTTTGACTTCCGTTTCTAAATGTTTCGTCTGGCCGTTAAGGTTTAATTTAGAAACTATTTCATCGTATGGTGATGTTTTAAAATAACGTAGAAGTACAAAAAGTCGTTTACGTTATAAGTGTTAATACGCTCCGTAACAACACTTTCAGGTCGAGGAGCCAGTTCTGCCGAAAAACGCCCTTTTTTGAAATCATGGTGCTATCTAAAAATTGTTGATTCACCCATCATTTATCTTTGTAAGCTTTTTTACGCTTTCCAACCGTAGGTTGAAGAAGCGTAGATGTTCCAACTTTTTCCGTCCGTCCACCTGTCAGCACGATAACTGGCGTAAAAATGTTTCGATTTCGATGAAATTTTAGTAGGTGGTAGGAGACCACCTGGGGACGAACCTTATTGAAAATTTGACAAATGAGGTCAAAGGGCAAGACGTACGAGCTGGATTCATTCCACTGCCCTTGTGCGTCATAACTTGCGTAAATATAGTTTGATTTCAATGAAATTTTACTATGTGGTAGGGGACCGCCTGGGAACGAACCCTATTCAAAATGAGTGAAGTGGGGTCAAAGGTCAGGACATAAGAGCGGGATGCATTCCATTGCCCTTATGCGGCATAACGTGCGTAAAAATGGTTCGATTTCGATGAAATTTTAGTATGTGGTAGGGGACCACATGGGGACGAACCCTATTGAAAATGAACGAAATGGGATCAAAGGTCAGGACATAGGATTGGGATCCATTCCATCGCCCTTATCCCATATTATTAAGGTGGACGTCAAGTAATTTTGCTTCCTATACTTCCAATGGAAAAACTTTTGTACACATTTCCTTCACAATTATTGTGTTCCCAAGGATGAAAGTTTGAACATCAATTAAAATAATTTCATATTATAACTTGGAATGCTTAATATTTTCTAAAACATAGCCATAATTATATTAAAAATCAATGACGTTTCCTTTGGTGGTGTTAAAGCCAGAAAAAGGATGGCGCGACCTGTACTTTCATGACGTCAGTAGACAAATAAATGTTGGATTGCATAATTATGGTTATGCTTTAGAAAATATTAAGTGTTCCAAGTTATAAAATGAAGCTATTTTAATCGATGTTCAAATTTTCATCCTTGGGAACGCATTAATTGGGAAGAAAATGTGTAAAAAAATTTTTTTATTCGAAGTACAGGAAGCAAAATTACTTGACGTTCACCTTAAAAGAGCAATTCTTGTACCTATGTAAATTTTATTTTGAAAACGGCTCTAACGATTTAGATGAAACTCGTTAACCTACCGTCTTCTGGTACTAGAAATCGATTTAGCTTGATCTCGACTTTCGGAAAATTCGTTTAGTGGGTTAAATAACCACCCCGAATTAATAAGTTTTTAGAGTCATGGCGTCGCCCCGTTAATGTTATCCATACTTAGAAGTCTTATGACGTCATACTCTCGCAATTCAGATCCTGGCGCGCGGTCACGCCATCTGTCTCATTACGTCACGCATTGTATGTGGATCCTATTAAAGTTTTATGACGTCATACTCTGGCGAGCAGATGGTCGCGATTCCCATCTGCCTCATTACGTCACGCGTTGTGTGTGTATGCCCGTCAGCACGATAACTCGCGTAACAATCGTTCGATTTCAATCGTTCACTTTTCTTTTGAGACATACTGGCATACTGCTCTTAAAAATTGTACTGTTTCTTCCAAAAGCTCTCCATCCAAGTTTTATACGCCGATTAATTTCTTCATCAACGTGACCCTCACTTGATATCTGCTGCCCAAGATAAATGTAGGAATCGGTTGTCTCAAGCGTTTCTTCATCAACTGATAAATCTTCGTTTCTTGCAAAAGCATTGTGCATCACTTTTGTCTTCTAAAAGTTCATTCTTTAGTCCCACTTCTTTACTCTTGTCAGCAAGTTCTTGCATCATACCCTGCAGCTCTGAAGAGGTAGTGGCAAAAATGACTACGTCATCAGCAAAACGAAGGTGAGTTAAGTAATCTCCATTAATCTTTATCCCTTTGTTTTCCCAGTTCAATGATTGAAAAACATTTTGCAATATATATATATCATCATCATCATTGTCAACCATTATCAATCCACTGCTGGACGAAGGTCTCCCCAAGTTTCCTCCACAACGGTCTGTCTTGTGCCAATCTCCTCCACGTCACTCCAGCATACTTTCGAATTTCATCCACCCATCTTCCATGTGGTCTTCTTCTGGGTCTTTTCCTGTCCCTTGAAATCCAATCTAAAATTTCGGCTGTCCATCGATGGTCTGTCCTTCTGGCAGTATGTCCAGCCCATTGCCATTTCAGGGATTTAACTCTGATCATGATGTCTTCCACTCTTGTCATTTTTTGGATTTACGAGTTCCTCTTCTTATCTCTCCTGGTTACACCAAGCATGCACCTCTCCATGCTATTTTGAGTTGTCTGCAGACTTTGTATGTCTCTTTTAGTTAAGGTCCACGTCTCTGCAAAAACACTTTTCTTTTAAGACATAACGGCATATTGCTCTTGAAAATTATGCTGTTTCTTCCAAAAGCTCTCCAGGCAAGTTTTGTACGCCGATTAATTTCCTCATCAATGTGACCCTCACTTGATATCTGCAGTCCAAGATAAACGTACGTGTCTGTTATCTCCAGCATTTTTCCATCAATCGATAAATCTTCATTTCTTGTGAAAGCATTGAACATCACTTTTATCTTCTGAAAGTTCATTTTTAATCCCACTTCTTTACTCTTGTCAGCAAGTTCCTGGATCATACTCTGCAGCTCTGATGGAGCAGTTGCAAACATGACTACGTCATCAGCAAAACGAAGGTGGGTTAGATAATCTCCATTAATCTTTATCCCTTTGTTTTCCCAGTTCAGTGATTGAAAGACATTTTCCAATGTGGCATTAAAGAGCTTCGGAGCTATGGTGTCACCTTGTCTCACTCCCTTTCCAACTTTTATGTGTGCTGTATTCTCAAACAGCTGAATCTTTGCACTTGCATTTTCATAGATGTTATTAATAATATTAATGTATGCATCTCAATACCGCACGATTTCAAAGCCATTGTAACTGCTGATGGTTTCACCGAATCAAAGGTTTTTTCATAATCGATAAAAGCCATTCACAATGGAAGTTTATATTCCCTCGCTCTTTCAATTAGTTTTCTCAGTACGTGGATATGATCTATTGTGCTGTAGCCACTCCTGAATCCAGCTTGTTCTCTCGGTTGAGCCATGTCCAGTGTCACCTTCAAGCGGTGTGAAAGAACTTTAGTGAAGATTTTATAAGCCACTGATAGGAGGCTGATAGGTCTGTAGTTCCCGAGATCCTCAATGTCACCTTTTTTATGTAGCAGGATCATTGTAGCGTTGTTCCAATCTTCAGGAATCTTCCCTTCATTAAGGCATCGAGTGAAAATTTGGGCGAGTACTGTTTCGATTTCTCCACTTGCTTCTTGTATGATGTCTACAGTAATTCCATTTTCTCCTGGAGCTTTTCCCCGCTTCATGTTCTTTATTGCATGTGCAACTTCTGCTGGGAGGACTGGAATAACTCTGGTACTGGTACCTTTCATGATCTCTGGAGTACATGTATCATCCCTTTCATATAATTTGGAGTAGAAATCTTTCACTCTTGTCAACATTTCGCCTCTATTTCTTGTTACAGAACCATCTTCTTTTCTCAGTGCCATAATCTGTTTTCTTCCCTTACTGAGATGTCCCTTTGCTATCTTTAGGCTTTGGTTGTTTTCAAATGCTTTCCTCACTAGTTCACAGTTGAATTTCCTTACGTCTTCAGTGATACTTTTTCGTACTGTCTGGCATAGCTCTATATATTCCACTTTGGAAGTCACATCTTCTTTAGTTGTCCTCATCTCTCTTCTTTTTTGCATCAACATTTTGGTTTTTCCTGATAATTTGTTGACATGCAATTTGTTCTTAGACCCAGCTAATTTTGTTGCTGTTTCCATAAGAGCTTTGGTTACTTTTCTGTTAACTTCAGAAATATCCACTTCTTCCGATGTTAGGCCTTCTAAAGCAGAGAATCTGTTCTTCAATTCCAACTTGAAGGCATTATGGTGTTTTTTAAGGTTGGTTATATCAGTACATTTTGTTTGTCCTTTGAGCTTGCTACTTTCGAGTTTAGTGTTGAGGTGCATCTTACATCTCACCAATCTATGGTCACTACCTGTGTTGAACTTGTTTAGCACACTGCAGTCTTCTATGACGAATTTTTTGTTACACATAATAAAATCACTTTCACTTGTCGTCCCATTTGGATGTCTCCATGTCCATTTCCTGTGTGGCTTTTTCTTGAAGAAGGAGTTCAAGATGAAAAACCCTTCTGCATCTGCAAACTCTACGAGAGTATTTCCACGTTGGTTTCTGTTGCCATGACCGAATTTACCTACTGAATTTTCATTCTGTTGCCGTTGTCCTATTTTTGCATTGAAATCTCCCATAATTATCTTCAAGTACTGCTTACCTTTATTATGTAGATCACGAATTTCCTCATAAAATTCTTCAATTTCTTCTTCAGCATGACTTGTGGTGGGTGCATAAGTTTGAATAATCTAAGCCTGGTATCTTTTTGAGAGTTGGATAACAAGTCGTGCAGCTCTGTCAGAGGAACTTTCAACTTCTACAACTTTATCCTTCAGTTTCTTGTTTATTATAAATCCAACACCACTAGTTCTGCCAGTATCTGTCCCACGATAGTAGAAGAGATGTCCACTTTTCAGTTCGATGAAATCTTCTCCTTGTCTCGTTACCTCACTTAGCCCGACGATGTCCCAATTGATCCTTTGTAGTTCTTCTTCCAATTCAAGAAGCCTTGAATCAGAAGATAGGGAGCGTCCATTATACGTAGCCAAGGTCAGCATCAGATGGCAGCCTAGTCCGGTCCTCCGGGTATTCTTAGCACCCTCTGCCTTCATGTCGCAATAGCCGCTGCCTTGGCCAGGTACATTCCAGCTGCCGGTGACTGAGGGCCAAGATTTAAGTTGTAGAGTCATTTTGGAGGGGTTTGGCCATAACTCACCACGCTGGCCAAGCGGGTTGGTGAGTGTGGGATAGAATTTCCTCTAATCCCGATGGTATCGTTATACCGCTATTGGCGGTCGTCAGAACCCGTTTAGTGGGAACAGGATGTACCACGAGAAGGCGGGGTTGACATTTGTCAAGTAGAGGCTGGGATGTTACGCATCACCTGACCTTACATCCCATATATATATATACGATATAAAATATATTAAAATTACAAATCTAAAAACAAAATAATATATGTTTTTTTTGCAATTTTTGATGTCATTTTGTTGTGAGTTTGTATATACAGTCTCTTCATTTAGAGTTTTAGTATATATATATATATATAAGGATGTAAGGTCAGGTGATGCGTAACATCACAGCCTCTCCTTGACAAATGTCAACCCCGCCTTCTCGTGGTGCATCCTGTTCCCACTAAAGGGGCTCTGACGACCGCCAATAGCGGTATAACTATACCATCGGGATTAGAGGAAATGCTATCCCACACTCACCAACCCGCTTGGCCAGCGTGGTGAGTTATGGCCAAACCCTCCAAAATGACTCCACAACTTAAATCTTGGCCCTCAGTCTCCGGCAGCTGGAATGTACCTGGCCAAGGCAGCGGCCAGTGCGACATGATGGCAGAGGGTGCTAAGAATCCCCGGAGGACCGGACTAGGCTGCCATCTGATGCTGACCTTGGCAACGTACAATGGACGCTCCCTATCTTCTGATTCAAGGCTTCTTGAATTGGAAGAGGAACTACAAAGGATCAAGTTGGACATCGTGGGGCTAAGTGAGGTAAGGAGAAAAGGAGAAGATCTCATCGAACTGAAAAGTGGACATCTCTTCTACTATCGTGGGACAGATACTGGCAGAACTAGTGGTGTTGGATTTATAATAAACAAGAAACTGAAGGATAAAGTGGTAGAAGTTGAAAGTTCCTCTGACAGAGCTGCACGACTTGTTATCCAACTCTCGAAAAGATACCAGGCTCAGATTATTCAAACTTATGCACCCACCACAAGTCATCCTGAAGAAGAAATTGAAGAATTTTATGAGGAAATTTGTCATCTAAATAATAAAGGTAAGCAGCACTTGAAAATAATTATGGGAGATTTCAATGCAAAAATAGGGCAACGGCAACAGAATGAAACTTCAGTAGGTAAATTCGGTCACGGCAACAGAAACCAGCGTGGAAATACTCTCGTTGAGTTTGCAGATGCAGAAGGGTTTTTCATCTTGAACTCCTTCTTCAAGAAAAAGCCACACAGGAAATGGACATGGAGACATCCAAATGGGACGACAAGTAAAATTGATTTTATTATGTGTAACAAAAAATTCGTCATAGAAGACTGCAGTGTGCTAAACAAGTTCAACACAGGTAGTGACCATAGATTGGTGAGATGTAAGATGCACCTCAACACTAAACTTGAACGTGGCAAGCTCATAAGACAAACAAAATCTAGTGACATAACCAACCTTAAAAAACACCATAATACCTTCAAGTTGGAACTGAAGAACAGGTTCTCTGCTTTAGAAGGCCTAACATCGGAAGAAGTGGACATCTCTGAAGTTAACAGAAAAATAACCAAAGCTCTTATGGAAACAGCAACAAAATTAGCTGGGTCTGAGAACAAGTTGCATGTAAATAAATTATCAGGAAAAACCAAAATGTTGATGCAAAAAAGAAGAGAGATGAGGACAACTAAAGAAGATGTGACTTCCAAAGTGGAATATATAGAGCTATGCAAGACAGTACGAAAAAGTATCACTGAAGACGTAAGAAAATTCAACTGTGAACTAGTGAGGAAAGCAATTGAAAACAACCAAAGCCTAAAGATAGCAAAGGGACATCTCAGTAAGGGAAGAAAACAGATTATGGCACTGAGAAAAGAAGATGGTTCTGTAACAAGAAATAGAGGCGAAATTTTGACAAGAGTGAAAGATTTCTACTCCAAATTATATGAAAGGGATGATACATGCACCCCAGACATCATGAAAGATACCAGTACCAGAGTTCCTCCAGTCCTTCCAGCAGAAGTTGCACATGCAATCAAGAACATGAAGCGGGGAAAAGCTCCAGGAGAAGATGGAATTACTGTAGACATCATACAAGAAGCAAGTGGAGAAATCGAAACAGTACTCGCCCAAATTTTCACTCGATGCCTTAATGAAGGAAAGATTCCTGAGGATTGGAACACCGCTACAATGATCCTGCTACATGAAAAAGGTGACATTGAGGATCTCGGAAACTACAGACCTATCAGCCTCCTATCAGTAGTTTATAAACTCTTCACTAAAGTTCTTTCACACCGCTTGGAGGTAACACTGGACATGGCTCAACCGAGAGAACAAGCTGGATTCAGGAGTGGCTACAGCACAATAGATCATATCCATGTGCTGAGAGAACTAATTGAAAGAGCGAGGGAATATGAACTTCCATTGTGCATGGCTTTTATCGATTATGAAAAAGCCTTTGATTCGGTGAAACCATCAGCAGTTACAATATCTCTGAAAACCTGCGGTATTGAAGATGCATACATTAACATTATTAATAACATCTACGAAAATGCAAGTGCAAAGATTAGACTGTTTGAAAATACAACACACATAAAAATTGGAAAGGGAGTGAGACAAGGTGACACCATATCTCCGAAGCTCTTTAATGCCACATTGGAGGGTGTTTTTCAGTCACTGAGCTGGGAAAACAAGGGGATAAAGATTAATGGAGATTATCTAACCCACCTTCGTTTTGCTGATGACGTAGTCATTTTTGCAACTAGCCCATCAGAGCGGCAGGGTATGATCCAGGAACTTGCTGACAAGAGTAAAGAAGTGGGATTAAAAATGAACTTTCAGAAGACAAAAGTGATGTTCAATGCTTTTACAAGATATGAAGATTTATCGATTGATGGAGAAAAGCTGGAGATAACAGATACGTACGTTTATCTTGGACAGCAGATATCAAGTGAGGGTCACATTGATGAAGAAATTAATCGGCGTACAAAACTTGCCTGGAGAGCTTTTGGAAGAAACAGCATAATTTTCAAGAGCAATATGCCATTATGTCTTAAAAGAAAAGTGTTTGATCAATGCATCCTTCCAGTGCTTACGTATGGTGCAGAGACGTGGACCTTAACTAAAAGAGACATACAAAGGCTGCAGACAACTCAAAGCAGCATGGAGAGGTGCATGCTTGGTGTAACCAGGAGAGATAAGAAGAGGAACACGTGGATCCGAAAAATGACAAGAGTGGAAGACATCATGATCAGAGTTAAATCCCTGAAATGGCAATGGGCTGGACATACTGCCAGAAGGACAGATCATCGATGGACAGCCGAAATTTTAGATTGGATTCCAAGGGACAGGAAAAGACCCAGAAGAAGACCACATGGGAGATGGGTGGATGAAATTCGAAAGTATGCAGGGGTGACATGGAGGAGACTGACACAAGACAGGCCGTTGTGGAGGAAACTTGGGGAGACCTTCGTCCAGCAGTGGATTGATAATGGTTGACAATAGTGATGATGATGATATATATATATATTCTATTAAGAAGAGACCTAAGCAAAAAAATACATATATATTTTTGACTCATACCAAGTACAACATAGAAAAGGCTATGTATCTACCGGTGTGAGTAAAAGGAGAAAAGATAAAAAAATAAAATAAAACAACTGAATGTAGAAGGTGTCGAGAATACTGAGCCTTGGCTTTATCAAGGACCAGCAAAAACTCTGCATTTTCTCACTTCCACAAAGACCTAGTTGGAAATGGGTTTCTGCAAGGCCATAGATGCAAGTAACATGCCCACCTAAAATTGTTTTAAAAAATATATATATGTCATGTCCTCCGCAGAGTTGTATGACCTAGCACGAGTTAACAATTTCGCTTGCATCCATAACCCTCCTGGCCCGACCCATGCTCTTCATCTGTTACTATGAAACAGAGAGAAGAAGATTAAAGAGAACTCAAGCTGTGAGAGTGACATAATAATTAGAAATAATTTTCAGCTATAACGAAATGCCAAGTTCGTCTGAGAGAGAATTTAAACCTGAAAAACAATGCAAAAGAAATCCAAATTTTTACATTGCAATTAAGAAAGGAAATATTAATTTTTTAAAAAACAGATTTTTGAAAGAAAACTTGATTCTAAAACCCCCTACTCTACAGCTTCTGACAACACGAAAACGAGAATAAGTTAAAGACAATAATTAACTAAAGAAAACTTTGTGAAAGCTATATGACTTAAACAATTAGTTGCAATATGTACAAAGTATTTCAGCAGTGCTTTAAGTGCATAATTAAGTAGTTTTTAAGAACTTAACTACTTTGAAAATACAGCGCAAAGAAAAGGAACTATGCTTAGCCATCTGCTGTGCCTAAGTTCCCCTAAAGACGCGCAAAGTTACCAAGAAAAGAAAGAGTTAAAACCCGCAAAAATGTTAACAGACAAGCCAGTGCCTAAAAGCTGAAAAGCAAAAAATCAACAGAGAAAAAAGGTACATGAAGTACAAACATTGAACTTATAAAACCTAAAACCCAAATACAAGGAAGGGAGCTTACCTCTTGTGCAACTAAACTTTCTCCTCACAAGAGTAAAACATGGCTGACCTCTTCCCTATACATCCTAACACTTCTGCCACTCCCTAGTCGCTGGGGGGCAGTGTGGGTGGGGCTGATGGCCTCCTCATACAGAAAGAAACCAACTCGCGGAGATTTTAACCAGAGAAAAAATATATATATAAACTTAAGACTGTGGATCTGTATGATCAGAAAGAGCAGAATTAACTCTCCAGAATACATGAGAAATATTATAAAATACACGAGTGGTGTATTTAATAATCTTTGCATGTATTAAATCACCTTAGTGAGCTTCTATAGATTAATCAGAATCTTATTAATTTTAATGTTAGTTTTACTATTTTTAGTATAGCTATCCTAGTGATGAATAACTAGTTTTCTTTTTTATTTGTTTTTATTTTCTTTTATAAACAGATTTTTAAGCTTTTTTGTGATTTTTTCTATATTATTTAATTTTTTGTTTTAATAGGACCTTCATATCCATAGCACTAAGGTTCCTTTTAGTAGTTAATAGGCATCCTCTAGCCAACTTCCTTACGGCTTTGATTGGTCAGAATCATATTATTAACTGTGTAGAAAATTAAAGCAGATCTGCCAACCTTACTCTATTATTCAGAATAATTTTTCTTAAAGTTCTTTTGATGAAAGAAGAAGGAATTTCGTTCTCTAGAAAACTATCTAATAGTATATTAATGTGGTAATTGAAGTCCAAATTGTTGCTGCAAATTCTTGAAATTCTTAGGACCTGAGAAATTAGTACATTCTCAATTACTTTGGCTGATATGTTATTATTCCAGTGTAGATATTTAATTACTTTGAAAGGAAAATTAACTCTTTTATCAAAGAGGCTAATAGATGGGTTACCTCTGTTGAGCTTAATGCTTAAGTCTAGGAACTCAAGTTCCTCATTACTGTGGTTGGTTTTACATAAGTTAAGAGAGCTAGGATAGATATTATCAAAATCACTCTCTATAACTTCTGAATTATTGATACACAGCAGATCATCAATATATCTAAATGTGTAAAGGTAGTTACCTGAGCAGGTGGGGTTTCTCGACACCTTCTACATTCAGTTGTTTTATTTTATTTTTTTATCTTTTCTCCTTTTACTCACACCGGTAGATACATAGCCTTTTCTATGTTGTACTTGGTATGAGTCAAAAATATATATGTATTTTTTTGCTTAGGTCTCTTCTTAATAGAATGTGAATTCTGAATTTTCAAAACTGCTGCGTTGCGCGTTTTGATCTTCAGGTTATTTTGCAACTTTCGTTTTAAATTCTAAAGTTTTTCCTTTATTTTTCAGTTTTGCTCTTCAGTATATATATATATATATATATATATATATATATATATATACACACTATCTACCAACAAGTAATTGGACACCCCTGCAATCGACGATATCTGCGGTCCTAATACACGTCACGGCCGCCGCGTTAAATATCGCGTGAGAAACAACAACGCAACCAGTCGCATGCAAGATGCCACGCAGTTCGGAGCTCTCTGATTTCGAGAAAGGTGTAATCGTCGGGTATCACAGAAATGGCCGATCCATACGTGACATTTCCAGCGAGTTGAAGTACCAAAAATCGACAGTGGCCTACGTGATTGGCAAGTGGAAGATGAGAGTCATGACTGTCGGAATGTGCTCCGACCCGGCAGACCCACAAAACTGGGAGTTAGAGACCGACGGGTGCTGGCCAGAGAAATTCGGAAGAACCGCACCAAATCAATGAGCCACATCAATGAAAAGTTTCAACAGGCATTCGGAAGTGTTCTTTCGATGAATATCATCCGTAAGGAAGCCCATCTGCTTGGTTATCATGGACGTGCTGACTCCCACAAGCCTTTGATCACCAAGTCCAATAGTGCTGCTCGGCTAACGTGGTGAAAAGAACGTCGACAGTGGACCGTTGAACAGTGGAAACAGGTTCTCTGGAGCGACGAATCAAGGTTCACCCTCTACCGTTCGGATGGCAGGGTCTGGATTTGACGTCTGCCTGGAGAACGCCTCCTGCCGGAATGTATTGTGCCAACTGTGAAGTTCGGCGGCGGTGGAATTATGCTATGGGGGTGTTTTTCCTGGTATGGCACGGGACCCTTGGTCGCAATTCCTGGTAGACTCAACGCCGAGACCTACTGAACCGTTTTGGATGACCATGCGCTTCCAACGTTGGGGCAGTTTTACGGGGTGGACCCATGTTACTTTCAGGATGACAATGCCACCTGTCATGTTGCGAGGTCTACCATGGCTTGGTATGGTGACAATGGGGTTAATCGAATTGACTGGCATGCGCAGAGCCCGGACCTTAACCCTATCGTGCACCTCTGGGACGAGTTGGAGCGTCGACTTAAGGGGTGCCCCCACTATCCGAAATGGGTGAAGGAACTGACCTGTCTTCTCCAAGCCGAGTGGAAGAAAATACCGCTAGCCGTCGTACAACGCCTGGTTGAGAGTATGCCCCGGATGGTCGCAGCTGTAATCGCCGCTCGCGGAAGCTCCACCAACTATTGAAGGTGAATAAACTTCGTTTTCCTTTGCTATCACAGGTGTCCAATTATTTGTTGGTAGATAGTGTTTATATATATATATATATACAAATTTCACATTCTATTAAGAAGAGACCTAAGCAAAAAAAAAAAAAATATATTTTTGACTCATACCAAGTACATCATAGAAAAGGTTATGTATCTACCGGTGTGAGTAAAAGTAGAAAAGATAAAAAATAAAATAAAACAACTGAATGTAGAAAGTGTCGAAAATACTGAGCCTTGGCTTTATCAAGGACCAGCAAAAACTCTGCATTTTCTCTCTCTCTATATATATATTTATATTCTATTAAGTAATTCCATCTTCTCCTGGAGCTTTTCCTCGCTTCATGTTCTTGATTGCATGTGCAACTTCTGCTGGAAGGACTGGAGGAACTCTGGTACTGGTACCTTTCATGATGTCTGGAGTGCATGTATCATCCCTTTCATATAATTTGGAGTAGAAATCTTTCACTCTTGTCAAAATTTCGCCTCTATTTCTTGTTACAGAACCATCTTCTTTTCTCAGTGCCATAATCTGTTTTCTTCCCTTACTGAGATGTCCCTTTGCTATCTTTAGGCTTTGGTTGTTTTCAATTGCTTTCCTCACTAGTTCACAGTTGAATTTCCTTACGTCTTCAGTGATATTTTTTCTTACTGTCTTGCATAGCTCTATATATTCCACTTTGGAAGTCACATCTTCTTTAGTTGTCCTCATCTCTCTTCTTTTTTGCATCAACATTTTGGTTTTTCCTGATAATTTGTTCACATGCAACTTGTTCTTAGACCCAGCTAATTTTGTTGCTGTTTCCATAAGAGCTTTGGTTACTTTTCTGTTAACTTCAGAGATGTCCACTTCTTCCGATGTTAGGCCTTCTAAAGCAGAAAACCTGTTCTTCAGTTCCAACTTGAAGGTATTATGGTGTTTTTTAAGGTTGGTTATGTCAATAGATTTTGTTTGTCTTATGAGCTTGCCACGTTCAAGTTTAGTGTTGAGGTGCATCTTACATCTCACCAATCTATGGTCACTACCTGTGTTGAACTTGTTTAGCACACTGCAGTCTTCTATGACGAATTTTTTGTTACACATAATAAAATCAATTTCACTTGTCGTCCCATTTGGATGCCTCCATGTCCATTTCCTGTGTGGCTTTTTCTTGAAGAAGGAGTTCAAGATGAAAAACCCTTCTGCCTCTGCAAACTCAACGAGAGTATTTCCACGCTGGTTTCTGTTGCCATGACCGAATTTACCTACTGAAGTTTCATTCTGTTGCTGTTGCCCTATTTTTGCATTGAAATCTCCCATAATTATTTTCAAGTGCTGCTTACCTTTATTATTTAGATGACAAATTTCCTCATAAAATTCTTCAATTTCTTCTTCAGGATGACTTGTGGTGGGTGCATAAGTTTGAATAATCTGAGCCTGGTATCTTTTCGAGAGTTGGATAATAAGTCGTGCAGCTCTGTCAGAGGAACTTTCAACTTCTACAACTTTATCCTTCAGTTTCTTGTTTATTATAAATCCAACACCACTAGTTCTGCCAGTATCTGTCCCACGATAGTAGAAGAGATGTCCACTTTTCAGTTCAATGAGATCTTCTCCTTTTCTCCTTAACTCACTTAGCCCGACGATGTCCCACTTGATCCTTTGTAGTTCCTCTTCCAATTCAAGAAGCCTTGAATCAGAAGATAGGGAGCGTCCGTTGTAGGTAGCCAAGGTCAGCATCAAATGGCAGCCTAGTCCGGTCCTCCGGGGATTCTTAGCACCCTCTGCCTTCATGTCGCACTGGCCGCTGCCTTGGCCAGGTACATTCCAGCTGCCGGAGACTGAGGGCCGAGATTTAAGTTGTAGAGTCATTTTGGAGGTTTTTGGCCATAACTCACCAAACTGGCCAAGCGGGTTGGTGAGTGTGGGATAGCATTTCCTCTGATCCCGATGGTATAGTTATACCGCTATTGGCGGTCGTCAGAGCCCCTTTAGTGGGAACAGGATGCACCACGAGAAGGCGGGGTTGACATTTGTCAAGGAGAGGCTGTGATGTTACGCATCACCTGACCTTACATCCCACAAATTGTATATGATATCATAAATGGTATTTACATTCACGAGTTTTGGTTAATTGCTAACACTCACTTGATAGAAATGGTATTAATGCATGTCACCTATCAGCCTCCTATCAGTAGTTTATAAACTCTTCACTAAAGTTCTTTCACACCACTTGAAGGTAACACTGGACATGGCTCAACCGAGAGAACAAGCTGGATTCAGGAGTGGCTACAGCACAATAGATCATATCCACGTGCTCAGAGAACTAATTGAAAGAGCGAGGGAATATGAACTTCCATTGTGCATGGCTTTTATCGATTATGAAAAAGCCTTTGATTCGGTGAAACCATCAGCAGTTACAATGGCTCTGAAAACCTGCGGTATTGAAGATGCATACATTAATATTATTAATAACATCTATGAAAATGCAAGTGCAAAGATTAGGCTGTTTGAAAATACAACACACGTAAAAATTGGAAAGGGAGTGAGACAAGGTGACACCATATCTCCGAAGCTCTTTAATGCCACATTGGAGGGTGTTTTTCAGTCGCTGAGCTGGGAAAACAAGGGGATAAAGATTAATGGAGATTATCTAACCCACCTTCGTTTTGCTGATGACGTAGTCATTTTTGCAACTACCCCATCAGAGCTGCAGATTATGATCCAGGAACTTGCTGACAAGAGTAAAGAAGTGGGATTAAAAATGAACTTTCAGAAGACAAAAGTGATGTTCAATGCTTTTACAAGAAATGAAGATTTATCGATTGATGGAGAAAAGCTGGAGATAACAGACACGTACGTTTATCTTGGACAGCAGATATCAAGTGAGGGTCACATTGATGAAGAAATTAATCGGCGTACAAAACTTGCCTGGAGAGCTTTTGGAAGAAACAGCATAATTTTCAAGAGCAATATGCCATTATGTCTTAAAAGAAAAGTGTTTGATCAGTGCATCCTTCCAGTGCTTACGTATGGTGCAGAGACGTGGACCTTAACTAAAAGAGACATACAAAGGCTGCAGACAACTCAAAGCAGCATGGAGAGGTGCATGCTTGGTGTAACCAGGAGAGATAAGAAGAGGAACACGTGGATCCGAAAAATGACAAGAGTGGAAGACATCATGATCAGAGTTAAATCCCTGAAATGGCAATGGGCTGGACATACTGCCAGAAGGACAGATCATCGATGGACAGCCGAAATTTTAGATTGGATTCCAAGGGACAGGAAAAGACCCAGAAAAAGACCACATGGGAGATGGGTGGATGAAATTCGAAAGTATGCAGGGGTGACATGGAGGAGACTGGCACAAGACAGGCCGTTGTGGAGGAAACTTGGGGAGACCTTCGTCCACCAGTGGATTGATAATGGTTGACAATGATGATGATGATGATTCTATTAAGAAGAGACCTAAGCAAAAAAAAAAAAATACGTATATATTTTTTGACTCGTACCAAGTACAACATAGAAAAGGTTATGTATCTACCGGTGTGAGTAAAAGGAGAAAAGATAAAAAAGTAAAATAAAACAACTGAATGTAGAAGGTGTCGAGAATACTGAGCCTTGGCTTTATCAAGGACCAGCAAAAACTCTGCATTTTCTCACTTCCACAAAGACCTAGTTTAAAATGGGTTTCTGCAAGGCCATAGATGCAAGTAACATGCCCACCAAAAATTGTTTTAAAAAATATATATATGTCATGTCCTCCGCAGAGTTGTATGACCTAGCACTAGTTAACAATTTCGCTTGCATCCACAACCCTCCTGGCCCGACCCATGCTCTTCATCTGTTACTATTAAACAGAGAGAAGAAGATTAAAGAGAACTCAAGCTGTGAGAGTGACATAATAATTAGAAATAATTTCATATATATATTTTTTAAAACAATTTTTGGTGGGCATGTTACTTGCATCTATGGCTTTGCAGAAACCCATTTCCAACTAGGTCTTTGTGGAAGTGAGAAAATGCAGAGTTTTTGCTGGTCCTTGATAAAGCCAAGGCTCAGTATTCTCGACACCTTCTACATTCAGTTGTTTTATTTTATTTTTTTATCTTTTCTCCTTTTACTCACACCGGTAGATACATAACCTTTTCTATGTTGTACTTGGTACGAGTCAAAAAATATATATGTATTTTTTCTTTTTTTTGCTTAGGTCTCTTCTTAATAGAATATGAATTCTGAATTTTCAAAACTGCTGCGTTGCGCGTTTTTATCTTCAGGTTATTTTGCAACTTTCGTTTTAAATTCTAAAGTTTTTCCTTAGTTTTCAGTTTTGCTCTTCAGTATATATATTTATATTTATAGTTCAAAGCAGATTTGTTTGGGTCAGTTACAGATCCGGGTCCAAAATGTTTGACCCGTTCTCAATTCTGGTGTTGGTAGATGTTTCTCGGTGTATGCACTTTTCTGAATGAACTGTTTCATCACATGTACCGTAAATCAGGAAAATGGGAAAAATTTCCCCGTGGACTTTTCTTGTTTTCTTTCGATACAGTCTTAAAATCAACCGGTGAGTTCAATAAATACGAAAATAATCTTGTTCGGTTCAGCGGAAATGAGTCTCGTTTTTAAACTTGTTCCCTCTCTTTTAACACTTAACTACTTACAACTGCTATGCACTGGGAGTTGGCAATACCCCTAGCGAATGATAGCCCATAAACGTGAATGACGCATGCGCACATTCAGGGAAGCCTAGACTTCACCTTGTTCCCAGAAATCGCAAAGATTGATTTCTTTCTTCCACAGAGGATTAAAAAACCTTTTTTTCGGAAAGTGATTTTTAAAAGCTAGTTGCTGTTTCCCCTACTTTCAATATATAGATATTTTTTTCCCCGCTGAGATCGATGTGCTTACTTGCAAGACGGATATGTTTTAGATTTCTTTCCCTCTAACCTTATTTCGGCTTTTACTTTAACGCAGATTGATGGATCTTCCATTTTATTTTGCAATCCAAACAAAAGTCTGCTATCGGCTTCCCTGCGGAACAACAGCTTTTTAATCCAAAGAGAAAGTTAAATTACCTGCGTAAAATTCTCTGTCGCGACTTTGTAAGATATCACTGCATGTATTACAGAAATCATAAATTTTCAGCTTGACTTCTCCACAACAGAATGTTTCTGAAACATGGTTTCATTCCCATTATAAACAGATCGGCAGACACTACTTAAGAGAACACAGTTTTTCAAAACATTCAAGTGGTCTTAAGAACGAGCTCACGTTCCTCAGGGTCTAAATTCAAATCCGACACAAAACATAGAGCTTGTGTTCGCCCCTTCCTAGTAGAAACTGTGACTCTAATTTAGGGATGAGCTGTTCTTCATAGTCTTAGACACAACCCAGTCTATAAGCGGGGACTTCTTGTCTTCCTTCGTTTTGGGAGTAAGTTCGAATCTCGATGTAAATCATGGATATTATATTCATCCCCTCCCTAGAAACTGTGGCTCTAACCTAGGGATGGGCTGCTCTACATAGTCTTAGACTCAACACAGTGTAGTGGTCCAAAGAGGGAATTCTAGCCTCTCGTTCTGTTGGGTCTATGTTCGAAGGTCGCACAAAACATGGATGTTGTGTTCATCCGCTCCCTAGAAACTGTGGCTCTAAGTTAGGGATGGTCTGTTCTACATAGTCTTAGACTCAACACAGTCTAGTAGTCTTAAGCGCGGACTTCTGGCCTCTTGTTCTTTTGGGTCTATGTTCGAATCTCGCTGAAAACATGGATGTGATGTTAATCCTCTCCCTAGAAACTGTGGCTCTAACTTAGGGATGGGCTGTTCTACATTGTGTTAGACTCAACACAGTATAGAGGTCTTAAGCGCGGACTTCTGGTGTTTCGTTCTTTGGGGATAAGTTCGAATCTCGACTCAAAATATGGATGTTGTATTCCTTCCCTAACTGAAAACTTGTTCTAGCTTAGGAATAAGCTGTTATAGCCTTAGACTCAATACAGTCTTTGGCCCTAAGGCTGTCTTTGAATGAGTGTTAGGGTTCATCTTCTGCAGTAGGTGGCGCAAAAAATCACTCCTTAGGCGCAGCGTTTACGTCTTGAGGGACTGTCCCAGAAGTTGGAGTCAGCGAATCACTGCAGACCTCACCATATTCAGAATGGAAGCGGTCTCTCGTTGGCTTCACAATAAAAACACGAAATAGGCACTGTTACGTTTTAACCAATGACGTTATTTGGGGGTGGAGCTCTGAAAGAAGGTGGAGCTTAGTAAGTAGGTGGAGTTTCCATAGCTGAAATTCAGAGGTTCTCTGCTAATGTACACATTTGCTCTTCAAATAATAGATGTACATTAGGATTTGAGATGATTTATAGAAGACAAAATTGCAGCTTCACTTTTGGCCACATTCAATTATTTCTATTTGACCTAGATAATTAAAAAAATATCAGACAAAAATGAGATATTTCGTTTCTTCCGGACAGAAACACTGCTAAGCTAATTTATCGCGCCATCTAGCCTAAAATTGGAATACTTTCGAGTCAGAAACTTTAATTAAAAAAATTCCAACAATTATTTCAGAATAATAACTGTGGCACATATTGGCTAAGGGTCGTTTTTATTTATGCTCAAAATTTGAAACACTAAAAAGTAATATTCTTTGGAAAAATGTGTACGAAAAGATTCACATTGCAGATATAGGATAGAATTTCTCTTACATTCATTCAAAGACAGCCTTAAGCGCAGATTTTTGGCCTCTCGTTTTTCTAGGTCGAGATTCGAATCTATATGCAAGACATGGATGTTTTGTTCATTCCCTCCTTAGAAACTGTGGTTCTAATTTAGGGATGGGCTGTTCTGCATAGTTTTAGACTTAACACAGTCTAACAGGCTTAAGTGAAGACTTCGAGCCTCTCGTTCATCTGAGTCTGGGTTCGAATCCCGGCGCAAAATATGAATATTGTGTTTGTCCTCTCTCTCCCTAGAAACTCTGACTCTAACTTAGGGTGGAACGGTTACATAATAAATAGTGTTACACACTGCTAGGAGTTATTAAAGCCTTAATAAATGAAAAAAGAAAAGAAAAGTGTCGTCTACAGATACATTACATGACTAAAATTTACACTCACGAGCCATTCGAGTGGTTAGAGACGTAGTTCTCTGGCTAGTAGACCAAAATGTACATGAAACGACAGGAATTGAAGAAACAGGCTAAATTAGAAAAAATCACAAAGGGAGAGATCTAGTGTCGTAAGACAAACACATCACTTATGTATCATCCGGGACTCCTGGAAGAGCCAACTGGGACGAATACAGAGAAGGCAGCGTTTAGACCGCATCGTTATCGGTGTGACCCCCCCATCATTACAGTGCCCATTAGGAAACTATAATTGCAGAAAGCTCTCGATCTATCAGATAGAAACTCCTTGAAAATTACAACTTTCCAAAACCGACAGTGTTTAATAAAACTCAGGTAAAAAGTATAATTGCACGGAGCTTTCGTAACACGCCACGTGACATGGCGTAGATGACGTAATACTGAAAAGACGTAAACGTTAAATAGATATTAAAGCAGAGATAAGCCTGCTGGTGTAGTTCAATTGGGAGAACAGCAATTCCGGTGTAGGAAAACGTGGGCTCGAAGTCCAGAACGAGCACAAAAAGGTTACACGTTGCAGGAGTTCCTTTGAAAACTACAGGGTTAGTTGGGCAAAAAGAAAACGTTATTGTGCATAGGTATAAAGATCATATGATAATAAGTACGAATAATACACAGTTTCACATTATTGTGACCACAAGCTAACATCCAGAGTAACCGCCGTGTGCAGCGCGGACAGCAACTAGACGAGCTGGGAGTGGGAGTGACTCAATGAGGTGCTCACAGGTATGTGGAGCCATGTTGACTGCAGTACATCTGACAGCTGCTGGAGGGTGCGTGATGGAGGATCCACAGAGCGAACAACACGATCGAGGCGGTCCCACAGATGCTCAGTTTGGAATAAGGTGTCCAGGGAAGTACTTTGAAGTCTTCATCGTGCTCTTCCAACCACTCTCGGACATTTCTAGCCATGCTATACGTCGCCTTGTCGTGCTGGAAGATCCCATCCTCCCCAGGGAAAATAATCAGCATGTATGTGTGCACGTGGTCTGCAAGGATGGATTCATAGCGAATTCGGTTAACAGTGCCTTTCTCGGGCATGAATGGACCCAGAGAATGCCACGAAAACATTCCCCACACCAGAACGCTTCCTCCACCAGCTTGTGTTCTTCCAACATTGGTTGAAGAGTGCTTGTTCTCTGATGTTTCTCGCCTTATACGCTAACGTCCATCTTTTCGATGAAGCAGGAAACGTGACTCATCGGAGAAGACAATCCTTTGCCAATCAGCGGAGGTCCAGTTCCGATACTACTGTGCCTTTTCTGCCGATGCACTTTCGTTAGCATAGGTGTAGTGACCCTCCGTTTGTATCGGAGCCCCATACGCAGCAGGGTTTGCTGAAATCTCATTTTAGACACACTTCCGGTAGCCCCCTAGTTCATTCGGCCAGTGAGTTGCTCCACTGTAGCGTGTCAACCGGCCCTCACGCCCCTTCGAAGTATACGTTCACTTCTCACATCAATGGCACGTGCAGTTTCCACGTCGCTTATGCGGAATGGTGCCATTTATCCAATCACGACACACTTTAACCACAGCAGCACACGAACAGTTCACAAACTGCGCTGTTTCAGAAATGCTGAAACCCTTGGCCCAAAAGCCGATAATCATCCGTTTTTGCAAATCCGATAAATCGCTCCTTTTATCCATGACAGCAACGAGTGATATATTTTCAGAATGCCTACAGCACACCTTATATACCCTCCAAGCCGGCTCACGACACGTGCCTTCTTTCATTGGCTGCGCGCTGTTGACGTCAAAAGTAGGAGGTGGTCACAATAATGTGCCTCGACTGAGTATATCGTTAAGCACACCAAGTTTATTTTTTTGTGGACAGAAGGCGCTGAGTCATGCAAGGTCACGTATCTCCAGCAGAGAACGCGCGATTACTTCATTGTTCCTGGTACGATGGCGACTTTCAGCGGCGCGGAAAAAGGTGAAGTACTGCCTGTGGTTTCAACTGGCACATTCAGCAACACAAGTGCAACGACATTTCCGCGGAGAATACGGGAAAACTGTAAGAAAAATGGACACGATTGTAGCATGGTACAAACGATTTACCAAAACTGGATGTGTGGCTCATTGGAACAGCGGCCAAGGTGGACCTTAAATTCCCGAGGAGACGGTGGATGCAGTGCGAGCTTCAGATTTACCTAATGCCAAGCATCAAGGAAACAATGGAAGGAGGTTTCGTTTACCAGCAAGACGGGACGCCTCCTCACTACCACAAGGACGTGACTTCTTACCTCGATGCTGAAGTCCCAGTTTGGATTATTTGCGGCGGATCAATTGCGTGGCCCACCCGATCACCCGACCTAACGCCCCTAGATATCGGTCCATGGGATTTTGTTGAAGATCAGATTTACCTTCCGCTGTTTCCCAAGTCCCTTCCTGAATCGAAATCAAGAATCACCGCTGCACTCGCATTGGTCGATGCCGACATGCTGAGAGCAATGTGGGCAAAACTGATTTACGGATGAGACATTTGCAGAGTAACCAAGGAAAGCCAAATCAAAGTAAACGTTGTGTGTTTAACTAAACTATATTGACAAAAGTCACTGGGCACCTAGAAGAGAAACACAACATAGCATTTATTGCCATACATTACTATGGTGTCTGTCCACCTTTGGTCCTAAATGCATGCACTAATCATTCGCGACAGGCTTTCGAAAAAGTTTTGGAACACAGCGATAGGTATGCGCTTGCATTCAGTATATAATGCTGCCACTAACTGTTGCTTAGTAGTAGGCCTTCGTTCCAAACTTCTTAACCGGCGCTCTAATTCATCCCATAGGTGCTCTATGGGATTACGATCAGGGCTCTGTGATGGAGGGTCCACACAGAATTATCGTCAAACCACTCCGTAACAGTCCTTGATTTATGGCTCGGTGCATTATCCTGCTGGTACCAACAAGTCTCGGTGTATTGCCAAAGAGTTGGTAGGGCATAATTGTCCAGAATATCGAGGTAGATGTGCTGGTTAACCAGTTTGTCCCCGATAACCAATGGGCCGGGACCATACCACGAAAAACACCCCCACACGAGTACACTGCAAGCTCCAAACTTGACCGTAGGAACAGTACACTGTAGTAAATAGCGTGCCGCCATACCCACACACGGCCATCAGATTGATGGATCGTTTATCTGGATTCATCAGCCCATAGGACCCGTTTTCATTGATCTACGGTCCACGCTAAATGTTGTTTACACCATGCTAAACGACAAGTAGCATTCCGAGTGGAGATGAAAGGCTTATGAGCAACCGCACGACCACGGTAACCCATGAAATGAAGTTCTCTGCGAATGGTACGTGTGCACACCGAGGTCCCAGCATTTTTACTCACCTGTACACTGAGGTCTTGTGCAGTACTCCGCCGTTTAGCTGTAATGACTATCCTGAAGCTTCGACGTCCTCTATCACTGATTTCTTTGGTGTACCGGTACGTTTTTCTGCTTCAAGCACGCCATGTGTCTTCCACTTATTCAGTACATCCGAAGCAGTAGACTTGGGTATATTTAAAGGCTTCTCTGTTTCTCTTATGGACAACCCAGTAATATAACACCAAGCAATCTTTCCTTTCTCAAAGTCAGTTCTTCCCCGCCATGACATTTTCACTCAACCTCACAGTGCGATATGACCGCGGAGAGCTGCAGTCTTGTTTGTATACCGTTTGCAGCTGTACCACGCGTCTTAACAGCGCAGCGTATCAGTTCATTTGCTTTTGAAGTGGTGTCCGGTGCTTTGTCAATATAGTGTATGTGTTATTCGTATTGATTATCATATTCATCCTTATAACTACGCACAATAAAGTTTTATTTTTGCCCAACTAATTTATAACCACCCTGTTTAACATTACAAAGCTTTCAGTGTATACAGAAGCTGAATTGGAAACTATTACTGCCCAAAGCTCTCAGTTTTCTTATTAAAAACTTGTTTAAAAACTGTGTGGGTAAGTAAAAATTAATGGCGATTTGAAAATTATACGGTGACCGCAACAGATAGAAGTTGGCGCAATACAACACGTTCGCAATGGCTTATGCGTATTTCGAACACGCCCAGCGCAGCGCTCTGCCGTTAGTCTAGTTGAAGCCAAGGTCAAATAAACATGGACGCTCAGCTGCAGGATCTCACTATTGTTGAACAACGCACCGCAGTGAGGTTTCTTTGGAAAGAGGGAGTGAAACCTCGTGAAATTCACCGAAGGATGTTGGTTCAGTACGGAAGTGAAAACAGCCCAACCCACCGAAAGGTTTATGAATGGGTAGAAAGGTTTAAAGCGAGGAAACTCGATCTGGTTGGCCATCAAAATCGCACACACAAGCCGAAATCGACAGGGCGAATGGGTTGATCATCGAAGACCGGCGGATTACGTTCAGAGATGGAAACGGGTCACGGGTCAACGGGTCAACGCGTCGATAATTTCTTACAGGTCCAACGGGTTGGGTCAAGGTTTTCCTGCCCTGTTTTGTACCCGTTTAATTTTTGAAAAGAGAAAAATATATTCCAAAGAAAAATGCGCGTTGTGGTATTCTGTAGTCGATATTGGTGAACACGGAGTGAATAAAGATTTGCCATGCAAAAATATTGTCGTCGCTTTCTTAAAGCAACGAAGATTTCCACAGAACGACGCCAGACAACACACCGACTCCATATCGTAAAAAAGATCCTTCCTTTGCGTTCTTTTATAGTGCGATTGTCCAGGGCAAGATACAGGAAAACGCCTTTCGCCTGCTTCTCAGCTGATTCACTCTCTCCGTGCGAAGTTCACTGTATGACTAAGAGTTACTTTTCACATTGCATCTTTTACATTGAGCATTCAGAGGTTTTCGATTGATGTGCTAACATCACGTTCCAATGACATGTTATGTCGAAATAAACTCCTTAATATGGATGGATTTAATATTAAGGAGGTTGAGAAAGGCGTCGAGGCCAACAAATACGTGCTTGTTGAAAACCACAAGGGGAAGAGTGAATGCTGGAAATTGTTTCATCTCATTAAGGAACCGGAGAATAATTCTGTGCTGTTTGGTCTTGCGTGTTATTCAAAATGTGGAAAGTGTATTATTACAAAAAAAGATGTCGACGGTGTAATAAGAGATTATGGAACCAACAATCTAACGGACCATATGAAAGTATGCGCACCTCCATCAAAGCGTGGAAAGAGAGAACAATCTAAATACATTTAAAAAATACATTTGTGTAATCGTAAATAATGATTCCCATTTGAAATATACTCACGGTCAGAGTCAGCCATTACTTCTGGATTACGCAAAATAGTGGCACTAAAAATGGTACTAAAATTTAGCAAGTAACCAAATTTTATTATTAAAAAAGGATTTCAGTTATTAAATATTAAGCAGTTATTGGGATGAATATGTATATTACGTTTATATATATATATATAATAAATAGTACATAAATGAAACAAAAACAAAAAATTACTTTATAAATAAATTATTTAACACAAGAAAATTAGACAAAAATGGCTAATACCATGAGAAGCGCCGAAGGCAGTTAAACCTCATGTAGTAGCTTATATAGAATGAAAATATTACAGAACAAAAATACAAAATTTCAAAACAAGTAAAAAACTGGAACAGGTTGCCGTCATCAGGAGAGCAACCTGTGGGAGTGGCCTTTCTAGTACCAACAAAACGACAAGGCAAGCCAAAATTGTCGGTTGGTCATGCTCCCTAGGCCACAAAACCAAATTCTAATAAGCACAAAAATTACAAAAATCAAATTTAAAAAAAAAGAATTAAAAGCTTACCGGCAGAACAAAAACCGCCATGCCAAAGAGTCAAACAAGACTGAACAGAGCATCCACAAGAACCCACTGATAAGAAAGGTGGTCACGGTTAGACAACTACCTGGTAAGCCAAAAAATATGTGAATTGACAAGATGCAAAACTGTGTATGTAAATAAGATCTTCAGCTATTAGGGACCCACCAAATAGCACTTTATGTTACCTATATATTTTAAATTGTTAGGTCCTAGCCACAGTTACCGGTATTAAAAGGTATGATGCCTTAACTGTTTGATTCTTCCTCATACAATAGTTAATTAAGCTTCTTCTTGTACGTAGAATATTATCTCCAACACATGCTGAGCTTTTTGAATTCAGAGGCTACAGTCTTCTGACAATTATATGTATTAAGATAATACATTTGTCACAAATATTTTATTTTTTCAAGTCGACCAAGATTTCGCTGGGTATTGACCTAGCTTCATCGGGACGAATGGCACGTAAATATTCAAATTGTATATGATATCATAAATAGTATTTTTGCTTAGTTGCTTCCACGCGCTTGATAGAAATGGTGTGGATGCCATGTCATTAACAAATCGCGAAGAATTCTGATATATATGGAAAGCTTCCAAAGTATCAAGTTTGGTGGTTGAATCTGACTTGTCAATTAGTTTGCTTCTTTGAAGAAATAATGAAATTTGCTTCTTCTTTGAAGAATTCTGATATATATGGAAAGCTTCCAAAGTAGCAAGTTTGGTGGTTGAATCTGACTTGTCAATTAGTTTGCTTCTTTGAGGAAATAATTAATTTTGCTTCTTCTTTGAAGAATTCTGTTATATATGGAAAGCTTCCAAAGTAGCAAGTTTGGTGTTTGAATCTGACTTGTCAATTAGTTTGCTTCTTTGAAGAAATAATTAATTTTGCTTCTTCTTTGAAGAATTCTGATATATATGGAGAGCTTCCAAAGTAGCAAGTTTGGTGGTTGAATCTGACTTGTCAATTAGTTTGCTTCTCTGAAGAAATAATTAATTTTGCTTCTTCTTTGAAGAATTCTGATATATATGGAAAGCTTCCAAAGTAGCAAGTTTGGTGTTTGAATCTGACTTGTCAATTAGTTTGCTTCTTTGACGAAATAATTAATTTTGCTTCTTCTTTGAAGAATTCTGATATATATGGAAAGCTTCCAAAGTAGCAAGTTTGGTGGTTGAATCTGACTTGTCAATTAGTTTGCTTCTTTGACGAAATAATTAATTTTGCTTCTTCTTTGAAGAATTCTGATATATATGGAAAGCTTCCAAAGTAGCAAGTTTGGTGGTTGAATCTGACTTGTCAATTAGTTTGAAGAAATAATTAATTTTGCTTCTTCTTTGAAGAATTCTGATATATATGGAAAGCTTCCAAAGTAGCAAGTTTGGTGGTTGAATCTGACTTGTCAATTAGTTTGCTTCTTTGAAGAAATAATTAATTTTGCTTCTTCTTTGAAGAATTCTGATTTATATGGAAAGCTTCCAAAGTAGCAAGTTTGGTGGTTGAATCTGACTTGTCAATTAGTTTGCTTCTTTGAAGAAATAATTAATTTTGCTTCTTCTTTGAAGAATTCTGATATATATGGAAATCTTCCAAAGTAGCAAGTTTGGTGGTTGAATCTGGCTTGTGAGTTAGTTTTGCTTCTTTGACGAAGCAAAACTAATTGAGAATCCAGATTAAACCACCAAACTTGATATTTTGGAAGCTTTCCATATATACCAGAATTCTTCGCAACTTGTTAATGACATGCATCCATACCATTTCTATCAAGTGAGTGTTAGCAATTAACCAAAACTCGTGAATGTAAACACCATTTATGATATCATATACAATTTGTGGGATGTAAGGTCAGGTGATGCGTAACATCACAGCCTCTCCTTTGACAAATGTCAATCCCGCCTTCTCGTGGTGCATCCTGTTCCCACTAAAGGGGCTCTGACGACCGCCAATAGCGGTATAACTATACCATCGGGATTAGAGGAAATGCTATCCCACACTCACCAACCCGCTTGGCCAGCGTGGTGAGTTATGGCCAAACCCCTCCAAAATGACACCCCAACCTAAATCTTGGCCCTCAGTCTCCGGCAGCTGGAATGTACCTGGCCAAGGCAGCGGCCAGTGCGACATGAAGGCAGAGGGTGCTAAGAATCCCCGGAGGACCGGACTAGGCTGCCATCTGATGCTGACCTTGGCTACGTAAAATGGACGCTCCCTATCTTCTGATTCAAGGCTTCTTGAATTGGAAGAAGAACTACAAAGGATCAATTGGGACATCGTCGGGCTAAGTGAGGTAAGGAGAAAAAGAGAAGATCTCATTGAACTGAAAAGTAGACATCTCTTCTACTATCGTGGGACAGATACTGGCAGAACTAGTGGTGTTGGATTTATGATAAACAAGAAACTGAAAGATAAAGTTGTAGAAGTTGAAAGTTCCTCTTACAGAGCTGCACGACTCGTTATCCAACTCTCGAGAAGATACCAGGCTCCGATTATTCAAACTTATGCACCCACCACAAGTCATCCTGTAGAAGAAATTGAAGAATTTTATGAGGAAATTCGTCATCTAAATAATAAAAGTAAGCAGCACTTGAAGATAATTATATGAGATTTCAATGCAAAAATAGGGCAACGACAACAGAATGAAACTTCAGTAGGTAAATTCGGACACGGCAACAGAAACCAGCGTGGAAAAACTCTCGTTGAGTTTGCAGATGCAGAAGGGTTTTTCATCTTGAACTCCTTCTTCAAGAAAAAGTCACACAGGAAATGGACATGGAGACATCCAAATGGGACGACAAGTGAAATTGATTTTATTATGTGTAACAAAAAATTCGTCATAGACTGCAGTGTGCTAAACAAGTTCAACACAGGTAGTGACCATAGATTGGTGAGATGTAAGATGCACCTCAACACTAAACTCGAACGTAGCAAGCTCATAAGACAAACAAGATGTACTGACTTAACCAACCTTAAAAAACACCATAATGCCTTCAAGTTGGAACTGAAGAACAGATTCTCTGCTTTAGAATGCCTAACATCGGAAGAAGTGAATATTTCTGAAGTTAACAGAAAAGTAACCAAAGCTCTTATGGAAACAGCAACAAAATTAGCTGGGTCTAAGAACAAGTTGCATGTGAACAAATTATGAGGAAAAACCAAAATGTTGATGCAAAAAAGAAGAGAGATGAGGACAACTGATGAAGATGTGACTTCCAAAGTGGAATATATAGAGCTATGCAAGACAGTACGAAAAAGTATCACTGAAGACATAAGGAAATTCAACTGTGAACTAGTGAGGAAAGCAATTGAAAACAACCAAAGCCTAAAGATAGCAAAGGGACATCTCAGTAAGGGAAGAAAACAGATTATGGTACTGAGAAAAGAAGATGGTTCTGTAACAAGAAATAGAGGCGAAATTTTGACAAGAGTGAAGGATTTCTACTCCAAATTATATGAAAGGGATGATACATGTACTCCAGACATCATGAAAGGTACCAGTACCAGAGTTCTTCCAGTCCTCCCAGCAGAAGTTGCACATGCAATTAAGAACATGAAACGGGGAAAAGCTCCAGGAGAAGATGGAATTACTGTAGACATCATATAAGAAGCAAGTGGAGAAATCGAAACAGTACTCGCCCAAATTTTCACTCGATGCCTTAATGAAGGGAAGATTCCTGAGGATTGGAACAACGCTACAATGATCCTGCTACATGAAAAAGGTGACATTGAGGATCTCAGGAACTACAGACCTATCAGCCTCCTATCAGTGGTTTATAAAATCTTCACTAAAGTTATTTCACACCGCTTGGAGGTAACACTGGACATGGCTCAACCGAGAGAACAAGCTGGATTCAGGAGTGGCTACAGCACAATAGATCATATCCACGTACTGAGAGAACTAATTGAAAGAGCGAGGGAAGATGAACTTCCACTGTGCATGGCTTTTATCGATTATGAAAAAGCCTTTGATTCGGTGAAATCATCAGCAGTTACAATGGCTCTGAAATCCTGCGGTATTGAAGATGCATACATTAATATTATTAATAACATCTATGAAAACGCAAGTGCAAAGATTCGGCTGTTTGAAAATACAACACACATAAAAATTGCAAAGGGAGTGAGACAAGGTGACACCATATCTCCGAAGCTCTTTAATGCCATATTGGAGGGTGTCTTTCAGTCGCTGAGGTGGGAAAACAAGGGGATAAAGATTAATGTAGATTATCTAACCCGCATTCGTTTTGCTGATGACCTAGTCATTTTTGCAACTACCCCATCAGAGCTGCAGAGTATGATCCAGGAACTTGCTGACAAGAGTAAAGAAGTGGAATTAAAAATGAACTTTCAGAAGACAAAAGTGATGTTCAATGCTTTTACAAGAAATGAAGATTTATCGATTGATGGAGAAAAACTGGAGATAACAGACACGTACTTTTATTTTGGACAGCAGATATTCAATGAGGGTCACGTTGATGAAGAGATTAATCGGAGTACAAAACTTGCCTGGAGAGCTTTTGGAAGAAACAGCATAATTTTCAAGAGCAATATGCCATTATGTCTTAAAAGAAAAGTGTTTGATCAATGCATCCTTCCAGTGCTTACGTATGGTGCAGAGACGTGGACCTTAACTAAAAGAGACATACAAAGGCTGCAGACAACTCAAAGCAGCATGGAGAGGTGCATGCTTGGTGTAACCAGGAGAAATAAGAAGAGAAACTCGTGGATCAGAAAAATGACAAGAGTGGAAGACATCATGGTCAGAGTTAAATCCCTGAAATGGCAATCGGCTGGACATACTGCCAGAAGGACAGACCATCGATGGACAGCCGAAATTTTAGATTGGATTCCAAGGGACAGGAAAAGACCCAGAAGAAGACCACATGGGCGATGGGTAGATGAAATTCGAAAGTATGCGGAAGTGACATGGAGGAGACTGGCACAAGACAGACCGTTGTGGAGGAAACTTGGAGAGACCTTCGTCCAGCAGTGGATAGATAATGGTTGACAATGATGATGATGATGATGATACAATTTGTATATTTACGTGCCATTCATCGTGTTGAAGCTAGTTCAATACCCAGCGAAACCATGGTCGACTTGAAAAAATAAATATTTGTGACAAACGTTGTATTGTCTTAATATACATGCTGAGCTTTTCTGTCTTGTGATGATGTTGATTTCGGTTGTTATAAAAGAAAAAAATTGTTCCGTAATGGATTAAGTTGTAATCGAAGTTCCCTAACGCTGACGATTAGCTCGTAAGAACATAGGCTTGAGAACGGCGAATTTGGCAACTGTGGGTAACATAGGATTACTTTATTTCTATTTGCCATTCTTCTCCTCGGTGTTTAAGAATGCGCAACATGGCGCAATTACCCTAGAAAAATGATTGCGGATAATGTTTCTGGTGTTAAAAGGCATGAGCTCTTTTTTTTCTAGTGGTGCTTTGCAAAAACTTAAGATTTGCTGTTGCACATATAATTCCCTTCACGTCATTGGTATTAAGCAAAAAATGTTTAAGTTGTTTGTCTCTGAATTAAAAATCTTGCCCCATTTCTTTTAAATCTTAGTGACTCAACCGGATCTTCCGCTTGAACTAGAGAGCAAAACGATCTTCTTAATGGGCGAAGGTTTTTTCACCAGCTGGTGTGGTAAATTACAAGTGGTGAATTTCTCTTGGAACCTACACCTTAAGACTCGGAATATGCCAACTCATCATTCTTGCGGCTTTAAAAGCCATTACGAGTGATTTAGCCTCGTTCCCAAAATAACAGAATCTTTCGTTGATGACGAGGGTTTATTTCCACGCGCGGAAAGAACAGGAAACAGTTCAACAAATCACTCCATTACAGCAACACTAAGCCCTGACCCTGCCCAAAATCTATCACCTGATACTTGAAGAAACACTTGCGCAATTCAATCCATCCCCCTGCAACTCACGTGAGAGCGCTACTGTTCCTAAATTAAACGGAACCCTAAAAGAGTTAATTATAACTCTAAATTTGAGCGATAACACAATGACGCAAAAAACAACTCGTATTGTGTTTTTAAAATAACGCATCCTCTCCTTTTAGCTTCCTGATCTCACGTCTTTTAAGTCATCATAACAAGAAAGTTATCGAATGCTCACAATCTTAATTATAAAACAGCAAAGCCTTGTGTCTGTTTGTTGTTTGTCTAAAGCAGCAGAAACTCTCGAACACCGAATTCTGGCATCATGAAATTTGCACAGCTTAATAATGCTGGAATTTCTAGGTCAACGCAACTATTTCCAGCTCTCTACGTCGTTCCCTTCCCGAGTTATGAGTCAATTAAGTTTTGAGACGATTAGACACTACATAAATGTGTAGAAGGCATAGCGTGTTCTACATCACGTGTGATTAATGACAAGTATTGTAAGCGAATTTTGTTCAGTCAGAGACTCTTATAATTGAAAAAGTGTTCTAACGTTGTGTATCCTCAACGCGTGTTAAATTACCCTCGAACGCCGAACTCCATAGAGCGAACAACACGATCAAGATGGCCCCACAGATGCTCAATTGGGTTTAAGACTGAGGAATTACGGGGCCAGGGAAGTTCTTTGAAGTCTTCATCGAGCTCTTCCAACCACTCTCGGATTTTTCTAGCTGTGTGACATGTCGCGTTGTCGTACTGGAAGACCCCATCCCTCTAGGGAAGACAATCAGCATGTATGTGCGTACGTGGTCTGCAAGGATGGATTCGTAACGAATTCGGTCCATAGTGCCTTTCACAGGTATGAGTGGACCCCGAAAATGCTCCGAAAACATTCCCCATGCTGCCCCAACCAGCTTCGTCCTTCCAGTAATGCTTATAGTGTGTTTGTTCTCCGATGTTTCTCGCCTTATACGCCAACGTCCATCCGTTCGATGAAGCAGAAAACGTGACTCATCAGAGAAGGCAATCCTTTGCGAATCAGCGGAGGTCCAATTCCGATACTGCCGTGCAAATGTAAGCCTTTTCTGCCGATGCACCTTCGTTAGCATAGGTGCAGTGACCATCCGTCTGCATCGGAGCCCCATACTCAGCAGGGTTCAATGAACTGTCGTTTTAGACACACTTCCGGTAGCCCCCTGGTTCATTCAGCCAGTGAGTTGCCCCACTGTAGCGTGTCGATCGGTCCTCACGGACCTTCGAAGCCTACGTTCACTTTTCACATCAACGACACGTGCGCTTTCCACGTCGCTTATTCACAATGGTGCAATTTCTCCAATCACGATACACTTTAACGACCACCGTGAGCAACTCAATGGGCTATAAGCAGTCGTCCGTCCCTAATTTAGGGTCACTGGTTCCAGGGAAGGGAGAGAGCCAGTGCCGTAAGACAAACACAACATCCATGCCTGACCGGGATTCGAACCCGGACCCCTTACGGACGAATGATCAGAGGCCAGCGCCTTAGACCACTGCGCCACCGGGGCGGCCGAATTTCTATAATCACGATACACTTTAACCACAACGGCACACTAACAGTTCGCAAACTACGCTATTTCAGAAGTACCGCCAACCTTGTCCCGAAAGCCGATAATCATCCCTTTTTGCAAATCTGATAAATCACTCCTTTTATCCATGACAGCAACGAGTGATATGTTTTTAGATTGCCTACATCCGGGGCCACCGGGACTCCTCCTTCTGCTCCTTATGTTTACTGGCCTGGTCACCGGATTAAGAATTTGCTTGTGACGTCACGCTAAGCCACGGGCACCACCCATGGGTAGCTGAAACTGTTGTGAAAATATTCATTATTTGCTTCAAATTATTTAAATTCCTTTTGACGGATGATTGTGAGCAGTTACTCAATGTGCAAAATGTAAAATTTCTGTTAAAAAAATTAGTGACAGAGAAGGTTGAAGAGTTGAATGCTGTAAACGGAAAATGTTCAAAATACACTATCTACCAACAAGTAATTGGACACCTATGATAGCAAAGGAAAACGAAGTTTATTCACCTTCAATAGTTGGTGGAGCCTCCACGAGCGGCGATTACAGCTGCGACGGTCCTGGACATACTCTCAACCAGGCGTTGTACGACGGCTAGCGGTATTTTCTTCCACTCGGCTTGGAGAAGACAGGTCAGTTCCTTCACCGATTTCGGACGGTGGGGCACCCCTTAAGTCGACGCTCCAAACTAGTCCCAGATGTGCTCGATAGGGTTAAGGTCCGGGCTCTGCGCAGGCCAGTCCATTCGATAAACCCCATTGTCACCATACCAAGCCATGGTGGACCTCGCAACATGACAGGTGGCATTGTCATCCTGAAAGTAACATGGGTCCACCAAGTAAAACTTCCACAACGTAGGAAGCGCATGATCATCCAAAATGGTGCAGTAGGTCTCGGCGTTGAGTCTACCAGGAATTGCGACCAAGGATCCCGTGCCATACCAGGAGAAACACCCCCATAGCATAATTCCACCGCCGCCGAACTTCACAGTTGGCACAATACATTCCGGCAGGAGGCGTTCTCCAGGCAAACGTCAAATCCAGACCCTTCCATCCGAACGGTAGAGGGTGAACCTTGATTCGTCGCTCCAGAGAACCTGTTTCCACTGTTCAACGGTCCACTGTCAACGTTCTTTGCAGCACGTTAGCCGAGCAGCGCTATTGGACTTGGTGATCAAAGGCTTGTGGGCGGCAGCACGTCCATGATAACTGAGCAGATGGGCTTCCTTACGGATGGTATTCATCGAAAGAACACTACCGGATGCGCGTTGAAACTCCTCGCGGATGTAGCCCATCGATTTGGTGCGGTTCTTCCGAATTTCTCTGGCCAGCACCAGTCGGTCTGTAACTCCGAGTTTTGTGGGTCTGCCGGGTCGGGGCACATTCCGACAGTCACCTCTCATCTTCCACTTGCCAATCACGTAGGCCACTGTCGATTTTGGGTACTTCAACTCGCTGGATATGTCACGTATGGATCGGCCATTTCTGTGATACCCGACGATTACACCTTTCTCGAAATCAGAGAGCTCCGAACTGCGTGGCATCTTGCATGCGACTGGTTGCGTTGTTGTTTCCCACACGATATTTAACGGCGGAGGCCGTGACGTGTATCAGGACAGCAAGATATCTTCGATTGCAGGGTGTCCAATTACGTGCTGGTAGATAGTGTATAATCAAACTAAATTTGAACTGGGACTAAAGTGCGCTTCTGTGTTTTTAAAGATATTTTTTTAAATACACACTCAAAGTTGAAAAACCACTGCTTAAATAATAACAAGTCAGGGAAAAGAAAATATACTGTGTTTGCAGTAGCTGCTTAATGGATCTGCTCTTCCTGTGTGCCTCACTAACAATGGGAATATTTTGAAATTTTGGCAAAGACAATTTGAAAATCATCATTACAGGGAAACTAAATTCTAACCCCAGTCTAACTACCTTAAATCCCATGCAAATAAATATATTTCAATCTTCATTTATATATATTTTAAATCTCCATTTCATGTGTGTAAAAAATTATCAAGTATGCATGTTCTAACACAACCATGTGTTGCAAAATCGGTACAAGTTTATTTTTCATTTATTTATTTCTGTATGCCCTGCAACATTACGCAGATAAAAGGTAAGATTATATCTCTAATTCCTTCAATTTCAACAAAATACACTAGAGGTGGGGAGATGCTAAGTTTTTAAAACCGCACATAAATATAGACTATAGTAGCATCATTAGCATTTATTTCTTTTTCTTTTTTTACTTTCTTTTCCAAATGCGTTCTTAGTATTAATTTAGTGCATAGTTGGCCTCCCCCAATTTTTATTAATTTCTGTATGTACTGCAACATTGACCTGGTGCATCATTATCATAACTTTCCATCTCTGTGAATTACCTATTCATATTCTCAGAATATTAATTTTGGAACAGTTTGCCTCTTCAATTTTTTTTTTTTTTTTTGATGAAAGCAATGTTTTTTGATCAGAAAAAGTTAGGGTCTAAAAAAGCGATTTTGGATGCTGTTTTATTAATTTTTCGCAAGTTTTTCTTTTACAGATGCAATTTTTTTTTTTTATTGGAGGTTTAACCACCACCGTGAGCAACTTAATGGGCTATAAAGCAGTCGCCCGTCCCTAATTTAGGGTCACTGGTTCCAGGGAAGTGAGAGAGCCAGTGCCGTAAGACAAACACAACATCCATACCTCACCGGGATTCGAACCCAGACCCCACACGGACGAATGATCAGAGGCCAGCGCCTTAGACCACTGCGCCACCGGGGCGACTCAGATGCAAATTGCAATATAACAGTACGTCAACGTACTGACAGATTGCATTTCAGTTACTTTCTGCGCCTTTTTAAAACTGCATTAACACAGTTTTTTAGTGTAACCGTTCATACTCCTACAGAACAGAAATAGCGAGAAAGCGTAATTCCTGAAAAAGATAAAACAGACGACATTTTCTTCTTTTTTTTTTCTTTTTTTTTTCAAACTTCGGTAGAACTTCTGCGTCATATAATAACTAAAATATGGACTTTATGCAGCTGCTCCTTCAAGCATTAAGAACGAGTGAATGCCCAGAAACGTATGGTAATGTAACTTTCTCAATGCACAACTCCATCGCTTAGCGTGACGTCACAAAAACGATGGCCAAGCCCGTAAAGAGAGGAGGGTGAGTCCCACGAACCAGATCAGATCATATTTAGAGGATTTTAGGAAGGGAGTGTCTGACCCCAAGTCTTAAACAACCCTCAGAAACAGGAAGCCAGGAGATTTGGGCTAGAGTGCCCAATAGGAAAGTAACACGGAAGCGAGGTAGAAAGACTCCCTTATTTATTCCCGGGGGCAAGTACCCGGGGTCCGACGGCTTAACGTGCCCATCCGACGCACGGCGGGTATTTAGTGGTTCAAGCGTTCGTGCCTGCCCAGGATCGAACCTGAGGTTACCCCCATGGAAGTCAAGAATGCTGACTGCTAGGCCACCCGCGACCCCTAAGTCCCGTGAACCACATCAGATCAGATCCTATGTAGAGGATTTTAGGAAGGTAGGGTCTGACCCCAGGTCTTGAACAACCCTTAGAAATAGGAAGCTAGGAGATTTGGGCTAGAGTGCCCGATAGGATAGTTACACGGAAGCAAGGTAGAAAGGGGGAGGAAGACGCTCTTATTTATTACCGAGAAGCCAGTGCCCGGGGTCCGAGGGCTTAACGTGCCTATCCGTAGCACGGCGGGTATTTAGTACACTGAACCTGAGGTTATATCTATGGCAGTCAGGAACGCTAACCACTAGGCCACCCGCGGCCCAGTCCTGCAAACCAGATGAGATCAGATCATATGTAGAGGACTTTAGGAAGGGAGTGTCTGACCCCAGGTCTTAAACAACCCTTGGAAATAGGAAGCTTGGGACATTTGGGCTCGAGTTCTCGCTAGGAAAGGGACACGGAAGCGATGTAGAAATGGGGAGGAAGACGCCCCTATTTATTACGGGGGAGCCGGTACCCGGTGACTGACGGCTTTGCGTGCCCATCCGACACACGGCGGATATTTAGTGGTTCGAGCGTTCGTACCAGCAGGGATCGAACACGAGGTCTTCTCTGTGGCAGTCCCGAACGCTGACCACTAAGCCACCCGCGGCCCACATCACTGGACAGAACATTAGAAATAGGGGTAATGGGCAGTTGACATGTGCATCCTTCCGCGCAGAGTGGAAAAACGCAGGCGATTTTCCACTCCAAACTGATAAACAGGCGGATAGCAGGGCTTTCCAACAATGTATCGCAGTCGAGATATGTGGGTAGGGATCTGAGAGACTTTGATCGTGGATGAATTACCGGTACAAGACAGATGGGTCAATCAATCATCCGAGTGATTAGAACCCTAGGGTCCCTGAGGGCAACGGTATCAAGGGTGTACCGCGAGTATGCCATCGACGGATGTACCAGCACCCAGAGAGAGCAAGCGATGGCCGACCACACGCCATTGATGACCGGGTTCGACGCAGAATATCCAGGCTCGTACGGACCGACCGCTTGGCAGCGGCAGCACAAATCACATCCAGGGAAAATGTCGGATGCCCAAGCAGTGGCATGAAGCGAACGAAACGCAGCACGTTGCATACCCTGAACTTCGGGTGCTGACGACCTACTCGGGCGCCACCGTTAACTGCTCGGCATTGGATATTACGCTTCGCCTAGCATCAAAACTGAACCTCTTCAGAGTGTCGCCGCGTCGTGTGGTCAGATGAGTCCCGTTTCAGTTGTACCGAGCTGACGGAGGGGTGTGGGTGTGGCGTCGACAGCATGAGGACATGGCCCTATCGTGCCAGGGCGGCCCTATCCGAGGTGGTGGTGGGTCTGTGATGGTGTGTGGAGCCGGATACATTATGTCCCTTAGTGTGTCTGGAGAGGTCCTTAACAACTGCACGCTACCAGCATGTGGTGGCTGATCACATACACGCTTTCATGGCCTTCGCGCATCCTTCTGCCGATGGTCTGTTTCAGAAGGACAATGTACCACCCCACCAGGTCACAGCCACACAGGTGTGGGTCTAGTGACAGTCATCTGAGTTTGGAACCATCCAGCGGCCCGCCAGGTCCCCGGATTTGAACCCTGTGTAAGCTCCCTGGGATGTCGTAGAGCGGAACATCAGATTCATGGAACCTAGACCGACGTCTCTGACGGAGTTATAGACAATACTACAAGAGGCATGGCTGGTATTATCTCTGGAAACCCTCCGATATCTGGTCGATGCTTCGAAGTGTACAGGCTGTTATTCGCGCTGGAGGAAGACCATGCTATCAGGAAGGTATATCTAATGTTTTTTCACATTGGGTGTAAATTACTTCGAAAGTGCGACTTCGAAATCCCGGGTACCCGAGTAATCAGAGGCACAGACTTCCGCCTAGTTGTCCCTGACAGATCCAGATTCGAAGCACGGATAAGGCATGGATAACGCACTTTCCCTAAAGCCAGTGGTACTAAGTTAAGGGAAGTCGACTGCCTATAGCCTTTAGAATTGCTCGTGGCCTTTGTTTGATCTCGAAAGAAAAGACTCTTTTGAGGAAATTACTGCGGAAATTGCTGCTGGAATTAAGTCACTATATGCGCTTAGAAAGAATCATTTTTTCCCTTCTTTGAGACACTTTGCAGCCTTTTGCCTTCCACGACCCACGAGGACAATTTATCTTACGTCTCCTCAAGCACGTATTTGTTCAGGTGATATTTCAGATGGTTTCCCCATCTCGGTTATATTCATTTCACACATGATGTTACACTACGTATGAGGAATAACAAACTGGTGTCAAAATAAATGCCTTTTAGGATGCAGCAGGGGATTATCCCTTCCTTATGTAACCTCATCTATTGATTACTTATCTTTAGTATTTTCCTTGAAGGTTTGAAAATCGAAAAATACTCCATGCTTACAGAACTATGGAACTGTGTCATCCTGAAAAGATAAAAAATATGCTCTTTTACTAGTAATGAAAAAGCCAATCATATTGTGAAGAACTATTCACATTTTTTTCTATTTTTTTTTTTTTGCGCGCGCGTTCCCATGCCCTTTGTGTACGGTGTGAAAAATCTCCAGGGATCTTAAAAACATCATCCCATAAGGTGCACGCGGTAGTAACACAATAATATGACCACCTACCTAATAATGGGAATAACCACCCTTCACCCGGATGACAGCAGCAAGACTGCGTGGCATGGACGCAATGAAGCCCTGGACGGTTTCCCGAGACTGCGTGGCATTTACGCAGTGAGGACCTGGACGGTTTTCCGAGACTGCGTGGCATGGACGCAATGAGGCCCTGGACGGTTTCCCGAGACTGCGTGGCATGGACGCAGTGAGGCCCTGGACGGTTTCCCGAGACTGCGTGGCATGGACGCAGTGAGGCCCTGGACGGTTTCCCGAGACTGCGTGGCATTTACGCAGTGAGGCCCTGGACGGTTTCCCGAGACTGCGTGGCATGGACGCAGTGAGGCCCTGTACGGTTTCCCGAGACTGCGTGGCATGGACGCAGTGAGGCCCTGGACGGTTTCCCGAAACTGCGTGGCATGGACGCAGTGAGGCCCTGGACGGTTTCCCGAGACTGCGTGGCATGGGCGCAATGAGGTCCTGGACGGTTTCCCGAGACTGCGTGGCATGGACGCAGTGAGGTCCTGGACGGTTTCCCGAGACTGCGTGGCATGGGCGCAATGAGGTCCTGGACGGTTTCCCGAGACTGCGTGGCATGGACGCAGTGAGGTCCTGGACGGTTTCCCGAGACTGCGTGGCATGGACGCAGTGAGGCCCTGGACGGTTTCCCGAGACTGCGTGGCATGGACGCAGTGAGGCCCTAGACGGTTTCCCGAGACTGCGTGGCATGGGCGCAATGAGGTCCTGGACGGTTTCCCGAGACTGCGTGGCATGGACGCAATGAGGCCCTGGACGGTTTCCCGAGACTGCGTGGCATGGGCGCAATGAGGCCCTGGACGGTTTCCTGAGACTGCGTGGCATGGGCGCAATAAGGCCCTGGACGGTTTCCTGAGACTGCGTGGCATGGGCGCAATAAGGCCCTGGACGGTTTCCCAAGACTGCGTGGTATGGACGCAATGAGGCGCTTTACGGTTTCCAGAGACTGCGTGGTATGGACGCAATGAGGCCCTGGACGGTTCCCCGAGACGGCGTGGCATGGACGCAATGAGTCCCTGGACGGTTTCCCGAGACTGCGTGGTATGGACGCAATGAGTTCCTGGATGGTTACTCGAGACTGCGTGGCATTGACGTAATGAGGCCCTGGACGGTTCCCCGAGACTGCGTGGCATGGACGAAATGAGGCCCTGGACTGTTCCCTGAGACTGCGTGGCATGGACGAAATGAGGCCCTGGACGGTTCCCCGAGACTGCGTGGCATGGACGAAATGAGGCCCTGGACTGTTCCCTGAGACTGCGTGGCATGGACGAAATGAGGCCCTGGACGGTTCCCCGAGACACGCGTGCCAATTCGGACTGCAGCAGAGCAAGGAGATTTCGGAGATGACGTGGTTGTTGGTCGGTACGTCGAACCTGTCGATCCAAATAGTCCCACAATGGGCTGTATGGATTGAGGTCTGGTGATTTCGCCGGCCAAGGAAGAACGGAGACATCGCTGTCATGCTCCTGGAGCCAGTCACGCACCCTTTAGCGACATGGCAAGGCGTATTGTCCTGTTGGTGGACACCATTACCACCAGGGTAAACGTTCAACATGAAGAGATGCATGTGGTCAACGAGGATAGACAGGTAGCCATTGGCATTCAGGGATCCATCCAGTGGTACAAGCAGCCACATGTCATACCAGGAAAACATCATCCGGACATGCACACTTCCACCGCCGGCCTATAATTTACTGAAAAGGGTGTGCGGGTGTTGGTTCTCGTGTGTCTTACGCCGCATCCGACACCGCCCGTCACTTCTGTGGAGTAGAAACTTTGACTCGTAGAAGGCAACCTTTTCCCACTCTTCCATTGTCCAATGACAGTACTCCCTCGCGAACTGCAGGCGTCGCGTGGGACTACCGTCATTTGCCCATGCGTAACAGGATTCGCTCTACTGTTATGGGAGACACGTACCTGGATACCCCAGTGTTCATTTGCATAGTCAATTGCTGCACTGTTGCGATTCGATTGCCCTTTACCAGTCGACGGAGGTGACATTCTCATTTCTGATCGATGGCTTTTGGGGCTCCACAGTTATGACGTTGGGAGGTACTCGGTGTGCCAGTGGCCCATTCTTTGTACACCCTTACTACAGCATCTCGCGTACAGCTCACGAAGTCTGCTGTTTCTGAGATGTTTCCACCCTTGGCGCGGTAGCCGATTATCATTTCTTTTTGAACATCCGTCAAATCTAGGGATTCCAGATACGTTGCAAACAAATACAGGACGCTTTCGACTGAGGGTAAAAGTTTAGTTTGTGCATCCATCACATATGCCAGTCTTACAAAATGATTCTAACTATTCTTATTAATCAATTAGTCTTGCTCACTCTTGCAATATTTTTCTGAAGAATTGATATCATTTAACAATTGTTTGTTTTTAAGAATCACATCATGAAAAGCTACACAATCCTCATTGATTTTACAATAAGCATTGATTTTACAGACAATTTGTTTTTTCTCATCAGTCTACAGTGTGTTCATGCGAGAAAATAATCTTTCGACACACGCATTTGTTCCAGGGATACACATAACGAACTCCACTACTTTCTTTAAATTTGATAGTTCTCCTTCAACATTTTTTAAGAAGTCCACACGGACTTCATCTAAATATTTGGATTTCAACATGTCCTTCACGTCATTATCTTCTTTGGACTTCACAGCTGCATCCACCAGGTGTTGAGGTCAAGCGTCCTCCCTCCCCCGATATCAATCTGCCACGGCTGTGCTTGCCCACGTAATGAGAGCATTGACCACAGAGTTAGACGCGGGAGATTGTGTCCCGGGAGGTAACAGTCAGCTTGGGGAAAACTTGGCGTGAAGGTTAAAAAATATGTTTGTAAAAGAATAGAAATTGTAACTCATCGATTTTGTTTTTCAGTCTTGAAGTCTAAAATACACGACAAAAAGCTGTCCCGAAGAGTTTTCTCGGGACAAAGGGACGCATTAGCCAAAAACGAGACGATCCCGTATTTTACGGGACGTCTGGGATCCCTAGTCAAATCACTACCTCTGCCTATTGTGTTTACGTAACCCACTATCGCTCATCTGTCCCGGCCGGCTGCTTATATCTCCGCGTGGTCGACCTTGTGACGTGCACTCTGTGACGCGCTTGGGAGAGGAGTATACTTTGATTCCGGGGGTGGTCATATTGTTCTGATACGACAGTGTATAACGTTATTCAATCATCATTAAAACATAATTAAAAATCATTCGACAAGGGTTAAATGAAAAGTAGTGGCAACAGGTAGCTAACACACATTACGCTTTATTTAGGCATGAAAGGAACAGCACTGGCTCTCAATTTAATCACATCCATATGAATAACTTCAGTGTTGTTGTGTCTCTTGAGCTCAAGAAATAAAAGGATGTTATATGGGAATGTCAGCTGCGAAAGAAATCCCACCTTAACGGGTGACGAATTGGGAAGGGGTTAGCGAGAAAATGTGTTCCAACATTTCCACTCCGGTCCTAACTCGAAAAAAAACAAACAAACTTGAGAGAGCTTAAATTTAGTCTTCCCTATCAATTAATATAAAATGGAAAACATATTATTTAAATAAAATTAAGAAATCTGTTGATTCGGTTCCTTAAGAAAACCTGGAGTTGTGACATTAAATATTTAAATTGTCGGTTACTTAGAAATCGTGATGTAATATTTAAATTACTTGTAAACGGAAAATCGTGAGATTTCATGGTAACGTTAGTCCATACCTGTAGAAGACTGCGGATGCCGTCAGCCGATCCGTTTCAACTGATAGCTGCAATAATACGGTCTATGGCACGGAGTACTTCAGGAACACCACGAAAATGTTTTCCTAGAAGGATGGGTGACTTCAATTTGGATAACAGATCAAAGTCACGTGGACTCATGTGAGGGGAGTGCGGTGGGTGCTCCGAGGTTTCCCAGCGCCATCGTGTCAACAGTTTCTGTACTGTTTGGGCAACATGACAAGGAGAACTGTCGTGAATGAGTAGGCTTACTGGGGGATTGTCTTTAATGAAATGCGTCCGCGTCTTGCATAGTGCAGGACGCAGATGTTCCTCCAGAAACCGTGGTAGTACTACAGATTCACAGCTTGTTTCTAGAGAACAGCATGATGAAGAATTACACCATGAAATCATATGCAACAATCAGCATTACTTGGACTTTACTAGGTGCTTGTCGTAATTTTTTTCGGTCGTAGGGATCCCTGATGCTGGCATTCATTTGAATGCCAGCTAGTACACCTATAACGAAGTAAATTTCTCCGTTATTTTTGGTCTACGCCGGGATTTGAACCCGAGTCCGCTTATTCCGGAACAAGTTGCTCTACCAACTGAGCTACGCAGACGTTCATTCTGATTCCTATCTGCCTTTATATCTGGTGTGCGTCCTGCTGGCAGGTACGTCACATCTCCCCCCCCCCCGAAAGAGGTCCGGGGGCATGGCCCACGGGTCAGCCGTGACCATGAATCGTTGCAGGCAGCCATCCACTGTAGAACGTGCACTTGAGAACTCCCAGTCAATCTGCTGTGTGGAATGCAACGTCACACACATTTATTTTTCGAAGCGCTGGAGAAGGGATTCTCTTATTTTTCCTATCTCGCGGTGTGGAAATAACATCACACCATTGCGAGATTTTGAACGGTCGGGTCATCCGGATAGTTCGGGCGCCATTATAACGAAGTAAATTTCTCCGTCATTTTTGGTCTACGCCGGGATTCGAACCCCAGTCCGCTTATTCCGGAATAAGTCGCTCTACCAACTGAGCTACGCAGACGTTCATTCTGATTCCTATCTGCCTATATGTCGTGTGCGTCCTGCTGGCAGGTACGTCACACACCCGTTTCCAAGTTTCGTCATCTCTAAGTAAATAGCAGACAATCTTCGATCCATTTTGCTTTTCCTAACTAGCAAACGATACGTGTAGTTTTCCTTTTTCGTTCCCATTTTCCTCTTCTTTCGGGAAAAGGTAATGTCCTTAAAACCTCTTTAAAATCGCATTAACAGTACTCAGACCAATACCACACTCATTGTACAAGTGCGCATGTCTCAGAAAACATGAAAATTGCATTGTCCTCGAACGGGAAACAGTAATTTTTATCAAGTTTTGATTTGGAAACTATCACCACGCTCAATAGCAATTTATCCTTGAGTCGTGGATATGTGCTGCGAAAGAGTACGTATCTTTGAAAGCTTTGTTGCAGATATATCCATTTTGGGTCCACTTGTTCACACTAGAACAATGGAAAATTATTAAGAAATATCATAGGTTTTGGTTAAACATCGTAAAACCATAACCAAACTAGTAAACCGAAATAAAAACTAACATTATTCCGTACTAAAACAGCAACCGAAACTCGCACTGGCATTCATCTTTCCATATAGGTAGCCCCATGGCAGTAGCATACCAGAAAAACTTGCCCCACCCCAGCAAAAAATATTTTCGAGGGCCTTTTGAGAAAAGTTATTAGCTTTCAGTTACAGAACTTTGTAATTTATATATAGATAATTCTGTATCATGTGGGTTAAACAATTAAAATTCTTTGGAGCTAACAGGTATTTTTCGAAAAACCAAAATTTTTGCACTTTACTGCGTGTAACACAAATAAGTACGTTGTAAACAAAATTATTGCCCTAGGTTTACACGTTACAAAACACTACAAAACACTTACCCCAAAGTTAGTAATACGCAGGTCACTTCAAAAGTTTTACACACTGAGCAGGCGCTGCCAGTAGGATGATGCAATTGCTCCAATCGTTGCGCCAGTTGTGAGTCAGACTTCAGTAAACAAAATTGTGTCTACGTTTGCTGTCTAATTTGTTCCTGTACAGAGACATGACAAACAGGCAGACATAAACAGGAGACACATTTCACAGCAACAAGTACAAATCATACATGATTGACAGTACGCTAAATGACCAATGTATACAGAGAACCAGTGTTGATCAAGTAACACATTAGGAACAAGTACACATCAAACATGGTTTTAGCAGTATGCTAAATGACCAATGTACACAGAGAACCAGTGTTGATCAAGTAACACATTATTAACAAGTACACATCAAACATGGTTTTAGCAGTATGTGAAATGACCAATGTACACAGAGAAGCAGTGTTGGTAAAGTAACACATAATGAACAAGTACACATCAAACATGGTTTTAGCAGTATGCTAAATGACCAATGTATACAGAGAACCAGTGTTGATCAAGTAACACATTATGAACAAGTGCACATCAAACATGGTTTTACACTATGCTAAATGACCAATGTACACAAAGAGCCAGTGTTGATCAAGTAACACATTATGAACAAGTACACATCAAACATGGTTTTACAGTATGCTAAATGAGCAATGTACACAAAGAACCAGTGTTGATCAAGTAACACATTATGAACACGTACACACCAAACATGGTTTTAGCAGTATGCTAAATGACCAATGTACACAAAGAGCCAGTGTTGATCAAGTAACACATTAGGAACAAGTACACATCAAACATGGTTTTAGCAGTTCGCTAAATGACCAATGTACAAAAAGAGCCAGTGTTGATCAAGTAACACATTATGAACAAGTACACATCAAACACGGTTTTAGCAGTATGTTAAATGACCAATGTACACAAAGAGCCAGTGTTGATCAAGTAGTACATGAGGAACAAGCACATCAAACATGGTTTTAGCAGTATGCTAAATGACCAATGTACACAAAGAGCCAGTGTTGATCAAGTAACACATTATGAAGAAGTACACATCAAACATGGTTTTAGCAGTATGCTAAATGACCAATGTACACAAAGAGCCAGTGTTGATCAAGTAACACATTATGAACAAGTACACATCAAACATGGTTTTAGCAGTATGCTAAATGACCAATGTACACAAAGAGCCAGTGTTGATCAAGTAACACATTATGAACAAGTACACATCAAACATGGTTTTACAGTATGCTAAATGAGCAATGTACACAGAGAACCAGTGTTGATCAAGTAACACATTATGAACAAGTACACACCAAACATGGTTTTAGCAGTATGCTAAATGACCAATGTACACAAAGAGCCAGTGTTGATCAAGTAACACATTAGGAACAAGTACACATCAAACATGGTTTTAGCAGTTCGCTAAATGACCAATGTACAAAAAGAGCCAGTGTTGATCAAGTAACACATTATGAACAAGTACACATCAAACACGGTTTTAGCAGTATGTTAAATGACCAATGTACACAGAGAACCAGTGTTGATCAAGTAACACATTATGAACAAGTACACATCAAACATGGTTTTAGCAGTATGCTAAATGACCAATGTACACAAAGAGCCAGTGTTGATCAAGTAACACATTATGAAGAAGTACACATCAAACATGGTTTTAGCAGTATGCTAAATGACCAATGTACACAGAGAACCAGTGTTGATCAAGTAACACATTATGAACAAGTACACACCAAACATGGTTTTAGCAGTATGCTAAATGACCAATGTACACAGAGAACCAGTGTTGATCAAGTAACACATTATGAACAAGTACACATCAAACATGGTTTTAGCAGTATGCTAAATGACCAATGTACACAAAGAGCCAGTGTTGATCAAGTAACACATTATGAAGAAGTACACATCAAACATGGTTTTAGCAGTATGCTAAATGACCAATGTACACAAAGAGCCAGGGTTGATCAAGTAACACATTAGGAACAAGTACCCATCAAACATGGTTTTAGCAGTATGCTAAATGACTAATGTACACAGAGAACCAGTGTTGATCAAGTAACACATTATGAACAAGTACACATCAAACATGGTTTTAGCAGTATGCTAAATGACCAATGTACACAGAGAAGCAGTGTTGGTAAAGTAACACATAATGAACAAGTACACATCAAACATGGTTTTAGCAGTATGCTAAATGACCAATGTATACAGAGAACCAGTGTTGATCAAGTAACACATTGTGAACAAGTACACATCAAATTATTCGTCCGAGAACGGTCTGGGTTTGAATCCCGGTGAGGCATGGATGTTTTGTTTGTCTTACGGCATTGACTGCCCCCTTTCCTGGAGTCAGTGACCCTAAATTAGGGACGGGCGACTGCTTATAGCTCGTTGAGTTGCGCACGGTGGTCGTTAAAATTCCAATTAAAAAAGAAATCCACAAAAGCATAAGAGATTGGTATGCAAAGTTTAAGGAGACAGGAATTGATGTGAGAGGTGAATATCGGCTTCGAAGGTGCGTGAGGGCCGATCGACACGCTACAGTGGAGCAACTCACTGGCCGAATGAACCAGGGGGCTACCGGAAGTATGTCTAAAATGACAGTTCAGCAAACTCTGCTGCAGAGTATGGGGCTCCTATGCAGACGGATGGTGCATCAGCAGAAAAGGCTTACATTTGTACGACAGTATCGGAATTAGACCTCCGCTGATTGGCAAAGGATTGACTTCTCCGATGAGTCACGTTTTCTGCTTCATCGAAAGGATGGACGTTGGTCTACAAGGCGAGAAACATCGGAGAACAAACATTCTTCAACCATTGCTGAAAAAAACCAAGCTGGTGGGGTCACGGAAATGTTTTCGTGGCATTCTCTGAGTCCACTCATATCTGTGGAAGACACTCTGGACCGAATTCATTATGAATCCATCCTTGCGAGTGGTTGGAAGACCACGACTTCCAAGTACTTCCCTGGTCCCCTAATTCTTCAGACTTAAACCAAACTGAGCATCTGTGGGACCACGTCGATTGTGTTGTTCGCTCTATGGATCCTTCACCACGCACCCTCCAGCAGCTGTCAGATGCACTGCTGTCAGCATGGCTCCATATACCTGAGAACACCTTCCAGCACCTTATTGAGTCACTCCCAGCCCGTCTAACTGCTGTCCGCGCTGCACACCGCAGTCACTCCGGATATTAGCTGGTGGTCACAATAATGTGACTCAACCGTGTATGAACATAACATCTTATTCTGATTGGTATAAAAAGTTCATTCATTGAACGGATAGTTCCTTCACATTCTCCTGTTAATGTACTTGTATAGGAACGAGTGCTATGGCTCTGAAAAGAGACTTGAATTTGCCTGGAATTGCTGCTTTCAACTCGTTCAGTTTTTATAAGCTACAACCATGAAAATGATTTCCATACACACTGCTGGTCGCCCAAAATGCAACACCAAGAAGGAAACATCCGATTGGCCTGAAATTCGCAGCATGCGTCACTCGCGAGTGGGCATACAAACGATTAGCATTGCAGGGAATATGCAAATCAGGTGCGCCCGACACGCCGCCGAGAAGCACTAAAAGAAGGGTGCACAAAAGGCGGGATGTAAGTAGTGGAAGTGTGTTGTGCTGCCGGACCTGTGCGTGGGAAGCTTCCTGATGCCTCGTCGCAGAATACGGCAGTCATTCCAGCACGTTTCGGAGTTCGACAGAGGACGAATATTGGCTTATCGCGACAGCGGCTTATCGTACCGAGACATCGACGCCCGTGTGGGACGATATCTAGCCCCAGTGAAGCGAGTATCGATTCGGTGGGTGCAGGACGGACCGACGTGAACGTTTGCCGCAGCCGCGACACACCGTCGAACAAGAGGACCGGTATGTTGTGCGGCGGGCATTGACGGCTCGCACCGCCACATCACGAACGTTAGTGCAGGAATTAGGGTGTGTTGCGCAACAACCTGTGTCAGCACGTACCGTTCGATGTCGTCTGCAGGAGCGGGGACTTGTCGCACAGCGCCCATTGCTCCGATTACCATTGACGTTACATAACCAGCGAGTGCGGCGGCAGTAGGCCGTTGAACGCCGCACCTGGACTACGGAAAGTCACGACATTGTCTTCTCCGACGAATCCCGCTTCTGCCTGCAACACCACGATGGTCGGATCCGCGTGTGGTGGCACCGCGGCGAGAGACTGTATGACGCCTGCATTATGCATCGCCATACCGGTCCGTCGCCTGGTGTTATGGTTATGGGCGCAATTGGATATGACACCCGCACCCCTCTGGTACGCATCGCCGGTACACTCAACCGCCACCGCTACATTTCCCACGTTTGGGTGCCTGTAGTCCTCCCTTACTTGCAGGACCTGTCAGCGACCACATTTCAACAGGGCAATGCGCGCCCGCACGTGGCACGCATCGTGCAACAATTCTTTGTGACCGACCAGGTGTCACTGCTGCCGTGGCCCACCTGTTCTCCCGATATGTCGCCCATCGAACACGTCTGGTCGCTGATCAGCAACCAAGTGGCTCGGCAAGCACCACCCACGGCTACGCCTGATGAACTGTGGCAACGTGTGGAAGCAGCCTGGACAGACATACCCCAAGCCCACATCCAAAGCGTTTTTCGTTCGATGCCACGGCGTGTAGAGGCCGTTATTGCCAGTCATGGAGGCCACACGAACTATTGATGTCTGCGTGTTCCGCAAGTCGCACGGGCCTGTAAGCTCAATCGTTTCAACTTTGTATCTGTTGTTATGTGTCCAGTAAATCTGGCTTTGCTATCTCGTGTCCTTCTCGGTGTTGCATTTTGGGTGGCTAGCAGTGTATTTTAATTATTTACTGAGAAAAATAACAAGTAACTTTTTTCTTCGACATTTCATTCAAAGCTTGTGACGTACTTACCTTAGAGGTGAGGCACATGTCGAAACGACAAACCTCGTCGGTGCAGATTAATTGGGAAAGCATTCGGCTCCGGAGCGGAAGGATGACGTCATCGGCAATTGGATTTTACGCCATGAGCTGCCGTAAAAAAATCCCTCACTATTTCTTTAACCAGCATCATATGCACTTTCCGCTAAACAATTTGTAAAGTACTTTCCTCAATTTAAAGGAAGTTTTAGTTGTGAGCCCCCCCCCAGCATTGCGGGGTTAGCGGGGGACTCTCAGTGCACCCGTGGTCCCTGGGTATAATTGGAACAAGGTCCCCAAAATTGGAGCAACATCGCTGACAGTCAACCGAATCCTTTCTGAAAATCTCCTGTTATGTATTCCGTTGTTTTTCACCATTATGTTTTATTAGCATGTCTTTTGTAAAAAAAATCGTGTTTATGTTATCGGTTTGTCCGTCCGTCGCCCGTGTCTGGACACCATATCTCTGCAACTAATAGTCCGATTTGAAAAATCTGACTTTTCCATTATGCAAAATTCTACCGTTAGCACACTTAGACTTATGTTTCCTTTTTACGCTTTCCAACCGTAGATTGAAGAAGCGTATATGCTCTAGCTTGTCCGTCTTTCTGTCTGTCTGTCCGTCCGTACGATAACTCACGTAAAAATGGTTCGATTTCGATGAAATTTTAGTATGTGGTAGGGAACAACCTGAGAAGGAACCCTGTTGAAAATGGAAGAAATGGGGTCAAAGGTCAGGACATAGGAGCGAGATCCATTCCATAGCTCTTATGCGTCATAACTTGACTAAAAATCCTTCTATTGCGGCAAAAATTTAGCATGTTGTTCCGGAGGTATACTGAACCAATTCTGTTTAATATCATCGAAATGGGGTCAAAGGTCAGGGCACAAGAGCAAGATTTATTCCACAGCCATTATCCTCATAACTTGACTAAAAATGCTTCTATTGCAACAAAACTTTAGTTTGTTGTTCCGAAGGTATTATGAACAAATTCTATTTAATATCTTCGAAATGGGGCCAAAGGTCAGGGCATAGGAGCGAGATTTATTCCACAGCCATTATCCTCATAACTTGAGTAATGGTTTCAGGTATATTCGAAAGCGCATCATAATCAATGTATTGCATGATTTTACTAACTTGTTCTATAATTCATCTTCTAACTGCTCGATTTGAAAATCTTTTTGTCTCTGATACCTTCCTTGTGGTATAAGAAACTTTTTGTGTGATATTTGTTCATTTCCGTAGCATGCGTTTTAGCCACTGGTGGAACTAAGTACATGTATCTATTTATGGATGTTTTATGTATTGTAGAAACTGGTTGATCGCTTTTCTAACCGGTTCCATTGACTTTGAACAGCTCTGAGAAATTTAATTTGCGTCAGAACGGATTCTCAAAAGTCGTGCTCATTACAACCGAAAATTCGTGTCATATTTCTTGTTTATTTTCTACAGCAAGAAAGATTATCCTTCTCTCTACCAATGATATGTCATAACATATTTACTTGTTTTCTCTGACAGCACGGAGGCCTTTTAACGTTTTTTATAGTACAGGGAATTATGTTTTTCTTCAATGATGTCTTAAGACCTATTTGCTCGTAGTGCCCGACAAGACAGGAACCTTCTATTTGCACTGTCTTTCTCTCTCTGTCTCTTTTGCTGTTTTCCGTAATTTTTCAAATCTTTTAATGAAGCTTAAAAGCTAATACGCCAATTTCACCGCCGCATCCGTTCTAAAATATAAACTTGAGTGACTTCCGTAAGAATAAGAAAAAAAGCGAGAAAAATAAAGAAACGTCTTCCACCGTGGATGGTCTTAATATATCTCCTCCCACAAACATACACACTCTCAAACCCAGTTAATCTTCCATGTCTGACACTAATTTACTAGCCATAGCGCTTCGAAATTCCTTTCGTGCGGGTGCGGTTAAACCTAAATATACCTTACTGTTGACAGATCCCTCCAAGGTGGCTACTTTTCCGTGGAACACGCGAAGGCCTGGCAGTTCTGCTTGTCAGCGACTGTGAGCCGATTGCACTTGAAAGCTATCTGGCGGCCTCTATAAATAGGCCAGCAATCTCCGTAATTCTTTTCACACCTGAAGAGCGCGATAGCTGGAATTCCTGACTCCATTTCAAACTTCCTGTTAGTGCGAGGGAAGAGACTCAAATTTAGCTGGGGCTATTATCTTAGTTTCTTCTGGGAACACATAGATGACGCCATTTCCCATTTACATGATTTTTTCCCTATTAAATGTTATTCAGCAGTTTTTCGTCGTCTTTAATAAGAAAGCACGACGTAGTACATATTTGCATTATTCCTACCACAGGCCCCTGCTTTTCAGAGGTATAACCAAAAATACATGATTCGGCCTATGGTCAGATTTGCTCGAGTTTAACTAAAAATAAATGATTCCGCTTATGAGCACAAGCCGAATCATGTATTGCTCGATATGAGGATACCACATGAGCTTAAAAATATTAATCTCGCTAAGCGCGCTGGCATCTGCGATTCGCTCTTGAAACGTATGACAAAAATGGATCGTCTACAACAACGTCGAATGAAAAAGATCGTGCAGAAAGCATGATGTGTAACGTACCAGGAGATGTGACGTACCTGCCAGAAGGACGCACACGACATAAAGGCAGATAGGAATCAGAATACAATGTCCGCGTAGCTCAACTGGTAGAGCAACTTATTCCGGAATGAGTGGACCCGGGTTCGAATCCTGGCGCGGATAAAAATGACGGAGAAATTCACTTCGTTATAATGGCGCCCGAACTATCCGGATGACCCGGCCGTTCAAAATCTCGCATTGGTGTGATGTTATTTCCACACCGCGAGACAGGAAAAATCAGAGAATTCCTTCTCCAGCGCTTCGAAAAATAAAAAATGTGTGATGTTGCATTCCACACAGCAGATTGACTGGGAGTTCTCAAGTGCACGTTCTACAGTGGATGGTTGCCTGCAACAATTCATGGACACGGCTGACCCGTGGGCCATGCCCCCGGCCCTCTTTCGGGGGGAAGGGGGAGAGATAGGAATCAGAACCTGCCAGCAGGACGCACACGACATAAAGGCAGATAGGAATCAGAAAAAAATGTCCGCGTAGCTCAATTGGTAGAGCAACTTATTCCGGAATGAGTGGACCCGGGTTCGAATCCCGGCGTAGACCAAAAATGACGGAGAAATTTACTTCGTTATAATGGCGCCCGAACTATCCGGATGACCCGACCGTTCACAATCTCGCAATGGTGTGATGTTATTTCCACACCGCGAGATAGGAAAAATAAGAGCAGCACTTCGAAAAAAAAAAAAAAAAAAAATAAGGGGGAGATGATGTAACGTACCAGGAGATGTGACGTACCTGCCAGAAGGACGCACACGACATAAAGGCAGATAGGAATCAGAATACAATGCCCGCGTAGCTCAATTGGTAGAGCAACTTATTCCGGAATGAGTGGACCCGGGTTCGAATCCTGGCGCGGATAAAAATGACGGAGAAATTCACTTCGTTATAGATGAACCTGCTCAAAGTACTTCAAAAGCAGATATGCTCCAAAGGAAGGTTATGCTATAATTCTTGTGGGATTTCAAATGTATTGTGTATTTTGAATTGCTTCCAAGGAACCAAACCATTACTTCAGATGTCTACTGTCGTCAGCTGGATAAATTAAGTGATGCAGTCAAACAAAAGCGTCCAGAATTGGTGAATCGCAAAGGTGTTGTGTTTCACCATGATAACGCAAGATTACATACAAGTTTGGTCACTCGTCAAAAATTGTTGCAGCTTGGATGGGATGTTACCACATCCACCATATTCGCCAGAGCTGACACCATCAGACTACCATTTGTTTCTCTCGTTGAAAATTGCCTTGAATGGCAAAATCTTCACTGCTGACGAGGCTATTAAATCGTTCTTGGAACTGCCTTTTGCCAAAAAAACCAAAAACATTTTTGAGAGCGGAGTCATGAGCTTGCCTACGAGATGGCAAAGGTCATTGAAAAAAGTGGACAATACATTGTTGACTAAAGTTTTTGTTTCCCATTCAAAATTCGCCTTTCATTTATACAGGACAAAAACGCAATTACTTTTTGGCCAACCCAATAGTTAAACTCGAGCAACTCTGGATCATTAGCTGAATCATGCATTTTTAGTCAAACTCGAGCAATTCTGGATCATAAGCCGAATCATGTATTTGTAGTTAAACTCGAGCAGCACTGACCAAAAGATGAATCATGCATTTTTAGTAAACTCGTGCAACTCTGGATCATAAGCCGAATCATGTACTTGTAGTTAAACTCGAGCAGCACTGGCCAAAAGATGAATCATGCATTTTTAGTAAACTCGAGCAACTCTGGATCATAAGCCGAATCATGTACTTGTAGTTAAACTCGAGCAGCACTGACCAAAAGATGAATCATGCATTTTTAGTCAAACTCGAGCAACTCTGGATCATAAGCCGAATCACGTATTTGTAGTTAAACTCGAGCAACACTGACCAAAAAGTGAATCATGCATTTTAGTCAAACTCAAGCAACTTTGGATCACAAGCCGAATCATGTACACTGAAGTGCCAGAAAAACTGGTACACCAGTCTAATACTTGGTAGGTCCCCCACGGGAGCTCAGGACTTCAGAATTACGACGAGGCATGGACTCCACTAGCTTCTGGAAATGTGCTGTAGGCAATGCACATCATACATCCTGCAGAGCGTTCCACAATTCGGGTGTATTCCGTGGTCTCGGATTCCTGTGTTCGATAGCGCGTTGCATGGCACCCCAAATGTGTTCTATCACGTTCAGATCTGGGGACTTGGGTGGGAATGGCAACACCCAAGCTCACATGAAAGCTCCTCTAACCATAATGTGGCGTCCCAACGGTTGTGTGGAGGTGCGTTGTCCTCTTGGAACAAGCCCTACCGATGAGCATGAATGCAGGACATGAACGGGTGTACCTCATCAGAAAGGATGCGCACATAGCGTTGGTCGGTCACAGACGTTTGTAGACGTACCAGGGTCCCAATGAAGTCCAGCTAAACACACCCCATACCATTACGGAACCCCCCCCCACCCCACCCCACCCAGCCGGTACAGTTCCCTGTTGACAAGCGGGATCCATGGCTTCACGGGGTTTGCGCCACACACGAATCCTTCTATCTGCCTGATACAGTTGGAAACGCGATTCGTCAGACCAGGCTACTTGTTTCCAGTCATCAAATGTCCAGTGGCGGTGTTGCCGTGCCAAAGCGAGGCGCATAGCTCTGTGTCGGGCACCCATTAAGGGGACTCGAGTTGGGCGTCGGCTCCCAAAGCCCATATCGTGCAGGGTACATTGCACAGTCCGGACGCTGATGCTTGTTGAGGTTCCAGCATTGAATTCCGATGATACCTGCGAGAGTGTCGCGTGAAACGATTCTTGACAGCCGACGATGGTCACGTTCACCCAATGTCTTTTTACGGCCACACTGGTATCGTAGGTTGGAGGTTTTGCAGGAATTATTGTAGTCACGGTACACCCTTGCAATGGTCGTCCGTCAAAATCCGAACTTCGTTTCTACCTCCGAAATACTATGGCCCATCTCACGAGTGCCAACTATGACACCGCGTTGAAAATCACTTAAATCGTGATTACTTGTCATTCTCATGCCGAAAACAGCTCTGACAGCTGGCAAGGATGTCTATCGCTTTATATACGTACTGGCAGACGCAGCTCAGCACGCGCATAGATGACGTTGCTACGTGTTTTGCATAAGTTCGTCTGTACCAGTTTTTCTGGCACTTCAGTGAATTTTTAGTTAAACTTGAACAATTCGGACCATAAGCTCTGCTCGAGTTTAATCAGAAATACATTCGGCTTAGTGTCTACGGTCCAGAGTTACTCGAGTTTAACTAAAAAAATATGATCCGGCGTATGGTACAGAGTTGCCTGAATTTGACTAAAAACACATGCTCGGCTTACCGTACAGAATTTCTGGAGTTTAACTAAAAATAGATGATTCGGCTTATGGTTCAGATTTGTGTGGGTTTGATTAAAAATACGTTCTCGGCTTACATGCCTACGTTGTAAGCATTTTCCTAAAGGCAGCAGTAGAATATCTTTTTCCCTAAACGTTGAATAGTTTTTTCTTCCAATATAAAATAATGCAAACAAATAAATAAATAATAAAAAATAATTATACGTTTTATTGTAAAGAGATATCAGTCTCTTCTCTGAGTAAAAACAAAAACTGTGCTCTCATCGTATGATGTACCACAACGAATCTAAAAAATGTTAATACCTGAAAACCTAAACGCGGGAATTCTCAGAAAAACAACCGATACAACATACTTTATCAAATCAGAGCCAAAAACAGGAGAGGAAAAAAAGAAAAACTGCAAAGCATACAAGCAGGGAACACAAGCAAAATATGCAGAAAATATTGTAAATGCTGAGCTTTGGCTTTATCACGGACCAGCAACATTAACTCATCTCTATAAAGCCCTAGTTGAACGTGGGTTTCTGCTTTGTCATACACAGTCGAGTCACATTATTATGACCACCTCCTATTTTTGACATCAACAGCGCGTAGCCAATGAAAGTAGGCACGGGTCGTGAGCCCGCTTGGAGGGTATATAAGGTGTGCTGTAAGCATTCTGGAAACATATCGCTCGTTGCTGTCATGGATAAAAGGAGCGATTTATCAGATTTGCAAAAAGGGATGATCATCGGCTTTCGAGCCAAGGGTGGCAGTATTTCTGAAACAGCGCAGTTTTTGAACTGTTCCTGTGCTGCTGTGGTTAAAGTGCATCGTGATTGGTAAAATGGCACCATTGCGTATAAGCGACGTGGAAACTGCACGCGCCATTGATGTGAGAGGTGAGCGTCGGCTTCGAAGGTGAGTGAGGGCCGATCGACGCGCGACATCGGAGCAACTCACTGGCGGAATGAACCAGGGTGCTACCGGAAGAGTGTCTAAAACGACTGTTCAGCGAACGCTGCTGCATGTGGGGCTCGAATACAGGCGGATGGTCACTGCACCTATGCTAACGAAGGTGCATCGGCAGAAAAGGCCACGGCAGTATCGGAATCAGACCTTTGCTGATTGGCAGAGGATTGACTTCTCCGATGTGTCACGTTTCCTGCTTCATAGAATGGACGGACGTTGGCATATAAGGCGAGAAACATCGGAGAACAAACACTTTTCAACCATTGCTGGAAGAACACAAGCTCGGGGGGGGGCAGCGTTATGGTCTGGGAAATGTATTCGTGGCATTCTCTGTTCCCACCCATACCTGTGGAAGGTATTATGGACCGAATTCGTTATGAACCCATCCTTGCAGACCACGTACACCCGTACATGCTGATTGTCTTCCCTGGGGCGGATGGGATCTTCCAGGACGACAACGCGACGTGTCACACAGCTAGAGATGTCTGAGAGTGGTTGGAAGAGCACGATGAAGACTTCAAAGTACTTCCCTCGACACATTATTCCCCAGACTTAAACCCAACTGAGCAACTGTGGGACCGCCTCGATCGTATTGTTCGCTCTATGGATCCTCCAGCGGCTTTGAGATGTACTGCAGTTAGCATGGCTCCACATACCTGTGAACACCTTCCAGCACCTTATTGAGTCACTCCCAACCCGTCTAGCTGCTGTCCGCGCTGCACACGGCGGTTACTCTGGATATTAGCTGGTGGTCACAATAATGTGACTGGACCGTGTATATGCATATAAAATACTATGGGCACCCAGAAAATTAAAATACACCTTCTAATCCAAGAACAGGTAAAAGAAAAAATAAAGTTATTAAACAATAAATATATGAGATACATGGCCCAAACAACAAAGCTGCTTCGTCGACAAATCCAGGCAATGTTAGACATTTTTTTTTTATTCAAAAACATGTCTAACATTGTCAGGAGACACGTTGAGACTTTACTCAAATGAAATGTGGTACGAGTTCTAGGAAATTAGTTAAAAAATAAAATAAAAGTTGTAATAGATACACAATATTGTAGAAATGCTTTGCGTGAAAATACAAACTCAAAAGAGGAAAAAAAATCTTTCCTCCAACACCAAACTTCAAGACAGTAGAACCAGGAGGCCCTGCAACGAGATGCATGCTGACAAAAGCCAAAGAAAGAATTCCAAGTCTATTTAAATAAAAAACTGCAACATTGTGTTGAAATGAAATTAAAATAACACTAACGAATGTCAGCAATGACAAAAACGCGAAAAGACAACAACAACAAAAAACGGAACGGATCAAAGAGAAATTTTAAAACGGAACAACTTACCAAGCAGGCAGCGCAGACAAACACATCAAAACACTTCCAAAAAAGGAAAAACATTGCCGTTCAAACCTCCCACCAGCCGTGAAGCTCCCTCTGGTGTCGAGCACGCAGCCACTTCAAGAGAGGACTGTAGAAGACATTACAGACCTCAGAAATCGGCAATACCTCGATCAAAACTCCCAAGCGAAAAAATAATCTGATTGTCTGGAAAGAGCAAAAGCTCAACAGAATACAAGAAAAATGAAAACAGTTGTATTAAAACAAAGAAACAGAATACAGTTGTATTAAAACACTTTAAAGTAAAACTACAGAAATTTTCCAGTTTCTTATAATTTTTTTTAATGAGTACTAATTTTATGTTTGCTATTCTAGACTTCGAATAACAATTTTACATTTTAAACTTTTTTTAGAATTTTTAATTTGAATATTTTATTATTTTTATTTTTATAATGAAACTGTTTTATCCATAGCACTAAAGGTTCCAAAAAGGTAGTTAATAAACATCCTCTAGACTAGGGGTGACCAACCGTTTTTGAAACTGGGCCAGTAAATTCTTACAAATCATTGAAGCGACACCGTAACCAACTTGAATATTGACAACTATTATGAGCTAAAAATGGGATTATTTTATACATTTTTGTAAAGTACGTATTGAAACCCATATACATTTTTAAGCAGTCATTTTATTAAATCATTCACATAATATTAAAGTTATTATTACGCAAAAAAATACCGAATTGTTATAATAAAACTTTCTATTTTACTAGAAATTAAACAGACAAAATTAATTAAAAAATTAAAGTTCCTATGAACTTTACACACCTGCAACACTAATGTGATTTTTGAACTTGCTTTTCACGTAACAATTTGTCAAGGTTGGGTGTAATTCTCGATGTGCTTTTTTAAAAGAAGCATATAACCAAGGTGTGCATCTGTGATAGTTGAATGAAATTTACTTTTTACAACATTCATGGATGACAATGTTTGTTCACAAATGTATTGTTGTTGTTGTTGATTGGAGGTTTAACGACCACCGTGAGCAACTCAAATGGGCTATAAGCAGTCGCCCGTCCCTAATTTAGGGTCACTGGTTCCAGGGAAGGGAGAGATCCAGTGCCGTAAGACAAACACAACATCCATGCCTGACCGGGATTCGAACCCGGACCCCTAACGGACGAATGATCAGAGGCCAACGCCTTAGACCACTGCGCCACCGGGGCGGCTCACAAATGTATGTGGATCCGAATCTGGAAATGAACCTCAGAGCAAGGTCATGAAGCTCGGGAAACTGTTCTTTAGGGACGTATTTCCAGAACTCAATCAAATTAGGAGCAGCGGGTGATTCCCGTTGTTCTTTAAACTTAACACTAAGTCCTGAGTGGCTTTGGATTTCTAATATTTCGATTTACATTGATGGGCAATATTTATATATATATGAATCTGAAATACAAAATGGATTTGTGAATAAGTCTATGTTACTCCTTTCAGATTCAAAGGCAGAAAATCCAGTTACGAATGACTCGTACAAAGATGTAACAGATGTTTTGCATTTTAAATGATCCACGGTAAAATTACCGTACTTACTGAAGATTTGCTGAATTATTGGGAAATGGCCAAGTTTGGCTTGCTCTAAATTGTTGCAAAACAATTTCAAATTTAATTTTAAAATAGTTGACTTCATTATATAAAAATAAGATGAATAAAATGAATCCAGAATAAAATAAAATAAAAATTATTATAATTGTCAGTAAGAGTTACATTAGTAAAACAAAGTTAGTGCTTGGGCTACTGAGGGTCCATTCAAAATGTCCTGGCTGGTCAATTGGCTCACGGGTTTAGGGTTGGCCATCTTCCAATAAGGCTTTCATTGGCCAGAATCACTTTATTAACTGTGGTGCAATAAAATTAGATCTGCTCATCTAACTTTATTTTTAAGGACTACTTTTCTTAAGGCTAAAATTAACTGGTACTTGGTTCCCCAGAAAGCTATTTATGAGAAGACTTATGTGGCTAAGAAAATCTGATGACTGGTTACAGATTCTGGCTATCCTAAGTATATGTGAAATAAGGATATTTTCTATTACTTTAGTGGATATATTGTTTGTCCAGTGTAAATATTTAATAACTTTAAAAAGAAAATTATTTCTTTTATCAAATAGGCTAATGGTAGGGTTTCCATTATTTAGTTTTATACTTAAATCTAAGAAATAAATCTCCTGGTTATTGTGGTTAGTTTTACTTAAATTTAGGCAGCTAGGGTAAATATAGGAAAAATCATTCTCTATTATTTCTGAGTTGTTAATACAGAGTAAGTCATCAATATATCTGTATGTATACAAGAAGCTATCTGTGTTCAAGGATCAATATATAATAAACTGATACCTTTATAGAACAGAATCAGATTACAAACACTGATGGAGTGGGAGCATCCCATAAGAATGCCATCAATTTGCCTATAGAGAGACTGATCATAAAGCATTTGGTTATTACGTATTAATACAACAGTTAAGTAAAGTATTCCATGTATTGGCTTTAACGATTTTGGCTAACTTTTTAAATATCTTAAACAGCTCCTTAAGCATGAAAATAATATCTGAAAAAAGCAGGTCATATATAGATTCTCGAAATCAAAACTATTAATGTCTTGAATTGATTTTTTTTTTATTTAGCCTTAGGCTGAATAAGGAAGAAATCACTTCGGAATTGTTATTAATAATCCAAAAATCCCTGCTCTATAGATTAGTACTGTTTCGAATATGCTACATAACTTTTTTAAATATTGCTTCAAAAGTCTGGTGTATTTTCTTTTTATGACTCTTAACCCAACTGGCTAGGAATCTAAATTTCAATGGATTTTTTATGAAATTCTGTTGTAGCAAATAGAAAAGGAAACTCAGATTTATAACTCCTAACTGGGGGAAGGTTGGGTTTTCTGTATTAGGATGTAAACAGATTAGCTAGTTGTTTGGAACTGGAACTGACTGGCTCATAAGTTACTCTATTATTAAGTTCTTGATTAATTAATTCATAATATAAACTTTTACAAATAACCGTAAAATTATTCCTAGCTTTATCAGTGTTTATAAAAATATATTTCTCTTGAAGATTAGAGAGAGAGACTGTTTTAAAGCTTCTGAGAAGCGCAGAATTCTGCCAAAGCATATCCTAAGACAAGCCAATTTTTCAGAGAAGCCAAACATAATGTTGCATTTCCACTCTGCAAAAGCCTCAATTGGCTGATTGAATGTCAGACTAGTCTTAATAATGTGCTTATTAACATCTTAATTGAAGTTACCTTACCAGCCTAATTTGCTGATCGCCTGATTTGTTGCCAAAGAAGTGTGTGGTCTCGCATTGTCATGGTGAATGTGGATCTTTTTCAGATTGTTGTTAGGTTTCTTCCTCCTTACGGCTTCTTTAAGCTTCTTGAGTGTCTCAATGTACCGCTCGCTGGTCAGGGTACAGCAACGTTCCAAAAAATCAAGGAGAATGACACCTCTGTCATTCCAAAAATCAGTCACGTGAATTTTTGTGCTAATCGCTGGGTTTAGAACTTCTTAAGCCTTGGTGAAGAGGTGTGACGCCATTCCATGGATTGATTCTTCGTTTCCGGATCATAAAGATACGCCCGCGTCTCATCCCCTGACACCAGATCGAAAAAGAACGTGTCTTCATCGAAAAAAAACGTGACTTTCACTCTTCTCTCCTTCAAATCTTCAATGAAGAAGAAGGGTTACTATAGTTCATACAGCACAAAACGTTTCAGATATGTATAAATAGTGTTACAATCTCTCATATTCGTTACACTTTCAAAGATATATTACAATTACGTTTCAGCAGCAACTATTTTGGAACATAACTCTTTGCACATTAGGGTTATATTAAAAATAGCATTCATCGATACTACTGTTTTATAGTTTCCATTGTACATAATTGCTACCTTGATGTTACATTCCGGCGATATTTAAGATTTTTGGTTTGGCAACGGCGTAGATGCGCATGCGCATTTATGCCATTTCACCGAAGCTCTCTCGTAGTCGTATTCCTGTGCTACTGGTATATTATATGGTGATACTGTCGTACTCGAGATAGCTAGTTAGTTGATTTAATACTTCATCCTTTTTTGGTGATTCAATATCATCTGAAAGTAAATAATTGTTTTGATTATTATAATTTTTAATTCTAAAAAGTATTTTATAAAATATAAGTAGATGGCTGTGTTGTTGTATTAGTATACTACACCGGCATGTTTTTTTTTTACTTCAAACTGGGAAGTTTCATATTGGTAAGTATTTAGAGAAACGGCGAATTTGATTTTCTTTCTTTTTTTCGCTGAAATATAGTCCATTACACAGGCATAATAGAAATTCAACACCTTCATTTGGCACCGATTTTTACTTCTTTTGGTATCAATATATAAACGCCGCCACTGTTCCCGATGGACAGCGGACTGCGTTGAACCTGTGAAAATGTAAACAACTCGTAATACGACTGTTGTTGCTTTTGAAACAGCTGTTGAGTGGAATATTTTTCATTGTGATTTTACAAAGTTTATTAAAACTAAAGTTCAACGTAGTAAATACGTAACAGTAATATGATGATGTTATAAATATCTTTCAAATGCGTATAAGTTGCAAATATCTTTCAAATACGTAACAGTAACATGAAGTTGGCATGCTGAAGTTACAAATACTTTTCATTGTAACGTAACGGTTATGTTTCAAAGTTATGTAACGTTTGAGGACATTTTGATGTAACCGTAAGGTTTGTGAAACATTACTGTTACATTGCGCAACGTATCTGAAAAGTCTCAATGTTTCAGTGCTACGTACTTGTAACATATGCAAAATATTCTGTGCTGTGTGGGAGAGAATGAATTACTCTACCAACGTGTGCAGTTTGAACGACCTCTGGCGGTTAATAAAAAGGTTATGCCCACTTTGGCATTACTTTCGGTACAACCCTCTTTTTGTTGCGTGAGATTCTCGCAGTTTTTTTATTTTTTTTATTGGAGGTTTAACGACCACCGTGAGCAACTCAATGGGCTATAAGCAGTCGCCCGTCCCTAATTTAGGGTCACTGGTTCCAGGGAAGGGAGAGAGCCAGTGCCGTAAGACAAACACAACATCCATGCCTCACCGGGATTCGAACCCGGACCTCGTTCGGACGAATGATCAGAGGCAATTTCTTAGACCACTGCGCCACCGGGGCGGCCTCGCAGTTTGCATAAGAGTACAATGAATTATTTTTTTTATTAGGGTTTAACTACCACTGTAAGCCACTCGCTGGACTATAAACGGTCGCCCGTCCCTGATTTCGAGCCACTGGTTCCATGGAAGGGAGATATCCAGTGCAGTAAGATAAATATAACATCTATTCCTCACCGGGATTCGAAACCGTGCCCATCTCGGAAGAATGGTCACAAGCCATCGCTTAGAAAACTGCGCCACCGGGGCGACAAAACGTTGTTGAGTTAATGCAAAGTGTAATGAAGTAACGTTGCCGCCCCGGTGGCGCAGTTGTCTAAGCGCTGGCTTATGACTATTCGTCCGAGATGGTTCTGGGTTCGAATCTCGGTGAGGCATGATTGTAGTGTTTGTCTTACGGCATTGGTTCTGTCTCATTCTTGGAACCAGTGGCCTCAAATTAGGAACACGCGACAGCTTGCAGCCCGTTGAGTTGCTCACGGTGGACGTCAAACTTCCAAAATAAAAAATAAAATGTTACGCAGAAGTGAAAAGAACAATTTTTGTATGAACTTTTGGCGCAGCATATCGCAAGATCAAAATTCAACAATTGTTGAAAGTTTAAAGAATTAATTAAGCTAAATAAAATTTTGCAAATTTGAATTTCAAAAAAGGGTTTTAAGGTGCACGCACTAATGGGCCTCTGCAGGTTTGAGCAAAATCTCAAACCTGTTCCGTAATTTCTTCTTTTTAGGCAGGCAGGGAGACTGACACGGTAATTTAATATATAGATTAGTTTTCCATAATCAGGATAGTGAGAAAACGAATCCTCGATATTTTTTCAGAGCTAGAAATTCAGTCTTGTCTTAATGTAAAACGTCTGTGATCTCTCACTATCAAGTGAACTCGGAAAATGTCTTATGAGAGGCGAGCGTAGGGAGTTTGTCTGATTACTGGGATGTAATGCGACATTTTCCTTTCCAGCTTTTGTAAACAATTTTACGAGAAATGTGTCCTTTCCTATTTCTTGCATTAAAGGCAGATGTAAAAGTTACGAATTTCGGCAACAGTGTGCCCTTGTTTCCCTGGAAGCTATATGTTATCTCTGACCCTTGACCCTGAAAACCCAACAGTCGTAAAGGAAAAGCAATATAAATCAACCAGAGGGGAAAAAACAAGGATCTTATAATGTGGGACCACCAGCTACAAAATAGTTTACAAAAAAAGCGCAGGGATAATCATCTGCAGACTTGGAACGAAAAAGTAATGATAATAATTCTTCACCTCGGGTATGTCTGTCATACGCCTCTCACCCACACCCTGTGTTTGACTTTCTCATGCCATAGGCTGAGAAAAAAGCCAAAAAAAAAAATGATGCATTCAAAGGTCTTAAGTCATAATCACTGCCGCTGCTGAAAAGCGACAGGTTTTTGAATTTCAGTGGCATTCGCATTTTTATTCGGCATTTTAATAAAGACAGAAAAAAAGTGAGTGAGAGAGAAAGACAGACAGACAGACAGATGGACAGACAGAGAGAGTGAAAGAGAGGAGAGAGAGAGACAGAGAGGGAGAGAGAATTGCTTTAACTTACACAAATACAGAGGATGTTCATACCTTTTCAGAACGTTTTTGTTCAGAAATTACAAAAATAATTTCTGATCAGAGAGAGAGGAGAGAGAGAGGGGGAGAGGGAGAGAGAGAGAGAGGGGGGGGAGAGGGATGGAGAGAGAGAGAGAGGGGGAGAGGGATGGAGAGAGAGAGAGAGGGGGGGAGAGGGATGGAGAGAGAGAGAGAGAAAGACAGAGAGGGAGAGAGAGGGAGAGGGAGAAAGAGGGAGAGGGAGAGGGAGGGAGAGGGAGAAAGAGGGAGAGAGAGAGAGAGAGGGGGAGAGGGATGGAGAGAGAGAGAAAGAAAGACAGAGAGGGAGAGAGAGGGAGAGGGAGAAAGAGGGAGAGGGAGAGGGAGAAAGAGGGAGAGGGAGAGCAAAAGAGGGAGAGAAAGGGGAACAAGTCAGAGAGAAGGAGAGGGACAGGGAGAGAGAAAGGGAGAGAGGGAGAGGGACAGGAGAGAGAAAGGGAGAGAGAGAGAGAGAGAGAGAGAGAGAGAGAGAGAGAGAGAGAGAAAATGAGATAGAGGGAGAATTGCTTTAACTTATACATATACAGATGATGTTCACACATTTCGAGAACGTTTTTGATCAGAAATTCCAAAAAATAAAGGAAGTTCAAAGTATTGAAACTGGCAACAGCGTATTAGATGAACGAAACGTCTGATGCAGTTAAATATCGTTTGCTAAGAAAATGCCTCACGTAGACAAACTGTTGACAGAAGGTTGTGTTTTTATTTTTTACGAAGAAAAATATTCATATTCTGTAATAAAAAGAACGCCATGAAAATCATGGAAGTAGCATTTCTGAAATCATTTCTATTCATAATAGAGGGGAAATCGTCAAACATTGCTTCTAACAGGAAAAAGAATATCTAACAATTATCCAAAGAAGGTACGTACTTTGACGACTCTTTGAAAAGTAAGGTATCTGCTTTTAAAAGGAATTCCAGCGACCCAAAGAGCAAACTATAAGTCATTAAAAATCTCTGTATCAACTGTAAACAAGACTTGAATCGGAAAAGAAAACAAAAAAAATTATTTTCCCCGCCTTTTGCCTACGAGACACTTACAATCGCAAAAGAGCAGAAAAGGACTTACAAATTTGGTTCAAAGAATCCAAAGAAAGTTTCAATGAAGGATACATGATTATTTCTGGTTTCTCCTACAATGGGAAACTAAAGTTGAGAAAAGTTGAAAAGAATGTTAAAATCAATTCTACATATTACCAAAACAATGTTTTAGCTCCTTTTTTTTTTTTTTTTTTTTTTTTGAAAGGGGAAATGCCATTCCTTTATCCATAAATCTTTCAAAGAGAAGAACTCCATTAGGATAAAGCTACCAGTAATACATTCAAATCTATTTCTTGGAAAAATAGAAAACAAGACGGGCATTAAGTCTACACCTTTTACCCATATCCCTTCAAATTCCTCTGATGTGTCACCAATGGACTACTGTGCCTTCGTACTGCTAAAAAGAGCGCTTAGACCTAAAACAATGATTGGACTATGGAAAGCAGTGGAAGGGGAGTGGAATAAAATACCACTACCAATTTTAAGAAATGCCCTGTTATCTTGGAGATCTAGATGTAGGTTCATAGTCCTTCAAAGTCCCCCGATGTGTCACCAATGGACTATTGTGCATTCGGACTGCTGAAAAGAGCGCTTAGACCTGAAACAATGATTGGACTATGGAAAGCAATGGAAGAGGAGTGGAATAAAATACCACTACCAATTTTAAGAAATGACCTGTTATCTTGGAAATCTAGATGTAGGTTCATAGTCCTTCAAAGTCCCCCGATGTGTCCCCAATGGACTACTGTGCCTTCGTACTGCTAAAAAGAGCGCTTACACCTAAAACAATGATTGGACTATGGAAAGCAATGGAAGAGGAGTGGAATAAAATACCCCTACCAATTTTAAGAAATGACCTGTTATCTTGGAAATCTAGATGTAGGTTCATAGTCCTTCAAAGTCCCCCGATGTGTCACCAATGGACTATTGTGCCTTCGGACTGCTAAAAAGAGCGCTTAGACATAAAACAATGATTGGACTATGGAAAGCATTGGAAGAGGAGTGGAATAAAATACCACTACCAATTTTAAGAAATGACCTGTTATCCTGGAAATCTAGACGTAGGTTCATAGTCCTTCAAAGTCCCCCGATGTGTCACCAATGGACTATTGTGCCTTCGGACTGCTAAAAAGAGCGCTTAGACCTAAAACAATGATTGGACTATGGAAAGCAATGGAAGAGGAGTGGAATAAAATACCCCTACCAATTTTAAGAAATGACCTGTTATCTTGGAAATCTAGATGTAGGTTCATAGTCCTTCAAAGTCCCCCGATGTGTCACCAATGGACTATTGTGCCTTCGGACTGCTAAAAAGAGCGCTTAGACCTAAAACAATGATTGGACTATAGAAAGCAATGGAAGAGGAGTGGAATAAAATACAACTACCAATTTTAAGAAATGACCTGTTATCTTGGAAATCTTGATGTAGGTTCCTTCAAAGTCCCCCGATGTGTCACCAATGGACTATTGTGTCTTCGGACTGCTAAAAAGAGCGCTTAGACCTAAAACAATGATTGGACTATGGAAAGCAATGGAAGAGGAGTGGAATAAAATACAACTACCAATTTTAAGAAATGACCTGTTATCTTGGAAATCTAGATGTAGGTTCATAGTCCTTCAAAGTCCCCCGATGTGTCACCAATGGACTATTGTGCCTTCGGACTGCTAAAAAGAGCTCTTAGACCTAAAACAATGATTGGACTATGGAAAGCAATGGAAGAGGAGTGGAATAAAATACAACTACCAATTTTAAGAAATGACCTGTTATCTTGGAAATCTAGATGTAGGTTCATAGTCCTTCAAAGTCCCCCGATGTGTCACCAATGGACTATTGTGCCTTCGGACTGCTAAAAAGAGCGCTTAGACCTAAAACAATGATTGGACTATGGAAAGCAATGGAAGAGGAGTGGAATAAAATACAACTACCAATTTTAAGAAATGACCTGTTATCTTGGAAATCTAGATGTAGGTTCATAGTCCTTCAAAGTCCCCCGATGTGTCACCAATGGACTATTGTGTCTTCGGACTGCTAAAAAGAGCGCTTAGACCTAAAACAATGATTGGACTATGGAAAGCAATGGAAGAGGAGTGGAATAAAATACAACTACCAATTTTAAGAAATGACCTGTTATCTTGGAAATCTAGATGTAGGTTCCTTCAAAGTCCCCCGATGTGTCACCAATGGACTATTGTGTCTTCGGACTGCTAAAAAGAGCGCTTAGACCTAAAACAATGATTGGACTATGGAAAGCAATGGAAGAGGAGTGGAATAAAATACAACTACCAATTTTAAGAAATGACCTGTTATCTTGGAAATCTTGATGTAGGTTCATAGTCCTTCAAAGTCCCCCGATGTGTCACCAATGGACTATTGTGCCTTCGGACTGCTAAAAAGAGCGCTTAGACCTAAAACAATGATTGGACTATGGAAAGCAATGGAAGAGTAGTGGAATAAAATACAACTACCAATTTTAAGAAATGACCTGTTATCTTGGAAATCTAGATGTAGGTTCCTTCAAAGTCCCCCGATGTGTCACCAATGGACTATTGTGCCTTCGGACTGCTAAAAAGAGCGCTTAGACCTAAAACAATGATTGGACTATGGAAAGCAATGGAAGAGGAGTGGAATAAAATACAACTACCAATTTTAAGAAATGACCTGTTATCTTGGAAATCTAGATGTAGGTTCATAGTCCTTCAAAGTCCCCCGATGTGTCACCAATGGACTATTGTGTCTTCGGACTGCTAAAAAGAGCGCTTAGACCTAAAACAATGATTAGACTATGGAAAGCAATGGAAGAGGAGTGGAATAAAATACAACTACCAATTTTAAGAAATGACCTGTTATCTTGGAAATCTAGATGTAGGTTCCTTCAAAGTCCCCCGATGTGTCACCAATGGACTATTGTGTCTTCGGACTGCTAAAAAGAGCGCTTAGACCTAAAACAATGATTGGACTATGGAAAGCAATGGAAGAGGAGTGGAATAAAATACAACTACCAATTTTAAGAAATGACCTGTTATCTTGGAAATCTTGATGTAGGTTCCTTCAAAGTCCCCCGATGTGTCACCAATGGACTATTGTGTCTTCGGACTGCTAAAAAGAGCGCTTAGACCTAAAACAATGATTGGACTATGGAAAGCAATGGAAGAGGAGTGGAATAAAATACAACTACCAATTTTAAGAAATGACCTGTTATCTTGGAAATCTTGATGTAGGTTCATAGTCCTTCAAAGTCCCCCGATGTGTCACCAATGGACTATTGTGTCTTCGGACTGCTAAAAAGAGCGCTTAGACCTAAAACAATGATTGGACTATGGAAAGCAATGGAAGAGGAGTGGAATAAAATACAACTACCAATTTTAAGAAATGACCTGTTATCTTGGAAATCTAGATGTAGGTTCCTTCAAAGTCCCCCGATGTGTCACCAATGGACTATTGTGTCTTCGGACTGCTAAAAAGAGCGCTTAGACCTAAAACAATGATTGGACTATGGAAAGCAATGGAAGAGGAGTGGAATAAAATACAACTACCAATTTTAAGAAATGACCTGTTATCTTGGAAATCTTGATGTAGGTTCCTTCAAAGTCCCCCGATGTGTCACCAATGGACTATTGTGTCTTCGGACTGCTAAAAAGAGCGCTTAGACCTAAAACAATGATTGGACTATGGAAAGCAATGGAAGAGGAGTGGAATAAAATACAACTACCAATTTTAAGAAATGACCTGTTATCTTGGAAATCTTGATGTAGGTTCATAGTCCTTCAAAGTCCCCCGATGTGTCACCAATGGACTATTGTGTCTTCGGACTGCTAAAAAGAGCGCTTAGACCTAAAACAATGATTGGACTATGGAAAGCAATGGAAGAGGAGTGGAATAAAATACGACTACCAATTTTAAGAAATGACCTGTTATCTTGGAAATCTTGATGTAGGTTCATAGTCCTTCAAAGTCCCCCGATGTGTCACCAATGGACTATTGTGTCTTCGGACTGCTAAAAAGAGCGCTTAGACCTAAAACAATGATTGGACTATGGAAAGTAATGGAAGAGGAGTGGAATAAAATACAACTACCAATTTTAAGAAATGACCTGTTATCTTGGAAATCTAGATGTAGGTTCATAGTCCTTCAAAGTCCCCCGATGTGTCACCAATGGACTATTGTGCCTTCGGACTGCTAAAAAGAGCGCTTAGACCTAAAACAATGATTGGACTATGGAAAGCAATGGAAGAGGAGTGGAATAAAATACAACTACCAATTTTAAGAAATGACCTGTTATCTTGGAAATCTAGATGTAGGTTCATAGTCCTTCAAAGTCCCCCGATGTGTCACCAATGGACTATTGTGCCTTCGGACTGCTAAAAAGAGCGCTTAGACCTAAAACAATGATTAGACTATGGAAAGCAATGGAAGAGTAGTGGAATAAAATACAACTACCAATTTTAAGAAATGACCTGTTATCTTGGAAATCTAGATGTAGGTTCATAGTCCTTCAAAGTCCCCCGATGTGTCACCAATGGACTATTGTGCCTTCGGACTGCTAAAAAGAGCGCTTAGACCTAAAACAATGATTAGACTATGGAAAGCAATGGAAGAGTAGTGGAATAAAATACAACTACCAATTTTAAGAAATGACCTGTTATCTTGGAAATCTAGATGTAGGTTCATAGTCCTTCAAAGTCCCCCGATGTGTCACCAATGGACTATTGTGCCTTCGGACTGCTAAAAAGAGCGCTTAGACCTAAAACAATGATTAGACTATGGAAAGCAATGGAAGAGTAGTGGAATAAAATACAACTACCAATTTTAAGAAATGACCTGTTATCTTGGAAATCTAGATGTAGGTTCATAGTCCTTCAAAGTCCCCCGATGTGTCACCAATGGACTATTGTGCCTTCGGACTGCTAAAAGAGCGCTTAGACCTAAAACAATGATTAGACTATGGAAAGCAATGGAAGAGGAGTGGAATAAAATACAACTACCAATTTTAAGAAATGACCTGTTATCTTGGAAATCTAGATGTAGGTTCATAGTCCTTCAAAGTCCCCCGATGTGTCACCAATGGACTATTGTGCCTTCGGACTGCTAAAAAGAGCGCTTAGACCTAAAACAATGATTAGACTATGGAAAGCAATGGAAGAGTAGTGGAATAAAATACAACTACCAATTTTAAGAAATGACCTGTTATCTTGGAAATCTAGATGTAGGTTCATAGTCCTTCAAAGTCCCCCGATGTGTCACCAATGGACTATTGTGCCTTCGGACTGCTAAAAAGAGCGCTTAGACCTAAAACAATGATTAGACTATGGAAAGCAATGGAAGAGGAGTGGAATAAAATACAACTACCAATTTTAAGAAATGACCTGTTATCTTGGAAATCTAGATGTAGGTTCATATTCCTTCAAAGTCTCTCGATGTATCACCAATGGACTATTGTGCCTTCGAACTGCTAAAAAGAGCGCTTAGACCTAAAACAATGATTGGACTATGGAAAGCAATGGAAGAGGAGTGGAATAAATTACCACTACAAATTTTAAGAAATGCCCTGTTATTTTGGAGATCTAGATGTAGGTTCATAGTCCAGAGAAAAGGCTGTCAGATAGAACATTTAAGAAAGAAATAATTTTATTTTAAACGTTAATTATATTGCTGGAAAATTTTTCTAAAAATGTGTGAACATCGACTGTGGAAAAGAAAGTAGTAAAAAAATTGGTTATAACGCGAGTTTATTGTAACCAGAAAATGTGTCGAGTTACATCTTGAAACTCAAGTCAGCATCATCAACCATTATCAACATCAAACAGAAGTCATAGGTCTTTCCACGTTTATAAGTGAGTCACGGAAAAATTCTCATTGGCCGCCACCGTGAATCGAACCCCACTTATAAACATGGAAAGAGCGATAACTTCTGTTTGATGTTCCTAGTCCACGTCAATTGTGTGTATTAATTAACCATTAATAATCCACTGCTGGATGAGGGTCTCCCCTCATCCAGCTGTGGATTGATAATTGAGAAATTTAACCCATTCAACTTATACTCCATATCAACTTCTAAACACTAACGGCATTTGTTCTAGCCTTGTCTTATACGCAGGCTCGACTTATCTAGGAATGAAGATAGGAAATTGAAAAATTTAACTCATTCGTCTCATACTTCATAAGCCGAAAAATACAGTAATTGTGTAGCGTGGAAAAAACTACAAAATAGTGAGTCTACGTAATGCCTAATAATAAGATATAAATCTTGCTGTTGATATATTTCCTTTATTTCGGCTGAAATGTTAAAATGTTTATAAAGGTATCTTTGCCAAGGGAAATATTTTTCACTCAGATAAAGCAAGGCACTGTATTCTTTACCGTGGTGATAAATGAGTCAAAAGTACATTGAAGAACAGCACGGCTAAATGCGGAATGAAAGGGCTTGAGCTCGACAAAGATACATGATATTGACTGAATCCAATATTTAACTTTGTCCGAAACTTAAAGACAAATAAAAAAGAATAAACCTCGGAAAGATTTTTTCTCTCTCAGTTCCGAATAGAGAATAATGGCAAAAGTAGGCTCCAAATTGTGTTCAAAAAGGTATGCTGTGTATTCAGGCAGCTAGCAAGTCACGTATGTGAAACTTTTAGCTGCTTAACGTTTCCTAAATCTTAAAAATACCTCCCCATCTCGCTTGAATCTCATGTGACGGGAATCAGCTTGTTAAAGCTTTTTTGCAGTCGGTTTTCTTTCAAGACGAAAGAATTTCGGGGGAGTTACAAAAAAAAAAAAAAAAAAAAAAGAAAAAAAAACTTCCAGATACACCGCCTGTGCCCTCTTCGTCTTACCTTTTTTTTTTCTTTGTTGACTTACTGCGACTTTAATTAACTCTCTCGCCCTCAGAAGCTGCTTTGATCCTTCGCTAATCATCAATGTTATTTACTCCAAGTTGTTTATTTTTCGCTCTTGTTACAGATAATCGCCATATAATGCCAGTCACAAACTCTGTTTTCTTTTCTTATTTGTCTGCTGTAATAAATCTGCTCATTGTTAAAATCATTTTATAGGACATTGAGGCAATCAGACTCCAAAGATCGGGGGGGGGGGGGATTTCATCCCAATTTTCCCTTAGATAAGTTATACAGATTGAGGATCCCTCTTTTTAAATGCTTGTGACCAGCTGTCATAAAAGCATCTCATACACAGTGCATGAGATGCTTTTATGACAGCTGTTGAGCTATGGAGAATTTCCTTAGTTCAGAGTTCCTTACCTACGTTTGGTGTCCCAATAATCAGAGTTCTGGTCTATACCTAGTTTTACCATAAATACTGTTACAAAGTATTCAATGAAATAACAAGCAAATTTAAAGATATTTTAGCCGCCCCGGTGTCGCATTGGTCTAAGCGATGGCCTCTGATCATTCGTCCGTAAGGGGTCCGGGTTCGAATCCCGGTGAGGCATGGATATTGTGTTTGTCTTACGGCACTGGCTCTCTCCCTTCCCTGGAACCAGTGACCCTAAATTAGATACGGGCGACTGCTTATAGCCCATTGAGTTGCTCACAGTGGTCGTTAAACCTCCAATCAAAAAAAAAAAAAAAAAAGATATTTTAATATACCTGTGGTATGACGTAAGTAGTACACTTGTGAATACATGACACCAATCACTTTTCAAAATGGCATCCTTTTGCCTTCACGCAGTCCTTCAGTCTCTGTGGCCACTCATCATTAGCTTTACGCAGGGTTTCCGCAAGGAAAGTTGCTACTGCCCGCACCAAAGATCGTTTGAGACTCTCAGTACTGGGGTATCTATCTGCAGGTCATGTCCTCCAGTGTGGCCCACAACTTGTAGTCCAAAGGGTTGAGGTCTGGGCTGCTCGAAGGTCAATTAGCTGGAGAAATAAAGTGTGGCAAATTCGCCTGAAGCCATTCCTGGGTTGGCTTGGCCTTGTGGGCAGGTGCAGAATCCTGCTGAAAGCTCCATTGTCAGTTTCTCAAGAAGGTGTGACTCACATTTTTGACCAATGGCTTTAAAACCCTGTTCTGGTAGACTTTGGCGGATGTCTTTACTCCTTTCTCACAGAAATGGAGCTCCGTGGTACCCTCGTAGGAGACTTCCCACCAAGCCATGACAAGCAGGATGATGGCCCCTCATGATACTTGGAGCTTTCTCCTGAGCTTCTCGTGAGGCTGACGCATACACCCTGTCATTTTGGCAGTTGAAAGCCTCTTCAATAATGAACATTTTTTCATCAGAGAAAAGGTTGTGTCTGTGGCGATTGTTTCCATAACGCTGCAGCAAACGTTTCGCTTTTAGCTCCCTCTGCTGCTTCAGCTGTGGGTTGAGGAAGTGCCTTGTACGCCGCCGGTAAGCTCTCACCCTTAGGTCGCTCCGCAGCTCGCGTGACATCGACAATCTTGAAATGTTCATCTAACGAGCCATCACTGATTATTTTCTGACAGGATTTCGTCGAATACGGACTTCCACTGCTTCCACCAAGCGATCAGTCCCCACGGTACACAGCCTACTCTTTCTGGGGCTGTCAGCGACGGTTCCAGTCTCAAGGAACCCTTTTATGTTTATGGTCCTGTAGACAAAAATTCGGCTGATTTTCAGCTTCTTCAGCATGTTAAAAATCTCAGAAGCTGATTTTCCAACTTTGTGAAGCGCTATTACAGCAACACGATTCTAATAATCGCCCCCACTCTATGGCAAGTACTTCACGAAACACGTTATCTCCTCTGTGACTAAATGCACAGTGATTCACTAGCTGCTTCATACCTTCTGGCAGGTCTGTGACGTTTCATACCGGTTGCGCACCATCTGTCCAATGTTTGTAACAGTAAATAAACATATACCGAAACAAATGCTGTCTTAAGCACGATATAAAACACTTAATTTAAGATATGTACAAGGTTAAAATAGATACAAGATCTTACGCGAGGGCGACCACCACATCATCAGGTAAACCAACTGCAACATCAACAGTATTTGTCATTTTCTTGTAGGACTTCCGTCCACAGTGAGTAGAGTTTAGGTCCCAGCCACCTACAGCGAGATCGCCTTTTGGGCAGGACGCAGAAACGGAAGGAATGAGAACAAGTCTAGCGACTTTGACAGAACAGTTTGTAGTGAGATTAGAGTACAGTAGATGGCGCCACCGTACAAGTACGATATTGCACATAGAGGGGTGAGATAATTTCAAGGGGGGGCATAGGAAAGGATACCCATTTAACCAGTGGGTCCAGCCTGGAGGCCGTCACTTAACGTGCTCGTCCGATGCACGGCGGATATTCAGCAATTGTTAGTAAATCACACAATCTCTGAAAGATCAGCGCAGGTTCGAACCTGAGTACCTTGCATCGATAGTCTGAAATACTAACCACGAAGCCATCCGCGGCTCAACCAACTGCAACGCAGGCAGCAACCTCTTAAATAGTATGATAAAGAGTGACGTCAGTAGTATGATAGTGATATACGTAAGTAAGAAGGGCCAAACCATTAAGATGAGGGTAGATTGGTGGATGTAAGCGAACTATTATAATGAGAAAGGCGTAAAGTTCTAGAGGGCGCAAACAAGTGGAAATGTTTATGTTTAATAGTAAGAGTATTTAGCAAAGCCTTCCACACTGAAGAAACAAATGCTGGTGTATCATCGTTACATCAAAATTCAAAACAATGCTGAATGAACAGAGCTATTGCAAATGAAGTGCTTTTTTTAGTAGTAGTGCTCAGTAAGACAACGGATTCATTCCATATTGGGATGTGGGTCCCATTTTTTACACTTCGGGCAAATGCTGTCTTAGAAGCACCTATACGAATGGAATATTCATGTTGAGACTTGCGTAATCGTAAGCTGCGCAATGTTGAACCTATAGTTTTTATATCGTGCATAAGACAGCATTTGTTTCGGTATATATTTATTACTTCGCACGACTTCGTTCTTTGGTTTGGGGTTCGTAACAGTAATTGTACTAAGAGTAGGTATATGGTAGATCACACTCCCCGAAAATTAAAGAAGTTCAAAGAACTGCCGCTGGCACCATCGTGTTAGAGGAACGCGAAAGAATCATCAGCTGCAGTTAAATGTCGTCCGTTAAGAAAATGGCGAACGTAAACAAGCTGTGGATAGTACGTTGTTTTTGCTCTTTACGAAGAGAAATATTCGTATTCTGTAATTAAAACACGCTGTGAAAAGCATGACATTAGCTTTTCTAAATGTAAAATAAGCAGTATTATTAATCATAGAAGAGAAAAATTGTCAAGCATTGCTTTTAACCAGGGCCGCATTAAGGCCTTAATGGACCCCTAGGATAAGACATTTGAGTGGGCCCCTAGACTAAAATATCTGAGTGAGCCCCAAAAAACTTATGACGGTACATTTTATTAAACTGTAGCAATATGTTTGTGATAATTAATACATAGTGCATTCAAACTACAAAATTATCTGCAGAGTTTTCATAACAAATCACTGTATTTCCCGTTGTTCTCATAAGAACATGCGTTAAAAGATTCCTAGATTTCGTCTTGATTTTTCTAATGTTTTAGAGTAGTATACTTTTCTTAGTGCATCATTTTTGTTATGCAATGTGAAACCACAGGGGAACTTTGACCATTAACGGTTCCATGTGCAAATTGGCAGGTCGTCCCGGTGGCGCAGTGGTCTAAGCGATGGCTTCTGATCATTCGTCCGAAAGGGGTCCAGGTTCGAATCCCGGTGAGGCGTGGATGTTGTGTTCGTCTAACGGCCCTGGCTCTTTTCCCTTCCTGAAAGCAGTGACCCTAAATCAGGGACGGGCGACTGCCTATAGCCCATTGAGTTGCTCGCGGTGGTCGTTAAACCTTCAATCAACAAAAAAAAAAAAAAAAGGAGGTGTGAGTGGATGATAATGATAAGGCCGATCCTGTTGTACACAGCGACATAAAATCTTCATCTTGGGATAGTCAATACCTTGAAATCTGTTTGTCTTCGAGCCTCTTTTTATGACCAAGTGGAAAATCATACGAAGCAAATGTAAAACTATTTAATAAACCTCTCTCTCTCTCTATCAACTATTTGCCCAGGCATGTCTCCTGGGCCCTTGGTAATGGTGGGCCCCATGGCTATAGCCCCTGTAGACACCCCCCTTAATCCGGCCCTGCTTTTAACACGAAAAAGAACACCAAGCGAATATCCAAAGTAGGTACGTACTTTTACCATTATTTCAAAGTTAAGGTCTATGATCTTAAAAGAAAATCCACCGGCACAAAGACCAATCACTAAGTCGTTAAATATCTCAGTATCAATTACAAAAAAGGTATTAAACACAGATTTTAATTTGAAAAAATAAATAAAGAAAGAAGCATAATGTTCTCCTTCTTTTCCCCAGGCACGTGGCTTCGCGCAGAACACGGTGTAGACTTCTTTAGGAAAATCCCTTAGCCGAAGACAGATGGAAATTTATTGTCACTATTGATGTAGCATGGATCTACTTGAATGACTGTAACAAAGAAAGTTTGACGTACCACAGAGGTGAAAACACGTGTCAAGACGACAAATCTGCAGCGAGACATTCTGTCCGCGTAGCTCAGTTGGGAGAGCGACTTACTCCGGAGTGAGGGGACACAGTTTCAATACCGTCGCGGACAAACTTGTACGTTACAAAAGGTTGATTAACTATAGCAAAAGAGCAGAAAAAATGTTACGAAGTCAGTTCCAGGAATCCAAAGAAAGTTTCAATAAATGTTTTATGATTATTTCTGGTTTCTCGTACAATGAGAGATCAGAGTTAAGGAAAGCTGAAAACAATGTTAAAATCAATTCTACACATTATCAAAATATTGTTTTAACTTTAACTCCTATATTTAAAGAGGAAATACCATTCCTTTATCCAGAGACCATTCAAAGAGTAGAACTCCATCAGGATAAGGATACCAGTCATATATCCAAATCTATTTCTTTCAACTCTATACCTCTGGCTCATATCCCTTCAAAGTCCCCTGATGTGTCACCAATGGACTATTGTGCCTTCCAACTGCTAAAAAGAGCACTCAGACCTAAAAAAGAGGCGGGTTTCAGGTCTGTACCTTTTGCTGATATGCCTTCAAAGTCCCCTGATGTGTCACCAGTGGATTATTGTGCCTTCTGACTGCTAAAAAGAGCGCCCAGACTTAAAAAGAGACGGGCATAAAGTGTATACCTTTTGCTCATATTCCTTCAAAGTCCCCTGATGTGCCACCAATGGACTATTGTGCTTTCGGACTGCTAAAAAGAGCACTCAGACCAAAAAAGAGACGGGTATCAAGTGTATACCTTTTGCTCATATTCCTTCAAAGTCCCCTGATGTGCCACCAATGGACTATTGTGCTTTCAGACTGCTAAAAAGAGCGCCCAGACTTAAAAAAGAGACGGGCATAAAGTGTATACCTTTTGCTCATATTCCTTCAAAGTCCCCTGATGTGCCACCAATGGACTATTGTGCTTTCAGACTGCTAAAAAGAGCGCCCAGACTTAAAAAAGAGACGGGCATAAAGTGTATACCTTTTGCTCATATTCCTTCAAAGTCCCCTGATGTGCCACCAATGGAATATTGTGTTTTCGGACTGCTAAAAAGAGCACTCAGACCAAAAAAAGAGACGGGTATCAAGTGTATACCTTTTGCTCATATTCCTTCAAAGTCCCCTGATGTGCCTCCAATGGACTATTGTGCTTTCAGACTGCTAAAAGAGCGCCCAGACTTAAAAAGAGACGGGCATAAAGTGTATACCTTTTGCTCATATTCCTTCAAAGTCCCCTGATGTGCCACCAATGGACTATTGTGCTTTCAGACTGCTAAAAAGAGCGCCCAGACTTAAAAGAGACGGGCATAAAGTGTATACCTTTTGCTCATATTCCTTCAAAGTCCCCTGATGTGCCACCAATGGACTATTGTGCTTTCAGACTGCTAAAAAGAGCGCCCAGACTTCAAAAAGAGACGGGCATAAAGTGTATACCTTTTGCTCATATTCCTTCAAAGTCTCCTGATGTGCCACCAATGGACTATTGTGCTTTCGGACTGCTAAAAAGAGCACTCAGACCTAAACGAGAGATGGGTATCAAGAGTATACATTTTGCTGATATTCCTTCAAAGTCCCCTGATGTGTTACCAATCGACTATTGGACCTTCAGATTGCTAAAAAGAGCCCTTAGACCTAAAACAATAATTGGACTACAGAAAGCACTATAAGAGGAGCGGAATAAAATACCTCTACCAATTTCAAGAAATGCCCTGTTATCTTAGATATAGGTGTAAATTCATAGTCCAAAGAAAGGGGTATCACGTAGATAATTTAATAAAGAAATAGTTTTATTTTTTTATCAAATATACTGCTGAAAAATCGTTTTAAAAATGTGTGAACAATATTTGTAGATCAGTCCAGAAAAAGTTATTTAATTGATAGATATGAAAATTAGTTTGAGGTTGAGAGAGATTTGAAAATGTTAGAAAATTTGAAACAAACATTATCGACAAATGAAAAGGAGGAGCCATAGGATCAGTGCTGACAGATTTGGTTTCCTGAATTTTTGAAGGGAAACGTCAACCATTGAAGGGTTGTTTCATCTGATGCCCAATTCTCTAGAGTAATAATAACTTCATTCGCATTTACTTGCCTCTCATTGTCAATCTGGTGCCTTTAGGATGAATTTATTGCTACGTAAAGTGCGCTAATTACAGTCTAAATTTAAGAAACATTATTTCGTGCGCCTAAAGCCATAAACAGCTATTTACTAAACGACAAAGCGTGTGATAAAAGTGGTTGATTACGACATTATTCAGTTTAATGGAGTCTACACCTTCGGTGTTTTAGCAGATTAATCTTTACTTATCACCAAAAGCATTTTTCCTTTGCGTGTGGATTAGCTGCATCAAAAAATTGGTGCAATCTGTATTCTGTCCTAACGGCAACGGTTTTATGAGTTGTTTTCACGCACTTGAGAGGAATGGTTGGATGCTGAAGTGTTCTCGAGAACTGAGTTACTTTGAAATACACTCATCAGCCATAACATTTTGACTATTCTTTCGCCTTGATGACTCTTTGCACCCGGGGAGACATCGACTTCGCTCGATGTGGGAGACGTCTTCAGGTATTCTGCTCCAAATGTACAGAATAACGTCCCGCAATTTAGCGACGGAGATGGCACTGGAGTACGAAATGTTCGATGGGATTCAATTTGGGGAATTCGGAGGCCAGGAGAGCACAAGAGAATTTTGGAAATGATTCTCTAACCATTACTACAGTTCATGAAACTTCAGACACGTGGCGTTGATTTCCGAAGAAGATCGGTGCCGTTCGAATACAGGGTCATAATGCAGGGCGACACCTCAGTCTAAATGATGTCTAAACTCGGGCGTGTATTCAACGAGGATGACAGGACCCAATAATTTTCATGTAAGATGCCCCAGGAAATAACTGAGTGTAGAAGGAAGGACCTCAACAGATACAGCACAGGAAGACCAAAGATGAGTTGGAGGGACTTTTTAAACAATGATAACAGAAAAGAATTTAAAAGAGTGAGATGACGTAGAATAGAACTGAGTGGGAAAGAAGACCCGTTGTGGGGCATTGGTCATAGCGGTGGCTTCTGATCATTCGTTTGAGATGAATCCGAATCCAAATCCCGGTGACGCATGAATGTTCTGTTTTTCTTACGGCATTGGTTCTCTCCCTTCCCTGGAACCAGTGACCCTAAATTAGGGATGGGCGACTGCTTATAACCCATCGAGTTGCTCACGGTGTCCCTCCATCTCATCTTTGGGCACAGGAAGACCTAAGATGAGACAGAGGGACTGTTTAAACAATGATATAAAAGAAAATAAATGTATGAGTGAGATGAAACAGGTTAGAACTGAGTGGAGAATGAAGATCCACAGCAGGGGAAGTCCTAAGATGGGATGAACGGACTGTTTAAACGATATTATAAAAGAAAAGAATTTAAAGATTGAGGTACCACAGGATATTACTGGGGGGAGAAGAAAGATGCACAACAGAAACTGCAGAGGAAAACCTAAGATGAGTTGAAAGGACTGTTTAAACCAGTGGTTCCCAAAGTGGAAAGCCGCGGCTTCCTTACAGGGGCGCCACGAAATATTACAAAGTTTTCATAATTTTATTTTCATTTTCAATTCAATGTGATAGGAACCGCCATCTAGCGGACCTGGTACGAACCAGTAACTCACTTAGTAATAACTGTTTGCAGAAGATTCTACAAATGGTTACTAGATGGCGCTCTACAATTTTACAAGCGTGAGCTCCCCCCTTCCCCACCGCACGATTGTCGCCCGACGGGTGCACGTGTGTGCTCCGCGTGGCCGCTACCGAAAGTAACCTGAGCTTTCGCACCAGCCTCCGTGCTTCTGATAAACATTCCTCCCTCGTTCTCCGAGCGTCTAGAAATGAGACTCAGTCCAGATTTTTCGAGAAGGCCACCAGATCCTTTAAATATGCTCATTCGTTGTCCTTTGTGACTCATTTGGCGGTTAGCAGTCTGTTAAGTTGATGCTCTGTCGCTGAGTTTCGGCGTTTGTAAGCTTTCGGCGTATCAACTGAATATTGTGATTAAGTGAAGTTTTTCTTCTCGTATGTATTTTTAAAAATTGGATCGGATTTTACTACACAGTAATAAGCGTTGTGAAAATAAAGAGGGCACACCCACCGTCAAATAGTGGCAAGAGTGTGAAGAAGCGTAAATATCGAAAATATGGTTAGTTATTTGGATTTTGGTTTAACGTCGACAGAAGTCAATGGTGAAGAGAGGCCACAGTGTGTACTGCGTATGAAACAGCACTTCGCGATGGCTGTCTCGTGGTAATGTTTTGTCTCGTACGTTTGAACTGCGACAGGAAATTTATATTTTTCTTAAAGCGGAAGACCAAGTATACCGAAAATTTTGTGAAGATTTTTGGTAAAACTAGCATACTTGGGATATTTTTGAAAATATTAATGCTCTGAATCTCTCCCTGCAGGGAAGTAACATGCACCGTTTCAAGTCGATTGAGAAAATTTCAGGTTTTATAAAAAATAAACTAAAACTACGGAAAAGAAAAATGAAGGAAGACTGAGGTAAAGAATGTTTCCCCTTGTTGCAACAGTTTTTGACCTCCAACAGAGTTGATTTCTCTCGAGGCACGAAATCCATTTTTGAAGAACACTTATCACAGTTTATCACCTGGTTTGAGAAATATTTTCAGAATGACAATATCGATAAATTTGTATGGATTCAAGATCCATTCCATGCCACTCCTCTCCTCCATCTGAATTTACTGCTGCAGAAGACAATCTTATTGAGTTGTCTTGCGACAATACGTTGAAAACAAAATTTAGCAGCATGGAGTTACATGAATTTTGGGTATCAGTAAGAGATGAATATTCCTTTCTGAGTGGTAATGCTCAGAGGATTTTAATTCCATTTGCGACTTCTTATTTGTGCGAAGCTGTGTTTTTGGCGGTCGCTGTGATAAAAACTAAGTATCGCGCGAAAATCAATGTGGAGAAGGAAATGAGGGTGGCTGTGTCCAGTTTGATTCCAAGATTTGAGAAAATGTGCGGTGATTAATAGGATCATCCATCCCACTAATTATAATTAGTTACATTTTTTCAATTACATTTTTTTGTGATCTTCAATACGTGTTTTATTAATTTTTACTTAAGTGTACTTGTTAGAATTTGACATAGGCAAAGCGTACTTGTTGGAATTTGAAATAGGGCGCCTTGGGGAAAACCTGGATTCAGTAAGGGCGCCGAGAATCGAAAAAGGTTTGGGAACTACTGGTTTAAACGATGATATAAAAGAAAATAATTTAAAGAGTGAGGTAACACAGGACAGGACTGGGTGGAGAATGAAGATCCACCACAGAGACGGCAGAAGAGGACTTAAGGTGAGATGAAAGGACTGTTTAAGCAACGATATAAAAAAAGAATTTAAAGAGTGAGGTAACACAGGACAGGAGAATGAAAATCCACAACAGATACGGCACAGGAAGTCCTAAGATGAGATGGAGGGACTGTTTAGACAATGATATAAAAGAAAAGAATTTAAAGAGTGTGATAACACAGGGCAGGACAGGGCCGGATTAAGGCCCTAGTGGGCCCCTAGGCTACCAAGTCTAAGACATCTGAGTAGGCCCGGAAAGAACATATGACAGAGAATCATTATTGAAGTCCGTTAAAACACGAAACTGTAGCAATACGCTTGTCATAATTAATACGTAGTAGTGTATTCTTCAAACTAATAAATTATCTGCAGAGTTTTCATAAAAAGTCACAGAATTTTCCACTGTTCTCACAAGACTGTCTCACCGGCCCCGTTGTACACAGCGAGATGGAAGATTTACCTTTAGTGAGTGACTGCCTCGAAATCTGTTCGTCTTCTAGCCACTGTTTGTGAACGAGTGGAAATCATACGAGACAAAACTAAAGCTATTTTTCTTCTCTCTATATAAACATATCAGTTGAGTATTATTTGCAGTGTAGCGGCATCTCACCTGGGCTCTTGCTAATGGTGGGCCCCTAGGCTATAGCCGTTACCTCCTAGATTTTGAAGGCCTATCAAGTCGTGACGTCATTTTCAGTGACGTCACAACTCGTGGATTTACTGGTCAAACAGTCCGTGTCTGCATTACCACGCTACGCCTAACCGTGTGACTTGTGATTTTTATGGCTGTCCATGCTTGCGTGAAATTAATAGTGTTCCTTTCCTGTGGTTTGCTTCAACTGACATTTTAATTACAGTTTTTATATACCGGCAATTGAATGAGATAGGTATTTGATTATGCCACATACGTGGTGTGTTACCGGCTGCCTTGGAAATTATTAAACAGGACCCAAAGTTCGTGTGTATGGATTTTCAAAAGACCAAGATTTGTGTTCTAAGTGGATTCGTGCTATTAAAAGGGGTAACTTCACAGTTACATCACATAGTAAGGTATGCACATAGAACATTTTTTAATCGAATTTAAATACAAGACCTCAGTTAATAACACAAGAACTTAGTTAATTAATTTGGTCAAGAATTTGGAAAAAAAAAGCATTTTAGCAAATGGATATTGTTGAGATCAACTTTAAAATGGGTAACAGTGAACACCTCTTGTTTCATATTCATCTTCTGGAGAAATTATATATATATATATATATATATTTTATTGGAGGTTTAATGACCAGCGTGAGCTTCAGCTTCAACAATTTTTATTTGGAGCAAACATGGACAGGAAGATACAGATGGCCTGTGCTTAACAGTTACCAAAAGATAAACAATTAGATAACCTATTTACAATGACAATGAGATATTTACATTATGTGGATGCACTATATACAATGTAAGCAAATTCATAACACTGACAATACTGGACTGAAGGGTTGACTTACTCTATGTACATCATATGTTCTCAATGTGCATCAGCATAGTGCCATCTCTAACAGGTGAACACCAGTACAAGGTATAACTATAAATTTTACAGTGCAAAAACAAACATGTATATTTTGAGCAATCTTGAGAAAAAAAGAAGAAAAGAGCAGAAGGTTTATACTTTTCAGTATCTGAAAGATAAGCGAATAAATGATCTATCCACAATGATGGTGTGAACTCTATACAAATTGAATGCAATATCTCTCTTGTGAAACGCTGTCAAATTACAAAAATAACTATTACTTAGGCTTAAACAAGTGCCTCAATCACAGTGCTATAGATTAACTTGTAATGAACAACAACATATGTACACAACATGCAACGGCATAGGGAAGACACTAATCAGGAGTTACAATTCCATGGTACAACTGTAAGTTTCACAGTGCAAAGAGTAAAGTATATTAGTACAAACAGAACTTGCGTTTTACAGAAAATTTATACTTCGGGTACAATACAAATAATGAAAATATGAAACTGACTCTTTGTACAGCAAATATGCAACACAGCGCAGAATATTATCTAATAGACTTATTATTTCCTGTTAGGCGCATGTGACATGAGAAAAACCACACTGTGTAATATTAACATATAATTGAAATACTATCAAAGCGTTTGCTCCGCACCATGAGCATAAAACTTAAGACATGTAATCGTGACCCAACACGCGAAATGTGCCAAACATAAATTTTACAGTGCAATTAGGAAAGTACATTAGTATATACAAAACTGAGCTTTTGGCATAGCAACTATACTTCAGGTACAGTACAAATAACCGAATGATGAACAATTACCCCCTGCACTACAAAAGTGCTAAACCTTGCAGAACATGGTGTAATCGACTGATCATATCCCTTTATGTACATGTAACATGATCAAAAACCACACTGTGCAAAATCAATAATACAATTTAAACACTATCAAACAGTTGCTTAGCACCGTGAGCAAAAACCATATATTATAAAGCCCGGCAGACATAAGGAAAGTGCCGAAAAAAAAAAAAAAAAAAACTTTAAACTTATTCTAAGTGCCTGTGGTATAACAAGAAACTCACCTACAGGACCTTGTTGGTGAGAAACATGCAAACGTGCAGTAACATTAAGAAGCAATGATGACAAGGGCACCTAAGAACACGATAATCACAAAACTATACTTCAATTAGTCCAAACAATTTCACAGAAGTCAGAACAAAAGTCTAAGGTCTTCTGATGGACCAGAAAACCATTGACGAAAAGGTGACCACACTGACATAAAGTGTGGGATTCGATTCGCTGCCTTAGCAACAGTGAAAGCAAGCCTCAAGCGTGAAGTCAGTCTGTTCCGGAACTGACTGCACATCGCAGCTCCCGCCTGAAAGATGGTAGGCTGTATAGGGGTATAAGCAGTCGCACGTCATTAATTTAGGGTCACTGGTTCCAGGCAAGGGAGAGAGCCAGTACCGTAAAACAAACACAACATCCATGCTCACCGAGATTCGAACCCGGACCCCTTTCGGACGAATGATCAGAGGTCATCGTCAGACCACTGCGCCACCTGGGCAGCTGATTGGAGGTTCAACGACCACCGTGAACAACTCAATGGTCTATAAGCAGCCGCCCATCTCTAATTTCATTTCATTTCATTTTCATTTCATTTATTGCATTTTAGTTGTTACAGACATAATCATAAATATATAACGCAAATAATATATTTTTGTAACAACAGGGAATGAGGAGGGAAAAGGCCTGATAGGCCTGACGTGCTCTCTTCTCCCACAGCATCAAAATTTTCATGAAAATAAAAAAAAATTCAAAAAAACATAAACAAGTCAAGTCCACACAATATCAAACACAGCTAGGCTGGTACTATTAATTAATAAAGGTAATAATACATTATGAGCTTTTGGTCAGTAAGAAATGCCTTGAGTTTTCCTTTAAATATATTAATATTATTAAGTGATACAAAATCAGTAGGAAATGTATTCCATAATGCCGGACCAGTATAATTAACAAATGATCTAAATCGTTCTGTTAGTGTAAACATGGGGATTAGTGTTGTTTTTTGTCTCGTGGAATAATCATGACTGTGAGTACTTATTGTAATTAAATCTTGGTAGTAACCATTTTTAATTCTCAAAAACATTAGTTTACCTGTACTATAGATATGCAATTGTTGAATAGTTAGTATATTAAAATCATTTGGACTGAGTCTAGCCTGAAAGACTGTATTTGAAAATTGAGTATTTTGTAGTTTAAATTGTAATAGTCTTATGAATCTATTTTGTAACGACTGAAGTTTTTTCATATTGTATAAGGTAGTCGATCCCCAAACAGATATACAATAGATTAAATGAGACTGAACTAAAGTGTAGTATAATAAAATCATTAGTTTTGGGGGTAAATTGGCCACTGCACTACTAATAACCCCTATATTTCTTGAGATCTTATTAGAAAGGTAGTGAACATGTGAATTCGATTTTAAATCGTGCTGAATAATGATACCAAGATAGTTATGACTTTGAATAACTTCTATAGATGATCCGAGTAAATTAATATTCTGAATTAAGGAGGTGGGGGTTGACGTACTTGAAAAAATCATTACTTTTGTTTTGTTAATATTGGTTCCAGGGAAGGGAGAGAGCCAGTGCCGTAAGACAAACACAACATCCATGCCTCACCGGGATTCGAACCTGGACCTCTTTCGGACGAATGATCAGAGGCCATCGCTTAGACCTCTGCGCCATCGGGGCTGCTGATTGGAGGTTTAACAACCACCGTGAGCAACTCAATGGGCTATAAGCAGTCACCCGTCCTTAATTTAAGACAACTGACTCCAGGGAAGCGAGAGAGCCAGTGCCGTAAAACAAACACAACATCCATGCTTCACCGGAATTCGAACCCGGACCTCTTTCGGACGAATGATCAGAGGCCATCGGGGCTGCTGATTGGAGGTTTAACAACCACCGTGAGCAACTCAATGGGCTATAAGCAGTCGCCCGTCCTTAAGTTAGGGTCACTGGTTCCAGGGAAGGGACGGAGCCAGTGCCGTAAGACAAACACCACATCCATGTCTCACTGCGATTTGAAACCGGCCCCTTTCGGGCGAATGATCCGAGGCCATCGCTTAGACCACTGCGCCACCGGGGCGGCCTCACGGCATTCGTTAAACCCCCAAAACAAAGTAAAAAAAAATTGTCGCGATAAGTTTTGAGCTTCTGTCAAAAGAAATACTTGTTACATCATTCAATGGGGTGGTTCTGGCGTAAAGAGTTTTCGATCGCTGGTAAAAAAAATTGTCATTCCGGCCTTCACCTTCCTTAGACGTGATTCCTTCTTTATTACACAAAGATGTTCATACGTGTCAAACGCACAGAGCGTCGCCTAACAGGAGGGAGGGGGTACGGTGAGCGGGGAAAAAGCAGGGCTGCTGAATAATTTGACGTCCCTGAATAAACAGGGGGTTTCCTGTTCCAGACGGCAGCCACCTACAAGTCAGCCGCAGCTGCGTTTGAAATTGAGGAGGCCGGTGTAGTTGTTGGGTGGGTGAAAAGAGTGGGTGTCGAGGTGTGGAGAAATAGATGAAGGAATAGTAGTTTGGAATAAGGTGGAATGCACATAAAGAGAGGGGAAAACCTCAGAGATACAAACTCGTCCCAAAGCGCTGTAGGATTAGTACTGCATCTTGCGGAATTGATGCACATGCCTCCAGTTCGCATTCTCTTGTGCGGTAATGGCAGTCAAGTCCCTTACCCAAGTGTAAGATTGTGGGGGAAAGACCCTTATCCCGTTCTTACCCCTTATTACTGCTTTCGTATGCCCCCTCCCTCTCTCTACTCTGACACTCCCCTTCTTCCATTATTTCTCCTTCACCCTAGTTTCCAGCAAGCATGTTCTTCCTCATCCTCTCGCTCTTCTTAAGATGAGAGGTAAGTTGCTTGGAGAAAGCATGAAACGAACAAGGGAGAGAGAATAAAACAAAAATAGGTATAACAGGTTGGCGAATGAAACAACGAAATATGGAATGAAAGAAATGATCCAAAGAATTCAAACATGGAGTCCGAATGTGCACGTGGAAATGATAAAACGGGATGAAGTGAAACAAAGGAAAGAACGCGGAAAAGATATTAAGCTGAAAAAAAGAGAATAATGCTGGGGAGAGTTAAATAAATCGGAGAAATAAAGATTTTCATTTCAATAAGGGAGATAAGAGTGTGGTATGGAAAAGGTAATGGGGGGATGCAGCTTAAAAGCAGAGAACGAAAGAACTTAAGGGAAACATTTAAAGTAATACACAAAGTAAAAGTGGTTTGGAATGAATATTGCATGAGCATATGGCGCATGCGCAGTACCAGTCGCGGATTCCTTGCGTGGTAACACATTTCAGAGTAAAACAGCTCAGCGGAATTACCGATGCTCTATGATAATGATTCCAAAGGGGAGCTTTCTTTTATTGTCATTTACTACTTAAAAAGGAACTTTGAAAGAACTCCTTAAAAAGTTTGAGAGAGTCTAACAGCTGCGGCAATTTCATGTATGTTTGTCTGTCTATCTGACAGCATGTAGTACATACAACAAATTATCAACGTTTATTCACAATTAAATGTTTTATAACATCGACCATAGTTTTGCAATCGAAATATTTTGATCCGTGTTGTTTATGGGTCATGCAAAATGAAATCCCCATGGAAACAAAAAAAAATCTGCTTTCTACACATACGTATATCGTGCAATACATATATGCTCAACTGAGGATTCCTTACAGAAAGAGCTTGGTTTTCTTAAACGAATTTCAGTACACAGAGGATATCCCTTCCGTGATAGACAAAGCTGTCCAAAAATTTAGGAAACCGAAACATGTCTGCTCGCTCACACCGATAGACCACTTAATACGACAGAACTGGCGGTTATCCCATTTGCTCCTCAGATTTACTTTGGAATATCAAAAATTCTCAAGAGTTTATATTTCAAAGTTATTTTCAAACCCATAAACAAGATAAATTTTTACGGATTAAAAGACTACGTCGAAGACATAAATTCCAAGGGAATTTATCAGATACCTTGTGAATGTGGACTTTCATATATATAGGACAGACCCGCAGGGCTTTAGGTTTCCGTGTGAAGGAATACAAGACTTACGTACGGAACTGTGAACTGAACAAGTCATCAATAGCCCAACATTGTCACGAAAATAACCATAAATTTTTGTTTGGAAATGCTATGCTTATTGATAAACCTGACTCTACTATCAAGCTTAATGTATTAGAAGCTTTCCACATATACCGGAACTCTTCATGGCTTGTCAACGACATGGAGTCTACCCCATTTCTTTCAAGCACGTGGAAACAACTCAACAAAATCTGTGACCTTCAGAACTCTGATGATGTCACAATGATTTGAACGTTTACTCTTCAAGGACAAGAAGTCATAGCCGTCTATACACGATTCTACGCTTTAAATAAAGAGTTAAAACATTTGCGGGTTAAAACTATTTATTTACAATAAAAATATCTAAAACATAAGACCTTTCGTATCTACACTAGCTCCACCCTCAGTTGAAAGACAAATGAACAAGCTAATTACAAACAATACCGTCTGAGCATGATTTATTAAAAGATGAATATGTACAAAATAAAACCATAAGTACTTTCAAGGTGACGATCACCTCATTTTCAGACATGTGATCATATGTAGAGGATTTTAGGAAGGGAGTATCTGACCCCAGGTCTTAAACAACCCTTTGAAATAGGAAGCTAGGAGATTTGGGCTAGAGTGCCCGATAGGAAAGTGACACGGAAGCGAGGTAGAAGACGCCCTTATTTACTACCGGGGGCCAGTACCCGGGGTCCGACGGCTTAACGTGCTCATACAATGCTATAGTAGATCAGATCAGATCATATGTAGAGGATTTTAGGAAGGGAGTGTCTGACCCCAGGTCTTAAACAACCCTTAGAAATAGGAAGCTAGGAGATTTGGGCTAGAGTGCCCGATAGGAAAGTGACACGGAAGCGAGGTAGAAGACGCCCTTATTTACTACCGGGGGCCAGTATCCGGGGTCCGACGGCTTAACGTGCTCATACAATGCTATAGTAGATCAGATCAGATCATATGTAGAGGATTTTAGGAAGGGAGTGTCTGACCCCAGGTCTTAAACAACCCTTAGAAATAGGAAGCTAGGAGATTTGGGCTAGAGTGCCCGATAGGAAAGTGACACGGAAGCGAGGTAGAAGACGCCCTTATTTACTACCGGGGGCCAGTACCCGGGGTCCGACGGCTTAACGTGCTCATACAATGCTATAGTAGATCAGATCAGATCATATGTAGAGGATTTTAGGAAGGGAGTGTCTGACCCCAGGTCTTAAACAACCCTTAGAAATAGGAAGCTAGGAGATTTGGGCTAGAGTGCCCGATAGGAAAGTGACACGGAAGCGAGGTAGAAGACGCCCTTATTTACTACCGGGGGGCCAGTACCCGGGGTCCGACGGCTTAACGTGCTCATACAATGCTATAGTAGATCAGATCAGATCATATGTAGAGGATTTTAGGAAGGGAGTGTCTGACCCCAGGTCTTAAACAACCCTTAGAAATAGGAAGCTAGGAGATTTGGGCTAGAGTGCCCGATAGGAAAGTGACACGGAAGCGAGGTAGAAGACGCCCTTATTTACTACCGGGGGCCAGTACCCGGGGTCCGACGGCTTAACGTGCTCATACAATGCTATAGTAGATCAGATCAGATCATATGTAGAGGATTTTAGGAAGGGAGTGTCTGACCCCAGGTCTTAAACAACCCTTAGAAATAGGAAGCTAGGAGATTTGGGCTAGAGTGCCCGATAGGAAAGTGACACGGAAGCGAGGTAGAAGACGCCCTTATTTACTACCGGGGGCCAGTACCCGGGGTCCGACGGCTTAACGTGCTCATACAATGCTATAGTAGATCAGATCAGATCATATGTAGAGGATTTTAGGAAGGGAGTGTCTGACCCCAGGTCTTAAACAACCCTTAGAAATAGGAAGCTAGGAGATTTGGGCTAGAGTGCCCGATAGGAAAGTGACACGGAAGCGAGGTAGAAGACGCCCTTATTTACTACCGGGGGCCAGTACCCGGGGTCCGACGGCTTAACGTGCTCATACAATGCTATAGTAGATCAGATCAGATCATATGTAGAGGATTTTAGGAAGGGAGTGTCTGACCCCAGGTCTTAAACAACCCTTAGAAATAGGAAGCTAGGAGATTTGGGCTAGAGTGCCCGATAGGAAAGTGACACGGAAGCGAGGTAGAAGACGCCCTTATTTACTACCGGGGGGCCAGTACCCGGGGTCCGACGGCTTAACGTGCTCATACAATGCTATAGTAGATCAGATCAGATCATATGTAGAGGATTTTAGGAAGGGAGTGTCTGACCCCAGGTCTTAAACAACCCTTAGAAATAGGAAGCTAGGAGATTTGGGCTAGAGTGCCCGATAGGAAAGTGACACGGAAGCGAGGTAGAAGACGCCCTTATTTACTACCGGGGGGCCAGTACCCGGGGTCCGACGGCTTAACGTGCTCATACAATGCTATAGTAGATCAGATCAGATCATATGTAGAGGATTTTAGGAAGGGAGTGTCTGACCCCAGGTCTTAAACAACCCTTAGAAATAGGAAGCTAGGAGATTTGGGCTAGAGTGCCCGATAGGAAAGTGACACGGAAGCGAGGTAGAAGACGCCCTTATTTACTACCGGGGGGCCAGTACCCGGGGTCCGACGGCTTAACGTGCTCATACAATGCTATAGTAGATCAGATCAGATCATATGTAGAGGATTTTAGGAAGGGAGTGTCTGACCCCAGGTCTTAAACAACCCTTAGAAATAGGAAGCTAGGAGATTTGGGCTAGAGTGCCCGATAGGAAAGTGACACGGAAGCGAGGTAGAAGACGCCCTTATTTACTACCGGGGGCCAGTACCCGGGGTCCGACGGCTTAACGTGCTCATACAATGCTATAGTAGATCAGATCAGATCATATGTAGAGGATTTTAGGAAGGGAGTGTCTGACCCCAGGTCTTAAACAACCCTTAGAAATAGGAAGCTAGGAGATTTGGGCTAGAGTGCCCGATAGGAAAGTGACACGGAAGGAGGTAGAAGACGCCCTTATTTACTACCGGGGGCCAGTACCCGGGGTCCGACGGCTTAACGTGCTCATACAATGCTATAGTAGATCAGATCAGATCATATGTAGAGGATTTTAGGAAGGGAGTGTCTGACCCCAGGTCTTAAACAACCCTTAGAAATAGGAAGCTAGGAGATTTGGGCTAGAGTGCCCGATAGGAAAGTGACACGGAAGCGAGGTAGAAGACGCCCTTATTTACTACCGGGGGGCCAGTACCCGGGGTCCGACGGCTTAACGTGCTCATACAATGCTATAGTAGATCAGATCAGATCATATGTAGAGGATTTTAGGAAGGGAGTGTCTGACCCCAGGTCTTAAACAACCCTTAGAAATAGGAAGCTAGGAGATTTGGGCTAGAGTGCCCGATAGGAAAGTGACACGGAAGCGAGGTAGAAGACGCCCTTATTTACTACCGGGGGCCAGTACCCGGGGTCCGACGGCTTAACGTGCTCATACAATGCTATAGTAGATCAGATCAGATCATATGTAGAGGATTTTAGGAAGGGAGTGTCTGACCCCAGGTCTTAAACAACCCTTAGAAATAGGAAGCTAGGAGATTTGGGCTAGAGTGCCCGATAGGAAAGTGACACGGAAGCGAGGTAGAAGACGCCCTTATTTACTACCGGGGGGCCAGTACCCGGGGTCCGACGGCTTAACGTGCTCATACAATGCTATAGTAGATCAGATCAGATCATATGTAGAGGATTTTAGGAAGGAGTGTCTGACCCCAGGTCTTAAACAACCCTTAGAAATAGGAAGCTAGGAGATTTGGGCTAGAGTGCCCGATAGGAAAGTGACACGGAAGCGAGGTAGAAGACGCCCTTATTTACTACCGGGGGCCAGTACCCGGGGTCCGACGGCTTAACGTGCTCATACAATGCTATAGTAGATCAGATCAGATCATATGTAGAGGATTTTAGGAAGGGAGTGTCTGACCCCAGGTCTTAAACAACCCTTAGAAATAGGAAGCTAGGAGATTTGGGCTAGAGTGCCCGATAGGAAAGTGACACGGAAGCGAGGTAGAAGACGCCCTTATTTACTACCGGGGGGCCAGTACCCGGGGTCCGACGGCTTAACGTGCTCATACAATGCTATAGTAGATCAGATCAGATCATATGTAGAGGATTTTAGGAAGGGAGTGTCTGACCCCAGGTCTTAAACAACCCTTAGAAATAGGAAGCTAGGAGATTTGGGCTAGAGTGCCCGATAGGAAAGTGACACGGAAGCGAGGTAGAAGACGCCCTTATTTACTACCGGGGGCCAGTACCCGGGGTCCGACGGCTTAACGTGCTCATACAATGCTATAGTAGATCAGATCAGATCATATGTAGAGGATTTTAGGAAGGGAGTGTCTGACCCCAGGTCTTAAACAACCCTTAGAAATAGGAAGCTAGGAGATTTGGGCTAGAGTGCCCGATAGGAAAGTGACACGGAAGCGAGGTAGAAGACGCCCTTATTTACTACCGGGGGCCAGTACCCGGGGTCCGACGGCTTAACGTGCTCATACAATGCTATAGTAGATCAGATCAGATCATATGTAGAGGATTTTAGGAAGGGAGTGTCTGACCCCAGGTCTTAAACAACCCTTAGAAATAGGAAGCTAGGAGATTTGGGCTAGAGTGCCCGATAGGAAAGTGACACGGAAGCGAGGTAGAAGACGCCCTTATTTACTACCGGGGGCCAGTACCCGGGGTCCGACGGCTTAACGTGCTCATACAATGCTATAGTAGATCAGATCAGATCATATGTAGAGGATTTTAGGAAGGGAGTGTCTGACCCCAGGTCTTAAACAACCCTTAGAAATAGGAAGCTAGGAGATTTGGGCTAGAGTGCCCGATAGGAAAGTGACACGGAAGCGAGGTAGAAGACGCCCTTATTTACTACCGGGGGCCAGTACCCGGGGTCCGACGGCTTAACGTGCTCATACAATGCTATAGTAGATCAGATCAGATCATATGTAGAGGATTTTAGGAAGGGAGTGTCTGACCCCAGGTCTTAAACAACCCTTAGAAATAGGAAGCTAGGAGATTTGGGCTAGAGTGCCCGATAGGAAAGTGACACGGAAGCGAGGTAGAAGACGCCCTTATTTACTACCGGGGGCCAGTACCCGGGGTCCGACGGCTTAACGTGCTCATACAATGCTATAGTAGATCAGATCAGATCATATGTAGAGGATTTTAGGAAGGGAGTGTCTGACCCCAGGTCTTAAACAACCCTTAGAAATAGGAAGCTAGGAGATTTGGGCTAGAGTGCCCGATAGGAAAGTGACACGGAAGCGAGGTAGAAGACGCCCTTATTTACTACCGGGGGGCCAGTACCCGGGGTCCGACGGCTTAACGTGCTCATACAATGCTATAGTAGATCAGATCAGATCATATGTAGAGGATTTTAGGAAGGGAGTGTCTGACCCCAGGTCTTAAACAACCCTTAGAAATAGGAAGCTAGGAGATTTGGGCTAGAGTGCCCGATAGGAAAGTGACACGGAAGGAGGTAGAAGACGCCCTTATTTACTACCGGGGGGCCAGTACCCGGGGTCCGACGGCTTAACGTGCTCATACAATGCTATAGTAGATCAGATCAGATCATATGTAGAGGATTTTAGGAAGGGAGTGTCTGACCCCAGGTCTTAAACAACCCTTAGAAATAGGAAGCTAGGAGATTTGGGCTAGAGTGCCCGATAGGAAAGTGACACGGAAGCGAGGTAGAAGACGCCCTTATTTACTACCGGGGGCCAGTACCCGGGGTCCGACGGCTTAACGTGCTCATACAATGCTATAGTAGATCAGATCAGATCATATGTAGAGGATTTTAGGAAGGGAGTGTCTGACCCCAGGTCTTAAACAACCCTTAGAAATAGGAAGCTAGGAGATTTGGGCTAGAGTGCCCGATAGGAAAGTGACACGGAAGCGAGGTAGAAGACGCCCTTATTTACTACCGGGGGGCCAGTACCCGGGGTCCGACGGCTTAACGTGCTCATACAATGCTATAGTAGATCAGATCAGATCATATGTAGAGGATTTTAGGAAGGGAGTGTCTGACCCCAGGTCTTAAACAACCCTTAGAAATAGGAAGCTAGGAGATTTGGGCTAGAGTGCCCGATAGGAAAGTGACACGGAAGCGAGGTAGAAGACGCCCTTATTTACTACCGGGGGCCAGTACCCGGGGTCCGACGGCTTAACGTGCTCATACAATGCTATAGTAGATCAGATCAGATCATATGTAGAGGATTTTAGGAAGGGAGTGTCTGACCCCAGGTCTTAAACAACCCTTAGAAATAGGAAGCTAGGAGATTTGGGCTAGAGTGCCCGATAGGAAAGTGACACGGAAGCGAGGTAGAAGACGCCCTTATTTACTACCGGGGGCCAGTACCCGGGGTCCGACGGCTTAACGTGCTCATACAATGCTATAGTAGATCAGATCAGATCATATGTAGAGGATTTTAGGAAGGGAGTGTCTGACCCCAGGTCTTAAACAACCCTTAGAAATAGGAAGCTAGGAGATTTGGGCTAGAGTGCCCGATAGGAAAGTGACACGGAAGCGAGGTAGAAGACGCCCTTATTTACTACCGGGGGCCAGTACCCGGGGTCCGACGGCTTAACGTGCTCATACAATGCTATAGTAGATCAGATCAGATCATATGTAGAGGATTTTAGGAAGGGAGTGTCTGACCCCAGGTCTTAAACAACCCTTAGAAATAGGAAGCTAGGAGATTTGGGCTAGAGTGCCCGATAGGAAAGTGACACGGAAGCGAGGTAGAAGACGCCCTTATTTACTACCGGGGGCCAGTACCCGGGGTCCGACGGCTTAACGTGCTCATACAATGCTATAGTAGATCAGATCAGATCATATGTAGAGGATTTTAGGAAGGGAGTGTCTGACCCCAGGTCTTAAACAACCCTTAGAAATAGGAAGCTAGGAGATTTGGGCTAGAGTGCCCGATAGGAAAGTGACACGGAAGCGAGGTAGAAGACGCCCTTATTTACTACCGGGGGCCAGTACCCGGGGTCCGACGGCTTAACGTGCTCATACAATGCTATAGTAGATCAGATCAGATCATATGTAGAGGATTTTAGGAAGGGAGTGTCTGACCCCAGGTCTTAAACAACCCTTAGAAATAGGAAGCTAGGAGATTTGGGCTAGAGTGCCCGATAGGAAAGTGACACGGAAGCGAGGTAGAAGACGCCCTTATTTACTACCGGGGGGCCAGTACCCGGGGTCCGACGGCTTAACGTGCTCATACAATGCTATAGTAGATCAGATCAGATCATATGTAGAGGATTTTAGGAAGGGAGTGTCTGACCCCAGGTCTTAAACAACCCTTAGAAATAGGAAGCTAGGAGATTTGGGCTAGAGTGCCCGATAGGAAAGTGACACGGAAGCGAGGTAGAAGACGCCCTTATTTACTACCGGGGGCCAGTACCCGGGGTCCGACGGCTTAACGTGCTCATACAATGCTATAGTAGATCAGATCAGATCATATGTAGAGGATTTTAGGAAGGGAGTGTCTGACCCCAGGTCTTAAACAACCCTTAGAAATAGGAAGCTAGGAGATTTGGGCTAGAGTGCCCGATAGGAAAGTGACACGGAAGCGAGGTAGAAGACGCCCTTATTTACTACCGGGGGCCAGTACCCGGGGTCCGACGGCTTAACGTGCTCATACAATGCTATAGTAGATCAGATCAGATCATATGTAGAGGATTTTAGGAAGGGAGTGTCTGACCCCAGGTCTTAAACAACCCTTAGAAATAGGAAGCTAGGAGATTTGGGCTAGAGTGCCCGATAGGAAAGTGACACGGAAGCGAGGTAGAAGACGCCCTTATTTACTACCGGGGGCCAGTACCCGGGGTCCGACGGCTTAACGTGCTCATACAATGCTATAGTAGATCAGATCAGATCATATGTAGAGGATTTTAGGAAGGGAGTGTCTGACCCCAGGTCTTAAACAACCCTTAGAAATAGGAAGCTAGGAGATTTGGGCTAGAGTGCCCGATAGGAAAGTGACACGGAAGCGAGGTAGAAGACGCCCTTATTTACTACCGGGGGCCAGTACCCGGGGTCCGACGGCTTAACGTGCTCATACAATGCTATAGTAGATCAGATCAGATCATATGTAGAGGATTTTAGGAAGGGAGTGTCTGACCCCAGGTCTTAAACAACCCTTAGAAATAGGAAGCTAGGAGATTTGGGCTAGAGTGCCCGATAGGAAAGTGACACGGAAGCGAGGTAGAAGACGCCCTTATTTACTACCGGGGGCCAGTACCCGGGGTCCGACGGCTTAACGTGCTCATACAATGCTATAGTAGATCAGATCAGATCATATGTAGAGGATTTTAGGAAGGGAGTGTCTGACCCCAGGTCTTAAACAACCCTTAGAAATAGGAAGCTAGGAGATTTGGGCTAGAGTGCCCGATAGGAAAGTGACACGGAAGCGAGGTAGAAGACGCCCTTATTTACTACCGGGGGCCAGTACCCGGGGTCCGACGGCTTAACGTGCTCATACAATGCTATAGTAGATCAGATCAGATCATATGTAGAGGATTTTAGGAAGGGAGTGTCTGACCCCAGGTCTTAAACAACCCTTAGAAATAGGAAGCTAGGAGATTTGGGCTAGAGTGCCCGATAGGAAAGTGACACGGAAGCGAGGTAGAAGACGCCCTTATTTACTACCGGGGGCCAGTACCCGGGGTCCGACGGCTTAACGTGCTCATACAATGCTATAGTAGATCAGATCAGATCATATGTAGAGGATTTTAGGAAGGGAGTGTCTGACCCCAGGTCTTAAACAACCCTTAGAAATAGGAAGCTAGGAGATTTGGGCTAGAGTGCCCGATAGGAAAGTGACACGGAAGCGAGGTAGAAGACGCCCTTATTTACTACCGGGGGCCAGTACCCGGGGTCCGACGGCTTAACGTGCTCATACAATGCTATAGTAGATCAGATCAGATCATATGTAGAGGATTTTAGGAAGGGAGTGTCTGACCCCAGGTCTTAAACAACCCTTAGAAATAGGAAGCTAGGAGATTTGGGCTAGAGTGCCCGATAGGAAAGTGACACGGAAGCGAGGTAGAAGACGCCCTTATTTACTACCGGGGGGCCAGTACCCGGGGTCCGACGGCTTAACGTGCTCATACAATGCTATAGTAGATCAGATCAGATCATATGTAGAGGATTTTAGGAAGGGAGTGTCTGACCCCAGGTCTTAAACAACCCTTAGAAATAGGAAGCTAGGAGATTTGGGCTAGAGTGCCCGATAGGAAAGTGACACGGAAGGAGGTAGAAGACGCCCTTATTTACTACCGGGGGCCAGTACCCGGGGTCCGACGGCTTAACGTGCTCATACAATGCTATAGTAGATCAGATCAGATCATATGTAGAGGATTTTAGGAAGGGAGTGTCTGACCCCAGGTCTTAAACAACCCTTAGAAATAGGAAGCTAGGAGATTTGGGCTAGAGTGCCCGATAGGAAAGTGACACGGAAGCGAGGTAGAAGACGCCCTTATTTACTACCGGGGGGCCAGTACCCGGGGTCCGACGGCTTAACGTGCTCATACAATGCTATAGTAGATCAGATCAGATCATATGTAGAGGATTTTAGGAAGGGAGTGTCTGACCCCAGGTCTTAAACAACCCTTAGAAATAGGAAGCTAGGAGATTTGGGCTAGAGTGCCCGATAGGAAAGTGACACGGAAGCGAGGTAGAAGACGCCCTTATTTACTACCGGGGGGCCAGTACCCGGGGTCCGACGGCTTAACGTGCTCATACAATGCTATAGTAGATCAGATCAGATCATATGTAGAGGATTTTAGGAAGGGAGTGTCTGACCCCAGGTCTTAAACAACCCTTAGAAATAGGAAGCTAGGAGATTTGGGCTAGAGTGCCCGATAGGAAAGTGACACGGAAGCGAGGTAGAAGACGCCCTTATTTACTACCGGGGGGCCAGTACCCGGGGTCCGACGGCTTAACGTGCTCATACAATGCTATAGTAGATCAGATCAGATCATATGTAGAGGATTTTAGGAAGGGAGTGTCTGACCCCAGGTCTTAAACAACCCTTAGAAATAGGAAGCTAGGAGATTTGGGCTAGAGTGCCCGATAGGAAAGTGACACGGAAGCGAGGTAGAAGACGCCCTTATTTACTACCGGGGGCCAGTACCCGGGGTCCGACGGCTTAACGTGCTCATACAATGCTATAGTAGATCAGATCAGATCATATGTAGAGGATTTTAGGAAGGGAGTGTCTGACCCCAGGTCTTAAACAACCCTTAGAAATAGGAAGCTAGGAGATTTGGGCTAGAGTGCCCGATAGGAAAGTGACACGGAAGCGAGGTAGAAGACGCCCTTATTTACTACCGGGGGGCCAGTACCCGGGGTCCGACGGCTTAACGTGCTCATACAATGCTATAGTAGATCAGATCAGATCATATGTAGAGGATTTTAGGAAGGGAGTGTCTGACCCCAGGTCTTAAACAACCCTTAGAAATAGGAAGCTAGGAGATTTGGGCTAGAGTGCCCGATAGGAAAGTGACACGGAAGCGAGGTAGAAGACGCCCTTATTTACTACCGGGGGCCAGTACCCGGGGTCCGACGGCTTAACGTGCTCATACAATGCTATAGTAGATCAGATCAGATCATATGTAGAGGATTTTAGGAAGGGAGTGTCTGACCCCAGGTCTTAAACAACCCTTAGAAATAGGAAGCTAGGAGATTTGGGCTAGAGTGCCCGATAGGAAAGTGACACGGAAGCGAGGTAGAAGACGCCCTTATTTACTACCGGGGGCCAGTACCCGGGGTCCGACGGCTTAACGTGCTCATACAATGCTATAGTAGATCAGATCAGATCATATGTAGAGGATTTTAGGAAGGGAGTGTCTGACCCCAGGTCTTAAACAACCCTTAGAAATAGGAAGCTAGGAGATTTGGGCTAGAGTGCCCGATAGGAAAGTGACACGGAAGGAGGTAGAAGACGCCCTTATTTACTACCGGGGGCCAGTACCCGGGGTCCGACGGCTTAACGTGCTCATACAATGCTATAGTAGATCAGATCAGATCATATGTAGAGGATTTTAGGAAGGGAGTGTCTGACCCCAGGTCTTAAACAACCCTTAGAAATAGGAAGCTAGGAGATTTGGGCTAGAGTGCCCGATAGGAAAGTGACACGGAAGCGAGGTAGAAGACGCCCTTATTTACTACCGGGGGCCAGTACCCGGGGTCCGACGGCTTAACGTGCTCATACAATGCTATAGTAGATCAGATCAGATCATATGTAGAGGATTTTAGGAAGGGAGTGTCTGACCCCAGGTCTTAAACAACCCTTAGAAATAGGAAGCTAGGAGATTTGGGCTAGAGTGCCCGATAGGAAAGTGACACGGAAGCGAGGTAGAAGACGCCCTTATTTACTACCGGGGGCCAGTACCCGGGGTCCGACGGCTTAACGTGCTCATACAATGCTATAGTAGATCAGATCAGATCATATGTAGAGGATTTTAGGAAGGGAGTGTCTGACCCCAGGTCTTAAACAACCCTTAGAAATAGGAAGCTAGGAGATTTGGGCTAGAGTGCCCGATAGGAAAGTGACACGGAAGCGAGGTAGAAGACGCCCTTATTTACTACCGGGGGGCCAGTACCCGGGGTCCGACGGCTTAACGTGCTCATACAATGCTATAGTAGATCAGATCAGATCATATGTAGAGGATTTTAGGAACGGAGTGTCTGACCCCAGGTCTTAAACAACCCTTAGAAATAGGAAGCTAGGAGATTTGGGCTAGAGTGCCCGATAGGAAAGTGACACGGAAGCGAGGTAGAAGACGCCCTTATTTACTACCGGGGGGCCAGTACCCGGGGTCCGACGGCTTAACGTGCTCATACAATGCTATAGTAGATCAGATCAGATCATATGTAGAGGATTTTAGGAAGGGAGTGTCTGACCCCAGGTCTTAAACAACCCTTAGAAATAGGAAGCTAGGAGATTTGGGCTAGAGTGCCCGATAGGAAAGTGACACGGAAGCGAGGTAGAAGACGCCCTTATTTACTACCGGGGGCCAGTACCCGGGGTCCGACGGCTTAACGTGCTCATACAATGCTATAGTAGATCAGATCAGATCATATGTAGAGGATTTTAGGAAGGGAGTGTCTGACCCCAGGTCTTAAACAACCCTTAGAAATAGGAAGCTAGGAGATTTGGGCTAGAGTGCCCGATAGGAAAGTGACACGGAAGGAGGTAGAAGACGCCCTTATTTACTACCGGGGGCCAGTACCCGGGGTCCGACGGCTTAACGTGCTCATACAATGCTATAGTAGATCAGATCAGATCATATGTAGAGGATTTTAGGAAGGGAGTGTCTGACCCCAGGTCTTAAACAACCCTTAGAAATAGGAAGCTAGGAGATTTGGGCTAGAGTGCCCGATAGGAAAGTGACACGGAAGCGAGGTAGAAGACGCCCTTATTTACTACCGGGGGCCAGTACCCGGGGTCCGACGGCTTAACGTGCTCATACAATGCTATAGTAGATCAGATCAGATCATATGTAGAGGATTTTAGGAAGGGAGTGTCTGACCCCAGGTCTTAAACAACCCTTAGAAATAGGAAGCTAGGAGATTTGGGCTAGAGTGCCCGATAGGAAAGTGACACGGAAGCGAGGTAGAAGACGCCCTTATTTACTACCGGGGGCCAGTACCCGGGGTCCGACGGCTTAACGTGCTCATACAATGCTATAGTAGATCAGATCAGATCATATGTAGAGGATTTTAGGAAGGGAGTGTCTGACCCCAGGTCTTAAACAACCCTTAGAAATAGGAAGCTAGGAGATTTGGGCTAGAGTGCCCGATAGGAAAGTGACACGGAAGCGAGGTAGAAGACGCCCTTATTTACTACCGGGGGGCCAGTACCCGGGGTCCGACGGCTTAACGTGCTCATACAATGCTATAGTAGATCAGATCAGATCATATGTAGAGGATTTTAGGAAGGGAGTGTCTGACCCCAGGTCTTAAACAACCCTTAGAAATAGGAAGCTAGGAGATTTGGGCTAGAGTGCCCGATAGGAAAGTGACACGGAAGCGAGGTAGAAGACGCCCTTATTTACTACCGGGGGGCCAGTACCCGGGGTCCGACGGCTTAACGTGCTCATACAATGCTATAGTAGATCAGATCAGATCATATGTAGAGGATTTTAGGAAGGGAGTGTCTGACCCCAGGTCTTAAACAACCCTTAGAAATAGGAAGCTAGGAGATTTGGGCTAGAGTGCCCGATAGGAAAGTGACACGGAAGGAGGTAGAAGACGCCCTTATTTACTACCGGGGGCCAGTACCCGGGGTCCGACGGCTTAACGTGCTCATACAATGCTATAGTAGATCAGATCAGATCATATGTAGAGGATTTTAGGAAGGGAGTGTCTGACCCCAGGTCTTAAACAACCCTTAGAAATAGGAAGCTAGGAGATTTGGGCTAGAGTGCCCGATAGGAAAGTGACACGGAAGGAGGTAGAAGACGCCCTTATTTACTACCGGGGGCCAGTACCCGGGGTCCGACGGCTTAACGTGCTCATACAATGCTATAGTAGATCAGATCAGATCATATGTAGAGGATTTTAGGAAGGGAGTGTCTGACCCCAGGTCTTAAACAACCCTTAGAAATAGGAAGCTAGGAGATTTGGGCTAGAGTGCCCGATAGGAAAGTGACACGGAAGGAGGTAGAAGACGCCCTTATTTACAACCGGGGGGCCAGTACCCCGGGTCCGACGGCTTAACGTGCTCATACAATGCTATAGTAGATCAGATCAGATCATATGTAGAGGATTTTAGGAAGGGAGTGTCTGACCCCAGGTCTTAAACAACCCTTAGAAATAGGAAGCTAGGAGATTTGGGCTAGAGTGCCCGATAGGAAAGTGACACGGAAGGAGGTAGAAGACGCCCTTATTTACTACCGGGGGCCAGTACCCGGGGTCCGACGGCTTAACGTGCTCATACAATGCTATAGTAGATCAGATCAGATCATATGTAGAGGATTTTAGGAAGGGAGTGTCTGACCCCAGGTCTTAAACAACCCTTAGAAATAGGAAGCTAGGAGATTTGGGCTAGAGTGCCCGATAGGAAAGTGACACGGAAGGAGGTAGAAGACGCCCTTATTTACTACCGGGGGCCAGTACCCCGGGTCCGACGGCTTAACGTGCTCATACAATGCTATAGTAGATCAGATCAGATCATATGTAGAGGATTTTAGGAAGGGAGTGTCTGACCCCAGGTCTTAAACAACCCTTAGAAATAGGAAGCTAGGAGATTTGGGCTAGAGTGCCCGATAGGAAAGTGACACGGAAGCGAGGTAGAAGACGCCCTTATTTACTACCGGGGGCCAGTACCCGGGGTCCGACGGCTTAACGTGCTCATACAATGCTATAGTAGATCAGATCAGATCATATGTAGAGGATTTTAGGAAGGGAGTGTCTGACCCCAGGTCTTAAACAACCCTTAGAAATAGGAAGCTAGGAGATTTGGGCTAGAGTGCCCGATAGGAAAGTGACACGGAAGCGAGGTAGAAGACGCCCTTATTTACTACCGGGGGGCCAGTACCCGGGGTCCGACGGCTTAACGTGCTCATACAATGCTATAGTAGATCAGATCAGATCATATGTAGAGGATTTTAGGAAGGGAGTGTCTGACCCCAGGTCTTAAACAACCCTTAGAAATAGGAAGCTAGGAGATTTGGGCTAGAGTGCCCGATAGGAAAGTGACACGGAAGGAGGTAGAAGACGCCCTTATTTACTACCGGGGGCCAGTACCCCGTGTCCGACGGCTTAACGTGCTCATACAATGCTATAGTAGATCAGATCAGATCATATGTAGAGGATTTTAGGAACGGAGTGTCTGACCCCAGGTCTTAAACAACCCTTAGAAATAGGAAGCTAGGAGATTTGGGCTAGAGTGCCCGATAGGAAAGTGACACGGAAGCGAGGTAGAAGACGCCCTTATTTACTACCGGGGGGCCAGTACCCGGGGTCCGACGGCTTAACGTGCTCATACAATGCTATAGTAGATCAGATCAGATCATATGTAGAGGATTTTAGGAAGGGAGTGTCTGACCCCAGGTCTTAAACAACCCTTAGAAATAGGAAGCTAGGAGATTTGGGCTAGAGTGCCCGATAGGAAAGTGACACGGAAGGAGGTAGAAGACGCCCTTATTTACTACCGGGGGGCCAGTACCCGGGGTCCGACGGCTTAACGTGCTCATACAATGCTATAGTAGATCAGATCAGATCATATGTAGAGGATTTTAGGAAGGGAGTGTCTGACCCCAGGTCTTAAACAACCCTTAGAAATAGGAAGCTAGGAGATTTGGGCTAGAGTGCCCGATAGGAAAGTGACACGGAAGCGAGGTAGAAGACGCCCTTATTTACTACCGGGGGCCAGTACCCGGGGTCCGACGGCTTAACGTGCTCATACAATGCTATAGTAGATCAGATCAGATCATATGTAGAGGATTTTAGGAAGGGAGTGTCTGACCCCAGGTCTTAAACAACCCTTAGAAATAGGAAGCTAGGAGATTTGGGCTAGAGTGCCCGATAGGAAAGTGACACGGAAGCGAGGTAGAAGACGCCCTTATTTACTACCGGGGGGCCAGTACCCGGGGTCCGACGGCTTAACGTGCTCATACAATGCTATAGTAGATCAGATCAGATCATATGTAGAGGATTTTAGGAAGGGAGTGTCTGACCCCAGGTCTTAAACAACCCTTAGAAATAGGAAGCTAGGAGATTTGGGCTAGAGTGCCCGATAGGAAAGTGACACGGAAGCGAGGTAGAAGACGCCCTTATTTACTACCGGGGGCCAGTACCCGGGGTCCGACGGCTTAACGTGCTCATACAATGCTATAGTAGATCAGATCAGATCATATGTAGAGGATTTTAGGAACGGGAGTGTCTGACCCCAGGTCTTAAACAACCCTTAGAAATAGGAAGCTAGGAGATTTGGGCTAGAGTGCCCGATAGGAAAGTGACACGGAAGGAGGTAGAAGACGCCCTTATTTACTACCGGGGGGCCAGTACCCGGGGTCCGACGGCTTAACGTGCTCATACAATGCTATAGTAGATCAGATCAGATCATATGTAGAGGATTTTAGGAAGGGAGTGTCTGACCCCAGGTCTTAAACAACCCTTAGAAATAGGAAGCTAGGAGATTTGGGCTAGAGTGCCCGATAGGAAAGTGACACGGAAGCGAGGTAGAAGACGCCCTTATTTACTACCGGGGGGCCAGTACCCGGGGTCCGACGGCTTAACGTGCTCATACAATGCTATAGTAGATCAGATCAGATCATATGTAGAGGATTTTAGGAAGGGAGTGTCTGACCCCAGGTCTTAAACAACCCTTAGAAATAGGAAGCTAGGAGATTTGGGCTAGAGTGCCCGATAGGAAAGTGACACGGAAGCGAGGTAGAAGACGCCCTTATTTACTACCGGGGGCCAGTACCCGGGGTCCGACGGCTTAACGTGCTCATACAATGCTATAGTAGATCAGATCAGATCATATGTAGAGGATTTTAGGAAGGGAGTGTCTGACCCCAGGTCTTAAACAACCCTTAGAAATAGGAAGCTAGGAGATTTGGGCTAGAGTGCCCGATAGGAAAGTGACACGGAAGGAGGTAGAAGACGCCCTTATTTACTACCGGGGGGCCAGTACCCGGGGTCCGACGGCTTAACGTGCTCATACAATGCTATAGTAGATCAGATCAGATCATATGTAGAGGATTTTAGGAAGGGAGTGTCTGACCCCAGGTCTTAAACAACCCTTAGAAATAGGAAGCTAGGAGATTTGGGCTAGAGTGCCCGATAGGAAAGTGACACGGAAGCGAGGTAGAAGACGCCCTTATTTACTACCGGGGGCCAGTACCCGGGGTCCGACGGCTTAACGTGCTCATACAATGCTATAGTAGATCAGATCAGATCATATGTAGAGGATTTTAGGAAGGGAGTGTCTGACCCCAGGTCTTAAACAACCCTTAGAAATAGGAAGCTAGGAGATTTGGGCTAGAGTGCCCGATAGGAAAGTGACACGGAAGCGAGGTAGAAGACGCCCTTATTTACTACCGGGGGCCAGTACCCGGGGTCCGACGGCTTAACGTGCTCATACAATGCTATAGTAGATCAGATCAGATCATATGTAGAGGATTTTAGGAAGGGAGTGTCTGACCCCAGGTCTTAAACAACCCTTAGAAATAGGAAGCTAGGAGATTTGGGCTAGAGTGCCCGATAGGAAAGTGACACGGAAGGAGGTAGAAGACGCCCTTATTTACTACCGGGGGCCAGTACCCGGGGTCCGACGGCTTAACGTGCTCATACAATGCTATAGTAGATCAGATCAGATCATATGTAGAGGATTTTAGGAAGGGAGTGTCTGACCCCAGGTCTTAAACAACCCTTAGAAATAGGAAGCTAGGAGATTTGGGCTAGAGTGCCCGATAGGAAAGTGACACGGAAGGAGGTAGAAGACGCCCTTATTTACTACCGGGGGGCCAGTACCCGGGGTCCGACGGCTTAACGTGCTCATACAATGCTATAGTAGATCAGATCAGATCATATGTAGAGGATTTTAGGAAGGGAGTGTCTGACCCCAGGTCTTAAACAACCCTTAGAAATAGGAAGCTAGGAGATTTGGGCTAGAGTGCCCGATAGGAAAGTGACACGGAAGCGAGGTAGAAGACGCCCTTATTTACTACCGGGGGCCAGTACCCGGGGTCCGACGGCTTAACGTGCTCATACAATGCTATAGTAGATCAGATCAGATCATATGTAGAGGATTTTAGGAAGGGAGTGTCTGACCCCAGGTCTTAAACAACCCTTAGAAATAGGAAGCTAGGAGATTTGGGCTAGAGTGCCCGATAGGAAAGTGACACGGAAGCGAGGTAGAAGACGCCCTTATTTACTACCGGGGGGCCAGTACCCGGGGTCCGACGGCTTAACGTGCTCATACAATGCTATAGTAGATCAGATCAGATCATATGTAGAGGATTTTAGGAAGGGAGTGTCTGACCCCAGGTCTTAAACAACCCTTAGAAATAGGAAGCTAGGAGATTTGGGCTAGAGTGCCCGATAGGAAAGTGACACGGAAGGAGGTAGAAGACGCCCTTATTTACAACCGGGGGCCAGTACCCGGGGTCCGACGGCTTAACGTGCTCATACAATGCTATAGTAGATCAGATCAGATCATATGTAGAGGATTTTAGGAAGGGAGTGTCTGACCCCAGGTCTTAAACAACCCTTAGAAATAGGAAGCTAGGAGATTTGGGCTAGAGTGCCCGATAGGAAAGTGACACGGAAGCGAGGTAGAAGACGCCCTTATTTACTACCGGGGGCCAGTACCCGGGGTCCGACGGCTTAACGTGCTCATACAATGCTATAGTAGATCAGATCAGATCATATGTAGAGGATTTTAGGAAGGGAGTGTCTGACCCCAGGTCTTAAACAACCCTTAGAAATAGGAAGCTAGGAGATTTGGGCTAGAGTGCCCGATAGGAAAGTGACACGGAAGCGAGGTAGAAGACGCCCTTATTTACTACCGGGGGGCCAGTACCCGGGGTCCGACGGCTTAACGTGCTCATACAATGCTATAGTAGATCAGATCAGATCATATGTAGAGGATTTTAGGAACGGAGTGTCTGACCCCAGGTCTTAAACAACCCTTAGAAATAGGAAGCTAGGAGATTTGGGCTAGAGTGCCCGATAGGAAAGTGACACGGAAGCGAGGTAGAAGACGCCCTTATTTACAACCGGGGGCCAGTACCCGGGGTCCGACGGCTTAACGTGCTCATACAATGCTATAGTAGATCAGATCAGATCATATGTAGAGGATTTTAGGAAGGGAGTGTCTGACCCCAGGTCTTAAACAACCCTTAGAAATAGGAAGCTAGGAGATTTGGGCTAGAGTGCCCGATAGGAAAGTGACACGGAAGCGAGGTAGAAGACGCCCTTATTTACTACCGGGGGCCAGTACCCGGGGTCCGACGGCTTAACGTGCTCATACAATGCTATAGTAGATCAGATCAGATCATATGTAGAGGATTTTAGGAAGGGAGTGTCTGACCCCAGGTCTTAAACAACCCTTAGAAATAGGAAGCTAGGAGATTTGGGCTAGAGTGCCCGATAGGAAAGTGACACGGAAGCGAGGTAGAAGACGCCCTTATTTACTACCGGGGGCCAGTACCCGGGGTCCGACGGCTTAACGTGCTCATACAATGCTATAGTAGATCAGATCAGATCATATGTAGAGGATTTTAGGAAGGGAGTGTCTGACCCCAGGTCTTAAACAACCCTTAGAAATAGGAAGCTAGGAGATTTGGGCTAGAGTGCCCGATAGGAAAGTGACACGGAAGGAGGTAGAAGACGCCCTTATTTACTACCGGGGGGCCAGTACCCGGGGTCCGACGGCTTAACGTGCTCATACAATGCTATAGTAGATCAGATCAGATCATATGTAGAGGATTTTAGGAACGGAGTGTCTGACCCCAGGTCTTAAACAACCCTTAGAAATAGGAAGCTAGGAGATTTGGGCTAGAGTGCCCGATAGGAAAGTGACACGGAAGGAGGTAGAAGACGCCCTTATTTACTACCGGGGGGCCAGTACCCGGGGTCCGACGGCTTAACGTGCTCATACAATGCTATAGTAGATCAGATCAGATCATATGTAGAGGATTTTAGGAAGGGAGTGTCTGACCCCAGGTCTTAAACAACCCTTAGAAATAGGAAGCTAGGAGATTTGGGCTAGAGTGCCCGATAGGAAAGTGACACGGAAGCGAGGTAGAAGACGCCCTTATTTACTACCGGGGGCCAGTACCCGGGGTCCGACGGCTTAACGTGCTCATACAATGCTATAGTAGATCAGATCAGATCATATGTAGAGGATTTTAGGAAGGGAGTGTCTGACCCCAGGTCTTAAACAACCCTTAGAAATAGGAAGCTAGGAGATTTGGGCTAGAGTGCCCGATAGGAAAGTGACACGGAAGCGAGGTAGAAGACGCCCTTATTTACTACCGGGGGCCAGTACCCGGGGTCCGACGGCTTAACGTGCTCATACAATGCTATAGTAGATCAGATCAGATCATATGTAGAGGATTTTAGGAAGGGAGTGTCTGACCCCAGGTCTTAAACAACCCTTAGAAATAGGAAGCTAGGAGATTTGGGCTAGAGTGCCCGATAGGAAAGTGACACGGAAGCGAGGTAGAAGACGCCCTTATTTACTACCGGGGGGCCAGTACCCGGGGTCCGACGGCTTAACGTGCTCATACAATGCTATAGTAGATCAGATCAGATCATATGTAGAGGATTTTAGGAAGGGAGTGTCTGACCCCAGGTCTTAAACAACCCTTAGAAATAGGAAGCTAGGAGATTTGGGCTAGAGTGCCCGATAGGAAAGTGACACGGAAGCGAGGTAGAAGACGCCCTTATTTACTACCGGGGGCCAGTACCCGGGGTCCGACGGCTTAACGTGCTCATACAATGCTATAGTAGATCAGATCAGATCATATGTAGAGGATTTTAGGAAGGGAGTGTCTGACCCCAGGTCTTAAACAACCCTTAGAAATAGGAAGCTAGGAGATTTGGGCTAGAGTGCCCGATAGGAAAGTGACACGGAAGCGAGGTAGAAGACGCCCTTATTTACTACCGGGGGCCAGTACCCGGGGTCCGACGGCTTAACGTGCTCATACAATGCTATAGTAGATCAGATCAGATCATATGTAGAGGATTTTAGGAAGGGAGTGTCTGACCCCAGGTCTTAAACAACCCTTAGAAATAGGAAGCTAGGAGATTTGGGCTAGAGTGCCCGATAGGAAAGTGACACGGAAGCGAGGTAGAAGACGCCCTTATTTACTACCGGGGGCCAGTACCCGGGGTCCGACGGCTTAACGTGCTCATACAATGCTATAGTAGATCAGATCAGATCATATGTAGAGGATTTTAGGAAGGGAGTGTCTGACCCCAGGTCTTAAACAACCCTTAGAAATAGGAAGCTAGGAGATTTGGGCTAGAGTGCCCGATAGGAAAGTGACACGGAAGCGAGGTAGAAGACGCCCTTATTTACTACCGGGGGCCAGTACCCGGGGTCCGACGGCTTAACGTGCTCATACAATGCTATAGTAGATCAGATCAGATCATATGTAGAGGATTTTAGGAAGGGAGTGTCTGACCCCAGGTCTTAAACAACCCTTAGAAATAGGAAGCTAGGAGATTTGGGCTAGAGTGCCCGATAGGAAAGTGACACGGAAGCGAGGTAGAAGACGCCCTTATTTACTACCGGGGGCCAGTACCCGGGGTCCGACGGCTTAACGTGCTCATACAATGCTATAGTAGATCAGATCAGATCATATGTAGAGGATTTTAGGAAGGGAGTGTCTGACCCCAGGTCTTAAACAACCCTTAGAAATAGGAAGCTAGGAGATTTGGGCTAGAGTGCCCGATAGGAAAGTGACACGGAAGCGAGGTAGAAGACGCCCTTATTTACTACCGGGGGCCAGTACCCGGGGTCCGACGGCTTAACGTGCTCATACAATGCTATAGTAGATCAGATCAGATCATATGTAGAGGATTTTAGGAAGGGAGTGTCTGACCCCAGGTCTTAAACAACCCTTAGAAATAGGAAGCTAGGAGATTTGGGCTAGAGTGCCCGATAGGAAAGTGACACGGAAGCGAGGTAGAAGACGCCCTTATTTACTACCGGGGGCCAGTACCCGGGGTCCGACGGCTTAACGTGCTCATACAATGCTATAGTAGATCAGATCAGATCATATGTAGAGGATTTTAGGAAGGGAGTGTCTGACCCCAGGTCTTAAACAACCCTTAGAAATAGGAAGCTAGGAGATTTGGGCTAGAGTGCCCGATAGGAAAGTGACACGGAAGCGAGGTAGAAGACGCCCTTATTTACTACCGGGGGCCAGTACCCGGGGTCCGACGGCTTAACGTGCTCATACAATGCTATAGTAGATCAGATCAGATCATATGTAGAGGATTTTAGGAAGGGAGTGTCTGACCCCAGGTCTTAAACAACCCTTAGAAATAGGAAGCTAGGAGATTTGGGCTAGAGTGCCCGATAGGAAAGTGACACGGAAGCGAGGTAGAAGACGCCCTTATTTACTACCGGGGGCCAGTACCCGGGGTCCGACGGCTTAACGTGCTCATACAATGCTATAGTAGATCAGATCAGATCATATGTAGAGGATTTTAGGAAGGGAGTGTCTGACCCCAGGTCTTAAACAACCCTTAGAAATAGGAAGCTAGGAGATTTGGGCTAGAGTGCCCGATAGGAAAGTGACACGGAAGCGAGGTAGAAGACGCCCTTATTTACTACCGGGGGCCAGTACCCGGGGTCCGACGGCTTAACGTGCTCATACAATGCTATAGTAGATCAGATCAGATCATATGTAGAGGATTTTAGGAAGGGAGTGTCTGACCCCAGGTCTTAAACAACCCTTAGAAATAGGAAGCTAGGAGATTTGGGCTAGAGTGCCCGATAGGAAAGTGACACGGAAGCGAGGTAGAAGACGCCCTTATTTACTACCGGGGGCCAGTACCCGGGGTCCGACGGCTTAACGTGCTCATACAATGCTATAGTAGATCAGATCAGATCATATGTAGAGGATTTTAGGAAGGGAGTGTCTGACCCCAGGTCTTAAACAACCCTTAGAAATAGGAAGCTAGGAGATTTGGGCTAGAGTGCCCGATAGGAAAGTGACACGGAAGCGAGGTAGAAGACGCCCTTATTTACTACCGGGGGCCAGTACCCGGGGTCCGACGGCTTAACGTGCTCATACAATGCTATAGTAGATCAGATCAGATCATATGTAGAGGATTTTAGGAAGGGAGTGTCTGACCCCAGGTCTTAAACAACCCTTAGAAATAGGAAGCTAGGAGATTTGGGCTAGAGTGCCCGATAGGAAAGTGACACGGAAGCGAGGTAGAAGACGCCCTTATTTACTACCGGGGGCCAGTACCCGGGGTCCGACGGCTTAACGTGCTCATACAATGCTATAGTAGATCAGATCAGATCATATGTAGAGGATTTTAGGAAGGGAGTGTCTGACCCCAGGTCTTAAACAACCCTTAGAAATAGGAAGCTAGGAGATTTGGGCTAGAGTGCCCGATAGGAAAGTGACACGGAAGCGAGGTAGAAGACGCCCTTATTTACTACCGGGGGCCAGTACCCGGGGTCCGACGGCTTAACGTGCTCATACAATGCTATAGTAGATCAGATCAGATCATATGTAGAGGATTTTAGGAAGGGAGTGTCTGACCCCAGGTCTTAAACAACCCTTAGAAATAGGAAGCTAGGAGATTTGGGCTAGAGTGCCCGATAGGAAAGTGACACGGAAGCGAGGTAGAAGACGCCCTTATTTACTACCGGGGGGCCAGTACCCGGGGTCCGACGGCTTAACGTGCTCATACAATGCTATAGTAGATCAGATCAGATCATATGTAGAGGATTTTAGGAAGGGAGTGTCTGACCCCAGGTCTTAAACAACCCTTAGAAATAGGAAGCTAGGAGATTTGGGCTAGAGTGCCCGATAGGAAAGTGACACGGAAGCGAGGTAGAAGACGCCCTTATTTACTACCGGGGGCCAGTACCCGGGGTCCGACGGCTTAACGTGCTCATACAATGCTATAGTAGATCAGATCAGATCATATGTAGAGGATTTTAGGAAGGGAGTGTCTGACCCCAGGTCTTAAACAACCCTTAGAAATAGGAAGCTAGGAGATTTGGGCTAGAGTGCCCGATAGGAAAGTGACACGGAAGCGAGGTAGAAGACGCCCTTATTTACTACCGGGGGCCAGTACCCGGGGTCCGACGGCTTAACGTGCTCATACAATGCTATAGTAGATCAGATCAGATCATATGTAGAGGATTTTAGGAAGGGAGTGTCTGACCCCAGGTCTTAAACAACCCTTAGAAATAGGAAGCTAGGAGATTTGGGCTAGAGTGCCCGATAGGAAAGTGACACGGAAGCGAGGTAGAAGACGCCCTTATTTACTACCGGGGGCCAGTACCCGGGGTCCGACGGCTTAACGTGCTCATACAATGCTATAGTAGATCAGATCAGATCATATGTAGAGGATTTTAGGAAGGGAGTGTCTGACCCCAGGTCTTAAACAACCCTTAGAAATAGGAAGCTAGGAGATTTGGGCTAGAGTGCCCGATAGGAAAGTGACACGGAAGCGAGGTAGAAGACGCCCTTATTTACTACCGGGGGCCAGTACCCGGGGTCCGACGGCTTAACGTGCTCATACAATGCTATAGTAGATCAGATCAGATCATATGTAGAGGATTTTAGGAAGGGAGTGTCTGACCCCAGGTCTTAAACAACCCTTAGAAATAGGAAGCTAGGAGATTTGGGCTAGAGTGCCCGATAGGAAAGTGACACGGAAGCGAGGTAGAAGACGCCCTTATTTACTACCGGGGGCCAGTACCCGGGGTCCGACGGCTTAACGTGCTCATACAATGCTATAGTAGATCAGATCAGATCATATGTAGAGGATTTTAGGAAGGGAGTGTCTGACCCCAGGTCTTAAACAACCCTTAGAAATAGGAAGCTAGGAGATTTGGGCTAGAGTGCCCGATAGGAAAGTGACACGGAAGCGAGGTAGAAGACGCCCTTATTTACTACCGGGGGCCAGTACCCGGGGTCCGACGGCTTAACGTGCTCATACAATGCTATAGTAGATCAGATCAGATCATATGTAGAGGATTTTAGGAAGGGAGTGTCTGACCCCAGGTCTTAAACAACCCTTAGAAATAGGAAGCTAGGAGATTTGGGCTAGAGTGCCCGATAGGAAAGTGACACGGAAGCGAGGTAGAAGACGCCCTTATTTACTACCGGGGGCCAGTACCCGGGGTCCGACGGCTTAACGTGCTCATACAATGCTATAGTAGATCAGATCAGATCATATGTAGAGGATTTTAGGAAGGGAGTGTCTGACCCCAGGTCTTAAACAACCCTTAGAAATAGGAAGCTAGGAGATTTGGGCTAGAGTGCCCGATAGGAAAGTGACACGGAAGCGAGGTAGAAGACGCCCTTATTTACTACCGGGGGCCAGTACCCGGGGTCCGACGGCTTAACGTGCTCATACAATGCTATAGTAGATCAGATCAGATCATATGTAGAGGATTTTAGGAAGGGAGTGTCTGACCCCAGGTCTTAAACAACCCTTAGAAATAGGAAGCTAGGAGATTTGGGCTAGAGTGCCCGATAGGAAAGTGACACGGAAGCGAGGTAGAAGACGCCCTTATTTACTACCGGGGGGCCAGTACCCGGGGTCCGACGGCTTAACGTGCTCATACAATGCTATAGTAGATCAGATCAGATCATATGTAGAGGATTTTAGGAACGGGAGTGTCTGACCCCAGGTCTTAAACAACCCTTAGAAATAGGAAGCTAGGAGATTTGGGCTAGAGTGCCCGATAGGAAAGTGACACGGAAGCGAGGTAGAAGACGCCCTTATTTACTACCGGGGGCCAGTACCCGGGGTCCGACGGCTTAACGTGCTCATACAATGCTATAGTAGATCAGATCAGATCATATGTAGAGGATTTTAGGAAGGGAGTGTCTGACCCCAGGTCTTAAACAACCCTTAGAAATAGGAAGCTAGGAGATTTGGGCTAGAGTGCCCGATAGGAAAGTGACACGGAAGCGAGGTAGAAGACGCCCTTATTTACTACCGGGGGGCCAGTACCCGGGGTCCGACGGCTTAACGTGCTCATACAATGCTATAGTAGATCAGATCAGATCATATGTAGAGGATTTTAGGAAGGGAGTGTCTGACCCCAGGTCTTAAACAACCCTTAGAAATAGGAAGCTAGGAGATTTGGGCTAGAGTGCCCGATAGGAAAGTGACACGGAAGCGAGGTAGAAGACGCCCTTATTTACTACCGGGGGGCCAGTACCCGGGGTCCGACGGCTTAACGTGCTCATACAATGCTATAGTAGATCAGATCAGATCATATGTAGAGGATTTTAGGAAGGGAGTGTCTGACCCCAGGTCTTAAACAACCCTTAGAAATAGGAAGCTAGGAGATTTGGGCTAGAGTGCCCGATAGGAAAGTGACACGGAAGCGAGGTAGAAGACGCCCTTATTTACTACCGGGGGCCAGTACCCGGGGTCCGACGGCTTAACGTGCTCATACAATGCTATAGTAGATCAGATCAGATCATATGTAGAGGATTTTAGGAAGGGAGTGTCTGACCCCAGGTCTTAAACAACCCTTAGAAATAGGAAGCTAGGAGATTTGGGCTAGAGTGCCCGATAGGAAAGTGACACGGAAGCGAGGTAGAAGACGCCCTTATTTACTACCGGGGGCCAGTACCCGGGGTCCGACGGCTTAACGTGCTCATACAATGCTATAGTAGATCAGATCAGATCATATGTAGAGGATTTTAGGAAGGGAGTGTCTGACCCCAGGTCTTAAACAACCCTTAGAAATAGGAAGCTAGGAGATTTGGGCTAGAGTGCCCGATAGGAAAGTGACACGGAAGCGAGGTAGAAGACGCCCTTATTTACTACCGGGGGGCCAGTACCCGGGGTCCGACGGCTTAACGTGCTCATACAATGCTATAGTAGATCAGATCAGATCATATGTAGAGGATTTTAGGAAGGGAGTGTCTGACCCCAGGTCTTAAACAACCCTTAGAAATAGGAAGCTAGGAGATTTGGGCTAGAGTGCCCGATAGGAAAGTGACACGGAAGCGAGGTAGAAGACGCCCTTATTTACTACCGGGGGCCAGTACCCGGGGTCCGACGGCTTAACGTGCTCATACAATGCTATAGTAGATCAGATCAGATCATATGTAGAGGATTTTAGGAAGGGAGTGTCTGACCCCAGGTCTTAAACAACCCTTAGAAATAGGAAGCTAGGAGATTTGGGCTAGAGTGCCCGATAGGAAAGTGACACGGAAGCGAGGTAGAAGACGCCCTTATTTACTACCGGGGGCCAGTACCCGGGGTCCGACGGCTTAACGTGCTCATACAATGCTATAGTAGATCAGATCAGATCATATGTAGAGGATTTTAGGAAGGGAGTGTCTGACCCCAGGTCTTAAACAACCCTTAGAAATAGGAAGCTAGGAGATTTGGGCTAGAGTGCCCGATAGGAAAGTGACACGGAAGCGAGGTAGAAGACGCCCTTATTTACTACCGGGGGCCAGTACCCGGGGTCCGACGGCTTAACGTGCTCATACAATGCTATAGTAGATCAGATCAGATCATATGTAGAGGATTTTAGGAAGGGAGTGTCTGACCCCAGGTCTTAAACAACCCTTAGAAATAGGAAGCTAGGAGATTTGGGCTAGAGTGCCCGATAGGAAAGTGACACGGAAGCGAGGTAGAAGACGCCCTTATTTACTACCGGGGGCCAGTACCCGGGGTCCGACGGCTTAACGTGCTCATACAATGCTATAGTAGATCAGATCAGATCATATGTAGAGGATTTTAGGAAGGAGTGTCTGACCCCAGGTCTTAAACAACCCTTAGAAATAGGAAGCTAGGAGATTTGGGCTAGAGTGCCCGATAGGAAAGTGACACGGAAGCGAGGTAGAAGACGCCCTTATTTACTACCGGGGGGCCAGTACCCGGGGTCCGACGGCTTAACGTGCTCATACAATGCTATAGTAGATCAGATCAGATCATATGTAGAGGATTTTAGGAAGGGAGTGTCTGACCCCAGGTCTTAAACAACCCTTAGAAATAGGAAGCTAGGAGATTTGGGCTAGAGTGCCCGATAGGAAAGTGACACGGAAGCGAGGTAGAAGACGCCCTTATTTACTACCGGGGGCCAGTACCCGGGGTCCGACGGCTTAACGTGCTCATACAATGCTATAGTAGATCAGATCAGATCATATGTAGAGGATTTTAGGAAGGGAGTGTCTGACCCCAGGTCTTAAACAACCCTTAGAAATAGGAAGCTAGGAGATTTGGGCTAGAGTGCCCGATAGGAAAGTGACACGGAAGCGAGGTAGAAGACGCCCTTATTTACTACCGGGGGCCAGTACCCGGGGTCCGACGGCTTAACGTGCTCATACAATGCTATAGTAGATCAGATCAGATCATATGTAGAGGATTTTAGGAAGGGAGTGTCTGACCCCAGGTCTTAAACAACCCTTAGAAATAGGAAGCTAGGAGATTTGGGCTAGAGTGCCCGATAGGAAAGTGACACGGAAGCGAGGTAGAAGACGCCCTTATTTACTACCGGGGGGCCAGTACCCGGGGTCCGACGGCTTAACGTGCTCATACAATGCTATAGTAGATCAGATCAGATCATATGTAGAGGATTTTAGGAAGGGAGTGTCTGACCCCAGGTCTTAAACAACCCTTAGAAATAGGAAGCTAGGAGATTTGGGCTAGAGTGCCCGATAGGAAAGTGACACGGAAGCGAGGTAGAAGACGCCCTTATTTACTACCGGGGGCCAGTACCCGGGGTCCGACGGCTTAACGTGCTCATACAATGCTATAGTAGATCAGATCAGATCATATGTAGAGGATTTTAGGAAGGGAGTGTCTGACCCCAGGTCTTAAACAACCCTTAGAAATAGGAAGCTAGGAGATTTGGGCTAGAGTGCCCGATAGGAAAGTGACACGGAAGCGAGGTAGAAGACGCCCTTATTTACTACCGGGGGCCAGTACCCGGGGTCCGACGGCTTAACGTGCTCATACAATGCTATAGTAGATCAGATCAGATCATATGTAGAGGATTTTAGGAAGGAGTGTCTGACCCCAGGTCTTAAACAACCCTTAGAAATAGGAAGCTAGGAGATTTGGGCTAGAGTGCCCGATAGGAAAGTGACACGGAAGCGAGGTAGAAGACGCCCTTATTTACTACCGGGGGCCAGTACCCGGGGTCCGACGGCTTAACGTGCTCATACAATGCTATAGTAGATCAGATCAGATCATATGTAGAGGATTTTAGGAAGGAGTGTCTGACCCCAGGTCTTAAACAACCCTTAGAAATAGGAAGCTAGGAGATTTGGGCTAGAGTGCCCGATAGGAAAGTGACACGGAAGCGAGGTAGAAGACGCCCTTATTTACTACCGGGGGCCAGTACCCGGGGTCCGACGGCTTAACGTGCTCATACAATGCTATAGTAGATCAGATCAGATCATATGTAGAGGATTTTAGGAAGGGAGTGTCTGACCCCAGGTCTTAAACAACCCTTAGAAATAGGAAGCTAGGAGATTTGGGCTAGAGTGCCCGATAGGAAAGTGACACGGAAGCGAGGTAGAAGACGCCCTTATTTACTACCGGGGGCCAGTACCCGGGGTCCGACGGCTTAACGTGCTCATACAATGCTATAGTAGATCAGATCAGATCATATGTAGAGGATTTTAGGAAGGGAGTGTCTGACCCCAGGTCTTAAACAACCCTTAGAAATAGGAAGCTAGGAGATTTGGGCTAGAGTGCCCGATAGGAAAGTGACACGGAAGCGAGGTAGAAGACGCCCTTATTTACTACCGGGGGCCAGTACCCGGGGTCCGACGGCTTAACGTGCTCATACAATGCTATAGTAGATCAGATCAGATCATATGTAGAGGATTTTAGGAAGGGAGTGTCTGACCCCAGGTCTTAAACAACCCTTAGAAATAGGAAGCTAGGAGATTTGGGCTAGAGTGCCCGATAGGAAAGTGACACGGAAGCGAGGTAGAAGACGCCCTTATTTACTACCGGGGGCCAGTACCCGGGGTCCGACGGCTTAACGTGCTCATACAATGCTATAGTAGATCAGATCAGATCATATGTAGAGGATTTTAGGAAGGAGTGTCTGACCCCAGGTCTTAAACAACCCTTAGAAATAGGAAGCTAGGAGATTTGGGCTAGAGTGCCCGATAGGAAAGTGACACGGAAGCGAGGTAGAAGACGCCCTTATTTACTACCGGGGGCCAGTACCCGGGGTCCGACGGCTTAACGTGCTCATACAATGCTATAGTAGATCAGATCAGATCATATGTAGAGGATTTTAGGAAGGGAGTGTCTGACCCCAGGTCTTAAACAACCCTTAGAAATAGGAAGCTAGGAGATTTGGGCTAGAGTGCCCGATAGGAAAGTGACACGGAAGCGAGGTAGAAGACGCCCTTATTTACTACCGGGGGCCAGTACCCGGGGTCCGACGGCTTAACGTGCTCATACAATGCTATAGTAGATCAGATCAGATCATATGTAGAGGATTTTAGGAAGGGAGTGTCTGACCCCAGGTCTTAAACAACCCTTAGAAATAGGAAGCTAGGAGATTTGGGCTAGAGTGCCCGATAGGAAAGTGACACGGAAGCGAGGTAGAAGACGCCCTTATTTACTACCGGGGGCCAGTACCCGGGGTCCGACGGCTTAACGTGCTCATACAATGCTATAGTAGATCAGATCAGATCATATGTAGAGGATTTTAGGAAGGGAGTGTCTGACCCCAGGTCTTAAACAACCCTTAGAAATAGGAAGCTAGGAGATTTGGGCTAGAGTGCCCGATAGGAAAGTGACACGGAAGCGAGGTAGAAGACGCCCTTATTTACTACCGGGGGCCAGTACCCGGGGTCCGACGGCTTAACGTGCTCATACAATGCTATAGTAGATCAGATCAGATCATATGTAGAGGATTTTAGGAAGGGAGTGTCTGACCCCAGGTCTTAAACAACCCTTAGAAATAGGAAGCTAGGAGATTTGGGCTAGAGTGCCCGATAGGAAAGTGACACGGAAGCGAGGTAGAAGACGCCCTTATTTACTACCGGGGCCAGTACCCGGGGTCCGACGGCTTAACGTGCTCATACAATGCTATAGTAGATCAGATCAGATCATATGTAGAGGATTTTAGGAAGGGAGTGTCTGACCCCAGGTCTTAAACAACCCTTAGAAATAGGAAGCTAGGAGATTTGGGCTAGAGTGCCCGATAGGAAAGTGACACGGAAGCGAGGTAGAAGACGCCCTTATTTACTACCGGGGGCCAGTACCCGGGGTCCGACGGCTTAACGTGCTCATACAATGCTATAGTAGATCAGATCAGATCATATGTAGAGGATTTTAGGAAGGGAGTGTCTGACCCCAGGTCTTAAACAACCCTTAGAAATAGGAAGCTAGGAGATTTGGGCTAGAGTGCCCGATAGGAAAGTGACACGGAAGCGAGGTAGAAGACGCCCTTATTTACTACCGGGGGGCCAGTACCCGGGGTCCGACGGCTTAACGTGCTCATACAATGCTATAGTAGATCAGATCAGATCATATGTAGAGGATTTTAGGAAGGGAGTGTCTGACCCCAGGTCTTAAACAACCCTTAGAAATAGGAAGCTAGGAGATTTGGGCTAGAGTGCCCGATAGGAAAGTGACACGGAAGCGAGGTAGAAGACGCCCTTATTTACTACCGGGGGCCAGTACCCGGGGTCCGACGGCTTAACGTGCTCATACAATGCTATAGTAGATCAGATCAGATCATATGTAGAGGATTTTAGGAAGGGAGTGTCTGACCCCAGGTCTTAAACAACCCTTAGAAATAGGAAGCTAGGAGATTTGGGCTAGAGTGCCCGATAGGAAAGTGACACGGAAGCGAGGTAGAAGACGCCCTTATTTACTACCGGGGGCCAGTACCCGGGGTCCGACGGCTTAACGTGCTCATACAATGCTATAGTAGATCAGATCAGATCATATGTAGAGGATTTTAGGAAGGGAGTGTCTGACCCCAGGTCTTAAACAACCCTTAGAAATAGGAAGCTAGGAGATTTGGGCTAGAGTGCCCGATAGGAAAGTGACACGGAAGCGAGGTAGAAGACGCCCTTATTTACTACCGGGGGCCAGTACCCGGGGTCCGACGGCTTAACGTGCTCATACAATGCTATAGTAGATCAGATCAGATCATATGTAGAGGATTTTAGGAAGGGAGTGTCTGACCCCAGGTCTTAAACAACCCTTAGAAATAGGAAGCTAGGAGATTTGGGCTAGAGTGCCCGATAGGAAAGTGACACGGAAGCGAGGTAGAAGACGCCCTTATTTACTACCGGGGGCCAGTACCCGGGGTCCGACGGCTTAACGTGCTCATACAATGCTATAGTAGATCAGATCAGATCATATGTAGAGGATTTTAGGAAGGGAGTGTCTGACCCCAGGTCTTAAACAACCCTTAGAAATAGGAAGCTAGGAGATTTGGGCTAGAGTGCCCGATAGGAAAGTGACACGGAAGCGAGGTAGAAGACGCCCTTATTTACTACCGGGGGCCAGTACCCGGGGTCCGACGGCTTAACGTGCTCATACAATGCTATAGTAGATCAGATCAGATCATATGTAGAGGATTTTAGGAAGGGAGTGTCTGACCCCAGGTCTTAAACAACCCTTAGAAATAGGAAGCTAGGAGATTTGGGCTAGAGTGCCCGATAGGAAAGTGACACGGAAGCGAGGTAGAAGACGCCCTTATTTACTACCGGGGGGCCAGTACCCGGGGTCCGACGGCTTAACGTGCTCATACAATGCTATAGTAGATCAGATCAGATCATATGTAGAGGATTTTAGGAAGGGAGTGTCTGACCCCAGGTCTTAAACAACCCTTAGAAATAGGAAGCTAGGAGATTTGGGCTAGAGTGCCCGATAGGAAAGTGACACGGAAGCGAGGTAGAAGACGCCCTTATTTACTACCGGGGGGCCAGTACCCGGGGTCCGACGGCTTAACGTGCTCATACAATGCTATAGTAGATCAGATCAGATCATATGTAGAGGATTTTAGGAAGGGAGTGTCTGACCCCAGGTCTTAAACAACCCTTAGAAATAGGAAGCTAGGAGATTTGGGCTAGAGTGCCCGATAGGAAAGTGACACGGAAGCGAGGTAGAAGACGCCCTTATTTACTACCGGGGGCCAGTACCCGGGGTCCGACGGCTTAACGTGCTCATACAATGCTATAGTAGATCAGATCAGATCATATGTAGAGGATTTTAGGAAGGGAGTGTCTGACCCCAGGTCTTAAACAACCCTTAGAAATAGGAAGCTAGGAGATTTGGGCTAGAGTGCCCGATAGGAAAGTGACACGGAAGCGAGGTAGAAGACGCCCTTATTTACTACCGGGGGCCAGTACCCGGGGTCCGACGGCTTAACGTGCTCATACAATGCTATAGTAGATCAGATCAGATCATATGTAGAGGATTTTAGGAAGGGAGTGTCTGACCCCAGGTCTTAAACAACCCTTAGAAATAGGAAGCTAGGAGATTTGGGCTAGAGTGCCCGATAGGAAAGTGACACGGAAGCGAGGTAGAAGACGCCCTTATTTACTACCGGGGGGCCAGTACCCGGGGTCCGACGGCTTAACGTGCTCATACAATGCTATAGTAGATCAGATCAGATCATATGTAGAGGATTTTAGGAAGGGAGTGTCTGACCCCAGGTCTTAAACAACCCTTAGAAATAGGAAGCTAGGAGATTTGGGCTAGAGTGCCCGATAGGAAAGTGACACGGAAGCGAGGTAGAAGACGCCCTTATTTACTACCGGGGGCCAGTACCCGGGGTCCGACGGCTTAACGTGCTCATACAATGCTATAGTAGATCAGATCAGATCATATGTAGAGGATTTTAGGAAGGGAGTGTCTGACCCCAGGTCTTAAACAACCCTTAGAAATAGGAAGCTAGGAGATTTGGGCTAGAGTGCCCGATAGGAAAGTGACACGGAAGCGAGGTAGAAGACGCCCTTATTTACTACCGGGGGGCCAGTACCCTGGGTCCGACGGCTTAACGTGCTCATACAATGCTATAGTAGATCAGATCAGATCATATGTAGAGGATTTTAGGAAGGGAGTGTCTGACCCCAGGTCTTAAACAACCCTTAGAAATAGGAAGCTAGGAGATTTGGGCTAGAGTGCCCGATAGGAAAGTGACACGGAAGCGAGGTAGAAGACGCCCTTATTTACTACCGGGAGGCCAGTACCCGGGGTCCGACGGCTTAACGTGCTCATACAATGCTATAGTAGATCAGATCAGATCATATGTAGAGGATTTTAGGAAGGGAGTGTCTGACCCCAGGTCTTAAACAACCCTTAGAAATAGGAAGCTAGGAGATTTGGGCTAGAGTGCCCGATAGGAAAGTGACACGGAAGCGAGGTAGAAGACGCCCTTATTTACTACCGGGGGGCCAGTACCCGGGGTCCGACGGCTTAACGTGCTCATACAATGCTATAGTAGATCAGATCAGATCATATGTAGAGGATTTTAGGAAGGGAGTGTCTGACCCCAGGTCTTAAACAACCCTTAGAAATAGGAAGCTAGGAGATTTGGGCTAGAGTGCCCGATAGGAAAGTGACACGGAAGCGAGGTAGAAGACGCCCTTATTTACTACCGGGGGCCAGTACCCGGGGTCCGACGGCTTAACGTGCTCATACAATGCTATAGTAGATCAGATCAGATCATATGTAGAGGATTTTAGGAAGGGAGTGTCTGACCCCAGGTCTTAAACAACCCTTAGAAATAGGAAGCTAGGAGATTTGGGCTAGAGTGCCCGATAGGAAAGTGACACGGAAGCGAGGTAGAAGACGCCCTTATTTACTACCGGGGGCCAGTACCCGGGGTCCGACGGCTTAACGTGCTCATACAATGCTATAGTAGATCAGATCAGATCATATGTAGAGGATTTTAGGAAGGGAGTGTCTGACCCCAGGTCTTAAACAACCCTTAGAAATAGGAAGCTAGGAGATTTGGGCTAGAGTGCCCGATAGGAAAGTGACACGGAAGCGAGGTAGAAGACGCCCTTATTTACTACCGGGGGCCAGTACCCTGGGTCCGACGGCTTAACGTGCTCATACAATGCTATAGTAGATCAGATCAGATCATATGTAGAGGATTTTAGGAAGGGAGTGTCTGACCCCAGGTCTTAAACAACCCTTAGAAATAGGAAGCTAGGAGATTTGGGCTAGAGTGCCCGATAGGAAAGTGACACGGAAGCGAGGTAGAAGACGCCCTTATTTACTACCGGGGGCCAGTACCCGGGGTCCGACGGCTTAACGTGCTCATACAATGCTATAGTAGATCAGATCAGATCATATGTAGAGGATTTTAGGAAGGGAGTGTCTGACCCCAGGTCTTAAACAACCCTTAGAAATAGGAAGCTAGGAGATTTGGGCTAGAGTGCCCGATAGGAAAGTGACACGGAAGCGAGGTAGAAGACGCCCTTATTTACTACCGGGGGCCAGTACCCTGGGTCCGACGGCTTAACGTGCTCATACAATGCTATAGTAGATCAGATCAGATCATATGTAGAGGATTTTAGGAAGGGAGTGTCTGACCCCAGGTCTTAAACAACCCTTAGAAATAGGAAGCTAGGAGATTTGGGCTAGAGTGCCCGATAGGAAAGTGACACGGAAGCGAGGTAGAAGACGCCCTTATTTACTACCGGGGGGCCAGTACCCGGGGTCCGACGGCTTAACGTGCTCATACAATGCTATAGTAGATCAGATCAGATCATATGTAGAGGATTTTAGGAAGGGAGTGTCTGACCCCAGGTCTTAAACAACCCTTAGAAATAGGAAGCTAGGAGATTTGGGCTAGAGTGCCCGATAGGAAAGTGACACGGAAGCGAGGTAGAAGACGCCCTTATTTACTACCGGGGGCCAGTACCCGGGGTCCGACGGCTTAACGTGCTCATACAATGCTATAGTAGATCAGATCAGATCATATGTAGAGGATTTTAGGAAGGGAGTGTCTGACCCCAGGTCTTAAACAACCCTTAGAAATAGGAAGCTAGGAGATTTGGGCTAGAGTGCCCGATAGGAAAGTGACACGGAAGCGAGGTAGAAGACGCCCTTATTTACTACCGGGGGCCAGTACCCGGGGTCCGACGGCTTAACGTGCTCATACAATGCTATAGTAGATCAGATCAGATCATATGTAGAGGATTTTAGGAAGGGAGTGTCTGACCCCAGGTCTTAAACAACCCTTAGAAATAGGAAGCTAGGAGATTTGGGCTAGAGTGCCCGATAGGAAAGTGACACGGAAGCGAGGTAGAAGACGCCCTTATTTACTACCGGGGGGCCAGTACCCTGGGTCCGACGGCTTAACGTGCTCATACAATGCTATAGTAGATCAGATCAGATCATATGTAGAGGATTTTAGGAAGGGAGTGTCTGACCCCAGGTCTTAAACAACCCTTAGAAATAGGAAGCTAGGAGATTTGGGCTAGAGTGCCCGATAGGAAAGTGACACGGAAGCGAGGTAGAAGACGCCCTTATTTACTACCGGGGGGCCAGTACCCGGGGTCCGACGGCTTAACGTGCTCATACAATGCTATAGTAGATCAGATCAGATCATATGTAGAGGATTTTAGGAAGGGAGTGTCTGACCCCAGGTCTTAAACAACCCTTAGAAATAGGAAGCTAGGAGATTTGGGCTAGAGTGCCCGATAGGAAAGTGACACGGAAGCGAGGTAGAAGACGCCCTTATTTACTACCGGGGGCCAGTACCCGGGGTCCGACGGCTTAACGTGCTCATACAATGCTATAGTAGATCAGATCAGATCATATGTAGAGGATTTTAGGAAGGGAGTGTCTGACCCCAGGTCTTAAACAACCCTTAGAAATAGGAAGCTAGGAGATTTGGGCTAGAGTGCCCGATAGGAAAGTGACACGGAAGCGAGGTAGAAGACGCCCTTATTTACTACCGGGGGCCAGTACCCGGGGTCCGACGGCTTAACGTGCTCATACAATGCTATAGTAGATCAGATCAGATCATATGTAGAGGATTTTAGGAAGGGAGTGTCTGACCCCAGGTCTTAAACAACCCTTAGAAATAGGAAGCTAGGAGATTTGGGCTAGAGTGCCCGATAGGAAAGTGACACGGAAGCGAGGTAGAAGACGCCCTTATTTACTACCGGGGGGCCAGTACCCTGGGTCCGACGGCTTAACGTGCTCATACAATGCTATAGTAGATCAGATCAGATCATATGTAGAGGATTTTAGGAAGGGAGTGTCTGACCCCAGGTCTTAAACAACCCTTAGAAATAGGAAGCTAGGAGATTTGGGCTAGAGTGCCCGATAGGAAAGTGACACGGAAGCGAGGTAGAAGACGCCCTTATTTACTACCGGGGGGCCAGTACCCGGGGTCCGACGGCTTAACGTGCTCATACAATGCTATAGTAGATCAGATCAGATCATATGTAGAGGATTTTAGGAAGGGAGTGTCTGACCCCAGGTCTTAAACAACCCTTAGAAATAGGAAGCTAGGAGATTTGGGCTAGAGTGCCCGATAGGAAAGTGACACGGAAGCGAGGTAGAAGACGCCCTTATTTACTACCGGGGGCCAGTACCCGGGGTCCGACGGCTTAACGTGCTCATACAATGCTATAGTAGATCAGATCAGATCATATGTAGAGGATTTTAGGAAGGGAGTGTCTGACCCCAGGTCTTAAACAACCCTTAGAAATAGGAAGCTAGGAGATTTGGGCTAGAGTGCCCGATAGGAAAGTGACACGGAAGCGAGGTAGAAGACGCCCTTATTTACTACCGGGGGCCAGTACCCTGGGTCCGACGGCTTAACGTGCTCATACAATGCTATAGTAGATCAGATCAGATCATATGTAGAGGATTTTAGGAAGGGAGTGTCTGACCCCAGGTCTTAAACAACCCTTAGAAATAGGAAGCTAGGAGATTTGGGCTAGAGTGCCCGATAGGAAAGTGACACGGAAGCGAGGTAGAAGACGCCCTTATTTACTACCGGGGGGCCAGTACCCGGGGTCCGACGGCTTAACGTGCTCATACAATGCTATAGTAGATCAGATCAGATCATATGTAGAGGATTTTAGGAAGGGAGTGTCTGACCCCAGGTCTTAAACAACCCTTAGAAATAGGAAGCTAGGAGATTTGGGCTAGAGTGCCCGATAGGAAAGTGACACGGAAGCGAGGTAGAAGACGCCCTTATTTACTACCGGGGGGCCAGTACCCTGGGTCCGACGGCTTAACGTGCTCATACAATGCTATAGTAGATCAGATCAGATCATATGTAGAGGATTTTAGGAAGGGAGTGTCTGACCCCAGGTCTTAAACAACCCTTAGAAATAGGAAGCTAAGAGATTTGGGCTAGAGTGCCCGATAGGAAAGTGACACGGAAGCGAGGTAGAAGACGCCCTTATTTACTACCGGGGGCCAGTACCCTGGGTCCGACGGCTTAACGTGCTCATACAATGCTATAGTAGATCAGATCAGATCATATGTAGAGGATTTTAGGAAGGGAGTGTCTGACCCCAGGTCTTAAACAACCCTTAGAAATAGGAAGCTAGGAGATTTGGGCTAGAGTGCCCGATAGGAAAGTGACACGGAAGCGAGGTAGAAGACGCCCTTATTTACTACCGGGGGGCCAGTACCCGGGGTCCGACGGCTTAACGTGCTCATACAATGCTATAGTAGATCAGATCAGATCATATGTAGAGGATTTTAGGAAGGGAGTGTCTGACCCCAGGTCTTAAACAACCCTTAGAAATAGGAAGCTAGGAGATTTGGGCTAGAGTGCCCGATAGGAAAGTGACACGGAAGCGAGGTAGAAGACGCCCTTATTTACTACCGGGGGCCAGTACCCGGGGTCCGACGGCTTAACGTGCTCATACAATGCGATAGTAGATCAGATCAGATCATATGTAGAGGATTTTAGGAAGGGAGTGTCTGACCCCAGGTCTTAAACAACCCTTAGAAATAGGAAGCTAGGAGATTTGGGCTAGAGTGCCCGATAGGAAAGTGACACGGAAGCGAGGTAGAAGACGCCCTTATTTACTACCGGGGGCCAGTACCCGGGGTCCGACGGCTTAACGTGCTCATACAATGCTATAGTAGATCAGATCAGATCATATGTAGAGGATTTTAGGAAGGGAGTGTCTGACCCCAGGTCTTAAACAACCCTTAGAAATAGGAAGCTAGGAGATTTGGGCTAGAGTGCCCGATAGGAAAGTGACACGGAAGCGAGGTAGAAGACGCCCTTATTTACTACCGGGGGCCAGTACCCGGGGTCCGACGGCTTAACGTGCTCATACAATGCTATAGTAGATCAGATCAGATCATATGTAGAGGATTTTAGGAAGGGAGTGTCTGACCCCAGGTCTTAAACAACCCTTAGAAATAGGAAGCTAGGAGATTTGGGCTAGAGTGCCCGATAGGAAAGTGACACGGAAGCGAGGTAGAAGACGCCCTTATTTACTACCGGGGGGCCAGTACCCGGGGTCCGACGGCTTAACGTGCTCATACAATGCTATAGTAGATCAGATCAGATCATATGTAGAGGATTTTAGGAAGGGAGTGTCTGACCCCAGGTCTTAAACAACCCTTAGAAATAGGAAGCTAGGAGATTTGGGCTAGAGTGCCCGATAGGAAAGTGACACGGAAGTGAGGTAGAAGACGCCCTTATTTACTACCGGGGGGCCAGTACCCTGGGTCCGACGGCTTAACGTGCTCATACAATGCTATAGTAGATCAGATCAGATCATATGTAGAGGATTTTAGGAAGGGAGTGTCTGACCCCAGGTCTTAAACAACCCTTAGAAATAGGAAGCTAGGAGATTTGGGCTAGAGTGCCCGATAGGAAAGTGACACGGAAGCGAGGTAGAAGACGCCCTTATTTACTACCGGGGGCCAGTACCCTGGGTCCGACGGCTTAACGTGCTCATACAATGCTATAGTAGATCAGATCAGATCATATGTAGAGGATTTTAGGAAGGGAGTGTCTGACCCCAGGTCTTAAACAACCCTTAGAAATAGGAAGCTAGGAGATTTGGGCTAGAGTGCCCGATAGGAAAGTGACACGGAAGCGAGGTAGAAGACGCCCTTATTTACTACCGGGGGCCAGTACCCTGGGTCCGACGGCTTAACGTGCTCATACAATGCTATAGTAGATCAGATCAGATCATATGTAGAGGATTTTAGGAAGGGAGTGTCTGACCCCAGGTCTTAAACAACCCTTAGAAATAGGAAGCTAGGAGATTTGGGCTAGAGTGCCCGATAGGAAAGTGACACGGAAGCGAGGTAGAAGACGCCCTTATTTACTACCGGGGGCCAGTACCCTGGGTCCGACGGCTTAACGTGCTCATACAATGCTATAGTAGATCAGATCAGATCATATGTAGAGGATTTTAGGAAGGGAGTGTCTGACCCCAGGTCTTAAACAACCCTTAGAAATAGGAAGCTAGGAGATTTGGGCTAGAGTGCCCGATAGGAAAGTGACACGGAAGCGAGGTAGAAGACGCCCTTATTTACTACCGGGAGGCCAGTACCCGGGGTCCGACGGCTTAACGTGCTCATACAATGCTATAGTAGATCAGATCAGATCATATGTAGAGGATTTTAGGAAGGGAGTGTCTGACCCCAGGTCTTAAACAACCCTTAGAAATAGGAAGCTAGGAGATTTGGGCTAGAGTGCTCGATAGGAAAGTGACACGGAAGCGAGGTAGAAGACGCCCTTATTTACTACCGGGAGGCCAGTACCCGGGGTCCGACGGCTTAACGTGCTCATACAATGCTATAGTAGATCAGATCAGATCATATGTAGAGGATTTTAGGAAGGGAGTGTCTGACCCCAGGTCTTAAACAACCCTTAGAAATAGGAAGGTAGGAGATTTGGGCTAGAGTGCCCGATAGGAAAGTGACACGGAAGTGAGGTAGAAGACGCCCTTATTTACTACCGGGGGCCAGTACCCTGGGTCCGACGGCTTAACGTGCTCATACAATGCTATAGTAGATCAGATCAGATCATATGTAGAGGATTTTAGGAAGGGAGTGTCTGACCCCAGGTCTTAAACAACCCTTAGAAATAGGAAGCTAGGAGATTTGGGCTAGAGTGCCCGATAGGAAAGTGACACGGAAGTGAGGTAGAAGACGCCCTTATTTACTACCGGGGGCCAGTACCCGGGGTCCGACGGCTTAACGTGCTCATACAATGCTATAGTAGATCAGATCAGATCATATGTAGAGGATTTTAGGAAGGGAGTGTCTGACCCCAGGTCTTAAACAACCCTTAGAAATAGGAAGCTAGGAGATTTGGGCTAGAGTGCTCGATAGGAAAGTGACACGGAAGCGAGGTAGAAGACGCCCTTATTTACTACCGGGGGCCAGTACCCTGGGTCCGACGGCTTAACGTGCTCATACAATGCTATAGTAGATCAGATCAGATCATATGTAGAGGATTTTAGGAAGGGAGTGTCTGACCCCAGGTCTTAAACAACCCTTAGAAATAGGAAGCTAGGAGATTTGGGCTAGAGTGCCCGATAGGAAAGTGACACGGAAGCGAGGTAGAAGACGCCCTTATTTACTACCGGGGGCAGTACCCTGGGTCCGACGGCTTAACGTGCTCATACAATGCTATAGTAGATCAGATCAGATCATATGTAGAGGATTTTAGGAAGGGAGTGTCTGACCCCAGGTCTTAAACAACCCTTAGAAATAGGAAGCTAGGAGATTTGGGCTAGAGTGCCCGATAGGAAAGTGACACGGAAGTGAGGTAGAAGACGCCCTTATTTACTACCGGGGGCCAGTACCCTGGGTCCGACGGCTTAACGTGCTCATACAATGCTATAGTAGATCAGATCAGATCATATGTAGAGGATTTTAGGAAGGGAGTGTCTGACCCCAGGTCTTAAACAACCCTTAGAAATAGGAAGCTTGGAGATTTGGGCTAGAGTGCCCGATAGGAAAGTGACACGGAAGTGAGGTAGAAGACGCCCTTATTTACTACCGGGGGCCAGTACCCTGGGTCCGACGGCTTAACGTGCTCATACAATGCTATAGTAGATCAGATCAGATCATATGTAGAGGATTTTAGGAAGGGAGTGTCTGACCCCAGGTCTTAAACAACCCTTAGAAATAGGAAGCTAGGAGATTTGGGCTAGAGTGCCCGATAGGAAAGTGACACGGAAGCGAGGTAGAAGACGCCCTTATTTACTACCGGGGGCCAGTACCCTGGGTCCGACGGCTTAACGTGCTCATACAATGCTATAGTAGATCAGATCAGATCATATGTAGAGGATTTTAGGAAGGGAGTGTCTGACCCCAGGTCTTAAACAACCCTTAGAAATAGGAAGCTAGGAGATTTGGGCTAGAGTGCCCGATAGGAAAGTGACACGGAAGCGAGGTAGAAGACGCCCTTATTTACTACCGGGGGCCAGTACCCTGGGTCCGACGGCTTAACGTGCTCATACAATGCTATAGTAGATCAGATCAGATCATATGTAGAGGATTTTAAGAAGGGAGTGTCTGACCCCAGGTACTAAACAACCCTTAGAAATAGGAAGCTAGGAGATTTGGGCTAGAGTGCCCGATAGGAAAGTGACACGGAAGTGAGGTAGAAGACGCCCTTATTTACTACCGGGGGCCAGTACCCTGGGTCCGACGGCTTAACGTGCTCATACAATGCTATAGTAGATCAGATCAGATCATATGTAGAGGATTTTAGGAAGGGAGTGTCTGACCCCAGGTCTTAAACAACCCTTAGAAATAGGAAGCTAGGAGATTTGGGCTAGAGTGCTCGATAGGAAAGTGACACGGAAGCGAGGTAGAAGACGCCCTTATTTACTACCGGGGGCCAGTACCCGGGGTCCGACGGCTTAACGTGCTCATACAATGCTATAGTAGATCAGATCAGATCATATGTAGAGGATTTTAGGAAGGGAGTGTCTGACCCCAGGTCTTAAACAACCCTTAGAAATAGGAAGCTAGGAGATTTGGGCTAGAGTGCTCGATAGGAAAGTGACACGGAAGCGAGGTAGAAGACGCCCTTATTTACTACCGGGGGGCCAGTACCCGGGGTCCGACGGCTTAACGTGCTCATACAATGCTATAGTAGATCAGATCAGATCATATGTAGAGGATTTTAGGAAGGGAGTGTCTGACCCCAGGTCTTAAACAACCCTTAGAAATAGGAAGCTAGGAGATTTGGGCTAGAGTGCTCGATAGGAAAGTGACACGGAAGCGAGGTAGAAGACGCCCTTATTTACTACCGGGGGCCAGTACCCGGGGTCCGACGGCTTAACGTGCTCATACAATGCTATAGTAGATCAGATCAGATCATATGTAGAGGATTTTAGGAAGGGAGTGTCTGACCCCAGGTCTTAAACAACCCTTAGAAATAGGAAGCTAGGAGATTTGGGCTAGAGTGCTCGATAGGAAAGTGACACGGAAGCGAGGTAGAAGACGCCCTTATTTACTACCGGGGGCCAGTACCCGGGGTCCGACGGCTTAACGTGCTCATACAATGCTATAGTAGATCAGATCAGATCATATGTAGAGGATTTTAGGAAGGGAGTGTCTGACCCCAGGTCTTAAACAACCCTTAGAAATAGGAAGCTAGGAGATTTGGGCTAGAGTGCCCGATAGGAAAGTGACACGGAAGCGAGGTAGAAGACGCCCTTATTTACTACCGGGGGCCAGTACCCGGGGTCCGACGGCTTAACGTGCTCATACAATGCTATAGTAGATCAGATCAGATCATATGTAGAGGATTTTAGGAAGGGAGTGTCTGACCCCAGGTCTTAAACAACCCTTAGAAATAGGAAGCTAGGAGATTTGGGCTAGAGTGCTCGATAGGAAAGTGACACGGAAGCGAGGTAGAAGACGCCCTTATTTACTACCGGGGGCCAGTACCCGGGGTCCGACGGCTTAACGTGCTCATACAATGCTATAGTAGATCAGATCAGATCATATGTAGAGGATTTTAGGAAGGGAGTGTCTGACCCCAGGTCTTAAACAACCCTTAGAAATAGGAAGCTAGGAGATTTGGGCTAGAGTGCCCGATAGGAAAGTGACACGGAAGCGAGGTAGAAGACGCCCTTATTTACTACCGGGGGCCAGTACCCGGGGTCCGACGGCTTAACGTGCTCATACAATGCTATAGTAGATCAGATCAGATCATATGTAGAGGATTTTAGGAAGGGAGTGTCTGACCCCAGGTACTAAACAACCCTTAGAAATAGGAAGCTAGGAGATTTGGGCTAGAGTGCTCGATAGGAAAGTGACACGGAAGCGAGGTAGAAGACGCCCTTATTTACTACCGGGGGGCCAGTACCCTGGGTCCGACGGCTTAACGTGCTCATACAATGCTATAGTAGATCAGATCAGATCATATGTAGAGGATTTTAGGAAGGGAGTGTCTGACCCCAGGTCTTAAACAACCCTTAGAAATAGGAAGCTCGGAGATTTGGGCTAGAGTGCCCGATAGGAAAGTGACACGGAAGCGAGGTAGAAGACGCCCTTATTTACTACCGGGGGCCAGTACCCTGGGTCCGACGGCTGAACGTGCTCATACAATGCTATATTAGATCAGATCAGATCATATGTAGAGGATTTTAAGAAGGGAGTGTCTGACCCCAGGTCTTAAACAACCCTTAGAAATAGGAAGCTAGGAGATTTGGGCTAGAGTGCCCGATAGGAAAGTGACACGGAAGCGAGGTAGAAGACGCCCTTATTTACTACCGGGGGCCAGTACCCTGGGTCCGACGGCTTAACGTGCTCATACAATGCTATAGTAGATCAGATCAGATCATATGTAGAGGATTTTAGGAAGGGAGTGTCTGACCCCAGGTCTTAAACAACCCTTAGAAATAGGAAGCTAGGAGATTTGGGCTAGAGTGCCCGATAGGAAAGTGACACGGAAGCGAGGTAGAAGACGCCCTTATTTACTACCGGGGGCCAGTACCCTGGGTCCGACGGCTTAACGTGCTCATACAATGCTATAGTAGATCAGATCAGATCATATGTAGAGGATTTTAGGAAGGGAGTGTCTGACCCCAGGTCTTAAACAACCCTTAGAAATAGGAAGCTAGGAGATTTGGGCTAGAGTGCTCGATAGGAAAGTGACACGGAAGCGAGGTAGAAGACGCCCTTATTTACTACCGGGGGGCCAGTACCCGGGGTCCGACGGCTTAACGTGCTCATACAATGCTATAGTAGATCAGATCAGATCATATGTAGAGGATTTTAGGAAGGGAGTGTCTGACCCCAGGTCTTAAACAACCCTTAGAAATAGGAAGCTAGGAGATTTGGGCTAGAGTGCCCGATAGGAAAGTGACACGGAAGTGAGGTAGAAGACGCCCTTATTTACTACCGGGGGGCCAGTACCCTGGGTCCGACGGCTTAACGTGCTCATACAATGCTATAGTAGATCAGATCAGATCATATGTAGAGGATTTTAGGAAGGGAGAGTCTGACCCCAGGTCTTAAACAACCCTTAGAAATAGGAAGCTAGGAGATTTGGGCTAGAGTGCCCGATAGGAAAGTGACACGGAAGCAAGGTAGAAGACGCCCTTATTTACTACCGGGGGCCAGTACCCGGGGTCCGACGGCTTAACGTGCTCATACAATGCGATAGTAGATCAGATCAGATCATATGTAGAGGATTTTAGGAAGGGAGAGTCTGACCCCAGGTCTTAAACAACCCTTAGAAATAGGAAGCTAGGAGATTTGGGCTAGAGTGCCCGATAGGAAAGTGACACGGAAGCAAGGTAGAAGACGCCCTTATTTACTACCGGGGGGCCAGTACCCGGGGTCCGACGGCTTAACGTGCTCATACAATGCGATAGAAGATCAGATCAGATCATATGTAGAGGATTTTAGGAAGGGAGTGTCTGACCCCAGGTCTTAAACAACCCTTAGAAATAGGAAGCTAGGAGATTTGGGCTAGAGTGCCCGATAGGAAAGTGACACGGAAGCAAGGTAGAAGACGCCCTTATTTACTACCGGGGGGCCAGTACCCGGGGTCCGACGGCTTAACGTGCTCATACAATGCGATAGTAGATCAGATCAGATCATATGTAGAGGATTTTAGGAAGGGACTGTCTGACCCCAGGTCTTAAACAACCCTTAGAAATAGGAAGGTAGGAGATTTGGGCTAGAGTGCCCGATAGGAAAGTGACACGGAAGCGAGGTAGAAGACGCCCTTATTTACTACCGGGGGCCAGTACCCGGGGTCCGACGGCTTAACGTGCTCATACAATGCTATAGTAGATCAGATCAGATCATATGTAGAGGATTTTAGGAAGGGAGTGTCTGACCCCAGGTACTAAACAACCCTTAGAAATAGGAAGGTAGGAGATTTGGGCTAGAGTGCCCGATAGGAAAGTGACACGGAAGCGAGGTAGAAGACGCCCTTATTTACTACCGGGGGCCAGTACCCGGGGTCCGACGGCTTAACGTGCTCATACAATGCTATAGTAGATCAGATCAGATCATATGTAGAGGATTTTAGGAAGGGAGTGTCTGACCCCAGGTACTAAACAACCCTTAGAAATAGGAAGCTAGGAGATTTGGGCTAGAGTGCTCGATAGGAAAGTGACACGGAAGCGAGGTAGAAGACGCCCTTATTTACTACCGGGGGGCCAGTACCCGGGGTCCGACGGCTTAACGTGCTCATACAATGCTATAGTAGATCAGATCAGATCATATGTAGAGGATTTTAGGAAGGGAGTGTCTGACCCCAGGTACTAAACAACGCTTAGAAATAGGAAGGTAGGAGATTTGGGCTAGAGTGCCCGATAGGAAAGTGACACGGAAGTGAGGTAGAAGACGCCCTTATTTACTACCGGGGGCCAGTACCCTGGGTCCGACGGCTTAACGTGCTCATACAATGCTATAGTAGATCAGATCAGATCATATGTAGAGGATTTTAGGAAGGGAGTGTCTGACCCCAGGTCTTAAACAACCCTTTGAAATAGGAAGGTAGGAGATTTGGGCTAGAGTGCCCGATAGGAAAGTGACACGGAAGTGAGGTAGAAGACGCCCTTATTTACTACCGGGGGCCAGTACCCTGGGTCCGACGGCTTAACGTGCTCATACAATGCTATAGTAGATCAGATCAGATCATATGTAGAGGATTTTAGGAAGGGAGTGTCTGACCCCAGGTACTAAACAACCCTTAGAAATAGGAAGCTAGGAGATTTGGGCTAGAGTGCTCGATAGGAAAGTGACACGGAAGCGAGGTAGAAGACGCCCTTATTTACTACCGGGGGCCAGTACCCTGGGTCCGACGGCTTAACGTGCTCATACAATGCTATAGTAGATCAGATCAGATCATATGTAGAGGATTTTAAGAAGGGAGTGTCTGACCCCAGGTCTTAAACAACCCTTAGAAATAGGAAGCTAGGAGATTTGGGCTAGAGTGCCCGATAGGAAAGTGACACGGAAGCGAGGTAGAAGACGCCCTTATTTACTACCGGGGGGCCAGTACCCTGGGTCCGACGGCTTAACGTGCTCATACAATGATATAGTAGATCAGATCAGATCATATGTAGAGGATTTTAGGAAGGGAGTGTCTGACCCCAGGTCTTAAACAACCCTTAGAAATAGGAAGCTAGGAGATTTGGGCTAGAGTGCCCGATAGGAAAGTGACACGGAAGCGAGGTAGAAGACGCCCTTATTTACTACCGGGAGGCCAGTACCCGGGGTCCGACGGCTTAACGTTCTCATACAATTCTATAGTAGATCAGATCAGATCATATGTAGAGGATTTCAGGAAGGGAGTGTCTGACCCCAGGTACTAAACAACCCTTAGAAATAGGAAGCTAGGAGATTTGGGCTAGAGTGCTCGATAGGAAAGTGACACGGAAGCGAGGTAGAAGACGCCCTTATTTACTACCGGGAGGCCAGTACCCGGGGTCCGACGGCTTAACGTTCTCATACAATTCTATAGTAGATCAGATCAGATCATATGTAGAGGATTTTAGGAAGGGAGTGTCTGACCCCAGGTCTTAAACAACCCTTTGAAATAGTAAGGTAGGAGATTTGGGCTAGAGTGCCCGATAGGAAAGTGACACGGAAGTGAGGTAGAAGACGCCCTTATTTACTACCGGGGGGCCAGTACCCTGGGTCCGACGGCTTAACGTGCTCATACAATGCTATAGTAGATCAGATCAGATCATATGTAGAGGATTTTAGGAAGGGAGTGTCTGACCCCAGGTCTTAAACAACCCTTTGAAATAGGAAGGTAGGAGATTTGGGCTAGAGTGCCCGATAGGAAAGTGACACGGAAGTGAGGTAGAAGACGCCCTTATTTACTACCGGGGGGCCAGTACCCGGGGTCCGACGGCTTAACGTGCTCATACAATGCTATAGTAGATCAGATCAGATCATATGTAGAGGATTTTAGGAAGGGAGTGTCTGACCCCAGGTACTAAACAACCCTTAGAAATAGGAAGCTAGGAGATTTGGGCTAGAGTGCTCGATAGGAAAGTGACACGGAAGCGAGGTAGAAGACGCCCTTATTTACTACCGGGGGCCAGTACCCTGGGTCCGACGGCTTAACGTGCTCATACAATGCTATAGTAGATCAGATTCGATCATATGTAGAGGATTTTAAGAAGGGAGTGTCTGACCCCAGGTCTTAAACAACCCTTAGAAATAGGAAGCTAGGAGATTTGGGCTAGAGTGTCCGATAGGAAAGTGACACGGAAGCGAGGTAGAAGACGCCCTTATTTACTACCGGGGGCCAGTACCCTGGGTCCGACGGCTTAACGTGCTCATACAATGCTATAGTAGATCAGATTCGATCATATGTAGAGGATTTTAAGAAGGGAGTGTCTGACCCCAGGTCTTAAACAACCCTTAGAAATAGGAAGCTAGGAGATTTGGGCTAGAGTGCCCGATAGGAAAGTGACACGGAAGTGAGGTAGAAGACGCCCTTATTTACTACCGGGGGCCAGTACCCTGGGTCCGACGGCTTAACGTGCTCATACAATGCTATAGTAGATCAGATCAGATCATATGTAGAGGATTTTAGGAAGGGAGTGTCTGACCCCAGGTCTTAAACAACCCTTTGAAATAGGAAGGTAGGAGATTTGGGCTAGAGTGCCCGATAGGAAAGTGACACGGAAGTGAGGTAGAAGACGCCCTTATTTACTACCGGGGGGCCAGTACCCTGGGTCCGACGGCTTAACGTGCTCATACAATGCTATAGTAGATCAGATCAGATCATATGTAGAGGATTTTAGGAAGGGAGTGTCTGACCCCAGGTACTAAACAACCCTTAGAAATAGGAAGCTAGGAGATTTGGGCTAGAGTGCTCGATAGGAAAGTGACACGGAAGCGAGGTAGAAGACGCCCTTATTTACTACCGGGGGCCAGTACCCTGGGTCCGACGGCTTAACGTGCTCATACAATGCTATAGTAGATCAGATCAGATCATATGTAGAGGATTTTAAGAAGGGAGTGTCTGACCCCAGGTCTTAAACAACCCTTAGAAATAGGAAGCTAGGAGATTTGGGCTAGAGTGCCCGATAGGAAAGTGACACGGAAGTGAGGTAGAAGACGCCCTTATTTACTACCGGGGGGCCAGTACCCTGGGTCCGACGGCTTAACGTGCTCATACAATGCTATAGTAGATCAGATCAGATCATATGTAGAGGATTTTAAGAAGGGAGTGTCTGACCCCAGGTACTAAACAACCCTTAGAAATAGGAAGCTAGGAGATTTGGGCTAGAGTGCCCGATAGGAAAGTGACACGGAAGTGAGGTAGAAGACGCCCTTATTTACTACCGGGGGCCAGTACCCTGGGTCCGACGGCTTAACGTGCTCATACAATGCTATAGTAGATCAGATCAGATCATATGTAGAGGATTTTAGGAAGGGAGTGTCTGACCCCAGGTCTTAAACAACCCTTTGAAATAGGAAGCTAGGAGATTTGGGCTAGAGTGCTCGATAGGAAAGTGACACGGAAGCGAGGTAGAAGACGCCCTTATTTACTACCGGGGGGCCAGTACCCGGGGTCCGACGGCTTAACGTTCTCATACAATTCTATAGTAGATCAGATCAGATCATATGTAGAGGATTTTAGGAAGGGAGTGTCTGACCCCAGGTCTTAAACAACCCTTAGAAATAGGAAGCTAGGAGATTTGGGCTAGAGTGCTCGATAGGAAAGTGACACGGAAGCGAGGTAGAAGACGCCCTTATTTACTACCGGGGGCCAGTACCCGGGGTCCGACGGCTTAACGTTCTCATACAATTCTATAGTAGATCAGATCAGATCATATGTAGAGGATTTTAGGAAGGGAGTGTCTGACCCCAGGTCTTAAACAACCCTTTGAAATAGGAAGCTAGGAGATTTGGGCTAGAGTGCTCGATAGGAAAGTGACACGGAAGCGAGGTAGAAGACGCCCTTATTTACTACCGGGGGGCCAGTACCCGGGGTCCGACGGCTTAACGTGCTCATACAATGCTATAGTAGATCAGATCAGATCATATGTAGAGGATTTTAGGAAGGGAGTGTCTGACCCCAGGTCTTAAACAACCCTTAGAAATAGGAAGCTAGGAGATTTGGGCTAGAGTGCTCGATAGGAAAGTGACACGGAAGCGAGGTAGAAGACGCCCTTATTTACTACCGGGGGCCAGTACCCGGGGTCCGACGTCTTAACGTTCTCATACAATTCTATAGTAGATCAGATCAGATCATATGTAGAGGATTTTAGGAAGGGAGTGTCTGACCCCAGGTCTTAAACAACCCTTAGAAATAGGAAGCTAGGAGATTTGGGCTAGAGTGCCCGATAGGAAAGTGACACGGAAGCGAGGTAGAAGACGCCCTTATTTACTACCGGGGGCCAGTACCCGGGGTCCGACGGCTTAACGTGCTCATACAATGCTATAGTAGATCAGATCAGATCATATGTAGAGGATTTTAGGAAGGGAGTGTCTGACCCCAGGTCTTAAACATCCCTTAGAAATAGGAAGCTAGGAGATTTGGGCTAGAGTGCTCGATAGGAAAGTGACACGGAAGCGAGGTAGAAGACGCCCTTATTTACTACCGGGGGCCAGTACCCGGGGTCCGACGTCTTAACGTTCTCATACAATTCTATAGTAGATCAGATCAGATCATATGTAGAGGATTTTAGGAAGGGAGTGTCTGACCCCAGGTCTTAAACAACCCTTAGAAATAGGAAGCTAGGAGATTTGGGCTAGAGTGCCCGATAGGAAAGTGACACGGAAGCGAGGTAGAAGACGCCCTTATTTACTACCGGGGGGCAGTACCCGGGGTCCGACGGCTTAACGTGCTCATACAATGCTATAGTAGATCAGATCAGATCATATGTAGAGGATTTTAGGAAGGGAGTGTCTGACCCCAGGTACTAAACAACCCTTAGAAATAGGAAGCTAGGAGATTTGGGCTAGAGTGCTCGATAGGAAAGTGACACGGAAGCGAGGTAGAAGACGCCCTTATTTACTACCGGGGGCCAGTACCCTGGGTCCGACGGCTTAACGTGCTCATACAATGCTATAGTAGATCAGATTCGATCATATGTAGAGGATTTTAAGAAGGGAGTGTCTGACCCCAGGTCTTAAACAACCCTTAGAAATAGGAAGCTAGGAGATTTGGGCTAGAGTGCCCGATAGGAAAGTGACACGGGAGCGAGGTAGAAGACGCCCTTATTTACTACTGGGGGGCCAGTACCCTGGGTCCGACGGCTTAACGTGCTCATACAATGCTATAGTAGATCAGATTCGATCATATGTAGAGGATTTTAAGAAGGGAGTGTCTGACCCCAGGTCTTAAACAACCCTTAGAAATAGGAAGCTAGGAGATTTGGGCTAGAGTGCCCGATAGGAAAGTGACACGGAAGCGAGGTAGAAGACGCCCTTATTTACTACCGGGGGCCAGTACCCTGGGTCCGACGGCTTAACGTGCTCATACAATGCTATAGTAGATCAGATCAGATCATATGTAGAGGATTTTAGGAAGGGAGTGTCTGACCCCAGGTCTTAAACAACCCTTTGAAATAGGAAGGTAGGAGATTTGGGCTAGAGTGCCCGATAGGAAAGTGACACGGAAGTGAGGTAGAAGACGCCCTTATTTACTACCGGGGGCCAGTACCCTGGGTCCGACGGCTTAACGTGCTCATACAATGCTATAGTAGATCAGATCAGATCATATGTAGAGGATTTTAGGAAGGGAGTGTCTGACCCCAGGTACTAAACAACCCTTAGAAATAGGAAGCTAGGAGATTTGGGCTAGAGTGCTCGATAGGAAAGTGACACGGAAGCGAGGTAGAAGACGCCCTTATTTACTACCGGGGGCCAGTACCCGGGGTCCGACGGCTTAACGTGCTCATACAATGCTATAGTAGATCAGATCAGATCATATGTAGAGGATTTTAAGAAGGGAGTGTCTGACCCCAGGTCTTAAACAACCCTTAGAAATAGGAAGCTAGGAGATTTGGGCTAGAGTGCCCGATAGGAAAGTGACACGGAAGTGAGGTAGAAGACGCCCTTATTTACTACCGGGGGGCCAGTACCCTGGGTCCGACGGCTTAACGTGCTCATACAATGCTATAGTAGATCAGATCAGATCATATGTAGAGGATTTTAAGAAGGGAGTGTCTGACCCCAGGTACTAAACAACCCTTAGAAATAGGAAGCTAGGAGATTTGGGCTAGAGTGCCCGATAGGAAAGTGACACGGAAGTGAGGTAGAAGACGCCCTTATTTACTACCGGGGGCCAGTACCCTGGGTCCGACGGCTTAACGTGCTCATACAATGCTATAGTAGATCAGATCAGATCATATGTAGAGGATTTTAGGAAGGGAGTGTCTGACCCCAGGTCTTAAACAACCCTTTGAAATAGGAAGCTAGGAGATTTGGGCTAGAGTGCTCGATAGGAAAGTGACACGGAAGCGAGGTAGAAGACGCCCTTATTTACTACCGGGGGCCAGTACCCGGGGTCCGACCGCTTAACGTGCTCATACAATGCTATAGTAGATCAGATCAGATCATATGTAGAGGATTTTAGGAAGGGAGTGTCTGACCCCAGGTCTTAAACAACCCTTAGAAATAGGAAGCTAGGAGATTTGGGCTAGAGTGCTCGATAGGAAAGTGACACGGAAGCGAGGTAGAAGACGCCCTTATTTACTACCGGGGGCCAGTACCCGGGGTCCGACGGCTTAACGTTCTCATACAATTCTATAGTAGATCAGATCAGATCATATGTAGAGGATTTTAGGAAGGGAGTGTCTGACCCCAGGTCTTAAACAACCCTTTGAAATAGGAAGCTAGGAGATTTGGGCTAGAGTGCTCGATAGGAAAGTGACACGGAAGCGAGGTAGAAGACGCCCTTATTTACTACCGGGGGGCCAGTACCCGGGGTCCGACGGCTTAACGTGCTCATACAATGCTATAGTAGATCAGATCAGATCATATGTAGAGGATTTTAGGAAGGAGTGTCTGACCCCAGGTCTTAAACAACCCTTAGAAATAGGAAGCTAGGAGATTTGGGCTAGAGTGCCTGATAGGAAAGTGACACGGAAGTGAGGTAGAAGACGCCCTTATTTACTACCGGGGGCCAGTACCCTGGGTCCGACGGCTTAACGTGCTCATACAATGCTATAGTAGATCAGATCAGATCATATGTAGAGGATTTTAAGAAGGGAGTGTCTGACCCCAGGTACTAAACAACCCTTAGAAATAGGAAGCTAGGAGATTTGGGCTAGAGTGCCCGATAGGAAAGTGACACGGAAGTGAGGTAGAAGACGCCCTTATTTACTACCGGGGGCCAGTACCCTGGGTCCGACGGCTTAACGTGCTCATACAATGCTATAGTAGATCAGATCAGATCATATGTAGAGGATTTTAGGAAGGGAGTGTCTGACCCCAGGTCTTAAACAACCCTTTGAAATAGGAAGCTAGGAGATTTGGGCTAGAGTGCTCGATAGGAAAGTGACACGGAAGCGAGGTAGAAGACGCCCTTATTTACTACCGGGGGCCAGTACCCGGGGTCCGACCGCTTAACGTGCTCATACAATGCTATAGTAGATCAGATCAGATCATATGTAGAGGATTTTAGGAAGGGAGTGTCTGACCCCAGGTCTTAAACAACCCTTAGAAATAGGAAGCTAGGAGATTTGGGCTAGAGTGCTCGATAGGAAAGTGACACGGAAGCGAGGTAGAAGACGCCCTTATTTACTACCGGGGGCCAGTACCCGGGGTCCGACGGCTTAACGTTCTCATACAATTCTATAGTAGATCAGATCAGATCATATGTAGAGGATTTTAGGAAGGGAGTGTCTGACCCCAGGTCTTAAACAACCCTTTGAAATAGGAAGCTAGGAGATTTGGGCTAGAGTGCTCGATAGGAAAGTGACACGGAAGCGAGGTAGAAGACGCCCTTATTTACTACCGGGGGCCAGTACCCGGGGTCCGACGGCTTAACGTGCTCATACAATGCTATAGTAGATCAGATCAGATCATATGTAGAGGATTTTAGGAAGGGAGTGTCTGACCCCAGGTCTTAAACAACCCTTAGAAATAGGAAGCTAGGAGATTTGGGCTAGAGTGCTCGATAGGAAAGTGACACGGAAGCGAGGTAGAAGACGCCCTTATTTACTACCGGGGGCCAGTACCCGGGGTCCGACGTCTTAACGTTCTCATACAATTCTATAGTAGATCAGATCAGATCATATGTAGAGGATTTTAGGAAGGGAGTGTCTGACCCCAGGTCTTAAACAACCCTTAGAAATAGGAAGCTAGGAGATTTGGGCTAGAGTGCCCGATAGGAAAGTGACACGGAAGCGAGGTAGAAGACGCCCTTATTTACTACCGGGGGGCCAGTACCCGGGGTCCGACGGCTTAACGTGCTCATACAATGCTATAGTAGATCAGATCAGATCATATGTAGAGGATTTTAGGAAGGGAGTGTCTGACCCCAGGTCTTAAACAACCCTTAGAAATAGGAAGCTAGGAGATTTGGGCTAGAGTGCTCGATAGGAAAGTGACACGGAAGCGAGGTAGAAGACGCCCTTATTTACTACCGGGGGGCCAGTACCCGGGGTCCGACGTCTTAACGTTCTCATACAATTCTATAGTAGATCAGATCAGATCATATGTAGAGGATTTTAGGAAGGGAGTGTCTGACCCCAGGTCTTAAACAACCCTTAGAAATAGGAAGCTAGGAGATTTGGGCTAGAGTGCCCGATAGGAAAGTGACACGGAAGCGAGGTAGAAGACGCCCTTATTTACTACCGGGGGCCAGTACCCGGGGTCCGACGGCTTAACGTGCTCATACAATGCTATAGTAGATCAGATCAGATCATATGTAGAGGATTTTACGAAGGGAGTGTCTGACCCCAGGTCTTAAACAACCCTTTGAAATAGGAAGGTAGGAGATTTGGGCTAGAGTGCCCGATAGGAAAGTGACACCGAAGCGAAGTAGAAAGGGGGAGGAAGACGCCCTTATTTATTACCGGGGGCAGTACCCGGGGTCCGACGGCTTAACGTGCCCATCCGACGCACGGCGGATATTTAGTGGATCGAACCTGAGGTCCTTTCCGTTTTAGTCATGAACGTTGCCCACTTGCACGCTAACATAACATCTTACATACACTGTCCGTGTGCACCATGGGTACGTTACACCGGAAACACGTGACAAAACAGGATTTTTGTGAACAACTTATGCAAATCATGATGAAGAAGGTAAGCTGTAAGAACAAGTTATTCCAAATTAAACACATTATGCCACTTGAAACAACAGTTTGTTAGGAAACATATTAATGAGGTGCTCTCAAGTTCCAGACAGTTCCTAAGGGCTGTAATCGTTGCAACACTGGTCACCAAAAGCTACAATATAAATACTTTCCATGCACAGCAATGAGTGGGCAGAGGCGGGGGTTGCTAATAATTTTGTGTTCTGCCATAATTCCAGAATTGACATTCCTTGCTAGGGCTGTGCTATTTAGGTTAGCTTTTAAGCTACATGTGCTCCTGGAAGCGCAAACCTATCTGCCGTCTAGTAGATCCTATGTAGTTGCTGATAATCTCGCCTGAGTATGGGTCCAACATAGGGATATTGTAAACACCGGTTTTTGCAACATTTCAGCTTAATTACGATCTTTTCTAACATATGTTGACAATATCTTGACTTCAACATCTTGAGGAAGAGGTTCTGTCCACATGTCAGTTCAAACCCCTTTTGTTTTTTAGGTATGTAGACGATATTTTAATTTTTTGGCCTCACTCAATTTAACAATTACAGCAGTTTGCTGAGGTTTTTTCATCTTGTTATCTCTCTGTTAAGTTCACTATTGAACTAGAAAATGAATGTTCGCTCCCTTTCTTGGATATTTTAATTAAAAGGAATTCTACGAATTATTCTCTTGGTTATTCTGTTTACCGCAAACCCACCTTCAATCCTAATATCATTCCTGCTACCTCTTCACACCCTACTAAATATAAACACGCTGCCCTGCGGTTCCTTGTAAAAAGAACATTTACCCATTCTCCTACCATTACAAGTCGTAAGAAGGAATTGGTACGGATCCTGTCGACATGGATATCAGCCTTCAGTTATCGATGTCCTGATTAATAAACAACTCCGAGGTTCATATCCAACACTCAAGGTGGAATCTACCTCAAGGTCGGATCATTGGACTATTTTCCACCGATTACCAACTTTCTTAAAAAAGTTTGTAAAATATCTGACTTGAGATTTGGGGTTCGAACACGTAACTTATTCTCGTTAATCAGGAGAGATAGAGACCTCACTCCTCTAATGAGTCGACATGGAGTGTACAAAATTCCGTTCCGGACCACTCTCGGAGAAACGACGGACCTCTGTTACGTGGTTTCTAACTTGCGTGGTCTTGGTGTGCGCATTGCGGAACACAAATATTCATTGAGAATTTTGAACCCCCTCTCTGCACTAGTAGAGTCAGTTCGTTCAGGTTCTTACATTCCAGATTGGGACAATGCTTCTATTTTGGGCTCTACGGGGTCTTGACCCGCTCTGCACATGATGGAAAGTTCGTTCAGGTTCTTACATTCCAGATTGGGACAATGCTTCTATTTTGGGCTCTACGGGGTCTTGACCCGCTCTGCACATGATGGAAAGTTCGTTCAGGTTCTTACATTCCAGATTGGGACAATGCTTCTATTTTGGGCTCTACGGGGTCTTGACCCGCTCTGCACATGATGGAAAGTTCGTTCAGGTTCTTACATTCCAGATTGGGACAATGTTTCTATTTTGGGCTCTGCAGGGTCTTGACCCGCTCTGCACATTATGGAAAGTTCGTTCAGGTTCTTACATTCCATATTGGAACAATGTTTCTATTTTGGGCTCTGCGGCTTCTTGAACCGCTCTGCACATGATGGGAAGTTCGTTCAGGTTCTTACATCCCAGATTGGGACAATGCTTCTATTTTGGGCTCTGCGGGGTCTTGACCCGCTCTGCACATGATGGAAAGCTTATTCATTAATAAATATGGGGTGAACTTAAAATAGTATAACTACACTGGCGGAAAGTAAAAAAAGAACACCAAGAAGGAGACGTCTGATACCAACGAAATTTATACAGCATAATAACGGAATACAGAGGATAACGTGATCAAAACATTATGGCAAAATACAGCTGTATTTGCTGGTAAACTGAAAAATAACATTTCCATGTAACATGGTTAGTACGAGGTTGAACCGTCATGAACTGCGTCACACTGTGCAATTCTGGCATGGAGTCTGTCGTACAGATGTTGGATGTAAGTTTGGGGTATTGAGTTCCAAGCATCCTCAACCTGGACGCGTAAATCGGGGATGGTCGTGGCTGGCTGTGGAGAACGGATAAGTCGTTGTCCCATAAAATCCCACACGTGCTCCATGGGGGACAAATCCGGTGAACGTGCAGGCCATGGAAGTTGTCTCACACCCTGAAGTGCATGTTGCGTTGCACGTGTCGTTTGTGGTCGGGCGTTATCTTTCTGGAAAACACCACGATGGACCGACCTTTCAAATGGCACAACAACGGGCTGAATGATATTGTTGATGTAGGAGGTGCTGTTTAACGTACCCGGTACAAACACTAGTTGTGTACGGGAGTGATAGCTGATCGCTGCAACACACCAGGAGACCAGGTGTAGGCCCTGTGTGTCGCTAGCGGATGCAAGAAGGGTGGAGACGCTCCCCTGCGCGTCTGCGAACACGCATACGGCCATCGGAGGCTCCCAAGCAGAATCTGCTTTCATTGCTGAACACGACAGATCGCCTTTGCGTTCTCCAGTGCAGACGTTGGCGACACCACTGCAGTTATTCCCTGACGGTGGGATGGAGTCAGAGATACGCACGCCAGAGGCATACGTGCACGTAGTCCTGCATCCAGTAGACGGTTGCGGATTGTTCACACAGTCACCTCAGGTGCAACGGCTGCTCGGATTTGCGTCGCAGTTGATGTTCTGCTTGACAACGCTGCTCTTCTTATGCGTCGATCGGTCCGCTCATCAGTCCGTCTGTGACTCCTGGTTCCACGTCTTCTCGTGTGGGAATGTTCCTCGGACCATCTACGCCACCATCGTACCACCACCGATACTTCCCGTCCAATTTGCTCCGCAATACGACGAAACGACCACTCGGCCTCGCGGAGTCCGACTAGACGACCTCGCTCAAAGTCCGATAACTGCTGAAATCTTACACGTCTTCCATGTCCAAGCATTGCAGCTTCTTCAGGGTCTTCGCACGTGTCCGTACGCCGACGACTGATTACATTCACTTCGCCGTACTCCTTAAATACCACCGACGATAATTTGCATATTATGCCGTGCTGTGGCGTAAGCGCTCATCGGTTGGTCCCGAAATTAACATCACACCTACGTAAACTCAACCCCATTAACATATGTAAATTTCATGATCGTCCGCCAATTCCTTTTTGGTGTTCTTTTTCCACTTTCCGCCAGTGTATATTAGTAATCCGAATTTCCTGGCGTAGATTATAAATGAAAGTTTCCAAGCTTTCGCACATCAACCTGATGGCTTTTTCAAGGAAGGTAGACAGCAAACTGAATAATAGAACGCTTCAACAATTTGAAAGTGGTGACTTGAAAATAAACGAGCAGATGCTAAGTAATTATTCATCCAAAGACTCGAGGCGTCATGCTCGTTAACACGCGGAATCATAGAAGGAAACAAAATGGATTCATAAGCGATGCTACATTGGAATGACAAAGCGTTCGTTTGGAACTAGAATCAACAAGCATAAAAGGGACATAATGAACCGTAAAGTAACAACAGCCCTATCCAGAGAGGTCCAGCTCAAGTCCGCTACTTCTATTTGGGATGACGTAAAGAAATTAGCTTCCTACTCCACCCGAAAATCTACCGCCATTCGAGAAACTTTAAAGATCATCACTAACAGTGAATCATGCAAGGACTGCCTCTCACTGGAGTTGCCACGAGTTTGGAACAAGTTCTTCAAATAATGAATGCATTTTGTTTCCTTCTATGATTCCGCGTGTTAACGAGCATGACGCCTCGAGTCTTTGGATGAATAATTACTTAGCATCTGCTCGTTTATTGTCAAGTCACCACTTCGAAATTGTTGAAGCGTCCTATTATTCAGTTTGCTGTCTATCTTCCTTGAAAAAAGCCATCTGGTTGATGTGCGAAAGCTTGGAAACTTTGATTTATAATCTACGCCAGGAAATTCGGATTACTAATATAGTTATACTATTTTAAATGTTATTGGTGTACAGTTCCTCGCTGTTATTTATGGGGGAACTGTTGAAATGAAGTATCCCATCAACTATCCCTTTTTTTTTTATTCCTTTTTTTTTTTTTGATTGGAGGTTTAACGACCACCGCGAGCAACTCAATGGGCTATAAGCAATCGCCCGTCCCTTATTTAGGGTCACTGGTTCCAGGGAAGGGAGAGAGCCAGTGCCGTAAGACAAACACAACATCCTTGCCTCACCGGGATTCGAGCCCGGACCGCTTTCGGACGAATGATCAGAGGCCATCGCTTAGACCACTGCGCCACCGAGGCGGCGACTATCTCTTCACCCTGGCGACTTTTAATTTCCCATCACGCTCTAGCCGATGTTAGAGGCTCTTCAGATATTTATAACATTAGATAGAATAATAATAACAACGTTTCGCACAATAAAATGTTTATTATACATCGACTATAGTTTCGCAGAACGTTTGGCTCTGCTTCCTCAGGACGAATGGAGCGTAAACATTTAAATCATTGTCACATCATCAGAATTCTGACGGTCACGGTTTTTGGTGAGTTGTTTCTACGCTCCTGAAAGAAATGGAGTCGATGTCATGTCGCTGACAAGACGTGACGAGTTCCGGTATATGTGGAGAGCTTCTAATATACTAAGCTTGATAGTCGAGTCCGGTATATCAATAAACGTAGCGTTTCCAAACAAATATTTATGGTTATTTTCGTGTCAATGTTTGAGCTATAGACGACTTCTTCAGTTCACAGTTCCGTACATAGGTCTTGTGTTCCTTCACACGGAAACTTAAAGCCCTGCGGGATTGTCCTATACAGTTGAACCCTCATATAACAAGCTCGGATATAAGGAAGGTTCATATATAACGATGTCTTTGCAGTTCCCTGAATTTTCAATGCCATCGTAATGTTATTTCAACTGGATATTACGAACAGCAGTTTTGTTCAAAATCATATATAACGAAGTTTTTGCCTTTTTCCCATTCAACATTTCTCCTGCGGGAGAGTAGCCATTTTCTTTTTTTCTTCTTCAGGATATCTTGAGACCTCTGACTCAGTGAAATGCCCGAAGACTAGCCAGGCGATGTCGGAATCCCCCACTTTTCCTTAATTCTCCTTCACTGGAGGGACCCCACTTCATCACCCCAAGAGCTTAGAGGGTAAATGATTTGTTTTCCAGCTTGAGAACAGAAGGAGGAATGTGATAAAGGGCTCATTTCAAAACAGAAGGAGGAATGAGTGCAAAAGGGCTCATTTCATCGAATTTATCTTTTCCAGATTATCTGCTGGCTGACGATGATATCTCAACGGAATCTCAAAATACAGATCAGGACATTGTTGATGGCGTGTTGAACTCTCAGTATGACGCATCCACTGATGAGGAGAAAGAATACGCAGAAGTTAAAAAATATCAAATGCGGTGGCAATTGAAAGTCTTGATATTTTGCGTGCTCTTTTTGCGTCAAAAAATCTGTTTTGTTCAGCATTGTTGGATCAAATAGAAAACCAGCTGTCTACAGCAATTGCTCAATCCCAAAAACAGGCAACTCTGGATAGTTACTTCCAGAAGTGTGAATGAAAAATTAAAGGTAAATGTTTCAATTATTGTACTTCTGCTTTCTAATACATACGTACGATAGTAGTATACTGTATGTGCTTTTTTACATAACTTTTGCTCGTTTGCTGATACATTTAAGGCAAAATCGGATAAAACGAAGTTTGCGTACAACGAACTTTTTCTTAACTCCCTTCAACTTCCTTATAACCGGTTTCGACTGTATATGAAAGTCCACATTCACAAAGTATCTGATAAATGCCCCAGGAATTTATATATTCAGCGAAATCTTTTGATCCTTAAAAATTCATCTTGTTTATGGGTTTGAAAATAACTTTGAAATTAAAACTTTTAAGGATTTTTGAAATTCCGTAGCAAATCTGAGGAGCAAATGGGTTAACTGCCCAATTCTTTCGTATTGGGAGGTCTATTAAGCTGTCCAAAAATTTAGGATACGAAAGCCTGTCTGCACGCTCATGCCTATAGACCTCCCAATCCCCAACATTTTATTGTGCGAAAGGTTGTTATTATTATTCTATCTTAACACCGCAAGCTTAGTAGTCATAAATTATAAATTATAACATTATCGGAACTAGCAACGATCAGTGACTTGTTTGCATAAATGTTTGAGAGTGTATGTTATATAAAACTGTAGTACCTGCTCGCCTCTTGCCCGTGCTTGATGATGTGGTCAGAGTGACCGCGAAAGATCTCGCGCATATGTTTTTAACCTTTTTATTGTAAATAAAGTATTTTAATCTATTTTAAGGACAATTTTGTAATGAGGTTGAATAACTATTTATTATCGTGTGGAAACAGCCTATGCTTACACCTTTAGGGTGTTATGTTGACAATTTCTAGTGCTAATGCCAATACGTAATTTATGTCTGGAGCACAGGCGAGATAGTAAATTACTAATGCACGGCATATGTTCAACTGTGCCTACGAATTTTCAAATATCCTCTGCTGTTTGTCTCGCCAGAGTAGAAGAACGACTCTCCCTAACACTAGCATAAATGCGTTTAGTTATATAAGTAGGGTAGTCGAAACTACTAGCAAGATTAAAGATGTAATTAATCTCCTGGTCAAAAAAGGTCCTAGTAGTGGTATGCGTGTAAGCCCTGCTAAAAGAAAATTAATAGCGGAAGTTTTATACTGAAATGGATGCGAGGAATTAAATGGGAAAACTGAACTAATAGCTGAGGGTTTACGGTAAACTGAAAACCTTAAGAAATTAGAATGGGGGTTCCTATGAATGCAAAAATCTAAGTAAGGCAACTGAAAAAACAGATTCTTGTTCCACCGAGAGCCTGATAGTAGGAAAGATTAAAGATAGTGCGTCGGCGAAACTATTTAATTCATCTTCGGTGTGAGGCCACATCACCAAGATGTCGTCAACGTAATTTAAGTAGAAACTGCGTGCGGGTGGAAATTCATTGAGAACTTTATTCTCAATATACTGAAGCAGAATTTCTGCCAACACTGACGAATAGGTAGAGCACAACAAATAAGTATACATGGGGCATTTAATGACGCAATAAATAAGGGTAGACGCAGGGGATCAAATGAGAAGTTTTAAGGCATGGCAAAGAGATGTAATTTACATAAGCTAAATGTTATGTGGGAAAGTTGTTTTCTTTACAAGAAAATACAGTATTTACAGTATACTTCTAAAAGCCATGGACCCCGAGTAGCTCAGTAAAGTCAATTTTGGCTCCACTCAACACACCTTGAAGATTAGAATACGGGAACATAAATATGATGTTAAGAATGGCATAAAGTCAACATCATTAGCACGTTTAGTTAATGGTATCCATTATCATCCAATATAGGAGGAAGCAACGATCTTAACAACCCCTTTCTCAAAATCATCTATACTACTGTCTGAAAGCTTACATATTTACAACAATGTACAATTATGTTATAACGATAGTATCCCAAGGTACATTATATTGACAAACGTCACCGGACACCCCTTCCTTCAAAAGCAAATGAACGGATCCGCTGCATTGTTAAGATGCGAGGTACGGCTGCAAACGGTATAAAAACAAGCCTGCGACTGACTGCGATCATATCGCACTGTAAGGTGGAGTGAAAATGTCGCAGCGGAAGAGAACTGAGAAAGGAAAAATTGTAGGGTGCTATATTAGTGGGTTGTCCATAAGAGAAACCAAGAGGCCTTTAAACATACCCAAGTCAACTGTTTTGGATGTACTGAATAAATGGAAGACACATTGAGTGCCTGAAGCAGCAAAACCTACCAGCAGACCAAACAAAATCAGTGATAGAGGACGTCGAAGCCTCAGGAGAGTCGTTACAGTTAATCCACGGAGTACTGCACAAGACCTCAGTGTACAGTTGAGTAAAAATGTGCTGTAACCCCGGCATGTACATGTACCATTCGCAGAGAACTTCATTCCATGGGTTACCGTGGCCGTGCGGCATCTCATAAGCCTTTCATCTCCACTCGGAATGCTACTTGTTGTTTAGCATGATGTAAAGAACATTTATCGTGATCCGTAGATCAATGGAAACGGGTCCTATGGACTGATCAATCCAGATACATGATCCATCAGTCTGATGGCCGTGTGTGGGTATGGCGTCAGCCAGGAGAACGCTGTTTACCACAGTGTGTTGTTTCTACGGTCAAGTTTGGAGTTGGCAGTGTACTCGTGTGGAGGTGTTTTTCGTGGTATGGTCCCGGCCCATTAGTTGTCGTGGACAAACCTGTTAACCAACACATCTACCTCGATATTCTGGACAATTATGTCAGAGTTTATACAATTATTATAAACTTTGTGGCAATACTATGGAACCGAGCCTTGTTGGTAACAGCAGGATAATGCACCGAGCCATAAAGCAAGGACTGTTACGGCGTGGTTTGACGATAATTCCGTATCGTGTGTGGACTGTCCAGCACAGAGCCCTGATCTTAATCCCATAGAGCGCCTATGGGATGAATTAGAGCGCCGCGTAAGAAGTTTGGAACCAAGTCCTACTACTAAGCAACAGTTAGTGGCAGCATTGTGTACTGAATGGAAGCGCATACCTGTCGCTGTGTTCCAAAATTTTGTCAAAAGCATGTCTCGAAGTGTCAGTGCATGCATTAAGGCCAAAGATGGACCGACACCGTACTAATGTATGTCAATAAATGCTATATTGTGTTTCTCTTCTAGGTGTCCGGTGACTTTTGTCAATATAGTGTATATCCCACAGCCATGGAGAATTTTTATTTACAGGAACTAACCGAGTGAACTTTCTTTGTAAAGAAAACAACTTTCCCACATTACATTTAGTTTATGTAAATTATATCTGTTTGCCATGCCTCAAAACTTCTCATTTGAGCATCTACGTCTACTCTTATTTATTGCGTCATAAATGTCCCATGTATACTTGTATGTTGCGCTCTACCTTGTCATTTCTCTTTCATTTGAAGATGAATCTAGTGTAGATCCGAAAGGTTTTACGTTTTAGGTATTTTTATTGTTTTTACGTGAAGTGTAAAATCGTTTGTAGATGGCTATGACGTCTTGTCCCTGAAGATTATTAGTGCACGAGAAATTTTATTCATAATTGAATGTTTACGCACCATTCGTCCTGATGATGCCGAGCCAAACGCTCTGCAAAACTATAATGGATGTTAATAAATCATTAATTGTGGATAAACGTTGATAATTTGTTCTTTCTCAACATCAGAAGTGTGTAGTCTTTTGGCCGGAAGCTTTTCCAGTGTTTCACATCCTTAGAGGATGTGTGTCAGATGTGTACACAGGTAAAACTAAATACTCTTTGAAATGAGATAAATTCGATAATTATTTTGAGACCGTAAGATGTACAGAAAAGTAAAGATGATTACGGACACTAGAACTAAAAAATAATTGATAAAAATGAAAATATTTAATTTATGAAACCATCTTCAGAAAGACTTTATTAGAATGTAGACGTAGTCCTAATAATACACTGATGGAAAAAAATCCTAACACCACGAAAAAATAGTTGTAGAGGAATGAAATGGCGGCAATACATTTGTATAGGTAACATATTTAATTGATTAAGGTTTCAAGATCACAGCTTAATGTAAACGCGAGAAGAGCCCTTTTAAATGTGAAATGCTGGTACATTAATAACCGGTGTAACCGCCAGAATGTTGAATGCAAGCACGCAAACGTTCATGCATTGTGTCGTACAGGTGCTGGATGTCAGTTTGTGGGATGGAGTTCCATGCCTGTTGCACTTGGTCGGTCAATCCAGGGACGGTTAATGCTGGTTGGGTGTGACGCTGGAGTTGTCGTCCAATGATGTCCCATACGTGCTCGATTGGTGAAAGATCTGGTGATCTAGCAGGCCACGGTAACATGTCGACACTCTGTAGAGCATATTGGGTTACAACAGCGGTGTGCGGGCGAGCGTTATCCTGTTGGAAAACACCCCCTGGAATGCTGTTCATGAATGGCAGCACAACACGCTGAATCACCAGACCGACGTACAACTGTGCCCTCAAGGTGCGTGGGATAACCACGAGAGTCCTCCTGCTGGCATAGGAAATTGCTCCCCAGACCATAACTCCAGGTGTATGTCCAGTGTGTCAGGGCAGCAGACAGGTTGGTTGCAGGCGCTCACCTGGCCTCCTTCTAACCAACACACGGCCATCACTGGCACCCAGGCAGAACCAGCTTTCATCAGAAAACACAACAGATCTCCACTCCGTCCTCCAATGAGCTCTATCTTGACACCACTGACGTCGCAAACGGCAGTGGTTTGGAATAAGTGGAATGCACGCTACATGGCGTCTGGCTCGGAGCTGTCCTACAAGTAACCGATTTGTAACAGTTTGTTGTATCACTGTGGTGGAAACTGCAGCTCGAATTGCTGCCGCAGACGCGGTACAATGCGCCACGGCCATACCCCGTACACGGCGGTCTTCCCTCTCAGTAGTGCTACGTGGCCGGCCAGAACCCGGTCTTCTTGAGGCAGTACCTTCCCTTGACCACTGCTGCCAACAATCATGCACAGTGGCTACATTCCTGCCAAGTCGTTCTGCAATATTGCGGAACGAAAACCCACCTTCTCGTAGCCCTATTACATGACCTCGTTCAAACTCCGTGTGCTGTTGATAATGGATTCTTCGTCTTCTTAAAGGCATTCTTGCTAACATCAACACCCTACGTCGAATCTCAACGATAACTAACGCTCACGAACGTTACAGCGCGTATTTACAGCAAACCTGCTTTGAATGTTCCGAGGGGCGCTTCTAGCGCCACACGTATGCACCGAGCGCGAAATTTGCATAGACGTCATCTTACAGATGTACTCTCACCGCCTACCAACTGTCGTTTATCTAACACAACCCCTTCTTGGTGTTGGGATTTTTTTTTTCCGTCAGTGTATATTTTAAGAGAACGTCATACCTTCCCTTCATCTGACGAATGTAAGTCCAAGGAATTTACGGGGAAGGGGCGTTTTTTTGGTGGGGGCGCACCCTCTTCGTGTGTGCGCCACTAACCAGACGACAAAAATGTATTCGGACGCTGACGTTTATCTGCCAATACAAGCGAGCTAATTTAAGGAAAGGAACCGATGGATCAGGAAAATGAATAGACTTGCTGATATGATGAACAAAGCAAAATCCTCAAGTGGCAAGGACATATTGCTAGAAGTACGGATCCCCATTGTAAACTGGAGGATCTGCTGTTGATATTATGGTACCAGACACCCCAGGATACCCATCGCCGCCAGCTCATCGAATCGATGCCTCGTCAAGTGGCCGCTGTTTTGCGGGTTAAAGGGGGTCCTACAGCTTATTAGGTAGGTGGTCAAAATGTAATGGCTCATCGGTCTACCGTTACGTAAGTTATACACTATCTACCAACAAGTAATTGGACACCTGTGATAGCAAAAGAAAACGAAGTTTATTCACCTTCAATAGTTGGTGGAGCCTCCACGAGCGGCGATTACAGCTGCGACCCTCCGGGGCATACTCTCAACCAGGCGTTGTACGACGGCTAGCGGTATTTTCTTCCACTCAGCTTGAAGAAGACAGGTCAGTTCTTTCACCGATTTCGGACGGTGGGGCACCCCTTAAGTCGACGCTCCAACTCGTCCCAGAGGTGCTCGATAGGGTTAAGGTCCGGGCTCTGCGCAGGCCAGTCCATTCGATTAACCCCATTGTCACCATACCAAGCCATGGTGGACCTCGCAACATGACAGATGGCTTTGTCATCCTGAAAGTAACATGGGTCCACCCCGTAAAACTGCCACAATGTAGGAAGCGCATAGTCATCCAAAATGTTGCAGTAGGTCTCGGCGTTGAGTCTACCAGGAATTACGACCAAGGGTCCCGTGCCATACCAGGAGAAACACCCCCATAGCATAATTCCACCGCCGCCGAACTTCACAGTTGGCACAATACGTTCCAGCAGGAGGCGTTCTCCAAGCAGACGCCAAACTCAGACCCTGCCATTCAAACGGTAGAGAGTTAACCTTGATTCGTCGTTCCAGAGAACCTTTCCACTGTTCAACGGTCCACTGTCGACGTTCTTTGTACCACGTTAGCCGAGCAGCGCTATTGGACTTGATGATCAAAGGCTTGTGGGTGGCAGCACGTCCATGATAACCGAGCAGATGGGCTTCCTTACGGATGGTATTCATCGAAAGAACACTTCCGGATGCCTGTTGAAACTCCTCGCGGATGTGGCCCATCGATTTGGTGCGGTTCCTCCGAATTTCTATGGCTAACACCCGTCGGTCTGTAACTCCCAGTTTTGTGGGTCTGCCGGGTCGGGGCACATTCCGACAGTCACCTCTCATCTTCCGCTTGCCAATCACGTAGGCCACGGTCGATTTTGGGTACTTCAATTTGCTGGATATGTCACGTATGGATCGGCCATTTCTGTGATACCCGACGATTACACCTTTCTTGAAATCCGAGAGCTCCGAACTGCGTGGCATCTTGCATGCGACTGGTTGCGTTGTTGTTTCCCACACGATATTTAACGGCGGCGGCCGTGACGTGTATCAGGACCGCAGATATCGTCGATTGCAGGGGTGTCCAATTACTTGTTGGTAGATAGTGTAGTTTAACATTTTGTAGATTTCATAGCATGAAATGTTTAACATTTGATCAGTTCTGATTGTTTATCAAATTTGATAGATTTCATGACATAAACTGTATTTCCACTTTTCACATATTTCGTAGAATGAAATTTCGTTTAAAATTGGGAAATTACGTAAAGTGAAGTGTCGTTTGACGTTTGATGGATTTTGTAGTTTGGGCAGTTGATTTTGTAGTATTGCGCCAACATGAATAAAACTTCTGGTGAACTTCAGCATAATGAGTGTGCTAACTGCAATAATGCTCGCTATGTGAGTGCTCCAGAAGCCATGTGGCGTTTGCTGGAATCACCTGCGCAAAAAACCTTTCATAAGTTTTGAAGAAGGCCATGAACAGGAAGCTCTTGTTGCTGCACTGCTTAAGCGCACTAAACTTGAATCTTTGTTTCGTCTAAATGAGATTGATGCTACTGCACGACAATATTATTACACTGAGATCATATACCACTTTGTCTATGGAAATAACAATGAAAGCGACTCCAAAGAGGAGGGAATTCTGCTGTTGGAAGAAGGCAGACTTTTGGAATCAAAGACCAGGAGAGATTCTACTTTCACCTAATCTTAATTCATGTCCTTAGGACAACCAGCTTTGAATTTCTTCGAACAGTGGACTGTACTGTCTATGGCACATTCAAAGCAGCAGTATTCCATCGTCATTTGCTGGATTCAGATGAAGAATGGGAGCGTTGCTTGCCGGAGTCAACAGCCTATCATATGCCATGCCAAAGGCGCCACACATTTGCATATATCTGTTGCTTTTGCATGTCAACCAACGCCCTTGATTTTTGGACCAAGCATTCAAATAATACGAGTGTCGTATGATACAATCAACAAAATGATCGCGCTCAGACATTCAAATAATACGGAAGCGAATGATACAATCAACAAAATGATCGCGCTCAGACATTCAACAACGCAGTGGTGTCAGAATGACGCGCTATCATTTGCTGTGTGAACGTGAGGGAGGGTTTGGAAATTGAAGCGTGCAGCTCCTCAGGTCGAGTCACGGCGTTAGACCATCGCTCTTACGTGAAAATAGAAACTCGGGGGGGGGGGGATACTCCGACACAGATCCGCACTGCCTAGCAAGAAGTATAATGAATTAGCTTTGTTTATCTTTTGCTAAGCTAATTATTATGAATGATAATAATTCTTCTTACCAGCGAGCTAATGATAACTAGCTCTAAGCTTCAAAATAATGAATTCCCAAAAGGGTGTTGTTACTCGTTAATTATGAACTTAAACAAAGTCTCAACGCTGGTTATTTATATTAAGTAATCAAAGTCATAAACCTAACAGCCAGACAGAGGTCTGACAAAACTAAGAATTGAGAAAGACTGAACTTACTGACAAACTTGTTTATTTCCAAGACTCTTGGTCAACTAAGGCACTCATATATCTTGTACATAATAATGAATAAACTTTCCTCTTATAGTACACACACTCTCATAACAATACCTCGCAACGCCAACACATCAACCTCAACCACACAACTCAACCACCAACACAACTCTCGATGAACGCGCCTATATACTAGCTACCACCACGTCATGACTTACACTCATTGCCAGATCTCATTCAGCGGGTGAAACAATATTTCGTTCAGTAGGAAGATAATTTACATAGTAAAATAAAATAACCAGAGATAGTAAAATCAAAAGGAAAGTGAATATAGAGTATACGTTACAGAAGCTTATGGGGAAAGAACTCTTGATCGAAACACAATTTCTTTCTAACGACAAAGTTGAGACCCAAAATTCGTCAAAATCGCCCCAACTTGTTGGAAGTGTGAGCGATTTTAATAATAATAACAATAATAGTAATAATAATAAAAATAAATTCTTATTCCTGCTGTTACATTTAGGTTTTTGCATTACAGAGAACGGCAACGGAGAATCAGTGAAAAGGCCTCAGAGAGTCCTGACAAAAGTCCTAATTTCCCAAATATATAGACAAGCAAGCACAGGATCATCAAACACAGCAGTAATGTTAAGTGTTAGTTATATTATAAATAATTTGTTTTTTATTATTATTTCTTTAACTAAACAAGTATTTTTTAGTGTATTTTTGAATAAGTTCGGGATATTTATTACAGTCAACTCCACAGACAGTGAGTGCATTCCAAAATTCAGGACCAATATAACTTAAACTCCGTTTCATCATGAGAGTTTTTGGATATATGGGTCTTAATAATGTATAATATAATACTATATATATTATCATGGAAGACTGCAATGTGCTAAACAAGTTCAACATAGGTAATAAGCATAGAATGGTACGATGTAAGATGCACCTCAATGCTAAATTCGAGCGTGGCAAGCTCATAAAACAAACAAAGTGTATTGGCGTGACCAACCTTAAAAACATCATAATGCCTTAAAATTGGAATTGAAGAACAGATTCTCTGCTCTAGAAGGTCTAACGTCGGAAGAAGTGGACATCTCTGAAGTTAACAGAAAACTAACCAACGGTCTTATGGAAACAGCAACAAAATTAGCTGGTACTAAGAACAAGTTGTATGTGAACAAATTATCAGGAGAAATCAAAATGTTGATGCAAAAAGGAAGAGAGATGAGGACAACTAAAGATCATGTGACTTCCAAAGTGGAATATATAGAGCTATGCAAGACAGTACGAAAACGTATCACTGAAGACGTAAGGAAATTCAACTGTGAACTAGTGAGAAAAGCAATTGAAAACAACCAAAGCCTAAAGATAGCAAAGGGACATCTCAGTAAGCAAAGAAAACAGATTATGGCTCTGAGAAAAGAAGATGGTTTCGTAACAAGAAATAGAGGTGAAATTCTGACAAGATTCAAAGATTTCTGCTCAAAACTATATGAAAGGGATGATACATGTACTCCAGACATTACGAAAGGTACCAGTACCAGAGTTCTTCCAGTCCTCCCAGCAGAAGTTGTACATGTAACCAAGAACATAAAACGAGGAAAAGCTCCAGGAGAAGATGGAATTACAGTACATATCGTACAAGAAGCAAGAGGAGAAATTGAAACAGTACTCGCCCAAGTTTTCACTCGTTGCCTTAAGGAAGGGAAGATTCCTGAGGACTGGAACAAAGCTACAATGATCCTGCTGCATAAAAAAGGTGACATTGAGGATCTCAGGAACTACAGACTTATCATCCTCCTATCAGTGGTTTATAAAATCTTCACTAAAGTTCTTTTACACCGTTTGAAGGTAACACTGGACATGGCTCAACTGAGAGAACAAGCTGGATTCAGGAGTGGCTACAGCACAATAGATCATATCCACGTACTGAGAGAACTAATTGAAAGAGCGAGAGAATATGAACTTCCATTGTGCATGGCTTTTATCGATTATGAAAAGGCCTTTCATTCGGTGAAACCATCTGCAGTTATAATGGCTTTGAAATCCTGTGGTAATCAAAATGCGTACATTAATACATTGGTGTGCAAAAATTAAAGATGAAGAGGAGAAATAAGCATAAGAGCGGAATGAGCAAGCAGAACAAACCTAGGGTCCGGTACGGTAGAGCATGCGCATATATGCAGCATGACGTAGGGGGAAGGGGAGTGTCGGAAAGTTATAAAGCACACGGGCGGTGTAAGCTCAGCAATTCGGTGAAAGCTATTGCACGGTGTACATCGGTTTGAACGACGTCGAGTTGCTGCTAACGTGTGATATGGCCAACAGGCAATCCAGTAGACGGCATCAGGATGACTTTACCCGAGGTCGCGTCTTTGGTAAGTTGGAAGAAGGTTGAAGTGTGACTAGTGTGGCCGGGAGTTCGGGATCGCTCACAGCATCGTTTCACGAGCTTGGAGAGCATTTCAAATGACAGGAACAGCTGTCCGAGAGTTTAGCAGTGGTCGTCCACGAGCAACCACGGCGGCGGACGACCGGTATATTGCCCTACAGGCGAAAAGAGACAGGCGGTAGACAGCGGGAGAAATCGCAAGGCACATGCAACAGACAACTGGACGGCCGTTATCGCGTTTTACCGTGGCCAGGAGGCTGCACAAAGGTGGTCTATTTGCACGACGACCAGTACGGTGTGTGTGCCATTAACGCCTGCTCATCGGAGACGGCGCTTTCTGTGGTCAAGAACTGGACACATCAGCAATGGGGTCGAGTTCTCTTTACGGATGAGAGCCGATTTAGTCTGACGAGCGATTCTGGACTTATGCACATCTGGAGAGAGCAGGGAACACGCAATCACACCTCCATCATCATCGAAAGGGACCGGTTTGGAGGTGGCGGAGTTCTCGTTTGGGGCGGTATCATGCTTGGTAGCCGTACTGACCTCCACATCTTCAAGGAGGTTCAGTCACTGGTGTCCGCTATAGTACCGAGGTTCTCCTGCCCCACGTGTGTCTGTTTAGAGGTGCTGTGGGTCCTGAGTTTCTCTTGATGGACGACAACGCTACACTTCATCGTACAGTGGCTGTCGCAGAGCTGTTGGAGAGTGAAGATATTCAACGCATAGATTGGTCCGCAAGGTCCCCGGACCTAAATCCAATCGAACACGCGTGGGACCTTCTCGGGAGACGCTTGGCAGCACGTCACCAGCCGCCAGCAACGATTCCGCAGCTGCGATTGGCGCTGCAAGAGGAATCGGCCACGATGCCTCAACAGCTCCTTGACAACCTCGTCCTCAGCATGGACAGACGTTGTAAATCATGTAACGCAGTCAGGGGTGATCATATCCCCTACTAAAAACTGGATTTTTCTTGGCAGCTGCCTGTCACATGGACGTTTTTGTCTTCTGTCCAGCTGTGCTCGAAGCTACCTTTTCAATAAAGTGCCTTTGTATCATTTGGATTCCTGGTTTGGACGGGTTTGCTCACTTGTCCCATATTTTTACATCTTGGGGATCTTATGGTATGATTTGAGTCGATGTGGAGCACTTCTGCACGACGTTACATTCGGAAAACCGTCTCGTCCTTAATTTTTGCACGCCAGTGTATTATTAATAACATCTATGAAAATGCAAGTGCAAATATTCGGCTATTTGAGAATACAATGCCCATAAAAATTGTAAAGGGAGTGAGACAAGGTGATGCTATATCTCCCAAGCTCTTTAATGCCATTTTAGAAATTGTCTTTCAATTACTGAACTGGGAAAACAAAGGGATAAAGATTAATGGAGATTATCTAACTCACCTTCGTTTTGCTGATGACGTAGTCATTTTTGCAACTACCCCATCAGAGCTGCAGAGTATGATTCAGGAACTTGCTGACAGAAGTAAAGAAGTGGGATTAAAAATGACCTTTCAGAAGACAAAAGTGGTGTTCAATGCTTTTACAAAAAATGAAGATTTGTCGATTGATGGGGAAAAGATGGAGATAACCAATACGTACGTTTATCTTGGGCAGCAGATATCAAGTAAGGGTCACATTGATGAAGAAATTAATCGGCGTACAAAACTTGGATGGAGAGCTTTTGGAAGAAACAGTACAATCTTAAAAAGCAATATGCCATTATGTCTTAAAAGAAGAGTGTTTGATCAATGCATCCTTCCAGTGCTTACGTATGGTGCAGAGACGTGGACCTTAACTAAAATAGACATACAAAGGCTGCAGACAACTCAAAGTGGCATGGGGAGGTGCATGCTTGGTGTAACCAGGAGAGATAAGAAGAGGAACTCGTGGATCAGAAAAATGACACGAGTTGAAGACATCATGACCAGAGTTAAATCCCTGAAATGGCAATGGACTGGACATGCTGCCAGAAGAACGGACCACCGATGGACAGCTGAAATTTTAGACTGGATTCCAAGGGACAGGAAAAGACCCAGAAGAAGACCACGTGGGAGATGTGTGGATGAAATTCGAAAGTATGCGGAAGTAACATGGAGGAGACTGGCACAAGACAGACCGTTGTGGAAGAGGCTTGGAGAGACCTTCGTCCAGCAGTGGATTGATAATGGTTGACAATGATGATGATGAATATAATATAATATAATATAATTCAAAATATATTTTAATAATACAATTGTATAGTGTAATCCCGTATTCCATTCATGATCTACGTCTCGTTTCATAGTTATAAGTATGAAAATTCAATTCAATGATATCTGTGTATAAATTTTGCTTTATTCTTTGGAACATTAGTTTAACGATTTCGAAGTCAACACCTTAACACCTTTGATTTTGAAGATTTTGAAGACAACAGCTTAACACCTTCTGTTATGCCTCCATACAAGCTGGAGTTGAAATCTGGGGTCATTATTATGCTATGACATAACTGAATTCAAAAAAGAGGTCTTTGCAATGGAACACGCTTGGTAATGAAGTCTTTTCAAAACAACTTTCTCACTGCAGAAATTGTTTCTGAATGTTATCGGGGTGGAAGAGTCTTCAATCCAAGAACTGACTTAACTTCTAGTGAAGCAAATCTTCCTTTTTGTACGCTTTCCAACCGTAGGTTGAAGAAGCGTATATGCTCCAGCTTTGTCCGTCCGTCTGTCTGTCTGACGGCACGATAACTCACGTAAAAATGGTTCGATTTCGATGAAATTTTAGAATGTGGTCGGAAACTACCTGGGCACGAACCCTATTGAAAATTGACAAATTGGGGTCAAAGGTCAGGCAGGGCATAAGAGCGGGATTTATTCCATTGCCCTTATGCGTCATAACTTGCGTAAAAATGGTTCGATTTCGATGAAATGTTAGTATTTGGTAAGGAACTACCTGGGGACGAACCCAATTGAAAATGGGCGAAATGGGGTCAAAGGTCAGGGCATAAAGGTGGAATCCATTCCATTGCCTTTATGCGTCATAACATGCGTAAATATGGTTCGATGTCGATGAAATTTTAGTATGTGGTAGGGAGCCACTGGGGACGAACCCTATTGAAAATGGGCGAAATGAGGTCAAAGGTCAGGACACTGGAGTGTGATCCATTCCATTGCCCTTGTGCGTCATAACTTACCAAAAAATGTTTCGATTGCGACAAAACGTTATTATGTTGTTCCGGAGGTATAGTGAACTGGTTCTGTTGAATATCAACGAAATGGGGTCAAAGGTCATTGCAGAAAAGCAAGATTTATTCCACAGCCATTATTCTCATAACTTACGTAAAACTGCTTAACTTTAGTCTGTTATTTTTGAGGTGTACTGAACCGGTTCTGTTGAATATCATCGAAATGGGGTCAAAGGTCAGGACACATGAGTGAGATTTATTCCACAGCCATTATCCTCATAACTTGAGTAATAATTTCTGGTATGTTGAAAAGCGTATCATAATCAATGCATTGCATGATTTTACTAACTTGTTTTCTAAAACGGCGCCAGTTCCCCCTAATTCGGGCCTATGCAATGACTATCAATAAGGCACAAGGTCAATCCTTTGATTATGTTAATGTCACTCTAACAGAGCCTGTTTTTGCTCATGGTCAACTCTATGTTGCGCTATCAAGATCAAGAAATCCACAGAACATGAGAGTTTTTGTCAAATGAAGTAAAAGGAAATCTTTTGAACAATCAAATAACAATAACACAAAACATTGTATATCAAGAAGTCTTTCATGACAACATAAATTTTATTACCTAAATTTTTACATAATATGATTTGTAACGTACTGTGACGTCATATGACGGGTTAACCTATATAATAGGCTTCTGTCATGGGAATATTACGAAAATTTTGTTGTTGGTGACCTATGTTATAGACTGCCTATTAATAATTCAACCATTTATTATAGTTATGTATGTGTATTTTTACGTTCGTGTCATAAAAATTTCAGTCACAGCTTTTTCACCCGTGCATGGCAAGGGCTATGAACTAGTTACGTCTAAAAGTGAAAAACGTATAACTGAGAAACGTATAAGTGAGATTTCAAGGTATTTCTCGTCGCAAAAGTATTTACTCGTATATGGGGGCATTGTAATTTGAATGAAAGAGCAGTAGCAGCAAAATTGAACGTCATGAGTTCGGATCCAATGGTTAATCAGGTAATCGACGTTTAGTTTGTAAATTTGACGGCAGTCCGTGTGAGTTCTGATTTTCAGAATGAAGATTCTAAGTTAGTGCTCCATGGAAACAATCCTGCTCAGAACCCAATGTCTCGCTGACCCTTCTCAAAAGAAAAACAAGTCAAAAAGGTTGCTTTACAGTAAAGTCTTCCTCTTGGTAAGTGACAGACATGAAATGGTGTGTTTGTGCTGCGACTAGGGAGGGAGGAAACGCATTCGGAGGAAAGCTGTTCCCCCTCACTCACACACACACACACACACACACCAATGCGAGTTGGATGGTCAACAGACAAGGCTAATAATGACCGCTTCGCGTGATCAGAACACTCAGTGTTCGATTGGGCAAGAATTGTCCGACGTAATAGCGCATACAGAGGTTTTGGACTTTACTTTCGCGATTCTTCTGACGTCTGCCCCTTGTCCAACTATTGCGACACATTCGTTCTCCAAACTGCCTTCGACCAACCTGAGTCCCAAAGAAGAAAGAAAGAAAAACCAACGAAAAAGTAAATTTCTCTTCGCCAAAGAAATCCGTCTCTTCCATCTCATGGCGCGTGTCTTGCCTTGCGTTAACAAAATGAGGTAGGCTTAGTCCTACTCACGCACTAATCATTACAATACGGGAATTTTCTTATTAATGATAGAGATTTGTCTTCCTCAAACTTTAACAAGGAGAAAAATGTACCGATTTTGCTCCTGGCCCGAGTCCTCCATCATGTCTTGACGTCGTTACTCTTTAACAAACCAGCGATGAAATTTTCTTCCTCCTCTCCTCAAAAGAATTGCTGGACTTAATACTCAAGAGAAATTTTCGCCAAAGATCGTGTATTAATTTATTTTTTGGAATATTGCTCAGAATAATTAAACCCTCTTTCAGATTTACAAAGTACCAGAACGAAACATACATAAAAGTACCGTCTTTTCAGCTTATAAATAGATATGAAGAATAAATCGATTGGCTTAAATTTCTCAATTTCCTTATCTCCATTCACAGCTAAGTCGATCCTGAGTATACGACGAGGCTAGAAAAATACAGTTAGTGCTCAGAAGTTGATGTGGAATTGGTTAAATTTCTCAATTTCCATATCTTCATTCATAGATAAGTAGATCCTGAGTATAAGACGAGGATAGAACAAATGCAGTAATGGTTCAGAAGTCGATATGGAGTATAAGTCGAATGGGTTAAATTTCTCAATTTCCTTATATTCATTCATAGGTAAGTCGATCCTGAGTATAAGACGAGGATAGAACAAATGCAGTAAGTGTTCAGAAGTCGACATGGAGTATAAGTCGAATGAGTTCAATTTCTCAATTTCCTTATTTTCATTCATAGATAAGTCGATCCTGAGTATAAAATGAGGCTAGGACAAATGCAGTTAGTGTTCCAAAGTTGTTATTAGATCATCAAACATAGGTCATCGCTCTTTCCACGTTTATAAGTGAGTCACAAAAAATATCTCATTGGCCGCCACCGTGAATCGAACCCAGGGTTTTCCAGTTACTAGTCCACGTCAAATGTCTGTATTAATTATTCGTTCGCCTTCTAATCATTATTCAATTGATGCTTACAATCTTTGGTGAATCCCCAGCATTCTGCGGGGCTCCAAGAAGCAACCTGCCAAATTGGCTTGGCAGTTAGTGTGTGTGAGTCTGGAGAAATTCGAGGCCGCTGTGGCGTAGTGGAAGCATATCCGGTGCGTAACTGGAAGACACTGGGTTCGATTCCCGGTGGCGGCCAATGAGACTTTTTCTGTGACTCACTTATAAACGTGGAAAGAGCGATGACCTCTGTTTGATGTTCCTAGTCCACGTCAAATGTCTGTATTAACTGTTATTATATTTTTAATGCTTCAGTAAATACAACTTAAGTTTGAAAAATTCCAGGACTGACCGCATAACTGACCTAACAGTAGTGGGATAAAAATATCCTATTTACTTCAGAAGACAGCAATCCTTGGCCAATCAGTGAACAGCTAGAAACAGGTTTGTGTCGGTACCGACAGGCGGCAGACGGTTATTAAGGGAGTAATAACAGGCGTTCTCGTCCTATTTCATTTTAGCCATGAAAAAGCAGAGAGTAACCTTCTGTTTTTGTAGGAAACTTGGTAAATCATCTGCTGAAACTTATAGAATGTTAAAAGAAGCATATGGGGACATAGCATTGTCCCTGTGCAGAGTTGTCGAATGGTATGCACGGTTTCTTGACAATCTGTCCGTACACTGGAGGGAAGGCCAAATCTCAGATCACCATCAAAGGATTTCCGCCCGTCACGAAACTGTGCAAAACATCCGAAACTGAGACTCCATCATGGTATGGAGTTGTTTTTCGGGATCTCCCACGAAAAACAACTTCATACCATGAGAGATCCTCATCAGAACTCAACACTTGGAAGAACACAATCCTATTAAAATCGTTCCGGGCTGTCACCAAATCCAAACACGCTCATCAGATTGGACGAGTGAATAGCTTGACTCATCACTCCAAAGAACAGCTTTTCAGTCGCCCTCAGTCCAGGGACGACGGGAGCCACCCCACTCCAAACGGCACTTCGCATTCACGGAAGTGATGTGTGATTTGTGTGCCGCTGATCTTCCAAAATAACCCACACTGTACAACTCTTTGAGGATAGTTATAGTACTAATCGAGCCATTACAGCATTTCCTTCTTCAGAAGCGATGGACAGGGCAGAGGAAGAATGCGATTTCTTAGCATTTCTTATCATGGTTCTTCTCTAACGTTTTGTCAGTTTGTGCGGCCTTCCTGAATAATTATTTGCTGTAGTTGCTCTGTCTTGCATTCATCTCTTCACGACATCACTTACAATCGATTTTGGTATGTTTAGTTTAGCTGCAATACTCCCTATGGAAACGTTACTTAAAGCACATCCTATGACCAGTCCACTAGAACTCGAAAAGTTCACGTCCACGCGGCATCTCTTCAAAGTTACTGATAACACGACAGAACATCTCAGTTTTATACACGTACCTCCCCAGTTACAGCGCACCTTCCTGCGCAACCGTTCTGCGGACTTATGCAAATATTTGGAAGTCTCCAAATACTTTTGATAATATAGTGTATTCTCGACGGGTGAAGAACCCGAGGACACGACTGGCCGAATGAGGGTTTCAGCACTACGGTGGCGCTCCCTGGTTAAGCGATCAGTGTGTGGTCGGGCATTATTTTGCTTCAAGAGACACGTTGAAGGGAACCTCTATAGCATGATTTCTCGAAAGTACTTCTGTGCTGTTAACGTCTATGTTGCCATGACTATGAGCACCCAGTTCACATAACAGATGGCTTCACACCAGCGCTAAATTCGAGCTCAGTTTTCGGATCTCTAGGCCTAAGCATGTCAGCCCGAGCCCGAATTTTATCGTATTGCAAGAAGATAGAGCCCGGGCCCGAACGAACCCGAAAACTATGACTAACCTGTTTAGGCAGTAATACAAAAATTATCCTCTTTCATGCTTCTCGTCTCTGCTCCTCTTGAAATTAACAGGTCTGAGGACTGGGAAAGGGGCATCCACCTGTTTCTACAGTACAGCGTCACGATTTTCTCTGACCATTCGTTTCTTCCCGAAATGTTTAGGGAAGCCGGACATAAGGAAAGATCGCGTGGCATTGCAATCTACGTATGTTTTTCAATACACAAAGGCCGTTCCATAAACACTGAGAGTATTTTTTTTAAGTTGGCAACAGTACGAAGGGAAAAGTTACCACGCAAACGACTAACTGAATTAAGGAATTATCTATGGCAACAATTATTAGCCGTGGCATACGATTCTGGTTTTATTGCGCAGTTGTTCAAGGTACGTCTGCATTTCGCCATACAGTTATGGAGGTGATTGATTCAGAGTTAAGAAGTGAAATGCGTTGTGCGATAAAATTTCGCCATCGTTTGGGTAAAACGGCTCCAGAAACAGTTGATTTAATGATAAAACCTTACAAGGATAAATGTTTGGGTGAGTCAACGATTTTTAGATGATTTCAAAAAAAGGTGTTTGTTTGCAGAACTCGTTCCTAGGCCTGGTCGACCTGAAAGTTTTGTTACGGAGCTTATTGTTAACACTGTTTGGGAAATCCTGCAAGAAGATCGACGAATGACGTATGAAGACATAGCGATTTAAACTAATATTTTAAAAACGTGGGCATTCCACATTTTATACGACAAATTACTGCTGCATCGTGTGTGTTCCAGATGGGTACATCATCACCTGACGAGAGAACAATTGTTAGCCAGAGTTCAGGTGTGTCACGAGTGGAAACAAATGATTGCAAAGGATCCAAACTTTCTAAACACAGTAATAACTGCCGATGAAACATGGGTCCACTATTTCGACACCATCACGAAGCGCCCAACGAGTGTCTGGAAACACACAGTCTCGCCTCTTCCGAAAAAATCCGCCAAACCAACTCAGCTGGGAAAGAGATGATGATAATTTTCTTTAATCATAAAGGTGTAGTCTACCAGCATGCCGTTCCTCCATAAATTACTGTCAACGCTGAGTATTAAATTTCGGTCTTGAAGCGTCTGCGACGACAAATATCGATTAATTGACCGGAACTGGCGGACAAGTGGACCCTACACCATGATAACGCCCTCCTACATGTGGCTGCTTGTGTTCAACAGTTTTTTACGAAATGCAGTATTGAAATCATGCCACAGCCTGCCTACAGTCCTGAGCTCGCCCCGTGCGATTTCTAACAATGAAGGAGAAGTTCCGAGGCGCAACATTCAACACAGATGTTGATGTTATTCAAGCTGTACATGGATGGCTAAAGCACCTTCCACAAAATGCCTTCGCCAGATGCTTTGAAAAGTGGACTGAACGATGGGACCGTTGCATATCATCCGAGGGAAGATACTTTGAGAAAGAATAACATATATTTGGCTGTACTTATATTTCTTCATTTTGTGTGATTTTACTCTCAGTTTTTATGGAACGGCCGTTGTGAATTATACAAGACTTAAACTTGAGAGTAAGATAAAAGCCTCAACAAAGGCACAAAAGGAGTAATATTTTAGTCGGAGATACCGGTTGCTCAAGGAGAATTTTGCAACTTAACAGGTAAGCTCATTTCTTGGTTTCTGAAACCGAGAGAAGATCATTACTCCTAAAGACTCAGAAACAACTGCCATTGGGTCATCTTACTTCGAAAGGCCCGAAGGAATAGTCAGCAGCGAGAAAACGCTAATTAGCAGCGCCTGTGTAGCGAAAAATCCTTTACAACCTGCCTTGTGCAATAAAAGTAAAAACAAAAGTTACAGTTATGCAGCATGCTTTAAGTAAACGTGATTTCTATGCCGAATATGACTTTAAGTATTTTGCATTGATAAAAAGAAGCATTTCTTTAAAATTGCAAATAAGGCTAAAGGGAATTTTATTTACAGGGATCTTGAGGAGTCTGTACGTGACGTCACCCATACAGCGTAAAAATTATTTTTGTATTCCATGCATTTTTCAGTATTCAGCGTAAAATTCATTTTTATAGAAATGGGAGGACAACGAATTTGAAAAAAAAATATGTTTTTACGTTGATAAAGTTTGAGAGGCTTTTTTTTTGAAAAACGCCCTCATTGAAGTCGAGTTTTAGTGTTATCTATATATTAATTGTATAAGTGTTTTACTGTGAGTCCTCTTTTGAGAGAACGGACGTAAAGATATGGTTGAGGTATCAAAATAAAGGTCTTACCATCTAGATGTGCCAGGCGAAGAGAATAATGAGATTAGGACAACGGTTTGGGCGTTGTGGGACGGCAAAGTTTCCATGTAAAGTCTATGGGAAAACCGTGCGGTTGACTCACTCAACCGCACGCTTTTCCCATATGTAAAGATGGAGGGGCTGATATAGTCCGATGTCTTCTCTTCTCTGAGCGAACCGTTGCGCAAAGCAACGGTAGCAGGCATTCGTATCAAAGTTCTTCTCGTCGGAACAGCGAACACTCTCGAAGACCTGATTGCGTTACACCGTTGGGCTATGTGATGTACAATTTAATATTCATTCGATCCAGTTTATTCTCGTAGGTAAGACGTTTCCCATTATGTAAAGATGTAAATAAACATTCCGTTGATCATTGTTAGTAAAAATACTCGTCAAATACCAAAATTAGGAAATTGGAACTTAAAAAGGTGTGTGAAATAGTCAGGACTTATGGCTATACTGACTCCCTTATACATAACATTATTCGTCAATTATTACATGTACATGACATCACCTTATCGAAAGAGCCCAGAAGTAGTAGGTATGTGGGATCGATTAGTTTTGTACCATCTTTGGTCAACATTTTAAAGAATACGTGTAAGACACATGGAATCGGTTTTGGTGTCAAAACAAGAAATATTTTTCAAAGCACTAGGAAAGATCGAGACTCAGTACATAAGAACAATAAATTTGGTGTACATAGCATCCCACTCAAAGCGACAGAGCCGTCTGCGGTTGGCCAGGAGTACATCGGTTCCACTTCAAGATCTTTGAATACCAGAGTGAAGGAACACATGTACAATGTCCGAGTGGGTGCCAAAACAACCGCTCTCTTCCGATTAGTTAACTCTGCAATCCATGTACCAATCTGGACAGAAGCGGAGACTTCTTACCTCGCTACACCAAGTAAGAAGTCTCAATTAACATTTACTGAAAGTTTATTTATTGCATGGAAGGGGCATATGTGCTGTAATGACTCTCTTCCCTACGTCATACCTAGACCGTGGACATTCATGTTTACTGATTACAGTGCACATGACCGTCCAATTTAATATGTTGCTGCTTGACTTAATCATTATTGTATTGTAATCGATTTGCTTTCGTTCACACACCAGATGGCAGCTCGCAAATTGCGTCACATGTTGAAATTATAAATTGTCTGTATCCAGCCCATACTCTCTCTTTTTTATGTATCTGATGATGGAACCCGGTGCGGGGTATCCGAAAGATCTTATACGCTTTGCTTTTATACTCGCTGTATTTTAATTAAACGTAACCGGAGGTTCCACGGTGAGCACTGGTCTACAGTGAAGAGCAATTGAATTAGAGATACCTGTCTAGCAACGTGTAGCACCACCTTTCGTCCTGATGACGGCGGCGATTCGTCTCGGTATGGACTCGACAAGACACCGGAAGCGTTAGGAAGCCATACGCATTCACAACCCTGAACAAGCTCCCAGCTCCCACAGTTCACGAAGATTTGATGGAGGGGGGGGGGTCAGAGCCTCGAACATCTCTCTCGATGGCATCCCAGATGTGCTCGATGGGATTGAGGTCAGATGACCTAGCTGGTCAAGGAAGCGAGGTCACGTCGGTGAAGTGTTCATCCAACCATTCGGATACAATCCGGGAGCTGCATTGTCTTGTTGCAGGATAAGGTCCCCAGTGGGATGTTGAAGAGGCATAAACGGGAGCAAATGGTCGTCCAGGATATCCCGCTAACATTGACCTGTGAGGGACGATGTCACACGTACCAGGGGTCCCATTTCAGTCTACGTAAACAGTCCCCAGACGAAAATGCCACCCCCACCAGCTTGAAGAATACCCTGCTGGCAAGAAGGATCCATCGCTTCATGTGGTTTGCGCCGTACTCGCATCCTGCCATCCGCATGTACCAACGTGAATCTCGACTCATCAGTCCAGGCAACATTTTTCCGCATGTCTAGGGTCCAGTGGCGATGTTCCCGCACCCATGCTAATCTTTGCACAATGCGATGTGCGGTCAGCAGCGGTACCCTCGTGGGACGATGGCTTCTGTACTCCATAGCGAGGAGATGGTTCTAGATGGTGTGGCTGCTTACACGTTTTTGTGCACCAGCGTTAAATTACCAAGTGATTTCTTGCACTGTGGCCCGTCTATCCCCTGTTACAATGCGAGCTAGCCAACGATGACCCCGCTCATCCACACGCTGTTGTCCACGGCAGTTGGTCCTTGCGGGGATGGTTTTACCGGATTCTATGTATGCATGGTGCACCCGTGACACAGTGGCTCGTGAAAATCCCACTGCCTGCACGACTTACGAGATGGAGTGACCCATTCGTCAGGCCCCGACAATTTGCTCACGATCAAATGCGCTTAGATCCTTCGTCTTACCCATACTGCGTCCGACTCTTACTGATTCCCGTCGCATCACTCCTTATATTGTCGGATCGCTGCATACGTCATGTCGTTTCCGTTTACATGGCCGCCCACAGCGCCACATTTGCGTAACTGTATATTGTGCATAGACGGCATTCAGTTTATTAGTATATTACGGGCGACTGCTTATAGCCCATTGAGGTGCTCACGGTGGTCGTTAAACCTTCAGTCAAAAATAAAAAAAAATTACGAACCTGGACTATATTGTCTTTGCTAAAGTGGTTGAATGAATTTGTCAATCAAATAAAGTTTACATTTGTTGTTTCATATGAGTTTATTCTTTAAAAAAAAAAAAAAAAACTAACCGTCGATTCCGCCGCGTTTCGTCTAGTCCTACGTAGCTCCAGAGCTTTTACTTGCAACAGAAGTCTGCGAAGTGAACTGACGCAGGTTGAAACGTCTTTCGGTTCTCTCAGCGATACTGACGACTTCCACAAGACTATGCGAAGAGCGATGTTTTAGTACCTAGAGTTGTTTCAGATTGTTTTTCTTTTTGCAATTCCAACAGAGTTCGTATTTATTTCAGCGAAAATGTTCTCGTGTGCTTATTTGTCCTAGGAAAAAATAAATAAAAAGGATGTGTTTCTGTTAGGGCAGGTGGCTTGCATTTTTATTTGACCAACAGATCTGGTGCCTGCTGTTATAGGAGTATAAATCATGCTCGAGTTTCAGAGTTAAATGCTATTACTGCCACCATTTTCAGCCTCACTCGTAAGAATATTAAGAAAAATATAAATACTTGTTGTCTGACAGAGAAACAACCGCACCCAAAAACCAGTGGTTACTTCTGTTAAAAGGTAGTGTAAATATAGGATGAAACATGGAAGGATACAAAATGAATTAGTTACGGAGCAAAACAATGAATTAATTTCGCCGAAAACATACGGCACCGTGTTTTTAATGAGTAATTTAGCCGAAAAAATTGCATTTTTTAGCACGTCTTTTGCACAAAAAGATCGTGCTTCTGTTATCGGTTTGTCCGTCCGTCCATCTGTACCCACGGTATCTTTGCAACTATTAGTCAGATTTGAAAATTTCTTTTTGCATTCGGAAGCTTGAAATATGCGAATGATGATCCTCCATTTCGTTTTTTTTTTTTTTTCACAATGTACGATTTCGCTGCTTGAGGGCGTAAATGCAGATGATGTCGAATTCAAAATTACTTTTTATTCCACATATTTGCTTCTAAACATCCGATTGAAAAAAATATTTTATCTTTCGATTCCATTTATGTCGAAGAGTATTTTAGATATAGTTTCTTTTTCAAATTACGCCTTGGTTTTCCGCTAGGGGGCGTAAAAGTAAATTACATTTTTCCCGATAACTCTTCTTCTAAAACTCCGATTTGAATTTTTTTTTTTTGCAGCGGATACATCTCCTGATGGAAAATCTTTTGCATATAAGATCGAACTTTTGGCAAAGAATACTTTGGCCACCAGGGGGCGTAAGAGTTAATTTTTTTTTCTGATGATGTATTTGCCATAAAATCTGAGCTTCTAAAATATCGATTGAAAAAATTCTCCACTCACATCAATAAACCTTTTCGGAATATTTTCTTTTTAAAATATTTCACAGTTTCTCCGCCAGGGGGCGTAGATGTATATCTTATTTTTGTCAATATCTCTACTTCTGGGAGTCCGATTTGAAAAATTCCTTCTTTGTTGGATAGTGTTTTCAGTGTGATGTGTTTTTCATATAATTTCAAAAATTTCAAGTAATTCATAAACTTTCCGCTATGGGGCGTAGAGGTAAATAGCATTTCTCCCTATGTCTCTGCTTCTAAATCTCCGACTTGAAAAATTCTTTCTGCACCTGATACAGCTCTTGATGGGAAATCGTTTGCACATAATTTCTAATTTTTGTAAAATATGGTTTGGCCACCAGGTGGCGTAAATCTTAATTTTGGCTTCTGATGTATTTGCAGCAAAATATGAGCTTCTAAAATCTCGATTGAAAAAAAGTCGTTTGTTGACCGATACTACTCATGTCGGCAAACCTTTTAGGAACATTTTCTTCTTGAAATAATGCATGGTTTCTACGCCAGGGGACGCAGATGTATATCTTATTTTTGTCAATATCTTTACTTCTAAAAGTCCGATTTGAAAAATTCCTTCTTTGTTGGATAGTGTTTCCGATGCGAAATGTTTTTCCTATAAATTCAAAATTTTCAAGTAAATCATAGACTCTCCGCTAGGGGGCACAAAGGTAAATTGCGTTTTCTGCTCCTAAAACTCCGATTTGAAAACTTCTTCCTGTATGGCATACAAGCCCGGATGGAAAATATTTTTTACATAATTTCTAATGTTTGGTAAAGAATGGTTTGGCCACCAGGGGTCATAAGTGTTAATTTCTGCTTCTGATGTATTTGTAGCAAAATCTGGGCTCCTGAAAACTCGACTAAATTTTTTTTTCTTGGACCGATACCGCTCATATGGATGAACCTTTTGAGAATACTTTCTTCCTAAAATAATGCATTGTTTTCCCACCAGGGGACGTAAAGTCAAATCTTATTTTTGTCGATAACTCTGTTTCTAAGAGTTAGTAAGCTCACGATTCCGTTTACAGCAATATCTGAGGGATTAAAGACCCGATTGATAAACTTCTTTCTTCCGTCAGATACTATTGTTTACCATACCGGTTCCATTGATTTTGAATAGCTTTGATAAATTTAATTTACGTCAAAACGGATTCAGAAGACGTGCTTATTACACCCGAAAATTCGGTGTCATCTTTCTTGTTAACATTTAATTCAGTTGAAAGCTGTTGGAAAAGACGTTTTTCAATGGGTTATTTCGTAGCAGACGCTATTGCATAGCCTCTCCGAGTAAGCTATTTTCCAGAAATCTGTATAATATGGCGTTCTGGTACGTTATTCGGAAGAAAGCAGCGTAACATGGCAATTAGTAAACACCCAGATCTATCTGTCTGTAACGCTTGACGTCACAGCAGTGACTGCATTGTTGCGCCGTCATTTATTGATCGGTTCGTGTGTGCTCTCGCGATTTCAAAGTGATTTCCTGCTACAGAATAGCACGCGATTACTTTCAGATGTCAAGGTGATCGCGTGCCAATTTAAAAACATTGATTATTAATAACTCGAATTTTATTTTTCCGATCTAACAAATCCCATTTTAGTTCTTAGTATCAGGGCAAGTTGAGTTTGTTTATTAATTTAATTTAACACAATTCGAATATTAATTTGTACTCTTTAATTATTATTTACTTTTTTAATTTAACTAGCTTTCGAGAGTTTAGTGCTGATTATATTACACATTTTGTATAATATCGATCTATCTAAACGCTCTAACCTACAATTGTTAAACAACAAATATTTTACACAGAATGTTTTTTATCGCGAGATCTTTTGAAAAACGGAAATAAATAGCATATAAATTTTAGTTCTAACATGAATGAGTTCTTACTACATAAGTTTTTCCTTCTTAAATTCGGCGTCTATTAGATTTGTTTTCAATCTGCTTAAATTAAAAGTTTCACTCAGTCACAGGACGGACAACATACCCTATATATTAATATTTATTTTAAGTTTAACCCTTTAACTACCATAAGGCCCAAAACGCCCGTGCATACAAACGGCAATAGCCGCCCGAAACGCCTGTCTAGAGTGAGTCATATTTCCTACCCTTACCTGTCCTTCAAATTTTCTCGACCTATGAGAGATCAGCTGGAGTCACCCTCGGTCACTGTTGTTGTTATTAAACAATGAAGTGAACTAACCAGCAGACAGTTTCGGACGTTATCGTACTTGGAGTGATAAAAGATATTGGGGTCATGGTCGTTAAAGGGTTAAAAACAACCATCATAGGACCGGCTATACGCTAGTTCTAAATACCGTATTTACTCGAATCTAACGCGCACCTTACTTCTCAGCTACGAAAATGTGTATTTTTTCTTAATATTCGTATATTAAGACGCAAGAAAACTTAAAAGAAATACAAACTTATGAAACTTACGAAATATGGCAATTCTTGAATTTATTTAAATTCCGCATTATTCCAAATTATGCATTGCTCACAGACATCTCTCCATCTACATCCTCAGATACACAGTGCGTCAAAGAATTTTTAAGACTGGGTCTGTAAAATGAAATAGAAATAAGAAATTATAATTTGTTTTGGTTTGTTATTCAAAATAAGTCCCTCCGGCTTCAATACACTTGTTACAGCGATTTAATAATGATTCAAATACCTGTTCCAGTTCACTTTGCGGAATTGCCTCCAAAGGACGCGTCGAAGCTGTTTGTATGGTCGAAATATCTTTAAAAAACACCCATTTAACGTCATTTTAAGTTTTGGGAACAAAAACAAGTCGCAGGGTGTTAAATCAGGCAAATACGGTGGAGGATTCAACACACAGACGTTATTTTTCGCCATAAACCGACGAACAAGAAGTGAGGTGTGACTTACTACATTATCGTGCAACAAACACCAACTGTTTTCATCTCGACATTCTGGACGAATGCGACAAATTCTGCCCATCAAACGCCTCAAAACATTTAAATAAAACTCACCAGTAATTGTTTGTCCACTTGGAACAAATTTTTTGTGGATAATACCCTTGCTATCGAAGAATGTAATGAGCATTGTTTTGATTTTCGATGGAACTTTTCTTGTTTTTTTGGGTTGTGGCGAGTTTTTTGATTTCCATTCCGCACTTTGTCGCTTTGTTTTAGGATCATATTGAAAACACCATGTTTCATCACCTGTAACAATCAATTTTAAGAAGTTTGGATCATTTTCAGCGGCAGGAATGATGTCTCTGCAATGTGCACTTCTCCTTGATTTTTGTTCATTGGTTAACGTGGTTGGAACAAATTTAGCACAGACTTTTGTTTTGCCCAAATCTTCATGCAGGATGGTTCGAATCGTTTCTTTGTTGATGTTTAAAGACTCTTCCATCATTCTTAGTGACGCACATCGATTGTTTGTCACGAAATCACGCACTTTTTCAATAATCTCAGATGTCCTAGATGAGCTTGGTCTTCCGGTATGCTTATCATCATCTGGCGTTTCTCTTCCGTCCAAAAAACGTTTATGCTACAGGAAAACATTTGATCTACTTAAACAAAACTCACCGTAAACTTGTTTCATCATTTGGTACGTTTCCGAGGCACTTTTACCAAGTTTTGCGTTAAATTTAATAACAGCCCTTTGTTCCATCTTAATAATTCAACATGAAAAGAATTTTACTTCTCTAAGAACGTCCGTTTCGTTTGAGTTACTTCAACAACTGCGCAGTACTTTTGGCAGAAAGTAAGCAGATGGTCACGGTTTATAACGCATTCGCGATTACACTGGTGGCGTCACCGTCGGCTGAAATCTAGCGCCAGTCTTAAAACTTCTTTGACGCACTGTGTATTTCACTGCACGAATCTTTATTGCTGCTGTCGGCTTTCGTTTCACTGCTGGATTGTTCGAAGACAGCGTCGTCTTCAGTGGCATCCATCGCATTGGAAACGCCGCAATTCAGAAAAGAGCGCTTAACTAAGTCATTAGAAATTAACTCCCAGGCATCTACAATCCACTGTGCTACTACAGAGAGTGAAGGTTTTTTAACACATTCAGTTTTTGTCAGTTCTGTGTCTCCCATTGTAAGCCACGCATTGTAGCGTGATGGAAATGCTGCTTTGAAAAGGCCTATTTATGCAGACATCAAGGGGCTGAAGTTGGAAAGTCATTCTTCATGGCACAACAACCACACTGCTGGCCACCCAAAATGCAACACCAAGAAGGACACGAGATAGCAAAGCCAGATTTACTGGGCACATAACAGATACAAAGATGAAACGATTGAGCTTACAGGCCCGCGCTATTTGCGGAACATGCAGACATCAATAGTTCGTGTGGCCCTCATGGTTGGCAATAACGGCCACTACACGCCACGGCATCGAACGAAAGAGGCCTTGGATGTGCGTTTGGGGTTTGTCGGTCCAGGCTGCTTCCACACGTTGCCCCAGTTCATCAGACGTAGCCGCGGGTAGTGCTTGCCGTGCCACTCGGTTGTCGATCAGCGACCAGACGTGTTCGATGGGCGAAATTTCGGGAGAACAGGCGGGCCACGGCAGCAGTGACACCTGGTGGGCCGTGAAGAATTGTAGCACGAAGCCTACCACGTGGGGGCGCGCATTTTCCTGCTGAAACGTGGCCGCTGGCAGGTCCTGCAGATAAGGGAAGACTACAGGCTCCAAAACGTCGGAGATGCAGCGGTGGCTGTTAAGTATACCGGCGATGCGTACCAGAGGGGTGCGGGTGTCGTATCCAATTGCAACCCAAAGCATAACGCCAGGCGACGGACCGGTATGGCGATGCATAATGCGGGCGTCATACAGTCTCTCGCCGCGGTGCCGCCACATGCGGATCCGACCATCGTGGTGTTGCAGGCAGAAGCGGGATTCGTCGGAGAAGACAATGTCATTCCATTCTGTAGTCCAGGTGCTGCGTTCAACGGCCCACTGCCGCCGCACTCGCTGGTGGTGTAACGTCATTTGTAATCGGAGGAATGGGCGCCGTGCGACGAGTCCTTGCTTCTGCAGACGACGAAGAGCGGTACGTGCTGACACAGGTTGTTGCGCAACACACCTTAATTCCTGCGCTAACGTTCGTGATGTGGCGGTGCGAGCCGTCAATGCCCGCCGCACAAGATGCGTCAGATGTCCCCGGGTACTGGCCCCCGGTAATAAATATGGGCGTCTTCCTTCCCCTTTCTGCCTCGCTTCCGTGTGACTTTCCTATCTAGCACTGTAGCCCAAATCTCTTATCTTCCTATTCCTAAGGGTTGTTTAAGACCTAGAGTCAGACACTCCCTTCCTAAATCGTCTACATATGATCTGATCTGATGTAATCTGAATCCGAATGTTTCAGAACAAATCATTTTATTTTTACTAACATTTTGTTCGTCTCTTATTAAATAAATTAATACATCGCTCTTTCCACGTTCTAGAAACACGCTCTGCTAGTTATCGAGAGTTCCGTAGTTCATTTCCACGGCGGCGACTGAAAAACAATACAATTTTCCGGATGCTGTGTGTTTCTGGAACGTGGAAAGAGCAATGTACTTATTTCTTTACTGACGCCACGTATTTGGAGGATTTTCGTGTCTTATTATTTTTATTTTAATCTTAAAATGATCGTATTTAAAATACCAAAGAGTAAAAGAAGATTCAAAGAAATAATGCTCCCCGATGACAGCTACAATTAACACCTTAGCAAGTCATAAGAGCTATTTGGGCACTTGCTACGATTTCGTTCTATGGCTCCTGAAGAGCTACAGATGGTATTGATGGAAGTCTCAGAAGATTACATTTTAAAGTCCTTATTTGTCTTCCACCACGACAGTTGTTCACACTGTCGTGGTGGAAGACACTGTGAACGACGGCACATCGAACTGCAACGCGGTGCAGTTCGATTTTTGTAGGCTAAACGGAAACCTCCGACGGAAATTCACAAAGAAATGGTCGAAGTGTATGGTGGTGATTGCCTGCACCGCAGCAACATCTCCAGATGGAAAACTCCGACGGAAATTAACAAAGAAATGGTCGAAGTGTATAGTGGTGATTGCCTGGACCGCAGCAACATCTCGAGATGGAAAACTCCGACGGAAATTTACAAAGAAATGGTCGAAGTGTATGGTGGTGATTGCCTGGACCGCAGCAACATCTCCTGATGGAAAACTCCGACGGAAATTCACAAAGAAATGGTCGAAGTGTATGGTGGTGATTGTCTGGACCGCAGCAACATCTCGAGATGGAAAACTCCGACGGACATTCACAAAGAAATGGTCGAAGTGTGTGGTGGTGATTGCCTGTACCGCAGCAACATCTCCAGATGGAAAACTCCGACGGACATTCACAAAGAAATGGTCGAAGTGTATGGTGGTGATTGCCTGGACCACAGCAACATCTCCAGATGGAAAACTTCGACGGAAATTCACAAAGAAATGGTCGAAGTGTGTGGTGGTGATTGCCTGGACCGCAGTTACATCTCCAGATGGTGCAGTTTGTTTGCAGAGGGCTGGAGCAAACTTACCTATTTGCCACGTTGCGGTCGACCTGTAACCGCGTCATCGCCTGCCACTGTGAGAAGCATTGAACAGGCAATTCTGAGTGATTAGCGGATCCATCTACGCATATTGGCACAGAAGTTCAACATTTCCTACGGCATAGCGTACGATATTGTATATGACAAATTGCAGTTTCTCAAGATCAGAGTGCCATGGGTGCCCAAGAACTTGACAGACGATCAGAAGGGATAGAGAATGATGTCATCATTGGACCACTTGATGCGTCACGCAGAAGGACATGAATGTCTGGCAGGTGTAGTGACGGGCGCTGAGTCCTGAGCGTACCACTACACTTCCGAAACAAAGTAGCCCAGTATGGTGTATAAACATTCCGACTGCCCCCCCCAAATTCAGAGTCCCCCAATCTGCACAAAAAGGCCTCATGATGGTGTTCTGGAACATGCATGGCGTTCTTCTGGTGGAGTTTCATCCAATAGGGACCACTGTGAATACCAAAACCTACGCTAACCCATTGGGAAAGTTGCGTAGTCCCCTTCGTGACAAATGACCCAACACAGATGCTTGGAATGTCAGACTGCTTCATGACAGCGCTGGTCCATCGGTGGTCCATATGCTGCACAACACGTTCGTAACAAAATTGTGCAATTCTGCTGGGATGTGCTCCAGCACTCACCGTACAGTCCCGACCCAGCTCCTTCGGACTTTCATCTGTTTGGTCACTTGAAAGAATTCCTGAGCGGCCGACGCTTCGATTCGGCTGACGAAGTCAAATCGGTTGCCCGCAGGTCAGTATACCCCCGAAAAACGGACTTTTATGATGAAGGTATACTAAAACTGGTACCACGCTGAGATAAATCTCTCGAGCATCTCGGTACTTATGTTGAAAAATGGAATAGCTAAGAAACGTAGTTTCACTATGCGCATGTTTTGTTTTCCCTATCTATTGAACTTTGGGCTAGAGTAAAATGCGGGTAAAAACCTCAACGGATTGTTTACACGTGAATGAATTGTCCTGAATACGGGAAAAGCGTGAATATGTGAATACGGGAAAAGTGTGCAAAAAAAGAACGTGTGCGTTAATTTTCGATTCATCCTATATAATGTTTTTTTTTTCTTTCGCCACAAATTCGACTTTAAATAAATCTTTATTAAGGAATATCTTATGCCCCTTTAAAGCATAAAATTTACAATAATATTTAGCATTTTGAAATTTCATGTTTTTAAATTTTTACGTTTTTTAAGGTCTTCCCCGTGAAAAACGTATAAATTAGATCGCATTGTATCATGCGATATGCTATCCCCAATATCAAGTCTCCCTACAGAACCTCTAAACTAAATTCCGCCAAGAGACGATTGAAATTTAATAGTTACTGAAACCTAAAGTATTCCCACGAAATGCGTTCATTACCGGCAATTTTCTTTTGTGTGAATACGGGAAAACTGAGAATAAAAATTTCCGTTAATGTACGAACAGAATAACAGAAAAGCTCCCTGAAGATTCAGAATTTTACGATAATGCCTCTTTAATACGGAAATTATCTGTTAAACCACAAAAGAGGAACAGGACAATTCATTCACGTGTAAACAATCCGTTGAGCTTTTTACCCGCTGTTTCACAGAAAAAAGTGACGAATATTCTTCGTTGATTCTCGAAAGGAAACAGAAAATTGTATTTCAGGAAATTGTTTTGAGTGTGTTTTTCATCATTCTGACAATAAAACCTCATTCACCTGAAAGAGATCCTGCATGGAAGAAATAGCTGAGAACATGCTTAATTCTTTTCATGCCCCTGTGATCATTGCCTAATTATTTTTACCTGAACCCTGCTGCTTTTGTGAAACCTGTGGCGAAAAGAAAGATACTGTTGTCCATAAAGAACGCCTGCGGTCATCATGATTATATAATTTTCCTCTGAACCTCCAAAACCCATTACACAGCAAACATGACAAAGGAGAACAGAATGGCGGTGGCTCTGACAAATTATTGTGTCATAATCTCTTTATTCACAAAATACCACACCCACGTCTCATCGTTGTTTTGCAATTTTCCATTCGTTCTCCGAAAACTGACCTTATGAAAAGTTTCGGGAAGGCGGAGAGTTCTGAAGATCAACATAGAGTGTGACCTCACTTATACGTTTTTCTTTTTTGAAGGTTTAAACTCGGCCGTGAGCAATTCGGTGCGTTCTAAGAAGTCGTACATCCCTAACTTGGGGCCACTGGTTCCAGGTAAGGGACAGGGACAGTGCCGTAAGACAAAAACAACATTCATGCCTCACCGGGATTCGAACCCGGACCCATCCCGTCTGATTGGTCAAAAGCCAGCGCTTTGTACCACTTGGCAACCGGAATAATGAGCTTTAACACTTTAACGACCATAATGCACAAAACGCTCGTATATACAAACGACCATATCCGCCTGAAACGCCTGTCTAGAATGAGTTAGATTTCGTACATACCTACATACACATCACTAAGCTGTTCTCTGAGATTCAGAGGTTAGCTCCAAAAAGAAATACAAACTACCAGATATTTTTTACTTGCTGTTGTCGTATCAAACTTCTCCATTTACAGCGATCTTGACATACAACTCGGGCTTCACTGACATCCATCACACGCAGTACATAAGATCTTCTGTACTTCACACTCATAGTTTTTTTCTGATGCAGCCACTCCTGAATCTGATCCGTCCATGACTTCCTTGGTCTTCCTGTGCCTTTCCTTCCTGCCACTTGGGCTAAAAAGATTTTCTTAGTAAGCATCTCATCACTCATTCTTTCAACATGGCCAAACCACCGAAGCATATTAGTCTCTACTTTGCTAACAACATTTTGCTTCACATCACACAACTGCAACACATCTTCATTCCTCACACGATCAGACCGTGTCTTGCCACAAACCCCACGTAAGTAACGCATTTCTCCAGCACACAAACAACTCCTATGTTTCTTTTGTAGTACCCAGGTTTCACTGCCATACATCAGAGTAGGAACAATTACACTTTCATACACAGCCATGCGGGACTCTCTAGAGAACCCATCATTCCTGTGAAAACCTCCCAGAGCAACTATGAAGAATTCACTCGCCTACTAATTTCACCATCCAAATTGTTCTCTCTGTCAAACATGCTTCCTAAATACGCAAACTCACCTGGTCAATCACAGTGCCGTTTATACTTACATTACATTCAGTGCTACCAGTTCTTCTCTCAAACACCATAACTTTGGGTTTTCCCTTATTTATACTCAGTTTGAATTTCATGCAAACTTCGTACATCCGGGACAACATACTCTGCAACTCACTTTTGCTCTCTGCCAACAGGACAGTGTCATCAGCATACAGCAATCTGCACACACGGATATCACCAAGACATAAACCACTGTCATCTATTTTGGCATCACGCATGCACGCCCATTACCCAAACATCTTGTATCACTCTAAATAGCATAACGCCCGAAACTGTCTACTAGTTCACTTCATTGTTTATTAACAACAATAGTGACTGAGAGTGACTCTAAATTTCGTGCAAATTTGAATAGATAAAGGTACGAAATCTGATTCGTTTTTTTTTTTTTTAATCTTTTTGTCCTTTAAAAAAAAAACAGAGAAAGAAATCAGATTTTGTACCTTCTAGGTAAACGACGAAATCAGATTTTTTTTTAACCCCGACCATCTCGGGCGAATGCCAGACCATTGCGTCAGCTGGGCAGTTTGCACGTCCTGCAGCTACACGTTTACCACTTTTATACGGAATTCATCTTTAGTCCCGATATTTTGCCGTCGTAGTTTCTATCGTTTTTTCACGCTTTTCAACCGTAGGTTGAAGAAGCGTATATGCTCCAGGTTTGTCCGTCTGTCTGTCTGTCCGTCCTCACGATAACTCGCGTAAAAATGGTTCGATTTCGATGGAATTTTAGTATGTGGTAGGTGACCACTTGGGGACAAACCTATTGAAAATGGACGAAATGGGGTCAAAGGTCAGGACATAGAAGCGGGATCAACTCCATTGCCCTTATGCGTCATAACTTACGTAAAAACGGCTTGATTTCGATGAACTTTTATAATGTGGTAGAGAACTACCTGGAGACGAACCTTATTGAAAATGGATGAAATGGGGTCAAAGGCCAGGACATAAGAGCGGGATCCATTCCATTATCTTATGCTTCATGACGTACTGAATAATACTTCGATTGCGACAAAACTTTCTCATGTTGTCCCGGAGGTATACCGAATTACTTATGTTTAATGTCATTGAAATTGGGTCAAAGGTCAGGGCACAGTAGCGAGATTTGTCCCACAGCCATTATCCTCATAACTTGACTAAAAATGCTTCTACTGCGACAAAACTTTAGTATGTTGTTTCGGAGGTATACTGAACAAATTATGTTTAATATCATCGAAATGGGGTCAAAGGTCAGGGCACAGGGGCGAGACTTCTTCCACAGCCATTATCCTCATAACTTGAGTAATGATTTCCGGTATGTTGGAAAGCGTATAATAATCAATGCATTGCATGATTTTACTAACTTGTTGTATTCTGTTAAACATAATTCATTTATGCACTATTTACAATTATGTGTTAAATTTTGAATTTCAGATACTCAAAGAATACACGGTTCTATTCTTTAATACGTAACCCAGTATATTACATATTTGAGAGAATCAAGATAGCGTTGTTGTGTTGCTTCTTGGCGTAGCCAAAGTTGAATCGTGATCCCATCCGAGGACGGCATGTTGCACTTTTAATTTGGATGAAATATTGGTTTCGCATTTCACGACTCACGCACACATGCACTATTTAAAAATTGATAAATATCTGGGGCGTAACTCTGTGGCTTCAATATTTCGCGGCGTAGAGGAATAGAATCCTAAATTCATTAATATTCAGCATTCCAGTTTCAAATGGATGCACTCAGGATTCGAAAAAACAACAATTGTTAATTCCTCTGATCACTTAATATTGAATTGGGACTTTTATAATTGGACAGAGCTGTCGAAAGAGAAGTTTGGTTTTCATTAGCTTCATTATTTTTGATGCAATGTATCTTCCTTAACAGTAATCAAGTAAATCACAAGTAGAAAAATTCGATGTAACGAAAATGGGTAACGATGCGTGTTAAAACAGGAATTTGTCTGTGACGCTCTTGAACCCACGTCTGCTCGTTCCGGAGTGAGTTGTTCTAATCGATTAAGCTACACCGACGGAATGTTTTGCTGCAGATTGTCGTCTTGACATATGCTACACTGCTGTAGTATGTCACATCATCTCCTTATATATATATTTTTTGAAGAGAAGAAAGAATCTTTCATTAATCCCAGACGACGTAATGAAACAGCATCACACATTTTTCGAAGAACCCTTTAGATCCATTTTTACGTTCGGAAGCCTAAATGTAAAAATGGATCTTATTGACCGTTAGTTCTTCGGTAATTGACTGCCAGGTAGCAGTTATAGCTGATTTGAGTTCAGAAATGTTGTTGTATTGCTCGCTGGCAGCATAAACTCTGTGTGACATGATGCCTCATAGGTTTTTAATTGGATTAAGGTATGGGCTACGAGATGGCCAGTCCAGAACTGCAATCCCACGGTCGGATAGCCACTCAGAAGTTGATTTTGATCTATGTACTGGAGCATTTTCTTCGTAAAAAATTAAATCAGAATCCATTAGTTCGTATACATAACCCCAATTGCTGGTAGTAGAAATTGAAACCACATCCTTGTGCTCCGGAGCCGAATGCTTTCCCAATTAAGCTACATCGATAAAGGAATATCATTGCTACTTGCTGTCTTGACATGAGCTTCACCTCTGTCACAGTTCTTCGAAAAATGTGTGACGTTTCTTACATAAATCGTCTGGAATTAATGAGAATTCCATCTTCAACGCTTCAAAAATGTGTGATGCTTCTTCCACTCATCGTCAAGAATGAATGAGAATTCCTTGTTTAATGCTTAAAAATATATGATGGTTCTTCCGCACATCATCTGGAGTTGATGAGAATTATTTCTTCAACACTCCAAAAACGTGTGATGGTTCTTCGGCACATCGTGTTTGATTAATGAGAATTCCTTCTTCAACGCTTCAAAAACTTGTGATGCTGTTTCCGCACAACGTGTGGAATTAATGAGAATTCCTTCTCCAACGCTTCAAAAACGTGTGATGCTGCTTCCGTACATCATCTGAAATTAATGAGAATTCCTTCTTCAATGCTTCCAAAATGTGTGATGCTACTTCCGCATATCGTGTAGAATGAATAAGAACTCCTTCTTCAACGCTTCAAAAATGTCTGATGCTTCTTCCGCACGTCGTGTGGGTTTAATGAGAATTCCTTCTTCAACGCTTCAAAAATGAGTGATGCTTTTACCGCACATCGTCTGAAATGAACGAGAACTCCTTCAGCGCTTCAGAAATGCGTGATACTTCTTCCGTACATCATGTGGAATGAATGATAATTCCTTCTTCAGCGCTTCGAAAATGTGTTGTGCTTCTTCTCCACATCATCTGGAATTAATGAGAATTCCTTCTTCAACGCTTTAAAAATGTGTGATGCTTCTTACCCATATCTTCTGGAATTAATGTGAACTACTTCTTGAACTCTTCAAAAATGTGTGATACTTCTTCCGCGCATCGTCTGGAATTAATGAGAATTCCTTCTTCAATGCTTAAATATGTATGATGCTTCTTCCGCAAATCAACTGGAATTAACGAGAATTATTTCTTCAACACTCCAAAAACGTGTGATGCTTCTTCCGCACACCGAGTTTGATTAATGAGGATTCCTTCTTCAATGCTTCAAAAATGTGGTGCTTCTTCGGCACATCGTCTGGAATTAATGAGTATTCCTTCTTCAACCCTTCGAAGCTGTGTGATGCTTCTACCGCACATCGTCTGGAGTTGGTGAGAATTCCTTCTAGTACAACGAGATGTTTCAAGAATGGTTTGTGGCAGACTCGAAACATGCGGATTTCGTGCCCCCCGGCTTTCTCGAGGGGGAATATACGGGTATGTGACGTATTACAGAAGTGACGGACATGTCAAGACGGAAAGCCGCAGTAATATGCCATTGCCGGCGTAGCTTAATTGTAAATGCATTCGTCTCCAAGCAGAAATATGCGGATTCGAGTCTTGCCACAATCAGAGTGAGAGAAAGAGGGTTTGAATTTCACAAAATACTAAAATCAGATGACAATAATAAAAAAAGAAAAAACGAGAAAAATCTTCATTGAGACGCTTGCATTAAAACTATAATTTTGAAACTCAACGTATTCTATGTTGTACAAGATACAGAACAGAATAGGAACTAGCTGATGACTTTTCCTTTGTTCGTTTCCTTCAAATTTACAATGAACACCTATAAGAAATATAGTAAGGGACACATGAAATACAATCGATATCAAGCAGATAACAATAAAATACTGCAACAACAATGTTCATAGATTTATTTCTCCGCTTTGGTCAAAGAGATTCTAGAAAATCTAAAATCGATATCGAATACTTGAGATAAGTTTCTTGATATGAAGGGATAAAACCTGTCTTCTTTTCGGATCTTTTCTTCCGAAAACTTTTCTTCTTGTCACTTTTTTTCTGTATCCACTGATGCCGGCAAATGCATCCTGCACTTGTATTTAACCTGGAATTTCACTGAAAAGTAAATAAAAAAGTCCACAACTTGATTCACACGTTTCTGCGATTTTTTTTTTGGACTTGTCCAGATGACCCGCTCTTTTATAATAAAAAAAAGCTAAGAGATGCAGCAATCTTTCAATTTTATCTTACATAATACAGAATTTCGCAGCTTTATTGTCAAAAATATCAATTGCTAACGAAACGATAATTTTGCTTATCAATATCAATCGCGAATCTACTACACATTCTTTTGTCAGGTACTTTCTTCCCCAGTTCCTTTCATATAATGCGACATCCGATCTACAGAATAAAGAGCAAAGTGACATTTCATGTGAGTATTATTTATGTACAGTCGTGGAAAAGCGTTTGAGGCCACATAATATTGTTCAAACGAGAGGTTATGTTATAATATTATCATAAGAAAAAATAGTTAAACGTATTATTTATTAGTCTCAAATAAAAAAATTCAGTTATCTAAGCTTAATAATCGCTGAAGATCTTGACTATTTTGAAATCATAAAACATAGAATCAATAATGGGTGGATAACAATGGGCATGTACCGGCAATGTGTGAAAAACAGGCATTGTCAGAATTCCTAAGAAATCTGTAAAATGTGTGACATTTTTAGGCAAAGCATGAAATATTTGTGTTGTTTTAATACTACATATACCTTTCCAAGTCATTCTATACACGGTCGAGTCATATTATTGTGACCACCAGCTAATATCCAGAGTAACCGCCGTGTGCAGCGCGGACAGCAGCTAGACGGGCTGGGAGTGTCTCAATAAGGTGCTGGAAGGTGTTCACAGGTATGTGGAGCCATGCTGACTGCAGTGCATCTGACAGTTGCTGAAGGGTGCTTGGTGGAGGATCCATAAAGCGAACAACACGATCGAGGTGGTCCCACAGATGCTGAATTGTGTTTAGATCTGGGTAATTAGGGGGGCCAGGGAAGTACTTTGAAGTCTTCGTCGTGCTCTTCCAATCACTCTCGGACATTTCCAGCTGTGTAACACGTCGCATTGTCGTTCTGGAAGATCCCATCCGCCCCAGGGATGACAATCAGCATGTATGGGTGTACGTGGTCTGCAGGGATGGATTCATAACGAATGCGGTCCATAGTGCCTTCCACAGATGAGTGGACCCAGAGAACGCCACGAAAACATTCCCCAGACCATAACGCTGCCCCCACTAGCTTGTGTTCTTCCAGCAATGGTTGAAGAGTGTTTCTTCTCCGATGTTTCTCGCCTTATACGCCAACGTCCATCCATTCGATGAAGCAGAAAACGTGACTCATCGGAGGAGGCAATCCTTTGCCTATCAGCAGATGTCCAATTCCGATACTGACGGGCAAATGCAACCCTTTTCTGCCGATGCACCTTCGTTAGCATAGGTGCACTGATCATCCGTCTGCATCGGAGCCCGATACGCATCAGAGTTCGCTGAACTGTCGTTTTAGACGCACTTCAGGTAGCCCCTTGGTTTATTCTGCCAGTGAGTTGCTTCATTGTAGCGTGTCGATCGGCTCTCACGCACCTTCGCAGCCGACGTTCACCTCTCAAACCAATCGCACGTGTTGCTCTGCAGTTTCCACATCGCTTATTCGCAATGCTGCCATTTTTCCAATCACGATACACTTTAACCACAGCAGCACGCGAACAGTTCACAAACCACGCTGTTTCAGAAATACTGCCACCCTTGGCCCGAAAGCCGATAATCATTCCTTTTTGCAAATCTGATAAATCGCTCCTTGTATCCATGACAGCAACGAGTGATATGTTTTCAGAATACCTACAGCACACCTTATATACCCTCCAAGTCAGCTCACGTCACGTGCCTTCCTTCATTGGCTACGCGCTGTTGACGTCAAAAGTAGGAGGTGGTCACAATAATGTGACTCGACTGTGTATAAATCCTAGTCGTTATATAAAATGACAAGGACTATTTAGGCAAAGTATTAAAATAGAATCATGAAAAGGGCCTTTACTGAAAAGACGAATATGAAAATCAAGGAAGAAATACAAAGTAAATTAGGAGAATTTCTTACTGAAAGAACAAGAGAAAAAGACTAGCATTGGCCTTCTTGTTGCAACAAGGAAGGCTAGAATGGCATTTTGAATTACATTTAATTGTCTTTTTCACACAAGAGCACTTCATATTTTGTTTCTTAGTCTTGCACATACGCCTCACGAATTCTTGACCACTTCCAGTGGACTGAGCGATAGCAGCTGATCTAAGAGGAATTTCCTGGTCGGGAACGTCTTCAACTCTGAATAAGTCCTTTGGACATAAAATGAATTGTGACTTGGCATAGAGTTGGTTCAGAATTCCTCGAGTAGTTCCAAGTCCGTAAAAACCATCTTCTGTCGCACTCATTATAATTGCCAACAGATTGCGCCAGTCACCCTGTCCGCTTAACGGCGCTTAACGCGAGCACTGAAAGTCACGTGCCTCCCCACGTGAAAAATCTTGTCACAGGCGGGAGTATTTTGTACTTTGCCGATTTGCCTTTTGGCATTGTATAGAAGGAAATGTGTGAAATGTTAAGGGTTTTATACTTTGACGTCCCATTTTGGGCATTCTACAGATTTCCTATGCATTCTGTGCAATGCCTAATTTCAAACATTGCCGGTAACAGGCAGACTAGAAAAAATATGGAACAATAAAAGATTAACCTTCCAGGTGGCAAGCACGTATATACACGCTCGGAGATTTCTGAGCCCAAAACGGGGACGACGTAATAATTCGTTCATCCAAAACCTTTTCAAAAGCAGCGGGAACGCAATATTGCGTCGAAAGAATTTTCAGGCTCACATTGGCTAGAACACATATATGCGCACCTTGACGACCACAAATACTACAGAAATACAGGACGCTTTTAGGGCAGTCACCTATTACGCATGAGACAAAATTTCGCATTGCCTCTTCCAAAGCTTCAACGACCTGGAGCTTTAATCAAAGAACTCAAACTAAAGATGTATAAACCAATGATAATTCCCAAAGTACTGTATGGCCCAGAATGCTGGATCTTAAGAAAAAGGAAATGGGAACCTCAATGCTTTTGAAAAAAATGCCTAAAGAAGATCAATAGAAGAAACTGAACAGAAAGAAAAACAAATGAAAAAGTCAGAGAAGAACTTATTTTAAAGTAACAATACTATAAGCACTAAAAAAAGAACGAACTAAGCTGGTTTAGACATGTTTCAAGAATGAACTACCAAACATATTATTAAATGGTAGAATTGAAGGACAGCTCGGTAGAGGAAGACCAAGAAAGAAATGGATAGAAAAACATTAAAGAAAGCACCCACTTTAACTCTGTAATTGAAATACACAAAGAGATAGCAGACAGAAAGAAATGGCGAAAATTCGTCTTTGAGGAACTCAACCCGCCATGAGCGGAAGAGAAAGAAGATTTAATTAGTCTAATAATTAAAGACTACATATTTGCATTTAAATAGCACAAACGCATAATTTATACACACAAATAAGAAGGAATGAAAGTTTGAGACTACAGTTTTTAAAAAACAGCCGATTATGTTTCACTAAAACCTTATTTGTCTCCCATTAGTTTCAGAACGTCAATGCCTGATAGAGTAATTGACTCCCAGGCAACAATAATAGCTGATTTGAGTTCAGAAACGTTGTAGCATGGCTCGTTGTTAGCATAAATTCTGTGTGCCATGGGGCCTCATATGTTTTAAATCGGATAAAGGTCTGGACTGCGAGATGGCTAGTCCAAAACAGTCTAGTACCAATCTCGTCGATCTTCACTTCAGATTACAGTTATTAGACGCTCACGTCGTCTTGCAAGGGCGATTACCGGAAATACTGATGGTCTCCCTAGAACTACTCGTTTATTCCGACATTTAAGAACTGCGATTCGCAGCAGGCGTGGTAGTAGGCATCGTTTCGCGCCAGCTTCGGAGCGTCAAGTGTCTTCTGATCAGTGAAAGAGTTTTCCAATGTAGCGGTTAGGTTGGCGTGTGTACCGAAAATAATACAAAAGTAGGTAGAACGTTTTTATTAACTGACAGAGGTCGTTCAAATCTTGCGTGTTGGAAGAGTAACTCTTCCTCTATAGTAACCCTTCTTCTTCATTGCAGGTAAATACGAGAGTTGTACCGAAAGTAATACAAAAGTGGGTAGAACGTTTTTATTAACTGACAGAGGTCGTTCAAAGCTTGCGTGTTGGAAGAGTAACTCTTTCTCTATAGTAACCCTTCTTCTTCATTGCAGGTAAATACGAGGGTTGTACCGAAAGTAATACAAAAGTGGGTAGAACGTTTTTATTAACTGACAGAGGTCGTTCAAATCTTGCGTGTTGGAAGAGTAACTCTTCCTCTATAGTAACCCTTCTTCTTCATTGCAGGTAAATACGAGGGTTGTACCGAAAGTAATACAAAAGTGGGTAGAACGTTTTTATTAACTGACAGAGGTCGTTCAAAGCTTGCGTGTTGGAAGAGTAACTCTTCCTCTATAGTAACCCTTCTTCTTCATTGCAGGTAAATACGAGGGTTGTACCGAAAGTAATACAAAAGTGGGTAGAACGTTTTTATTAACTGACAGAGGTCGTTCAAATCTTGCGTGTTGGAAGAGTAACTCTTCCTCTATAGTAACCCTTCTTCTTCATTGCAGGTAAATACGAGGGTTGTTCCGAAAGTAATACAAAAGTGGGTAGAACGTTTATATTAACTGACAGAGGTCGTTCAAATCGCGCGTGTTGGAAGAGTAACTCTTTCTCTATAGTAACCCTTCTTCTTCATTGCAGGTAAATAATGGATTCGAAGCAGAAGCAACGTGCTGTCATTAAGTTCTTGACGAAGGAAGGGTGCAAACTGTCCGACATCCACAGAAGGCTACAGAATGTTTACGGAGATGACATCATTGACATGGGCAATGTGCACAGATGGATGAAGATGTTTAAAGAAGAGGAAACCAGCATTGAAGACAACCCATGTATCATCTGCGACCACTGACAAGAATCGTCAGTGAGTGGATCAATTATTTGCACGAAGAGACGAGTCAGCTTGTTGCACAACTGGACTGTGGTCGCAATGCCATACAGAAGATGGTGAAAAACTTAGGGTATCGGAAAGTGTGTGCAAAGTGGCAGTTGACATCCGGTTTGAAGGAGGGAAGGATGGAAGTATGTTCTGATCTGCTGGAAGCGTTTGAAGCCAATGAAGACACGTTGTTTTCTGATCTGATGACAGGGGATGGAATGTGGGCGTATCTTCAATTGTTAGAAAATCATTTTCCCGATTGAATCATTCACTTCCGTTTTAGATTAACGTGTGCATAACTTTTGTTATGACCTCCGTAGAAGTATTGTTTTTTAATTCTTTTAGAATTCCCTCGCTCCAGAAAATTGCAGGTGTGGTGGCCGTAGAAAAGTCCTGAAATTTTTGGATGGATTTCAAACTACGTGACAGCTCGATACCATTACTTGAGCTCCATATTACTTATGGTAATAGTAGCTGACAACACGTCACCGTTCACCACAACTGGTAGCTAGTACGTTTCGTTTACGTAGTTGTATAGTGTTAACTGCGTGGAATTCCGAATACCAAGAACCGAATGAGTCTTTGAACAGTGTGATATGGGCACATGTGTCAAAAACGATATTTGTTTCCCGCACAACATTGAAATTTGGTATTTATGAAGCGATTTCAAACTTTAATGATGGCAGCTTCACTAAATGCAAAATACTGACAAGTGTTGGCGTGATTCCTATCAGGAACCACGCCAACATTTGTCAGTATTTTAAAACTTGCAATGCAAGTTTTGCAATACTTCTACCATTCATTCCTTTTGATATAACAGCAAGTTTTGCAATGCTTATACCTGTCATTCCTTTTTTGATAATCAGTCACTTTTTGATCTGTAACGTGTTAATGCTACAGATCAAAAAGTGACTGATTATTGAAAAAAGGAATGACAAAACGGGAAGAAAGGAAATTAGTCTAAGAATGAAGTTTTATGCAGACAGGTCTGATAACCTTTCCTACTGTGCCGGATTGTGCTAAATATAGAAGTAAATTTGCGATAAAATGTGTGTTTTGACTTAAAAGTTGGTTTCTCAAAACCTTATACTTATGTAACTTTTTCTGAAAACCTATTTAAGATAATAGCCTGAAATTTTTACCAGTTCTTTATCTTACGCAAGATACGTACCTTAACATGGTGTTTTTTTTATTTTCATTTTTTATGATTTTTTACATATGAAAATTTCATAATTCAAAAGGGGAGTTTGATTTAAAAATTATACCTCACAAAAAATAACAAAATTAAAATAGGCCATGCTTAAGTGTTGTTCATAAATATTACATTATTGTGTGATAAAAATATTGTAGCTCTAGGTTTAGTACTTTCCGAGGAAAAGATACACAAATATCTGAAATTTAACATGGCCGCCTAGGTGGCGCAGTGGTCTAAGCGATGGCCTCTGATCATTCGTCCGAAAGGGGTCCGGGTTCGAATCCCAGTGAGGCATGGATGTTGTGTTTGTCTTACGTCACTGTCTGTCTCTCTTCCCTGGAACCAGTGACCCTAAATTAGGGACGGGCGACTGATTATATCCCATTGAGTTGATCACGGTGGTCGTTAAACCTTCAATCGAAAAACAAAAAAATTTAACATGGGCTTCAGTGGCGGCTCCGGATTCATTATGGCTCCCTTAAACTGCGGTTCATCTTCCACCGCTGTTCATGACCTTAAACGTCGTCAAGAGGATGCGAGGGTGGGCTAGAGACCACCCTGAATTTTGTCTTGACTCCTCTGCCGCCCCCTAATTTACCATGCGTCATGTTTTCAATTTTTTTAAACTTTAAAATGTAATCTAAACTTTGATGAGTAATAAGACGTGTTTTCCGTCGTGAAGGCCTACGAATTTTCCATAGAAAGTGCGTTGTTTACGTCCCCGTAGAAAGGTTATCAAAATAGCATCCACAGATCCATGAAAATTCAGTTGTCCTCATCTCTTCCAAATCCTTAGTTTAAGCCTCTTTTTCATGTTAGTATGGCCAGGGGAGAATGGACACGGTGGATAGGACTTCACTGAGGGAGGTCATTACTAATTGCTTTGCTGTTTGTTTGGGCTACTAAGTAGGATATCCCAACTCGAAAAGTGGAGTCTACTATAACTATGCCGCCCCGATTGGCGCAGCGGTTAAAGTGCTGGTTTTTGACTACTCCTCCGAGATGGGTCTGGGTTCGAATCCCATTGTGGCATGGATGTTGTGTTTGTAATAAGGAACAGGCTATCCCTTTTTCGAGGAACCTGTTGCTCTAAATTAGGGACGAGGGACTGCTTATAGCCTATCCAGGAGTTCCTTACTATGGTCGTTAAACCCGTAAAGAAAAAGGAAAGCTATACTAGCGCTCTTAAACCTTTCTCGGGGTAGTGAGGCGGCAGAACGTGGCTGACGACTGCTTTGGAGAAGAGGAGGGCAACGTAAGGTCGCTGGCTTAAAGGAAGGGAGTTAGGGAAGAGTTAGGTGTTGTGTCTGCATATCACGACGTTAAAATTTGATTTAGATAAACAGAAAGGACATTTTCCTTTAAAGATACTGTTCAAGTAGAGTGCTATTATCGTAAGCAAAAATGAAAATTTTTAAAAAGCAATTAAGGCAATGCATCCACAGTAAGAAAACAAGAAAGATGACACCGAATTTTCGGGTCTAATGAGCACGTCTTTTGAATCCGTTCTGACGCAAATTAAAGTTATCAAAGCTATTCAAAGTCAATGGAACCAGTATGGAAAAGAATAGTATCTGACCGAAGAAAGAAGATTTTCAATCGAGTTTTTAATCCCGCGGATACTTCTGTAAACGGAATGGTGAACTCACGCCCCTGGTTGCAGACTTGTGCGTTACGAAAAATTTGAAATTATATAAGAAATGTTTCGCATGAAACGGTCTCCTACAAAGAAAGAATTTTTCAAATCAGACTCTTAGAAGCAGAGATATCGATGAACATAAGATATGCATCTACCCCCCTGGCGGGAAAAACATGCATCATTTCAAGACGAAAGTATTCACGAAAGGTTTTTCGACCTGAGCGGTATCGGTCCAGGAAAGAATTTTTTTAGTCGAGTTTTCAGGAGCTCAGAGTTTGCTGCAAATACACCCGAAGCGGAAATCAAGACTTACGCCCCCGGTGCAAGTCTTAATTTCTGCTTCGATGTATTTCTAAGTCTTAATTTCCGCTTCGAAACAAATTTTTGCCAAAAATTGGAAATTATATGCAAAAGATTTCTGATCAGCAGCTGTATCCGCTGCAGAAAGAATTTTTCAAATCGGTGTTTTAGAAGCAGAGATACCGTGGGAATCACAATGAACCTTTACGCCTCCTAGCGGAAAGTCTGGGAATTACTTGAAAATTTTAAAATTATATGAACAACATGTCGCACTGGAAACTCTATCCAATAAAGAAGGAATTTTTCAATTCGGACCTTTAGAAACAGAGATATTGACAAAAATAAGATATACATCTACGCTCCTGGCGGAGAAATCATGAAATATTTTAAGAAGAAAATATTCCAAAAGGTTCATTGTCGTGAGTGGCATCGGTCCGCGAACGAATTTTTTTAAATCGAGATTTTAAAAGCTCAGATTTTGTGGCAAATACATGAGAAGCAAAATTTAACACTTACGTTCTCTAGTAGCCAAACCATTCTTTCCCAAAAAATTAGAAAATATATGGAAACGATTTTCCAGCGGGAGCTGTGTACGCTCAGGATTTTTTTTTTCGAATCGGTGTTTTAGAAGTAGAGATATAGAGGGAAACGTAATGTACTTTTACGCCTCCTAGCGGGGAATCTATGCGTAACTTGAAAAGTGACTATACCTAAAATACCCTTCGACATAAATGGAATCGAAAGGTAAAATAATTTTTTCAAAGGGACGTTTAGAAGCAAATATATGGAATAAAATGTATTTTGAATTCGCCATCACGTGAATTTACGCCCTCTAGCGGCGAAATTTTACATCGCAAAAAAAAAAAAAAACCTAAGTGAAGGATCATGATTCGCATATTTCAAGCTTCTCAATCCAAAAATAATTTTTAAGATCGGACTAATGGTTGCAGAGATATCGAGTCCACAGACGGACGGACAAACCAATAACATAAGCATGATATTTTTTTACAAAAGACGTGCTAAAAAGTTGAAAGAGACATTCTACCAGCACTTGTATCTTACACTAAGGGCGTAACTATTCAGATCCGTGCGTGTCCCCCTCCAGAAGAATGGGTGGGGATTGCAAGAATTCCTTTGTAACCGGTAGCGAAAATAATTAACAACTTTGGCTTTCAGCGTTTTTTACGCTTTCCAACCGTAGGTTGAGGAAGCGTATATGCTCCAGCTTTGTTGGTCTGCCTGTCTGCACGATAATTCGCATAAAAATGGTTCGATTTCGATGAAATTTTAGTATGTGGTAGGGGACCACCTGAAAACGAATCCTATTGAAAATGGGCGAAATGGGGTCAAAGGTCAGGACATAGAAACGAGATGCATTCCATTGCGTCATAACTTGCGTAAAAACGGTTCGATTTTTATTAAATTTTAGTATGTGGTAGGAGGACCATCCGGGGATGAACCCTATTGAAAATGGGCGAAATGGGGTCAAAGGTCAGGACATAGGAGCGAGATCCATTCCATTGCCCTTATGCTTCATAACTTGCATAAAAATGGTTCGATTTCGATGAAATTTTAGTATGTGGTAGGGGACCACTGGGAACGACCCCTGTTGAAAATGGGCGAAATGAGGTAGAAGTTCAGGACATAGAAGCGACATGCATTCCATTGCCCATATGGGTCATGACTTGCGTAAAAACTGTTCGATTTTGATTAAATTTTAGTATGTGGTAAGGGGACCATCTGGGGGTGAACCCTATTGAAAATGGGCGAAATGGGGTCAAAGGTCAGAACATAGGAGCGGGATCCATTCCATTGTCCTTATGCGTCATAACTTGCGTAAAAATGGTTCGATTTCGATGAAATTTTAGTATGCGGTAGGGAACCACCTAGGAACGACCCTGTTAAAAATGGGAGAAATTGGGTCAAAGGTTAGAACACAGGAGCGGGATCCATTCTATTGTCTTTATGCGTCATAACTTGCGTAAAAATGGTTCGATTTCGATGAAATTTTAGTATGTGGTAGGGGACCACCTGGGAACGAACCCTGTTGTAAATGGGAGAAATGGGGTCAAACATCAGGACACAGAAGCGAGATTTATTCCACAGCCATTATCCTCATATCTTGAGTAATGATTTCCGGTATGTTGGAAAGCGTACCATGATCAATGCATTGCATGATTTTACTAACCTGTTGTAAAAAAAATTGCTCTCAAACTTGCCCACCAAAAATAATACCCGCCCACCCTTCACCCACATTGATTTTGAAGTCCAGCGACGTCCTTTTTCATTATGCTTCACTTTCTTCGTACCCGAACCTATCTCGATCAGGGCAGACCTCTACATCAAACTGTAAATATTTACGTCCATTTAATACAGAGAGTGAGTCGAAAGTTTTGCAATATTTCCATAAACGCATGTGCTGCGGCGTTTATGTCACGTGTTAAAACTAGTTCAAGTCGCGCATTGCAGTCAGTCGAAAGGGATAGAAAGTGGTAGTCGTTGCTGTGAACAGAATTGCATATCGCGTTCTGCATGTGGTTGGGGCGCCTAAAAGATGAACAGCCACAACCGGCTAATTAGGGAACTTTTAATTTAAGATTTTGAACTCGGTCATAACGCTGCTCAAGCAACACCAAACATTTGTCATGCGAAAGGGTAAGGCTACGTGGACCACAGCATCACAACCAGATGGTTCAAGAAATTTCGCTCAGGTGATAGAAACCTCGACGATCAGCCAAGGTCATGTAGGGCGCGAACCATGGATTCGGAAGCTGTGCGCCAGGCCGTAGAGGCAAATCTGACAATCAGCACTCGGAGATAATCCAGCGAGCTGGGCAAATCACAGACCACCGTAGTTCGTCTCCTTCAGGACCTCAGCAAGGTCTACAGGAGCTGCCGCATTGTCTCTCACGGACTGACGCCAGCTGAAGCAAACCGCCGAATGAAAGTGTGTACCAAACTCCTAGAAACCCCGCTCGATGTACGTTGCATCAAAAGAATTGTTGTTACATGCGATGAAAAGTGGATCTGTTTCCATAATCCTAACACACAACAGCAGTGGTTGAGCCCGGGCGAGCTTCCTGAATCTGTTGCCAAACGTCGACGCTTCGAGCACAAGGCCAACCTCTACTCCAACCATCCAACCATCAACGTCAACTCTACTCTGAACAGCTGTAGCGGATGTATGCCGTTTTGGTTGAGAAGTACAGGGCACTGGTGAACAGAAAGCACGCTCTCCTACAGTAGGACAACTCTCGGCCTCATACCGTACGAACGACTCTAGCAAAACTCCAGGAACTTGATGCTACACCCAACATAGAGTCCGTATCTTACCCCGTCGGATTATTACTTGTTCCGGTTCATGGCCCACTTCCTTCGCGAGCAGCACTTCAACAACCAGGAGGAGGTGGTAGCTGGGGTGAAGGAGTTCTTCGCTTCGAAGGACAAGAACTGGTACCGCCGCGGAATCGAAGAACTAGCAGACAGATGGCTAAAGACGGTGCAACACTATGGTCTATATTTTGAATGCTAGTCCGCTTTCGTCGTAAAGGTGCGTATGAAGACATAGAGTGATCCAAATATTGCAAAACTTGCGACTCATTCTCTGTAAATTGGAAAACCTTATGTTTAAATACCTTGGTTTTTGCGATTATTCAACAGTAATGCTAGTGCTCCTTCAACAAACTATCTACCTATCTATGATTTATAAGATGCATTTTCAAACATTGCGGGGAATTCTGGACCCTGAGGTCCCTTTCCCTGGATACGTGCCTGCTGTGAAGTCTGATTTCGCGAAGCTAACAGATTCGATCACATGGAAGAAAAGAAAAAGAGGAAGAAAACGAAAAGCATGATTAAAAAATACTTCCGCAAAATGATTAGAGCTTTAATTAGAAGCTAATGCTGAGTTAGTCGTTGCATTGTTTTGAGCGCGTCATTCTGTCGTTAGGAAAGTTCCAAATGGCATGTTGTCCTTTTTTAATCAGAACTCCAAGAAAACACATTTCTAAGTTAGGCGAAGTTATCCCATTAGCGTTATTGGTATTTGTGATTGAACTGACAGTTTTTTCTTTACTATTTCTGTTCAGCTGTGGTCAGCATTACTTATTTCTTTTCTTCTATCCTTCTTTTTATATTTGTTTACTTTTTTTTCTAATTTCATATTAATGCACTCAGGAGTTGTTTTCTTCGAGAAGTAATTTTTTCGTTCCATAGTTTTTGTTCTGATTTCTTAATTTCGTTCGCCCATTTTTAATCTTTTCTTCCTTTGTTTGACGGGGCCTTCTTTAGGAAAATCGAAAATCGATTCAATACGTCTCAGCCATGTTCGCTGAAAGAGACCGGAGGAGGTGGAAAGCAAAAGGCGTGCACGCAGAAACAGGAAAAAATCTCAATAAATTTCGCTTTTCTTGCTCAGGGTGAAATGCATTAGGGATTATTTTTTACCCTCTTTCTCTTTTCCGTTTCTTCGTCTTTCTTTTCTTCTTATTTTGATGCTGACAGATTTTTGTTTTATCGTGTCGAATGGATGAGCGAATCCCAAGGCTCCCTCTCTCGCTGCGAAACTTCTTCCACTGAGAACACCAGCAACAAAGAAATAAAAAAGAAGGAAGAATACGAACAACAGGAATAGGGACGGAAGAAAAAAGAAGGATCACAAGGAAAAGGGGGGATCATTATCTGGACTTGAGACGGAAGAGTTTGTTCGTGAGAAGGCAGATGTATCTTCTCCAGTCTTTCTGTTTTCTGAGAGAGAGAAAGAGAGAGGTGGTACCCCCCCCCCCTTACAACCCCCTTGGCGATGCTGTTCGCGGCCTTTCTGCGTCCAGTGATCACCAGATGAGTCTGTTGTCTCGTGCAAGTGACACGGATATTTGATAAATGAAGAATTTGATCTCGTGTACAACAACATAGAGTGCCTTCCGCTTCAAAAACAGTTCGTTTCCTTCTACTTTTTCTTTCCTTTGAGCTCTATTTTATCAGCTTGGACCATTTTACAACAAAGCTTCGATGGTTTAGTTACTCGAATTAATATTCTGCTCTTTGCAACATTTCTCTGTTGCCTTGTATCCCGATCAGGGAGTTTTGTACTTTACAATTTCCTCGAAATTGCATTCTCCAAGCTACATTTTAATGATGTTTGTGTCGCGAAAAAAGAAAAAAAGAACACATTTTATCTGCGTGTAGCTACAATGGAACAAAAGGAAAGCAGCAGAATGAAAGGAAACGGAATAATAGAAGTGTGAAAAAGTATGTTTTCTTTAAAGAAGAAGAATATCTCTACTAGATTTCAAAAGTTGAAATCTTTCCGTTGTTTCATTTGCAAAACCCCAGTTTGGTCTAATTAAAAACTATAGCATTTCTAAACATATAATCTTGCTAAAATCTTTGGAAAATTATAATAAGAAACATGACACCGAATATATATATAATAATTATGATCATTGTCAACCATTATCAATCCACTGCTGGATGAATGTCTCCCCAGGTTTCTTCCACAATTGTCTGTCTTGAGCAGTGTTGCATTCAGAGAGTTTTTTCCGGGGGCAATTGCAAATTTTGAGGCTGATGAAACTTGTTGACTGATTATATACGTATAACCACACTTTTGTTATTTATATATATATTAATACACATAAAAATTTCAAATAGAATATAAAAGTTTTCTTATGTTCGTATATCGCAAATGCAAATTCTAAGTAATCTACACATACAAGTGGCTAAAAATGTAAAAATGTTATACCTTTGCTTTAATTCAGTAATGTACCACGGATTTCACCATGGGTTGGTGTAAAATGTTGAGAATGCAAGTAAGATAACGCTGTGCAGGAGAACCCCCCCCCTCTCCCTAAAACATTAGGAGTGGTAAAAATGTCTTTGCTTGACTACAAGCCTGTTTCTTATTATTAAGGAATCATTACAGTGTTACTTGAAAACGTATGGTGAAAACTATTCCCTTGCCGTTTGGTTTCAGCCCCTTTAGATTATTTAGATGTCTGTAATTCCTATTCAACTTCCGAATGTAGTTCCTATTCCAACCTCCGACGCTTTCTGTCACTCCCAGTTTTAATACAAAACTACGATATCCCCTAATTGTTTTGAGCAGTGATATATATATATAAATATGTTAAATCCACACTATCCCAAAACTTCCTAGTAGAATTAAAGGCAGGTGATGTACATAAAATTAGAATTCACTCAAGTCACACACTCAGTCACACTGACACCACACAACTTCAAAAAACAGGGAAAGACGTCCCCAACTACCGACCACACCTTAAACTTCAGGTTTCATGTGGGTGTAAATTAGCTGAAATTGGCCAAAATAAGACGTCATGTGAATAGAAACATTCACGTTTTCCGCCTCCGAAAAAGTGCTGAATCGTTGCTTCCGCCGGAAAGGTTATACTCTCCATTTTCTTCGACAATCAAAGTGTAGTGCATTATGCATTCATGCCAAAGGGCACCACAATTAATGTGGCATCATATTGTGAAACCCTTAAGAAGCTGCGAAAGACGATTGAAGATCGACGGCCAGAAAAAACTATCAAGAGGCATTGCCCTTCTGCATGACAACGCGACACCACATTCGTCACGCGTCACGAAGGCTCTCCTTGATAAATTCAAATGGAAGGTGTAGAAACACACACCCTACAGGCCAGATCTTTCGCCTTGTGATTTCCATGTGTTCGGCTTTATGAAAAATGACCTTGCGAAGCAGCGATGTCACTCCGATGATGACTTCAAAAATGCGACGCAAGAATGATTGTCGCAAATTGGACGAACATTTTTTCAAGAAGGGGTAGACAAACTCGTGTCACGCTACGATGAATGTTTAACTAAACCAGGGGATTACATCAAAAAATATTAGGTGACGACGACGCCCAAAAGTTTCCCGACGAGGATATCATCAGATCAGATCATATGTAGAAGATTTTAGGAAGGGAGTGTCTGACCCCAGGCCTTCAACAATCCTTAGAAACAGGAAGCTAGGGGATTTGGGCTAGAGTGCCCGATGGGAAAGTGACACGGAAGCGAGGTAGAAAAGGGCAGAAAGACGCCCTTATTTATAACCGGGGGCAGTACCCGGGGCCCGACAGCTGAACGTGTCCATCCGACGCACGGCGGATATTTAGTGGTTTGAGCATTCGTACCTGCCTGGTATCGAACCTGACATTCCTGCATGGCAGTCACGAACGTTGACCACTGGGCCACCCGCGGCCTCCCGACGAGGATATGGAACAGCCAACCATTGAAAAATGCAGCCGCGACTATAGTGGACGTGATGGGAAAGAAACAGGTTTGTGACGTCACGCAGCGAGGAACGACTGTGCGCAATAGTGAGGTGTGCGGCATTTGGATTGGATTGGATTGGAGGTTTAACGACCACCGTGAGCAACTCAATGGGCTATAAGCAGTCGCCCGTCCCTAATTTAGAGTCACTGGTTCCAGGGAAGGGAGAGAGCCAGTGCCGTAAGACAAACACAACATCCATGCCTCACCGGGATTCGAACCTGGACCCCGTTTGGGCGAATGATCAGAGGCCATCGCTTAGACCACTGCGCCACCGGGGCGGCGCAAGAGTATTCGAAGCATGGGTTTCGTGAAAATCGCGCTTCAACTGCGAACTGCGTCGGCAAGCGAGTAACGTGCGGTCATACGCTTTTTCTCGGGCGAAGGCAACATGGCGATCGACATTTATAGGAGGATGTTCGTCGTGAAGGGGGGGGGGTATTGCGTGTCACGAAAAACTGTCCACAAATGGAACGCACGTTTGAGACAAGGTCGTGACAGCCTGTTGGATGATGAGCGACCCGGCCAGAACAACGTTTTCGTCAAACCTGAACTCTCGGAACAAGTGGATGAATGCCTGAAGGCTGATCGTAGGGTGACCATACGTTCCCTGGAACAGACATTCAATGTGGGTCATGGCACCATGTGGACAGCTGTGCATGAAAAGATGGGATACAGGAAAGTGGGTGCACAATGAGTGCCAAAGTTGTTGTCCGATGCACAAGAAAGTCTTCGAATGGGCCTTTCACGGGAGCATTTGGTGCGGTATCACAGTGGCCCTGCCTTCCTTTCCAGGTTAGTGACAGGTAATGAAACTTTATGCTGTTTCTTCGAACCGGAAATGAAACGTTGCAGTATGCAGTGGAAGCATCCCGCATCGCCACAACGCAAAAAGTTTAAAGCTGCGCCACGGACTGAGAACGTTTTGTTAACGGTGTTCTTCGATGAAAGGGGTGTGCTACTCATCGACATCCTCCATCAACGGGTACCATCAACAATTCAGCGTACTGTCAGACACTGCAACGCCATCAAAAACAAAAGGCGTGGGTTATTGATTGTTGAACTATCAATAACCCGGTATTGTATTGATACACGATAACGCTCGGCCACACGTCACCCGTGAAACCACCACTCTTCTGACAAAATTTCGATGGGAGGTGCTACAGCTTCCACCGTATAGTCCGGACATGTCACCCTGCGATTACCATTTGTTTGGCTTCCTGAAGAAACATCTCAAGCGTGGACGTTTCCCATCGGAGGCTGAACTGCATGCCTGTGTGACGGATGGGCTTCTCTCTCAGCCCAGATACTTCTTCGAGAAGGGTATTCACCGGCTACCGAGTCGCTGTGGTAGTCGGTGAATTTCCAGAGGGCCGTGGCAACCTTACCGATTCACTACGTTCCGGTCGATTTGCAAACGCGTCACCACCTGCCACTGTGAGAGGCATTAAACAGTCAATCCTGAGTGACCGGCGGATCCATCTGCACAGACTGGCACAGAAGTTAAACATTTTGTACGGTATAGCGTAAGGCTTTTTGCATGTCAAATTGCAATTCTGCACGGTCAGTGCCCAATGGGTACCCAAGAACTTGACAGACGACCAGAAGGGATAGAGAATGATGTCATCATTGGACCACTTGATGCGTTACGCAGAAGGACATGAATTTCTGGCAGGTGTAGTGACGGGCGATGGGCGCCCCACTTCACTTCCGAAACAAAGAAGGTCAGTACAGCGAGGAAACATTCCGACTTCACGCCACCAAAAAAATTCAGAGTAACCGAATCTGCACAAATAGTCCTCATGACTGATTTCTGCGACATGCATGGTGTTCTCCTGGTGGAGTTGCATCCAACGGAGACCACAGTGAATGCCAAAACCTAAGTTAACACATTGACAAAGTTGCGTCGTGCCCTTCGTGACAAAAGATCGAACAAAGACTTTGAAAATGTCACACTGCTTCATGACAACGCTCGCTCATATGCTACACAACACGTTCGTGACAAAACTACGCAATTCGGCTGGGAGGTGCTTCAGCACCCACCGTACAGTACAGAATGGGCTCCTTCGGATTTTCATCGGTTTGGTCCCTTGAAAGGATTCCTGGGCGATTCGGCTGACGAAGTCAAATCGGTTGTTCGGAGGTGGCTATAAGCCCAGAAAACGGACTTTTATCAACAGGGTATACTAAAACTGGTACCACGCTGGAATAAATGACTCGAGCGTCTCGGTTCTTATGTTGAAAAATAGCTGAGAAATGTAGTTTCACTGCGTGTATGTTTTGTTTTGCCTATTAAACTGTTGCCAAAAAACAAAAGTTGCCAAAAAATGTTGATAAAAAAAGTTGCCCAAAAAATGTTACCAAAAAATGTTGCCAAAGAAAATGTTGCAAACAAAATATTGCCCAAAAAATGTTACCAAAACAAGTTTCCCCAAAAATGTTACTAAAAACGTTGAAAAAAAAATTTTGCCAAAGAAAATGTTGCCAAAGAAATTTGCCCAAAAAATGTTACCAAAAAATGTTGCCAAAGAAAATGTTGCAAACAAAATATTGCCCAAAAAATGTTTCCAAAAAAAGTTGCCCAAAAAATGTTACCAAAAAAAGTTTTCCCAAAAATGTTACTAAAAAACGTTGAAAAAAAAATTTTGCCAAAGAAAATGTTGCAAACAAAATGTTGCCCAAAAAATGTTTCCAAAAAAAGTTGCCCAAAAAATGTTACCAAAAAAAGTTTCCCCAAAAATGTTACTAAAAGATGTTGAAAAAAAAATGTTGCCAAAGAAAATGTTGCCAAAGAAAATGTTGCAAAAAAAATGTTGCAAACAAAATGTTGTAAAAAAATGTTGCCAAAAAATCTATTAAACTGTTGCCAAAAAATCTGTTAAACTGTTGCTAAAAAAACTGGTAGCCTTATCCTGATGGAATTCTGCTCTTTGAAAAAAAAAAACTGTTGCCGAAAAAAATAAAAATAGTGTGCTTTACTTTTCAATCCACTTTCTCACTTTCTTTTTTCAGTTCATCGAAATTTTGAATGCATCGTTAAATGCAAATACTGTTATAACATTTTTTTGCTCACAGTGAAATTCGAACTCACATCTTCCTACTCCAGAGCGATTGTTCTCCCATTTGTACTGCGCCGGCTGGCGTATCGCTGCTTCACTTTTCCTTTGCTTCATACATCATATTATAATTTTAAAGAAATATTTAATGTAGCATTTCATGTTTATTTGCAACTACTGTTGTCTTCAAGGACGCATACAGGGGTTGGCCAGAATAATGTGAACACCTAGGAAAAGAAGGTTTTATGTACGTAATGGTGTGTGGGACCACCTTTGGTATTCAAAATCGCCTGAATCCTCTTTGGAATGGAAGCATACAAGTCATGAATGGTGGTTAGTGGGAAGATACACCATTATTCAAGCAGAAACTGCTCCAAGTCCTTGAGAGATGCCGGAGGAGGATAACGGGATCGTATTCTGTTTCTCAACACAGACCACAATGGCTCGATGATGTTTAAGTCTGGTGATTGGGGAGGCTAACGAAGGTGTGAAAGTTCGTGTTCATGTTCCTCAGACCATAATTGGACATTCCGAGCTCTGTTAAATGGGGCGTTATCATCTTGATAGATGGCATCCCACGCAGGAAATAATGCCTGGGCCATTGGAAGGATTTGGTCGGCCAAAATGGTTTCATACGCCCTACCTGTCATCTGTCCTTTCAAAATGATCAGGGGAACTGCTGAAAACCACGATATGACCGCCCAGATCATGACAGAGCCACCACCATGCTGCACTGTTTGTAGCAGATAGTTTGGGTAGTACGCTTCTGACGGTGTTCTCACACGTCCTACGGTTGCGAATAGTGTGAATGTGGATTCATCCGACCACAGTACATGCTTCCATGAATTATTAGTCCACGTTTTATGCTCCTGGCACCACCGCTATCGTCGTTGAGCATTCACCCGCGTTACCATATGTTTTGCAATGGCAGCTCTGCCATGAATATCTAGTTTATACAGTTTGCTGCGCACTGTTTTCGTTGATACTGAGGTCTGGAGATGAAGACTGAGCTCCGCACTAATTTTCGGTCACGTGGTCTTTTTATTACGGGTAACAATCCTCTTTAATGCTCTCCTGTCTCTATCAGTCAGGGTCGTTTCTCGGCCGCTCTTGTGTTTCGCAGACGAGATTTTGCCACGAACACGGTATGCTGTTTATGACGCTAGATACAGTACCTCTCGATACCCTCACTACCATGGCGACTGTTGTCACGAGGGCACCAACTAGCCGGCCTTCAACAATCTTCCCTCTTTCGAAGTCCGTTAGGTCGCTCATTTCGTCGTCACCCGGAAAGAAATTTTGCAATATGACACTTTAAATGCACTTAAATAGGGCCTTGAGGTTCTAAACAAAGCTATTACAACCAAAAAATGGTAGATATCTTTGCGTATTGCGACGTACGCAGCTTGTGACGTACCTGCCAGCAGGACGCACACGACATAAAGGCAGATAGCAGTCAGAACGAGCGTCCGCGTAGCTCAATTGGTAGAGTGACTTATTCGGGAATGAGAGGACCCCCGGGTTCGAGCCCCGGCGTGGATAAAAATGACGGAGAAATTTACTTCCTTATAATGGCGCCCGAACTTTCTGGATGACCCGACCGTTCAAAATCTCGCAGTGGTGTGATGTTATTTCCACACCACGAGATAGGAAAAATAAAAGAATCCCTTCTCCACCCAGCAAAAACACAAGTGCTGGGAAACTGCTGGCCACCAGCTGGCAGTGATGGATCACTGCTGGCTGAAATCTGCCGCTCACGGCTCGGTAGTGGTGGTCCGTTGGTGGCAGCACTATCAGTTGGCGAGTCATTGATGGCCCTGCAGCATCGCCGTGAATTGTGGGCCTCCAAGCAAGTGCCACTAGTGGCCCGTTGCTGGCAACCAATGCAACCCCCAACAGCAGGTGGAAGCAACAGGACTGCGCATGCGCAGAAGCAACACTTGCTGTGTCTCTCATAGTACCAGTTAGTTGAAGACGACGCTATCGCCATCGTGTTATTTTAGTGGATGTTAAGAAAAAATCCATATGTGGAGAGGCGAATTAATTTCCTAATGAAATTTTACGTCGACGAAGATATCAGATTAAGCCGTGAAATACTAGATTACAGCCATGAAATACACCCACTCCATTCCCATGAATAACAAGAAAAAATTTGAAACCGCTTGAAACATATATCCTGGAAAACCATTAAAACAACGTTTGCTGAAAAAAAAAAAAAAAGGATTATACGCGTACAAAATTTATTAATTATTTGAAAGGAAAAAAAAGCAACGCTATGTGGTGTACTCATCCATGGGTTGAATACACAAGACTGGGAAACGAGAAGTAAAATAAAATATCTTTTACTCTTTAAAACAAATGTAGCTTTGGACAGCGGAAAGGAAAGACACAACGTTAAAAATGTAACAGAATGTGACGTGAACCCGGGTAAATACATATTTATTCAACAATCTCTTTTCAAGACGACAAGAGCAGTACAAAACTTTGGAAAGCGACTCTAAGTATGTACACGCCTTGAAACTGAGTGAAGTTCCCTTAAGGTAAAAAAAAAAAAAACTATCGTTACGTTGAAAAAATTAATTTATCAATTATATGAAATTGACTTTTATGAAAAACACCTCGCAATATTGTAAAATGAAAGAGGGAAGCATTCGATTACACGTTGCATACCAAACAGACAGCTTTAAGTGTATGCTCGAGAGTGGCAAATTAGTCCGGTCGGTAGAGAGCTCAGCTATCACGGCAACGACCCAGGTTCAAATCAACTCAGACACAAACGGGTGTTTTTCCGATCTGTTGAGAAAATTTCCACAGCGCAGTGCGTTAATTCACAAGCTTCGTAGTAGAAAAACAATTTGTAGTCTGGGGAAACTGCGGTTAACTTTGCTTTTTTTATTATTATGGCTACTAGCGGACCCCATTAGGCTAGCCATCATTTCTGGCACGTGCTTGCAGGGCCACTGAAGGGCCACTTGTGGCAGCTACTGCCTGTGATGGACGACTGATGGCCCTGTTGTGGCATATGACAAGTAATGGGGTGCCAACTCTTGGCCCGAACTGCTGGCCCTTCTGTTGGCCGCCCGGACATTTTATTTACGGTTCGGCAGCAGCAACATAGTGCTGGGTCATTGCTGGCAGTGCTGGCCCAGCAAGACTGTTTTTGCTGGGCAGCGCTTCGAAAAATAAATGTGTGTGACGTTGCATTCCACACACCAGATTGACTGGGAGTTTTCAAGTGCACGTTCTACAGCGGATGGCTGCCTGCAACGATTCATGGTCACGGCTGACCCGTGGGCCATGTCCCCGACCCTCTTTCGGGAGGGGGTGGAGATGTGACGTACCTGCCAACAGGACGCACACGACATAAAGACAGATAACAGTCTGAACGAACGTCCGCGTAGCTCTATTGGTAGAGTGACTTGTTCCGGAATGAGGGGATCCGGGTTCGAGCCCGGCGTGGGTAAAAATGGCGGAGAAATTTACTTAGTTATAAGCTGTATTAAAAGTCACAGCTCTGAGCGTGGTGTTCACATTGTTCTGCCCGACGCCTGTAAATTTCTCTGCTAGCTTAATTTTTTTTTCAATTTTTATAAAAGAAAGCCTTAAATTATCCTTAATTAAAAGAATAAACACAAAAATTTGGAGAAAATGTAAGCGCATTACTCTCCGATGTTAAATAAATGTAGTTTTTGTGCATTATGTTTTTTAATGATGGAACTTAATGCAAATATTAAACAGGAGCGCTCTCAGAGTCAAAGAACTTGAAGTTTCGTATATCTTAATCCATTTCGTACCTTGTGTTGCTTTGCTTTCGATAAATCTTGTAAGCACAAATCATTCCTACTAGCAGAGAGCAAACAGTAAAAAAATTTGCAAAGTATGCTTAAATTTTTTCTCAGATGTGAGGATAAATGCATCATGAATTCCACAGTTTTAGCTCAAGTTTTAGGGAAAGAATTGGAAATGAGTGCAGAGAAACGTATTTCCTATAACTTCTTTCCACAAGAGAGCCTGCTGAAAGAAAAATTGCTGGCTGATATTGAATATAAATAAATTCAAGAAGAGAGCGAAAATTCGAACTGACTTTTTTAATGTGTTTTTCCGTGACAGTATCCAATCTCCAGGCAAACGCTTCAAAAGAATATTAAAATTCTTCAGACATTCTGTGACTTTTACTAAAATTTTATTGAAATCATGAAGTAAAGATTCCAGCACAACCCCTAAAATAAACAGTTGACACATCAGTCAGCAAAAGGATTTGGGCAGGCAGCTTACCACTACTACGAACGCCAGCATGGCTCCACTTTGGTAAAAGTACCAGCGGTTAAATAAATCCTTTAGGGAATATTTAAAAGAGAAATGTGCACGGCAGTGGAAAAAGCGACTAACTTTCAAGGGAGAACGGCTAACTTTAACATCTAGCTTGTGGTGAAAAACGGCCAGAAACAAGTAATGCACCGATAAGCCTTTACATTATTACCACCCCAAGACTAGAGAAATGAGCGCGCCTGGAGACCGAACGGTGGCGCAGGCGAAATTCATAGACAACTATAAATGTACAAACCGAGGACGGGCTTTCGGCTAGTAGAGTGTTAGGACTCAGAATAGGAAAAGCAGCTGATTTATCGGAGGTTTTTTTATTTTTTTATTGGACGTTTAACGGTTTAACGACCACCGTGAGCATCTCAATGGGCTTTAAGCAGTCGCCCGTGTCTAAATTAGGGTCACTGGTACTAGGAAGGGAGAGAGCCAGTGCCGTAAAACAAACACAACATCTATGCCTCACCGGAATTCCAACCCGCACCCCTTTCGGACGAATAATCAGAGGCCATCGCTGAGACCACTGCGCCACCGGGGTGGCATCGGAGTTTGATAAAGAACAAATTGTAACGGTACAGCACCTTGGAACTACGATCTCGGAAACCGCGCGGCTTGTGGGTTGTTCACGTGCCACTGTAGTGAGTACGTATCAAAAGTGGTGCACAGATGGCCAAACGATGAACCGTAGTCCAGCCGTGCGTCGTCCGCAGCTCATTCATGCCAAAGGGGAGCCGAGATTGTCGGGCATTGTTCACAGCGAACGCAGGGCTACAGTGCAACAAATCACCCGCAGCTACAACACTGGTGATCAGGGCAATGTGTCACAGCACACAGTTTATCGCAGCCTTCTGCGCATGGGCTGCTTAGCCGAAGACTCAGCCGGGTCACCATGGTCACTACACATCATCACCAACTACGCATGAAATGGGCCCAAGATCATCGAGATTGAAACGTGGATAATTGGAAGAAAGTGGCCAGATCTAACGAATCAAGATTGCTGGTGTATCAGGTAGACAGCTGAGCGCGGATATGCCAATTACCAACGGAGGCTATGGCTCCTGGATGCACTGTTGGGCGGAAACAGGTCTGTGGCTGCGGTTTTATGCTGTGGGCGATGTGTCCTTGGGACACTTTGGGACCCATTATCCCAATACCACAATCCCTGACAGCTGTCAAGTATCGTAACATCGTTGCGGACCAAGTTCACCCATTCATGGCAACTGTGTTCCCTGCTGGTGATGGCCATTACCAACAGGATAATGCGCCATGCCACACTGCAAGAATCGTCAAGGAGTGGTTCGAGGAACATGCTGGTGACTTTCTGTTAGTGCCCTGGCCTCCAAATTCACCTGGCATGAACCCAATCGAACATTGGTTCGAATTGGAAAAGTGGGTTTGCTCTAAATCACCACCACCCCGAAATGTACGGGAACTGCAGGACCTGCAGTTCATGCTATGGTACCAGATACCACAGGATATCTATCACCACCTAATCAAATCGAAACCTCGTTGAGTGGCCGCTGTTTTGCGGGCTAAAGGAAGTCCTACACCTTATTAGGTAGTTGGGTATAATGTAATGTCTCATCAGTGTAATGCGTTGAAACAAATACAGCAAAATTTGCTTCACTTAAAATTTGTAAATATTTAAGCCCGCTTTCTGAAGGTACCAGTTAGAGATCATCATACACAACTTGCGGAAACTAATTTTTCTCATCGAAACGCGTCTGAACTGAAGCTAAGTTTGTCTACACTCTAAATCGGGAAAACCGAAACGGAATCTCACTACAGTCATTTAGAAAGCGTCGATCACGTTGGAAGAAGTATTGTGCGTATTGTAATTCCAAGCGTTTTTATACACTCAATGAACAAAACATTAGAGATACCTACCTAATAACATGCTGGTCATCCTCTAGCGTGAATAACAGATTGTACACGCCGAGGCATCGACTCCGCCAGATGCCGGAGGATATCCAAAGGTCATTATACACTCAATGGACAAAACATGAGATATACCTACCTATTAGCGTGTTGGTCCTCCTCTAGGGCGAATAACAGCCGGTACACGCAGAGGCATCGACTCCACCGGATGCCGGAGGGTATCCAAAGGTCATTATACACTCAATGGATAAAACATTAGAGTTACCTATCTAATAGCGTGTTGGTCCTCCTTTAGGGCGAATAACAGCCGGTACGCGCTGAGGCATCGACTCCGCCAGATGCCGGAGGATATCCAAAGGTCATTATACACTCAATGGATAAAACATTAGAGTTACCTATCTAATAGCGTGTTGGTCCTCCTCTAGGGCGAATAACAGCCGGTACGCGTGAGGCATCGACTCCGCCAGATGCCGGAGGGTATCCAAAGGTCATTATACACTCAATGGATAAAACATTAGAGTTACCTATCTAATAGCGTGTTGGTCCTCCTCTAGGGCGAATAACAGCCGGTACACGCCGAGGCATCGACTCCACCGGATGCCGGAGGGTATCCAAAGGTCATTATACACTCAATAGATGAAACATGAGATATACCTACCTATTAGCGTGTTGGTCCTCCTCTAGGGCGAATAACAGCCGGTACACGCCGAGGCATCGACTCCACCAGATGCCGGAGGGTATCCAAAGGTCATTATACACTCAATGGACGAAACATGAGATATACCTACCTATTAGCGTGTTGGTCCTCCTCTAGGGCGAATAACAGCCGGTACACGCCGAGGTATCGACTCCACCAGATGCCGGAGGGTATCCAAAGGTCACTATACACTCAATGGACGAAACATGAGATATACCTCCCTATTAGCGTGTTGGTCCTCCTCTAGGGCGAATAACAGCCTGTACACGCCGAGGCATCGACTCCGCCAGATGCCGGAGGGTATCCAAAGGTCACTATACACTCAATGGATAAAACATTAGAGTTACCTATCTAATAGCGTGTTGGTCCTCCTTTAGGGCGAATAACAGCCGGTACGCGCTGAGGCATCGACTCCGCCAGATGCCGGAGGGTATCCAAAGGTCATTATACACTCAATGGACGAAACATGAGATATACCTACCTATTAGCGTGTTGGTCCTCCTCTAGGGCGAATAACAGCCGGTACACGCCGAGGCATCGACTCCACCGTATGCCGGAGAGTATCCAAAGGTCATTATACACTCAATAGACGAAACATGAGATATACCTACCTATTAGCGTGTTGGTCCTCCTCTAGGGCGAATAACAGCCGGTACACGCCAAGGTATCGACTCCACCAGATGCCGGAGGGTATCCAAAGGTCACTATACACTCAATGGACGAAACATGAGATATACCTACCTATTAGCGTGTTGGTCCTCCTCTAGGGCGAATAACAGCCTGTACACGCCGAGGCATCGACTCCGCCAGATGCCGGAGGGTATCCAAAGGTCATTATACACTCAATGGGCGAAACACGAGATATACCTACCTATTAGCGTGTTGGTCCTCCTCTAGGGCGAATAACAGCCGGTACACGCCGAGGCATCGACTCCACCAGATGCCGGAGGGTATCCAAAGGTCATTATACACTCAATGGGCGAAACACGAGATATACCTACCTATTAGCGTGTTGGTCCTCCTCTAGGGCGAATAACAGCCGGTACGCGCCGAGGCATCGACTCCACCAGATGCCGGAGGGTATCCAAAGGTCATTATACACTCAATAGATGAAACATGAGATATACCTACCTATTAGCGTGTTGGTCCTCCTCTAGGGCGAATAACAGCCGGTACACGCCGAGGCATCGACTCCACCGTATGCCGGAGAGTATCCAAAGGTCATTATACACTCAATAGACGAAACATGAGATATACCTACCTATTAGCGTGTTGGTCCTCCTCTAGGGCGAATAACAGCCTGTACACGCCGAGGCATCGACTCCGCCAGATGCCGGAGGGTATCCAAAGGTCATTATACACTCAATGGGCGAAACACGAGATATACCTACCTATTAGCGTGTTGGTCCTCCTCTAGGGCGAATAACAGCCGGTACGCGCCGAGGCATCGACTCCACCAGATGCCGGAGGGTATCCAAAGGTCATTATACACTCAATGGGCGAAACACGAGATATACCTACCTATTAGCGTGTTGGTCATCCTCTAGGGCGAATAACAGCCGGTACACGCCAAGGCATCAACTCCACCAGATGCCGGAGGGTATCCAAAGGTCATCGTACACTCAATGGACGAAACATGAGATATACCTTCCTATTAGCGTGTTGGTCCTCTTTTAGGGCGAATAACAGCCTATACACGCCGAGGCATCGACTTCACTAGATGCTGGAGGGTTTCTGGAGATAATGCCAGCCATGCTTTTTGCAGCATTGTCCACAACTCCACCCGAGACGTCGGTCCAGGATCCATGGGTCTGATGTTCCGATCCACGGCTTTCCAGAGAACTTCCGCATGGTTTAAATCCGGGGACATTGGGGGCCATTGGATGATTCCTAACTCAGATGAATGTTTCTCAAGCCATACCTGTATAGTTGCGGTCCGGTGGGGCGGCACAGTGTCCTGCGGGAGCAGATCATCGTCAGCAGAATGCGCAAAGATCATGACAGTGTGTATGGGATCAGCCAGCACATGCTGGTAGCTGGCAGCGGTGAAAGACATCTCCAGACATACTAAGAAACCTAATGTGTCCCACGAGAAGCCTCACTAAACCGTCACAGAGCCGCCACCGCCTTGAACAGAGCCAATCAGGCACGACGGGGCCATGGCCTGATGCTGTCGTCTCCGCTCGCGCACCCTGCTGTCTACCATGCAAAGCTGAAAATGGGACCCATCTTACTACACGACGCCGTTCCATTATGCAGAGCTCCAATTTTGATATTCCCGACACCAGGCGAGGAGTACATGTAATATCCGGTGACGAGCAGTCAATAGTGGCACACGAGTAGGCAAAACTCTACGGGGTAACCTCATACGTGTGTAGACCACTCTGATTGGTGGAGGATACGTAACCATCCTTGAGGATCACTTCCTCAATTTTAAGTCATTCGACCATTCGGAAGGGTGCAACCTATTACGACACGACAATGCGCCACGGCACACTTTCAAAGTCTCGAATTTTTGCTAGAAGAACATTCCACGGAATTTGGCCGCCTGACTTGGGCCCTTCGTTTGTCGGATTTCAACGCCATCGAACACATTTGGGATGCTGTTCAGAGTGCCGTCAATGCCCGGAATCCTCGAAACTTCAGGAAGCATGGTGTGCACTGTCTCTACAGTACTACAGAGAGCTAGTGTAGTCCATGCCATGAATCCTCCACCGGCGAAAATTAAGGAATTATGGGACGCTCTTCGGGAAGCATGGTGCGCATTGTCTCCACAGTGCTACAGAGAGCTGGTGGAGTCCATGACAGGAATCTTCCACCGAGAATTGTGGGACGCTCTTCAGGAAGCATGGTGTGTACTTTCTCCACAGTACTACAGAGAGCTCGTGGAGTCCATGTCAAGAATCTGCCACAGGATTCTTGACATGGTGCGCATTGTCTCCACAGTGCTACAGAGAGCTGGTGGAGTCCATGACAGGAATCTTCCACCGAGAATTGTGGGACGCTCTTCAGGAAGCATGGTGTGTACTTTCTCCACAGTACTACAGAGAGCTCGTGGAGTCCATGTCAAGAATCCGCCACAGGCGAATATTAAGGAATTGTGGGATGCTCTTCAGGAAGCCTGGTGTGCACTGTCTCCACAGTACTACAGAGAGCTCGTGGAGTCCATGCCATCAATCCTCCACCGGAGAAAATTAAGGAATTATGTGACTCGTTTTCCTGAATGATGAATGATTTCCGAGGAAGGAATGATTTATGCCATTACTAGTAAGGAAACGATCCCTGCAATGAATGATTTACTCAGTGAGTAGTGGCATCCTGGGAATTGAATGGCCATTTGTTTGAATGACCGTTCGTGAATTACTCTTTTGCGTGAATTATGAATGATCTCCCAAGAAGGAATGATTTTTGCCATCACAAGTAAATACGTGATCCTGCAACGAATGATTTACTTAGTGAGCGTAGTGACAACCCGAAACTTGAGTAGTCATTCGATTCAATGATCATTCGTGAATGATTCTTTGGCGTAAATTAAGGATGAAATCCCAAGAAGACATGATTTATTCCACAACTAGTTAACAAGCTATCCCTGCAATGAATAATTTACTTAGTGAGAAGTGACGACCTAGAAATTGAATGATCTTTCTTGAATGACTCGTTTGCGTGAATGATGAATGAACTCCCAAAAAGGAATGATTTATGCCATCACAAGTAAGTACGTGATCTCTTCAACGAATGATTTACTTTGTGAGCGTAGTGACAACCCTAAAATTGAGCAGTCTTTTGTTTGAATGACATTCGTGAATGACGAATGAACTCCCGATAAGGAATGATTTATGCTATCAGTAGTAACTAGGGCCCTGGTCTTTTGAGCAGTTTTCCAGTCTCCGTTTCTGCCCAGTAAGCACTATGGAGCAAAGTCTGATTTGCTCTATGAGTGCAGTGGGACAACCGGCAATGGAAAGTGAATGACTCTCTTGCGTGAATGATGAATGGACTCGCAAGAATGAATGTTTTATGCGGTCAGTAATCATACGAAATACTGAATGAAAAAGCCACCGAAAGCCGAAACTGAGGTCACGAAAGCAGTAGTTTTAAACATTTTTCACCTGTTATATTTTTGAATTTATTTACTTATACACTGCGTGGCCACTTTATAATGACCACCTGATACTTTTAAGCAGATGAGCTATGACTTCACGCTGTTACCGCCAGAGGGCGAAGCTAGTATAAAAAGGGAAAGCTTAGTGCTTGCGACAGTAGTCGAAATGATTTTTGTGTGACGAGATGGGTAAAAAATGGGACTTGACGGAATTTCAACGTGGGATGATTGTAAGAGGTTGGAGCCATGGAGCGAGTATCACCGAAACCGCCGCATTCGTGAAATGTTCCAGAGCAGCTGTTGTTAAAGTGTTTAAAGACTGGACTGTCAGCCAAAAAACTGGGTCTCTACGTGCAACGTGTGGTCGTCATCGACTAGTAACTGCTCGGACGGAACGGAGAGTGTCCGGACTGGTAACAGACAACAGAAGGGCAACAGTGCAGCAAATTACAGACCATCTTAATCAAGGATCCCCTCAAATGATCTCTGCACGCACTGTTCGCCGTACTCTGCATCGGATGGGATATGGCAGCCGAAGGCTTGTTCGAACACCTTTGCTGTCTGCAGTTAACAAAAGAAAACGTCTCCAGTTCGCACAGGAGCACAAGGATTGGACAGTCGATAATTGGAAACAAATTATGTGGTCCGATGAATCAAGTTTTCAGTTGCACCATGCCGATGGCCGAGTGAGCATTTGGCGAAAACAGCACGAAAGCATGGACCCCAAATGCGTTGCTACAACCCTTCAAGCCGGTGGAGGCAACGTTATGGTTTGGGGAATGTTTTCTTGGCATGCTTTGGGCCCTTTAATTCGTGTTGATCAATGTCTGACTGGCACATCATTTCTAAACATCGTTGCGGACCAAGTGCATCCTGCCATGTGGATGGTTTATCTCAATGGCGATGGCTACTTTCAACAAGATAATGCGTCTTGCTATAGTGTTCGTATTGTACAGGATTGGTTTCAGGAACATGCCGGTGAGTTTATTTTGCTTAGGTGGCCTCTCACAATCTCCAGATCTCAACCCCATTGAGAATTTGTGGGATGAAGTTGAACGAGCCATCAGACAGCTGGATCCACAACCCTACAATCTCACACTCCTGCAAAAAGCTATTCATCAAGCATGGCCTCAGATTCCACAAACTACCTGTCAACATCTCGTGGAGTCCATGCCACGAAGAATCGACGCAGTATTAAAGGCAAAAGGTGGCCCAACGAAGTACTGAGGGGGTGGTCATAATAAAGTGGCCACTCAGTGTATATCGATTCATTTGCACTACATTTAGGTGACTGTACATTTTTGATGGTGATACTTTAGTTAGTTATTTACTCGTTTCAGCAATGGAGTTCATTTTTTCTCTGCCTTGATCAAATCTCTTTTAACTGATAGCTGTTCTTGCTTTCATAAGCTACAAGCAACCCTTCTTAAATTTTTATGCCCTTACTCAAGACTACCTGCTCCTTTTAACGTGATTACAGTTTCTTGCTCATCCGAAGTACAGAACTACTGACGATGCAGTTGTGCTAAAAGCAGCATTTGGAACTTTTTTTCTCTCTCTCTCCGGTTTCCTCGCATCCTTCCATTTTTTCTTATTTCCTGATAGTAGGCTTCATCTTTCATTGCTTGGAATACGACATTAATAAGACAACATCGGATTTGCTGGTGGGCTAATTAGATTGCGTAACCTCTACGCTCCGAGTGGGCAGACATGAACAGCAAGGGAAGTAGGAGACTTTCTGCAGCCCGAACATCGTGTCTATTTAACCGAAAGACTTCTGCTGCCTGACAGAAGAATGAACCCTCGTAAATAGAAGGAAGTCCTTTCAATCCGTTGTTACTCATTGAGTGTTCCTCCTTTTGACATGGCTCGCTCTCTGTCTGTCAGGACGGAAGGAGCTCTTCTCCTTTCTTGGGGAATCCTCATCAGAACGGGCCTAATGAAAATAGGCAGCACTTGTTGTTCCGACCCATTCGGTTTCTTTTCCTGTTAATTAACCGTCGTGGTGATGGCGTACAAAATGTCAGGTGGTATTCAAGATATCACATGTGGCACCAAAAAAGGAATAAAAGTTCGCCTTAAAATTAAGTTACATCGACGATTTAATAATTCAAACAATGCACTTCATTCAGCGCTTCCGTCAGGCGACGTAATAAGTCTTCCGCCTCCACTTGTAAAGGCAAATTTCTCATACTAAACGAAATCAAAGATTCCAAAATGCTTTTAAGTATAAAGGATTTCCAAAATTACAAAGCAAACAGGTTACTGATTAAGATGAAGATGTTTGTATGAAGACTCGAATCATATAACGAACGGGTTGATCATCATCATGTTTATTCGAAAACTTGTGACGTAACCACCTCAGAGATGACACACACTGCAAAATATTTTATGAAATTCAAGAGCTACTTTCTGTGATTCCTTTCGTGAATTAACGACGCATTTTTCTGATACCACCTATTCCGCGAAATGACGGAAAGAAACCTGAATTTCACGGATTTTTCGTACGCCAGGAAAATTCAGAAATTTCAGACTTTTCCGCAATTTATTTCTTACATTGACAATAAATTGCCGTGTTTAAGATGTTTTAGCAGAAAATCCAGAATTTCCAGAAACCGTTCCGCAATTCCTTCCTTAGATTGACGATAAATTACCTTGTTTAAGATGTTTTAGCAGAAAATACAGAATTTTCAGAAACGTTTCCGCAATTGCTTCCTTACATTGACGATAAATTGTCGTGTTTAAGATGTGTTAACGGCAAATTTTAAATATTCAGAAACCTTTCCGCAATTCCTTTCTTATATTGACAATAAATTGCCGTATTTAAGATGTGTTAGCGGAAAATCCAGAATTTTCTGAAACCTTTCCGCAATTCCTTCCTTACATTGACGATAAATTACCTTGTTTAAGATGTGTTAACGAAAATACAGAATTTTTCAGAAACGTTTCAGCAATTCCTTCCTTACATTGACGATAAATTGCCTTGTTTAAGATGTGTTAGCGGAAAATTCTGAATTTTCAGAAACCTTTCAGCAATTATTTTCTTATACTCACGATAAATTTCCGTGCTTAAGATGTTTTAACGGAAAATTCTGAATTTTCAGAAACCTTTCCGCAATTCCTTCCTTACATTGACGATAAATTGCCTTGTTTAAGATGTGTTAACGGAAAATTCTGAATTTTCAGAAACCTTTCCGCAATCCTTTTTTCACGTTGACAATAATTGCGGTATTTAAGATGTGTTAGCGGAAAATCCAGAAATTTCAGAAACCTTTCCGCAATTCCTTTCTTACATTGACGATAAATTTCCGTGCTTAAGATGTTTTAACGGAAAATTCTGAATTTTCAGAAACCTTTCCGCAATTCCTTCCTTACATTGACCATAAATTGCCTTGTTTAAGATGTGCTAACGGAAAATCCAGAATTTTCAGAAACGTTTCGCAATTCCTTCCTTACGTTGACGGTAAATTGCCTTGTTTAAGATGTGTTAACGGAAAATTCTGAATTTTCAGAAACCTTTCCGCAATCCTTTTTTCATGTTGACAATAATTGCGATATTTAAGATGTGTTAGCTGAAAATCCAGAAATTTCAGAAACCTTTCCGCAATTCCTTTCTTATATTGACGATAAATTGCTATATTAAAGATGTGTCAACAGCAAATTCTGAATTTTTAGAAACTTTCCGCAATTCCTTTCTTACATTGACGATAAATTGCCGTGCTTAAGATGTGTTAGCGAAAAATTCAGGATTTTCAGAAACCTTTCCGCAATTCTTTTCTTATATTGACCATAAATTGCCGTGTTTAAGATGTGTTAGAGTAAAATCCTGAATTTCCAGAAACCTTTCCGCAATTCCTTTCTTATTTTGACAACAAATTGCCGTGTTTAAGATGTGTTAGCTGAATTTTCAGAATCCTTTCCTCAATTTCTTTCGTACATTAACGGAAAAACTCTGTTATTTCTTTTTCCATATCCATATGACGAAACATTTCCGATAATAGGAGCGATTCCTGGAAAAACTTGAGGTTTGATTAACTGTTAAATTTCAATCGTCTCTCGTAGGATTTGATTTTAAAGTTCTATAGCGAGATTGGATATTGTGGATAACACATGGTATGAAATTTTGGTCATTGTGGGACGAGGTATTCCTTTCTCTCTCCCCGATTTCGTGCTCCAGTTGTTTTGCATTGTGTTACCGCAAGAAACCGGGTATTTAACTTATTGTGCAGGTAATTGTATGATATCTATGTATCAGTCTGGGGAGTTCTTGAGTCCAAAGCTATTATAATAGCTATCAAAAGTAACTTTTATATTTAGGAGTTTTGTGAAATAATACTATAAAACAGCACATTCCCCCTTTTCTTAATGATTACTGAAATAAGTCATTGCCAGTTTAAAAAGAGCCCGAGTTCGAGTTCTGTTCCTCCGAAAAATCACGAAGAAACAAATACTTAATTTGTGATAACTCCTCCTACACAAAACAATGAAATTATTACAAATCTATTCAGGAAATAATGAGTCCAACAGAACATAAAATGACTAATTCACGCGCATTAATGACAAAAATAATCATTATCCCGCGATTAGAGTTTTGTCTTTAAAGTGACTTCTGAGTCTTTACGGCTCGTTGGTTAAGATGCGCGGTTTCGGTTGAACAAACCCAAAAGACAAAGACTTCGGTTTGAGTTTTATTGGCGCGAAAGAATTCTCTGGTGTAAGGGCTGAAAAATTCAGCGTCATCGATTGTGCGAAATTTCGGTATAAATACGTCAAAACTTTGAAACTGACTTTTCTGAAATAAAAGGAATTGACTACGGAATGCCAGTGAAATACGGAAGCAAAAAAGAAGAAGAAAAAATGGGAACTTTTAAAAACGGAAATTCCGTTAAAACACGGACACTTACTTGCAGATTTACTGCACGTCATTTTCAGAAATTTTCCATAAATTCACGCCACTTATATTTAAGAGTGCACATGTCAAGACGGCAAAGTTACATAACAAACTCCGTCGGTGTAGCTTAAAGAGAGGAAAATTCTGCTCCAGAAAAAAAGGATGCGATTTCGAATGAATGACACCGGTAAATGGCTTGTACACGATCAACTTTTAAATCATGGTACCGGTAAATGGCTTGTACACGATCAACTTTTGAATCATGGTACCTGTAAATGGCTTGTACGCGATAAACTTTGGAATCATGGTACCGGTAAATGGCTTGTGCGCGATAAACTTTAGAATCATCGTACCGTTAAATGGCTTGTACGCGATAAACTTTGGAATCATGGTTCCAGTAAATGGCTTGTACGCGATAAACTTTGGAATTATCGTACTGGTAAATTGCTTGTACGTAATAAACTTTGGAATCATGGTACCGGTAAATGGCTTTTACGCGATAAACTTTGGAATCATGGTTCGGTTAAATGGCTTGTACGCGATAAACTTTCGAATTATGGTTCCGGTAAATGACTTGTACGCGATAAACTTGAGAATCATGGCACCGGTAAATGGCTTGTACCCGACAAACTTTGGAGTCATGGTACCTGTAAATACATACACGAAAAACTACCGAAATGTCTCTGATATCTTCTTTCTGCTATAGATAATGGTGGCGTATATTTTGATTCGTAAAGGGTTGTTTTCTCTTAAATTACATGTTGCGTTTTCTTAAAAAACTTTAAAACTTATTTGTGCACCTAATATATGATGTTTCCTCCTATATATCTTCCTTGAAATGTTCGATTTCAAAATCTCTTTGTCTCTGATATCTTCTTTCTGCTATAAGAAACTTTTGGTGCTTTTGGTAACACTTTTCAACCGCTAGAGGAAGTAAATAGCTGCTTTATTGGTTGTAGAAAACGTGTTAATTTTTCTTTCTACGAAGGTCACATCAAAGGTTTTGCACACGTTCATCTAAAACGGAAGCGGATGATGCAATCGGGAAAACTATTGTGTCCTGTCAAGGTCAGACTCATAACAACACAGCGGTGTCAGAACGACGCGCTATCATTTGCTGTGTGGGCGTGGGGTGAGGGTTTGGAAATGGAAGCGTGCAGCTCCTCAGGTGGAGTCACAGGGTTAGACCAGCGCTCGTACGTGAAAATAGAAACTCTGCAGGGAGAAACTCCGACACATATCCACAGTGCCTTGCAAAAAGTTCGTGGGGAAGGAACTCTTTATCGAAGGACAATTTCTTTTTCAGGACAAAGTTGAGACCAAAAATTCGTCAAAATCGTCCGAACTTGTTGGAAGCGGGAGCGATCTTGCTGCATGAGAACGCATCGTGTCATGGTGCCACGTCGGTACGTGGACTTTTGTCGAAATATTGTTGGGAAACTTTATCCCCCCCCCCATACAGCCCTGATCTCAGTCCACCCGACTTTGATCTTTTCCCAATGTTAAAAAATCGGCTCCGTGGCATCCGCTACGTATCGCTGGACGAACTGTCATTGGACGTGACACGAGTAATACGACAGCTGAACAAAGATGGCGTACTACGGACATCCAGGACCTACCTCACCGCTGGGAAACTGTCATTGGTAGCGCAGGGGAGTACATTGAACGGCAATAAGATAAGTTTACCCCGTTAATTCACAGTTTTCTCAAAAATGGACAGTGTGCAGAACTAACATGTTATGACTCCCGTACCGGTTCCATTGACTTTGAGTAACTTTGATAAATTTTATTCCCGTAGGAGGGAATTCAAATCAGGTGTTCATTACAACCGAAAATTCGGTGTCATCTTTCTTGTTAATTTTATTTTTCCGAGAAGTTTGAAATTAAAGAACAAATGTAATACTAATGAAATCTCAGAACCACTGAAACATAACACATTTTGATTTCTAGAGAAGATATTTATCCTAGTATTCTGAAGTCACAGTACATCAGAAAGAAGAAATAATAGAACAAACCCATTATTTCTTCTGGTGCTGATAGGGTTTTTCTTTTGCAAGTGCGAGGAATGCTCTCTTAGTGCGTAATCGAAATGATTTTGCTTGTTGACAGACGTAGGCAGAGGAAAGTCAGGAAGGACTTCTACAGTTCGTTGACGCGTTCAAGTTAATGAGATCCTGGGCTGATAAAGTGAGAAGTCGATCGACGAAGGAATTTCCATCAATGTCTCCAGTAACAAATTGTGTTCTCGATTAGCTGCAAAGACAGGTACGACCAAGAGCATCGTAGAAACAATTGGCAGACCCAAAAAAGTTCAAATGCCCCGGAAATTAATTGAAAATCACACAGATAGACAGTTGTTTTTTTAACAGTTTCTGAAGCTGCTTTATAAAAATTCCTGTTTCCCGACCGCCAGTGTTTTTCTGTAGTGAAGATGCAGTTTTGTTGTGTTAACGGTTGAATGCGATGAACATTAGTAACGGCAAAAAAATCCCCATTGTGTCTATCTTCAAACCAAAAAATAATTTCCTCACAATATCTAATGGTGGACCGTCCAAAAACATCATGATGTTTGATCTAGTATCTTCAATTTCTGATAGCTTAGGTTCACATCATGGTGTTTGCTCTAGTATCTTCAATTTCTGATAGCTTAGATTCACATCATGGTGTTTGATCTAGTATCTTCAATTTCTAATGGCTTAGCTTCACATCATGGTGTTTGATCTGGTATCTTCAATTTCTGATAACTTCACATCATGGTGTTTGATCTAGAATTTTTAAGTTCTGATAGCTTAGCTTCACATTATGGTGTTTGATTTAATATCTTCAATTTCTGGTAGCTAGGCTTTGCATCATTGTGTTTGACCTAGAATTTTTTAAGTTCTGATAGCTTAGCTTCACAGCATTGTGTTTGATCTAGAATGTTTAAGTTCTGATAGCTTAGCTTCACAGCATTGTGTTTGATCTAGAATTTTTAAGTTCTGATAGCTTAGCTTCACATCATGGTGTTTGATCTAGTATCTTCAATTTCTGATAGCTTAGCTTCACAGCATTGTGTTTGATCTAGAATTTTTAAGTTCTGATAGCTTAGCTTCACATCATGGTGTTTGATCTAGTATCTTCAATTTCTGATGGCTTAGCTTCACATCATGGTGTTCGATCTGGTATCTTCAATTTCTGATAACTTAGCTTCACATCATGGTGTTTGATCTAGTATCTTCAATTTCTGATAGCTTGAGGTTCACATCATGGTGTTTGATCTAGTATCTTCAATTTCTGATGGCTTAGCTTCACATCATGGTGTTCGATCTGGTATCTTCAATTTCTGATAACTTAGCTTCACATCATGGTGTTTGATCTAGTATCTTCAATTTCTGATAGCTTAGCTTCACGTCATGGTGTTTGATCTAATATCATCAATTTTTAGGGGCTTAGCTTCACATCATGGTGTTTGATCTAGAATTTTTAAGTTCTGATAGCTTAGCTTCACATTATGGTGTTTGATTTAATATCTTCAATTTCTGATAGCTAGGCTTTACATCATGGTGTTTTATCTAGTATCTCCAATTTTTGTTGGCTTAGCTTCACATCATTGTGTTTTATCTAGAATTTTTAAGTTCTGATAGCTTAGCGTCACATCATGGTGTTTGATCTAGTATCTTCAACATCAAACAGAAATCATCGCTCTTTCCACGTTTATAAGTGAGTCACGGAAAAATTCTCATTGGCCGCCACCGGAAATCGAACGCAGGGTCTTCCAGTTCCGCGCCGGATATGCTTCCACTGCACCATAGCGGCCTCGAATTCCTCCAGACTCACACACAATAACTGCCAAGCCAATTTGGCAGGTTGCTTCTTGGAGCCCCGCACAATGCTTGGGATTCACCAAAAATGGCAAACAGCAACTGAACAAATAATTAGAAGGCGAATGAATAATGAATGCAGGCATTTGACGTGGACTAGGAACATCAAACAGAGGTCATCGCTCTTTCCACGTTTATAGTGGAAGCATATCCCACGCGTAACTGGAAAACCCTGGGTTCGATTCCCGGTGATGGCCAATGAGAATTTATCCGTGACTCACTTATAAACGTGGAAAGAGCCATGACCTCTGTTTGATGTTCCTAGTCCACGTCAAATGTCTGCATTCATTATTCATTCGCCTTCTAATTATTTGTTCAGTTGCTGCTTACCATCTGTGGTGAATCCCCAGCATTGTACGGGGGCTCCATAAAGCAACTTGCCCAATTGGCCTGGCAGTTAGCGTGTGTGAGTCTGGAGGAATTCGAGGCCGCTATGGTGCAGTGGAAGCATATCCGGTGCGTAACTAGAAGACCCTGGGTTCGATTCCCGGTGGCGGCTAATGATAATTTTTCCGTGACTCACTTCTAAACGTGGAAAGAGCGATGAACTCTGTTTGATGTTCCTAGTCCACGTCAAATGTCTGTATTAATTTAGTATCTTCAATTTCTGATAGCTTAGCTTCACATCATGGTATTTGATCTACAATTTCTGATAGCTTAGCTTCACATCATGGTATTTGATCTACAATTTCTGATAGTTTAGCTTCACATCATGGTATTGGATCTAGTATCTTCAATTTCTGATAGCTTAGCTTCACATCATGGTGTTTGATCTAGTATCTTCACTTTCTGATAACTTAGCTTCACATCATGGTGTTTGATCTAGTATCTTCAATTTCTGATAGCTTAGCTTCGCATCATGGTGTTTGATCTAGTATCTTCAATTTCTGATAGCTTAACTTCACATCATGGTGTTTGATCTAGTATCTTCAACTTTTGATGGCTTAGCTTCACATCATGGTGTTTGTTCTAAAATTTTTAGGTTCTGGTGGCATAGCGTCACATCATGGTGTTTTATATAGTATCTTCAATTTCTTATAGCCTAGCTTAACATCATGGTGTTTGATCTATATCTTCAATTTCTGGTGGCTTAGCTTCACATCCTGATGTTTGATCTAGTAACTTCCATTTCTGATGGCTTAGCTTCACATCAGGTTTTTGATATAGTATTTTCAATTTCTGATAGCTTAGTTTCACATTATGGTGTTTGATTTAATATCTTCTATTTCTGACAGCTTAGCTTTACATCATGGTGTTTGATATAGTATCTTCAATTTCTGATAGCATAGCTTGATTAACTCAGTTGTTAGCTAAATGTTCTTAGCATAGAGCCACAACGTTATGACCACAGGCCCAATGTGATGTTGGTCCTTTCCGCCAAAATTGCTCTTACCGGGTGAGGCATAGATGTTACGCTATTTTTAAAGGTGCCTTGCGGTACCAGGTACCAATACGTTTATCGGAGAACAAATACTCCTCAAATATTGCTGGAAGATCACAAGCTGGTGGGGGCAGCGTTATGGTCTGTGGAATGTTTTTGTGGCATTCCCTCGGTTCACTCATTCTTGTGGAAGGCGCTATAGACCGAATTTGTTTTGAATCCATCCTTGCAGACCACGTACACCCATACATGCTGATTGTCTTCCCTGGAGCGGATGGGATCTTCCAGAACGACAATACGACGTGTCACTCAGCTAGAAATGTCCGAGAGTGGTTGGAACAGCACGACGGGGACTTCAAAGTACTACCCTGGCACCCTGATTCCCCATACTTAAACCCAATTGAATATTTGCGGGACAACTTCGATCGTGTTGTTCGCTCTATGGATCCTCAACCACACATCATCCAGCAGATGTCAGATGCACTGCAGTCAGCATGGCTCCACATATTTGTGAACACCTTCCAGCACCTTATTGAGTCACTCCCAGCCCGTCTAGCTGCTGTCTGCGCCGCACACGGCGGTTACTCTGGATATTAGCTGGTGGTCACATTAATGTGATTCGACCGTGTGTATGCACTCAAAAATGAGTACATATATCCCAAATTAGAAATATCAGATATACGGACATTGAATCCCTAATTTTTGGAAAATACATGTACTCAAAAAATGAGTACGCTTCTTTTCCAAAAAATGAGACACAAGTACTGGGATCTATTATAAGCCCAGAATGTACTAAAAAACGAGTAAAGTAGCGTGTCTCCTGTCATTCCTGGGCTGTGGGAGACTTCCAAGCCGTTCTTTGGAATAATGAGTCAAAGTGAGAAAGTTGCTGAGCCTATCCCTACAGATTTGTGAAGTCAGATACTGACATATAAACACACACAGCGCCGGGGAATGTTGGCACCGTAGCGAAAAGCGAACGCACTCGGCTAGTTACCGAGAGATCCGGGGTTCGATCCCAGCGGTGTCAAAATGCAATTTCTCGGTTGCTGTGTATTCATTGAAGAAAAAACGTGGAAAGAGCGATGACTTTGTCTATTTATTTATAATGTAATGAGTCACACTTTTTACTCTTCCAATCTAATGGGCGTGTTTGGATATGGCGACAGCCCGGCGAACGATTTTCGTCGGACTGTGGTCTTCCAAACTGTCAAGTTTTGCGGAGACCATCATGTATGGAGTTGCTTTTGGTCCCGAAAAGCAACTCCATACCATGGCGGAACCTCAGTTTCAAATGTTTTTCGCGGTTTCGTGACGAGTGGGAATCCATTTGGTGATGATTCGAGATCTGGGTTATTTTAGAGGCAGAGCAGAGCTGGGCAAAATCGTAATTGAATTAATCGGTAATGCATTAAAGCGTAATGGTTATGAGAACAAGAACTTAGCGTTACCATTTCATGGTAATGGCGAACTGATCATTAGAATTACATGGTAATTGTGATGACATGTAGCAGTTACCCATTATAATCGTAATGGTTAACTATATGTTGGTAATTAACCAATAACTTCTGGGTAACAATACAACGTGAATAAACCAGCAACCAGTACACCCTTACACGTTGTGTAGGTTATTTGACAATTGTTCCACCCCTCGGACCTCAAATGCGTGTATTGGAGATCGTACGTGTATGACATGAGTATAGTATCACTTTACAATCACTTTACTTACGTCTTAGCCGTAAGTAAAGTGATTTGAACGAAATAATACATATGAAGTAAGTACTAATGGGATGTTTATTTCGGTTGGAGATACTAATTTCAGTATTCTCGTCCATTATATACGCTTCACTGTCCAAAATAATTACCCACTATATCCACAAGCACATATTAGCACTAGACCACTCACAGTTCAGCAACTCAGGGCGCACTGCAGAATATTACAGAAATTTGCGAACTCTTGACATTTTTGCCGTACTTCTCAAGTGTTGTTTGCTGTCCATTTGTCTGATACGAACACTGGACTAGCGAGAGACTGATTCCTTATATACTGTATACTTCACGACAGCACCTCAACCTTCTGGAATACTCTTGATTTACATAAAGCTCTCCAACTTCCCACTGCGCGAACATTCTACAAACGTCTAACCCATTCTTGCCGCTTCTCGAACAGTCTACACGACACTTCGGTCTCTGTCTTCTATGTTACATGGCCGACTTTTCTAGACATAACTTTTGGCACACGTACATTTCTATAAACTATTAGTATGTAATTATTATTGGCAAATTGTGTAATTACATTAACAAATACTGCCATTGCGTTTGAATGGCATTATTAAATAATTGAATTATAACCTCTTCATTGTAATGCATTACAGATTAATCCTATTACCTTGTGTAAACCATACTTGGGATTACCTTGTAATGCATTACCTGTTACTGCTTTACCTTGTAATGCATTACACGTTAATTGTAATATGTAGTTCCATTACTTTGCAATGCATTCCTGCCAAATTCTGAGACAGAGGTGATACCCTTCCTTCAGAGTTGTCTTGGTGCTAAATTCCAGCAGGACAGTGCTCAGCCACATGTGGCCCGGAATGTCTGAGACTTCTTCCATAAACGGCAGATACTGCTTCTTCCCTGGCCTCCACGATCGCCGGATATGTCCCGGATCAAACATATCTGGGACACGGCAGCTATGCGACTGGTACCTCGAGCGCCACCGACAGTCGCCACAAATGAACTCTGGTCTTGCATAGAAGCAGCCTGGCAGGCGATTTCCCTAAACACTAATAAACTCTGGTCTTGCATAGAAGCAGCCTGGCAGGAGAATCCCCGGAACATTAATGAACTCTCGTCTTGCATAGAAGCAGCCAGGCAGGCGATTCCCCGGAACATTAATGAACTCTTGTCTTGCATACAAGCAGACTGACAGGCAATTCCCCGGAACATTAATGAACTCTGGTCTTGCGTACAAGCAGCCTGGCAGGCAATTCCCCGGTATATTAATGAACTCTGGTCTCGCACAGAAGCAGCCTGGCAGGCGATTCCCCGGAACATTAATGAACTCTCGTCTTGCATAGAAGCAGCCAGGCAGGCGATTCCCCGGAACATTAATGAACTCTTGTCTTGCATACAAGCAGACTGACAGGCAATTCCCCGGAACATTAATGAACTCTGGTCTTGCATACAAGCAGCCTGGCAGGCAATTCCCCGGTATATTAATGAACTCTGGTCTCGCACAGAAGCAGCCTGGCAGGCGATTCCCCGGAACATTATAGAACTATGGTCTTGCATAGAAGCAGCCTGGCAGGCGATTACCCGGAACATTAATGAACTCTGGTATTCCCCAGAAGCAGCCTGGCAGGCTATTCCCCGGAATATTAATGAACTGTGGCCTTGAATTGAAGCAGCCTGGCAGGCGATTCCCCGGAACATTAATGAACTCTGGTCTTGCATACAAATAACCTGGCAGACAATTCCTCGGAACATTAATGAACTCTGGTCTTGCATACGAGTAGCCTGGCAGGCGATTCCCCGGTATACTAATGAACTCTGGTCGAGCACAGAAGCAGCCTCGCAGGCGATTCCCCGGAACATTAATGAACTCTGGTCTTGCATAAAAGCAGCTTGGCAGGCGATTCCCCGGAACGTTAATGAACTCTGGTCTCGCATAGAAGCAGCCTAGCGGGCTATTCCCCAGGACGACATCAAACATCTCTTCCAAGCAATGCCACACTATGTACAGGCTGTAACTGTTGCTCGAAGTGGTTTCACACGATACTGAATTTTGAAGTGAAAAATCTTAACTACTGTATAAAACAGAAAATTCTTGAATCTATTTGTCTGAAGTAGCAAAAACTCTCGAACGCCGAACTCTGGCATATGAAATTTTCACAGCTTATTAATGCTGGAATTTCTAGGTCAAACATTGTTATTGCTGAGCCATATCAACATAGAGTAAAAATTGAATGTTTGCTTTGATAACGGGTTTGGTCCGTTTGATTCCACAGATTCCATACATTCTGTACATTTCGTTGCTTCAACTCGAGAAATATTTGTGACAGCAATGCCCAAAAGGAAGAGACAAATTTTTAATCAAACATGAATCAACACAAAAGGCCAAAAGGTATCACGAACCAAGCAGTCGGGAGAGGAAAGATCACAAGCACGTGAAGCAGGCAAAACTCAAAAAGATGTTCGACGAAACATTAATGAAACTGTTGAGAAAACACAGGCGCGAATTGTAAAACAACGATTTCCAACTTCTACAAGACAAGGCAATGAAACCGCTGAGGAAACAGAGGTGCGACTTGCTAAACAACGATTGCGAACTGCTACAAGACGAAGCAACGAGACTGCTAAACAGACCAACGGGCGCCGGAAGTCCGATCGCCTACGAGCTTCAAACTCGAGAACTACTGAAAGCAAGGAGCAGTGACAGCAACGAATTTAAAATAATGCAATTGCTCATCAGAACCGAATTTTGGCTGAAATGTTGATACTGTGCCTTGAAGAAATGGACTCCAGCAGGCGAGAATTCAACAAAGCACCACACGGGCAAGCAAGTAGCTGTATTTGAAGGACGAAGCATTTAATTATGATCCTGAATTGAATTATTCAAACTTTCCTCCGATTGTCATTGGTAGCATGCCTTTGAAGGGCATTTTTGTGATGCGCTGAAGTTTGAAGACGAGACACCAGGATTATGCTCAATCAGGGGTGCGCACACGGGGTGGGTCCGTCGGGTCCGGACCACCCCGAATTTCAAAATACCTTATTCCGACTACGGCGAAATTAAAAAAAATCTTTCTGCACATGTTTATATAAAGGAGCTCGCTGTGGTGTGATTGTATCAATCACAGAAATCAGAGTGCTCTTTTGCCTTAGGAATGCTGCATCTGTTTTGGATGGCTGACGATGGCAAGCATTGAAGCACGGAATTATTGAAACCCCAGAGTGTTTGAGGAACCAGGAATTATTTAAAACGTATTTCAGTGTAATGAACAGTTAATAAATAAATAAATACATCGCTCTTTCCACGTTCCAGAAACACAGCATCCGAAAAATTGTTTTTCAGCCAACCGCTGTGGAATTGAACCAACAGAACTCTCGATATCGCGCCGAGTGCGTTACATTTACGCCACGGGGGCCAACAATCCACGGTGCTATGTAGCTAAGCCCATCTTACGGATTTATGATGTCAGAAGCTGACTTAAATACACATAGCACCGTGGATTGTTGGCCACCGTGGCGTTAATGTAACGCACTCGGCGCGATATCAAGAGTTCTGTGGGTTCAAATCCACAGCGGTTGGCTGAAAAACAATTTTTCGGATGCTGTGTGTTTCTGGAACGTGGGAAGGGCGATGTATTTATTTATTTATTAACTGTCGCCACGTATTTGGAGTATTTTCACGTAACGAACAGTGCTGTCAGGGCAAGCATATAATTTATATATATTATTTAAAGTGAGCTTAGATGAAAATGTTTCTGCATAACAGTAAGAGAAGCGATTTAAACTTTATTTTTCTGTACGCCTTAAGGTCTTACATAAATATTAATGGATATATTAATGCACATTTAATTTAGCAGACTTATTCAAAAGTGTAAGGTTTTTTTAACCTGTGAACACATCAGTGCTGATTTATGCTAACAAAAAGAATCCACACGCACACATTTACTGTATATATATAATCCATGTGTGTGTGTGTGTGTGTGTATGCCCAATTTCTAGTTTCATTTGTCCCGTGCATTTTTTTTTGTCTAATCCCCCCCCACTCCACTGAGGAAATTTCTGTGTGCGCCCCTGTGCTCAATACTGTATATAGAAGAACCTAAATCCCAGGCAGCAAAGCCGGGTAATAAGGCTAGTGTTATATAACTCTACAAATGTAATCAGTTATCTCGTGTAGCATAAGGAATCTCTGAAATAAATTTCATTTGAGTAGAGCGATTCTTTCTTGTTCAGTTTTCGCAAACAGTAGTGTAGATACACTCGTAAAACATAAGAACAGTACAAGCAGATTCCCCTTCGATGTCAGTGACCTCCATCAGGAAATTGAACCATGAAAAGAACATTTAGCCTCGTTCCAATTTATATTCTTTTTTAGAGAAGAAAGAAAAAGTAGGCCTTCATGGACTGGCAATATGAGAGTTTTCCCAGAACATATCGGTCTTCAACTGATCAGAATATGATGAAAGTGAATTCGTGTGTATCTTTGCAAAGTTCCGCCACTAGGAGATGCTGCTGAAGATGGAAATCATATCCTGATTCCAGATTTTATATATCTTTATTAATTTATGCATTTTTATTTTGCCCGTGATATTCCTGAAATGTCACTGGAACTCTTCAATGTTCAATCAGAAGCAAAGTAAAAGAGCTCGAATTTATTAATAAGTGATGCGGTGTTTTTACGACAAGAGCGTCTTCTTGTCTGGGAGGTACAGATGAGGAGGACGGATTCATGTAGATGAGATGTCTGTAGGAGCGAGAGGATGGAGTTCGTGGGATCTGCAAATGGATAACAGCATGTCAGACCAACCGGCCTCTCCTTTCGCATGGATCTCCGCCACTGCCGCCTAACTCAGACGCTGCGTCTAAGAGTGTCGCCATGGCAACGTCACGAGAGAGTCTTCCCGCCCAGCATCCAAGATGCGGAAGACTTCAAAAGCATCGATCCGTAAGATCTGGGATATCTCCCCTCCCCAACCTACCATCACCAGCAGAAAACTACCCAGGGATGGGGCGAAGTATGCGTTAGAACCCTAACAAGGAAAAATCATGCATCTTTTAAAGGGCAATAAACAGTGCTGTTGTTATTGGAATGTTAAAATAAAATTTCCAAAATGTTGTCTTTAATCTTCTGCATGAGCAACAGCAAGTTCTCCGAAACAGATGCCCTTTCTTTCCCGAAAGGGAATTCCCCCTGTGTTTTCAGCAGGAATAAATTTTAAGTCTAGCATTTTGATAAACTGTTGGAAAGAATTATAGTAGGATCTTAATCAAAGGAGTTTTTCAAGAAAAAATCCAACGACAGCTAGAATTCAAACCGAAGAGCAAAGATAACATTTAAAAGTTTCTCGGAAAAGTTGTTTAAAATTTAGAATAAATATAAAACGGATCCAATATGGTAGGATCTTAATCTACGAGGACTTTAAAAACAAAATTCCTACACCAGCTGGAATCGCAAATTGAAAAAAAATACGAGTGTTGTAAAAAAGTAATGCAAAAGTGGGCATAACTTTTTTATTAACTGACAATGGTCATTGAAATTGCACATGTTGGTACAGTAACTCTTCCTCTATAGTAACCCTTCTTCTACCGCCCCGGTGGCGCAGTGGTCTAAGCGATGGCCTCTGATCATTCGTCCGAGAGGGATCCGGGTTCGAATCCCGGTGAGGCATGGATGTTGTGTTCGTCTTACGGCACTGGCTCTCTCCCTTCCCTGGAACCAGTGACCCTAAATTAGGGACGGGCGACTGCTTATAGCCCAATGAGTTGCTCACGGTGGTCGTTAAACCTCCAATAAAAAAAAAAAAAAAAGAAAATCCTTCTTCATTACTGCAGATTTGAAGAAGAGAAGGGTGAAAGTTCGCTCTGATCTGCTGAAAGCCTTTGATGCCAATGAAGACACGTTGTTTTTGATCTGGTGACAGGGGATGAAACGTGGGCGTATCTTTGCGATTCGAAAATGAAGAATCGATCCATGGAATGGCGTCAGATCTCTTCACCAAGGCATAAGAAGTTCAAGAGCCAGCGATCAGCACAGAAAGTCATGGCGACTGTTTTTTTGGGGTGACAGGGGTGTCATTCTCCTTGAGTTTCTTGAACGTGGCTGTACCGTGACCAGCGAGCGGTACATTGAGACACTCAAGAAGTTTAAAGAAGCCGTAATCTGAAAAGGATCCACATTCAGCATGACAATGCGAGACCACACACATCTTTGGCAACAAATCAGGCGATCAGCAAATTAGGCTGCTCGGTGGTCCCACATCCACCAGATATGGCGCCCTCCGACTTCTACATATTTTTTTTTTTTTTTTTTGATTGGAGGTTTAACGACCGCCGTGAGCAACTCAATGGGCTATAAGCAGTCGCCCGTCCCTAATTTAGGGTCACTGGTTCCAGGGAAGGGAGAGAGCCAGTGCCGTAAGACAAACACAACATCCATGCCTGACCGGGATTCGAACCCGGACCCTTACGGACGAATGATCAGAGGCCAGCGCCTTAGACCACTGCGCCACCGGGGCGGCTTTCTACATGTTTGGTCCAATGAAGGAAAGTCTCCGGAGACAACAATTTGACGAGGTGAAAGTGGCAATGAAGAAGTGGGTACAACAGTCCAAACCAGAATGTTTTCAAAGAGGATTCGAGAGTTTGGTTCAGTAGTACCTTTGTATAGAGACAGAGTTTCTCTGCCAACAAATGCAATTTGAATTACCTCTGTCAGTTAGTAAAAAAGTGATTCCCACTTTTGCATTACTTTCGGCACAACTCTCGTAATAAATCGTGTGACGGGCCTGCTCCGTAGGACGCACTTGAGATAAAGGCAGATAGTAGTGAGAGACCACATGCCAGTGTAGTATAGTGGGTAGCACTCGGAGCCGAGAGTTGTAGATGCGAGTCGCGCCCCTGGCATAAAAATGATGGAGAAATTTACTTCGTCGTATTGGCGCCCGAACTTCCAGGATGACCTGACGTTTAAGTTTCTCGCAATGGTGTGATGTTCTTTCCACACCGCAAGAAAGGAAAAATGAGAATCCCTTCTTTAGTGCTTCGAAAAAATTAAATCACTGTGATGTTACATTCTACACACTAAATTCTCTGGGATTTCTCAAATGCACATTCTTCATTAGATGACTGCCCACAGCGACACGTGGTCTCGGCTGACCAGTGGGCCACATACCCCCGGTCCTCTTTCGGGGGGGGGGGGAGAAGTGGCGTGCCTGCTTAGAATGACCCGCATGAGATAACGGCAGATAGCAGTGAGATCATACGCCAGTGTAGTATAGTGGATAGCACTCGGATCTCCGGAGCTGAGAGTTGTGGCTTGGAATCCTGCCGTTGTCATAAAAGTGATGGAGAAATTTACTTCGTCATAATTGCTTCTCGAAGAAAAGAAGTTTGAAATTCAGAAAAATTACAAAATAGGTAAAAAGAATTATAGTATGAAACTAATAATGTAAGAGATATTTTTAAACACTTTCCTATAGAGACTAACATCCGAAGTGAAAAAAGAAAAAAAAATAACTTACGAAAAAGATGCTCGACATTTAGGCTAATTATAAAACAGCTTAAAGCACTTATGGTGGAATCCTAATCTACAGACACTTCAAAAAAACAGTCCTTGCAGCTGCTTGAATTCAAAATGAACAAAATTATTCAAAAGGTTCTGAAAAACAAATATTTAAAAATCATCAAAATTACAAAACAGATTAAATGAACTATAGTAGGAACTTAATGTAAGAAGTCTGCTAAAAACTTTCTTATAGAAGTCAGAATTCAAAGTGAAGAAGACAAAACTTAAAAGCTTCAAAATGATTATAAAACATGTTAAAAGTCCTAGCCGCCCCAGTGGCACAGCTATGGCTTCTGACCATTCTCCCGAGATGGGTCTTGATTCGAATCCCGGTGAGACATGGATGTTGTGCTTGTCTTACGGCACAGGCTCTCTCCCTTCCCTGGAACCTGTGGCCCCAAATGGGGACGCGTGATTGCTTATAGCCCATCGAGTTGCTCACAGTGGTTGTTTAACCCCCAATATATATAAAAAATAAAAGTCCTATCCTTGAATCTTAATCTAAGAGGCCTTATAAAAAGATTCCTACAGAGGCTAAAAGTTACACCCACGAACAATGAAATTTGCACACCAAGAAGGAAGCATCGGATAGAACTGAAATTTTATGGAAGTAATGATACAGATGAATGATACGCATGGTGGCAAAAACAGAGCTTCTGAAAAGTTACAGAGGGATCTGTGGCACGCAGTCTGGTCATCTTCAATAGCGCGTCGCATCGACTCGTACGGCGATACATGCTGCAATACGGTCCGGCATGGAGGCGAAGAGACGCCTGATTATGTCCTGCAGCAGACTGGCCCACACGTGTTGGACGGTGTGGTCCAAATCCCGGATAGTGCGGCACAGCCGTAGCTGGCGTTTCAACTGGTCCCACACATGCTTGAGAGGTGACATGTCCAGGGTGCGGGTAGGCCATGGAAGTGGCTGGACATGACGTAGACAGTTCTTAGCAACCCGAGCAATGTGCGGGCGGGCATTATCCTGCTGGTATATCACATCTGGAATCCTTGCCAGGAATGGGAGCACATGACGCAGTAGGATCTCGTCTACATACCGCTGGCCCGTCAATGATCCACGTACCATTACTAGAGCTGATCGGCTATCGTAGGCAATGGCTCTCCAGACCATAATGCCTGCAGTGGGTGGAGGTGTGGCGCTGGATAGCGAGGTTGGGATTGTGCCGTTGCCCCAGGGACCTCCACACCCGAACACGATGACCATCTGTCCGCAGAACGAAGCGGCACTCGTCGGTAAACACCACACGTCGCCAGTCTGTGGCGTTCCACATTGCTCTCGTTTGGCACCACTGCACACGGAGCCGGCGGCGTTCTGATGTTAAAGGCAGCACACGTAAGGTGCGCTGTGATCGCAGATTCGCTTCCGCGAGACGTCGGGAAATGATTCGTGGGCACACAGGAGCTGCTAGATCTGCCTGTATAGTGGACCGGGTCCCCGTGGGATCCGTTCATGCTTGGCGCACGATCCGTCGATCCTCTCTACTGGTGGTCTTCCTGGTCCGTCCGGAAACCGCTTCCGCCGTATGGCAGTATTGTCACGTGTCCACTGCTCCCAACATGGTCGGACGATATGGTCAGAACGATCCGCGTGGCGGGCTACGCGGCGCGCCGACCACCCTGCGGTTTTGAGCCCGATGATCATGACTCTGTCAAAATATATAACTTGCGTAATTCGACGTCTCTGGCATCTACCCGTCATTCTTCCTACTCTGTACTATTGCTTGTGTCGGCCGGTGCTTTCGTTTTCATAGGGTGTCGACTACACGCCGGTTTATAAGGCTGCTGGTTCGTGCTTGCTGTGCCGCCACAGGGTGTACATTCATGCGCAATCACACCAAACGTGGATCATTTTCATATCAGCACGCACTCTAACGATTCGCAAAATTTCGCGGTTGTAGCATGTTTTCTTCTAGGTGCGCAAATTTCTTTGTCCATGAGTGTACATAAATGAATATAGGATTACTTGAAAAGAAATTAACTTTGATAAAGAATACAAAACAGATTAAAAGGAGAACAGAAAAACTTAACGCAAGAGGTCGTTAAGAAAAAAACTTCCTACATTGGCTAGAATTCAAAGCAAAAAATAAAAACGAAAGCAGAAAAAAGCGTTTTTTTTTTAATCAAAATTCGCGGTGATTAAAAGACGCGTTAAAATAAGTTTCTAATATAAAAGTGTTACCAAAGAAATTTTTTTCCCTAAAACAGTAAATAGCTAAATTGAAAAAATGAAATAACTACCCAGGATTTCGAATAAATTAGTTTAATATCCAGAATAATTGCCAAATACCAACAAAAGTATTGCCATTTCATCGTTCTTTGGACAATATTCTAAAATGGTAGAATATGTTTGTTACACTCTTTCTTTGGACGACAGTTCACTTCAAAACCAATAGCGTTGCTAGACCATACATATTAAGGATAGATGTGAAGCACCTCCAATCGCATCTGAAGCCCCCACATTTTCCTCCCCCAAATGATCTGAACAAAAGTGTTTCGTTTAAGTTAAAAGAAAAATGCATTTCTAAATACAGTGCTTACGTTCATAGTTATGCAGATAGTGTTTGTAATTATATCTTTCCTGAGCAGAGACGTCGCCAGACCTCGAAATCTAGATAGGCGACCGGTGGGCGAGCATTATGGGGATGGGGGGGGGGGGGCAGAGCTTCGTACAAACCTTTTTCTTTTCTTTTTTTTCTTTTAACGGAACACTGGATGGAGTAATTGTTAATGCTTTTTACTACCCTCTACAAAAGAATTCCTGCAATACTCACGTTTCTTCCACCTGATGACACACACGTACACGGATCTGACTAGTTATGATACTGGTGTAAGGTACAAGTGTTACTAGAATGTCGCCTACAACTTTTTGTTTGCTCTGAATGCATTGTCTTAAATTGCTTTTCAAAATTTTGTATTTTATCTTACGGAAATAGTGTTGCAGTTGAACAATTTAAAAGAAAACTAGACGAAACCTGTCGGAAATGACGGTTAGTTTTTTTTTTTTAAAGAATAAACTCATATATATGAAACAACAAATGTAAACTTTATTTGATTGACAAATTCATTCAACCACTTCAGTAAAGACAGTAGTCCAGGTTCGTGATGTTTCTTTTTTTTTGTTGTTGTTGTTTTTTGACTGGAATTTTAATGACCACCCTGAGCAACTCAATGGGCTATAAGCAGTCGCCCGTAATATTTTCAATAACAATGGTCAACGGAGTGTTTATTTACATCTTAACATAGTGGGAAACGTCTTACCTACGTGAATAAACAGGATCGAATATGAATATTAAATTGTATATATACATCACACAGTCCAACGGCATAACCCAATCAGGTCTTCGAGAGTGTTCGCTGTTCCGATGAGAAGAACTTGGATACGAACGCCTGCTAGCGTTGCTTTGCGTAACGGTTTGTTAAGAGAAGACTTCGGACTATCTCAGTCCTTCCATGCTTCCGCCTTCAACAGCGCATGAGTTAACCGCAGGCGATCGAATGTCAACCGCAAGCTTCCCCCATGTAAGATTGGGGTAATGGTTCGGACGTTGCCAACCCACAACGTCCGAACCGTTACCCCAATCTCATTTTTCTCTTCGACTGGCACATCTAAATGGTAAGACCTTTATTTTGATACCTCAACCATATCTTTACGTTTAGCCGTTCTCTCAAAATAGGACTCACAGTAAAAAAACTGATAGAATTAATATATAGATATCGTTTTTGTTTATATAAATCAAATTTAAGTCACAATACCTCTCTCCGCTTTAACTCCGAGCCAGAGACTTTGCTTTGCACCCCTCTCCTACAACGCAGTCTTCGGCTACTTCCTGCACTTTCACTGTCCCGGGACAGTATTAAGAGGACTGGTGTAGCTTTACACTCCACTTTTCATGTTGAAATCCCCTGTTTTGTGAAGGAAACAAACAGCAGAGCAATTAGTAGTGATCCTGTCAGTGAATTCCTATACCCCCTCATCATTAGCCCCCATACAAACATGAAAAATAGGCTTAACTTATGGAATGGGAAGAGTGGAGAACAACTGGATTTTCATGGCCCTTCGGATGATATTTTGATAACCTTTCTACGGAGATGTAAACAACGCACTTCCAATAGGGAGGAAATACGCAGAGCTACATGAAATAAAAGGCAAGACTTATCACTTGGCGAAGTCCAGATTACATTAGGTGTACAGATAAGTTTTCAAGCGTTTTTTGTGTGACGTATACCGCTAATTTACATATCCGACATTCCCCTGCGTTACTGTCATGTGACCTTAACTGGCGCATAGTATAAAATGTGACACAGATGTTTGCCCAACAGTCAAAACGCACTTGCACATCGGTTGGCGAAAGATGGCAAACGATACTACATTTTTTCGACACTGCATTCGTTGCGAATTTCGTCAAGGAAAAAGTGCTGCAAATGCATGTGCATCGATCTGTTTCTTTCTGGGAGAGAATATTGTTTCGAAAAGCACGTGTGAGTTCTGGTTTAGACGATTTAAAGCAGGAGATTTGGATGTTAGCGATCGAAAACGTAGCTGTGACCCGCAGAAGGTTGCACATGAGGAACTACAAGCATTGCTGGATGAAGATTAGTATCAAACGCAAAAAGAACTATCTGAATAACTAGGGGTAACTCAACAAACAATTTCCAATCGTTTACGCGCAATTTTTTTTTTTTTTTTTTTTTGATTGGAGGTTTAACGACCACCGTGAGCAACTCAATGGGCTATAAGCAGTCGCCCGTCCCTAATTTAGGGTGACTGGTTCCAGGGAAGGGAAAGAGCCAGTACCGTAAGACAAACACAACATCCATGCCTCACCGGGATTCGAACCCGGACCCCGTTCGGACGAATGATCAGAGGCCATCGCTTAGACCACTGCGCCACCGGGGCGGCTACGCGCAATGGGAAAGATTCTGAAGGAAAGAAAGTAGGTGCCACATGGCATGAGCCATAGGAACAAGAAGGAGCGTGTCATGAAGTGATTGAATCTGTTAAATAAACAGCACAGAAAGTATTTCCTATAGAAAATCGTTACGGGCGATGAAAAGTGGATATGGTGCTACAATCCCAAACGCAAAAAACACTGGGTAGACCCCGGTGAAGGAACGACTTCGACACCGAAACGCTATATTCACTCCAAGAAAGTCCTGCTCTGCATTTGGTGGGATATGAAGGGTGTGCTCTATTACCTACGGTTGGAAAACGTAACAAGAAAGATGGCACCGAATTTTCGGGTGTAATGAGCACGTCTTTTGAATCCGTTCTGACGCAAATTAAATTTATCAAAGCTATTCAAAGTCAATGGAACCGGTATGGAAAACAACGGTATCTGATGGAAGAAAGAAATTTTTCAATCGGATTTTTAAACACTCAGATATTGCTGTAAACGGAATCGTGAGCTTACGCCCTCTGGCTGCAGACTTGTGCTTTAAAAAAAACATGAATTTATATGAGAAACATTTCGAACCAGAACCGCTCTCCAACATGGAAAAAATTTTCAAATCGGACTCTTAGAAACAGAGATATCGACAAAAATAAGATGTAACTTTACATCCCCTGGTGAGAAAACCATGTATTATTTTAGGGAAGAAAGTATTCTCAAAAGTTTTTTCCATATGAGCGGTATCGGTCCACGAAAAAAAAATTTAGTAGAGTTTTCAGGAGCCCAGATTTTGCTACAAATACATCAGAAGCAGAAATTAACACTTATGCTCCCTGGTGGCCAAACTATTCTTTACCAAACATTAGAAATTATATGAAAAATATTTTCCATCAGGTCTTATATGCGATACAGGAAGAATTTTTCAAATCGGAGTTTTTAGAAGCATAAATAACACCGAAAACGCAATTTACCTTTGTGCCCGCTAACGGAAAGTCTATGATTTACTTGAACATTTTGAATTTATAGCAAAAACATTTCGCATCGGAAACACTTTTCAACAAAGAAGGAATTTTCAAATCAGACTCCTAGAAGTAGAGATATTGACAAAAATAGGATATACATCTACTCCATCTGGAACAGATGTATATATAAAAATTTGTACCTACATTGTTTTTGTATATAAAAAAGGAAAATGTACCTAAATGGTTTTTCGACATGTGTAGTATCGGTCTACAAATGACGTTTTTTCAATCGAGAATTTAGAATCTCATATTTTGTTGCAAATACATCAGAAGCGGAAATTAAGATTTACGCCCCCTGGTGGCCAAACCATTTCTTTTTTTTTTTTACAAAAATTAGAAAGTATGTGCAAACGATTTCCCATCAGGAGCGGTATCCGGTGCAGAAAGATTTTTTCAAATCGGAGATTTAGAAGCAGAGATATAGGGGAAACGCAATTTACCTCTACGCACCCTAGCGAAAAGTCTATGAATTACTTGAAAATTTTGAAATTATATGAAAAACATGTCACACTGAAAACACTATCCAACAAAGAAGGAATTTTTCAAATCGGACTCCCAGAAGTAGAGATATTGACAAAAATAAGATATACATCTACGCCTCCTGGCGAAGAAACTGTAAAATATTTTAAGAAGAAAATATTCCGAAAAGGTTTATCGATATGAGAGGCATCAGTCCACGAAATAATTTTTTCAATCGATATTTTAGAAGCTGAGATTTTAGAAGCAAAAATTAACACTTAAGTCCCCTGGTGGCCAAGAATACCAAAAATTTGAAATTATATACAAAAGATGTTCCATCAGGAGGTGTATCCGCTGAAGAATTTTTTTTTTCAAATCGGAGTTTTACAAGACGAGTTATCGGGAAAACTGCAATTTACTTTTACGCTCCCTAACGGAATATCTATGAGTAATTTGAAAAAAAGTAACTATATCTAAAATACTCTTCGACATAAATGGAATCGAAAGATAAAAGAATTTTTCAATCGAGTGTTTAAAAGCAAATATGTGGAATAAAATGTATTTTTGAATTCGACATCATCTGCATTTACGCCCTCTAGCGGCGAAATTGTACATCGTAAAAAAATACGAAATAAAGGATCATCATTCGCATATTTCAAGCTTCCCAACGCAAACAGAATTTTTCAGATCGGACCAATAGTTGCAGAGATATTGTGGGTACAGACGGGCGGGCGGGCGGGCGGGCGGACGGACGGACGGACAAACCGGTAGCATAAGCACGATCTTTTTTTACAAAAGAAGGCGTGCTAAAAACAGGCAATTCTGAGTGACCAGGAGATCTATCTGCGCACATTGGCAAAGAAGTTCAACATTTCGTACGGTGTAGCGTAAGGTATTGTGCATGACATATTGCAATTTCGCAAAGTATGTTACGTAGAAGAAGGACGTGAGTTTTTGCCAGGTGTAGTGGGTGATGAGTTCTGGGCGTACCACTATACTCCCGAAACAAAGAAGGTCAGTATGGTGCGAAAACATTCCGACTTTCCGCCACCAAAAAAATTCAGAGTAACCCAATCTTCCCAAAACGTCCTCATGACGATGTTCTAACATATACATGGCGTTCTCCTGGTGGAGCTTCGTCCAACGAGGACCACTCTCAATGGCAAAACCTACGCTAACACAATGACAAACTTGCGTCGTTCCTTAATGACAAAAGACTCAACAGAGACTCTGCGAATGTCAGACTGCTTCTCGACAACGCTCGCCCACAACAGCACGTTCGTGACAAAATTGCGCAATTTGGCTAGGAGGTGCTTCAGCTCCCACCGTACAGTTCGGACCTGGTTTCTTCAGAATTTTATCTGCTTGGTCCCTTGAAAACATTCCTTGGGTGGCCAAAGCTTCGATTCGGTTGACCGCAGGTGGCTACACACCCAAAAAACGGACTTTTATGAACAAGGTATACTAAAACTGGTACTACGCTTGGATAAATGTCTCGAGAGACTCGGTTCTTATGTTGAAAAATAGCTGAGAAATGTAGCTTCGCTGAGTATATGTTTTGTTCTGCCTATCTATTAAGCTGTTGCCAAAAAAATAGCGTGCGTTTCTTTCCGATCGACCCTTGTTCAATTTTTAGCAAGTCTTTTGTAAAAAAAGATCCTGCTTATGTTACCGATTTGTCCGTCCGTCTGTACCCACGATATCTCTGCAAATATTAGTCCGATTTGAAAAAATCTTTTTGCATTGGGAAGCTTGAAATATGCGATTGATGATCCTTTATTTCGGTTTTTTTTTACGATGTACAATTTCGCCGCTAGAGGGCGTAAATGCAGATGATGTCGAATTCAAAAATACGTTGTATTTCACATATTTGCTTCTAAATATCCAATTGAAAAACTTCTTTTATCTTTCGATTCCATTTATGTCGTAGAGTATTTTAGATATAGCTACTTTTTCAAATTACGCAAAGATTTTCCGCTAGGGGGCGTAAAAGTAAATTACATTTTACCCGATAACTCTTCTTCTAAAACTCCGATTTGAAAACTTTTCTCTTCAAGGGATACACCTCCTGATGGAAAATCTTTTGCATATAATTCAAAAATTTTGGTAAAAAATACTTTCGCCACCAGGGGGCGTAAGTGTTAATTTTTGCTTCTGATGTATTTGCCATAAAATCTGAGCTTCTAAAATATCGATTGAAAAAATTCTTTCGCGGACTGATGCCACTCACATCGATAAACCTTTTCGTAATATTTTCTTCTTAAAATATGCCACAGTTTCTTCGTCAAGGGGCGTAGATCTTATTTTCGTCAATATCTCTACTTCTAGGACTCCGATTTGAAAAATTATTTCTTTGTTGGATAGTGTTTTCAGTGTGACATGTTTTTCATATAATTTCAAAATTTTCAAGTAATTCATAGACTTCCCGCTAGGGGCGTAGAGGTAAATTCGTTTCTCCCTATATCTCTGCTTCTAAATCTCCGATTTTAAAAATTCTTTCTGCACCGGATACAGCTCCTGGTGGAAAATCCTTTGAACATAATTTCTAATTTTTGTAAGAAATCGTTTGGCCACCACGTGACGTAAGTCTTAATTTCTGCTTCTGATATATTTTCAGCAAAATATGAGCTTCTAAAATCTCGAATGAAAAAAAGTCGTTTGTTGGCTGATACTACTCATGTTGACAAACCTTTTAGGAACATTTTCTTCTTCAAATAGTGCATGGTTTCTACGCCAGGGGCGTAGATGTATATCTTATTTTTGTCAATATCTCTACTTCTAGGAGTTCGATTTGAAAAATTGCTTCTTTGTTGGATAGTGTTTCCGATGCGAAATGTGTTTCCTATAAATTCAAAATGTTCAGTAAATCATAGACTTTCCGTTAGGGGGCACAAAGGTAAATTGCGTTTTCTGCGTTATTTCTGCTTCTAAAACTCCGATTTGAAAAATTCTTAATGTATCGCATACAAGACCTGATGGAAAATATTTTTCATGTAATTTCTAATGTTTGGTAAAGAATGGTTTTGCCAACAGGGGGTGGGGTATAAGTGATAATTTCTGTTTCTGATGTATTTGTAGCAAAATCTCGGCTCCTGAAACCTCGACTAATTTTTTTTTTTGGACCGATACCGCTCATATGGAAAAACCTTTTGAGAATACTTTCTTCCTAAAATAATGCATGGTTTTCGCACCAGGGGACGTAAAGTCACATCTTATTTTTGTCGATATCTCTGTTTCTAAGAGTCCAATTTGAAAAATTATTTCTGTGTTGGAGAGCGTTTCCGGTGCGAAATGTTTCTCATATAAATTCATGTTTTTCTTAACGCACAAGTCTGCAACCAGAGGGCGTAAGCTCACGATTCCGTTTACAGCAATATCTGAGGGATTAAAAACCCGATTGAAAAACTTCTTTCTTTCGTCAGATCTATTGTTTTCCATACCGGTTCCATTCACTTTGAATAACTTTGACAAATTTAATTTTCGTTAGAACGGATTCAAAAGACGTCCTTATTACACCCGAAAATTCGGTGTCATCTTTCTTGTTTTACTTGTGATTTACTTTACTATAGTCGGGAAAGACACGTTGCATCAAAAATCATTACACCCAAAATTTCAGCGGCATTCTTCTTAATTTCCTTTTTCTTGTTATTTTTTTCGCTAAGGTTTATATGATTGTTTGTGTTCCCCAAATCAATAAAATCTGTGGTTCAAGCTTTTGTTCAGTTTCTCCTGCGAAATTGGCCATCGTCCATGTTAAACCTAGAGAATCGTAATTCATTTGTCATTAGTTGTTTCATCGCAAAGCATTAGTGTAGCTCAGAACCATGCACTTTAGGCACTTAGTTGAAAGCCTATTTCTTCGTTATTTAGAGAAGATATGTCCCATAGCAATATAAAAAGGAGCTTATTTTTTGTGCTCTTCGTTCTTTGTGTGGATGCTCGCTTCACTTAATATTACAACGAAGTTGAAATGATCAAAACATGAATTTAAATGACCTTAAACATTACATATTCATCAATGATGGATGTTGTTGTCGTCATTTTTTCATTTATTGTCGCGACTAAAAGCGTTGAATAAAAAGGCAGCTGAAATATTTTCTGAAATATTGTTTAGTGTTCGGCTTCCACTAGATCTCTCATGTATAAGTCACACGTTGATTTATTCATCCTTTTCACAAACTCTGGAAGACGTAGATTTGAATTTCAGAGCCAATAAGTACTTCTTTTGTGTAGCGTCCCATTTTGCGTTTTTTCTTGTACGTTTTTCCGCTTTCTATGACGCGAAATACATCGACGTATCCTGCAGCTTTACTCCAATTGCAGAACTCGCATTTTCAATTCAAATACGTCAAGAACAAATCACATGGAAAGCAAATAGTACGATAACTCAAAAGTCTGTCCCGTTTGCAGCAACAAAAGTTGCTGCCAACGGATGTATGCTTTTGTTATACATACACCCAAACCCATCAAAACCATACACCTAAAAAAACATAGCCATACACCCAAAAAACCATACACCCAAAACCATACAACCATCAAAACCATGCAACCATCAAAACCATACACCCAAAACCATTCACTCAAAAAACATACACCCAAACGGGTGTATGGTAGTATGGTTTTGTCCCGTTTACAGCAACAAAACCGTACACCCTCAGCCTAGTCTACAAAGCTCAGACCACTGTTTCCCATAGTCCTTTGCCAACGTCCCAAAAGAGCTCCACTCCGACTGCAGTAACACTTGGAAGGTTTCCAGGGCAGAAACACTCTGATTCCACATCCACGACTGAAGGGAACTGAAGTCCTTGTAGGAAATCAGCGATGGAAAGAAACAGCTGGTAATCAGACGGTGCAAGATCCGGACTGCATGGGGAATGAAATGGGATCTCAAATTCTTTCGATTCCGGTAGTTTTCCCATGACCGCTCAAAAGGTGTGACTCGGGACATTATCCACTAGCAGCAACGCCGGCTTCCTGTTGATGGAGGTGTGACTTGGGACATATGACTTGGGACATTATCCACTTTCAGCAACGCCCGCTGTCTATTAATGAGCGCTGGGTAGCGTTGGCGCAGAGCATCATGGACCACTCTGGAGGTGTGACTTGGGGCATTATCCACTTTCAGCAACTCTTTCTTCCTATTGATAAGCGATGAGTGATATAGGTGCAGAGCTTCATGGACCCCTCTGGAGGTGTGACTTGGAACATTATCCACTTGCAGCGAAACCCGCTGTCTATTAATGAGCGCTGGGTAGCTTTGGCGCAGAGCATCATAGACCACTCTGAAGGTGTGACTTGGGGCATCATCGACTTTCAGCAACTCTTTCTTCCTATTGATGAGCGATGAGTAATGTAGGTGGAAAACTTCGTGGACCATTCTGGAGGTGTGACTTGGGGCATTATCCACTTGCAGCAATGTCTGCTTCCTATTGATGAGCGCTGCGTAGCGTTGGCGCATAGCATCATGGACCACTCTGGAGGTGTGACGTGGGACATTATCCACTTGCAGCAATGCCCGCATGCTACTAATGAGCGCTGGCAGCGTTGTCGCAGGGCATCGTGGACCACTCTGAAGGTGTGACCTCGGGCGTTATCCAATTGCAGCAACTCCCTCTTGGTATTGATGAGCGCTGGGTAGCGTTGGCGCAGAGCATCATGGACCACTCTGGAGGTGTGACTTGGGGCATTATCCACTTTCAGCAACGCCCACTTCCTATTGATGATAGTTATGGAATACTAAGTAGTCACACGGGGACAAATCTGGAGAATAGGGGGACATTTTAGTACACATGCTTCATTTCGTGCCAGAAGTTGCTGTACACTAACTGCTCCGTGTATGGGTGTGTTATCGCGAAGAAAGAACCATTGCTCTTTTTTGTACTCAGCCCTAACACGAACCATCCTCTTCCACAACCGTTTCAAAATGGATGTGTGAGCATTGCCAGTGACAGTTGTGCTTTCAGGAATGAACTCGTGATTGAAAATTCCCTTGCTGTCGTAAAAGCACACAAGCATTGTCTTGATTTTGGACTTCTGTAACCCGATCTTCCTTTGGGTGACTGGCGGTGGTGTCTTCCACTGAGCACTCTGATACTTCGTTTCAGGATCATAACGTAAACACCATCTCTCATCACCTGCTACAATACTTTGGAGAAAATTTTGCATTCTTTCTGCTGTCTGCAGGATGTCTTTCGCGTATTCCACTTATGCATGTTCCTGGTCGACTGGAAAAGCATGCGGAACAAGACAAACACCCCCCCCCCCCCAATCCTGCACTAAAATTTGTCGCATTGTCTTCTTATGAACGCTCACATTCCAGCATCTTCAAGGTCACACAACGATCAATTTTTATCCTTCCGGAACTCTCAACGATTTCAGACGTGTGCAATGAAACCGGACGTTCCGGGCTTTTGTCATTTTCCAAATCTTCACGCTCATCTTTGAAACGTGGATACCATACGAATATTTGTGCACGTAATAGGCAATTAACCCCATACACATCACGCAACAATTAAACTGTCTGAGATGCAGTTTTACCAATTTTCAAATAGAACCAGATATTTTCTCTCTGCTCTAAGACAGAGTGTGACAATGTTTTTCCACCGAATGATGTCATGCGCAGCGTAAATAACCATGTGCGTAATTCTCACTCAAACGCTGTTGCCACCGTATAGCTTATCAGAAAGCAATGATTTATCAGAAAACCACATGACTTATCAGAAAACCACATGACTTATCAGAAAATCCCATGACCTATCAGAAAATCACATGACCTATCAGAAAATCACATGACTTAACAGAAAACCATATGACTTATCAGAAAATCCCGCCTTCCTGACCGGTGTGTTTTACTCGAATTTTTGAGAAAAAATCAGACTCATTACTGCCGCACTGTGACTGCAAAACATGACTGTTCAATATATTTATGGATGCATGCATGCATCCATAAATAAATTGAGCATTGATGGTGGCATTACACAACCTTGTATTATTCCTGCATCAACAGGAAACCATTTTGATAAACGGTTTCACTTTTTAGAACAGTGACATCATAGATACATCTCCGCGAATCACCTTTTAGAACGGTGACATCATCTCTTCCTGTCCACAAATCACCTCTTAGAACTATGACATCATCTCTTCCTGTCCACAAATCACCTCTTAGAACGATGACATCATCAATTCCTCTCCACGAATCACCTTTTAGAAGAGTGATGTCATCGATTCCTCTCCGTGAATCACCTTTTAAAACGGTAACATCATCGATTCGTCTATACGAATCACCTTTTAGAAAAGGTGACATGGTCGATTCCTCTCCACGAATCACCTTTCAGAACGGGGACATAATCAATTCCTCTCAACGAATCACCTTTTAGAAAGGTGGCATCATCGATTCCTCTCAACGAATCACCTTTTAGAAACGTGGCATCATCGATTCCGCTCCTTCCTGGCAGGCGACTTTGAGTAAAACTAGTATGCTATTAATATTTGTTAAACATAAGCATTTTATTTAATACCCAGGAAGGTGATATACAGATACCTTTTCCAATTCTGATAACCAGGACAAAAAGGTGTTTTTTCGACGGTCAACATGGTTTGCTGGGAAAATATTTGAACCAGTTTTCCATGCAACCAGAATTGTAAACTGTTTTTTAATTTACGTTTGGCATCCAAAGAGGAAATTTTGACACTGATCTGAGAGATTTAGATCGTATGTTTACTATAGGTAAACATAATCTCTCCTTCATATTCGAAGAGCTACTAACTTTATGAAATTTAATCATTTGTAAGAATTACCTTTGTTTCAATTATAGCATGTCTGCTGGAAGTGCAGAAATAACAAATAGGGTAAAAGAAAGAAACACAATGAAAGAAAAAGGTACCAGCAAACAAAGCGCTTAATAAGTGGCATGAGGAAAAGAGGAAAGTAGGCAACAACGGAAAAAAATGGCTTATTGCCAAGAAAAATAAAATAAAATAAAATAAGAATATCGCAGTGCTCAAAAGGAGAGCAGCTGCTAAAAACACGCCACACCCTTCCTAAGATGCTGTTTTTCCAGTAAAATATCATTTAGGTAAGCGCCGTGTGTTAAAGAAAAGAAGGAAGTAAAGAAAGAGAAAAGATTTGAAGATAAGATAAAGTTGTACAAAGAACACGTAAAACTTAAAGCTGGAACAAAAGGACTCAGAGAAGAACTGCGAAGAAAAAGAAAACAGATGATTTCAAAATCTCCCAAGAGAGAATATATCTTTAAAACACTGTCCAACAGGTAAGGGTTTTCTTCAGAGAAGGGAACTGAATAAGTTTTTGCTTTAGCAGTTATAAAAAGTGCTTTCTTTTAATAATAAATTATCTTCATTTAGTACACATTCCTTTTTCAATTCACATTAAAAATATTTTTAGCTTGAGATAGATTTCACAAACATAATAAATGCTGAAGCTGTTATATATAAGTGCAAAGTCATACCAGGTAATGAAATATAGCTTTAAGCATGAAAACAACACACCAAAAAAGGGTTTTCAAGCATTCGCCCATAATAAGGGTGTTCTTGGTTTCACTTCTCATGCCTTAATAGTGAATAATTTACCCTGCTTCACATCACGCTTAAAATCCATCAGCCTGACACCCACAGAACGCTTGAGTCTTCCGGAGGCGCACTTAAAGAGCTTAAATCCTCGGAAGCCGCACTTAAGGAACTTGAATCTTTGGGGGCAGCAATTAGGGGACTTGAATTTTTGAGAGACACGTTTCAGGAACTTAAGGTTTCAGGGGCAGCATTTAAGGAACATGAGCATTCAGCCTTTCGGACTCCATTTATAGGACTTAAATCTTCGAGAAACGCACATGAGAAATTTGACCCTTCTGGGGCCGCACTTAAGTGTCTAGAGTCTTCAGGAGCTGCACTTAAGGGACTTGAGTCTTCAGAAGCTGCACTTAAGGGACTTGAGTCTCCAGGAGCTGCACTTAAGGGACTTGAGTCTTCAGAAGCTGCACTTAAGGGACTTGAGTCTCCAAGAGCTGCACTTAAGGGACTTGAGTCTCCCGCAGCTGCACTTAAGGGACTTGAGTCTCCAGGAGCTGAGTTTAAGGGACTTGAGTCTTCAGAAGCTGCACTTAAGGGACTTGAGTCTCCAGGAGCTGAGTTTAAGGGACTTGAGTCTTCAGAAGCTGCACTTAAGGGACTTGAGTCTTCAGAAGCTGCACTTAAGGGACTTGAGTCTTCAGAAGCTGCACTTAAGGGACTTGAGTCTCCAGAAGCTGCACTTAAGGGACTTGAGTCTTCAGGAGCTGCACTTAAGGGACTTGAGTCTTCAGAAGCTGCACTTCAGGGACTTGAGTCTTCAGAAGCTGCACTTAAGGGACTTGAGTCTCCAGGAGCTGCACTTAAGGGACTTCTATCTTCTGGGACCTCACTTAAGCGCCTAAAGTCTTCAGAAGCCGCACTTAGGGAGCTTAAATATTCAGGAACCGCACTTACGGAGCTTGAGTCTTCACGAGCCGCACTTCAGGGACTTGAATCTTCGAGAGATGCGCTTGGGGAATTTCAGTTTTCTCGGGTCGTACTTAAGGAACCTAAATCTTCGGGGTCACACTTAAGAGACTTGAACCTTCGAGAGACGCACTTCAGGAACTTGAGTCTTTATCAGCCCACTTATGTATGAGACTTGAATCTTTAAGAGACGCACCTGAGAAATTTGAGTATAGACTTGAGTCTTCAGGAATCTCACTTGAGGAGCTTGAGTCTTTAGAAGCCACATTTAAGGAATTTGAGTCTTCACGGTACGCACTTCTGAACTTAAATGAATCTCTTAAGGAACCTGACTCTCCATTTTTTTTAATTGGAGGTTTAACGACCACTGTGAGCAACTCAATGGGTCGCCCGTCCCTAATTTAGGGCCACTGACTCCAGGGAAGGGAGAAAGCCAGTGCCGTAAGACAAACACAACATGCATGCCTCACTGAAGATTCCAACTCGGACCCATCTCGGACGAGTGTTCAGACGCCGTCGCTTAGACCCCTGCGCCACCGGGGCGGCGAATTGACTCTCCATGTGTCGCACATAAGGGACTTGAATCTTGGAAAGACGAACTTAAGGAATTTGAATCTTCTGGTGTCGCACATATAGAATTTGTGTCTTCAGGGGATGAATTTAAGAGGCTTGAAACTTGAGTCATCTGGCACATTCGAAGTATTTTGGTTTCCAGTGAGCAATATGTTCAGTAATTGTTTTTCAATTGAAAATTTATTTTAAACGTTAATTGAAAATTATTTATTTATTTTTTAAATTTGTTTTAAACATTAATTGTTGCACAGATCTTTCTTCCAATCAGAAGCCGTTAAATGGTTAAGAGATATGACATTCCTCACCGACGTTTCAGCTCAGCTACAGAAATTCGAAAACATGTTACAGAAATAAAATATATTAGAACCAAACATTGCGCTCAGAGTTTGATTTCGCCGCCCCGGTGGCGCAGTGGTCTAAGCGATGGCGTCTGATCGTTCGTCCAAAGGGATCCGGGTTCGAATCCCGGTGAGGCATGGATGTTGTGTTTGTCTTAAGGCACTGGCTTTTTCCCTTCCCTGGAACCAGAGGCCCTAAATTAGTGACGGGAGACTACTTATAGCCCACTGAATTGCTCACGGTGGTCGTTAAACCTCCAATCAAAAAAAAAAAAAAAGAGAGAGAGAGAGAGTTTGATTTCCACATGTTGTGGTGAATCCTTGACACAACGCACAAAAATCCCGAAATCAAAGTACTCTGTGTTTCCACCAATGAACACCTTACTGAACTCCACTAATAGCTTCAAGTACTTCATGTACACAATCGAGTCACATTATTGTTACCACCAGCTAATATCTAGAGTAACCGCGTGTGCAAGACGGACAGCAGCTAGACGGGCTGGGAGTGACTCAATATGGTGCTGGAAGGTGTTCCCAGGTTTGTGAAACCATACCGACTGTAGTTCATCTGACAACTGCTGAAGTGTGCATGGTGGAGGATCCATGAAGCAAACAACACCATCAAGGTGGTCCCACAAATGCTCAATCGGGTTTAAGTCTGGGGAATTAGGGGGCAAGGAAAGTATTTTGAAGTCTTCATCTTGCTCTTCCAACCACTCTAGGACATTTCTAGCTGTGTGACACGTCGCATTGTCGAGATAGAAGATCCCGTCCGCAACAGGGAAGACAATCAGCATGTATTGGGTGTACGTGGTCTGCAAGGATAATTCATACCGAATTTGGTCCATAGTGCCTTCAACAGGTATGAGTGGATCCAGGGAATGCCACGAAAACATTCCCCAGATTGCAACGCTGGCCTCACCAGCTTGTGCTCTTCCAGCAGTGGTTGAAGAGCATTTGTTCTCCGATGTTTCTCGCCTTATACGCCAACGTCCATCCGTTCGATGAAGCAGAAAACGTGGCTCATCGGAGAAGGTAATCCATTACCAATCAGCGGAGGTCCAATTCCCATACTGCCGTGCAAATGTAAGCCTTTTTCTGCCGATGCACCTTCGTTAGCATAGATGCAGTGACCATACGTCCGCATGGGAGCCTCATACGCAGCAGGGTTTGATGAACTGTCGTTTTAGACACAATCCCGGTAGCCCCCTGGCTCATTCGGCCAGTGAGTTGCTTCAGTTAACGTGTCGATCGGACCTCACGCACCTTCGAAGCCGGCGTTCACTTCTCGCATCAGTGACACATAATGCTCCGTAGTTTTCACTTCGCTTATTAACAATGGTGCCATTTCTCCAATCACGACACACTTTAACCACAGCAGCACGCGAACAGCTCGCAAACTTTGCTGTTTCAGAAATACTACTGCCCTTGCCCCGAAAGCCGATAATTATCCCTTTTTGAAAAATCTGATAAGCCGCTTCTTTTATCCATGATAGCAACGAGTGATATGATTTCAGAATGCCTACAGCAGACCATATATACCCTCCAAGCCAGCTCCCGGCACGTGCCTTCTTTCATTGGCGCTGTTGACGTCAAAAGTAGGAGGTGGTCACAATAATGTGACTCGACTGTGTATATTGCATTGCTTTTTTTAATTCTGCCGCACCTACGGATGAATACACGCTAAGTACTTTGAAGTCTTCAGTGAAATTTTTAGTAAAAGTCTTTAGTGAAATTACGCTAAGTACTTTGAAGTCTGCAGTGAAATCTTCAGTGAAAGTCTTCAGGGAAATTACGCTAAGTACTTTGAAGTCTGCGGTGAATTTTATTTTTGTTTACGATATTTCTCTTAAGCGCTTCTTTTTATGATCATAATATCCACTGGAACGGGTTTCATTTGATCACGCCTAATATACAGTATACTCTTCTATTGCTGTCTAACGTTCGTTGAAGTTAATGTTTTCAAGCGTTTACTGTTTAACAACGTTTACTGTGTATAGACAACATGTTGCCATCTTGAAACTTCCACTTGGCTTTGATCTGCCTGTAGTGTGCCAATCGCTGTCCACCTCGGTTCATATGCAAATGATGTCTCGCAGCAATTACAACCTATCTACTACCTCAGAATCCCTTCTTTGCTCTCTGCAAAAGATGTGATGCACACCTCCGCAAACATACCCGTTTAAGCAACTGCTAATTTGCAGAACTATCGCCACTCATTTGCATAGGATATCCTGATTCAGCATCTTATCCCCATCATATACCCAAACTTCGTGCATTTCCTACCCTTCTTTCCCCATACAGAGGATGTTCCCAAATTTTTGGAATGATTTTCCAGCAATATATTGGATTGATGCATAAGTTCGTGCCGTTTTATTTCACGAGTGTTTCTCAGGTCAGTGACGGTTCAGATGGCCGGTTGTATATCAAAATGTAGCCAGTATTATCATGTATCATATTGCGTTGTGTGATTGTGGCTAATGGTTTTTTGGTTTGCAGGTCCGGAAGTATGGAGTGTCAAGTAGAGAGGAATGAATATTTCAGACATCTGCTCCTCAACGAGTTTAACAAGGGATCCACAGCCGCTGAGGCCACTCAACAAATTTGTGCTGTGTATGGGGAGGATGATATTGCTCCAAGGAGAACCCGCAAATGGTTTGAGCGGTTCCGGGGGCGCAATTTCGACCTCAACGAATCTCTACGCTCAGGTTGCCCATCTCACTTTGATGAGCTTTTTTTGAACCATCTCATCCACTTGGATCCGCGTCAAACCACACGCAAATTGGCTACTGAGATGGACTGTGATCAGGCCAAAGTGGTGCGACACATGGAACGTATGAGAAAGATCCAGAAATTGGAGTCTTGGGTGCCTCACACTCTCGCCGAGGACTACAAGAATTAGTGTGTTGCCATATGTGGTTCCTTGCTCGCCCGTTAATGTTCTCAGCAACACAAACCCTTTCTGTGACGTATTGTTACTGGAGATGAAAAGTGGTGCCTGTGCGTGAATTTCAGGCATCGGAGGGAATGGTTAAGCCCAAGCAAGATGCCCACACCAAGTCCAAAACGTGACCTTTATCCTGCGAAGACCATGTTGTGTGTCTGATGGGACATGGAAGGCATTATTAATTGGGAAATGTTGCCGAGGAATCGGACTATCAACACTGCACTCTATTGTGAACAACTCCGCCTTGTGGAAGAGTTCAAACATTAGTTTGGTAATACTATACTGTGCAAATTAATTGGGACAAAGTAAAAATTCACTCTTTTTTACAAAACTATGCCTTTATATCATTCTATGCCTTGATATACACTGATAAATACCTGTATTAGTATGAAGTACGTCCTCCTTTAGCAGAAATGACCTCTTGAATTCGTTTCGGCATTGACTCCACTAATTGAATGCACATATTTTTGACTTCATAATCGTGGAACCACACTTTCATAGCTTTCATTATCATGCGTTCTTTGGTTGTACAGTCCATTTTACCTAAACGTCTCATCATATTCCACAAGTTTTCTATGGGATTTAAGTCTGGTGAATTTCCAGGCCAATCAAACAAATGAATTTGATTTTCTAGCATGAAATTCTTGACCAATTTCGAATTGTGACATGGGGCCAAGTCATGTTGAAATGTCCCGTCAAAAGTTTGCAAGAATGGAACAATCTTACGTTGTAATATTTCTATGTACTTGGCTGAATTCATCATACCTTGAACAGGAACTAAGCTTCCAGTGCCATTTGATGTGAAAAAACCCCAAAACATCTGTTTCAGAGGGTGTTTTACAGTTTGTTTGACATGCTCAGGTCTTAAGGGTTCACAGTTGCTTCGTCTAACGACATTTGCTTGGTAACCCTGCACAAATAAATGAGTTTCATCCCTGAAAATTGCCTTTTTCCAGTCGTCAGCAGTCCATGATTTATATTTTTTGGCCCATGCTAAACGTTTTATCTTCATTTTCGCATTCAAATATTGCTTTTAGTTTGCCTTCTTGCCTTCCGGCCAACTTCTACGGCGTACAGTTGAATCACTAACATCACAACCACTAGCCAATAAATCTCTTTGAAGATCACTGCTTGGTTTTTTTTTTATTCATTTTACTATTTCTGATTAGGTATTTATCGGTTCGTGGAGTTGTTTTTCGTTTTCTTCCACATTTACCTCTCCTTTTTGGAGACAATGATCCAGATGCATTGTATCGCATAAGCAGTCTTGATACACTTGATTTGCCTACACCAACTGCAGAAGCGATATCTCTTACTGTCATAGAAGTGTGATCTTTCAGAGCAATTACTGTTGCACGCTTCCTTGGGGAAATATCCATTTTTCACTACACGAAAGCAACTCGTAGTCACAGAGAACAAACACTAACATCCACCTGTCACACACGAAAGCTCACAACTGAAGCTGAAGTGCCTATTTCCTGTTTAAAACCGGTCAAACCACATTTTTACTATCAAATTCTAACAGTCACACCACCTCACAGCTGATAAAACCGGTTTACGTGGGTTTTCGACATCAACTGGCGATCACATTACAATTCTGAGAATAAAATAGGTTGTCCCAATTAATTTGCATGGTATAGTATGTAGAATTGCTTTTAACATTCTTTTCAAATTTCCTTAACTTAAATTTTCCATCGTACGAGAGACCAGCAATAAGCATGAATCCTTTACTCAAACTTTCTTTGAGACCAAGTTTGTAAATCTTTTCCTGTTCTTTTGTAGTAAATCGACCTCTTTTTATTACAGTCGTTTAGGTAGATTGATGCTTCATTAATAGTCACAATAAATTCCCATATGTCTCCGACTAAGTGACTTTCATAAAGAAGTCTACACCGTGTTCTGCGCTCAGCCACGTGACTAGGCGAAAGTCGGCGAACATTATGTTGTTGTTTTTGTTTTCAGATTTAAATCATTGTATATTACCTTGTTTACAGCTGGAACAGAAATTGTAGCGATTGATCTTTGGGTCGGTGGATTTTCTCTTAAGACAAGAGACCTTACTTTTTAAATAGTCGTAAAAGTACGTACCGTACCGTCTTTGGACATTGAATAAATAAATAAACAAAGACATCGCTCTTTCCAGGTTTAGCAAGGCACAGCAACCGAAAATTTTTTATTCGGCCGCCGCCGGGGAATCGAATCCCGGATTTCTAGATTTCTAGCCGAGCGCGTTAGCCTTGCACCACGGTGGCCAACAATTTACGGCGCTATGTGCGTTTTTCTGTCAGCATCTGACATTATAAATCCGTAAGATGGGATCAGCTACTGAGACGTCTCCATCTGGTGGGCATTAACGGCACTGGCTATATATTAATTACAGCAGTTATTTCAAAATATACTTTATTGGCAAAAACATAGGGAATACAGGCGTACCACATATGGCAAAATAAACAACAAAACAATGAGCGATACTGATGAAATATTACAGGTGAATGTGATATGGCAGTCAACTAAGGATGACAAAATGTTAAAATCGTTAATAAGGAACAGTATATGCTTAAATCTTGGCCTTCAGTCTCCGGCAGCTGGAATGTACCTGGCCAAGGCAGCGGCCAGTGCGACATGAAGGCAGAGGGTGCTAAGAATCCCTGGAGGACCGGACTAGGCTGCCATCTGATGCTGACCTTGGCTACGTACAACGGACGCTCCCTATCTTCTGATTCAAGGCTTCTTGAATTGGAAGAGGAACTACAAAGGATCAAGTGGGACATCGTCGGGCTAAGTGAGGTAAGGAGAAAAGGAGAAGATCTCATTGAACTGAAAAGTGGACATCTCTTCTACTATCGTGGGACAGATACTGGCAGAACTAGTGGTGTTGGATTTATAATAAACAAGAAACTGAAGGATAAAGTTGTAGAAGTTGAAAGTTCCTCTGACAGAGCTGCACGACTCGTTATCCAACTCTCGAGAAGATACCAGGCTCAGATTATTCAAACTTATGCACCCACCACAAGTCATCCTGAAGAAAAAATTGAAGAATTTTATGAGGAAATTCGTGATCTAAATAATAAAGGTAAGCAGCACTTGAAGATAATTATGGGAGATTTCAATGCAAAAATAGGGCAACGGCAACAGAATGAAACTTCAGTAGGTAAATTCGGTCACGGCAACAGAAACCAGCGTGGAAATACTCTCGTTGAGTTTGCAGAGGCAGAAGGGTTTTTCATCTTAAACTCCTTTTTCAAGAAAAAGCCACACAGGAAATGGACATGGAGACATCCAAATGGGACGACAAGTGAAATTGATTTTATTATGTGTAACAAAAAATTCGTCATAGAAGACTGCAGTGTGCTAAACAAGTTCAACACAGGTAGTGACCATAGATTGGTGAGATGTAAGATGCACCTCAACACTAAACTCGAACCTGGCAAGCTCTTAAGACAAACAAAATGTATTGACATAACCAACCTTAAAAAACACCATAATACCTTCAAGTTGGAACTGAAGAACAGATTCTCTGCTTTAAAAAGCCTAACATCCGAAGAAGTGGATATTTCTGAAGTTTAACAGAAAAGTAACCAAAGCTCTTATGGAAACAGCAACAAAATTAGCTGGGTCTAAGAACAAATTGCATGTGAACAAATTTATCAGGAAAAACCAAAATGTTGATGCAAAAAAGAAGAGTGATGAGGACAACTAAAGAAGATGTGACTTCCAAAGTGGAATATATAGAGCTATGCAAGACAGTAAGAAAAAGTATCACTGAAGACGTAAGGAAATTCAACTGTGAACTGGTAAGGAAAGCAATTGAAAACAACCAAAGCCTAAAGATAGCAAAGGGACATCTCAGTAAGGGGAAAAAACAAATTATGGCACTGAGAAAAGAAGATGGTTCTGTAACAAGAAATAGAGGCGAAATTTTGACAAGAGTGAAAGATTTCTACTCCAAATTATATGAAAGGGATGATACATGTACTCCAGACATCATGAAAGGTACCAGTACCAGAGTTCTTCCAGTCCTTCCAGCAGAAGTTGCACATGCAATCAAGAACATGAAGCGGGCAAAAGCTCCAGGAGAAGATGGAATTACTGTAGACATCATTCAAGAAGCAAGTGGAGAAATCGAAACAGTACTCGCCCAAATTTTCACTCGATGCCTTAATGAAGGGAAAATTCCTGAGGATTGGAACAACGCTACAATGATCTTGCTACATAAAAAAGGTGACATTGAGGATCTCAGGAACTACAGACCTATCAGCCTCCTATCAGTGGTTTATAAAATCTTCACTAAAGTTCTTTCACACCGCTTGAAGGTGACACTGGACATGGTTCAACCGAGAGAACAAGCTGGATTCAGGAGTGGCTACAGCACAATAGATCATATCCACGTACTGAGAGAACTAATTGAAAGAGCGAGGGAATATGAACTTCCATTGTGCATGGCTTTTATCGATTATGAAAAAGCCTTTGATTCGGTGAAACCATCAGCAGTTACAATGGCTCTGAAAACCTGCGGTATTGAAGATGCATACATTAATATTATTAATAACATCTATGAAAATGCAAGTGCAAAGATTCGGCTGTTTGAAAATACAACACACATAAAAGTTGGAAAAGGAGTGAGACAAGGTGACACCATATCTCCGAAGCTCTTTAATGCCACATTGGAAAAATGTCTTTCAATCACTGAACTGGGAAAACAAAGGGATAAAGATTAATGGAGATTATCTAACCCACCTTCGTTTTGCTGATGACGTAATCATTTTTGCAACAACCCCAACAGAGCTGCAGAGTATGATCCAGGAACTTGCTGACAAGAGTAAAGAAGTGGGATTAAAACTGAACTTTCAGAAGACAAAGGTGATGTTCAATGCTTTTACAAGAAATAAAGATTTATCGATTGATGGAGAAAAGCTGGAGATAACAGACACGTACGTTTATCTTGGACAGCAGATATCAAGTGAGGGTCACATTGGTGAACAAATTAATCGGCGTACAAAACTTGCCTGGAGAGCTTTTGGAAGAAACAGCATAATTTTCAAGAGCAATATGCCATTATGTCTTAAAAGAAAAGTGTTTGATCAATGCATCCTTCCAGTGCTTACGTATGGTGCAGAGACGTGGACATTAACTAAAAGAGACATACAAAGGCTGCAGACAACTCAAAGCAGCATGGAGAGGTGCATACTTGGTGTAACCAGGAGAGATAAGAAGAGGAACTCGTGGATCCGAAAAATGACAAGAGTGGAAGACATCATGATCAGAGTTAAATCCCTGAAATGGCAATGGGCTGGACATACTGCCAGAAGAACAGACCATCGATGGACAGCCGAAATTTTAGATTGGATTCCAAGGGACAGGAAAAGACCCAGAAGAAGACCACATGGAAGATGGGTGGATGAAATTCAAAAGTATGCGGGAGTGACATGGAGGAGACTGGCACAAGACAGACCGTTGTGGAGGAAACTTGGGGAGACCTTCTTCCAGCAGTGGATTGATAATGGTTGACAATGATGATGATGATGATATGCTTGAGGAAGATGATGCACAAGCAAAAGTAATCCAAAGGGCAAGATCCAAAGTGAAAATCCTCCAAATACGTGGCGCCGTGAATTGTTGGTCACCGTGGTTTAAGGCCAACGAGCTCGGCTAGATATCTAGAGATCCGGGATTCGATTCCCCGGCGGCGGCCGAATAACAATTTTTCGGTTGCTGTGTGTTGCTAAAACGTGGAAAAGAACGTAGTCTTTGTTTATTCACTGACGCCACGTATTTGGAGGATTTTCACTTTGGACATTCATTTGGTGTTTTCCGTTTTTTCTTTGTTTTTTTCTGTTAAAAGCAATGCTTGACGATTTCCCCCTCTATTATAAATAACATTGCTTATTTTACATTTAGAAATGCTAATTCCATCAGTGTCATAGCGTTTTTTAATTACAGAATACGAATATTTCTCTTTCTAAATAGGAAAAACATAAGCTTTTACCCACAACTTGCTTACGTGCGCCATTTTCTTATCAGACAATATTTAACTGCTGTAGATGTTTCTTTCGTGTTCATCTAACACGCTGTTGCCAGTTTCAATTCCTTGAACTCCTTTTATTTTCTGCAATATCTTATCAAAAAACGTTCTAAAAATGTGAGATTATATCGCAATTTTTCTGTTTTTTCTAAAGAAAAACTAAGTGTCGGTTGTTGAAGTCTGCAGCTATGATACGGAAGCTGCGTTTCCCAGATATTAGAATCGCATGAATCCTCTCCTCTTTCCTCAATGCCATCTTCAGTTACCTGCAACAAACAATGGCTATTTCAGATTTCTGTGTTGATAACTTGTGAACCGCGACACAGATGTCAAATCTGATTAGGGTAATCAATTTCTGAGAAAATTCTGGTCTTGTTTGATATGCAACATGACCACTTTACCACATGGAAAATTTGACCTTGAACCAATATGGCGGTTTTCAAGATAGCGGCCATGTTCCGGAAATAGCCTTAAAAATAGGCCCCCTTACCGGTTCTTTGATGGGGTATTCAGATATTTCCTTTTCTCGCCCGTTTCTGAAATACAAAGGTGTCCTGCAATTTCTGATTCACCCTGTAGCTTTTCGTAGATTTTTAACTCGAATGAATATGCATGCTAGAATAGCTGCGCAAAGAGAGGCTGTTTTGGATTAAAACAGGAACGCGTTTTCAGAAATGAATTCCACATTTAACATAGAGACAGCTGAAGTGAAGCTTTTTCACCGAATCCGATGCATTCATTCAAGTTTTTAACGATGTTTATGTTATTCTGATCCCATACAGCCTTTCCCCAGATTGTCTAATTACAAACGGCATAGTTGAGATGAATGTCTCTCTACTCTCCCTCCGATTCGCCCTATTTAATCGTGAGTTCTAGGAGGGAAAAAAAATCTTTTAGAATGTTGTTTATGACACCTCTCAAGAGTTGAAAGAAGTAAAAGCTGCTGGGATGATATTGTTGCCAAACTGCTGACTTTAAGATAAATGTTTTAAAACACATCACTTTCCATGAACAGGCAAAGAAACTTGCAAAGAGAAAAAAATATCGGAAGCAGAAAAGATTTGGCACTGGAGTACGGAAAACTTTGCCAAAACGTCGCTTTTGTGAGGTTCCATCGTTTCTCAGCACTATGTGAAAGACGACTTGTTTCACATGGTTTTTAGGAAGGATCTCTTCTGTTGTTAGGACATTTAATATAATTTTCGTTTCCCACAATCTCTCATTTCCTCAATTCAATCCGAAATGCTTGTTGAACACGGAATACCATTTGCCTTTTCAAAGCATCATCCGGTGATCACATCTTTGCAGGAACATCGAAAGAAGAAGTCACGGTAACAGATACCTAATGTCTGTATTTACCGTCAACAATTTAAAATACAGTGCAGCTCATTAACAGCGAGCTCTAATATTCCAATTACTTGTAGTTCAGAACCTCTATCTTTCATCCTGATATGAGTTATACAAGGGCTGGACCAAAAAATGTGAACACCATGATTATTATGTTACTCATGAAGGTTACTCTGAAAACAAAACAGCAACAAACGTTGTGGTTATCTTTTGTTTATCTTTTCTTAGTACGAGGGTTCTACCGAAAGTAATGCAAAAGTGGGGAAAACTTTTTTATTAACTTACAGAGGTCGTTCAAATTGCACATGTTCGTAGAGTAACCCTTTCTCTATGCACATATACTACTCAACATACTTTCCATCACAAGCGATGCATTTGCGCCATCATTGAACCCAACGCTCGAATCCTCCTTGAAAAAATTCAGGTGTAGACTGTTGCACCCACTTCTTCACAGCCACTTTCACCTCGTCTGTGTCATTACATTGTTGTCCCCAGTTATTGTTCTTCATTGGACCGAACTGGTGGAAGTCGGAGAGCGCCAGATCTGAGCTGTATGGTGGTCGCCTGATTTGCTGACGCCTGATTTGTTGCCAACGATGCGTGTGGTCTCGCATTGTCATAATGAATGTAGATCCTTTTCAGATTCTTGTTCGGTCTCTTTGGCTTCTCAAAGCCCCTTGAGTGTCTCAATGTACCTCTGGCTGGTCACTGTACGCCCATGTTCCAGAAAATCAAGGAGTATAACACCGCTGTCATCCCAAAAAACAGTCATCATGACTTTCTGTGCTGATCGCTGGTTCTCGAACTTCTTAGGCCTTAGCGAAAGAGGTGTGATGCCATTCCATGGATTGATTCTTCGTTTCTGGGTCTATAACGAAGTAAATTTCTCCGGCATTTCTGTCCACGCCAGGATTCGAACACGGATCCCCTCATTCCGGAATAAGTCACTCTACCAATTGAGCTACGCGGACGTTTGTTCTGACTGCTATCTGCCTTTATGTCGTCTGCGTCCTGCTGGCAGGTACGTCACATCTCACCCCTCCCAAAAGAGGGCCCGGGGGCATGGCCCACGGGTCAGCCGTGACCATGAATCGTTGCAGGCAGCCATCCGCTGTAGAACGTGCACTCGAGAACTCCCAGTCAATCTAGTGTGTGGAATGCAACATAACACATTTTTTATTTTTCGAAGCGCTGGAGAAGGGATTCTCTGATTTTTCCTATCTCGCGGTGTGGAAAGAACATCACACCAATGCGAGATTTTGAACGGCCGGGTCATCCGGAAAGTTCGGGCGCCATTATAACGAAGTAAATTTCTCCGTCATTTTTGTCCACGCCGGGGCTCGAACCCGGGTCCCCTCATTCCGGAATAAGTTGCTCTACCAATTGAGCTACGCGGACGTTCGTTGTCGCTGCTATCTGCCTTTATGTCGTGTGCGTCCTGCTGGCAGGTACGTCACAGGTCGTAAAGGTACTCCCACGTTTTATCTGCTGTCACCAGATCGAAAACGAAACGTGTCTTCATTGGCTTCGAACGCTTCCAGAAGATCAGAGTAGACTTCCATTCTTCTTTCCTTCAAATCTGCAATGAAGAAGAAAGGTTACTATAGAGAGAGAGCTACTCTACCAACATGTGCCATTTGTACGACCTCTGTCAGTTAATAAAAACGTTATGCCCACTTTTGCACTACTTTCGGTACAACCCTCCTATATATTCTCTAGGTTGTATGCTAGTGTAGTACAAGTTATTTTCGGCAGGGGTTCATACTGTACTAGCGGTATAGGTGAAAAATTGTACACCTGCCAGACTTTCAAACCGGACAGATCGTGGGAGCCCCTTTTAGCAGGTGCGTCTATAATCATAACAGGCAAATTATTTGGTTTGAAATCTGTTCAAGAGGCTTGAGATCACAGAATAGTTTATACCAAAGAATCGAACTATCTGCGTGATTGTTTTTTCTGTAGCTGACCTCACAGAGGCATTATGTCTTCAGGCATCGAGATGAAAAGTAAAAAGACTATTCTAGATTGATTCTAAACGGACGAAAGCTAAGAGTAGACCAAGGCTGAAAATAGTTTAGTGTAGAATCCCCTACCACACACGCACGCACGCACACACACACACACACACTACCACTTCAAACTGTAACAGATGAACTGCTGTTCCTTCATTTGCTTCGTTTACGTTCAGTTTTTCAATGTAATCTCACCTATTACTACATGTATTTTTCCTCTATTATATAGAGGAAAAATTTATTTCTAAATTTTCCTGCTCCGACCTCCATAAATTCGTCCTTTATCATAACATAGCGAAATGCTCAAAATTTCAACTCAAACAAAAGAATTCTGGCATTTTATTCATATCATTGAGATAACTTTAACATGCTTTTTTTCTGAAGGTATCCATTGTATTATTGTGGATTACATAACTGTGGTCCGTATGTTCGTTGCTATTCAGGTGGCGCAGTGGTCTAAGCGCTGGCTTTGATCATTCATCCGAGAGGTCTCTGGGGTCGAATCCTACTGACGCATGGATGTTGTAGATTTCTTACGGCACTGGCTCTCTCTCTCTCTCTCTCGCTTCCCTGAAACCAGTGGCCCTAAATTAGGGACGGACGACTGCTTATAGCCCATCCAGATGCTCACAATGTCGTTAAACTACCAAATAAACAAATGGACGTTCGTTGATCGTTAAACAAAAAAATAAATAAAAATAAAACAAATAATAAACAAAAATCGTTAAATAAAAAAATGGGCGGTCATTGATCGCTAAACTACAAAATAAACAAGTTAGTAAAATCATGCAATATATTGACTATGATACGCTTTCCAACATATTAGAAATCATTACTCAAGTTATGAGGATAACGAATGTGGAATAAATCTCGCTCCTGTGCCCTGACCTTTGACCTCATTTCTATTATATTCACTAGAACTGGTTCAGTATACTTCCGGAACAACATACTGAAGTTTAGTTGCAATAGATGCACTTTTACCCAAGTTATTACTCAAGTTATGCGGATAATGGCGATGGAATAAATCGCACTCCTGTGTCCAGACCTTTGAAACTATTTCTATAATGTTAAACAGAATTGCTTCAGTATACCTCCCGAGCAACATACTAAAGTTTTGTGGCAATACAAGCATTTTTAGTCAAGTTATGAGGATAATGGCTGTGGAATAAATCTCGATCCTATACCCTGACCTTTGACCACATTTCAAATATATTCAATCGAACCGGTTCAGAATACCTCCAGAACAACATACCAAAGTTTTGTTTAAATAGAAGCATTTTTACGTACGTTGTGACGCATAAGGGCGATGGAATGGATCCCACTCTTATGCCCTGACCTTTGACCCCATTTTGCCCATTTTCAATAGGGTTCGTCCCCAGATTGTCTCCTGCCACATTCTAACATTTCATCCAAATGGAACCATTTTTACGCGAGTTATCATGCGGAAAGGTAGACAGACAGACAGACAAATCTGGAGCATATGGTTCTTCAACTTACGGTTGGAAAGCGTGAAAAAATCGGGTGTTCGTTGATCGCTAAACTACCAAATAAAAAAAAAAATGGGCGTTCTTTGATCGTTAAATTACGAAATAAAAAATGGGCGTTCTTTGATCGTTAAACTACCAAATAAAAGAATGAGCGGTCGTTGTTCGTTAAACTACCAAATAAAAAATGGGCTTTCGTTGATCGTTAAATTGCCAAATAAAAAATGGGCGTTCGTTGATCGTTAAATTGCCAAATAAAAAATGGGCTTTCGTTGATCGTTAAATTACCAAATAAAAAATGGGCGTTCGTTGATTGTTAGATTACGAAAAAAAAATGGGCGTTCTTTGATCGGTAAACTACAAAATAAAAAAAAATGGGCTTTCGTTGGTGTACTTTGATAAGCTCTAAATGCAAAGTAAAATCTTTTGACTTGCCATTTTTATAGGCTGAAGTACAGGATTTATTTAGCAAACTGGCATTTAACAACATTACAAGACAAATACCAAAACATGTTTAAAAATAAAAAAGGAATTACATTTACGGAAGAAACTTTCGCTCGGTAAAATTTCCATTTTCGAAAACATTTAAAAGACGGAATTCCATTTGCGAGACGGAAAACTTTCACGCTTTACGGAAGAGTTGATTACTTTCTTGCGGGTTTTAGCGACCAGCATGAGAAACGAAGGGATACTAGCAGTCATTCGTCCCTAATTTAGGGCTACTGGTTCCAGGTGAGTGAGGGTGTGAGCGCCGTAAGGCAAACACACCACCAATGTTTCATGCAAGACTGGGATCGGTGCTCAACTCCTGACTAGACAAAGGCCGACCCCATGCTGGAACAAGCCACGTTTTAACAATAGACTTGGACCTCAAAGTACTCATGTATCTGGCGTTCTAATCTAAATATTACATTCTGCGCGCATTGCTCTCTCTCTCTCTCTCTCTCTTTGAGGGAGCTAGTGCCGTAAAACAAACACAACATCCATGCTAAACAGGTATTCGAACCCAGACTCATCTCGGACGAATAGGCAGAAGCCAGCGCTTAGACCACTGAGCCACCTGGGCGGTATCACTTTCCAACATGTAGTATGTATCACTTTCCGATACCCATTCTAGACAACACGAAATTGAAAGCGTCATCAAGTTGACCACTAATGCAGGATATTCATTGAATCAGATACGTAGATTTTTCCAAAAAGCCAGGGTCAAACATTCTGATCTTCCTGTGCCGCAGCTACGTTATTTAGGCTCAATTCCCTACATACCAAGTGCGTCTCACAAACTCAAACACGTCCTCAAGAAGATGAACTACGGCGTCGGCATAAATGATCAAATGATCGTATGTAGAGGATTTTAGGAAGAAAGTGTCTGACCCCAGGTCTTAACAACCCTTAGAAATAGGACGCTAGAAGATTTGGGCTAGAGTGTCCTATAGGAAAGTGACACGGAAGCAAAGTAGAAAGGGGGAGGAAGACGCCCTTATTTATTACCGGGGGTCAGTACCCGGGGTCCGACGGCTTAACGTGCCCATCCGACACACGGCGGATATTTAGTGGATCGAGCGTCCGTACCTACCTGGGATCGAACCTGAGGTCCTTTCCGCGGCAGTCACGAACGTTGCCCACTAGGCCACCCGTGGCCCCGGCGTCGACATAAGGTCTCCTGCATCTTTATATACTATGCTAAAGAGAATTGCTGAAAAACCACCTCTTTCCACAGGTGTTTATGCGATCTTCCTACAGTATCCGGACGGTTCTAAACGATACTACTTTGGAATGGCCAAGCGTTCGTTTGGAATCAGGCTCAACGAACATAAAAGGGGCACAGAATACGGTAAAGTAGCCACGGCCTTATCGAGAGAAGTCAAATTCAAGTCCGCAACTCCTATATGGGATGATATAAATAAATTAGCTACCCACTCTACCACTAAATGTACAGCCATTTGGAAAACCTTGGAGATCATTACCAACAGCGGTACTTGCAATTATAGCGTCTCACTCGAGTTGCCACTAACTTGGAACCAGTTCTTCAAGTAACGCCTTCTCGCTACCAGGATACTGCGCGTGTAACCAACGTGATGCCTTATATTTTTAAATGAATATAACGTCATATCTATTTATTATCGAGTCGAATTCCCGCGTTCAAATTGTTAATGCGTTCTACTTTTCAGTTTGCAGTTTCTGCCTAACTTCCTTGAAAAAGCTATCTGGTTGATGTGCGAAAGCTTGGAAACGCTTGTGTGTTTATATCCTATGCCAATAAATCGGATCACTAGTATAGTGTTACTATTTAGTACCTAATTCGTGTACTGTTCCTTGTTATCAATGTGCTTTGACATTTGCATATTTAACAGAGCAACAGAATTATATTTTGCATCCTTACGACTTTCTTTGCTATTCACACTCCTGTGCTGCCCTGGTGGCACAGTAAAATAAGGGCTTGCTTAAGACTATTCGTCCGAGATGGATCTGGGTTCGAATACCAGTGAAGCATAGATGGTATGCTTGTCTTGGCACTGGCTCTCTCTTTTCCCTGGAACCAGTAGTTCTAAATTAGGGACGAGCGACTGCTTGGGCATTGGTCAGATGCACTCACCCAACCTATGATCCTTTTCTGATAGGTGAGTTGCACTCGAAAGAAAGACAACAAAGCGCTTGACTACACTCACCCAGCCCTTGCTTACTAGAGGGGGAACGTGAAAACTACAGGGTGAAGGAGGGAGCCTTTGGCATAAGATGCTCCTGCGCATTACCGAGTCACTAAAAAACAAAAAAAACAAAGGAAAGTCGAACTTTCTTTTTTTTTTTTTTGAAGATGACAATCCAGTTTTTGGTGTAAATATGATATGGATGGTAAGTCAGATAATATCCGAAAACTTCAAAATTTCGTCGTCCTGGAGCGGTAATCGAATCCGCATCAGATAGCGCCCGGGTATGCTAACAACTACACCACCCAGAACGACCAAGTCTCAAGTTTCCGATTAATTTAAAAGTAACCATTACAGGATTCGCTAGTCGAAGCAACCGGCATTCATATATAGTGAATCTGGAGGTTAAGAATCCCATCCCTTGATTGCCCGGAGGAGGAGATAAATCACGAATGGAATGCGGGATTGCACCATACAATACAAATTTTGAAAATGACAATCCTTTTTTTGTTGTAAATATGACAAGGACCAGCATACCTGGGCTATATCTGGGAGATGCGGCTTCAATTCCCGCTTCAGGAGGACGAAATTTTCAGATATTATCTGACTTACCATCCTTGTCATATTTACACCGAATTGTCATCTTCAAAATTTGTATTGTATGGTGTAATCCCTATTCCATTCATGATCTTTTTTAGGTTTAACGAGCACCGTGAGCAACTCAGTGGGATATAACATTCGCCCGTCCCTAATTTAGGGTCACTGGTTCCAGGGAAGGAAGAGAGCCAGTGCCGTAAGACAAACACAACATTCATGCCTCACCGGGATTCGAACCCGGACCCCTTACTGACGAATGATCAGAGGCCAGCGCCTTAGACCACTGCGCCACCGGAGCGGCTAACGCAAATGGACTCTGTCTATTTTACCAGGTAGAAATACAAGCTCGCATATAATATTATATACATGCAAAATTAATGTCATATGTACATTATACATACACTATGTGGACAAAAGGGATTGAACACTGTAAGGAAATAGAAAAACAGGAGTGTTTTCACACGCGGGTAGATCCTCCATTTGCACAGATTACAGCAGCCACCCATCGAGGTAACAGTCCGTGGAGTACCGAGAACGGGATGTTCCTTCCGCCTTGAATACATCGACCAACTCTGCAAGTGAAGAAGGTCGTGTTGGTCCAGACCTCACCCGGCTTTGAAGTTCATCCCATAAGTGTTCCAAGGGATTGAGGTCCTGGCTCTAAGCCTGCAGCCAGTACATCCGGGAGACCTTCTTTCCTTCATACCACTCCCCTGTAGCCCTAGAAATATGACAAGTGGCATTGTCGTCCTGGAAGGAACAGTCGCCGTGTCCGTAGAACTACCAAAGCATTGAGTTTTCCAAGATATTTCTATACAGCACAGAGTTCTGTTGCCATGAATAACAACCAGTGGACCCACACCGCACCAGCTGAAACAGCCCCATATCATAACTCCACCGATTCCGTGATTCACAGTCGGCACTGTACTCTCCGGAAGCAGACGTTCTGGTAATCGCCAAACCCAGACACGTCCACCCGATCGCAATAATGTGAAGCGGGACTCGTCGTTCCCTAACACCAACCTCCATTGCTCCAATGTCTAATTTTTGTGCTGTTTACACCATCGTAGCAGCGTGGATTTATTGGTCTTTGTGATGAGAGGTTTATGGACATCTGCTCAGCCACGATACCCGAGCACATGGTGGTCTCTTCAAAACGCCTTGGTGGAGACCATAACATTTGTGTCCATCTAGAACTCATGTGCTATGGCGTGCATTGGTCGAAACCTGGTTTTCGGGATCTTCTTCTGCAGAACCCTGCGGTCTCTGGGTTGCCGTTTCGTAGGTCTTCCAGGGCGAAGCGAATTCCTGTAATCTCCCGTCTTCTTCCACTTGTTGATGACAAAGGTCACAGTCAGTTTAGCGACCTGTCTGACCTCAGCAATGCTTCTTATGCTCATACCTCCAATTGAGCAGCCTATTATAACTCTCTGTTCAAACTGCTGCTAGCCATTTTATCAGCGATTGATCTGAACGTACTCCATTGCCTTTTTTTGTAACTTATCCTCCAAGTGCCTGCTGCAGGAGCGCACCATTGCGCCTGAATGGGAGTGCTGTATCACTTTTGTCCACATAATGTACAAGCCCAACCTACTTAGTTCTATAAGAGCAACCTTCCATCAGTGGAAAAGACTTGAGGGAGTCTCTCAGAGGAGTATTCTCTCACCAAAGAAAAGCGCTGGGGGCTGAGAGGGAGTGGAGCTGGGTGTCTCTTGAGGGCAATTAGCCCGTGAATCGAGAAAGGGTGCAATCGCAACTAACCCTTTTCGGAGTTTCTTGAGTGCAACTGTTCCTTTTCGGGATTTCTTGAATGCCATTGACCGTTTTCTGAGGTTGTTGAGTACAACTGGCCCTTTTCGGAGTGTGTTGAGTGCAACTGACTATTTTCGGGGTTTCTTGAGTGCATCAGACCTTTTTCTGAGTTTCTTGAGTGCAACTGTTTCTTTTCGAGATTTCTTGAGTGCAATTGACCGTTTTCTATGTTTGTTGAGTGCAACTGACCCTTTTCGGAATTTCTGGAATTCAACTACCCTTTTCTGAGTTTCTTGAGTGCAACTGTTCCTTTTCGGGATTTCTTGAGTGCGATTGACTGTTTTCTTAGTTATTTGAGTGCAACTGACCCTTTTCGGAATTTCTTGAATACAACTGACCCTTTCTGAAGTGTGTTGAGTGCAACTGACCCTTTTCTAAGTTTCTTGAGTGCATCAGACCTTTTTCTGAGTTTGTTGAGTGAAACTGACCCTTTTCGGAATTTCGTGAATGCAACTGACTCTTTTCTGAGTTTCTTGAGTGCATCAGACCTTTTTCTGAGTTTCTTGAGTGCATCAGACTTTTTTCTGAGTTTGTTTAGTGCAACTGACCCTCTTCGGGGTTTCTTAAGTGCATCAGACGGTTTTCTGAGTTTGTTGAGAGCAACTGACCCTTTTCTAAGTTTCTTGAGTGCATCAGACCTTTTTCTGAGTTTGTTGAGTGCAACTGACCTTTTTCGGGATTTCTTGAGTGCAATTGACCGTTTTCTAAGTTTGTTGAGTGCCACTGACTCTTTTGGGAATTTCTTGAATGCAACTAACCCTTTTAGGAGTATGTTAAGTGCAATTGACCGTTTTCTAAGTTTGTTGAGTGCAACTGACTCTTTTGGGAATTTCTTGAATGCAACGAACCCTTTTAGGAGTGTGTTAAGTGCAACTGACCCTCTTCGGGGTTTCCTAAGTGCATCAGACGCTTTTCTGAATTTGTTGAGTGCAACTGACCCTTTTCGGAATTTCTTGAATGCAACTACCCTTTTCTGAGTTTCTTGAGTGCAACTGTTCCTTTTCAGGATTTCTAGAGTGCAACTGACCCTTTTCGGAATTTCTTGAATGCAACTGACCCTTTCTGGAGTGTGTTGAGTGCAACTGACCCATTTCTGAGTTTCTTGAGTGCATCAGACCTTTTTCTGAGTTTGTTCAGTGCAACTGACCTTTTTCGGAATTTCTTGAATGCAACTTACCCTTTCTGGAGTGTGTTGAGTGCAACTGACCCATTTCGGAGTTTCTTGAATGCATCAGACCTTTTTCTGAGTTTGTTCAGTGAAACTGACCCTTTTCGGAATTTCTTGAGTGACTAACACCCGACTGCTTTTAGCCCATCGAGTTGTTCATGATGCTCTTTAAATCGCTACACAAACAAACAAACAAAGAAAATCCTACTGTTGTATTTCGTGCTCAACTTTTGACGGGTAGCGCATGACGCAACAATCCTTTCACGCAAGGGAAGACAACGATTTTCCTGGCCTGCGACGTAATAATACATTTTATGATGACTTCATTCGAATCAGAATTATTACAGAACTTATGCGAGATCGGACCGATTTTAGTAGCGTAGCTTTTCGAGCAACGTGATGCTGTGTAAGACGTGAGAGATAATAGCTTGGAGCTCATAAATCGAGTCTGTGAATGATGAACTTGCGAATAACACAGAGCACAAAACGCATGTTGTGTGCAGTCATCAGTAAAAGTGAAACGGAAAGGGTTTGATTGATATGCAAGAGAAAGAGCCTGGATGACAGAAGTGATTGATTGCACAAGTACACCTGCATTAATCGAAAATGCATCGGGATAAAGTATCAGCACAGCGCGTATAAGATTAACGGAAAGCGATGAAGAGAGTTATGGACAGACTTGTGTCAAGACTGTATGGGTGTAGTTTATTTGAAACACTCTAATGCAAGAGATACACAAAACAGTATGTAATAAATCTGCCCTCGATGACGAAAGCGGAAGAATGAAGATTTTCCAATTTCTTCTGAAAGACGACCGTCTTCAAACTTATGAGAAATCCTATTCTTTGTAATGTAATACAACGGCCGTTCCATAAAAACTGAGTGCAAAATCACACAAAATGAAGATGTTTAGGTACAGCAAAATATGTTACTCTTTCTCAAACATCGCTCCGTCCACTTTTCAAAGCATGTGGCAAAGGCATTTGGTGGAAGCTACTTTAGCGACCCCTGTACAGCTTGAATAACGTCAGCACCTGTGATGAATGTTGCGCCACGGAACTTCTCCTTCATTGGGGGAAACAACCAGAAATCGCAAGAGGCGAGATCAGGACTGTAGGCAGGCTGTGGCATGATTTCAATATTGCATTTTGTAAAAAACTGTTGACCACAAGCAGGCGTTATCATGGTGTAGGGTCCACTTGTCCACCATTTCCGTTCGCTTAATCGATATGTGTCGTCGCAGACGCTTCAAGACTGAAATGCAATTAATAAATCTGTCCTCGATGACGAAAGCGGAAGAATGAACATTTTCCAATTTCTTCTGAAAGACGATCGTCTTCAAGCCAATGAGAAATCCTATTCTTTGTAATGTAATGCTGTACAGGGTCGCTAAAGTAGTGTTACGAAGATTTAATACAGGGTTTTAGGATTTCATATAAAATCTCAAAATGCAACCTTTTTTCATCTCGTGACCCCATTCCTTTGTTTCCCTAAAGCGTGAGAGAAATCTCTCAGAGTCAGTTCCCCATTAGACACCGGATGCACGGTTATTTGCTAAGACGACATTTTCTCTATGCTTAGTATTTGCACTTTGTATGTTGAATGGAGATTAACTCTATCGCGCCTCTTCTGATGCTTTACAGATTTCAATTTCAAGGCTGCCGACAAATGCAATAGCCCCTCACATTTTACTTTGAGGCTTAAGATTTACCGAGGGCGGTGTGGTTCTTTCTCACGGGGAATTTTAGGATATGCTTAAAGACATTTTTTGGGAGACAGGGGAGAAGGAGGGGAGAAGACAGAGGTCTCTAGGTTTAGGAAGCTAGCGGTCACGAAAAGTAGGACGAGGTGATTGCCCCACGGTAAGCTGGGAGGTCTTAGGTGGACCGGGAGGTCAGGGGATTTCACGACAGCGCGAGAGATGAAGGAAAGCAGGACTTAAGAAAAAAGGAATTGCAGTTTTAAAGATGAGAATTAGGAAATATAGCACAGCTAACGGACAACCTTTTGCAGGCAATTAAATGAAGAAAAGAATAAAAGTTTCTTAGACATATTTACGAATCTCAAGAATTATTTGCATACAATTATTATCATTTGGTTATTACGTGTTAATTACTATCATCATCAACCACTACGGAGTTATTAGCAATTACAAGTCAACAACTAGAATAAAGATAAAAAAGAACTCGTTAACAACTAGAGTAAAGATAAAAAAGAACTTGTTAACAGTAGCTTCCACAAAATGCCTTCGCCACATGCTTTGAAAAGTAGACGGAGCGATGGGACCGTTGCGTATTATCCGAGGAAATTGCATTTGAAATGCAATATCCAGCATTGAAAATAATTTGTGCTCAAACGGCACGCTAATAGACTACACACTTGTGATCGAAGAAAATTATCATCATCGCCTTCCCAGATGATTCGGTTCGGCGGACTTTTTTTCGGAGGAGGCGATCCTGTTTGTTTCCAGACATTCGTTGCGCGCTTCGTGATGGAGTCGAAATAGTGCACCCATGTTTCATCGGGAGTTATTACTGTGTTTAGAAAGTTTGGTTCCTTTTCAGTCATTTGATTCCACTCATGACACACCTGAACTCTGGCTAACAATTGTTCTGTCTTCAGGTGACGAGGTACCCATGTGAAACACACACGACGCAGCAGTAATTTGTCACGTAGAATGCAGAATGCCGAAGTTTTTGAAATATTGATTGACGTCGCTATATGTCTGTATCCGACATTCGTCGATCTTCTTGTAGGATTGCACAAACAGTTTTAACAATACGCTCTGTAACAACACTTTCAGGTCGACCAGGCCTAGAAGCGAGTTCTGCCGACAAACGCCCTTTTTTGAAATCATGGTGCCAATATCGTTGACTCACCCAAGCATTTATCTTTGTAAGCTTTTTTCATTAAGTCACGTGTTTCTGGTGCCATTTTACCCAAGCGATAGCAAAATTTTATCGCACAACGCATTTTACTTCTTAACTCTGAATCAATCTCGCCTCCTTAGGTGTATGGCGAAATGCCCGTATCTTAAACACCTGCGCAATAACAAAACCAGAATCGTCTGCCAAGGCTAAATAGCTGTTGCCATGCATACTTCCTTAGTTCAGTTAGTGGTTATTTCCCCCCTTCGTACTGTTGCCAACTCAGAAAAAATTACTCTCTGTTTTTATGGAACGGCCTTTGTATATTAAATCATCCTAATATATAATCTTACTAGAGCCTTCCTCCTTCTGCTCCGTGCCACTTTTTATGTCGTCATAGCAACAACCGAAAAACAAATGTTTGTGACGTCCTGCTTAGCTTTTCGTGTTTTCGTGTAGGGGACGTCATCCCCTACAAGCGCACAGTCCACGCGTATACCACTTTGTTTTGTTGTCATAACAACAAAGAACACAGGCCGCCCCGGTGGCGCAGTCGTCTAAGTGATGGCCTGTGATGATTCGTCCGTAAGGGGTCCGGGTTCGCATCCCGGTGACGTATGGATGTTGTGTTTGTCTTACGGCACTGGCTCTCTCCCTTCCCTGGAACCAGTGACCCAAAATTAGTGACGGGCGACTGCTTGTAGCCCATTGAGTTGCTCACGGTGGTCGTTAAACCTCCAATACAAAAAAAAAAAAAGAACACAGCTGCTGGTGTGACGTCATCTAATTCGAATTATTCTCACATGACGTCAGACGTCAGAGATGCGTTACGTCAAAGAATTCCGCGTCCTGCAGCGGGAATCGAATCCGTGTCTCCCGGATAGCGCCCGAGTATGCTAACTTTGAAAGTATGCTAACATCGAGCATGATTCATTGAAAGTATGTGCTCGTTGTGTACCACGTCACCTAACAACTGAAATGAAGAAATCAAGACTTGAAACATGCCAAAGGTTGCTTGCTCGCTATGAAAAATACGGAAGTGATTTTCTTCAAAGCATTGTGACTGGTGATGACAGTTGGGCGCACCATAATGACCCAAAAATGAGAAATCAATCGCTGGAATATCGACATTCATCTTCTGCTTGAGCGAAAAAATTCAAAACTCAAATTTCTGCCATACGCGCATGCTCAGTGTGTTCTGGGACTACAGAGCAATTATTCTTCATGAGTACACGGTTAAAGGTACGACTGTCAACTCTGAGAGCGTCCGGCATAGCTTAAAAAAGTTAAAGCAAGGGAAAAAACGCTTCTCGAGAACAACACCCACCAGATGTATACTGGGACAGATCGATCAGAACAGATAACACCATCCCCCAAAATCTTCCCAATATCGTCCTGGTCAATAAAAAGGAAATACGTGGAGAAAATGCAAACAGACGAAAACATCGCTCAGTCCATGTTATTATTAACAACGCATAGCACCTGAAAAATTGTTTTTCCGACACCGCTGGGATTGAACCCAAGAACTCTCGATAAATAGCCGAGTGCGTTCGCTTTACGCCACACGTACACAACACATGAAAGTCTCTGACAAACACAATGAACTGCAAGGAAATCTTTTGAACAATCAAATGACAATAACGCAAAACATTGTACATCAAGAAGTCTTTCGTGATCTTTTATTTAACACCATTTTTATTACCTAAATTTTTACATTGTAAGATATTTAACATATTGTGACCGTCATATGACGGGTTAAAATCTATTAACACACACTATACTGACAAAAGTCACCGGACACCTAGAAGAGAAACACAACATAGCATTTATTGACATACATTAGTACGGTGTCGGTCCACCTTTGGCCTTAAGGCATGCACTGACCCTTCGAGACATGTTTTCGACAAGGTTTTGGAACACAGCTATAGATATGCGCTTCCATTCAGTACATAATGCTGCCGCTAACTCTTGCTTCGTAGTAGGCATTGGTTCCAAATTTCTTACGCGGCGCTCTAATTCATCCCATAACTGCACTATGGGATTAAGATCAGGGCTCTGTGCCGGCCAGTCCACACAAGATACGGAATTATCGTCAAACCACGCAGTAACAGTCCTTGCTGTATGTCTCCGTGCATTATTCTGCTGGCACCAACAAGGCTCGGTTCCATAGTATTGTCACAGAGTTGGTAGGGCATAATTGTCCAGAATATCGAGGAAGACGTGCTGGTTAACAGGTCTGTCCACGATAACCAATGTGCCGGGACCACACCACGAAAAGCACCCCCACACGAGTACACTCCCAGCTCCGAACTTGACCGTAGGAACAGTAAGCACACTGTGGTAAAGAGCGTTTCCCCTGGCTGCCGCCATACCCACACGCGGCCATCAGACTGATGGATCGTGTGTCTGGATTCATCAGTCCATAGGACCCGTTTCCATTGATCTACGGTCCACGATAGATGCTCTTTGCACCATGCGCGTAGCATTCCGAGTGGAGATGAAAGGCTTATGAGTAGCCGCACGACCACGGTAACCCATGGAATGAAGTTATCTGCGAATGGTACGTGTACATACCGAGGTTCCAGCATTTTTACTCACCTATACACTGAGGTCTTGTGCAGTACTCCGTCGATTAGCTGTTACGACTCTCCTGAGACTTTGACGTCCTCTATCACTGATTTTCTTTGGTGTGCCGGTACGTTTTGCTGCTTTAGGCACGCCATGTGTCTTCCACTTATTCAGTACATCCAAAAAAGTTGACCTGGGTATGATTAAACACCTCTCGGTTTCTCTTATGAACAACCCACTAATACATGTATAACACCCAACAATCTTTCCTTTCTCAAAGTCAGTTCTTTCTCGCCGCGACATTTTCACTCAACCTCACAGTGCGATATGATCGCGGTCAGATGCAGGCTTGTTTTTATATCGTTTGCAGCTGCACAGCGCATCTTAACAGCGCAGCGGATTCGCTCGTTTGCTTTTGAAGGAGTGTCTGGTGACTTTTGTCAATATAGTGTATATAATAGGCTTCTGTCATGGGAATATTACGAACATTTTGATGTTGGTGACTTATCTTATAGACAGCCCATTAATAATTCAACCGTTTATTATAGTTGTGTATATGTATTTTACGTTTCATGTTATAAAAATTTCAGTCACAGCTTTTTCACCCGTGCATGGCACGGGCTATGAACTAGTTCTGTAATAATGACGCAGGGGAAACCTAATCTTCGTAACGGCATTGTTTCCATCTATAAAACTACTGTAAATCTGTTCTTAAAAATTCTCAGATGCACCTCAATTGATTCATACCAAATTTTGAAATAGGAATAGTGGGAAGACAGAATTTGCAGTTCCAAAGAACTTATAATTTACGCAGAATACATATCCACAGTATTCCCTTTTTCAGAGGAATAGCATTTTTTCCTCTTAGTAGATATCGCAGGAGAGTGCCAAAAAATCTTGGTTTAACCGCTGGCGTAGATCTTTAATGAGTTTTAAATGTACTCATCTTCTCGCCGATTTCAAATCTTTTACATACCGAAAAAAGTTTTTTTCTCCTCTAGAGGACAAAAAGTTTGACTGGCAGATAAGGAGAAAATGGGGAGATTTGCGAAGGACGAGCAGAGAGATAGAATATCTTCTAGGATGTCGAGGAAGGTGTGAAGTAGAATTGATAAGGAGTACGGGATGCGCAAGTAATATCTCTTCATTTTTTAGAATGGTAAACCTAGAAATATTTTAGGGGACCGACAGCTTCAGGACGCTTTCATTTGGAAAAAGAACTGTGATCAGTGTGCGCAGGAAAACAAATTCACGTAAACTTTACTAAAAACAGTACTCCTTGTTACAGTTATACAGGGTTACAAGGAAAGTCCTGGATCAAGCCAATATCTCACGAACTATGGTAGTTAGCGATTTACTTCTTGTGCAGTAGTATAGGAAACCCCCTATGACGCACACAATAACATCACGAGGGATCCCATTGGCACCCTTTTGAGGGGTTGAGGGGGCTATCTCAAGTCAATTACAAACTTGTTCTTCGAGGTAAAAATAGCACATGAATGTTTTTGTTCCATAACAAAAGATGGAAGGCGAACGGAAATGTGACCCCAAGAAAATCACAACATCCAGAAGCAACGACTGAGTATTTAGACAAGAACTTATTACTTAGAACTTATCTAAACTGGTAAGTTCTAAGTAAATGAAAGCACAAAGGAAAAATTTTCCTGCAAACGTTATCAACAGTTCTTGTTCTGAAGTAAAACGCAGTCCCTTGACAAATTCAATATCAGACCTTGATGTCCAATAGAGTAAAAAATACACTGAGACAAGGAGAAATGGCATAAAGTGGCAAAACACTCAGCCAATAGGAAGACTGTATGCACATCTAATTGACTTGCGTACGTGGCAAAGCTTTCGACTTCCTGTCACTGGTTCACGAAGTGTTGGCATACCGACCACGCATATCATTTTTGTATTCTGACGACGGAGCAGAAAGCACATTTGAAATCCATGCAAATATGCTTCGGACATCGAATAGGAGTCATCGCTCTTTCCACGGTTATAAGTGAGTCACGGAAAAATTCTCATCGGCAGCCAACTGGAATCGAACCCAGGGTCTTTCAGTTATGCGCCGGACATGCTTCCATTACAGGTGGCGGCCGATGATAATTTTTCCTTGACTCACTTATAAACATGGAAGGAGCGATGATTTCTATTTGATGTTCTTAGTCCACGTCAACTGTGAATTTATTATGCTTCGGACACAGCGACGCAGGTAGCTTTCCGCTTTTTTCGCATTTTTTTTTTTTTTTTTTTTTTGGTTGGAGGTTTAACGACCACCGTGAGCAACTCAATGGGCTATAAGCAGTTGCCCGTCCCTAATTTAGGGTCACTGGTTCCAGGGAAGGGAGAGAACCAGTGCCGTAAGACAAACACGACATCCATGCCTCACCGGGATTCGAACCCGGACCCCTTTCGGACGAATGATCAGAGGCCATCGCTTAGACCACTGCGCCAGCGGCGGCTTTCGCATTTGGAGAATCCCCTTCCATCTTTTGTTGTGGGACAAAAAGCATTTATGTACTATTTTTGCCTCGCTGAACGAGTTTGTAATTGACTTTTTCGCCCCATCTGCAAATGGGGCGCGATAGCCCCCTCACCCCCCAGAAAACGTGGCCATGGAATCTTTTGTGGTGTTATTGCGTGCGCCATAGGGGGTTTCCTATACAACTGCACAAGAAATAAATCGCTAACTGCCATAGTTCGTGTGATACTGGCATGATCACGTACTTTCCTTGTAACCCTGTATAGATCAGTTATTGTTATTATTGAATAAAATATGTGAATTTACTGTATTAGAAACTTTTATTCAATACCGGGTTGGATCACCTTTAATCCGAACTATACAGATCTGTAGGATGTATGCGGTTTTGCATAGATATGGACTGCATCCGCGTTGGCAACATACCAGGCGTTCCCCAGAGAGTCCATTAATTGGCTCAGACTTAATGGAAGAGGATATTGCCCTTGGATCTGTTTCTCTAACATGTCCCATATGCACAGTCGTATTAGAATAATATGACCTTCCCCAGAATCACAGTGTACCCGTCCAGGGGCGTCACAGAGTGCACATTACACGGTCGACCACGCGGAGATATAAGCGGCCAGCGAGGACAGATGAGCCATAGTGCGTAACTCGATCACAATCGGCAGAGGTAGTGATTTGATGGACGTCCAAAAAAGGAATGATCATCGGCTACCGCGCCACGGGTGAAAGCATCTCCGAAACAGTCGCCTTCGTGGGCTGTTTGCAAGGTGCTGTAGTAAGGGTGTACCAAGAATGTACCGCTGGCACACCGAGTACCTCCCGACGACATAACTGTGGAGCCCCAAGGCCATCCAACTCAGAGGAAAACGTTGCTCCCCAAATGCCATCCATTCCAGAGGAGAACGTCGCCTCCGTCGACTGGTAAAGGGCAATCGACGCACAACAGTGTAGCAATTGGCCACGCAAATGAGCGCTGGGGCACCCAGGTGCATGTTCCAGATAACAGTAGAGAAAACCCTGTTACGCACGGGTCTCCATAGTCGAAGCTGCGTCAAGGCGCACAAGTTAATCCAGGTCCATCGGCAACGACTCCTGCAATTCCCATTGGACTACCGTGATTGGACAATGAAAGAGTGGGAAAATTTTGCTTTCTCTGACGAATCGAGGTTCCTACTACATGATGGCCGGTGGGAGTAGAACGATAACCAACACCAGGACATGCTTATCGGTCAAGTACAGGCCGCCGGTGAGAGTGTACATATCTGAGGGATGTTTTTCGGGTATGACCTGGGACCTGTGATACCATACAATGGGTCCCTGAATGCCAATGGCTTCCTGTCCATCCTCGCTGACCACATGCATCCCTTCATGTTGGACGTTTACCCTGGTGGTGATGGTGTCTACCAACAGCACAACGCGCCCTGCCACGTTGCTAAGGTGGTGCGTGACTGGTTCCAGGAACACGACAGTGATCTCCCGTTCACCTTTGTCCGGTGAAATTGCCCGACCACAATCCCATAGAGCACTTATAGGACTATTTGGATCCACATGCTCGGCGTGCCAACACACAACCACGTCATCTCTGAGACCTCCGTGCTCTGTTGAAGTCCGATTGGGCACGTGTGCCTCGGGCAACCTTCCACGGTCTCATTGTGTCCATGCCACGCACGTGTCTCGCCGGTGTCATTATCGCCAAGGGTGGTTATTCTCCTTATTAGGTAGGTGTTCATATTATTCTGATACGACGATGTATTATCAATGGAGCTCAGTTCAAGGCTTTGAGGTGTCGAGGGAAGTTTGTGAAAGTCGCTGTCGTGCCAGCTGAACTACTGCTGATCACATCTTGCGCTATGGACAAAAGCATTGCCGTTCATGAAACAGCCGTCACCTGCTTGATAAAAAAGTTAACATTGCAGGATGGATTCGCTCAACAACAATGTCCATATAATCCCTGGAGGACACCCGACCTTCCAGCAACATCATGTGACCGGTTCCGTACCACAAAACGTGCCCCGCACCATGACACCACCTCAGAACCTTCAGTTGTGTTTAAAAGGCAAGCTGCGCCGATTGCTTCATGGGGCTCCCACCAAACTCTCTGCCTACTGTCGGTACATCAGGGAACCAGCTAAGTATTAGTAGAACGTACCCCGCACCATGACACCACCTCCAGAACCTTCAGTTGTGTTTACAAGGCAAGCTGGGCGTATTGCTTCATGGGGCTCCCACCAAACTCTCTGCCTACTGTCGGTACATCAGGGAACCAGCTAAGTATTAATAGAACGTACCCCGCACCATGACACCACCTCCAGAACCTTCAGTTGTGTTTACAAGGCAAGCTGGGCGTATTGCTTCATGGGGCTCCCACCAAACTCTCTGCCTACTGTCGGTACATCAGGGGAACAGTTCCGTTTTATTAGAACGTATCCCACACCATGACACCACCTCCAGAACCTTGAGTTGGGTTTAAAAAGCAAGCTGGATCCATTGCTTCATGGGTCTCCAGCTGAACTCTCTGCCTACCGTCGGTACAGAGCAAAGTGAAACGCGACGCGTCGGGCCACATGAATTTTTTCCCAGTCTTCCAGTGTCCAGTCATGGTATTTTTGATACCACTGTATGCTGTTGAAAAATTTGTAGTGGTTACTTTTGCTCCAAAACTAGTACACGAGCTGTACCAGTTTTGGAGCAAAAGTAAACCATTGTGTGTTACATGCAGCATAGATAAACATGGTGCAATGTGTACATTTTGGCCCCATTTAGGTTGGATACTACAACATGGAGTACAATTGCATCATGTTTCTGTGCATTTAATGCGTTACACAGTAGTCCACCTTTGCCAAAAAAGTGGTGCAGCTCGTGTAAGCATCACTTTTTGGTATAACCTAATGTGAAATTTTTAACATGTAGACGAAGTTTCCGATTCTTCTCAGAAATCAGTATCTTCCGTATTGACATGCTACTACCAGTACCGATGTTCTTCAATCCCCTGTCCATAATTCACTGAGGGGCGGGAGCAGCCTTCATTGAATACTTTGATCAATTGCTGCACACAGGGTCCTGTTTCTCCGTACAAGCCTGCTCAGACGGCTGCGATCTCGTTCCGGTCCGATTGTCCTTGCGCCACAGGTACGCCTCTTAGACAAGGAATGTGGGCTATTTTCCCACTGATTAAAGACCCGGAATATCTCACCTCTTGAGAAACCAGTTGTTTTCAAAATCGTTGCTTTAGCCAGAGGGGCACTCACAATAAGCCACTTATGGAGCTCAGAAAATTCCTTCGTTTTTCGTACGTCTTTTGTAAAAAGGATCGTGCATACGTTACCGGTTTTTCCGTCTGTCCGTCCGTCTGTGTACAGACACCATATCTTTGCAACTATTAGTCCGATTAGAACAAGTCTTTTTCCATTGGGAAGCCTGAAATGTGTAAGAGATAATCCCTAACATCGTTTTTTTTATTTGTCAGCACTCTAATGTAATTTCGTTGCTAGAGGGCGTAAATGCAGATGATATCGAATTCAAAATACATTTTATTCTATACATTTGCTTCTAAATATCCGACTGAAAAAATTATTTTAGCTTTCGATTCCATTTATATTGAAGACTATTTTAGCTATAGTCTCTTTTTTACGCTTTCCAAGCTGATGTCTCGCACGTTTATCTGCATTGTGTCATCCTTCTTCCACTACTCCATCTTGCATTTTCCATAGCTCAACGTTCAGCCACAACTCATTTTCCTTTCGATGCCTATAAGACCCTCTTCCTGCAGGTCTCTCCGCCAGTCAAGCTTCCACCCATCTGCTCATATATTTTCATCCTGCTGAAACACGTCATCTACGTATTTCATCAGCGCTACCGAGATATCTCATCTCCTTATACCATCCACCAAGCTTCTGTGGAACTACTGTGCCACTTTCGGGAGCGTCTCCTCTCAAGACTTCGTCTAGAGAACCTTGTGGCCGTTGCCCAACAGAGAGAACAAATTTCCATTCCACCTGGTCTCCGGCCGCTTCCTGGTTCGCCGGCATGCCAGCGACGTTGCAACTGACTGTCGGCAGTTCATAACCTCGATTCTGCTAGCTCTGTTGAACTTCAGTTCAACGTGCATGCTCACCATTAGTTTTTGGAATCAAACTTCAACATAAAGCTTATATCTTCTAACAAATGTGAATAGAATATGCACCATGCTGTACAAATGTATATAGTCTTACTTGTCTACCCTATGATTATCATAATTTCTCCCAATACTAAGACATCCTAATTCTGTTTGCCTTAGGTTTCACATTGTCTACTTTGTCACCTACAGTTCTCCTTTTGCACAGTGCTTCATTATTATATTCTCGTTCTGTTATTTGTCAGCACTCTAATGTACTTATGCTCCGAGACGAAATGTTCCGACAGTCCCTTTTATTGTTCTTGTGCAAAATGTCTGCACCCCTTACCACGAGGCTCCTTTGTGAATCAATACATCGTGCTGTAAATAATGTACATAGAATTTAGAGTTTGTATATTTTACCGTACAATATATGTATCAGGACGCCCATGTTCGCCTGCTGAACCCAACCTTGTTAATAAAATTGTGTTGAACTGAACTGAAGAAGCGTATATGCTACAGCCTTGTCCGTCCGTCCGCACGATAACTCGCGTAAAAATCGTTCGATTTCGATGAAATTTTAATATGTGATAGGGGACCACCTGGGGACGAACCCTTTTGAAAATGGACGAAATGGGGTCAAAGGTCAGGACATAGGAGCGGAACGCATTCCATTGCCCTTATGCGTCATAACTTGCGTAAATATGGATCGATTTCGATGAAATTTTTGCATGTCGTAGGAGACCACCTGGGGACGAACCCTATTGAAAATGGCTGAAGGGTCAAAGGTCAGGACGAAACCTTTTAAAAATGCTGTGGGGTCAAAGGTGATGACATAGGAGCGCATGCATTCCATTGCCTTTATCCGTCATAACTTGCGTAAATATGGTTCGATTTCAATGAAATTTTAGTATGTGGTAGGGAACCATCTGTGGACGAACCTTATTGAGAATGGACGAAATGGGGTCAAAGGTCAGGACATAGGAGCGGGATGCATTACATTGACCTTATGCATCCTAACTTGAGTAAATAAGGTTCGATTGCGATGAAATTTTAGTATGCCGTAGGAGACTACCTAGGGACGAATTCAATTGAAAATGTATGTAATGAGTGGGATCCATTCTATCGCACTTATGCGTCATAACTTACGTAAAAATGCTTCGATTGCGACAGAACTTCAGTATGTTGTTCCGGAGATATACTGAACTCGTTATATAAAATCATGCAATGTATTGATTATAATCAATGCATTGCATGATTTTACTAACTTGTTCAAGTTATGAATAGATTTTCCGCTAGTGGGCGTAAAAGTAAGGAGCATTTTCCCGATATCTCTGCTCCCAAAAGTTCGATTTGAAAAATTCTGTCTGCAGAAGATACAGCTCTTGATGGGAAATCTTTTACCTATAATTTCGAATTCTTAGGAAAAATGGTTTGGCCACCAGGTGGGCGTAAATGTGTTAATTTCGGTTTCTGATATATTTACAGCAAAATCTGAGCTTCCAAAATCTCGATTGTAAAAATGTGATAGTAAATCGATGCCACTCCCGTCGATGAACCTTTTCGGAATATTTTCTTCTTAAAATAATGCATGGTTTATCCGCCAGGGGCGTAGATATATATCTTATTTTTGTCGATGTCTCTGCTTCTAAGAGTCCAATTTGAAAAATTCCTTCTTTGTTGGATAGCGTTTCCGGTGCGAAATAGTTTCCATAAAATTTCAAAATTTGCAAGTAATTGATAGACTTTCCGCTAGGGGACGTAAAGGTAAATTGAGTTTTCCCTGATATCTCTGTTTCTAAAACTCCTATTTTAAAAATTCTTTCTTCACCGAATACACCTCCTGACGGGAAATGCTTTGCATATAATTTACAATATAAAGAGTGGTTTGGCCACCAGGGGGCATAAGTGTTAATTTCTGCTTCTGATGTATTTGCAGCAAAATCTGAGCTCCTGAAAACTCGATTGAAAAAAATATTTCATGGACCGATACCGCTCACATCGAAAAACTCTTTGAATATTCTTTCTGCTTAAAATAATGAATGGTTTTTCCGCCAGGGAGCGTAGATGCATATCTTATTTTTGTTGATATTTCTTCTTCTAAGATTCCGATTTGAAAAATTCTTTCTTCGTTGGAGAGCGTTTCCGCTGCGAAATGTTTCTCATGTAATTAAAATTTTCTTCTTAACGCACAAGTTTGCCACCAGAGGGCGTAAGTTCACGTTTCCGTTTACAGCAGTATCTGCGTAACAAAAACCCGATTGGAAAACTTCTTCCTTCGTTCAGATACTACTAGTTATGCAAATTCTGGGTGGGTATTTTCTTACCAAAATAATACACAATTTCGCCTCTAGAGGGCGCAAATGTTTAATGTTTTCCTCAATAACTCTACTTCTGAATGTGCGATTAAAAAAATTTAACACCGGACGCCATTTACCTTACTGTACGCCATTTGCTACAGTAGAGATGTGGAACATTATCCTCTTTAAATAATGCAAAGATTTCCCGTTAGCTACGTAAAGGTCGAACTTTTTTTTTTTTTTTTTTTTTTTTTTTCGTGATCTCAGTTTTTGGGAGACGTATTTGATATTTGAAAAGTTTTATTTTTTTTAAGCATAGCATATACAGAATATTTTTCGCCGGTTTTTAACTTTCAAAATTCTTCCGCTAGGAAACGTAGACTTATATCATGTTTCCTTCTGCATTTCTCCTTTTCACTGTTCGATTCGAAAAATCTTTTTTTTTTGTCTGATACCTTCCTCAAGGGGAAGTGCACATTGCAGAGACATCATTTCAGCCGCTGAAAATGATCCAAGCTTCTTAAAATCGATTGTTACAGGTGATCAAACATGGTGTTTTCAATATGATCCTAAAACAAAGCTACAAAGTGCGGAATGGAAGTAAAAAAACTCGCCACAAGCCAAAAAAAACAAGAAAAGTTCCATCGAAAATCAAAACAATGCTCATTACATTCTTCGATAGTAAGGGTATTATCCACAAAGAATTTGTTTCAAGTAGACAAACAATTACTGGTGAGTTATATTTAAATGTTTTGAGGCGTTTGAAGGGCAGAATTCGCCGCATTCGTCCAGAATATCGGGATGAAAACAGTTGGTGTTTGTTGCACGACAATGTACCCAGTCATACCTCACTACTTGTTCGCAGATTTTTGGCGAAAAATAACGTCTGTGTGTTGAATCATCCACCGTATTCGCTTGATTTAGCACCCTGCGACTTTTCTTTATTCCCAAAACTTAAAATGACGTTAAAAGGGTGTTATTTTGATGATATTTCGCCCATACAAACAGCTTCAACGCGTGCTTTGGAGGCAATTCTGCAAAGTGAACTGGAACAGGCATTCGAATCATTATTAAATCGCTGTAACAAGTGTATTGAAGCCGGAGGGACTTATTTTGAATAACAAACCAAAACAAATTATAATTTCTTGTTTCTATTTCATTTTACAGACGCAGTCTTAAAAATTCTTTGCCACACTGTGTAGGATTTATGGGGGTTTTTTTGTGTGTGTGTGTGGTAGTAATAGTAGTGTGCGGAATGTGGTTCAGGAAAGAGCATTTCAGAGGCCCCATAGGGGTTGTAGTTAAGGGGTTGGTGGTGGGGATATTGTTGTTTATTGCGTAGGAGTTGTTTTCGCATGAACTTGTAACTTTACGGAACTAACGGCTTTTTTTAGAAGAAATAAAACATATGAAACACACACCCAAAAAATATGTGTAAGAGTTTAAACTCCTGATCATCATCAACAACAACAATCATTCTATTGTCAAATGTAGGTTCCACAAGCAGGGGCGTATATGAAAATCACTTGCGCCCGCCTTCCCTCGGCAACAAAATATCTTCGAGGCCCTTCTGCGAAAATCTGTTGGTTTTCAATTACAGAAATTTTTAAATTCCATATTATTAATCAGGTTGTACGGGCCTTTTAATAATTCAAACTCTTTGGAGCCTATTAGTACTTTTCGTAAAACCAAAATCGTTACACTTTATTGCGTGTAACGCCCATGTACACGTTGTGATTCTAATCATTGCCCAAGTTTTATATCAATGCAAAGTATTACAAAACACTTTTTCCATAGTTAATCAAATCATTCAAATTTTATTCTTTTAGAGGACTGGGACCGGTCTCTTTGAAATGCCTCACGAGCACACGTAAAACACGTAAAGACCGTGTGTTAGTGTCTAATGACCATTCCCGATTTTAACGAAAACACAGAATATAAGTAAGCAAATAAAAAGAAGTAACAATTAAGAATTATGGCACAAAAAGAGTAAGCTTACTTAAATCATTTGCTATTGAATATATAAAAAACACATTTAACATAATGTCACAATGTTTTGCACATAGTAAAATTATTTTCTTTTGACTCTGAGATAAAAACAAATGACGCAGGTCTTTGGTTTTTTTTCGTTCCCGAGAAGAACACCCTTTAGCTCATTATATTCTGAAGGATTCGTAGTTCTGTTCAAACAAGTGTATAATGTATAACGCCTTATCTTCACTGATATAAAAGTTTCATATATTCAACTGAAATTCCATTCCCGTTCTCCTGTTAATATACATGTATAGGGGCTATGGCTGTGAAAAGTGGCCTCACCCGTCACCCTGTTTTTCTAAATTGAGGCGAAAATAATTTCAAGATTTTACTTATTTACTGAAAAAAAATTACCAAAAATTGCTTTTCTTTTTAATACTTCATATAAAGCTCCCATTAAATATTCCTGGCTGTTTCTTTAACCAGTTTCATATGAAGTTTCCGCAAAATTTTTGAAAAATCCTTCTACTGAGGCTATAGGTCCTCTTAGCCGTGAGACCTCCTAGCACTGCGGGGTTGCGAGGGCTATCAGTACGCCCATGTCCACGAGTCTCTTCTATAATTTTCTGTCTTGATGACTTCCTTTCCATGTTATGCTTTCTAATTTCATTCGTACTCTCCTACGTGCTCTTCTTCTGGGTCGTCTCTGTTCCTAACTCCATTTGTACTCAGTGTTTCTTTCAGGCATACATCCAGGGGGGCGAAGCCCTCCCGGAAACGACCCCCCCCCCCTGGAGACATTTTACGTTACCGAGCCAAATTTTAATAAATTCAGGCTATAATGAAAAAGGAAGTTTCGTTCCTTTTTTTGCTACAAATATTTCTTCAATTTTATGTTTTTTTAATATTTGTTCAAATGGTACTAGTTATAGTTTATTTTATTAAAAAGTGTATTACGACGCATGGTATTCTTCAAAATATAATAAGTAGACTAATCATACCAAATTGTCTGGGAATCGTGATTCAGGAAGAAGAGTGCGTTGAATGCATTTTAATAGACCGTATGCATTGACGTCACGAAACCGCGGTTCGCGTCACTTTTTCGTCTGCTGCTTCCTTGCAGAACAACTGGTGTACAAGTGAGATCAAAGATGCATTGCATGGGCTACGTAAGTGGGTTATCTGGCGATCAAAAATAGCTTTATTCTGATAAATTAAAGTTATTGGGCAAGTGTGGTAACCCATGTGTAACTCCATACTCACTTTTCCTGAACAATATTGAGGTCTTGCCACGAATAGAACACGGCGATATTGTTAATTATTTCGGGGTTTTTTTTTTTTTTTTTTTTTGCACTAACGACTTCACTCTCGAGCAAATGAAATCGTGCAAGTCATTCATAGAGAAAGGTTAATTCCAGTCTAAAGATCTTCATAGAGTTTTTGTAGATAACGCATCAGTAAATTTTTGAACATACCTGTTACAAAATGTAAACTACGCAAAGTTCCTTCGTTTACGGTCATCAATGTCAACTCTGCTGATACGTGATAACCACAAATTTTGGCGTTTCTGAATATTTTTTTTATAATTCTGATCCCACTTCGTTCACTCAGATGGTAATCTATAACAGGCCACATCATTATCTCTCCCACTTCGGTTACCGTAGCCAAAAAGAGCACATAACACCATCTTTCTTAACGCTCCACAATGCAAATCCAAGCAGTGTTTGTACAGCAGTTGATCACCAGGGCTTCTGCTAGGATGGTTTACCTTGCTGTGACGTCATATGCATACGGTCTATAGATGAAAATTTCGAGCCTGAGGATTCCCCCCCCTCCTCCTTTAGTTGAAAAAAGTTTGTTATTCCTGAAATGTGTGAAGAAGTAATAACTATATCAGACATGTATATAGAATTTTTCTTCGGGTGGTGGTGGTGGGGGGGGAGCGAAAATAGAAAGTTTTTGAAATCCACCATCTGGAACAAAATCAGTTAATGAAAAATTGAAGAAAAATTAAAGCATTTTTTTTAGTGTAAGTCGATACATTTTTATTAAATTAAGGCATTTTTTTTCTAATGTAAGTCGCATTTTAACCAGAAAACCAAAAAAATGACACATTTTCCGGCCCTCTCTAAATGCGCCCCTGTGTTAGATATATAGTAATTACTTCTATATATAAAAATATAGTAGTTAAAATTATATATATATATATATATCAAATGGAAAACTTGCCCCCTCTAGGGTTCCCCCGGCAAAAAATCCTGAAAGAAACACTGTTCGTACTCTCCCGCGAGCTCTTGTTCTGGATCAATTCTGTTCCCAATTTCATTCGTACTCTCCCACGTGCTCTTCTTGTGGGTAATTTTTGTTCTTAATTTCATTCGTACTCTCCTACGTGCTCTTTTTCTGGGTTGTCTCTGTTTTGTGAAAACACAAGTTTTTACCGCGATGGACATCGAATCCGTGTTTCCCTCACTCCGGAGTAATTCGCTCTCCCAAATGAGCTACGCGGACAGAATATCTTGCTGCAGATATTTCGTCTTGACACATGTTTTCACTTGTGTAGTATGTCACATCATCTCCCTCTTATTTTTTATTTTTTTCTTGAAGTGAAGTAGGAATTTTTCATTAATTCCAAACAATGTGTGGAATAAACACCACACATTTTTCGAACAACTCAACGGCCAGTGGATCCATTTTCCACAATCGGGCGCCAATGTGAAAACACAAGTTTTTCCGTGTCCCCTCACTCCGGAGTAAGTCGCTCTCCCTACTGAGCTACGCGGACAGTATGTCTCGCTGCAGATTTGTCGTCTTGACAAATGTTTTCACCTCTATAGTACGTCACGGTTCCTAATTTCATTCGCACGCTCCTACGTGCTTTACTTCTTGATAATATTTGCTCCTAGTTTCATTCGTACTCTCCTACGTGCTCCTCTTTTGGTTCGTCTCTGTTCCTGATTTCATTCGTATTCTCCTACGTGCTCTTCTTCTGGATGATTTCTGTTTGTAATTTCATTCGTACGCTCCTACGTGCTTTACTTCTTGATAATATTTGCTCCTAGTTTCATTCGTACTCTCCTACGTGCTCCTCTTTTGGTTCGTCTCTGTTCCTAATTTCATTCGTATTCTCCTACGTGCTCTTCTTCTGGATGATTTCTGTTTGTAATTTCATTCGTACTCTCCAACATGCTCTTCTTCTGAGTCATTTCTGTTCCTCGGTATTGAGTCTGGTAAAGTCCAGACTCGATACCGAGGAACAGAAACAAAAGGAAGCACTTCTGAATTGCACTCTTATACAAGGAAGAGTGCAATTCAGAAGCTGCCAGTTTGTATGACATCGAACATGTGTACCACATAGAACAAATAGCGAACTTGATATAGGGCAGTCAGGGTATGATTTCCTTTCCATTGATGATTTTCTGTTGCTCATAACATTTCAGGAACCGCATAAAATTGAAGAGAATCAGTTTCTTGAACTTTCACTCTAAGAAAACTGCTAATCATTAATTAATATATTGTTTTAATTCGATTTGCATCGTGATATGAAGCAGTATTTTTTATTTCTATCTTATCATATTTTGAATTTCTCTGCATATTTTTAAAAACCTCCCATCATAAGAAACTATACCATTGAGATGTTATTTTGAGTTCTCGTGATACATAAAGAAAGGATCGATGATACGGAAATACAACGAAAAGAGGACAGTTTCCATAATCCATTTACGGTATGAAACAGCAGAAAGCTATTCTAAATTTCTCACGTGGTAGAATTCAAATTTTCTCCACCTTTGTCGAACGCTCCATTGGGGAGCGCCATAAATTAAATTACGTTCATTCTAATTTTATGCAAATCGACGGTTTCTTTTTTTCCTTTTTCTTTATTTCTATTCCACCCCCTTCTCTCGGAGAAAGAGGCAGAGGTTCATTGCATTAAAAGTTTGCGTCTCAGCCAAAAGAAAACGATAGAGGAGGGCACAGAAGAGAGCGAACGAGAAAGAGAGAAGAGAGAAAAGACGAAGAAACTAAAAGGAATTCATTCCCGAGTCTGAGTAACGCCATAATGCAAATGTGAATTCTCTCTCTCTCTCTCTTTCTTTCACCTTCTTTCGTTGCCAAACGGCGCTTTACTTATAATGCAAGATATTTAACTCCCTGCGACTCTGGAAGTTAAGATGCCAGATTGCCAAACGAAAGTGGCTGCAGTGATTCTCCTAAGATGCAGCAAGGAAACCGCTTGCGCTATGTCTTTCTCATTTCAGAAATTGTTGACTCGGTTGAAAATCCCGTCCTCGCTGATTTTTGTTTACCCGGGACGCTAGCAAACTTCATTTGCATTTGAGTTTAATATTGCATAAAACGCCATTAACGACGAGCAGACAAAATTAAGTAACTTTTCAGGGTTTTCTTAGCATGAGATTCTGAAAACACAGGGTAAATTAAAAGAAAAAGAAAAGATAGAAAGTAAGAAAAAAAAAAAAAAAAAGGTGGAAAAGGACGAAGATTTCGCAATCGGGCTCAGATTCTACGCCTTTGGCGTAAAAACTCTGTTTTCCATATTATGTTCATGAAAATGGAAGCAACGTTAAGTAAATCCTCTAAAGCTTAAATGCATTTCCAGTTCTACCAGTGTGATTCAAAAGTCATTTCCGTTTTTTGACATTTGACGAAAACGTGTGTAAATGTATAAATGTAAAATTTTGGAAAATATTAAAACTATATACAATCCGATTTATTGGCGTAGAAATATACAAACAAGCATTTCCAAGCTTTCGCACATCAACCAGATGAATTTTTCAAGGAAGGTGGACACATTTAAGTTGGGCCCATTAGCGATCTATGCTCTCGTTGGATCTTTCATTTGACGTCACTGTGGAGGCTCGGAGCGGAAGCAAAATACAGAGTTCACACGCAACTACAGGCAAAGACTAGAACTTAAAGTTTATATGAACAAAAGCTTTAAATTTTTTCACTTCGTCACGTAATTACTAAAGAAAAGAAAAATGTCCAGTTCAGAATGCATTCTTAACTGATATAATAGATTTACGCTCACCGTTTTTCATATGCCTTTGTGAAACAACATGGTAAGATATGAGATTTTTAACCAAAACTTAGATAAGGAATTTATATCGACAAAAAAAAAAAAAAAAAATTCCGCGGTGTTTTCTAATTTGCGCAGTTTAAATAACTAGCGTCAAAACTATTCTCATATATAGCGCATGAGACATAAAATTTAGATTTAAAATAAAGATTGTGTTGAATTATATATGAAATGAATCTGTTTCTTTTCGCTACCGAAATGTAGTCGACTTTCTTTTACACACGCCATTGCTTCTTTTTTAATCTCCATTTTACATTTCAAACTCGAAATGGCGAGCATTTTAAAAAATTCGGATAGAAATTATGCTTGAAATTTACGTAGAAAGTCCCTAAAATTTCGGTGATGCAACCTGTATATTTTTTATTCTCACTGCAGTGAATGAACGTTTTTGCTTAGAACACTGAACAGTTTTTCTTTTAAAAACATTCATTTCCGAATATTCGCAAACAGTTTTTTTAAAATAACGTTCATAATCTTCAGTAAAATGCTTAGAGAAAATTCTGGCATGTTTCGCACTGACAGTATCTTTTCGTTTACATTTGATTAACCATGTTCTGTGCAACATCTGATCTTTTGGGGAAGAGTGATGAATAATCCCAGTTCTTTTAGTTTTCTAATTCTGCGATGGGCACAGAGCAACGACACAATTACGCATCGTTCTTACGAAATAAGAGCAGAGAATGATGGGGTTATGAAGTTTTCTAGCAAACAAACACGCAGCAATACAACGATTTTTTTTTGTTACCACAGTAGTCATAACCCTTACCTTTTGTTATCACGTTAATTATTTTTACCCTATCACAATAAAAATATTACTGTCGATCACAAAGAACTGATGAAATACCAAGAAAAAGCCACACAGGAAATGGACATGGAGACATCCAAATGGGACGACAAGTGAAATTGATTTTATTATGTGTAACAAAAAATTCCTCATAGAAGACTGCAGTGTGCTAAACAAGTTCAACACAGGTAGTGACCATAGATTGGTGAGATGTAAGATGCACCTCAACACTAAACTTGAACGTGGCAAGCTCATAAGACAAACAAAATCTATTGACATAACCAACCTTAAAAAACACCATAATACCTTCAAGTTAGAACTGAAGAACAGGTTCTCTGCTTTAGAAGGCCTAACATCGGAAGAAGTGGACATCTCTGAAGTTAACAGAAAAGTAACCAAAGCTCTTATGGAAACAGCAACAAAATTAGCTGGGTCTAAGAACAAGTTGCATGTGAACAAATTATCAGGAAAAACCAAAATGTTGATGCAAAAAAGAAGAGAGATGAGGACAACTAAAGAAGATGTGACTTCCAAAGTGGAATATATAGAGCTATGCAAGACAGTAAGAAAAAGTATCACTGAAGACGTAAGGAAATTCAACTGTGAACTAGTGAGGAAAGCAATTGAAAACAACCAAAGCCTAAAGATAGCAAAGGGACATCTCAGTAAGGGAAGCAAACAGATTATGGCACTGAGAAAAGAAGATGGTTCTGTAACAAGAAATAGAGGAGAAATTTTGACAAGAGTGAAAGATTTCTACTCCAAATTATATGAAAGGGATGATATATGCACTCCAGACATCATGAAAGATACCAGTACCAGAGTTCCTCCAGTCCTTCCAGCAGAAGTTGCACATGCAATCAAGAACATGAAGCGAGGAAAAGCTCCAGGAGAAGATGGAATTACTGTAGACATCATACAAGAAGCAAGTGGAGAAATCGAAACAGTACTCGCCCAAATTTTCACTCGATGCCTTAATGAAGGAAAGATTCCTAAGGATTGGAACACCGCTACAATGATCCTGCTACATAAGAAAGGTGACATTGAGGATCTCGGAAACTACAGACCCATCAGCCTCCTATCAGTAGTTTATAAAATCTTCACTAAAGTTCTTTCACACCGCTTGAAGGTAACACTGGACATGGCTCAACCGAGAGAACAAGCTGGATTCAGGAGTGGCTACAGCACAATAGATCATATCCACGTGCTGAGAGAACTAATTGAAAGAGCGAGGGAATATGAACTTCCATTGTGCATGGCTTTTATCGATTATGAAAAAGCCTTTGATTCAGTGAAACCATCAGCAGTTACAATGGCTCTGAAAACCTGCGGTATTGAAGATGCATACATTAATATTATTAATAACATCTATGAAAATGCAAGTGCAAAGATTAGGCTGTTTGAAAATACAACACACGTAAAAATTGGAAAGGGAGTGAGACAAGGTGACACCATATCTCCGAAGCTCTTTAATGCCACATTGGAGGGTGTTTTTCAGTCGCTGAGCTGGGAAAACAAGGGGATAAAGATTAATGGAGATTATCTAACCCACCTTCGTTTTGCTGATGACGTAGTCATTTTTGCAACTACCCCATCAGAGCTGCAGAGTATGATCCAGGAACTTGCTGACAAGAGTAAAGAAGTGGGATTAAAAATGAACTTTCAGAAGACAAAAGTGATGTTCAATGCTTTTACAAGAAATGAAGATTTATCGATTGATGGAGAAAAGCTGGAGATAACAGACACGTACGTTTATCTTGGACAGCAGATATCAAGTGAGGGTCACATTGATGAGGAAATTAATCGGCGTACAAAACTTGCCTGGAGAGCTTTTGGAAGAAACAGCATAATTTTCAAGAGCAATATGCCATTATGTCTTAAAAGAAAAGTGTTTGATCAATGCATCCTTCCAGTGCTTACGTATGGTGCAGAGACGTGGACCTTAACTAAAAGAGACATACAAAGGCTGCAGACAACTCAAAGAAGCATGGAGAGGTGCATGCTTGGTGTAACCAGGAGAGATAAGAAGAGGAACTCGTGGATCCGAAAAATGACAAGAGTGGAAGACATCATGATCAGAGTTAAATCCCTGAAATGGCAATGGGCTGGACATACTGCCAGAAGGAGAGATCATCGATGGACAGCCGAAATTTTAGATTGGATTCCAAGGGACAGGAAAAGACCCAGAAGAAGACCACATGGGAGATGGGTGGATGAAATTCGAAAGTATGCAGGGGTGACATGGAGGAGACTGGCACAAGACAGACCGTTGTGGAGGAAACTGGCACAAGGCAGACCGTTGTGGAGGAAACTTGGGGAGACCTTCGTCCAGAAGTGGATTGATAATGGTTGACAATGATGATGATGATGAAAGGCCAGACTAATAGGAACCGCATGTAAACAAACAATCAAAGCAAGCGATCTGCCTCCACAGCTACGTCATGCGCGAGTAGCCCCAAAATGCCTTAATTACTGCGCGTCGAAACGGACCCCCTTTGGGTAGACAGAAACTGCAATCTGAATAACAGAACGCTTTAACAGTTTGGACGCGGTGACTTGACTTGACAATAATAGATGCGACGTAATATTCACGTAAAGACACGAGGCATCCGTTGGTTGCGCAGACGGTGTCCTGGTAGGGAGAAAGCGCTACTTGAAGAACTGGCCCCAAATTCGTGGCAACTTGAGTGACACCCTATCATTGCAAGTATCACTCAAGTCGCCACGAATTTGGAGCCAGTTTCTCAAGTAACGCTCTCTCCCTACCAGGATACTGCCTGCACAACCAACATGATTCCTCGTATCTTTAAATGAAAATTGTATCTTTATAATAAATAATTATCTAGAGAAAAAAAGTTCTGTAATTAACTATAATATGCTTCATTTTAGCATTTCAGGCATTGCATTGTGCCAGATAATCTAACTGAATGAAATTTAAATCAGACTTAAATACTTTGAAAAATGCATGGGTAATTCGATTAAAAATTTCCGGAACCCCCAATAATTCTTCAAGTCGGCGCCTATGGGACGAGACATGGATTCATCACCATACGCCGGAAAGCAAACGTTCAAGCATGGAGCAACACACAGGGATTCGCCCCCACCCAAAAAATTCAAGATCAGGGCCTCAGCCACAAAGGTAATGGCTACGGTGTTTTGGGACATTAATGGTATTATTCTTACGGATTTCCTGGAAGACCGTCAAACAATCAATGCCACCTATTACAGCGATCTCCTCCAGAACTCTCTTAAGGCAGCACTGAGAAAAAAAGACCAAGACTCCTCAACAGTGGAGTATGCCTTCTCCAAGACAACTCCAGGCCCCACACCGCTAAAGTGACTATGAAAACATTGGAGGAATTGCAATAGCACGTTGTGCCAGGGGTGGCGGAAAGTGAAGTTCGTTGATCGGGCCCCACATTTCGAATCGTGGTGCACCCACTCTACCTTCCCGCTTCCGGGAACAAACAGAAGAAAAACAATGACTAACGAGCTTTGTTGGGAATTAGGACCACCCAACCACTTAATTTCTAAGGCACATCACAACAATCGCACATATGCCAAATTAAATAGTAATGAAAATAAAAATCTTGACTGAAATTGAAGAAATAATTGACCGGGCCCGGGCGGTTCCGCCGCCACTGCGTTGTGCCTCATCCTCCGTACAGCCCGGAAATGTCACCATGTGACTACCACCTGTTCCGCCGATTAAGGAATTTTTGGGAGGGCAGAAGTTCAGATCAAATGAAGAGTTGAAAAGTGTCGTCCTGAGATGTTTTTAAACAACAGAGTAAACAATTTTACGAAATTGGGATCCGGAAGCTTCAAGAGCGATGGAAAAAACGTTTGGACCACGACGGAGATTACTTCGAAAAGTAAGTGATGTAACATCAGCTGTATGGTAAACACATATCTGATTGAAAAAAAAAACCCGAGTTTAATTTGAATCCCTTCGTACAAGAACATCATTTTTAAACTCTCGTTAATAGCAGGTAACAGCCACCTTCACCGAGAGATAGCCAAATTTCTCTATGACACATACCTTACCACTGTCGGGAAAAATGCATAACATCAAAATGCATTTTTGTAACGGCTTTATCACATTTAGCATAAGATTATCGTAATTTACACAGATTGCAGTGAGATTTCGTTACATTTATGTAAAATGTGATGAATAATGTTAAGGGAAATTAACTGTTGTTGCGTCACTTCATGAGACAGCATGCTGTAAGATCAGATTTTCACAACGACGCACAGTTACCAATTTTCATTACGTCGAAATGTTATTTCATTACTGCCGGGAAAGATGCATATCATTAAAAATAAAAAGGACAATGTCAATGTTGTATTGTATGGAGGCTAATTGATCAGTGACTTTAAAAACAGTACTGAAAATTAAAAAAGAAGCAGCTTTCATACAAGAGCGCGAATAAGAGTTTAAAACAATTGAAATAATTTGTCACTTACTACTCTTGCATTAAAAATCTGTCACTAAAATATGTCTTAGGAAAAACACTATACATAGGAATTAATTTTAGAGGGTGCCTATTATTCGCTACAAAAATAATTCACTATCCAAAAACATTCGCTACGCAGGTTAATTGAAGTCATCTTTCTATCATTCCTGAATTTTTTATTTATAAAATCGCAGTAAATCCTTAACCTCCTTCTTCTCGGAAAGAAAGTAGTTGATTTTAGCGCTTTTTACTCTCACATACTCTCTCTCTCTCTCTGTATATATATATTAGTATATATTTCTCTTTCTGTATCTCTCTATACCTCACTCTCTCTCTCTCTCTTACTATCTCTTTCTCTATAATTCTCTTTCTGTCTCTCTCCATATCCTCTATATATCATTCTCTATCTCCCTCTATTTCCCTTTATCTCTCTCTCTCTACCTCACTCACTCTCTCTATCTCTCTAACACCTCTGTTTATCTTTCTCTATCTCATTCTCTATCTCTTTCACACACACTCTCTGTTTATCTCTCTCTATCTCTCTCATACACACTCTCTGTTTATATCTCTCTTTCTCACTCTCACATACACACACACACTCTCTATATCTCTGTCTCCCTTTCTGTCTCTCTATCTCTACCTAACTCTTTGTCTCTCACTCTCTATCTCTCTATACATATTTCCCTTTCTGTCTCTATATTTCTCTCACTATCCCTCTTCATATATATTTCTTTTCCTGTCTCTCTCTATAGCTCACTCTCTTTATATATTTCTCTTTCTGTCTCTGTCTCTCTTTATATTTCTCTCTATATGTTTCTCTACATATATTTCTCTTTCTTTCTCTCTCTATATCTTACTCTCTATCTCTTTATCTCTCTCTCATTCTCTCTCTCTCTCTCTATTTCTCTCCCTTTCCCTCTGTCTCTCTATTTCTATCTTACTCTCTCTGTCTCTCCCATACACACTCTCACACACTCTCTCTATTTCTCTCTTACTCTCTCTCTCTCTCTCTCTGTCTCTCCCATACACACTCTCACACACTCTCTCTATCCATATATACATTTCTCTTTCTGTCCCTCTCTATACGACACTCTCTATTTCTTTATATCTCTCTACTTCTCTCCCTCTCTCTCTACCTCTCTCTCTCTATCTCTCCCAAACACACTCTCTCTCTCTCTCTATCTCTCTCATACACACACACTCTCTCTCTCTGTCTCTCAAACGCCTTCTTTGTTTATCTCTCTATCTCTATCTCTCTCACACTCAATCTCTTTATCTATTTCAATCTCTATCTCTCACACGCATTCTCTGTTTATCTCTATCTCTCTATCTCTCTCACACACGCACAATCTTTTTATCTATCTCTATCTCTATCTCTCTCGCACACACAATCTCTTTATCTCTTTCACACACACACAATCTCTTTATCTCTTTCACACACAAACAATCTCTCTCTCTCTCTCCGTCTCTGTGAATTTTCAATTCACATTACGGTCTTTTCTTAACTTAAAGCAAATACTTCTTTCAAAAATCATTTTTTCGTTATGGTAGTTTTCGTGTGCTTTCGTTACGGATGACATTTATCACGTTACGACTTCATGAAAATATGGTATTTATTTTCTAAGTGCCGCAATGAAATTTTGCTCCGGGCGCCGCAATGAAATTTCTTTGCGGGCCCTGTAGAAGTACCACCCTGCCCTGACTAAATGAAACAAAATGAGACAGACAAACCAACACATACGCAAATGAAAAAATCACTGGCAATAAGCTTTTTAGAAGTGAATTCCCTGAAAATGGGGAAATGTACGAACATTTAAAAAAAATGTAAGAGATATTTTTCAGTGAAAATATGTCCTTTCTGAAAACAAAGATGGAATTTGAATACGACATTTCGAAAAAACATTCACGGATGTGAAAAATGCGATAAACAACTTCCTCAAAAATTCCTCTCACGGCATTGAAAGTTTTAAATTGTTTTTTCGCGCAATTCATAGCTAGGATGAATTAGTGGCTTACGAAAACGGATACGATTCCTAGGAAGTGGATCACGTAAGAACTACTTTTCTTTCCGCTACGCGACACAAGGCACAGCTTCGTCATGGGGTTCCCCGCGCATCACGTGGACTAGCAGAGTGTGGCGGAAGGATACAGTAGCTCCAAGAGGCATCGATTTGTTAGTGAGGTGCTGAGCCGAGGGTTGGCAAGGTTTGCTCGAGGGGTTGCAGCTGGCGAGCTGCTTGTCGGTGTAAGCGAGACCGGGCTGACAGTCGATTCTCTTCACATCGATTCTGTTGGATTTGTTTAAAAATTAAATCATTTTAAATCTTAGATAACTGGTTCGTGAAGGAGAATGCATCTCTGCCAATGACTACGCGCTTAGTTAACTCAGCATAGACTCAAGATGCCTTTGGCACATTCTGAAAGGGTCGCTAGTACCATCAGGTAAGTTCACGCACATCTTCGCTGTGCTTTTTTTATTATTATTATTTTGCTGAAGCGAAGGCTGCTTTCGATGAACCTGTTAGAGAGGTCACTGTCTGTTTTTATATTTTCAATCATGCGTTTTGTACAGCGTAGACACTGTTCAATTGTAAGGACAAAGCAATGTATCGTAAAAGTCGTAAGATTAAAAAAAATCAAAATTAATCAATTAATTTTTTTATCCAAGGTAAGAAAATCCTCTAACGCTCTGAAGGAAGATTGTGTATATTCAGATCAAACAGCACACTTATATTTTCTCTTATTGTTCCTACAAAAAAAAAAAAAAAAAACCCGCTCTTTCTTACAGAAAACTGTTTACAAATACACTTAACACTACCTTGTTATTCATTCGTTCAAAATTACTGATGAAAGTAGGCAGAAATAGTGCAGTTCGTAGAAGGAGGGACATTTCCGTAAATGAAATAGCTCTGAACAAAAATACAGCATGTATAAAGTAAGCAAAATAAAAATAAATGATAATAATTGCTGCTTGATTACAACAAGGAATGGGAATTCCAATCTCTAATTTTGCAGCCTTCAGCGTGTGAGGTATTAAAATTTATAATTCATGCTGGTGGTATGAAATATAAATTTATGCTACAGTTAAAATTAAAAACAAAAAACAAAAAAAAAAGTGAAGAAAGTTGTTTGCGTGTGTGTGGTTGCTGTTATGTGTTTGTTATTTGCCGTTACATCATACTTTATATTAACATGCGAGATCTTGAACTGTTATGAGTGTTGCAGACTAAACTAATTTCAGAATGTACAACCTCTAGAAGAAGTATCAATATCAAACAAAGATCTTCGCTCATTCCACGTTTATAAGTGAGTCACGGAAAAATTCTCATTGGCCTCCACCGGGAGTCGAACCCAGGGTCTTCCAGTTACGCGCCGGATATGCTTCCGCTGCACCACAGCGGCCTCGAATTCCTCCAGACTCACACACACTAACTGCCAAGCCATGTTGGCAGGTTGCTTCTTGGAGCCCCGCACAATGCTGGGGATTCACCAAGCAGCAACTGAAGAAATAATTAGAAGGCGAATGAATAATAAATACAGACATTTAACGTGGACCAGAAATATCAAACAAAGATCTGTTCTGACTAATTGAAACACTCTTCTTCTCTAGAAGAAGAGTGTTTCAATAATTTAAGATTAGATAGTCAAATAGTCAGCGTGAATGTATGACGTTTTCAGCAAATCTCAGATTTGTTTTCTGCTTATATTAAACGCATTGTGCTATTCGGGTTTACAGTTAAATGCAAATTTATTCATAATTTTTTTATTAGTCTTTAATTGTCATTATTATCACTGTCCACCATTATCAATTCGCTGTTGGATAGTCTTCCCAAGTTTCTTCCCCAACGGTCTGTTTTGAGGCAGTCTCCTCCATGTACATGCTTTTGAATTTCATCCACCCATCTCCCATGTGGTCTTTTTCTGGGTCTTTTCCTGTCCTTTAGTATCCAGTCTAAAATTTCTGTTACCCATCCGTGCTCCGTTATTCTGGCAACAAGTCCAGCCCATTACAATTTCAGGGATTTTACTTTGATAACGATGTCTTCCACTCTTGTCATTTTCCTGATCCACGAGTTTCTTATCTTTCCTGGTTACACGAAATATGCATCTCTCCATGCTTCTTTCAGTCCGTATGTTAGCACTGGAAGGATGAATTGATTAAACACTTTGTTTCAGAGACATAATGGCATATTGCTCTTGAAAATTGTACTGTTTCTTCCAAAAGCTCTCCAAGTTTTATACACCGATCGATTTCTTCATCAATGTGACCCTAACTTGATATCTCCTGCCCAAGGTAAATAAATGTAGGTATCGGTTGCCTCCAGAAATTCCCAATAAATCGATAAATATAACTGAACCTTACAAGTTTTAGTTATATAACCTTACGTGGGTCACTCATAACCTTACAAAGTTCAGTTCTATAGGTGTATAATGAACACACACACACACACACACACACACACACACACACACACACACACACACACACACACACACACACACACACACATGCATATACACGGTCGAGTCACATTATTGTGACTACCAGCTAATATCCAGAGTAACCGACATGTGCAGCGCGGACAGCAGCCAGACGGGTGGGAGTGACTCAATGTGGTGCTGGAAGGTGTTCACAGGTATGTGGAGCCATGCTGACTTCAGTGCATCTGACAGCTGCTGGAGGGTGTGTGGTGGAGGATTCATAGAGCGAACAACACGATCGAGGTGGTCCCACAGATGCTCAATTGGGTGTAAGTCTGCGGAATTAGGGGGCCAGGGAAGTACTTTGAAGTCTTCATCGTGATCTTCCAGCAACTCTCGAACATTTCTAGTTGTGTGACACGTCGCATTGTCGTCCTGAAAGATCCCATCCGCCCGAGGGAAGGGTATACGTGGTCTGCAAGAATGGATTCGTAACAACTTCGGTCCATAGTGCCTTCGACAGGTATGAGTGGACCCTGGGAATGTCACAAAAACATTCCCCGGACCACAAAGCTACCCCCACCAGCTTGTGTCCTACCAGCAATGGTTGAAGAGTGTTTGTTCTCCGATGTTTCTCACGTTATACGCCAACGTTCATCCATTCGATGAAGCAGAAAACGTGACTCATCGGAGAAGGCAATCCTTTGCCAATCATCGGAGGTTCGATTCCGATACTGCGGTGCAATTGTAAGCCTTTTCTGCCGAAGCACCTTCGTTAGCATAGGTGCAGTGACCATCCGTCTGCATCGGAGTCCCATACGCAGCAGGGTTCGCTGAACTGTCCTTTTTGTCACACTTCCGGTATCCCTTTGGTTCATACGGCCAGTGAGTTGCTCCACTGTATCGTGTCAATCGGCCCTCACGCACCTTTGCAGCCGACGTCCAGCTTTCACATCAATCGCATGTGTTGCTCTGCAGCTTTCACGTCGCTTATTCGGAATGGTGCCATTTCTCCAATCACGATTCACTTTAACCACAGCAACACGCGAACAGTTCACAAACTGCGCTGTTTCAGAAATACTGCCACTCTTGGCCCGAAAGCCGATAATCATCCCTTTTTGCAAATCTAATAAATCTCTCTTTTTATCCATTACAGCAAGGAGTTATATGATTTCAGAATGCCTACAGCACACCTTACATACCCTTCAAGCCAGCTCACGACACGCGCTTTCTTTCATTTGCTGCGCGCTGTTGACGTCAAAAGTAGCAGGTGGTCACAATAATGTGACTAGACTGTGTATGTGTAATACATATACGTATATTTATCGCCTTGGAGTGTGAATCACGTAGTTTAAAAAAAATTTTTGGCGTTTAAAGCTATTTCAACGCTGAATAATTGAATTGTTTACGTATACCCTGTACGTATCTACATACATGCCTGTATACCTAGAGACGTGTGTATGTGTGTGTGTGTGTGCGTGTGTATGTCAATCACTGTACTAGGAAGACAAGGAAATAAAGATTAGTGGAGATCATCTAAGTCATCTTTATTTTGCTGATAAAATAGTTATTTTTCAAATTACCACTTCATTGCTGCAGAGTATGATCCAGGAACTTGCTGACAGGAGTGAAGAAGTGAGCTTAAAAATGAATTTGCAGGAAACAAAACTGACGTACAATGCTTTTACAAGAAAGGAAGATTTAGCGATTGACGTGGAAATCTAGAGGAAAACGATACCTACGTTTACCGTGGGCAACAAATATCAACATAGCCGTAGCCAAGGTGGGAGATCTTTGGGACCCTCCTCCCCCTCCGAAATACCAATCAATTTTTCTCTATTGAAGTTCAACAAATGGTTTTGTTTTCATTAAAAACCCGTTATCTAAAGGAATTACCTCCCGTTGTATTTGATCTATGTTTATTGCAAATTTATGAGAAAAAGTTTGCAATTAATCCCAAAAATGGGTGGTATAGCTTTTGAACTGAAAAGTAGAAAATTTTAGTTTCCATTCAATAATTAAAAGGAATGAGTACCTCACCGATAAGAAAAAATCCCCCCCCCCCCCCCCCCCACACCACCACCCACCGAAAAAATTCCTGGCTACGGCCTTGGATATCAAGCAAGGTTCACATTGATAAAGAAATTAAGAGCCCTATGAAATTTGGCTGGAGTATATTCGCAAGAAACAGTACAAATTTTCGGAGCAATTTACCATTATGTCTCAAAAGAAAAATGTTTAATCAGCGCATCCTTCCAATGCGGACGTAGGGAGCAGAGACATGGATCTAACTAAACAAGTTAGTAAAATCATGCAATGCATTGATTGTGATACTCTTTCCAACATGCTGGAAACCATAGGAAAATGCCTTGGTTTTGAAGGGACTTAACTATTGTATAACGCTTAAGATTCACATATATCAAAATTAAATCTCTTTGTGCCCGTGTTACCTATTTCTATTATCAAGAGCTAATACACATAAGCCATTTTATAATTTAAAATCCAATCTAAATCTGGCAATTTTCATTATCGCGCGAAAATAATGGCTAACGAATCTCACGCATGCGCGCTGCCCGCAATTGCTGACAAAACATTTTTGGCGAACTGCTTGCAAAGTCGTTAATTCCTCCGGAACAACATGATAAAGTTTTGTCGCAATCGAAGTGTTGGTTTGATTTGTTTTAAGCATCGTGGTAAACGACAACTTATCAGAAGAATCGTTTGCAGGTTCTTGTCGTTGGAGCAGGGAAGCAAATAAACAAGTAGTTAAAAATTGAACATTATGACAGGTGTTTCCTTTTGCACATATCTGAGTTGCTGCCACCGTATGATATGGCCAACAGAAAATCCAGTAGACGACATCTGGATGACTTTACCCGAGGTCGCGTCATTGGGAAGTTGACAGAAGGTTGAAGTGTGACTAGTGTGGCCGAGGAGTTCGGAATCGCTCACAGCACCGTTTCACGAGCTTGGAGAGCATTTCAAACAACAGGAACAGCTGTCCGAGAGTTTAGCAGTGGTCGTCCACGAGCAACCACGGCGGCGGACGACCGGTATATTGTCCTACAGGCCAGAAGAGACAGACGGCAGACAGCGGGTAAAATCGCAAGGCACATGCGACAGATAACTGGACGTCCGTTATCGCGTTTTACCGTGGCCAGGAGGCTGCATAAAGGTGGTCTATTTGCACGACGACCAGTACGGCGTGTGTGCCATTAACGCCTGCTCATCGGAGACGGCGGTTTCTGTGGTGCCAGGAACACAAGAACTGGACACATCAGCAATGGGGTCGAGTTCTCTTTACGGATGAGAGCCGATTTAGTCTGACGAGCGATTCTGGACGTATACACATCTGGAGGGAGCAGGGAACACGCAATCACACCTCCAACATCATCGAAAGGGAACGGTTTGGAGGTGGCGGAGTTCTCGTTTGGGGCGGTATCATGCTTGGTATCCGTACTGACCTCCACATCTTCCAAGGAGGTTCAGTCACTGGTGTCCGCTATTGTACCGAGGTTCCCCTGCCTCACGTGCGTCTGTTTAGAAGTGCTGTGGATCCTGAGTTCCTCTTCATGGACGACAACGCTACACCTCATCGTACAATGGCTGTCGAAGAGCTGTTGGAGAGTGAAGATATTCAACCCATGGATTGGCCCGCAAGGTCCCCGGACCTAAATCCAATCGAACACGTGTGGGATGGGACCTTCTCGGGAGACGCTTGGCAGCACGTCACCAGCCACCAGCAACGATTCCGCAGCTGCGATTGGCGCTACAAGAGGAATGGGCCGCGATGCCTCAACAGTTCCTTGACAACCGCGTCCTCAGTATGGACAGACGTTGTAAATAATGCAACGCAGTCAAGGGGGATCATATTCCTACTAAAGACTGGATTTTTCTTGGCAGCCGCCTGTCACATGGACGTTTCTGTCTTCTGTCCAGTTGTGCTCTAAGCTACCTTTTCAATAAAGTGCCTTTGTATCCTTTGGATTCCTTGTTTGGACGGTTTTGCTCATTTGTCCCATATTCTTACATCTTGGGGATCGTATGGTATGATTTGAGTCGATGTGGAGCACTTCTGCACAACGTTACATTCGTAAAACCGTCTCGTCCTTAATTTTTTCACGCCAGTATATGTAGAAGATTTTAGGAAGGGAGTGTCTGACCCCAGGTCTTAAACAACCCTTAGAAATAGGAAGTTAGGAGATTTGGGCTAGAGTGCCAGATAGGAAAGTGACACGGAAGCGAGGTAGAAAGGGGGAGGAAGACGCCCTTATTTATTACCGGGGGGGGGGGGGCTGTACCCGCGGTCCGACGGCTTTACGTGCCCATCCGACGCACTGCGGGTATTTAGTGGTTCGAACGTTCGTACCTGCCCAGGATCCAACCTGAGGTTATCTCCATGACAGTCACGAATGCTGACCACTAGGCCACCCGCAGCCCTACTTTCAAACAAAATTTCAGAAAATGCCTTTATAGCAACTGACAATGGAGCAAATTCGGAGACAACAAATTCCTACATCCTTTATCTGCCTGGGATTGGAGATATCAAGCGAGCAGGAGCGTCGCCAAGGGGATGCTAGCCCATCCTGAAAATCGCCTTGCCCATCTTGCCATCCACCCAGTTCAAAATGGCCAATTTTTCAGTATATTTAACTTTAAAATATAATCTGGACTTTGCCAAGTAATAATTCTTGTATAAGTATGCGGGAGTGACATGGAGGAGTCTGGCACAAGACAGACCGTTGTGGAGGAAACTTGGGGAGACCTTCATCCAGCAGTGGACTGATAATGGTGAGTCACGGAAAAATTCTCATTGGCCGCCACCGGGAGTCGAACCCAGGGCCTTCCAGTTACACACCGGATATGCTTCCGCTACACCACAGCGGCTTCGAATTCCTCCATACTCACACACGCTAACTGCCAAGCCAAGTTGGCATTTTGCTTCTTGGAGCCCCGCACAATGCTGGGGATTCACCAAAGATGGTAAGCAGCAAATCAAGAAATAATTAGAAGGCGAATGAATAATTAATACAGATATTTAACGGAAGACCCTGGGTTCGACCCCCGGTGGCGGCCAATGAGAATTTTTCCGTGACTCACTTATAAACGCGGAAAGTGCGAAAATCTTTGTTTAAAAATGATGATGATGATATAATTTAACACTACAGACTTGTGATATTGGTTTAGAATAAATTATCAACGTTTATTCACAGTTAAATGTTTTATTAACATCGACTGTAGTTTCGCAGAGTGTTTCGCTCGGCATCATTAGGACGAATAGGGCGTAAACATTGAAATCATTGTGACATCATCAGAGTTCTGACGGTCACGGATTTTGATGAGTTGTTTCCATGCGCTTGAAAGAAATGGCGTCGACGTCAATTCGTGAATAATTCCGGTATATGTGAAAAGCTTCTAATATATTAAGCTTGATAGTCCAATCAGGTTTATTAATAAGCATAGCGTTTCCAAACAAAAATTTTTGGTTTTTTTTCGTGACAATGTTGGGCTATTGATGACTTCTTCAGTTCATAGTTCCGTAAGTAAGTCTTGTATTCCTTCACACGAAAACGTAAAGCCCTGCGGGTCTGTCCTATATACGAAAGTCCGCATTCACAAGGTATCTGATAAATTCTACAGGAATTTATGTCTTCGACGTAGTCTTTTGGACCGTAAAAATTTATCATCTTTATGGGTTTGAAAATAACTTTGAAATTAAAACTTTTGAGAGTTTTTGATATTCCAAAGTTAATCTGAGGAGCAAATGGGATAACCGCCAATTCTGTCGTATTGAATGGTCTATCGATGTGAGCGAGCAGACAGGCTTCGGTTTCTTAAATTTTTGGACAGCTTTGTATATCAGGGAAGGGATATCCTCTGTGTACTGCAATTTGTTTAAGAAAACCAAGCTCTTTCTGTAAGGAATTATCATTTGAGCATATATGTCAGTGTTAGAATTAGAAATAAATCTTCTACTGGCCTAGCGGACCACTAGAATTTGCAAGCCATTGGTCCACCAAAATGCCCACTGGCCCGTAAAAAAAATAATAATAATAAGACATTTGCAATATATGTAGAAAATAATGTGCCATTTTAATGGAATTATCTCCAATATTTTTTTGTAAAACATCTAATTTGAAAATGCAACTGACAGGACAAAGAATTTTTCAGAATAAGATCCCGATGCATTGGTGATATAACAGAGTAAGAGAGCGTTCCTGATCTGTTTTTACACTGAAGAGCAATTGAATGAGAGACAGCTGGCGTTATGCAAATGTGGCGCTGTGGGCGACCCTGTAAACGGAAACGACATGACGTATGCAGCGATCCGACAATATAAGGAGTGATTCGACGGGAATCAATAAGAGTCGGACGCAGTATGGGTAAGACGAAGGATCTAAGCGCATTTGATCGTGAGCAAATTGTCGGGGCCCGACGAATGGGTCACTCCATCTCGGAAGTCGTGCAGGCACTGGGATTTTCACGAGCCACAGTGTCATAGGTGCACCTTGAATATACATCGAATCCGGTAAAACCATCCCTGCAAGGGCCAACTGCCGTGGACAACAGCGTATGGATGAGCGGGGTCATCGTCGGCTAGCTCGCATTGTAACAGCGGATAGACGGGCCACAGTGCAAGAAATCACTCGGCAATTTAACGCTGGTGCACAAAAACGTGTAAGCAGCCACACCATTCAGAACCATCTCCTATCTATGGGGTACAGAAGCCATCGTCCCACGAGGGTACCGCTGCTGACAGCACATCACAGGGTACAAAGATTAGCATGGGCGCGGGAACATCGCCACTGGACCCTAGACATGTGGAAAAATGTTGCCTGGACTGATGAGTCGAGATTCACGTTGGTACATGCGGATGGCAGGATACGAGTACGGCGCAAACCACATGAAGCGATGGATACTTCTTGCCAGCAGGATACTCTTCAAGCTGGTGGGGGTGGCATTCTCGTCTGGGGACTGTTTACGTGGACTGAAAAGGGACCCCTGGTACGTGTGACATCGTCCTTCACAGGTCAACGTTTCGGGGATATCCTGGACGACCATTTGCTCCCGTTTGTGCGTCTTCAACATCCCACTGGGGACCTCATCCTGCAACAAGACAATGCATTGTGCCATCGCTCCCAAATTGTATCCGAATGGTTGGATGAACACTCCACTGACGTATCCTCGCTTCCTTGGCCAGCTAGGTCACCTGACTTCAATCCCATCGGGCACATATGGGATGCCATCGAGAGAGATGTTCTAGGCTCTGACCCCCTTCCCTCAAATCTTCGTGAACTGTGGGAGCTTGTTCAGGGGTCGTGGATCCGTATGGCTTCCCAACGCTTCCGGTGTCTTGTTGACTCCATGCCGAGACGAATCGCCGCCATCATCAGGGCGAGAGATGGTGCTGCACGTTACTAGACAGGTATTTCTAATGCAATTGCTCTTCAGTGTAAGTAAGAACGAAGAAGAAGACTCCAGGGGTACAAAAAAATTCTTATACTTTAGTAGCCCTTTTTATATGTTTTATTGTTTAGGATTTAGCTTCCTTTCCTTATTTTTAGTCCTATCGCTCATCCCTGCTACTTTCCCATGAAGTTAGTTTTAGTCTTCCATTTAAAACTGCTTTATGTGAATTGCTCTTTTACAAAAATTACCTTCACGCTTCCGATTGACCTTCTGTGCTAGTGTGTTTTCTTGGGCCAGTAACAAAAGCTGGCTTGTGCTGGTGTCAGTATCTGCTACATCCACTAGGGTAGGCGAAGGTAATATAAAATGCCTGTAGCCATTACAAGACAAAGACTGGGAAATTGCCTTTCTGTATTAGCTGTTTCTTCCACTCTTCGCAAATCATGAGAGAGAAAAAAATAGCTGTTGTTCAATAGCATTTCATGAAACTATCACTAGTTTGCAGCCTGAAAAGAAAACCGTATAGCGAGGTAAAAGAAAGAGAAATTTATTTTTTAACTTGTCACAACTTTGAAAAAAAAGTTACTAGCCCTCTGGGCCAGTAAAATCAATAATTCGGTGGTCCGACAGAAGTTCACTGGGTAATTCGAAAGCTGTATGTATTGCACGATATACGTATGTGTAGAAAGCTAAATAAATTTGTTTCCATGGATGATTTGATTTTGCATGAGGGGGTAAGGAAACAGCAAATGGTTTTCGATAAACTGTTGTACTAAACGATCCTTCAGAGTGTGACACAAGGAGATCCAGGAATGGTAAGCAGCCATTATTTTCAGTCTCACATGTGAACTGTATTTGCCGTTTCCTTACCCCCACATGCAAAATCAAATCACCCATGAAAACAAAAAGTTTTAGCTTTCTACACATCCGTATATCGTTCAATACATATATGCTCGATTGAGGATTCCTTACAGAAAGACCTTGGTTTTCTTAAACGAATTGCAGTACACTGAGGATATAGCCCTTCCGTGATAGAGAAAGATATCCAAAAATTTAGGAAACCGAAGCCGGTCTGCTCGCTCACGCCGTTAGACCACTCAATATGACAGAATTGGACGGTTATCCCATTTGCTCCTCAGATTTACTTCGGAATTTCAAAAATTCTCAAGAGTTTTAATTTCAAAGTTATTTTCAAATCGATAAACAAGATAATTTTTTACGGATCAAAAGACTACGTCGAAGACATAAATTCCTAGGGAATTTATCAGATACCTTGTAAATGCGGAATTTCATATATAAGACAGACCCGCAGTGTTTTACGTTTCCGTGTGAAGGAACATAAGACTTGCTTACGGAACTACTGTATGAACTGAAGAAGTCATCGATAGTCCAATATTGTCACGAAAATGACCATAAATTTCTGTTTGGAAAAGCTACGCTTATTGATAAACCTGATTCGACTATGAAGCTTAATATATTTGAAGCTTTCCACGTATACCGAAATTTTTCACGAATAATTGTCAACGACATGACGTCTACGCAATTTCTTTCAAGCGCGTGGAAACAACTCATCAAAATCCGTGACCGTCAGAACTCTGATGATGTCACAATGGTTTGAATGTTTACACTCCTTCGTTCTGATGATGCGGGGCCAAACGCTCTGCGAAACTATAGTCGATGTTAATAAAACAATCAATTGTGAATAAACGTTGATAATAATTTATGCTAAATAATTCTTATGTTTTATTTCATGTAGCCCTGCGTATTTTCCCATAGGAAGTATGTGGTTTACTTCTCCTTTGAAAGGTTATCAAAATAGCATCCGTAGAGCCATGAAAATTCTTTTGTCCTCCACTCTACTGATTCCTTAGTTTAAGCCTCTTTTTTATGTTTGTATGCCCAGGGGGTAATGAGGATTGTGGATAGGAATTAACTGAGCGAGTCGGTACTAATCGTTCTGCTGTTTGTTTTATTTACGAAATAGGGGATATCAACACGGAAAGTGGGGCTTAAAGGCACAGTAGCGCTCTTTAACCTTCCCCGGAACAGTGGAAATTCAGGAAGTGACCGAAGAGTGCTTTGTAGGAGAGGAGTGTAAAGCAAACTCGCAGGTTTACTTTCTTTTTCTTTTGATTGAAGGTTTAACGACCACCGTGAGCAAATCAATGGGCTATAAGCAGTCGCCCGTCTCTAATTTAGGGTCATTGGCTCCAGGGAAGGGAGAGAGCCAGTGTCTTAAGACAAACACAACTTCCGTGCCTCACCGGGATTCAAACCCGGGCCCTTCGCGGACGAATAGATAAGCCATCGCTTAGACCAGTGTTCCGCAACTGGTGTGCCCCCACAAGGTGAATGAAAGGTGTGACGCAAACTTTTACCTATTGTAAGAAATTAATTGTCGAGTTTTATTATTTTTATTTTATCCCAGTTACTGTGTTTCATATGCTTGTATTTCATTCTCTGCCGCTGCACTCATTAAATATAGGATGATGCTTGTTTATTCTTTATTACATGCAGCGAATTTTTATGTATTCTAAGAAATTAAATGTAAATTGTTTACTCACAGTTGTTGTTTACGCATCGCAACCGTGGGTTGAAAAAGCGTATATACTCCAGCTTTGTCTGTCCGCCTGCCCGTCCGCACGATAACTCGCGTAAAAATGGTTCGATTTCGATGAAATTTTAGCGTGCGGTAGGGAACCATCTGGGGACAAACCCTATTGAAAATGGGCGAAATGGGGTCAAAGGTCAGGACATAGATGCGGGATCCATTCCATTGCGCTTATGCGCCATAACTTGCGTATAAATGGTTCGATTTCAATGAAATTTTAGTATGAAGTAGAGGACCACCAGGGGACGAACCCTGTTGAAAATAGGCGTATAATGAATTAGCTTTATAATCTTTTTGCTAAGCTAATTATTATGAATGAATAATGCTCTAAGCTTCAAAATAATGAATTCCCAAAAGGGTGTTGTTACTCGTTAATTATGAACTTAAACAAAGTCTCAACGCTGGTTATTTATATTAAGTAATCAAAGTCATAAACCTAACAGCCAGACAGAGGTCTGACAAAACTAAGAATTGAGAAAGACTGAACTTACTGAAAAACTTGTTTATTTCCAAGACTCTTGGTCAACTAAGGCACTCATATATCTTGTACATAATAATGAATAAACTCCCCTCTTATAGTACACACACCCTCATAACAATACCTCGCAACGCCAACACATCAACCAACGCAACCAACAACGCAACCAACGCAACACAACTCCAACCCCCCACACGTCTCGATGAACGCGCCTATATACTAGCTACCACCACGTCATGACTTACACTCATTGCCAGATCTCATTCAGCGGGTGAAATAATATTTCGTTCAGTAGGAAGATAATTTACATAGTAAAATAAAATAACCAGAGATAGTAAAATCAAAAGGAAAGTGAATATAGAGTATACGTTACATCATCTCCCCCTTAATTTTTTTTTTTCTTTTTTTTTATGTCCGAAAAACCTATCAATTTTGGAGTGTAAGTCTTACATTTCGATGATTGACGTTTCTCGATCTTTTTTTTGATTTGTTGTTTGGTGGTACATTATCAACTTGGCATGACAATTTACGAATCTGTATTCGACTGTGAAATTTGTAGTGTAGAACAAACCAAACCTGCATCGGCATACTTTCCTTTTATTCTGCCTAGCAGGAATCACTTTTTAATTTCAAATGACGTGCCTTAGTCGTTGAAATACATAACAACTGTATCAGCAGCGAAGATTGCCTGAAGCTGCCTAACAGTAACAATTTTATTATTTTCATTTCAAATTACGTTCGCCTCATTCGTTGAAATACAGAACAACTGTATCAGCAGCGAAGATTGCCTGAAGCTGCCTAACAGTAACAATTTTATTATTTTCATTTCAAATTACGTTCGCCTCATTCGCTGAAATACATAACAACTGTATCAGCAGCGAAATTTACCTGGAGCTGCCTAACAGTAACAATTTTATTATTTTACCCCTAAGCACATAGATATATACAAAAAAAAGTGGATTAGTAGATGGACATAGAAGAAATATAAAAAAAAACACACATATATACACAAAAAAGAATGCATAGGCCCACACGAAAAAAAGAAATTCTGACACGCCAACTGGTCGTGCAGGAAAAACAACAAACTGAGAAAAGAACCTGTCCACGAGAACTTACTTATCTCGAGGACGCATAAAAAATTCTAGTGCGGTAACGTTTTCCAGGCCTAATGGGACTGGTGAAATCAGGTGGCTTGGATCTCTTCCATGACGGTAATGGAACTGGAACATCGGTCTGCTGTCGGTCAGGAGTCTGGCTGTCTGGAAATCTCTGCGGCTGAGAAGAACGGTCAGAAGTCTGGCGGTCCGGAATCCCTTGCGGCTGAGAAGAACGGTCAGGAGTCTGGCGGTCTGGAAATCCCTGCGGCTGAGAAGAACGGTCAGGAGTCTGGCGGTCTGGAAATCCCTGCGGCTGAGAAGAACGGTCAGGAACGTCAGAAGTCTGGCGGTCTGGAAATCCCTGCTGCGGCTGATAGGAACGGGCTCCCCCAGGCTTTGGATATGAAGTCCCTTGGTGCTGGGGCCCGTTGTGTCCTTCCAGTATCTTTTTGGACGGACGTGTCTCCGGCCACATCGCTTGCTTTCGTTTACGCCCACGGGGCATGATAGTAGTAGCAGGCATCGGCCCTGTTTGCCCTGAACGGAGGTTCCAGGGGCGAAACCCAGGTGGATGCAAAGATTTCTGCCTTCGTCGCTGTTGCGGCGAAGCAGATTGGGGAGACAAGTCACGTTTTCGCCCAGCTTTTGGTGGTGCTGGACGGTGTGGAATATGAAATGTTGGATTCATAACTGATAGGTCAGAAATGTCCGACGCCTCTGAGTCGCTGCTGTAATTCAGCGGTCGTGCAGGGCGATGTTTAGATTTGCCTATAGGAATACTTTCCGATGAGGTATTCAAAGAAGAAGTATCCCGCGTTGGTGCAGAGTTAACCGGAAACGGCGCAGCAATAGTCTTGGCAATGGTTGGAGGGAAAGGAACGATACTAATATTCGACGAACTCGATTCGAGCCTTGGTCTCACGGGAGAATCAGGTTGCGGTTGTAGAAACTCGTCTGGAGGGGGGGGGGAGGGTGAAGGAAAAATCACTGGTGATTCGTCAAAAATGTTCGGTGGTTCGTCCACAATTTCTGGCGGTTGAACATGAGATATAGATTCTTGAGTCTGTGGAACAGAAGGTTGAGTAGGATTGATAATGAAATCGATATTCCGTTCGTGATACTTGCGACATTGATCAACATGTACATATTGAAAATGGTTGTTCGGTTTCTCCAGAACAATATTATTTTCAAAGACATTTGCCACCCGATATGGACCTTCGTAGCTGGGTGCAAATTTCTTCACTAAAGTATACGAAACAGAAGACTGGAAGTGCGTTTCCACGAGAGTGAGATCTCCAACGACAAGATCTGGTTCCTTACGCCTAGAATTATAATATCGTGCTTGAGCCGCTTGTGCTCCTAGCATTGCAACACGAGCTTTTTCTGTCATAATGTGTACTGATTGCGGAGTTGGTCGCTGGTTTAATTCGTCGATAATCCCCGTTAAATTTTCAAAAGGGGTTTTAATTTTGCGACCCAGAAAAAGTTCTGCAGGAGTAATTTTAGTAGACTCGTGGACAGACGAGCGGAGGGCGAACGCAAAAAAGTTCTAAATGGTCATCCCATCTTTCATGGTGATCCATTACAAAAGTCGCAATCATTTTCACTAGCGTTCGGTTAACACGTTCCGCAGGATTACTCTGGGGATGATATGGGGAAATGAATTTATGTTTAATGTGTAGTCTCGCACACATTCTTTCAAAAATGTCAGAAATAAATTGAGGACCATTATCCGAAACTACTTTATTAGGTGCACCATATCTAGAAAATACTTCATTAACTAAGACATTACAAATAATCTCAGCCGTAGCGGCTTTAATGGGAAAAACTTCAACCCATTTAGAAAAATTATCAGTTAGTACTAAAACATAACGAGCTTTATTTTTAACAGATAATGGATAAGGTCCCAATAAATCTATGGAAATAATATCAAATACATGAGAACTTGAACTAGATTTCAAGTGACCGGCCGGTCTTACATTACGATAATTATTAATCTGACACAAGTGACATGATTGAACGTATGCGAGCACACTTTGGTACATGCCAGGCCAATAGGCAACATCCCGCAATTTACAACGGGTCTTGCGAATACCTAAATGGCCTGCAAGAGGTTTGTCATGAAATTCATTTAAAAGAGCCATTCTAAGGGTTCGCGGAATACATGGGCGAAACTCTGCCCTAGTAGTCCGAGATTTTGTATAATAAAGAAGACCCTCAATTACTTCAAAATGTTGTGACCTTCCAGCCAGAGAAGGATCACTTTGTGTGGGCGAACCCGCAAGCAAAAAATTGTAAATATCCCCAAAATCTGGATCATTTATTAATTCTGCCATTATCTGCTCTCTGGATGTTATATCAGCTATTAGAAGTAAAGGCTGACATCCAGGAGTAGTTTCTGTGGGGACCCCACTAATCGGAACGCGAGATAATGCGTCCGGTAATTGATTCTTATGACCTGGCTGATACGAAATTTTGATATTGCTCTCTTGTAACTTCAGAGCCCACTTCATAAGTCTTTGAGATAGGTGCTTAGCAGAATTTAAATACTGAAGGGCAGAATGATCCGTAATTATGTTAACTGTCAATTCGTTAAGATAACATTGAAATTTATTCAGTGCATACATAACAGCAAGACATTCACGTTCCGTAGCTGAATAATTGCGTTCAGCTTTGGCTAAAGTACGAGACGCAAAAGCTATTGGATGCCCAGCTTGTGACAAAACGCAACCAAGACCAACTCCGGATGCATCAGTATAAATATCAAATTCTTTAGTATGATCCGGGAAAGCCAACACCGGAGGCTGAGTCAATGCAGACTTCAGTGTTTCGAATGCAGCGTTAGCTTCAGGTGTCCAAATAAACTTCTTGTATTTACGCTTTAAAGCATACAACGGCTCACATATTGTAACATAAGCGGGGACGAACTGCTGATACCAACCGGTCATTCCCAGAAAGCGGGATAGTTCTTTTGCTGTTTTAGGCCGAGGAAAGTCAACAATAGGCCTAATTTTTTCATTATCAGTGAATAAACCATGGGGAGTAATTTTCAACCCCAGATATACAATCTCGTCCCTCGCTATCTGGCATTTACTAGGTTTTAACGTCAAGCCAGCATTGTATATAAGTTGGAACACCTGTTTGAGCAGAGAAAGGTGCTCGTCAAAAGTCTCTGATGTTATAATAATATCATCCAAATAGACATGCACATGGGGACCCAGGACAGGTCTGAGAACCGTGTCCATAAGCTTTTGGAAAGTAGCAGGTGCAGAAGCCAGTCCAAAAGGCATACGTAAATATTCATAGGCCCCAAAAGGAGTCACAAAGCCTGTTTTATCGACAGAGTCCGGATGTACTGCCACCTGCCAATATCCACTCGCCAAATCCAAAGTTGACATCCATTTGGTTGACGACAAGTCATTTAGAATATGTGACATGACAGGTAGGGGATAATTGATTGTTTTTGTGACTTGGTTGAGCTTGCGAAAATCTGTCACGAAACGAAATTCATTTGGTTGTTTCTTTGGAACCAAGAAGGCAGGGGCCGCCCAGGCGCTTGTTGATTCCCTGATTATGCCCTGCTTAATCATTTCCGCAATTTGACGTTGCATTTCCTGTTTTTTATGTGGAGCACAAGGGTAAGGTTTCGTCGCAATGGGTTTCGAACCATCAGTGTCAATAACATGATAAACCACCTGTGTGAAACCAGGTTGATCCGAAAATAAACCAGGGCTTTCCTGTAAAAGGAGAGAAAGCTGGTCTCGTTGCCCCCTCATTCAATTGGTCACTCAACAATAAACTCGTAATATCTACAGGAACCGTCGGAATCATTTCGACAGGTTCCGGAAAGAAATCACATGTTGTACAAAATTCAAAGTTATTTGAAACTTGTTAATAAAGTCCATACCCATGAGACATTTCACGGGTAGCTCGTCTATAAGCAGGAAAGAATGTGTAAACCAAGCTTTTCCCAGCCTAAAGATAATGTGACAGTTCCTGCGATACTGAAGATTTCATTACTGGCACCTCGCAAATACTGCGTTGCAGGCTGAACGTGTATTGCAGAAAAAACGTCATTGCAAAACTTTGTATTTAGGGCTGATATCTCAGACCCAGTGTCGAACTTTGTCTCGACAATAACGTCTTCAAGTGCCAAGAATACATCAGGCAACTGAGGAGTTTGAACAGTCACTAATACTGTTTTAGGGTCAGAATGTTTGGTATCAGGAAGCAGGACCGACCCTTCATCTACTTCCTGTGGAAGTTTAAAGGGATTCTGGTGGTGTTATCATGTGGTCGGAAACCTCGACCCTGCCGGGTATCGGGAAAATTTTCACGATAAGGAAAATTGCGTGAACCCTGCGTCGGGAACTTCGCGTGTCTGGTGACATTTTCATATTCGTTACGTCTGCCCTCAGCACGGGCAGAAAAATTATTATTGCCCTGGGCATGAGAACGTTCCAAATGCTGCTGAGTGAAACGGGGTCGAGCATACTGTGCATTATGACGATATCCCGAAGCTTGCTCAGAAACTCGCTGTTGGTTCGCCACTCTTCTGTGTGGTGGAACGTATGAAGCTTGGGTGGGCACTTGTGTATGCTCGCGCTGAAAGTTTTGTCTATTATGCCGCTGAGGGTTTTCGGAATAAGCCTCGCGGGGTGCCCGAGCATGGTGAGTTGAAGCATGTTTGCCATGTCGCTCTTCATACGTGCGTATGAGGCGAAGGCATTCATGAATAGTGGTAGGGTGTCGAACCTCAAGAAAATCTTGTAAGAATGGGTCGAGCTGCTGTACGAGGGTATCCAACATGTCAACATGACTGGCATGGGGATCCCATAGGTTATATAGGCGTGTAGTTTCCAATGCAAATGCAACAGGGCTATCATTGGGACCTTGTTGACGTGAAAAAAGCTGTTGAGCAAGGCTAGCTCGACTGAGGCCGAAAGGAAAGACCTCCAAGAATTCTGCACGGAAATTCTCATAATGAGAATCCGGGTTCGACCCTCGCCACTGCCGATACCAGGTCTTGGCGGTATCCCTCAAGCAAGTGCCGGCAATTTGGACCTTGCAGTCTTCCGGAATATTATAGAGATCAAAATGATCTTCCAGATCTTCGAGGAACTTTAAAGACCCCTCCAAACCATTGAAATGAATTGTTCCAGCATGCGGCACGAAATGGGCAAGCATTCTGCTTCGCTGAGAGGATTGAACTCCCTCAGCTACGACCCGCGACTCAGAGTGATAAGAAGCTGGTGCATTACGAAATGGTGAAGAACGCTTGGGTATGTGTAGATCATTCATATCGAAGTCAGAGCCACAGGCTTCGTACAAATTGTCCAAACAAACACCATTACCCTCGAGACTTGCCGGAAGGTGGAAATTTGCAGTTGTCTCAGGTAAGGAAGCCATGGATAATAGTCAGGATCTCGTGTTCGAGAAAAGTTCGGGCGCCAATTATAATGAATTAGCTTTATAATCTTTTTGCTAAGCTAATTATTATGAATGAATAATGCTCTAAGCTTCAAAATAATGAATTCCCAAAAGGGTGTTGTTACTCGTTAATTATGAACTTAAACAAAGTCTCAACGCTGGTTATTTATATTAAGTAATCAAAGTCATAAACCTAACAGCCAGACAGAGGTCTGACAAAACTAGAATTGAGAAAGACTGAACTTACTGAAAAACTTGTTTATTTCCAAGACTCTTGGTCAACTAAGGCACTCATATATCTTGTACATAATAATGAATAAACTCCCCTCTTATAGTACACACACTCTCATAACAATACCTCGCAACGCCAACACATCAACCAACGCAACCAACAACGCAACCAACGCAACACAACTCCAACCCCCACACGTCTCGAGGAACGCGCCTATATACTAGCTACCACCACGTCATGACTTACACTCATTGCCAGATCTCATTCAGCGGGTGAAATAATATTTCGTTCAGTAGGAAGATAATTTACATAGTAAAATAAAATAACCAGAGATAGTAAAATCAAAAGGAAAGTGAATATAGAGTATACGTTACAGGCGAAATGGGGTCAAAGGTCAGGACATAAGAGCGGGATCCATTCCGATGCCCTTATGTGCCATGGCTTACGTAAAAAGGCTTCGATTGCGACAAAACTTCATCATGTTGTTCCGGAGCTATACTGAACCAGTTCTGTTGAATATCATTGATATGGGGTCAGAGGTCAGGACACAGGAGCGAGATTTATTCCACAGCCATTATCCTCATAACTTGACTAAAAATGCTTCTATTGCAACAAAACTTTAGTTTGTTGTTCCGAAGGTATCGTGAACAAATTCTATTTAATATAATCGAAATGTGATCAAAGGTCAGGACACAGGAGCGAGATTTATTCCACAGCCATTATCCTCATAATTACAGTAATAACTTGAGTAGTGATTTCTGGTATGTTGGAAAGCGTATCATAATCAATGCATTGCATGATTTTACTAGCTTGTCATATCGTAGTTTTGCTTATTGATATTTTTGTATTTCTCGCCTCTTCCGCCTCGCTATGCGACTTCTTTGTTACACTTGCCGTTTGTTCTGTGTGCGCTTTTCTTTAAAAGTGCGGGGATTAGCAAAACTTTCCCTGTCTTTTATTATTTTATTACGTTTTTTTTTTATATTTGTCCCTGTTGTTAGTTCTTCTTCAACTTTATTCCTTTTTTCCTGTACCGATGCACCCACCAATTGTTAGAGTTTATTTTAAATAAGTCGGTATATGTGTCCCTTCTTCCCTTTGAAGAATATATTTGAAGTCTTACAATTATATCAGTTCTATCACAGCTCTGCTCTGAAGTAGTCCGAAAATTGTGATCGCTAGTCAGTCTTTGCTATTTTCTATTACTAATAAACTATTTTATTTTTTCAAGACGGACAAGTTCTTTGTACGAAGTGTTCCGTCCGCGAATGCAAGTAGTGCAAGCAGTGAGCCCGAAAAAAAAAAAATTAGTGCACCGGCAGAATAGTGATAATAATTTATCTTGCGGGGGTTTTTTTGGAGATTTTTTTTTTTTTTTTTTTTTTTGGTGTGGTGATAAAATATGCCTAATCACCGAGTGTATCGTTTGCAGTGATAAACTAAGTAATGCTGCTATGGTTCCCAATAAATTGAAACATTTGTCAACAAAACATTCTTCTCTGTCAAGCAAAGATATCAATTATTTTCATCGGTTGTTGGAACAAAACAAAAAAAACAAGCAGCGTTCATGACTGCGACAGTACGTGTTTCGGAAAAAGTACAGGAAGCTAGCTATAAGGCAGCCGAACTTACCGTAAAGGCCAAAAAACCACACACAATAGCTGAAACGTTGTTAATTCCTGCTTGTAAAGAGATGGTGAAAATAGTCCTGCGTTCAGAAGCTGCTAGTGAAATTTAAAAAATTCTTCTCTTTGCTGACACTATCAATCGCCGAGTTAGTGACATTGAAGACATTATGAAGTAGAAAATCAACAGCAGTCAGAAGTTCTCACTTCAGATCGACGAGTCCACCGATATTAGCGGACACTCACAACTTCTTGCCTACATTCGGTACATCGATAGAGATGCAATTGCAACTAATTTCTATTTATTTTTTTACAAAGAACTTCCCAATCGAGCCACTGGTGAAGAAATATTTCGTGTGACTAATGAATATGTGCTCCATAATGGACTAAAATGGAAGGATTGCGTTAATGTTTGTACAGACGGAGCTGCTTCTATGACAAGCCGAGTGAAAGGATTTGTAGCTAAAGTACGCGAAGTAAGTCGTAACATACGATGCGATCATTGCCTCATTCACAGCGAAGTCATTGTTGCTAAGTCTTTGCCATCTTTTCTAAAACTTGTGCTGGACGAAGTAGTAAAAGTCGTGAACCTCATCAAATCGCGGCCCCTAAATTCGCGGCTTTTTCCCGTTTTGTGTCAGGAAATGGGATGAGAACACACTACACTCCTGCTACATACAGAAGTACGGTGTTTATTACGAGGAAAAGTGTTAACGCGAATATTTGAAATTAAAGAGCAGGTACATGCATTTTTGACTGTTGTGGGGCATGAGTACGAGGATTTATTTGCAGATGATGAATAGGTATGTAAGTTGGCATATCTTTCCGATAATTTCGTACAATTGAGTGAGCTGAACAGAAAAATGCAAGGTAGGAACGAAAATATTCTGACTAGTAGGGATAAGATTCAAGGATTTGTGAATAAGCTGAATTTGTGGATACAGATAATTGAAAATGGGTCGTTTGAGATGTTCCCGTCTGTATGGCCACTTGCTGAAGGTAATACAGCGGTGATGAACTTAATTAAAGAACATTTAAAAATCTTTCAGCAGAAGTTCTAGAAGTATTTTGGAGAGAGTGTTCAAGATTTAGACTGGGCTCGTGATCCCATTCTTTGCGAATTCCAGAACCTCTTCCGATTAATATACAAGAGGCGCTCGCAGATTTAAAAGCAGATGTCTTATTGAAATTAAAACTTCTCGAAGTGCCCTTGCATGCATTTTAGTTGGCAATAAGGAGTGAATACCCGGCTATCTCCGAGATAGCAGTCAATGTGTTATTGCCATTTTCAACTACATATTTGTGTGAACTGGGCTTCTCGACGTTGGCTGACATTAAAACATCAAAAAGGGAGAGATTCAAATCCCTCGATAAAGAAATGAGACTTGCATTGTCAACGATTCCGCCACGGATCAGCCGCCAGTGTGCAGCTAAGTGGGCGCAAGTATCACATTGAAGGTATGAGTAGAATTATTTACTTTAATAGTAATAGAAAAGTGTATTTTTTTGTATTTTCTACAGTGAATTAAAGCTTAATAAATGCACAAGTCGATTTCTGTTTAATAAAATAATATAATAGAATAATAATATAAAAAAAACTAACCGTCGGAATCGACGGTAGATTTTTTTTTTTTTTTTAGGAGGATAAACTCATGTGAAATAGCAAAGGTAAACTTTATTTGATTGACAAATTCATTCGACCACTTCAGTAAAGATAACACAGGTCTGCAACCAAAAAACTGCACAGGATTTTTATACTGTTTCTTGTAGATCTTTACTCACTGAAACCGGGAAAAATACCCAAAAAATTCCATCACGTGAGGTTTTCTTGCAAAACTCGTGTTTGTAGTTTCATTTAGAGTGAAACTCCCGTATAACTCGAAATCTGGTATCCTTTTCTTGATTCTAAAAATCCTATGCAAAAGTGATTTCTTACTTTCATTTAATATGTATTAGAGTGAGACTCAAGAATAAATACAAAGAGAAAATGAGCGGAATGGGGGGGGGCAGTGGAAGGGTGGCAGGGCAAGGGTAATGTTGGCGGTGGAGGAAGCTCAGGTTGATCATGTCCCAACCGGTTTAATTTGTTTATAGCGAAAAGTGAGGAATCTTACTGGCTGGGTTGAGCATGTTTATACACGTTCTCTAGGGTATTAGGAATGAGTATAAACAAGCGTATTGTCAGATTTGATCATGTTTCAACATGCTAAATAAGTTCAGGATCTAGGTTGCTTTGGTTATGTTGCATAGCTTAAATAGATGACTACTGGATATTCGAGGCTAAAAGTACCTAGAGAATCCCTCGAAAGCATTAATTTTTATCTTTAAGAACGGGGGAAAAAGAAACTTTTTGCTGTTTTCTTTTATTTATATGCAGCAACATTTTGGAATTATTTTTTTTTTTTTATCGAGCCAGAGGAAGAAGCAGGTGTTGCCGATTAACCTGCCCAGCTACAGAGACGATCAGCAGACGCGCAGGTGTCAACATAACCTCGTTTGCTCTCGTGTTCACCTATGTTTTACGTGTTATTTCACTGGTGTTTTTGAAGGGAGCGAGGCTAGTTTCCATCTGCTTCACCACAGGAAAAGCGTTTGCTTCTAGATGTACCAAGAGTCAGTGTGTGTACTCAGTGCGGTGTATACAAACAGCGAGGAGCCACACTAAGTTTACATTTGGCATTCAAACGTAACTGTGCTCGTTTTGTTTTGGCATTCCTATGATGTGGCGTGAACAGCAAAACCACACTACCGACTGCTATTTCTGTTCGGTAGATGTGAAAGGTTTCAATACAAAAAATAAAAATAAAATATCTTACCCAAACCTAAATTCATCTATTCGTCCAGTGCCTCATAGCTTTGCAATACCAGTTCCACACCCACCTTCCAGTTTGGATGATATCCTGAGTGATTCTGAGGACGGAAACACATTACCTCCCCAGGACGAATCTAGTTCAGATTTTTCTCTTTTTTATCAGAGAGAGCTCAATGACCTGGTTAGAGATTTAGGCCTTTCAAAAGGTGCTGCCGAAATGCTGGGATCAAGATTAAAAAATAAAAACCTTCTGTCACCCGGAACCTCATTTTCGTGATACAGGCACCGAGTGAGAGAATTCACTACATTTTTCTTCAAAGAGGGAAATCTCGTTTTTTGTAGTGATGTTCAAGGGCTAATTAAGTGTTTTGAAATAGAATATGATTCATCTGGGTGGCGCCTGTTCATTGATTCCTCAAAAACAAGCCTCAAAGCAGTCTTGCTGCATAATGGGAATAAATTTGCATCACTTCCTGTAGGACACTCGGTGCATTTGGAGGAAAACTATAATGATGTGGCGATGATTTTTAAGAAAATAAAATATCAAGAACATCGCTTGATGCTTTGTGGAGACTTCAAAATACTAACCGTGTTGTTGGGTCAGCAGACAGGTTATACGAAATATCCCCGCTTCCTTTACTTGTGGGACAGTCGAGCCAGAGATCTCCATTGGACAAAAACTGACTGGCCACTTCGAGACGCCTTAATCCCCGGCGAAAATAACGTCATTAATACAACCTTGGTTCCTCCTGAAAAGGTTTTATTACCACCTCATCATATTAAATTGAAGCTTATGAAGCAGTTTGTGAAATCACTGCCAAAAGATGGGGAATGTTTCAGATATCTGTGTTCCAAGTTCCCAAAACTGTCTGAAGCGAAGTTGAAAGAGGGAGTTTTTACTGATCCCGACATACGAAAGCTGTTATCCGACCCACTCTTTTCAGAAACAATGAGAGAAAAAGAAAAAGAAGCGTGGGACTATTTCAAAGATGTAGTGCATAAGTTTTCGGGTAATATTAAAGACCCTCACTACAAAACCATTGTACAACACATGTTGGCTGCGTATAAAGCTCATTGTACAACACATGTTGGCTGCGTATAAAGCTATAAACCATTGTACAACACATGTTGGCTGGGTATAAAGCTCAAGGATGCAAGATAAGCTTAAAAGTTCATTTCTTACACTCCCATGTCGACTATTTTCCCGAAAACTTGGGAGCCCTCAGTGAAGAGCAGGGTGAAAGATTTCACCAGGATGTCCGTGATATCGAGAGACGCTGCCAAGGACGATGGGAAGTCAATATGCTAGCTGACTACTGTTGGATGCTCAAGCGGGAAACAGAAAGTGGAAAGCGGAAGCGTGTTCGGAGAAGTAACAAAGAGAAGAGGAAAAGGTTTTATAGGCAAAAAGAATGAACACGGAATGTTAAGTACATTTCATGAAGAAATTGTTTGTTTATTATAAGAAATATTTTTAGTTCATTGTAATGAAATGGTGGTTTTCTCATTATTGTTATGATTTTTTTATGAAAACACCTTGTATTTTGCAAAAACGCTGTACGTGATGGAGGGAAATGGAGGTCATTTTTGGATTCAGCACACTCGAAAACATAATATTTACCAAAAACATCGCATGCAGCTGAAAAAAAGTATTTTTACAGACCTGTGTAATAGTCCAGGCTCGTGATTTTTTGTTTTTTGTTTTTATTGACTGAAGGTTTAACGACCACCGTGAGCAACTCAATGAGTTGCCCGTTCCTAATTTAGAGTCCCTGGTTTCAGGGAAGGGAAAGAGCCAGTGCCGTAAGACAAACACAACATCCATGCCTTACCGAGATTCGAACCCGGACCCTTCACGAACGAATGTTCATAAGCTAGCGCCAGGTTCGTGACGAGCATCACGACTGCACACGTTTTCAGTCGTAAAATGTGAGGCGGAAGTCCACCCATCTCGATCGTGTGCAAAAATTCAACTAGATAGCGCACTCTTTCACTCTCATCTCAGTCACAGCTGTTTTTAAATGTTGTTGGAATGAGATTCGCGTTGCGAATACTCTTTATTCTCTCTTGTCTGAGACATAAAGTTGCGATCCGTTGATCGCTCACGCCTTCCAGTAAAGCTCTTAAGGTTTCCCTTTTTTTTTTTTTTTTTCTTTCTGCGGAAGAGACATTCTGTTAAGGGTAAGTATGCAATAAAGTATTTACTTAACTTTAGGACTGATCATAGAACACCACGCACACACCAAGTCTGGCACTGAACTGAACGCCTGATGTAGATAAGGGCCGCGCGCTTCTCCCTCAACTTTACATGGGAACTTTGCCACCCCGCTACGTCCGAACTGTTTCCTCAATCTCAGTTTTCTCTTCGACTGGCACATCTACATTGTAAGACATTTATTTTGATACCTGAACCATATTTTTACGTTCATCCGTTCTTTCAAGATAGGTATCCCAGTAAAAAAAAACCTTATAGAATGAAGATATAGATGGCGCAACTCAATATGTACATTATGAATATTTTCATTAACAATGGTCAACGGAATGTTTACTTACATCTTTACATAATGGGAAACGTCTTACCTATGTGAATAAACTGGATCGAATGAATATTAAATTGTTTATATACATCACACAGTCCAACGGCATAACGCAATCAGGTCTTCGAGTGTTCGCTGTTCCGATAAGAACTTTCAAACAAATTCCTGCTAGCGTTGTTTTGCACAACGGTTCGCTGAGAGGAGAGACTTCGGACTTTGGACTATCTGAATCTCACCATACTTTCGCTTTCAACAGCGCGTGAGTCAACCGCAGGCGATCGGATGTCAACCGCACGCTTCTCCCATTGACTCTATATGGGAACTTTGCCGCCCCACAACGCCCGAACCGTTGCCCCAATCTCATTTCTCTCTTTAACTGGCGCATCTACATGGTAAGACCTTTATTTTGATACCTCAACCATATATTTACGTTCAGCCGTTCTCTCACAACTGGTCTTACAGTAAAAAAACCTTATAGAATTAATATATAGATAATTATGTTTTGTTTTGTGGTAAATGGCGTTCGCGCAAAAGTTTTACTGATGCACAGTTTCTAAAGTTGGCAAATATGCCTACACAGTTAAGTGGAATATGGCTGACTACAGTGTGCAGTAATAAGCCCATTATTATGGCGATGTAATAGGCTCGTCAGACAAATCACAAATTTTGGTCTAGTGATGAATCTTTAAAGCACGGCGCAGAGAGATTATACTAAAATTCACTCTTTAATCCTTTTGACTAAACACGTTCATTTATTTCATTCTCTGCTGCAAAACCAATCCCTTCTTGATTTCTTTATCTTTTTTCTTCTCTGAATGTCAGTTGAAAAATTATATTCAGGATCCTTAGCATTCAAAAATTGTGTGCAGTATATGCAAAGTAAACGCACAGTGACCACAAATGTGCACCTGGACATGATGGAGCTTTTAGTTGCACCTCATTTGGACGAACGACAAGCCTGGGTGATTTTCCAGCAGGATGGTGTCCCTCCACATTGGGGATTAATTGTTCGAAAATCCCTCAACTGATGGATTGGGAGGGACGGTCTAACGTCATGGTCGCTACGGTCAACCGACATAACGCCCCTAGACATTTTTCTGTAAGGTTATGTCAATTACAAAGCCTATTGAACACCAGTGAAACTTTGCATAGGAAAATAACAGATGGTATTGCCACAATCTCCGAAGAGATGTTAGGCAAAACATGGTAAGAAATCGAATACAGACTAGATGTGCTGCAGGCCACAAAAGGTGTTCACATATCGGTGCAACGTAGAAAAAAAAAATGTTTACACGCGCCATGCCACAAACTGCTTGTTTCTACCTATCATAGTTTTTTAAATAAAAAATGTCTTAATGAGTGTTAGCTTTATGTACATCCTGTACCATTTATAATGTATTTGATGTCCTTAATTCAGAGGATTTCACATATTTTCGAAAGCTTTTCTAGCGACATGATTAATATTTAAATTAAATGTGTTTCTTTCTTAAATTTTCTATCTGATAGCACTTTCACTGGGCTCTTAACCTATATTTAAATTTTCAAGATAACAGGACATTTCTGGAAATTTGTAGTAGTATTTTATTCCACTCCTCTTTCACTGCTTTCCATAGTCCAATCATTGTTTTAGGTCATATTCCTCTTTTTAGCAGTCCCAAGGCACAATAGTCCATTGATCACGCATCACGGGAAGTATGAGCAAACGGTATAGACTTGGTATGCGTCTCTTTTTTCATTTTTCCAAGAAATACGTTTTGCTGTACTCTGAAGAGCAATTGAATTAGAGATACCTGTCAAGTAACGTGTAGCACCACCTTTCGCCCTGATGACGGCGGCGATTCGTCTCGGCATGGACTCGACAAGACACCGGAAGCGTTGGGAAGCCATACGGATCCACGACCCCTGATCAAGCTCCCACAGTTCACGAAGATTTGATGGAGGGGGTCAGAGCCTCGAACATCTCTCTCGATGGCATCCCAGATGTGCTCGATGGGATTGAGGTCAGGTGACCTAGCTGGCCAAGGAAGCGAGGTCACGTCGATGGAGTGTTCATCTAACCATTCGGATACAATTCGGGAGCTGCATTGTCTTGTTGCAGGATGAGGTTCCAAGTGGGATGTTGAAGACGCACAAACGGGAGCAAATGGTCGTCCAGGATATCCCGGTAACGTTGACCTGTGAGGGACAATATCACACGTACAAGGAGTCCCATTTCAGTCCACGTAAACAGTCTCCAGACGAGAATGCCACCCCCACCAGCTTGAACAGTACCCTGCTGGCAAGAAGGATCCATCGCTTCATGTGGTTTGCGCCGTACTCGTATCCTGCCATCCGCATGTACCAACGTGAATCTCGACTCATCAGTCCAGGCAACATTTTTCCACATGTCTAGGGTCCAGTGGCGATGTTCCCGCGCCCATGCCAATCTTTGCACCCTGTGATGTGCGGTCAGCAGCGGTACCCTCGTGGGACGATGGCTTCTGTACCTCATAGCGAAGAAATGGTTCTGGATGGTGTGGTGCTTACACGTTTTTGTGCACCAGGGTTAAATTGCCGAGTGATTTCTTGCACTGTGTCCCGTCTGTCCGCTGTTACAATGCGAGCTAGCCGACGATGACCCCGCTCATCCACACGCTGTTGTCCACGGAAGTTGACTCTTGCAGGGATGGTTTTACCGGATTCGATGTACTCACGGTGCACCCGTGACACAGTGTCTCGTGAAAATACCAGTGCCTGCACGACTTCCGAGATGGAGTGACCCATTCGTTCGGCCACGACAATTTGCCCACGATCAAATGCGCTTAGATCATTCGTCTTACCCATACTGCGTCCGACTCTTACTGATTCCCGTCGCATCACTCCTTATATTGTCGGATCGCTGCATACGTCATGTCGTTTTCATTTACAGGGCCGCCCACAGCGCCACATTTGCATAACACCAGCTGTCTCTAATTCAATTGCTCTTCAGTGCATGACTGGCAGCCTTATCCTGATGGAGTTCCACTCTTTGAAGGCTCTATGGATAAAGGAATGGTATTTCCTCTTTAAATATGGGAGTTAAAACATTATTTTGGTAGTATGTAGGATTCATTTTATCATTGTTTGCAACTTTTCTTAACTTTAAATCCTATTGTACGAGGGACCAGCAATAATCATGAATCCCATACTGAAACTTTCTTTAGCTTCTTGGAACCAAGTTTGTAAGTCTTTTTCTGCTCTTTTGCGATTGTAAATAGACCCTTTTTTGTTACAATCTTTTAAGTAGATCCATGATTCATCAATAGTTATTAGGTGTGCAATTTAATTCTCGGCCCCTAACCGCAAGCGATCATAGAACGTCGGCAAATGCAAATAGCTGCGTGCGATAATGGCTGATTGCAGCGCCATCCAATAGCTTTCCTGGCAACCGTAACCGCTCACAGCTGTAGTGAGAGAAGGGACGAAAGTTGACGATGAAAGCAATGTCGTTCGAGAAGCAACATTTGAGGCACTGCCCATGTTCGCGTTTCATCTGAAAAAGATGCCGTGGAAGCCCAGCAAATGATCTGTGCTGCTTTAGGTGAGGCTGTTGTGTCCTACAGTACGTGTAAGAAGTGGTTCCAGCAGTTTAAGCCGGGATATTTTGACCTCCGTGATGCAGGACGTCCGGGACAGCCACAGAAAGTTGACGATGAGGAACTGGAACAACTGTTAGACGCGTATCCCTGTAACACACAGTCAGAGCTCGCCCAAGAACTCAGCAAGCCAATGCAAAGCGCCTGCACAAGCTTGGGCGGATTCGCAAGGAGGGCCGTTGGGTGCCCCACCGACTCACAGCTGCGAACAAGTCTAGGCGCTACGATGTTGCTGTGTCCTTGCTCTCCAGATGCAAGAAGAAGGATTTCCTTCACAAGATTTTGACCTGTGATGAGAATTGGATCCTCTACAATAATTTTAAGCGGCACAAATCGTGGGTTTATCCAGGCCAGTCTACCACCAGTACAACCAAACCGAATATTCATGCCAGGAAGTTGTGGCTATGCATATGGTGGGATCAGCGTGGTTTCGTACCCTATGAGTTGCTCAAACCTGGTGAATCGGTCAATGCTGAGCGTTATTGTCAGCAACTCATTCGTGTGAGTGACGCAATGGAGGCGAAAAGGCCATAAACCGGCAAGGGCAGAAGGTCGGTCCTGTTGCTTCAGGATAACGTGCGTCCTCACACCGCGAAAACGTCTTTAAACACGATCACCGACCTGGGATGGGAGATTTTCTCCCACCCGGCATATTCTCCAGACTTCGCCCCATCGGATTATCACCTCTTTCGCTCCCTGCAACATCACCTGTGTGATACGCACTTCACTTCTGCCGTTGATGTCTACACAAGTATTGATGACTTTATCAACTCAAAACAGCCCTCGTTTTTGCGCAGTGGCATTCGGCAGCTCCCTGACCGATGGCTCAAATGTATCCAACACGACAGGGTTATTATTTCCCTGATTAGGTACGTATTCGATTTGCTATAATTTTCTGTCAACGTGTTGTGCCTGTGGCCGAGAATTAAGTTGCACACCTAATACAATAAATTTCCATCTGTCTCCGGTTTAAGGGATTTTCGTAAAGAATTCTACACCATGCTCTACGCTCAGTCACGTGCCTAGACAAAACACTGTGAATATGTTTTTTTGCTTTCTTTTTTCCAGATTCAGTCTTTGCTTATCACCTTATTTAAAGTTGCTACAGAGACTTTTTAACCAGAGACCTTACTTTTAAAATAATCGCAAAAGTACGTACTTTCTTTGGATATTTGTTTGGTGTTCTGTTTCCTGTAAAGAGCGATACTTGACGATTTTCCCCTCTACTATTAGAAATATTTCTGATTTTGCATTTGGAAATGCTAATTCCATGCTTTAAACAGCGTTTTTTAATTTTAAAATGCTAATATTTCTGTTCGTAAAGAGCAAAAACATAACTTGTATCCACAGCTTGTTTACGTGTGCCATTTTCTTAGCAGACGATATTTTACTTTATCAGATGTTTCTTTCGTGTTCATTTAATACGCTGTTGCCATTTTCAAATCTTTGAACTCCTTTTATTTTCTGTAATTTCTTATCAAAAACGTTCCAAAAATGTGTTAAAATCCTTCGTACTTCTCTGTTTACATTAATCACGATTAAAAAAAGCTTTTTTCTAAGCGCTTTTTTGTTCGCTAGACAAGGCGCCCTTCTCGCCCTCTAACTTAAATTACTGGTCCGACCGGTATACGAGTTTTAAAAATCCTGCCCTGACGGCTATGAAATTATACTACGTATCTGCACGATACTATCTGCGACTTTCAAAGTCTGCATTCTTCTCTATCATGAGCAGTGCACTTTTGAGTTACCAAGCGGATACCATTTTTTTTAAACCTGCACACTTTGCTTTTATGACTAGTGGAATTCTGAGTTAACAAATTAAGCAATTTTTTTTCGAGCCTACACGTTTCCCTTTTATGACTAATGCACTTTTGTGTTAAAAAGTAATTTCAATTTGTAAAATAAACTCTGCATTTGGTTTAATTACCTGTTTTTTAATTTACTGGATTTTTGCAGAAACTGAGTTAAAGAATGGGGCCCATTTCTTTGAAGCCTACATACACTGACGGAAAAAAAATCCTAACACCAAGAAGGGGTTGTGTTAGATAAACGACACTTGGTAGGCGGTGAGAGTACATCTGTAAGATGACGTCTATGCAAATTTCGCGCTCGGCGCATACGTGTGGCGCTAGTACCGCCCCTCGGAACATGCAAAGCAGGTTTGCTGTAAATACGCGCTGTAACGTTCGTGAGCGTTAGTTATCATTGAGATTCGACGTAGGGTGTTGATGTTAGTCAAGAATGCCTTTAAGAAGACGAAGAAGCCATTATCAACAGCTCACGGAGTTTGAACGAGGTCGTGTAATAGGGCTATGAGAAGGTGGATTTTCTTTCCGCAATATTGCAGAACGACTTGGCAGGAATGTATAGCCACTGTGCATGATTGTTGGCAGCGGTGATCAAGGGAAGGTACTGCTTTAAGAAGACCGGGTTCCGGCCGGCCACGTGGCTCTACTGAGAGGGAAGACCGCCGTGTACGGCGCATGGCATCGTACCGCGTCTGCGGCAGCAATTCGAGATGCAGTTGCCACCACAGGGACACAACGAACTGTTACAAATCGGTTACTTGAAGGACAGCTCCGAGCCAGACGCCCTGTAGCGTGCATTCCACTTACTCCGAACCACTGCCGTTTGCGACGTCAGTGGTGTCAAGCTAGAGCTCATTGGAGGACGGAGTGGAGATCTGTTGTGTTTTCTGATGAAAGCCGATTCTGCCTGGGTGCCAGTGATGGCCGTGTGTTGGTTAGAAGGAGGCCAGGTGAGCGCCTGCAACCAACCTTTCTGCGGTCGAGACACACTGGACCTACACCTGGAGTTATGGTCTGGGGAGCAATTTCCTATGACAGCAGGAGCACTCTCGTGGTTATCCCACGCACCATGACGGCACAGTTGTACGTCGGTCTGGTGATTCAACCTGTTGTGCTGCCATTCATGAACAGCATTCCAGGGGGTGTTTTCCAACAGGATAACGCTCGTCCGCATACCGCTGTTGTAACCCAACATGCTCTACAGAGTGTCGACATGTTGCCGCGGCCTGCTAGATCACCAGATCTTTCACCAATCGAGCACGTATGGGACATCATTGGACGACAACTCCAGCGTCACCCCCAACCAGCATTAACCATCTCTGTATTGACCGACCAAGTGCAACAGGCATGGAACTCCATCCCACAAACTGACATCCAGCACCTGTACGACACAATGCATGAACGTTTGCGTGCTTGTATTGAACATTCTGGCGGTTACACCGGTTATTAATGTACCAATATTCCACATTTAAAATGGCTCTTCTCGCGCTTACAATAAGATGTAATCTTGAAAGCTTAATCGATTAAATATGTTACCTATACAAATGTATTGCCGCCATTTCATTCCTTTACAACTATTTTTTCGTGTCGTTGGGATTTTTTTCCGTCAGTGTACTTCCCTTTCACGATAAATGCACTTTGGAGTTTACTTATACAATAAGGACTTTATTATACACTGAGTTGAATTAGGCGACCTAACGGTCAGAAGAGAGAAATCTTGAATGCATTTACGAATAAAAGGTCTTTAGTGTAGGAACTTCAAAGCACTCAACATTAACAACTCATCAAAGATAACCCAGCTGCATACTTCTCATTACAACTATTCGTCTGGAATAGATCTAGTGTAGAAATTACAACACAATGCTGTGGTAATCTCCCAGTATCACACCACACTTTTCGCTCCTTGCTGCTTACATTGTGTAGCTCGTTCTCATCATGTCAACAAACACAAGTCATTCATCCTGATCTCGAGACTGATGCCACATAAAACATTCATTCAGAGAGAAAAATATCACGTTGAGGTTGAAACTTTTAAAAAGAATGAACTCAAAAATTACATAGAGAAAGAAACTAAAAATGAAAGTTCAATTAGAGACATCGAAGAGCCATTACATTATGACCACCTACCTAAAGAGCTGTAAAACCCCGTTTAGACCGCAAAAGAGGGACCACTCGGCAAGGCATCGATTCAATGAGGTAGTGATAGGTATCCTGGGGTATCTGGTACCATAATGTCAGCAGCAGGTCCTCCAGTTCCCGTACGTTTCAGGGTGGTGGCGATTTAGCGCGAACCCTCTTTTACAAGTCGAACCACAAAAATTCGATCGGGTTCATGTCAGGTGAATTTGGAGGCCAGGGCATTAACCGAAAGTCACCAGCATGTTCCTCGAACCACTCCTTTTCTATTCTGGCAGTGTGGCATGGCGCATTATCCTGTTGGTAATGGCCATCACCAGCAGGGAACACAGTTACCATGAATGGGTGAACTTGATCCGCAACAATGTTCAAGTACCTGACAGCTGTAAGGGATTGTGCTATTGGGATAATGGGCCTAAAATGTTATGAGGAAACACCGCCCACAGCATAACACCGCCGCCTCAGGCCTGTTTCCGCCCAATAGTGCATCCAGGAAGCATACCCTCCGTTGGTAATTGCGTATCCGTGCTCGGCCGTCTGCGTGATGCACCAGGAAACTTGTTTCTTCAGACCAGGCCACTTTCTTCCAATCATCCACGGTCCAATCTCGTTGATCTTGGGCCCATTTCATGCGTTGTTTGCGGTGACGTGCAGTAATCATAGGAACCGGACTGGGTTTTCAGCTACGCCGGCCCATGCGCAGAAGGCTGCGATGAACTGTGCGCTGTGACACATTGCTCTGATCACTACTGTTGTTGCTGCGGGTGATTTGTCGCACTGTGGCCCTGCGGTCGTTGTGAGCAATGCGTGAGAGTCTCCGCCCCCCGCTCCCTCTGGCATTAATGAGCTACGGACGACACACATATGGACAACGGTTCGTCGTTTGGCCAACTATGCACCACTTTTGATACATGCTCACTACAGCAGCACGTGAACAACTCACAAGCTACGCCATTTCCGAGGTCGTAGTACCGAGGCGCGGTATCATCACAATTTGTCCTTTATCAAACTCCGATAAATCGATAATTTTGTTTGTCCATTATCAAACTCCGATAAATCGACAATTTGTCCTTTATCAAACTCCGATAAATCGACAATTTGTCCTTTATCAAACTCCGATAAATCGACAATTTGTCCTTTATCAAACTGTGATAAATCGACAATTTGTCCTTTATCAAACTCCGATAAATCGACAATTTGTCCTTTATCAAACTCCGATAAATCGACAATTTGTCATTTATCAAACTACGATAAATCAACAATTGGTCCTTTATCAAACTCCGATAAATATAATTTATTTGTCCTTTATCAAACTGTGATAAATCGACAATTTGTCCTTTATCAAACTCCGATAAATACAATTTGTTATTTATCAAACTCCGATAAATCGACAATTTGTCCTTTATCACACTCCGATAAATACAATTTGTCCCTTATCAAACTCTGATAAATCGACAATTTGTCCTTTATGAAACTCCGATAAATACAATTTGTCATTTATCAAATTCTGATAAATCGACAATTTGTCCTTTATCACACTCCGATAAATACAATTTGTCCTTTATCAAACTCCGATAAATCGACAATTTGTCCTTTATCAAACTGCGATAAATCGACAATTTGTCCTTTATCAAACTCCGATAAATCGACAATTTGTCCCTTTATCAAACTACGATAAATCGACAATTGGTCTTTCATCAAACTCCGATAAATATAATTTATTTGTCCTTTATCAAACTCCGATAAATCGACAATTTGTCCCTTATCAAACTCCGATAAATCGACAATTGATCTTTCATCAAACTCCGATAAATATAATTTATTTGTCCTTTATCAAACTCCGATAAATCGACAATTTGTCCTTTGTCAAACTCCGATAAATCAACAATTTGTCCCTTATCAAACTCCGATAAATCGACATTTATTTGTCTTTTATCAAACTCCGATAAATCGACAATTTGTCCTTTATCAAACTCCGATAAGTCGATATTCTCCGATAATTTTCTCATTCTGACTCCGAACAGTCTGCTAACCGAAAGCCGGTCCCCGGTTTGTATATATACTGCTGTGTGAACTTCACGTGCGCCACCGTTCGGTCTCCAGGCGAGCTCATTTCTTTGAGGTGGGGGTGGTCATAATGAAATGTCTCATCAGTGTACGTCATGGGTTCTGTAAAAGAATGAAATTCTGCATCATGTGATCAACTTTGCCTCACAATTTTGTAGTTCTTTCTACAGAGAATGTTCACACACTTCTAGAAAGTCTTTCATAAGAAATTACAGAAAATTAAAGAAGTTCAAAAAACTGGAACTGACAACAGCGTGTTAGATGAGCATGAAAGAAACATCTGCTTAGAAAATGGCGCATGTGAACAAGCTGCGGGTAGAATGTTCTGTTTTTGCTCTTTACGAAGAGAAATATTCGTATTCTATAATTAAAAGCAATGTCAAAATCATGGAATTAGCATTTCTAAATGTAAAATAAGCAATATTATTAATAATAGAGGGGGGGTGAATCGTCAAGCATTGCGTTTTACAGAAAAACGAACACCAAACGAATATCGAAAGAAGGTACGTACTTTGACGACTACTTCATTAGTAAAGTCTCCGGTCTTAAAAGAAAATCCACCGACCCAAAGAGCAATCTCTAAGTCGTTAAAAATCTCTGTATCAACTGTAAACAAGGTAATAAAAAAAGATTTAATCAAGAAAAAACAAACAAAAAACATGTTCACCGCCTTTTGCCTTAACATGTGACAGCGCAGAATACGGTGTAGACTTCTTTAAGAAAATCATTGAACGGGAGACAGATGGGAATTTATTGTGACTATTGATGAAGCATAGATCTACCTAAACGACTGTAACAACAAGTAAGTAAAATCATGCAATGCATTGATTAGGATGCGCTTTCCAACATACCAGAAATCATTACTCGAGTTATGAGGATAATGGCTGTGGAATAAATTTCGCTCCTATGTCCTGACCTTTGACCCCATTTCGTCCATTTTCAATAGGGTTCGTTCCCAGGTAGTTCCCCTGCTACATACTAACATTTCGTCGAAAGCGAACCTTTTTTACGCGATTTATCGTGCGGACGGACAAACAGACGGACAGACAAAGCTGGAGCACAAAGCTACGCTTCTTCAACCTACGGTTGGAAAGCGTAAAAAAATCGATTTATTATCGCAAAACAGCGGAGAGAGACTTGCAAACTTGGTTCCAAGAATCCAAAGAAAGTTTCAGTAAAGGATTCATGATTGTTGCTGATTTCTCATCAGTAAGAAATTAAAGTAACGAACAGTTTGAAAGAATGCTAAAATCAACTCTACATATCACCAAAATATTGTTTTAACTCCTGTATTTAAAAAAGAAATGCCATTTCTTTATCCACAGAGCCTTTAAAGAGTAGAACTCCATTCGGATAAGGCTAGTAGTCATACATCGAAATCTATTTCTTGACAAAATGAAAAATGAGATGGGTATCAGTCTATACCTGTTACTCATATTATTTCAAAGTCCCCTGATGAGCAACCAATGGACCATTGTGCCTTCTGACTACTAAAAAGAGCGCCTAGACCTAAAGCAATGATTGGGCTATGGAAAGCAATGGAAGAGGAGTGGAATAAAATACCACTATCAATTTTAAGAAATGCCCTGTTATCTTGGAGATCTAGATGTAAGTTTCATAGTCCTTTAAAGTCCCCTGATGTGTCACCAATGGACTATTGTGCCTTCGGACTGCTAAAAAGAGAGCTTAGACCTAAAACAATGATTGGACTATGGAAAGCAGTGGAAGAGGAGTGGAATAAAATACCACTACCAATTTTAAGAAATGCCCTGTTATCTTGGAGATCTAGATGTAGGTTCATAGTCCTTTAAAGTCCCCTGATGTGTCACCAATGGACTATTGTGCCTTCGGACTGCTAAAAAGAGAGCTTAGACCTAAAACAATGATTGGACTATGGAAAGCAGTGGAAGAGGAGTGGAATAAAATACCACTACCAATTTTAAGAAATGCCCTGTTATCTTGGAGATCTAGATGTAGGTTCATAGTCCTTTAAAGTCTCCTGATGTGTCACCAATGGACTATTGTGCCTTCGGACTGCTAAAAAGAGTGCTTAGACCTAAAACAATGATTGGACTATGGAAAGCAGTGGAAGAGGAGTGGAATAAAATACCACTACCAATTTTAAGAAATGCCCTGTTATCTTTGAGATCTAGATGTAGGTTCATAGTCCAGAGAAAAGGCTATCAAATAAAACATTTAAGAACGAAATTATTTTATATTATATAATAATTATATTGCTTGAAAACCGTTCTAAAAATGTATGAATATCCTCTGTATTGTGAAAAAAGTAGAGCAAATGTTTTAATTAACGACGTGCACATTTATGTTACACGCTCAATAATTTCGGATTTTCAAAAAACACCTGTAGGTTGCAAAGAATTTAAATTATTAAAACGCCTATGAAATCTAGTTAAATAATGTAGAATTTTAAATTTTCCGTAATTGAAATCTAATAGATTTTCGCAACAATGTTTCGAAGATATGTTTTGCCCAAGATTTTCCTGAACACCACTGGGCTTGGGGCCGATCACTCCTTCTCGTATTAATATGTCAAATGCTCTCTCTCTCTCTCTCTCTCTCACACACACACACACACACACACAAACAAACACATAATGTCTTTTAATATCACAGATCTCAAAACAAATCTCAAATATTTAAACTGCGGTTTTTCAATTTTCAACAGTTCATTTGGTTTTACTGCATATTCACTGCAATCATGTGAATTGTTCACATTTCTTAGATCCAGATGAATAACCTTTCGGATTAAGATGCACAAAGAGTGTTTCTGTTAGTTTGATTAGCTAAATTCATGGTCATTAACATGAGCAGAGGCAAGAGAGTAAGTGTTAAAGAAAAAGCAGGGAAAGGAGGAAAAAGAATTTGAACTAGTGTTGGCATCCTAATCTGCGAATGGAAACGTGGTATCACTAGTAATATGTTCTCTCTTCCCCCTCACTCTCTTTCTCTTTTTGGATCTCTTTCATATTATCGTGCTTTAGCATGGGGTTAAGTGGGTCACAAATGTGTAGACAGTGTCTTGAGAGCCAATGAGTTCGCTCTCTAGCACGTGGTGATAACCCGGGAGCTCTGGTATTTCAAGAAGTGCTAAAGAGCCCGCTTCTGTGGTGCATACTCCACTTCCCAGCGCATCATCATCATCATCATCACTGCTTCCAACGAAGGAAGACAGAGAGTTTGTATGCCATGGAATCCTCTGCGGGAGATAACATCTCCTTGGCCAAGTGCCGTGACGGATGAGGCGGGAGAAGGGGGTCACCATCTCTGTTGCTATGGTAACTACACAGCGCAATCTTTTAGCACCGACAGGGAAAAGTAGAGAGGAAAACTTGATGGCCTCCAACTCTGACACGAGGTGTTAATGGCTGCCCTTGAAAGTTGTTCCCTTTTTCCTTTCCTGTATATTGATAAGAGTAACTTTCATTTTGTTGGATAAGTTATTGCTCAGATCAAGCTGTGACAGCCCCGCCATTTGAAAGCATCGCAGTAATGTCGTCGTGTGACTGTAAGGGCTGGATACGTCATTAAGAACTAAATGATTCGTGTGAACTAGTTTGTGTTTCAATATTTTAACTGGTAATCATAATCCTCACTTATCAAATTATCATAGTTTTAAGCATCTTTCTCTCTCTCTCTCTCTCTCTCTCTCTCTCTCTCTCTCTCTCTCTCTCTCTCTCTCTCTCTCACTTTCTCTCCCTCTCTTTCTCCCTCCTCTCCCTCTCTCTTTCTTTGTCTGTCTTTCTCTCCCTCTCTTTCTGTGTCCCTCTGTCTGTCTCCTTCTCTGCTCTCTTTGTCTTTCTCTCTCTGTCTTTTCTGTCTGTCTTTCTCTCTCTGTCTCGCTCTGTGTTTCTTTCTCTCTCTATCTTTTGCTTTCTGTCTTTCTCTCTCTCTGTATTTCTCTCTCTGTCTGTGTCTCTCTGTCTCTCTTTATCTTTCTGGCTCTTTCTATCTTTCTCTCTCTCTCTGCCTCGCTCTCTGTCTGTCTTTCTCTCCCTGTCTTTCTTTCTCTCTGTCTCTCTCCCTCTCTCTCTCTCCCTCTCTCTCTCTCCTCTGCTCTCTCTTTGTCTTTCTCTCTCTATCTCTGTCTTTCTCTGTCTGTATTTCTTTCTCTCTCTGTCTTTCTTCCTCGCTCTGCCTTGCTCTCTCTCTCTCTCTCTCTCTCTCTCTCTCTCTCTCTCTCTCTCTCTCTCTCTCTCTCTCTCTCTCTCTACGTGAATGTGCTGCCTCTTTCAAAAACTAAAGGGAATTGATTTCCATGGCGATCCTGCACAAACACAAACCTAACATCAGCAAGATCATCGCCAAGCATCGGAAGAAGTGGCGTAAAGCTCAGCTCCGGTGCACTCTGGAACAGAGCAAACGCGTTCTCTGGAGTGATTAATCACGCTTCACTATCTGGCAGTTCGACGGACGAGTCTGAGTGCAGAGGATGCCAGGCAAAGGATACCTGACCGACTGTGTTGTGCCAGCTATGAAGTTTGATGGAGGAGACATCATGCTCTGGGGCTGGTCTCGTGGTTTGGGCGGGCTGTCATATAATACAAAGTCGAGTTACAGTATTGTGACCACCTTCTACTTTTGACGTCAACAGCGCGTAGCCAATGAAGAGAGGCACGTGCCGTGAGCTTGCTTGGAGGGTATATAAGGTGTGCTGTAGGCATTCTGAAAAGACATCACTCATTGCTGCCATGGATAAAAGGAGCGATTTATCAGATTTGCAAAAAGAGATGATTATTGGCTTTCGGGCCAATGGTGGCAGTATTTCTGAAACAGCGCAGTTTGTGAACTGTTCTCGTGCTGCTGTGGTTAAAAGGTATCGTGATTGGAGAAATGGCACCATTGCGAATAACCGACGTGTAAACTGCGGAGCACCACGTGTCATTGATGTGAGATCTGAACGTCGGCTTCGAAGGTGCGTGAGGGCCGATCGGCACGCTACAGTGGAGCAACTCACTGGCCGAATGAACAAGAAGGCTACTGGAAGTGTGTCTAAAACGACAGTTCATTGAACCCTGCTGCGTATGGGGCTCCGATGCAGACGGATGGTCACTGCACCTATGCTAACGAAGGTGCATCGGCAGAAAAGGCTTACATTTGCACGGCAGTATCGGAATTGGATCTCCGCTGATTGGCAAAGGATTGCCTTCTCCGGTCACGTTTTCTGCTTCGTCGAACAAATGGACGTTGGCGTATAAGGCGAGAAACATCGGAGAAGAAACACTCCTCAACCATTGCTGGAAGAACACAAGTTGGTGAGCGAAGCGTTATGGTCTGGGGAATGTTTTCGTATCATTCTCTGGGTCCACTCATACCTGTGGAAGGCACTATGGACCGAATTCGTTATGAATCCATTCTTGCAGACGACGTACACCCATACATGCTGATTCTCTTCCTTGTGGCTGATGGGATCTTCCAAGTATGACAATGCGTCACACAGCTAGAAATGTCCAAGAGTGGTTGGAAGAACACGATGAAGACTTCGAAGTACTTCCCTGGCACCCCTAATTCCCCAGACTTGAACCCAATTGAGCATCTGTGGGACAACCTCGATCGTTTTCTTTGGTCTATGGGTCCTCCACCACGCACCGTCCAGCAGCTGTCAGATGCACTACAGTCAGCATGGCTCCGCATACCTGTGAACACCTTCCAGTACCTTATTGAGTCATTCCCAGCCCGTCTAGCTGCTGTCCGCGCTGCACACAGCGGTTACTCTGGATATTAGCTGGTGGTCACAATAATGTGACTCGACTGTGTATATATGCAGTATATCGTCATCATCATTGTCAACCTTTATCAATCCACTGCTGGACGAAGGTCTCCCCAAGTTTCCTCCACAACGGTCTGTCTTGTGCCAGTCTCCGCCATGTCACTCCCGCATACTTTCGAATTTATATATACACTGCTGGACAATTGCTAAGGACGGATCATAAACGGCTATATAGCGCATAAAAAAGTAAGCGTGGTTGGATGCCAAGTGAAATAAAATAATGTCAGAATGCCAGGACATTACAAGAAAGACAATTTATTGTGCTCTGAAATCCAGAAGGCTTTGGAACGTGTTCAAGGGACAAACAGGCCATTTTGTGCAGAATACGTAAACGTGAAAAAAATGCAATTACCGTCCGCAGGCGTTCCGGCGTAAGATGTCAATACGGGATATGGCCACCATGGAGGGCGATGCAAGATTCCACACGTCGTGTAATGCTTTGCACAACATTATCAAACAGCTGTTGGGGTAATTTATCCCATTCCTCTGTCAGTGCACGGATGAGGGTGTCCTTGTTTATTGGAGGGCATTGGCGATCAGCAAGACTCCTCCCCAAAGCATTCCACACATTTTCAATGGGATTCAGATCTGGAGATAGTGCTGGCCATACGAGGCGTTGAATATCCTCGCTCTCAAGACACTCCTGGACAGCGACTGTTCGATGACATGTTGCGTTGTCGTCCATGAAAATGAATCTATCACCGACAGCACCACGGAATATGCGAACATGAGGTAGCAGTACATCATTAATGTATCGTTGGCCAGTCATAGTCTCAGTTGGAAGCACATAGAGGGGCGTACGGCCATTGATCATGATGCCAGCCCATACCATGACACTACATGTAGGATATCGGTCCCTTTCCTGTATGTTTGCTGGACAATATGCAGTACCACTATTACGCCAGATCAGTTGTCGTCGACAATCAGACGATAGACTGTATCTACTCTCATCTGAGAAGAGGACAGAAGACCAGTCGTTATCAGTCCAATTGCGATGTTGATGGCACCATTGCAAACGGGCGGTACGGTGACGTCTGGACAATGGGATGCACACAACAGGACGACGGGCGTATAGTACTCCTTCATGCAAACGTCTGGCGACAGTTTTTCGGGAGATCCGCTTGGCAGTAGCAGCCATAAACTGATTTGCTACTTCACTAGCTGTGCTGCGCCGGTGTCTTTTTGTTGATAGCACTATGTACCGATCTTCTGCAGGTGTCGTACTGCGAACACGACCTCCCCCGTGACGTTTGCTACACTCTCCATTTGTTTGAAATGATTTCCAAAGCCTTGAAACAACACTGTGGCTGACGTCGAACTCCCTGGCAACATCTGTTATTTTTCGCCCTTCTTCAATCTTGTCAATAATACGGTCACGCGTAAAATCATCTAGGTGATGTCGGGAAGACATACTGAAAATTGCAAGTTCGTCAATTGATTCTTTCCCTTTCAACTTTGCGTTTGAACAACAACGGTCAATACGCGTCAAATCCTTTATATCTCTTATCAGCGCTATGACGTCACGAACAAGTTCGGCAATCCAAAATTTGCATACGCACAACACGTCTTACTGTATCCCGCACTTATGCTAATTTCCACATTTTCCTGCCTTCCATTTTATGGTTGCTATCGTTGCTATTGTCATCCGTCCTTAGCAATTGTCCGGCAGTGTATATATATATATAATCATCAACATCATCATCATCATCATTGTCAACCGTTATCAATATACTGCTGGACGAAGGTCACCCCAAGTTTCCTCCACAACGGTCTGTCTTGTGTCACCCTCCTCCACGTCACTCCTGCATACTTTCGAATTTCATCCACCCATCTCCCATGTGGTCTTCTTCTGGGTCTTTTGCTGTCCCTTGGAATCCAATCTAAAATTTCAGTTGTCCATCGATGGTCTGTCCTTCTGGCAGTATGTCCAGCGCATTGACATTTCAGGGATTCAATTCTGATCATGATGTCTTCCACTCTTGTCATTTCTCGGATCCACGAGATCCTCTTCTTATCTCTCCTGGTTACACCAAGCATGCACCTCTCCATGCTGTTTTGAGTTGTCTGCAGCCTTTGTATGTCTCTTTTAGTTAAGGTCCACGTCTCTGCACCATACGTAAGCACTGGAAGGATGCATTGATCAAACACTTTTCTTTTAAGACATAATGGCATATTGTTCTTGAAAATTACGCTGTTTCTTCCAAAACCTCCCCAGGCAAGTTTTGTACGCCGATTAATTTCTTCATCAATGTGACCCTCACTTGATATCTGCTGTCCAAGATAAACGTACGTGACTGTTATCTCCAGCTTTTCTAAATCAATCCATAAATCTTCATTTCTTGTAAAAGCATTGAACATCACTTTTGTCTTCTGAAAGTTCATTTTTAATCCCACTTCTTTACTCTTGTCAGCAAGTGTCTGGATCATACTCTGCAGCTCTGACGGGTTAATTGTAAAAATTACTACGTCATCAGCAAAACGACGGTCAGTTAGATAATCTCGATTAATCTTTATCCCCTTGTCTTCCCAGCTCAGCGGCTGAAAGACACCTTCCAATGTAGCATTAAAGAGCTTCGGAGATATGGTTTCACCTTGTCTCACTCCCTTTCCTACTTTTATGTGTGTTGTATTTTCAAACAGCCGAATCTTTGCACTTGCATTTTCATAGATGTTATTAATAATATTAATGTATGCATCTTCAATACCGCAGGATTTCAGAGCCATTGTAACTGCTGATGGTTTCATCGAATCAAAGGCTTTTTCATAATCGATAAAAGCCATGCACAATGGAAGTTCATATTCCTTCGCTCTTTCAATTAGTTCTCTCAGTACGTGGATATGATCTGTTGTGCTGTAGCCACTCTTGAATCCAGCTTGTTCTCTCGGTTGAGCCATATCCAGTGTTACCTTCAAGCGGTGTGAAAGAACTTTAGTGAAGATTTTATAAACCACTGATAGGAGGCTGATAGGTCTGTAGTTCCTGAGATCCTCAATGTCACCTTTTTTATGTAGCAGGATCATTGTAGTGTTGTTCCAATCCTCAGGAATCTTCCCTTCATTAAGGTATCGAGTGAAAATTTGGGCGAGTACTGTTTCGATTTCTCCACTTGCTTCTTGTATGATGTCTACAGTAATTAAAGTTAAGCTTTTCCCCGCATCATGTTCTTGATTGCATGTGCAACTTCTGCTGGGAGGACTGGAAGAAATCTGGTATCTTTCATGATGTCTGGAGTACATGTATCATCTCTTTCATATAATTTGGAGTAGAAATCTTTCACTCTTGTCAACATTTCACCTCTATTTCTTGTTACAGAACCATCTTCTTTTCTCAGTGCCATAATCTGTTTTCTTCCCTTACTGAGATGTCCCTTTGCTATCTTTAGGCTTTGGTTGTTTTCAATTGCTTTCCTCACTAGTTCACAGTTGAATTTCCTTACGTCTTCTGTGATACCTTTTCGTACTGTCTTGCATAGCTCAATATATTCCACTTTGGAAGTGACATCTTCTTTAGTTGTCCTCATCTCTCTTCTTTTTTGCATCAACATTTTGGTTTTTCCTGATAATTTAGTCATATGCAACTTGTTCTTAGACCCAGCTAATTTTGTTGCTGTTTCCATAGGAGCTTTGGTTACTTTTCTGTTAACTTCAGAAATATCCACTTCTTCCGATGTTAGGCCTTCTAAAGCAGAGAATCTGTTCTTCATTTCCAACTTGAAGGTATTATGGTGTTTTTTAAGGTTGGTTATGTCAATACATTTCGTTTGTCTTGTGAGCTTGCCAAGTTCGAGTTTAGTGTTGAGGTGCATCTTACATCTCACCAATCTATGGTCACTACCTGTGTTGAACTTGTTTAGCACACTGCAGTCTTCTATGACGAATTTTTTTGTTACACATAATAAAATCAATTTCACTTGTCGTCCCATTTGGATGTCTCCATATCCATTTCCTGTGTGGCTTTTTCTTGAAAAAGGAGTTCAAGATGAAAAACGCTTCTGCCTCTGCAAACTCAACGAGAGTATTTCCACGCTGGTTTCTGTTGCCGTGACCGAATTTCCCTACTGAAGTTTCATTCTGTTGCCATTGCCCTATTTTTGCATTGAAATCTACCATAATTATCTTCAAGTGCTGCTTACCTTTATTATTTAGATGACGAATTTCCTCATAAAATTCTTCAATTTCTTCTTCAGGATGACTAGTGGTGGGTGCATAAGTTTGAATAATCTGAGCCTGGTATCTTCTCGAGAGTTGGATAACGAGTCGTGCAGCTCTGTCAGAGGAACTTCCAACTTCTATAACTTTATCCTTCAGTTTCCTGTTTATTATAAATCCAACACCACTAGTTCTGCCAGTATCTGTCCCACGATAGTAGAAGAGATGTCCACTTTTCAGTTCAATGAGATCTTCTCCTTTTCTCCTTACCTCACTTAGCCCGACGATGTCCCACTTGATCCTTTGTAGTTCCTCTTCCAATTCAAGAAGCCTTGAATCAGAAGATAGGGAGCGTCCATTATATGTAGCCAAGGTCAGCATCAGATGGCAGCCTAGTCCGGTTCTCCGGGGATTCTTAGCACCCTCTGCCTTCATGTCGCACTGGCCGCTGCCTTGGCCAGGTACATTCCAGCTGCCGGAGACTGAGGGCCAAGATTTAAATTGTGGAGTCATTTTGGAGGGGTTTGGCCATAACTCACCACGCTGGCCAAGCAGGTTGGTGAGTGTGTGATAGCATTTCCTCTAATCCCGATGGTATAGTTATACCGCTATTGGCGGTCGTCAGAGCCCCTTTAGTGGGAACAGGATGCACCACGAGAAGGCGGGGTTGACATTTGTCAAGGAGAGGCTGTGACGTTACGCATCACCTGACCTATATATATATATATATATAAATTCTTCAAAAGAAAAAACCCTTCAAAAGAAAATGAACGGATCCGCTGTGTTGTCAAGATGCGAGGTACAGCTGCAAACGGTATAAAAACAAGCTTGCAGCTGACCTTGATCATATCGCACTGTGAGGTTAAGTGAAAATGTCGCGGCGGGAGAGAACTGACTTTGGGAAAGCAAAGATTGCTGGGTGTTATATTAGTGCGTCATCCATAAGATAAGCCGAGAGGCATTTGAACATACCCAAGTCAACTGTTTTGGATGTACTGAATAAGCGGAAGACACATGGCCTGCCTGAAGCAGCAAAACGTATCGGCAGACCAAAGAAAATCAGTGATAGAGGACGTCAAAGCCTCAGGAGAGTCGTTACAGCTAATCGACGGAGTACTGCACAAGACCTCAGTGGGCATGTGAGTAAAAATGCTGGAAACTCGGTATGTACGCGTACCATTCTCAGAGAACTTCATTCCATGGGTTACCGTGGTCGTGCGGCTGCTCATAACCTTTCATCTCCAATCGGAATGCTACTCGTCGTTTAGTATGGTGTAAAGAACATTTATCGTGGACCGTAGATCAATGGAAACTGGTCTTATGGACTGATCACTCTAATGGCCGTGTGTGGGTATGGCGGCTTGCTACTTACCACAGTGTACTGTTCCTACTGTCAAGTGTGGAGCTGTCAGTGTACTCGTGTGGGGATGTTTTTCGTGGTATGGTCCCGGCCCATTGGTTATCGTGGACAAACCTGTTAACCAGCACGTCTACCTCGATATTCTTGACAATTATGCCCTACCAATTCTGTGGCAATACTAAGGAACCGAGCCTGGTTGGTACCAGTAGGATAATGCACCGAGCCGCGTAAAGCAAGGACTGTTACGGCGTGGTTTGACGATAATTCCATATCGTGTGAGGACTGACCAGCACAGGGCCCTGATCTTAATCCCATAGAGCACCTATGGGATAAATTAGAGCGCGGCATAAGAAGTTTGCAACCAAGGCATGCTACTAAGCAAAAATTAGCGGCAGCATTATGTACAGAATGAAGGCATACTTTTGACGGTGTTCCAAAACCTTGTCGAAAGCATGTCTCGAAGGTTCAGTGCATGCATTAAGGCCAAAGATGGACCAACACCGTACTAATGGATATCAATAAAAGCTATGTTGTGTTTCTCTTCTAAGTGTCCAGTGGCTTTTGTCAATATTGTGTATACATATACACTATCTACTAGCAGGTAATTCGACACCCCTGCAATCGATCATAGCTGCGGTCCTGATACACGTCACGGCAGCCGCCGTTAAATATCGTATGGGAAACAACAACGCACCCAGTCGCATGCAAGATGCCACGCAGTTCGGAGCTCTCTGATTTCGAGAAAGGTGTAATCGTCGGGTATCACAGAAATGGCCGATCCATACGTGACATACCCAGCGAGTTGAAGTACCCAAAATCGACAGTGGCCTACGTGATTGGCAAGTGGAATATGAGAAGTGACTGTCGGAATGTGCCCCGACCCAGCAGACCCACAAAACTGGGAGTTAGAGACCGACGGGTGCTGGCCAGAGAAATTCGGAAGAACCGCACCAAATCGATGGGGCACATCCGCGAGGAGTTTCAACAGACATCCGGGAGTGTTCTTTCGATGAATACCATCCGTAAGGAAGCCCGTCTGCTCGGTTATCATGGACGTGCTGCCGCCCACAAGCTTTTGATCACCAAGTCCAGTAGAGCTGCTCGGCTAACGTGGTGCAAAGAACGCCGACAGTGGACCGTTGAACAGTGGAAACAGGTTCTCTGGAGCGACGAATCAAGGTTCACCCTCTACCGTTTGGATGGCAGGGTCTGGGTTTGTCGTCTGCCTGGAGAACGCCTCCTGCCGGAATGTATTGTGCCAACTGTGAAGTTCGGCGGCGGTGGAATTATGCTATGGGGGAGTTTCTCCTGGTATGGCACGGGACCCTTGGTCGCAATTCCTGGCAGACTCAACGCCGAGACCTACTGCACCATTTTGGATGACCATGCGCTTCCTACGTTGTGGCAGTTTTACGGGGTGGACCCATGTTACTTTCAGGATGACAATGCCACCTGTCATTTTGCGAGCTCCACCATGGCTTAGTATCTTGACAATGGGGTTAATCGAATGGACTGGCCTGCGCAGTGCCCGGACCTTAACCCTATCGAGCCCCTCTGGGACGAGTTGGAGCGTCGACTTAAGGGGTGCCCCCACCGTCCGAAATCGGTGAAGGAACTGACCTGTCTTCTCCAAGCCGAGTGGAAGAAAATACCGCTAGCCGTCGTACAACGCCTGGTTGAGAGTATGCCCCAGAGGGTCGCAGCTGTAATCGGCGATCGTGGAGGCTCCACCAACTATTGAAGGTGAATAAACTTCGTTTTCCTTTGCTATCACAGGTGTCCAATTACTTGTTGGTAGATAGTGTATATATATTTGGAATTTGGAAGTTTGGAAGCGTATGCGCCCGCACAAGAAATTGGAGATAGGTGCTACAACCGAGGCTTACCACAGTACGAATTACCACCAGGCAAAATAAATTAACAAAAAACGGGAAAGAACTTACGAACTGTATTTACGGAAAAATATGATAGCTTGCAATTATATGCAGAGCTCGTCCAAATTGATTGTTGAACCTTCTTTCCGTGCTGTATATGGCAGGTGTCCAGACACAAACTTAGGGATGCGCATGATAAACGACTTAGACAAGCCAAGTTAGCTATTTGGATGGGCTTGGCCAAACCCATAAACACAAAGACCAATCCGGTCCAGGCGCAAGGCCTGTTCTGGGAAAATTAATATTTTATTGTTGGATCAGAGGGAAAACAGGCCTACATCCTGAATAAGGGTCTGTGCAGATCTCTAAGCCAGACAGACGTTGAAAGGATACTGTTAAAAAACACTTGAAGTAAAAAGGAACCAAGAACAGGCTGCTGCTCGCAGCTAAGGGGTACAAATGACCAAATAAGAAGAAAGCCGAGTGTTGTTACAAATGAAAATGAGAGAAAAAATATGATTGACTAAGACCACACTTCAAATCTGAATAGAGGAAGGAGTCTTGTGCATACTAAACAGGCTGGGCAGAAGTAAAAGAGTAATGTTGTGGGTGTGGGCATTTGGCATTACTGGGTTAGTTGGAATAATGGGAAACTTCATCAAGACTGCTGTTCGCAATGAGATGATGTGTGAATGCGTTCCGTTCCCGGGTGAATTATGACCAACATTTTTGGCGATCTTTATCAGCTGATTTATATTCTAAAGCATCTGATTTCCCAGTTCGCGTTGGTGGAACATTAAATCAATTTTCACGACCACAATATCGCATTACAATCGTCTGTTGTGCATCAAAGAGGCGAGGAAATTAAACGCCGAAAGTGCTGTGGTCGTATTTCCGGCCTTCCGTATAATCAACGCGCAATTAGGAATATTAATTATCCGGCTTACTCGAAAACCTGCCTACTCGAGTGCTATCTCTCGCTCTCTCTCCAGTGCGAGATTCTGGTGGAGTCTATTGTTCTGGAAGCTTCCTCTGTTAAAGGAGAACTCATCGAATTTCGAAACGGGGAGGGGAGGTCAAATCTTATTAACGAGGGTTATTCTGCTGATTTAGCGTGGCGAGCCTTTTTCTGTTTGTTGCCTGTAGGTAATGCAGGAGCGACTATCATCAAGGGCCATTGATTTTTCAATCTGCAACTTCGCTCAGGAGGTTCTTCATTTAGTTTATCGTAGCCGGCTAGGTATTCCTTGATCGAAACAAAGGAGATGATTGATTACTATACAATGTCTTTGTTAAATTAAGAATCAGGGTACAACTAGTTCTTCATAGTGTGCCGGGCGCGAACGTATTGAGTAAGTAAAGATAGCTAGACGCCTAGAAATTGAATTTCAAGATATTTATATGGTGCACATGGGCACCCTATACCTTAGTTTTCAGAGTAAGGCGAACAAAAATTGGAACTAAAAATCACACGCACACATACATCATATGCAAATTTCCACTGTGCGTCTTTTTTTTAAGTTTACCTATTACGGTTAGCAACTCAATCGGCTATAAGCAATCGCCCGTCCCAAATTTAGGGCTATTGGTTCCAGGGAAGCGAGAGAGCCATGTGCCGTAAGACAAACACAAAATCCACGCCTCACCAGGATCAGAGATGGGTCAAAGGGTCGGTCGACAATTTCAAACGGGTCAAACGGGTCTGGTCAAGGTGTTCCTGACCCGATTCCAAGCACGTCTACCTCGATATTCTCGACAATAATGCCCTACCAACTCGGCGGCAATACTATGGAACCGATCCTTGTTGGTACCAGAAGGATAATGCACCGAGTCATAAAGCAAGGACTGTTACGGCGCGGTTTGACGATAATTCCGTATATCGTGTGTGGACTAGCCAGCATAGAGCCCTGATCTTAATCCCATAGAGCACCTATGGGATGCATTAGAGAGCCGCATAAGAAGTTTGGAACCAAGGCCTACTAGTAAGCAACAGTTAGCGACAGCATTATATACTGAATGGAAGCACATACCTATCGCTGTGTTCCAAAACCTTGTCGAAAGCATGTCTCGAAGGGTCAGTGCATGCATTAAGGCCAAAGGTGGACCGACACTGTACTAATGTATGTCCATAAATGCTATGTGGTGTTTCTCTTCTAGCTGTCCGGGGACTCTTGTCAATATAGTGCATACATGTACAATTTATTATCAAAAGTATTCGAACACTACCAAATGTTTGCATAACTGCGTAGAACGGTTGCGCAGGAATATGCGCGGCACGCAAATCAAGATGAGATGTTGTGTCGTGTTATCAGTCGTTCACTACCATCACCGTAATCGAATGTGGATTCGGGTAGCTCAGTGAACGAGCTAGCCGAGTTTACGCCTCGCTTCGCAACACACGATGTTTGCAGTACTGTCGTTCTAAATAAAAACGTGCCTTAGCGGTAAACAGATTAGTCAAAAACAACCCGGCAAGAAGACTTTCAAAAGTTTTTTTAAAGTTTGACTTGTTTTAATCATTTTAATTAAATTTATCATGCATAGTTTTAGCAATTTTTGTTAGCAACGCAGTCCAATTTTTGTTAGCAATGCAGTCCAATTTTTGTTAGCAATGCAGTCCAATTTTCGTTGGACTGCGTTCTTCCAACTGTTAAGTTCTGCGGAGGCTCCATCATGGTATGGATTTGTTAGATTAAAGGTATTTCGTGATGTAGATAAGAATTCAAAGCTGTCGAAGTACGGTAAATTTTAACGAAACAGCCAAAACACACATACCACACTTTAAATATTCCATCTAAAAATGTAGGATCTAAAAAACGTCTTTATTTACAGTATAAAAAATTATGGTAAATAAAAGCTCTAGCGAGCACTTTCGCGCCCACTATGGCCGCATCATGAGGCCATTGAGTGAAAACAGATTTGAGCGGCACAAGGTTAGATAATAACAGACAAGAGCATAAATAATACACATTATGTAAATGAACACACAAATCATTGCTATTCACTACAAAATTATTTTTAAAAGTTCGTTCGTAATGATTCGGATTCTTCTTCCCTACAGTAATGTAAAATCAAATTCCTCCAGATAGAAGGAATGTATACAGGCACGTCTTCATTACAGCATTTTGGTCCAAGTTTAATGATATATAGACTCTCAGTAAAAAGCATAGAACCTTTATTAAGAGCAGTTGACATTAAGCTCGCATTGTCCCAATCAGGCCAATCAGGGGATGGGACTTGGCCCGTTGGTTATTATACTACAAACCATGAACTCTGAAGTTTACCTCGACGTTATGGATAATTCTGCCCTACCAACAATGTGGCAGTATTACGGAAATGACCGTTGTTTCTTCCAACACAATCGAGCTCTCTGCCACACTGCACGCCGTGTGGAGCAGAAACGTCGCAAGGGTGGGCTTTAGTCCATCCTGAAAATTATCTTTTCCACCCTGCCGTTCACGTACACTCTACATGAAATGAATAGTTGCACCCAGAAGGAAGCAACCGACAGGGCTGAAACTTGGTGGATAGGTTTGACATCGTGAAACATGCAAATGGTTCAAGTAACACGCTTGGCCGCTCGTATGACACAAGCAACGAGGGATCGTAGCGCTGTGCCTGGTCGGCAGTATAAGGTCGTCCCGTTGCACATGTTTTCCGTTCTCACTCGTGCTTTTGTGTTGGTTGCATCCTTTTCAAGTGACGTATGCCTCGGAGAAAAGTTTGGAAGCAATTCGAGCAGCTGGAGGGAGTTCTAGAGGGGCCGCGTCGTCAGGCTCTGGGAAACGGGATGATCTTATCGGCGTATTGCGCTCTATACCGGTCGTGCGGATACCACCATAGCATGCTGTTGGCGGCAGTGTATAGAACAAGGCACACCGCAGCGACAGGAAATGTGTGGGAGACCTGGACGAACCACGAAGAGAAAGAGGACCGACAGGTTGTCCGATATGCGTGGAGTGATCCAACAGCCACGACTGCTGATATTCAGCGAGCAGTGATGCCCTCCATGCATCGTCCGATTAGTGCCAGCACCGTTGTCAGACGGCTTCACGAAGTACTACATGCACGCAGACCGTTACGACTGCTGCCCTTAACACCATTGCATCGTCGCCAAAGACTGCAATGGTGTCGTGTCAGACTGTCATGAAGCTACTCAGAATGTCTTGGAGGAGACGACCAGGGAATCCGTGTGTGAAGGCACCGTGGTCAGCGCTAAGATCTGGTTTCTTGGTGTTCGGTGCAATTGCGTACGATGCCAGATCACCTTTGGTATTCAGTACAGGCACGTTGAGAGCCAAACGTTACATTAATGAGGTCCTGCAACCACTAACCCTACCTTTTCTGAACGTACACTACGGTTTGTTTTTCCAGCAGGACAACGCTCGTCGGCATACTGCTGCTGTCTCGAGAGCATGTCTTCAAAGCACTTACACTCTGCCATGGCCAGCCGCATCACCAGACCTATTGCCGATTGAAAATGTGTGGGATTTTGTTGGACACGCTATCCACACTCCACCCCTACTGCACAATCTGCAGGACACCATTAGGAACCTGTACAACTCCATGCAGTGACGTCTGACATGTTGCGTGAGCAAATATGGCGGCCCGACGCGATACTGAGAGACACTACTTCTTGGTGTGTAGCTCAATAAATATTGCCCATATCAGTCTCAATGTTTAATCATTTACTGTTCCCGGTAAACTTTACCTTCCTCCCGAATAGCATTGCAATCCGACACGTCCTTCTGGGTGCAACCATTTTTTTTTTTTTTTTTTTTTTTGACGTGAAGTGTAGTGCAAGATGGGCCATGTTTTAATTTTTTCTAACTTTAAAATATAATCTGGACTTTGTCCAGAAATAATGACACCTGGGTTTTCGTCGTATAGACTTAAGTGTTTTCTCCTAGGCAGTGTGGGGTTTTTTTCTCCGCAGAAAGGTTAGCATCCGCAGTGCGATGGAAAAATGCAACTGTTCTCCACTCTTACAAATCCTTAGTGTAAACTTTTTCAAGTTTGTATTATCAGGGGTAAATGAAGAGGGTGAACTGGAATTCGCTGAGGTCATTAGTAATTGCTCTGCAGTTATTAGAGGTAATTAGTAATTGCTCTGCAGTTATTAGAGGTAATTAGTAATTGCTCTGTTTGTTTGTTTTACTAATTAGGGGATTCCAACGCGGAATGTAGAGTCTAAAGCTATAGCAGCGCTATTAAGTCTGCCTTAGGGCAATGAAGGAACAGGACGTGACTGACGACTGCTTTGGAAGAGATGAGGGCAAGACAAGGCTGCTGGCTTGAAGGAAAGGAGGCAAGGATGGGAAAGGTGTTGTCCGCGTATCCTTATTTTCCTACAACCCTAATCCACGGAAACACCTGCTTTAAGACCTTTATCCTAGGCATGAAATTGCCTTTTAATGAGGGCGTGTTATTGGGGTTGATGACAATGTGTGATGTTTATTATACGGGAATGTAACTGTTTAGGTTTTACTAATTTTAGTAAAAAGTAGTCCGTAATCTGTGCCATGCACGGTTGAAAAAGCTGTGATTCAATTTTTTCTTGTCATATAACACGAATCGTAATAAAATGTATAACCATAATAAACGGTCGAATTATTAATGGGCATTGTATAAGATGGATCACCAGCAACAAAATTTTCATAACATTCCCATTAATTTGTTTTTCAACTACTCGTAAACGAGTTCAACGATGACGTTCTTCATTATTGTATAAACATGTGCTTACCTGTCGTTGACGGGTTTGCATTGGAGTATTGGGGCGTTCTTTCAGTGAACCGAAATAATATCTTGTCTAGATAACCACACAATGAGGTTAAAAATGTGTTTTATTTTGCCAATTTGGTTTTAATATTTGTTTTTTTTTGTATCATTATATAATATATACTAATATATAAAAAGAGACATCTCAGTAAGGGAAAAAAACAGATTATGGCACTGAGAAAAGAAGATGGTTCTGTAACAAGAAATAGAGGCGAAATTTTGACAAGAGTGAAAGATTTCTACTCCAAATTATATGAAAGGGATGATACATGTACTCCAGACATCATGAAAGGTACCAGTACCAGAGTTCTTCCAGTCCTTCCAGCAGAAGTTGCACATGCAATCAAGAACATGAAGCTGGGGAAAGCTCCAGGAGAAGATGGAATTACTGTAGACATCATACAAGAAGCAAGTGGAGAAATCGAAACAGTACTCGCCCAAATTTTCACTCGATGCCTTAATGAAGGGAAAATTCCTGAGGATTGGAACAACGCTACAATGATCTTGCTACATAAAAAGGTGACATTGAGGATCTCAGGAACTACAGACCTATCAGCCTCCTATCAGTGGTTTATAAAATCTTCACTAAAGTTCTTTCACACCGCTTGAAGGTGACACTGGACATGGCTCAACCGAGAGAACAAGCTGGATTCAGGAGTGGCTACAGCACAATAGATCATATCCACGTACTGAGAGAACTAATTGAAAGAGCGAGGGAATATGAACTTCCATTGTGCATGGCTTTTATCGATTATGAAAAAGTCTTTGATTCGGTGAAACCATCAGCAGTTGCAATGGCTCTGAAATCCTGCGGTATTGAAGATGCATACATTAATATTATTAATAACATCTATGAAAATGCAAGTGCAAAGATTCGGCTGTTTGAAAATACAACACACATAAAAATTGGAAAAGGAGTGAGACAAGGTGACACCATATCTCCGAAGCTCTTTAATGCAACATTGGAAAATGTCTTTCAATCACTGAACTGGGAAAACAAAGGGATAAAGATTAATGGAGATTATCTAACCCACCTTCGTTTTGCTGATGACATAGCCATTTTTGCAACTACCCCATCAGAGCTGCAGAGTATGATCCAGGAACTTGCTGACAAGAGTAAAGAAGTGGGATTAAAAATGAACTTTCAGAAGACAAAAGTGATGTTCAATGCTTTTACAAGAAATGAAGATTTATCGATTGATGGAGAAAAGCTGGAGATAACAGACACATACGTTTATCTTGGACAGCAGATATCAAGTGAGGGTCACATTGGTGAAGAAATTAATTGGCGTACAAAACTTGCCTGGAGAGCTTTTGGAAGAAACAGCATAATTTTCAAGAGCAATATGCCATTATGTCTTAAAAGAAAAGTGTTTGATCAACGCATCCTTCCAGTGCTTACGTATGGTGCAGAGACGTGGACCTTAGCTAAAAGAGACATACAAAGGCTGCAGACAACTCAAAAAAGCATGGAGAGGTGCATGCTTGGTGTAACCAGGAGAGATAAGAAGAGGAACACGTGGATCCGAAAAATGACAAGAGTGGAAGACATCATGATCAGAGTTAAATCCCTGAAATGTCAATGGGCTGGACATACTGCCAGAAGAACAGACCATCGATGGACAGCCGAAATTTTAGATTGGATTCCAAGGGACAGGAAAAGACCCAGAAGAAGACCACATGGAAGATGGGTGGATGAAATTCGAAAGTATGCGGGAGTGACATGGAGGAGACTGGCACAAGACAGACCGTTGTGGAGGAAACTTGGGGAGACCTTCGTCCAGCAGTGGATTGATAATGGTTGACAATGATGATGATATAAAAAGAGAAACTTTGTGTGTTTGAGGTAATGTCGAAAACTACTGAACCGATTTGGATAATTCTTTCACCGTTGGGAACCTTATTTCTTTCCGGTGGACATTGGCTATTTAGTTTATCTATACTAATACGAATACTAATACTAATAACATATAAAGAGAGAAACTTTGTGTGTTTGAGGTAATCTGGAAAACTACTGAACCGATTTGGATAATTCTTTCACCGTTGGGAAGGTTATTTATTTCCGGTGGATATAGGCTATTTCGTTTATTTTTTTATGAATTTTTATTAATTTTGGCTGTACTGCCGAATCAGATTGCTTTTAAATAGTTCCCGATTTCACGTGTATCGTTCTGCTTTATTTACATGCAACCGGATCACACCAGACGTGAAAGAAAGTAGTTCACGATAATATACGGAATTTGTTTTACTAATCTCGAAAACTACTGAACTGATTCGCATAATTCTTTCACTGTTGGGAAGCTTACTTCTTTCCGGTGGACATTGGCTATTTAGTTTATCTATACTAATACGAATACTAATACTAATAACATATAAAGTGAGAAACTTTGTGTTTTTGAGGTAATCTGGAAAACTACCGAACCGATTTGGATAATTCTTTCACCGTTGGGAAGATTATTTCTTTCCGGTAGATATAGGCTATTTCGTTTATTTTTTTATTAATTTTTATTAATTTTGGCTGTACTGCCGAATCAGATTGCTTTCAAGTAGTTCCCGATTTCCCGTGTATCGTTCCGCTTTGTTTACATACAACCTGATTACATCCAACGTGAAAGAAAATAATTCACGTTAATGTACATAATTTTTTTACTAATATCGAAGAGTACTGAACCGATTCGGATAATTACAACTACGTAATTGATAGCAGAGGCCTTAGTTCCAAGTCCGACCACCGCAAAAAGGCAGATGCTGCTACAAGTACTGAAGCGAGAACAAACACCAGAATAGCGAACGGCGGATTGTACGAAGAAAATGCTATGGTAACATAAAAAAAAACACTTTTGACAATAAAAATTAGCGATGACAAATCTGTAGGTCAGCAGATTTCATTCAAAAAAAACAAAAAAATCATGAAGATCGCTCCAGTGGGTGGCGCTGGCGGATTGTAGAAAGAGACGTCCTTGTGTTTTAAATACGATATAGATGGGGACGGAACATTATGAAAAAATAACTCCAAACAATGGATTCTTTTGTATTCCAAAATATGGAAAAACTGTAAGACCGTTCCAAAAGTAATAAGCATGTATCTAGGGCGTGGGGTGGGGGTGGGGGAGTGGGGGGGAGTGGGGGGGAGTGGGGGGGGAGTGGGGGGAATAGCATGGCAGCCTGTAGTAAAAGGCGTTACAAATTCTTTCTTTCAGTGTTTTGTAAATTAAGTTACCCAACAAAAATAATACACTCCCACCCGTCGCCCACCCTGTCATGGAAGTCTAGCAACGTTCCTAGTGTGCAGGACTGGTTTTATGAAATTCGGGTGGAATTGTTTGGTTGACGTGCTCAGAGTCTTGATCTTAATCCCATAGAACACCCATGGGATGAACTGGAGCGACGGACACGAAATCAACCACAACGAGCACAGTGATGTCAAATCAACGTCGATTTTTGGTTACCATGTCGATATTACGTCGAGGCATAGTTTTCGACGTAAAATCAATGAGACTGAACGTCAAGAAAAATCATTATAATGAATTTCAGTTTATATGTAGACGGTTTTACGCAGTTTATCCCTTTAGTTCCATTAGGTCGAATAATCGATGTTTTTTATGCCATCTGAAAGCATTGCGCGCATGCGCCTTTGCAACCATTACGCGAAACAAACTTTTGGGATGCTGCGGTGTTGGTCAGTTGTATCATTTCTGTTGTAAGCAGAGATTCTTACCTGTCTCCATTTTCGCCGGTAAGTTAAGTTTGTTTTTTTTCGCTTAAGTATGTTTATAAGAAGTTGAGTCTCGTTCCTTTAAGTAGAGTTAATTTTTAAGACATATAATTTGTACGTACGCATACCCCAGTTAGGGATAGGCCTAGCGCGAGGCTGACAGATCCCAAAAATTTATATGAAATTTTTAAGAATTATGTGTCGTTTCGAAAACACTTAAATGTTGAAACAATGAAAAAAAAATTATATGAACTTTTAATCGTAGACAGCGTCGTATAATCGTACTACAAATACATTCCACTTTCTATGCCACGATTAAAAGTTTAGAATTTCATGTTTCAACATCTAAATTGTAGAGTAAACGTTGATTCGACATTATAACAGTACTAGAATCGATGACTAAACTGGTTAATATCAACGTAGAATCGACATCTACACTACGTAGCGACGATGTATATGTTTCTCTCGAAAGGTCGAATCTTCGTCTGCTGTTGGCCTGGTATCGACTTAATAGGTTTAAAATTCGACGTCGAAAAGACGTAACAAAAGTGGACATGGATATCTATATTCGTGTTTCAACATCTAACTTGTAGAGTAAACGTAGATTCGACATTACAACAGTACTAGAATCGATTACTAAACTGCGTAATATCAACGTAGAATCGACGTCTACACTACGTAGCAACGATGTATATGTTGACTTGATATCGACTTAATAGGTTTAACATTCGACGTCGAAAACTGTAACAAAAGTGGACATGGATATCAATTTTCGACGTTTCATGTCGACCAAAAATTGATCAAAAATTCGACGTCGAATCGATATAATGGGCTACCGGGGAGCGTCTTCGCTCTCCATTCTGGCAGCAGCTTTGTAGGACGAATGATGAGCCGTTCCTGTTGAGACCTACAGGAAATTGGTTTATAGTATGGCTCGACGTATTGCCACTGTCATACAATCAAAAGGTGGACCGGCTAAATATTAATTGCGATAATAAAACCATTTGTTCTAAAACACTGTGGTGTCCTAATTCCTTTGAGAATACAGTATGTCTTCTGTGGTCCAATTTTCAATATTATTACTTTCTGAATGTTGTTACCAGGAGGAGACTAATATGCTTCGGTGGTTTGGCCATTTCAAAAATAAATAAATGATGAGATGCTTACTAAGAAAATCTTTTTAGCCCAAGTGGCAGGAACGAAAGGCAGAGGAAAGCCAAGGAAGTAATAACAGGATCAGATTCAGGAGAGCCTGCATGAGAAAAAAGATAATGGGTATGAAGTATAGATCTTGTGTACGGCGTGTGATTGATATCAGTGAAGCCCGGGTTGTATGTCATGATCGCTGTAAATCGAGAAGTTTGATACGGCAACAGTAAGTGAAAATTATCTGGTAGTATGTATTTCTTTGTGGAGCTAACCTCTGAATCTCAGATAACAGCTTAGTGATATGAATGAATATTACTTTCTACTGTAAATTCCTATCGTTTTCCCTATATTTATGGCATATACATGCATCTAGAAGTTCGCCAGAAACATTAGCTAGCAGAATGAGCCTTATCGCGAAAATCCTCGTAGTGTCCTCGAAGAACAGAAATGGCTTTTTTTCATTTTTAAGTTGGCAACAGTGCGAATGGGGAAAATGGCCACGCAGACGACTAACTGAATTAAGGAAGTATTTATGGCAACAGTTATTAGCCGTGGCAGACGATTCTGGATTTGATATTGCGCAGTTATTTAAGGTACGTCTGCATTTCACCATATAGCTATGAAGGTGAGTGATTCAGAGCTAAAAAGTGAAATCCGTTGTGCTATAACATTTTGCTATCGTTTGGATAAAACGGCTCCACAAACAGTTCATTTAATGAAAAAACCTTACGAAAGTAAGGAGACTGCCCACTCTTGCCCCCCCTACTCCACATGGGCGCCCATGATGCTACATGCCATTTTCTTGGCAAAATTTCTGAATAGAAGTTGCTTTAATTCCATTCATATTAGACATGAATAAATACAAGTTGCTTTAATTCGATTTGAAAATTTATCCTGTACATCAAGGCCACAATTTCAGGTCTACACGGGCCTGAAATTCTTCTTAACCCGACCCAACTCGAGGCGCTCTAATAACAGCCGATTAAGAGAGCCCGGTTCGGCCCGACAAGAAAATTCTGAGTCGTTGTCCGACCCGTTCAAGTCCGAAACCACTTAAAAGGTAAATCCGACCTGACCGAACCTGAAGAGCTTTAGTTAGAAAGCTTTGTTTTTTGTACTCTCTTCTTTTAATTGTGATTTCAACAAATGTGCTTATATGGTCACTGAAGCCTCCCTGGGGCGAGTACATAATCTTTGTTTTAACTAAATTATCTATATATTAATTGTATAAGGTTTTTTACTGTGAGTCCTATTTTCAGAGAACGGCTGAACGTAAAGATATGGTTGAGGTATCAAAATAAAGGTCTTACCATGTGCATGTGCCAGTCGAGGAGAAAAATGAGATTAGGGCAACGGCTCGGACGTTGTGAGGCGGCAAATTTCCCATGTAAAGTCTATGGAAGAAGCGTGCGGTTGACATTCGATCGCCTGCGGTTGACTCGCGCGCTGTTGAAGGCGGAAGCATGGAAGGGCTGAGATTGTCCAAAGTCCGAAGTCTTCTCTTTTCTGAGCGAACGTTGCGTAAAGCAACGCTAGCAGGCATTCGTATCAAAGTTCTTCTCATCGGAACAGCGAACACTCTCGAAGACCTGATTGGGTTATGCCGTTGGACTGTGTGATGTATATATATTTACAATTTAATATTCATTCGATCCAGTTTATTCAAGTAGGTAAGACTTTCACATTATGTAACGATGTAAATAAACATTCCGTTGACCATTGTTAATGAAAATATTTAAAATGTACAATACATATTGAGTTGCGCCATCTATATCTTCATTCTATAAGGTTTTTTACTGTGAGACCTATTTTGAGAGAACGGCTGAACGTAAAAATATGGTTCAGGTATAAAAATAAAGGTCTTACAATGTAGATGTGCCAGTCGAAGAGAAAACTGAGATTGGGGCAACGATTCGGGCGTGGTGGGGAGGCAAAGTTCCCATGTAAAGTCTATGGGAGAAGCGTGCGGTCCTTATCTACATCAGGCGTTCAGTTCAGTGCCAGACTTGGTGTGTGCATGGTGTTCTATGATCAGTCCTAAAATAAGTAAATACTTTATTGCATACTAACCCTTAACAGAATGTCTCTCCCGCAGAAAGAAAGAAAAAAAGGAAACCTTAAGAGCTTTACTGGAAGGCGTGAGCGATCAACGGATCGCAACTATATGTCTCAGACAAGAGAGAATAAAGAGTATTCGCAACGCGATTCTCATTCCAACAACATTTACAAACAGCTGTGACTGAAGATGAGAGTGAAAGAGTGCGCTATGCAGTTGAATTTTTGCACACGATAGACATGAGTGGGCTTCAGCCTGGCATTCTACGACTGAAAAAGGGTTCAGTCGTGATGTTCATCACGAACCTGGCCGCCCCGGTGGAGCAGTGGTCTAAGCGATGGCTTCTGATCATTCGTCCGAAAAGGATCCGGGTTCGAATCCCGGTGAGGTATGGATGTTGTGTTTGTCTTACGGCACTGGCTCTTTTCCTTCCCTGGAACCAATGACGTTAAATTAGGGACGGGCGACTGCTTATAGCCCATTGAGTTGCTCACGGATGGTCGCTAAACCTTCAGTCAAAAAAAAAAAAATAAAAAAATCACGAACCTGGACTATTGTCTTTACTGAAGTGGTTGAATGAATTTGTCAGTCAAATAAAGTTTGCATTTGTTGTTTCATATGAGTTTAGTCTTTAAAAAAAAAAAAAAAACTAACCGTCGATTCCGATGGGTTTCGTCTAGTTATTTTAATTATTTTGCTTAACGCAACAACAGTTGTTTCTGATGTTCTGTTGAAACGACTCCTTAAGTATCTCGTAAGAGGAAGAAAGAACGCAGGATACTGCTCATTCGAGTGGTGTAGCCCTTTTCTTCTGTTGTAAATTGTTAACACGTCGAGCTTTCGCTTTGATTTACAGCACTTTAGTTGGTATTTTGCATATGTACAAAGCCCATAAAAACAGATAGTATTTGTTTTTAAGTTGGCAACAGTACGAAGGGAGAAAATAACCACGCAGACGACTAACTGAATTTAGGAAGTATCTATGGCAACAGTTATTAGCCGTGGCAGACGATTCTGGTCTTGTTATTGCGCAGTTGTTTAAGGTACGTCTGCATTTCACTATACAGCTATGGGGGTGAGTGATTCATAGTTAAGAAGTGAAATGCGTTGTGCGATAAAATTTTGCTATAGTTTTGATAAAACGGCTCCACAAACAATTCAAAGGCTTACAAAGATAAAGGTTTGAGTGAGACAACGATTTTTGATGGCACCATGATTTCAAAAAAGGCGTTTGTCGGCAGAACTCGCTCCTAGGCCTGATGAAAGTGTTACGGAGCGTATTAGTATAACACTGTTTGGGCAATCCTGTAAAAGCATCGACGAATAGCGTGTGACGATAGCGGCGTCAACTAATATTTCAAAAACATCGGCATTCCACATTCTACGCGACAAATTACTGCTGCATCGTGTGTGTTCCAGATGGGTACCTCATCGCCTGACGAGAGAACAATTGTTAGCCAGAGTTCAGGTGTATCATGAGTGGAAGCAAATGATTGCAAAGGATCCAAACTTTCTAAACACAGTAATAACTGCCGATGAAACATGGGTCTACTATTTCGACCCCCTCACAAAATGAGCAATGAGTGTTAGGAAGCACACAGGCTCGCCTCCTCCGAAAAAAGTCCGCCAAACCAAATCAGCTGGGAAGATGATGATGATAATTTTCTTTTATCCTAAAGGTGTATTCCATCAGCATGCCATTCCTCCACAAATTACTGTCAATGCTGAGTATTAGATTTCAGTCTTGAAGCGTCTGCGATGACACATGTCGATTAAGCGATCGGAATCGGTGGGTTACACCATGATAGCGCCCGCCCACATGTGGCTGCTTGTGTACATCAGTTTTTTGCGAAATGCAGTATTGAAATCATGCCACAGCCTGCCCACAGTGCTGATCTCGCCCCGTGCGATTTCTGGTTGTTTTCAACAATGAAAGAGAAGTCCCGTGGTGCAACATTCAACACAGATGCTGACGTTATTCGAGTTGCACAGGAGTCGCTAAAGCAGCTTTCACAAAATGTCTTCGCTACATGCTTTGAAAAGTGGACTGAACGGTGGGACAGTTGCATACAGTGTTTCTTACATGCATACATCCACGGGGACGAAGCCCTCCCGGAAACGACCATTCGCCCCCCTGGAGATATTTTAGCTTAGCCAGCAAAATTTTAATAAATTCAGGCTATGATGAAAAAAGAAGTTTCGTTTCTTTTTCTGATGCAAATATTTCTTTAATTTGATTTTTTTTAATATTTGTTCAAATGGTACTAGTTATAGTTTATTCTATTAAAAAGTGTATTACGACGCATGGTATTCTTCAAAATATAATAAGTAGACTAATCATACCTAATTGTCTGGGAATCGTGATTCAGGAACAAGAGTGCGTTGAATGCATTTTAACAGATAAAAATTTCAAACCTGCGGATCCTCCCCCTTCCCTTCTTTAGCTGAAAACAATTTGTTATTCCTGAAATGTTTGAAGAAATAATTACTATATCAGGGTTGTATATAGAATTTTTCTTCCGGGGGCGGGGGGACGAAGAAAGGAAGTTTTTGAAATCCACCATCTGAATCAAAATTAAAGTTAATAAAAAATTGAAGAAAAATTAAAGTATTTTTTCTGACGTAAGTTCATACATTTTTATTAAATTAAGGCATTTTTTCTAATGTAAGTCGCATTTTAACCAAAAACAAAAAGATAAGCATTTTCTGGGGGGGGGGGGGGGCTCTAAATGCGACCCTGTGCTAGATATACAGTAATTCATCATCATCATCATTGTCAACCATTATCAATCCACTGCTGGACGAAGGTCTCCCCAAGTTTCCTCCACAACGGTCTGTCTTGTGCCAGTCTCCTCCATGTCACTCCCGCATACTTTCGAATTTCATCCACCCATCTTCCATGTGGTCTTCTTCTGGGTCTTTTCCTGTCCCTTGGAATCCAATCTAAAATTTCGGCTGTCCATCGATGGTCTGTTCTCCTGGCAGTATGTCCAGCCCATTGCCATTTCAGGGATTTAACTCTGATCATGATGTCTTCCACTCTTGTCATTTTTTCGGAGCCACGAGTTCCTCTTCTTATCTCTCCTGGTTACACCAAGCATGCACCTCTCCATGCTGCTTTGAGTTGTCTGCAGCCTTTGTATGTCTCTTTTAGTTAAGGTCCACGTCTCTGCACCATACGTAAGCACTGGAAGGATGCATTGATCAAACACTCTTCTTTTAAGACATAATGGCATATTGCTCTTGAAAATTATGCTGTTTCTTCCAAAAGCTCTCCAGGCAAGTTTTGTACGCCGATTAATTTCTTCATGAATGTGACCCTCACTTGATATCTGCTGTCCAAGATAAACGTACGTGACTGTTATCTCCAGCTTTTTTCCATTAATCGATAAATCTTCATCTCTTGTAAAAGCATTGAACATCACTTTTGTCTTCTGAAAGTATAGTAATATATTATATAGTAATTACTTCTATATATATATAAATATAGTAGTTAAAATTATATATATATATATAGCAAATGGAAAACTTGCCCCTTCTAAGGTTCCATTTGCTCCCCCGGCCAAAAAGTCCTGAAAGAAACACTGATTGCATATCATCCGAGGGAAGATACTTTGAGAAAGAGTAACATATATTTTGCTGTACCTATATTTCTTCATTTTCTAAGATTTTACTCTGAGTTAGTTTTTATGGAACTGCAGTTGTGTTATTATTTTGCACCAATGTCTACAGATCTCAAAGGAATTGGTAGGAGAGCTCCTGCGCTTAAAAGAATGCATACTAGCTAGAGATTGGGTGCTAAAATGAACATTATTAATGTTAGCAGAGGAATAGCGGTAAAGCTAAAAAAGTCGTTCATTTCAAAATCTAATAAACCTACTGCAATGGTGGCCATTCCTCGTGTCGTGATCCAAGTTAAACCTTAGTTGCAATAACTCTCGTGGAAATTCGGTCCTTGCTATTAATGGAATCAGTATCAGTAGACGTCTTACATGCGGACGAGGTTTATGTTACAGGTGTTTGAGATCATGAAAGGCCGCCTGCTGATATATTTTTTAAAAATATCCATCATTCATTTTAGTAAAAAAAATTCTCTTTATTTATTTTTTCATGTTTGAAGTCGGTCGATTTCTGTGGTGAAGATTTACTTGAGAGCGCATCACTGTGAAGCTTGAGTAACAGTTTTTTATCCATTTTCTTTATATTTTTTCATTTATTTTTTATTGCTTCTTCATAGTGCGCGACGAAGCAGACAGAATGAGGAATAGAATGGACCGAAGTGGAGAAATACTCCGAGGCAACTGGCTGCAAAAATGGTTATAAAAGAACTGACAACCTTGTATCGCCATTATTGATTGCAAGCCCCATTAAACCTCCGTCGTTTTTGCTCTTCTGAAAGTTCTCTTTGGGGATTTTTAACTAAGCGCCGCGCTCATCAATCAACGGAGAAATAATAAATGAAAATTCTCTGTGCCGCATTCTCTGTGATGAAGACAGTTTCGACTATGCTACGCAAACAGAGCACAACATAAAGCACGACCATCCACTGTTACATAACAACGAGTAGAAAAAAGGAACTGTTTTTTTTTAATTTCCATTTAAAAGCAATGCAAACTTTATAAAAAGAAGGATCGAAATGAACATCGTTCTTTCGTAGAAAATATTCCCTAAAAATGTAAAACTGCCGAAACAAAAAGATAAGGAGCTGTGTTTTCTGAAAACAATCCATAAATTCTATGGATCGCGGTTACCATGGCAACTGACAGCCGGTGATTAATTGAGAGCAAGGCGTCGTCCGAAGTAGAATGAATGGTGTAAGTTCATTGTTCATAGACTCAGTTTCAATTTCGTGTTGCTTATATATGTTACGTCGAAGCATACACATAATGGACTTTAAATGCCGAGTGAATAACAATCACGTGACATCAGAAATAGCTCTGAAAGCGAATCCATTAGTTATATAACGTGATACTTTCAAGAGAACTTATCCCCTACTGGTGTGATTCACTTATTCTGAATCACCCCCTATGTGTGGCCTAAGCAGAACAATTAAGGCCATGTACAGACCCTACTTTAGATTTTTTTTATGCTATACATCTTTCTCGACAGTAATAAACTGAATCCCAAGCAAAATATTTCGATGTAACGAAAATGGGTAACGAAAGTTGTCAGAACCATTGTTGAAATCTGTTTTTTGAATGTTGTCCCATGAAGTGATGCAACAATAGTTAATTCCATCGTTACTTAACAATATACTTCACTAAACTATCGCCGAAAATTATTTCATCTTGTTTTGCATAAACGTAACAATATCTTGTTGCAGTCTGTGTGAAAACACAAATTTGTCCGTGACAGGGATCGAACCCACACACCCTCAACTCCAGAGGAAGTTGCTCTCCCGACTAAGCTACCCGGACGGAACGTATCGCTGCAGATTTGTCGCCTTGACACGTGTCTACCTCTGTAGTACGTCACATCTGCGTAAATTATGAGAACCTCATGCTAATTTTGGTAATGCCGCCCCGGTGGCGCAGTGGTCTAGGCGATGGCTTCTGATCATTCGTCCGAGATGGCTCCGGGTTCGAATTCCGGTGAGGAATGGATGTCGTGTTTGTCTTACGGCGCTGGCTCTCTCCCTTCCCTGGAACCAGTGGCCCCAAATTATGGACGGGCGACTGCTTATAGCCCATTGAGTTGCCTACGGTGGTCGTTAAACCTCCAATAAAAAAAAGGTAATTGTGGTAAAAGCCATTATAGAAGTGCATTTTTATACGATGAAAATGGTGCTTCGTAGAGTAATTTGGCTTCCTCTCAACTGTTACCTGCTATTGACAAGAGCTTTAAAATGATATGTAACGCGATGGGGTGTAACCTGTAGACATCCTAGACGAAAAGTTACCAATCCCTCTTACTAACACACTTGCCAATCAGCTTTTCTTTCTGTCTTGAGATCAGATTTTAGCTTGCGCATGCGCAGATGGACTTTCGTAGCTACATTACATTGCATCAGTAACAGAGTCGTTTCTTAGGATCGTCTAAATCTGAATAATACGTAATAATAATTGTAACATATACTCTACTTTCATTTTTAGTTCCTTTTTTTGTGTTAATTTGAGTTCGTTCTCTTTTGCACCTTTCAAACTTAACGTGATATCTTCTCTCTCACATGAATACGGTTGGCAACACTTGAGGTCTGTGAGATTGACGTATGCATGTTGAGATAAAAAACGGAAAGATATAGTGTATATTATATACACTTGGTGTGAGGATGTAAGGTCAGGTGATGTAAGGTCAGGTGATGCGTAACATCACAGCCTCTCCTTGACAAATGTCAACCCCGCCTTCTCGTGGTGCATCCTGTTCCCACTAAAGGGGCTCTGACGACCGCCAATAGCGGTATAACTATACCATCGGGATTAGAGGAAATTCTATCCCACACTCACCAACCCGCTTGGCCAGCGTGGTGAGTTATGGCCAAACCCCTCCAAAATGATTCCACAACTTAAATCTTGGCCCTCAGTCTCCGGCAGCTGGAATGTACCTGGCCAAGGCAGCGGCCAGTGCGACATGAAGGCAGAGGGTGCTAAGAATCCCCGGAGGACCGGACTAGGCTGCCATCTGATGCTGACCTTGGCTACGTACAATGGACGCTCCCAATCTTCTGATTCAAGGCTTTGAATTGGAAGAGGAACTACAAAGGATCAAGTGGGACATCGTGGGGCTAAGTGAGGTAAGGAGAAAAGGAGAAGATCTCATCGAACTGAAAAGTGGACATCTCTTCTACTATCGTGGGACAGATACTGGCAGAACTAGTGGTGTTGGATTTATAATAAACAAGAAACTGAAGGATAAAGTGGTAGAAGTTGAAAGTTCCTCTGACAGAGCTGCACGACTTGTTATCCAACTCTCAAAAAGATACCAGGCTCAGATTATTCAAACTTATGCACCCACCACAAGTCATCCTGAAGAAGAAATTGAAGAATTTTATGAGGAAATTTGTCATCTAAATAATAAAGGTAAGCAGCACTTGAAAATAATTATGGGAGATTTCAATGCAAAAATAGGGCAACGGCAACAGAATGAAACTTCAGTAGGTAAATTCGGTCACGGCAACAGAAACCAGCGTGGAAATACTCTCGTTGAGTTTGCAGAGGCAGAAGGGTTTTTCATCTTGAACTCCTTCTTCAAGAAAAAGCCACACAGGAAATGGACATGGAGACATCCAAATGGGACGACAAGTGAAATTGATTTTATTATGTGTAACAAAAATTCGTCATAGAAGACTGCAGTGTGCTAAACAAGTTCAACACAGGTAGTGACCATAGATTGGTGAGATGTAAGATGCACCTCAACACTAAACTTGAACGTGGCAAGCTCATAAGACAAACAAAATCTATTGACATAACCAACCTTAAAAAACACCATAATACCTTCAAGTTGGAACTGAAGAACAGGTTCTCTGCTTTAGAAGGCCTAACATCGGAAGAAGTGGACATCTCTGAAGTTAACAGAAAAGTAACCAAAGCTCTTATGGAAACAGCAACAAAATTAGCTGGGTCTAAGAACAAGTTGCATGTAAACAAATTATCAGGAAAAAACGAAAATGTTGATGCAAAAAAGAAGAGAGATGACTACAACTAAAGAAGATGTGACTTCCAAAGTGGAATATATAGAGCTATGCAAGACAGTAAGAAAAGTATCACTGAAGACGTAAGAAAATTCAACTGTGAACTAGTGAGGAAAGCAATTGAAAACAACCAAAGCCTAAAGATAGCAAAGGGACATCTCAGTAAGGGAAGAAAACAGATTATGGCACTGAGAAAAGAAGATGGTTCTGTAACAAGAAATAGAGGCGAAATTTTGACAAGAGTGAAAGATTTCTACTCCAAATTATATGAAAGGGATGATACATGCACTCCAGACATCATGAAAGATACCAGTACCAGAGTTCCTCCAGTCCTTCCAGCAGAAGTTGCACATGCAATCAAGAACATGAAGCGGGGAAAAGCTCCAGGAGAAGATGGAATTACTGTAGACATCATACAAGAAGCAAGTGGAGAAATCGAAACAGTACTCGCCCAAATTTTCACTCGATGCCTTAATGAAGGAAAGATTCCTGAGGATTGGAACACCGCTACAATGATCCTGCTACATAAGAAAGGTGACATTGAGGATCTTGGAAACTACAGACCTATCAGCCTCCTATCAGTAGTTTATAAAATCTTCACTAAAGTTCTTTCACACCGCTTGAAGGTAACACTGGACATGGCTCAACCGAGAGAACAAGCTGGATTCAGGAGTGGCTACAGCACAATAGATCATATCCACGTGCTGAGAGAACTAATTGAAAGAGCAAGGGAATATGAACTTCCATTGTGCATGGCTTTTATCGATTATGAAAAAAGCCTTTGATTCGGTGAAACCATCAGCAGTTACAATGGCTCTGAAAACCTGCGGTATTGAAGATGCATACATTAATATTATTAATAACATCTATGAAAATGCAAGTGCAAAAATTAGGCTGTTTGAAAATACAACACACGTAAAAATTGGAAAGGGAGTGAGACAAGGTGACACCATATCTCCGAAGCTCTTTAATGCCACATTGGAGGGTGTTTTTCAGTCGCTGAGCTGGGAAAACAAAGGGATAAAGATTAATGGAGATTATCTAACCCACCTTCGTTTTGCTGATGACGTAGTCATTTTTGCAACTACCCCATCAGAGCTGCAGAGTATGATCCAGGAACTTGCTGGCAAGAGTAAAGAAGTGGGATTAAAAATGAACTTTCAGAAGACAAAAGTGATGTTCAATGCTTTTACAAGAAATGAAGATTTATCGATTGATGGAGAAAAGCTGGAGATAACAGACACATACATTTATCTTGGACAGCAGATATCAAGTGAGGGTCACATTGATGAAGAAATTAATCGGCGTACAAAACTTGCCTGGAGAGCTTTTGGAAGAAACAGCATAATTTTCAAGAGCAATATGCCATTATGTCTTAAAAGAAAAGTGTTTGATCAATGCATCCTTCCAGTGCTTACGTATGGTGCAGAGACGTGGACCTTAACTAAAAGAGACATACAAAGGCTGCAGACAACTCAAAGAAGCATGGAGAGGTGCATGCTTGGTGTAACCAGGAGAGATAAGAAGAGGAACACGTGGATCCGAAAATGACAAGAGTGGAAGACATCATGATCAGAGTTAAATCCCTGAAATGGCAATGGGCTGGACATACTGCCAGAAGAACAGACCATCGATGGACAGCCGAAATTTTAGATTGGATTCCAAGGGACAGGAAAAGACCCAGAAGAAGACCACATGGAAGATGGGTGGATGAAATTCGAAAGTATGCGGGAGTGACATGGAGGAGACTGGCACAAGACAGACCGTTGTGGAGGAAACTTGGGGAGACCTTCGTCCAGCAGTGGATTGATAATGGTTGACAATGATGATGATGATGATGATATACACTTGGTGTAACCAGGAGAGATAGGAACAGGAACTCGTGGATCCGAAAAATGACAAAAGTGGAAGACATCATGATCAGAGTTAAATTCCTGAAATGGCAATGGGCTGGACATACTGCCAGAAGGACAGACCATCGATGGACAGCCGAAATTTTAGATTGGATTTCAAGAGACAGGAAAAGACCCCGAAGAAGACCACATGGGAGATGGGTGGATGAAATTCGAAAGTATGCGGGAGTGACATGGAGGAGACTGGCACAAGACAGACCGTTGTGGAGGAAACTTGGGGAGACCTTCGTTCAGCAGTGGATTGATAATGGTTGACAATAATGATGATGATGATATACCCTATATTGACTAAAGTCATCGGACACCCCTTCAAAAGCAAATAAACGAATCCGCTGCGTTGTTAAGATGCGCGGTACAGCTGTAAACAGTGTAAAAGCATGCCTGCAGTTGACCGCGATTATATCGCACTGTGAGGCTGAGTGAAAATGTTGCGGCGGGAGAGAACTAACTTTGAGAAAGGAAAGATTGTTGGGTGTTATATTAGTGCGTTGTCCATAAGAGAAACCGAGAGGTGTTTAAACATACACAAGTCAACTATTTTGGATGTACTGAATAAGTGGAAGACACATGGGGTGCCTGAAGCAGCAAAACATACCGGCAGACCAAAGAAGTTCAGTGATAGAGGACGTCAAAGTCTCAGGAGAGTCGTTACAGTTAATCGACGGAGTACTGCACAAGACCTCAGTGTACAGGTGAGTAAAAATGCTGGAACCTCGGTATGAACACGTACCATTCGCAGAGAACTTCATTCCATGGGTTACCGTGGTCGTGCGGCTGCTCATAAGCCTTTCATCTCCACTCGGAATGCTACTCGTCGTTTTGCATGGTGTAAAAAACATTTATCGTGGACCGTAGATCAATGGAAACGGGTCCTATGGACTGATGAATCCTGATACACGATCCATCAGTCTGATGGCCGTGTGTGCATATGGCAGCACCCGGGAAAATGCTATTTACCACAGTGTACTGTTCCTACGGTCAAGTTTGGAGCTGGCAGTGTACACGTGTGGGGCTGTTTTTCGTGGGATGGCCCCAGCCCATTGGTTATCGCGGACAAACCTGTTAACCAGCATGTCTACCTCGATATTCTGGACAATTATGTCTTATCAACTCTGTGGCAATACTATGGAACCAAGCCTTGTTGGTACCAGCAGATAATGCACCTAGTCATAAAGCAAGGACGGTTACGGCATGGTTTGACGATAACTCCGTATCGTGTGTGGACTGGCCAGCACAGAGCTCTGATCTTGATCCCATAGAGCACCTATGGGATGAATTAGAGCGCCGCATAAAATGTTTGGAACCTAGGCCTACTACTAAGCAACAGTTAGTGGCAGCACTATGTACTGAATGGAAGCGCATACCTATCGCTGTGTTCCAAAACCTTATACAAAGCTAAAGTTACTAAATGACTTAATGATATCTTAAACTAAAAAAAAAAAAAAAATAAGAAGAATGATACTGTTTCTGGAATGATTTAGCTACATTTTCGATATTTGGTTTCTCAACGAAAAGATAACCGCTTCCCATTGCGCTTTAAATATGTGGCATTCAGTGTCCATTTTTCTCTTTTTGGGTAGGGACATATCAATATTCAACAATCGAACTCAAATAACGAAAAACTCAAGAAAAAGACGTGTATCGGGTCAAGTATAATTAGCACAGCGGCGCTTAATCCCTGTGGTTGAGATGCCGTCCGACTCGAATACTGCTGGGAACATGAGCCTGTGTGGGAGCAGCTGTGGGAGGAAGTAGTTGTGACCGTCAGTTCTAGACTGCGGCTAGTCCCGCGCGCCGAGTAGAGAGAGAGAGAGAGGAAATGTGTGTGTGTGTGTGTGTGTGTGTGTGAGAGAGAGAGAGAGAGAGAGAGAGAGAGAGAGAGAGAGAGAGAGAGTCAGCAGATGCTGCTGCCCGCCGCGGGTGGGCTGTGAGTCACAGCACTGAAAATCCTCCCACACTCTTCTGAAGGGCACTTTAGTAGTAATAATGAACAGGTTTTAAAAGCGAAGCGTCAATCAAACGTCTTTATGATATACGGCTATGCTGTGACATATAGCAACTCTCTTTCTCAGTCAGAAAAAAAATTAAAATATGTAAAATGAATTTTAAAATTGTAAAAATAGAAATTTCCTGGCGGGCCGGATCCCGGTTTCCCGAGGGCCGGGTTTGGCCCGCGGGCCGTAGTTTGGTGATCCCTATATTAGAGGTATGCAAAAGTTTCCGCCGCCCCCGCTAGCAAGCGCTGTAGGGGTAAAACCGGCCGGCGACTCGTGCTGTGAGTTCGCACATGGAGCCAAGCATGGCGGTCGATAAAGTTCATTTGCGGCACTGTTTGTTATTCATGTTTAATTTAGGGAAAGTGCGAGTGAAGCACAACGGTTCAATATGTCAGGCGTATGGCGAAACGGTTATGGGTGAGCGGACGTGTCGAGAATGGTTTACCAGGTTTAAGAAAGATGATCTAACCTTGGAAGACAAGCCACGTGCAGGTAGACCGCAGGTACTCGTAAGCGAGTAGCTGGAACCACTGTTGCAAGAGGATGCCACACAATCGACCACACAACTGGCGGAACGTCTGAAAGTGGCTCAATCAACGATGGTACGGAGTCTGCAGGCCTTGGAAAAGATCCAGATGATTGGTAAGTGGGTTCCGCATACTTTAACGGAGCGTAATATTGGTCAACGATTAGTCATCTGCATGTCGTTTCTGAAGAGGTTTCAAGGGAAGAATTTCTTGTTGAAGGTTGTCACCGGGGATGAAAAACGGGTCTATTGCGACAACCCAGTACGCAAGAGATCCAAGGTCGACCCAGGCCAGCCATCAACATCCACTGCAAAACAGGATATCCAAGGGGGAAATGTGCTGTTGTGTATGTGGTGGGACACATGAAGTGCTGTACTTCGAACTGTTGGAACCGGGCGAAACAATCAGTGCACAACGATATAGCGATCAGTTGATGAAACTGAACGCCTCAATCGAGCAAAACGCTCATGAACAAGTAAAGGACGCCGCCCAGTCATCCTGTTACACGATAATGCCAGACCACATGACTGTGCCACCACGAAATCAATCCTTGAACAGTTACACTGGGAGGTTTTACCGAACCCAGCTTACTCCCCGGACATTGCACCCTCAGACTTTCATCTGTTTCGCTCTATGCAACATGCCCTAGCCCAACAGCGATTCACCACAGTTCGAGGGGTGGAAAATTTCGTCACTGTGTTCTTCAGCTCAAAACCCGAGTCCTTCTATCACAGGGGCATTCATTTGTTGCCTGAAAAGTGGCAAAAGGTCATTGATGCTAACGGCCAATATTTCGTTGAATAAATGTGTACTGGTTTCCTGATTGTTCCTTTCTCCTTAAAACGGCGGACATTTTTTCATTCCCCTAATGCAATTTAATGATAGGATTAAGATTCATTATGGAGATCAGGATGACCTACAATGTAATTTCGCTGAGACAAGGAACACTTTTTGATATTTTCCAGAGATCTGATGCTCTCTGGGAAATTATTCCATAGGATAATGGCTTTTTACATTATGCTATTTAAACCATAATTAAGTCTAACAGACGGTAACCATAATTACTTGTTAGCAACAGATCTGGCGAAGACAGCATAATCCAGATATCTGATGTCAGATTGAAAAACAGGCAGTTTAAGATGCATTATTTTAAAAAACAGGATACCTAGTTTCAAGGTAAAGATTTCATGAATTTTTAGTATATTTAGTTTTACAAATAATGATTTTGAATGAGACATTTAATCTGTATTCAGCATATAGCGAACAGATTTCTTCTGTAATTTGAACAAGCATAATTTATTGTTTGCACTTATATTCGACTACCAGGATTCCAGACAACAAGAGAGATTGGTATAAATAAAGGCATAGTAAAATGTTTTTAGGACATTGATAGGGAAGAGGTGCTTAATTTTACTAAGCAGGAGAACATATAACGAAACTTTTTTAAAAACAAACTGAACATGCGTATTGCAGTTAAAGAATTCATCAAACCGAAGGCCTAGATACTGAACTTTGTCTACAATTTTAAGTGGAAGATTAATAATCCTGACTGGAAAGTTATTTACGTCATCTTTTTATGAACATTTGGGAAATATACAGAGTTGGTCTTTAAAATATTAAGTGATAATTTGTTAGAGTATAACCAATCAGATAAATTTGATAGACCATTATTGAGTATTACCTGTAGCGTATGCAAATTATGACAATTTTGAAAAATAAGCAGTGTCGTTAGCTTATAACAAATCATGAGTTGATTGTAGGCACATAGGAAGGTCATTAATATATAACAGGAACAGTAACGGTTCCAATACCGAACCTTGAGACACTCCACATGAAATATTAAGTAAATCTTAGTTTATATTATTTACAGAGACATACTGTTTACGATTAGACAAGTAGCTCATTAAAAGTAAAGGATTTTGCCCCGAAAACCGTATTTGGTTAATTAATGCAACAGAATATCATGATTTACTGTGTCGAAAGCTTTTTGTAAATCAATAAAAATACAAATAGTATAACAACTCTCATCTAGTGCTTCAGAAATTATGTTTGACAACTGACCAACAGTCGTTTCTGTAGATCTGTTTCTTTGGAAATCGAACTGTTCCAAAGTAAGAATTCCATGGTTGTGTAAAAAATCAACAATTCTGCTGTGAATAGCCTTTTCAAAAATTTTGCTCAAAATAGGTAACAAAGATATCGGTCTGTAATTAGAGGTAGATTCCCTATCTCCTTTTTAAAAAAGAGGAATAACTTTAGCGTTTTTCAGACTGTCAGGAAAATGACCTGAATAAAAACTCAGATTAATAATATATGTTACAAGTTGTACCAAGAAGTAGTATTCGGCTGAATATCGAGCAGGCGATTTTAAAATAAAAACTGTCCGAAACAGTGATCTAAAAAAAATCGATTTTCTAGACAAAATTGCTTCATTTAAAAAAAAATCGGGAAACTTCTGTGAATTAACTCCCGAATCCTCTCTACTCATCTCAGTAATGCAAAGTGCCACATGAAACTTGAATTGCTTTTTCACATTTTTGGAGAGATTTTAAGGCCAAGTTGAAGCCTTTACGTTCCTCAAATGCAGAGATTTTGAAGTGAAGTTGAAAAATTGCTATTGCTTCTGAATTGGATGCGTGAAAGCCTTTGAAAGCTCAGCCGCAGTTATTTTGCATCACGAATTCTCATTTTTGTGCCACATGAGGTAGAAAGATGATGTAAGGGTTTCTCACTCGTGTGTGGGGAGTATTGGTTCTTTTAGGAAGGTAAGTAGAAATTCTCTGAGCTTTAAGTTGGAGAAGCTCCATATGAGATTATCTTTGAGCGTGGAATTTAAAGGGGGCACCTCTCCGATATCGAGCTGTGCAGTGAAGCGAAAAAACAATTTTGTCTCTTTTTTTATTTATGGGGTTTGCCGAATGACTTTCTTAAGATCCACACAGCCGCTGAAAAAAGAGCGACATGTCACGGGAACTGCAGAAAAGATGTTACTTCACAACGTACTGCAGACACGCGTACGCTGTTTGGTTGTTGGTATAATTTGAAATGGTATAAGCTAGAACTGACTCATTTCTGAGATTAGTGTTATTGCAAATGTTTCCCGAAATTTGAATGCGATATTTTTGGGGAAATGGTCAATTTGCAGATTGAAGGGAGTTACAGTATTAGGTCTATGTATAATTTTATGGCCCTCCATAGTAGGCCATAAAAGCAAAACGGTTGAATCTTTGTCAGGATTTCCTGCTGTTTCGGTAAGGTAACAACTCTACGTTGAACGATATATGTTGGTGTTTTGTTAACTTGGTTTGTTCCTCTAGGTTAACATAGTAAATTAAGAATAATAAATAGGAGGTTAATTAACTTGTTGGTGAATAACGATGATCAGTGCTACGTAACTGATGATAAGGATGATAGACTCTTTCACCTCGGTGAGTTCGGCACGCAAACTCCAATGTGATGGAAACAACAGAAGAGTTAAATATTTTAAGGAAGACGCTACACTATTTCATGAAATATAATATTTCTGTGCCTTATAAAAACGATTTATTCTTCTTATTTACTTTTGCGAAGGTTGTCCGAATAATTCCGCTATCCTGCTTGTTGGGAGTTCTATAAAATATTTTTACTCCCTTTGGATACTAGTTACAGATAACTTCCAACGCCTTTTCTTCCCATCGAGAAAAAACCTCTTTTTCTCGCTGCTAAGAAACTTCTGTCCTAGAAACAAAGCTCTCTGGCTTCTTACACGACTCACGCCTACTATCTCTCCGAGTTGAGTGTTTTTTCCTTTCGCCACCTTGCCCTCAAGCGAAGGATGACCAACCCCTTCTAACACACACAGCCAATACTACCTCTCCCACGGATTGCAAGGGCCGCTTTTCAAGACAAAAAGCTGAGGATTGTCGCTCCTGTATACACTTCGGTACCTATGAACAGTGAGCCGAAAGGTGCACGTTGCATTTGACAATACCAAAAGCCGCTACGAAATACAAAGCCAAGGCTTTTAAGATGCGACAGCCTGGCGTCTCTAAATAAACCGTAGTTCCTGATATTTCTTCATTGGGGTGTCGAAGCTACAAGTTTCTCGCGCATCGTGGAAACAAAGGAAATGGAACACTAAAGCGAAATAAAAGTTGGGAATGAGATTTAGTATTTTTGGCTAAAAATTCTTGTGTTAAATCTCCGTAACAGTTTCCAGGGGCGCCAACTTTACCAAATTATTGAGGGAGGGTGGGGGAGGTGTGAAGAGATCAAACGTAGAAGGGCCACGTCTCTTCCATTGTTAGGAGGAAAATTAAAAAAGTAAGGGCAAAAAGATCAACTGCGAAATTTAACATATATTTTAAAACGCAATTGTAATTGCTCATCGGCCAATGAACAAGGAAACAGAAAAATTATTTTGTTGAATATTAATATTTTTAAAAGGAAAATTCAGCCTGTGATTTTATAAAAGTATACAGGGAGATTTTATTTCCAAACGTTTATAAAAAATACATGAGAAATCGGCGAGGTCATTCAAACGAAGAACTGGACATCTTTCTCTTTAAAATAATCATGCACCTTTCTCTTGGAAATAACCAAGCATCTTTCTCTTTGAAAAGGAGAACTGCACCTTTCTCTTTGAAATAACCATTTCTTCGGGCTTGAAAAATTACGTTCACTTTTCCCGAGTTACCCAGGAAAATTAAATACATCACTGGCTGGCATCCACTCCTTTTATATTTCTGAACAAACCGACGAATCCTGAGGGTTGCTGGGATACCTTCGGCTTGAGTGTGGCAGGAAGTTCTATTAAGGTGGTTCCACCTAAAATCTCTGCCTTTTGTTTCCAATGTTAAAACTTCTTTACATATTTTCTTCGCAATTAATGCATTCCCAGGGATGAAAATTTGCACATCAATAAAACCAACTTTAAGTTATGTCATGGGATACTTAATACCTGCTAAAACATAACCATAACTAAGCAATTCAACATTTCTTTATCTACTTACGTCATCAATGTACAGGTAGCTCCATCTATTAACAGATCTGAACATTACTCAAAGAAAAATAATTGATTTATAATATAATTATATTTATGTTTTAGCAAGTATTAAGTATCCCATGCTACAACTAAAGTTAGTTTTATATGTGTTCAAATTTTCATCCTTGGGAATATTGGGGGACCGGAAAGTAATTCCGTTTTTTCGGGGGGGCTAAGTTTGGGGAGCAGTTGTGAGGTGTATATGTACGCTCAACGTAAAGTACGTGCATGTACGAGTGAATGAACTATTCGCTTTTAACTTAGGTAGGTGATTTTGTCTTCCAGATTTGCAGAACAAATGAGTGACATAAAACCCGAGGAGAGCTATGTTCGTCATTGTATGCTGTATGAATTTCACAATGGAAACAATGCAACCGTGGCCACCAATAACATTTGCGCTGTTTTTCCGAATGCGTTAAATGTCCGCAAGTGCCAGCGTTGGTTCGCCCAATTCCGGTCGGGCAACATCTTAATGCAAACCAATCTACTGTTCAAGAGCACCTGCAATACATAGGAAAGGTCTATAGACGAGGAGTTTGGGTCCCACACCAACTTTCACCTGACGACAAAGCCCAGCATTCCACCATCTGCAACTCTTTGCTCAGCCGACAGGAAAAGGATCCATTTCTTCATCGAATTGTCACTGGAGATGAAAAGTGGGTTCTTTACGTGAACAACAAACACAAAAACCATTGGCTTTCTCCAGGTCAGACACCAGTTCCTACGCCAAAACCAGGATTACACCCCAAAAAGGTTTTGCTCTGTGTTTGGTGGACTACCGCTGGCCAGTGTTTCTTTCAAGACTTTTTGGCCCGGGGGGGGGCAAACGGAACTCTAGAGGGGGCAAGTTTTCCATTTGCTATGTACACTATCTACCAACAAGTGATTGGACACCCCTGCAATCGACGATATCTGCGGTCCTGATACACAACACGGCCGCCGCCGCTAAATATCGTGTGGGAAACAACAACGCAACCAGTCGCATGCAAGATACCACGCAGTTCGGAGCTCTCTGATTTCGAGAAAGGTGTAATCGTCGGGTATCACAGAAATGGCCGATGACATATCCAGCGAGTTGAAGTACCCAAAATCGACAGTGGCCTACGTGATTGGCAAGTGGAAGATGAGAGGTGACTGTCGGAATGTGCCCCGACCCGGCAGACCCACAAAACTGGGAGTTAGAGACCGACGGGTGCTGGCCAGAAAAATTCGAAAGAACCGCACCAAATCGATGGACCACATCCGCGAGGAGTTTCAACAGGCATCCGGGAGTGTTCTTTCGATGAATACCATCCATAAGGAAGCCAATCTGCTGGGTTATCATGGACGTGCTGCCGCCAACAAGCCTTTGATCACCAAGTCCAATAACGCTGCTCGGCTAACGTGGTGCAAAGAACGTCGACAGTGGACCGTTGAACAGTGGAAACAGGTTTTCTGGAGCGACGAATCAAGGTTTACCCTCTACCGTTCAAATGGCAGGGTCTGGGTTTGGCGTCTGCCTGGAGAACGCCTCCTGCCGGAATGTATTGTGCCAACTGTGAAGTTCGGCGGCGGTGGAATTATGCTATGGGGGTGTTTCTCCTGGTATGCCACGAGACCCTTGGTCGCAATTCCTTGTAGACTCAACGCCGAGACCTACTGCACCATTTTGAATGACCATGCGCTTCCTACGTTGTGGCAGTTTACGGGGTGTACCCATGTTACTTTCAGGATGACAATGCCACCTCTCATGCTGCGAGGACCACCATGGCTTGGTATGGTGACAATGGGGTTAATCGAATGGACTGGCCTGAGCAGAGCCCGGACCTTAACCCTATCGAGCACCTCTGGGACGAGTTGGAGCGTCGACTTAAGGGGTGCCCCCACCATCCGAAATGGGTGAAAGAACTGACCTGTCTTCTCCAAGCCGAGTGGAAGAAAATACCGCTAGCCGTTGTACAACGCCTGGTTGAGAGTATGTCCCGGAGGGTCGCATCTGTAATCGCCACTCGTGGAGGCTCCACCAACTATTGAAGGTGAATAAACTGCGTTTTCCGTTGCTATCACAGGTGTCCAATTATTTGTTGGTAGATAGTGTATATATATAATTTTATGAGAAAATTTGTCATCTAAATAATAAAGGTAAGCAGCACTTGAAAATAATTATGGGAGATTTCAATGCAAAAATAGGGCAACGGCAACAGAATGAAACTTCAGTAGGTAAATTCGGTCACGGCAACAGAAACCAGCGTGGAAATACTCTCGTTGAGTTTGCAGAGGCAGAAGGGTTTTTCATCTTGAACTCCTTCTTCAAGAAAAAGCCACACAGGAAATGGACATGGAGACATCCAAATGGGACGACAAGTGAAATTGATTTTATTATGTGTAACAAAAAATTCATCATAGAAGACTGCAGTGTGCTAAACAAGTTCAACACAGGTAGTGACCATAGATTGGTGAGATGTAAGATGCACCTCAACACTAAACTTGAACGTGGCAAGCTCATAAGACAAACAAAATGTATTGACATAACCAACCTTAGAAAACACCATAATACCTTCAAGTTGGAACTGAAGAACAGATTCTCTGCTTTAGAAGACCTAACATCGGAAGAAGTGGACATCTCTGAAGTTAACAGAAAAGTAACCAAAGCTCTTATGGAAACAGCAACAAAATTAGCTGGGTCTAAGAACAAGTTGCATGTGAACAAATTATCAGGAAAAACCAAAATGTTGATGCAAAAAAGAAGAGAGATGAGGACAACTAAAGAAGATGGGACTTCCAAAGTGGAATATATAGAGCTATGCAAGACAGTAAGAAAAAGTATCACTGAAGACGTAAGGAAATTCAACTGTGAACTAGTGAGGAAAGCAATTGAAAACAACCAAAGCCTAAAGATAGCAAAGGGACATCTCAGTAAGGGAAGAAAACAGATTATGGCACTGAGAAAAGAAGATGGTTCTGTAACAAGAAATAGAGGCGAAATTTTGACAAGAGTGAAAGATTTCTACTCCAAATTATATGAAAGGGATGATATATGCACTCCAGACATCATGAAAGATACCAGTACCAGAGTTCCTCCAGTCCTTCCAGCAGAAGTTGCACATGCAATCAAGAACATGAAGCGGGGAAAAGCTCCAGGAGAAGATGGAATTACTGTAGACATCATACAAGAAGCAAGTGGAGAAATCGAAACAGTACTCGCCCAAATTTTCACTCGATGCCTTAATGAAGGAAAGATTCCTGAGGATTGGAACACCGCTACAATGATCCTGCTACATAAGAAAGGTGACATTGAGGATCTCGGAAACTACAGACCTATCAGCCTCCTATCAGTAGTTTATAAAATCTTCACTAAAGTTCTTTCACACCGCTTGAAGGTAACACTGGACATGGCTCAACCGAGAGAACAAGCTGGATTCAGGAGTGGCTACAGCACAATAGATCATATCCACGTGCTGAGAGAACTAATTGAAAGAGCGAGGGAATATGAGCTTCCATTGTGCATGGCTTTTATCGATTATGAAAAAGCCTTTGATTCGGTGAAACCATCAGCAGTTACAATGGCTCTGAAAACCTGCGGTATTGAAGATGCATACATTAATATTATTAATAACATCTATGAAAATGCAAGTGCAAAGATTAGGCTGTTTGAAAATACAACACACGTAAAAATTGGAAAGGGAGTGAGACAAGGTGACACCATATCTCCGAAGCTCTTTAATGCCACATTGGAGGGTGTTTTTCAGTTGCTGAGCTGGGAAAACAAGGGGATAAAGATTAATGGAGATTATCTAACCCACCTTCGTTTTGCTGATGACGTAGTCATTTTTGCAACTAGCCCATCAGAGCTGCAGAGTATGATCCAGGAACTTGCTGACAAGAGTAAAGAAGTGGGATTAAAAATGAACTTTCAGAAGACAAAAGTGATGTTCAATGCTTTTACAAGAAATGAAGATTTATCGATTGATGGAGAAAAGCTGGAGATAACAGACACGTACGTTTATCTTGGACAGAAGATATCAAGTGAGGGTCACATTGATGAAGAAATTAATCGGCGTACAAAACTTGCCTGGAGAGCTTTTGGAAGAAACAGCATAATTTTCAAGAGCAATATGCCATTATGTCTTAAAAGAAAAGTGTTTGATCAATGCATCCTTCCAGTGCTTACGTATGGTGCAGAGACGTGGACCTTAACTAAAAGAGACATACAAAGGCTGCAGACAACTCAAAGAAGCATGGAGAGGTGCATACTTGGTGTAACCAGGAGAGATAAGAAGAGGAACTTGTGGATTCGAAAAATGACAAGAGTGGAAGACATCATGATCAGAGTTAAATCCCTGAAATGGCAATGGGCTGGACATACTGCCAGAAGGAGAGATCATCGATGGACAGCCGAAATTTTAGATTGGATTCCAAGGGACAGGAAAAGACCCAGAAGAAGACCACATGGGAGATGGGTGGATGAAATTCGAAAGTATGCAGGGGTGGTATGGAGGAGACTGGCACAAGACAGACCGTTGTGGAGGAAACTTGGGGAGACCTTCGTCCAGCAGTGGATTGATAATGGTTGACAATGATGATGATGATATATATATATATATATATAAGTAATTTAAGAGCAAAACTGAAGACTAAGGAAAAACTTTAGAATTTAAAACGAAAGTTGCAAAATAACCTGAAGATCAAAACGCGCAACGCAGCAGTTTTGAAAATTCAGAATTCGCATTCTATTAAGAAGATACCTAAGCAAAAAAATACATATATAATTTTGACTCACACCAAGTACAACATAGAAAAGGTTATGTATCTACCTGTGTGAGTAAAAGGAGAAAAGATAAAAAAATAAAATAAAACAACTGAATGTAGAAGGTGTCGAGAATACTGAGCCTTGGCTTTATCAAGGACCAGCAAGCCAAGGCTCAGTATTCTCGACACCTTCTACATTCAGTTGTTTTATTTTATTTTTTTATCTTTTCTCCTTTTACTCACACAGGTAGATACATAACCTTTTCTATGTTGTACTTGGTGTGAGTCAAAATTATATATGTATTTTTTTGCTTAGGTATCTTCTTAATAGAATATATATAAGTAATTACTATATATCTAGCACAGGGGCGCATTTAGAGAGGGCTCCCCCTGGAAAACGTGTTTTTTATTTTTTATTTTTTTTTATTTTTTTGGTTAAAATGCGACTTACTTTAGAAAAAAATGCCTTAATTTAATACAAATGTATCGACTTACATTTAAAAAAAATGCTTTAATTTTTCTTGAATTTTTCATTAACTTTGATTTTGTTCCAGATGGTGGATTTCAGAAACTTCCTATCCCCCCCACCCCGAACAAAAATCTATATACATCTCTGATATAGTTATTACTTCTTCAAACATTTCAGGAATTATAACAAACTTTCTTCAGCTAAAGGAGGGAGGGGGTTCCGTGGACTTGAGATTTTCATCTATTAAAATGCACTCAACGCACTCTTGTTCCTGAATCACGATTTCCAGACAATTAGGTATCATTAGTCTACTTATTATATTTTGAAGAATACCATGCGTCGTAATACACTTTTTAATAAAATAAACTAAAACTAGTACCATATGAACAAATATTTAAAAAAATATAACTGGAGAAATATTTGCAGCATAAAAAGAAACGAAACTTCCTTTTTAATCGTAGCCTGAATTTATTAAAATTTGGCTTGGTATGCTAAAATGTCTCCGGGGGGGGGGGGGCGAGTGGTCGTTTCCGGGAAGGCTTCGCCTCCCTGGATGTATGCCTGAAAGAAACACTGCCGCTAGCATAGCTCACTTTGAGCTCTTGCAACCCGGACAGACTGTAATGGCAGACCTCTATTGTCAACAACTGGACCGTTTGAAGCAAGCTCTTACTGTAAAACATCCAGTACTGGTGAACAGAAAAAGTGTCATCCTCCAGCATGACAACGAGTGACCTCACACGGCGAGACTGACCCAGCAGACGATCAGCGATTTTGCCTGGGAAGTTCTGCCCCATCCACCTTATTCCCCTGACATCGCACCATCTGATTACCACTTGTTCAGATCTCTTCAGCCCTTTCTTAATGGGAAAATATATCACAATATTGATAATGTCAAAACGGGGCTCTCGAACTTCTTTGCATCACAGCCAACGTCATTTTAGAAAGACGGCATTGAAAGTTTGGTTTCACGATGGGCAAGTGTGATCGATAATGACGGCGATTATATAATTCATTAAGAAATAAATTTCTTCTGTTAAAAACAGTGTTTCTCTTCTTTTCCTAAAACGTCATTACTTTCTGTCCCCCCCCACCCCAGTACATTAATTGCGAAGAAAATATGTAAAGAAATTTTACCATTGGAAACATAAGGCAGAGACTTTAGGAGGAACCACTTTAACAGTGCCTTGTGATCTGCATTGAGCTTATTAATTTCCAAGTTTGTTATGAGTTATAATTTTTATCATTCATGTTCCTCATTTCAGATAGAAAAGACTGCGTGTTTTGTCTGAAATTTCAAAAACATTTAAAATAGACGTCTTATTTTGACCAATTTAAGCTAATTTACACCCACATGAAACCTGAAGTTTGATGTGTGGTCGGTGGTTGGGGACGTCTTTCCCTGATGAGTGGTCCTCAGCCGCTGACCACATAATTGCTTGGGGTTTTCATTTGAAGTTGTGTTGTGTCATTGTGACTTGAATGAATTCTAATTTTATGTATATACGAGGGTTATGCCGAAAGTACTGCAAAAGTGGGCGTAACGTTTTTATTAACTGACAGAGGTCGTTTAAATTGCACATGTTGGTAGAGTAACACTTCCTCTATTCAAAGGTACTACTCAACAGAGTCTCCATCACAAGCGATGCATTTGCGCCATCGTTGAACCCAACTCTCGAATCCTCTTTGAAAAAATTCAGATGTGGACTGTTGTACCCACTTCTTTACAGCCACTTTCACCTCGTCTGTGTCAGTAAATCACTGTCCACTGAGACTGTCCTTCATTAGACCGAACAGCTGGAAGACGGAGGGCGCCAGCTCTGGGCTGTACGGCGGATGGGGGACCACCGGCCCGCCTGATTTGTTGCTAAAGATGTGTGTGGTCTCGCATTGTCATGGTGAATGTCGATCTTTTTCAGATTCTTGTTCAGTCTCTTCTTCCTTATGGCTTCTCTAAGCTTCTTGAGCGTCTCAATGCACTGCTGGCTGGTCACAGTACGGCCACATTCCAGAAAATCAAGCAGAATGACACCCCTGTCATCCCAGAAAAGAGTCATCATGACTTTCTGTGCTGATCACCGGCTCTTGAACTTCTTAGGCCTTGGTGAATAGGTGTGACGCCATTCCATGAATTGATTCTTCGTTTCCGGATTGTAAAGATACGCCCACGTTTCATCCCCTGTCACTAGATAAAAGAAAAAAAGCTTGCTTTAATTGGCATCAAACGCTTCCAGCAGATCAGAGTAGACATCCACCCTTCTCTCCTTCAAATACGCAATGAAGAAGAAGAGCTACTACAGACGAAGAGTTACTCTACCAACATGTGCAATTTGAACAACCTCTGTCAGTTAATAAAAAAGTTGTGCCAACTTTTGCGTTGCTTTTGATACAACTCTCGTAGAAAAGATAAGAAGAGGAACTCGTGACAAGAGGGGAAGTCATCATGATTAGAGTAAAATCCCTGAAACGGCAATGCTTTTTTTTTTTTTTTTTTTTTTTTCTAAGTGTGGGTACCAAAGGTGTACACTGAAGATCAATTGAATTAGAGACAGCTGGCGTTATGCAAATGTGGCGCTGTGGGCGGCCATGTAAACGAGAACGACATGACGTATGCAGCGATCCGACAATATAAGGAGTAATGCGACGGGAATCAGTAAGAGTCGGACGCAGTATGGGTAAGATGAAGGATCTTAGCGCATTTGATCGTGGGCAAATTGTCGGGGCCCGACGAATGGGTCACTGCATCTCGGAAGTCATGCAGGCACTGGGATTTCACGAGCCACTGTGTCACGGGTTTACCGTGAGTACATCGAATCCAGTAAAACCATCCCTGCAAAGGCCAACTGCCTTGGACAACAGGGGGTCATCGTCGGCTAGCTCGCATTGTAACAGTGGATAAACGGGCCACAGTGCAAGAATTCACTCGGCAATTTAACGCTGGTGCACAAAAACGTATAAGCAGCCACACCATTCAGAACCATCTCCTCGCTATGGGGTACAGAAGCCATCGTCCCACGAGGGTACCGCTGCTGACCGAACATCACAGGGTGCAAAGATTAGCATGGAAACGGGAACATCGCCACTGGACCCTAGACATGTGGAAAAATGTTGCCTGGACTGATGAGTCGAGATTCACGTTGGTACATGTGGATGGCAGGATACGAGTACGGCGTAAACCACATGAAGCGATGGATACTTCTTGCCAGCAGGGTACTCTTCAAGCTGGTGGGAGTGGCATTGTCGTCTGGGGACTGTTCACGTGGACTGAAATGGGACTCCTGGTACGTGTGACATCGTCCCTCACGTTACCGAGATATCGTGGACGACCATTTGCTCCCGTTTGTGCGTCTTCAACATCCCACTGGGGACCTCATCCTGCAAGAAGACAATGCACCGTTCCTTCGCTCCCGAATTGTATCCGAATGGTTGGATGAACACTACGCCGACGTGACCTCGCTTCCTTGGCCAGCTAGGCCACCTGACCTCAATCCCATCGAGCACATCTGGGATGCCATCGAGAGAGATGTTCGAGGCTCTGACCCCCCTCCATCAAATCTTCGTGAACTGTGGGAGCTTGTTCAGGGGTCGTGGATTCGTATGGCTTTCTAACGCTTCCGGTGTCTTGTCCAATCCATGCCGTGACGAATCGCCGCCGTCATCAGGGCGAAAGGTGGTGCTACACGTTACTAGACAGGTATCTCTAATTCAATTGCTCTTCAGTGTACATTGGAGATGTCACTGAAAAATCCAACATAGAACGATGTACACAATGAAAAAAAGTGGATCGGTATATTCTGCGATACAAAGTAGAACATGTACAACGTTATTAGCATATGAGCAAGGGAATTAGAACGAAGTTAACAAATGTAGTACGAACAAAAAAATCCTCGACAAAGGAAAACACTAGGACATCTAAGACATACAATGCGAGCAAATGAAAAACACAAAGCACTGTAACAAAAACATGAAACAATATGGAAGTACGTGAGGGACAACAGAAACAGTGTCTGGTGGGGAAGATGCGCTAAATGTCATCGGCTAAAGGAAGCACGGTATCACAAAACTTTTTCTCATCGAGGTCTTTCAAGGAGGAGAGACGGCGGGTGTATCGTCTCATGAGGACCTGGTGTCTAGGATCTGTGACACTCAGGGATTTGAACAAGGACACATGCGCTTCAAATCGCATCACCGCTGCACACACAGATCAAGATCAGGCGAACAGAGAAATTCTTTGGTACAGACAACCGTACGATCAGATTGGAAGAGGCGTGAAAGATGTCTGGACAGTGGGACAGGAACAAGAGGAAACTTATCAATGGTCTGTATGACCTCATCATCTGAGAGAACATTGACAGGACCAGAACGAAGATGCAAACTGTTCTAAGGGTCATCAGGCTGAGAAACATCTGAACTGGTAACATCGGGAACACTGGAGGAGGCCACAGAAGAAGTAACAGAATGATGTTTCACCTTTCTCTGTTTCACAGATCCTTTGGAAGTACCAATCCGTTTGGAAGACAAAGTTGAGGTGAAGGAATCCATTGGTGGATCTGGATGAGCACCCGAATCAGGAGACGAGAACTCAAGTTGCGCCGAGGAATCAGTATGTTTCCGATCAGCATCGGTGAACGCTGGAACATCAGCCGATGCAGCAGGAAGTTGCGGCAACAGGAGAACACCAGCCACGGTCGTAGTTGAAGTTTCGATATGCCAGAGACACACAAGAGAGCCAATCGGTCGGAGTGCCGAAGCACCACTCGACACATCTGAGCCGGCACACTCCGCCGGAGACACATCAGTAGTGGATGACTTCGCTACCCGGCCCAGAAGGATTATCACATCCGTACGGTGCCGAAGACCAGGAAAGGGATCATTGTCCTTGCCTGGAAGGTGCGTCTGACGGAGAGGAGGACAGGTTGCGTCTGGCAAAACACTAGAACAGAGGATGGTAGAAGAACCAGTATGATCGGCCCTGGGAGGCGAGCTAGAGAAATACCACGGCGTATGCGCACACAGAAGGCAGTGGTATGATCCTGTGTAAGACAGTGAGTACAATAGTCAGTGGTGAAAACTTTGAAACTGTACGTGCGGGAGCCAATTTTTACAGTGGCGTCTGTAGGACAATCCGCCAAGGCATTCTTAGTGGGAAAAACGACCAACTGACGACGAAGTCCTGTAGCATGTGCAAATCGAGTTCCGCGTGGAGCATCAGAAAGGCGACGGACTTTGACAACGATTTTACAAACATGATTGACAAGGAGAGGAAGGGCAGTATCAGGCGGAACAGGATAGAACGTGATGTTCACCGGACGCTTGGAAAATGTTATATGGACATAATCATGAAAGAGACTGACGCAGGATAGACCGTTGCGGAAGAAACTTGAGGAGGCTTCCATCGGGCAGTGGATTGATAATGGTAGACGATGATGATGTTGTACGCGAGCGCGCGCGTGTGTGTGTTTTAGCAAGAATTAAAGCCAGCTATATATATATATACACTGGCGGAAAGTGAAAAAAGAACACCAAGAAGGAATTGGCGGATGTTCATGAAATTTACATATGTTAATGGGGCCGAGTTGACGTAGATGTGATGTTAATTTCGGGAGCAACCGGTGAGCGCTTACGTCACAGCACGGCATAATATGCAAATTATCATCGGTGGTATTTAAGCAGTACGGCAAAGTGAATGTAATCAGTCGTCGGCGTACGGACACGTGCGAAAGACCCTGAAGAAGCTGCAATGCCAGGACATGGAAGACGTGTACGATTTCAGCAGTTATCAGACTTTGAGCGAGGTCGTCTAGTCGGACTCCGCGAGGCCGGGTGGTCGTATCGTCGTATTGCGGAGCAAATTGGACGGGAAGTATCGGTGGTGGTACGCTGGTGGCGTAGATGGTCCGAGGAACATTCCCACACAAGAAGACGTGGAACCGCGAGTCGCAGACGGACTGATGAGCGGACCGATCGACGCATATGAAGAGCGGCGTTGTCCAGCAGAACATCCACTGCGACGCAAATCCGAGCTGCCGTTGCACCTGAGGTGACTGTGCAAAGAATCCGCAACCGTCTACTGGATGGAGGACTACGTGCATGTGTGCCTCTGGCATGTGTACCTCTGACTACAACCCACCGTCAGGAACGGCTGCAGTGGTGTCGCCAACGTCTGCACTGGAGAACGCAATGGTGATCTGTCGTGTTCAGCGATGAAAGCAGATTCTGCTTGGGAGCCTCCGATGGCCGTATGCGTGTTCGCAGACGCACAAGAGAGCGTCACCACCCTTCTTGCATCCGCCAGCGACACACAGGATCTACACCTGGTCTCCTGGTGTGGGGAGCTATCAGCTATCACTCCCGTACACAACTAGTGTTTGTACCGGGTACGTTAAACAGCACCTCCTACATCAACAACTTCATTCAGCCCGTGGTTGTGCCATTTGTAAGGTCGGTCCATCGTGGTGTTTTCCAGCAAGATAACGCCCGAACAGACACGGCACGTGCAACGCAACATGCACTTCAGGGTGTGAGACAACTTCCATGGCCTGCACGTTCACCGGATTTTTCCCCCATTGAGCACGTGTGAGATTTTATGGGACAACGACTTATCTGGCCTCCTCGGCCAGCCATGACCATCCCCGATTTACGTGTCCAGGTTGAGGATGCTTGGAACTCAATACCCCAAACTTACATCCAACATCTGTACGACAGACTCCATGCCAGAATTGCACAGTGTGACGCAGTTCATAGCGTTCAAATTCGTACTAACCATGTTACATGGAAATGTTATTTTACAGTCTACCAGCAAATACAGCTGTATTTTGCCATAATGTTTTGATCACGTTATCCTCTGTATTCCGTTATTATGCTGTATAAATTTCGTTGGTATCAGACGTCTCCTTCTTGGTGTTCTTTTTTTCACCTTCCACCAGTGTATTATAGTTTAAAGCAGATTTGTCCGGGCTGGCCTAGGTCAGTTACAGATGCCGGCCGAGTTCAATTATGTGACGTTCAGGTTCAAAATTTTTAACCCGTTTCCAGCTCTGGCTCCGACGTCTGAGTACTGATCTTTTTCGGACACCTTGTATTAATCAGGGAAGATGCATTTCTTAAAATGTTGGATGTTGAAAGCATGTTAGTCGAGAATTCTGACATAAAGGAACGCGAAACCCATTAAGTAGAATTTGCGTAGTTTGGTATTTTAACCTTTCAACTTTTGAAGGTGGGACAGATAAACTTTTGTTTTTCTTCAAAATTGTAGGACGATGCTAGGAATATATATTTGAGGAAGAGGTTTTAACCCCTCCTCCCTTTCAGTTCCGGTGACACTGCCTGTATAAATAATCACACGAAGATTGCCGATTTTTCAATGAAGTACAGTTAACCCAAACGTTAAACTTAAAACCATGGACGCCTTGGGACCGCTTTCTTGTTACTTTCCGAGGTTAATAAATTCAGAGGGAAAAGGTCTTTTACATCATCGTCGTACTCCTGTGCCCCTTCACACCTCTCTCTACCCTGTCACGTGTCGGTCTTCCGCCTTTTGTTGTGCCACGCGTCTTCCTACGCTCCCACCCCACCCCATACCGCCCCTATTCTCCTCTGCAGGAGACTCCCAATCACCAAGAAGAACAAGGTGAAGGTGGGCCTGATCGGACGAGAAGGAAAACGTTATATCATGAGGGGAGAGGGGGAAGACAGTTTCTCCCCAACATCCATCTCATTTTCTTCCCCACCTAAGCAACCCCCGAAACCCTGTTTTCGGGAGATTAATTACGGTCGAAGTGCTGTGAAAGAAGAATGAATGCCCCAAGCTGGCGAAAGAAAGAGCCAGAGACAGCAGGGAAGGACGCCATTTTGACTAACAAAGGAATACCCACCCTCTCCGGAAATTTTCTTTGTGCAAGACTTGGCAAATAAGTCTCTTAGTAAAGATTTTACTTTGTACCAAGCCATCGATTAAGAAAGTTTAGTTTCTGACAAATGCGGGTTAAAGAATCACGACGTTACAGAATTTACTAAAGAAGAAACTCCAGAGTAAATGTCGCGTTATTGTTACAATGACTCCAAGCCATGGGCGTGAACTTCTCCCAAAAGTTTGAAAGAGGACGAGGGGGGAGGATGGGGGGGGGTGAATTAAACAAAATATCAAGTAATCTGTGTGTGTGTGTGTGTGCATATTGCACGAGTATGCGGGCATTTCTCAGGGGTGACGTTAAACTCGTACACTTTCTCGTGCCGCTGAGAAATAAGAGGACATACACAAATTCGGTATGAGGAAAGAATGCCCACGGAAAAAACGCCCACGTAAAAATCGCCCACGGAAAAAACGCCCACTTCTCGAAAGTAGGAAAAAACGCCCACGGAAAAATCGCCCACAGACAAAATGCTCACGGGAAAAATATGTGATCGACTGATAAGTTTATATGTCTGTTATAAACGGTGACAGGACAACTGGTCACAGACTGCTGGCCAAAAAATCGTTAGGGGTCATATAAAAATTGCGGTTTCTTGGCCACCTCACCTACATAACGAAAATGGGTGTAGGAGAATTGGCCACAAAAGTTCAAGGGTGTGTGTGCGAGGGGGGGGGGTTAGTATTATCGATTTTTGGCCTACATTGAGAATTGAATTAGGAACTCCAAACAAATTTCGAGAAAACGTTCTATGTAAGCCAAGCGAGAATCACAGCATAATTCATGTATGTTCGGAAAAGGACCCTAAGGGGTGGGATTTTTTAATAACGCTGCACTTTTACGTAGGTACTAAATATTTACATAACATGTCAAGTTTGCAATATTTTTCTTTTACTTAATTAATTCTTTTTTTTTTTTTTTGATTGGAGGTTTAACGACCACCGTGAGCAACTCAATGGGCTATAAGCAGTCGCCCGTCCCTAATTTAGGGTCACTGGTTCCAGGGAAGGGAGAGAGCCAGTGCCGTAAGACAAACACAACATCCATGCCTCACCGGGATTCGAACCCTGACCCTTACGGACGAATGATCAGAGGCCAGCGCCACCGGGGCGGCACTTAATTAATTCACAGGCAAAGAAAAAAGTGTTGAATTGGCTTAGGCCTACGGCCTATTAATTAATGTATGGATTGAATGTATGGTGCATAAGTAGAAGCGCAATATTATTGACAATTAATACAGACATTTGACGTGGAATAGGAATAGCTGTGGTGCCGTGGAAGCATATCCGGCGCGTAACTGGAAGACCCTGAGTTCGATTCCTGGAGGCGGCCACTGAGAATTTTTCAGTGACTCACTTATAAACGTGGAAAGAGCGACGACTTGCCGCCCCGGTGGCGCAGTGGTCTAAGGCGTTGGCCTCTGATCATTCGTCCGTAAGGGGTCCGGGTTCGAATCCCGGTCAGGCATGGATGTTGTGTTTGTCTTACGGCACTGGCTCTCTCCCTTCCCTGGAACCAGTGACACTAAATTAGGGACGGGCGACTGCTTATAGCCCATTGAGTTGCTCACGGTGGTCGTTAAACCTCCAATCAAAAAAAAAAAAAAGAGCGATGACTTTTGTTTGATTATTGACAATACTTGTATACTTGTTATGTAAATTTTACGAATATGGGAATGACGGAACGAAAACTTTTAGAAGGGCCTAAACGTTAGTCCTAATATTATTTTGTGCCTGAGTAATACCGCAATATTAATAATTTGATGTGTTACGTAAACGTTATGAATATAACATCGTTAGAATAAAAACTGTTAAATAGGCCAAGGCCTAGGACTTATGACTTAAGGGCCGCGGGTGGCCTAGTGAAGAACCAAATAAGATTGTTAACTTTCAACTTCCTACTGTAGAGTAGCTACTTTCTTAAAAAATTCCAGTTCGGCTGTACTATAATAAATTTGTGACTATTCTTATTTTTTAAAGTAAGGTCTTAATTTTTATAAAACTATGCATGTTTATTATTTAACTATATCAATTAAAAAAGAAATCATTAAAAGTCAGATTATTTTATTTATAAATACTTTTAAAGTTTAATGCATTTAATTGTAAAAGCGATTTTCGTAAAAGCCGCAGTGTACTGATATAACTTTGTGTAATGTGCTTTCTTTCCACTGTTGTCTGTTGAGTACGGCGAGCGGAAGGAGGGGGGACATCTGTCTTTCGTCAAAGTGGTACTTTGCAGCTGCAGCTTGAACGTTTGCTAGAGACCGCACCTCAAATAACAAGCGATATATTTCATTTAAATTTATCGGTTGGCCACCGGTCGGGGTGTGTCTTCCCCGTGAGTAGTATAATCTCAAGTTACAGGCATACTTCTTTTCTTCCCAGTGTAAAGAAAAAAATACGCACTCATAGCTTCCTGGGAGTTTTCCAAAGGACAACTAAAACAGTTAATTTCTACATGACGGGTGTAGGAGAACTGGCCACAAAAATTTTAAGGGGCCGTATAAAAATAACGTTTTTGACCGCTTCATGCCCACAACCCCCAGAGGTTGGTAATCAGAGTCATATATAGTTTCCGTAATTTCGTCTTTTCTTAATTGCGATAATTAATGTAATTCTTTATAAGAAATGTTTATGATCTACATCTGAGCAAAAGATTTAAGGGTTTTCAAACTACAAGTCTGCAAATTATCTGAGCGCATGTGCTGACTCAGGAAACCTGTCGGGGGGGAGATATCAAAACTTGATTTGAAAAATGTATCGTCCCATCGGGAGATTTTCAGCATTTACAAGCTACAGTTGGACAGATTATTTGAGGGTACGTGCCTACTCAGCAAACCTGGGGGTGGGGGTGGGGGTTATATGATAATTGTGAATTATATAGAATTTCTTGTCCGATCGGGCGATTTTCAGCATTTACAAACTACAACTGGAGACATTATCTCCGGGCATGAACCTACTGAGCAAACCTGTCGGGGGGGGGGGAGTAATACCAAAAGTGTAGAATATGAAGGATTTCTCTTCCGACCCGGAGATTTTCATCATTCACATGTCTTCAGATAATGTGTCGAGTTGTAGCTGCTAATTGCCGAGAATCTCCCGATCGGACGAGAAATTGTTCATATCTTACACTTTTGGTATTACCCCCCCCCCTCTTCGCCGACAGGTTTCCAGAGAGTGACATGCGCTAAGAAAATTTGTCGAGTTGCAGTTTCTAAATGCTGAAGATCTCCATATCGGAAGAGATATTCTTGATATTCACGATTTTGGTATACCCCCCCCCCCCCCGACTAGTTTCCTGAGGCAGCAGATACCCTCAGATAATTCGACGTGTTGTAGCTTGTAAACGCTGGAAATCTCCCGATCTTACCAGAAATTCTTTATATTTCATATTTTAGATTTTAAGCACCCCCCCCTCCCCAGACAAATTCCCTGGGTTTGCACATACTCGCAGAGAATTTTTTATTTGTAGTTTCTAGAAAAATATCGTATAGCAGTTGGCTTGAAGACAACGGTGAATCATTAGTGTGTTTTTAAATAAATGTTGCATAAGACTACCACGGCTTTCAGGCCAAGACCATACAACCTCTACAGTCAATCAGTGCAATCCGAACTTTCCTCTCATATTTGTAAGGTTTGCAGAAAATATTTTACACATCAAATTATTAATATTGCGGTATTACTTAGGCAGAAAATAATGTTAGTACTAACGTTTAGGCCCTTCTAAAAGTTTTCATTCCGTCATTCCCATATTCGCGTTATGTAGGTGAGGTGGCGAAGAAACCGCAATTTTTATATGACCCCTAACGATTTTTTGGCCAGCAGTCTGTGACCAGTTGTCCTGTCACCGTTTATAACAGACATAAAAACTTATCAGTCGATCACATATTTTTCCCGTGAGCATTTTGTCTGTGGGCGATTTTTCCGTGGGCGTTTTTTCCTACTTTCAAAAAGTGGGCGTTTTTTCCGTGGGCGTTTTTTCCGCGGGCGATTTTTCCGTGGGCGTTTTTTCCGTGGGCATTCTTTCATACAATCCACAAATTCCGTTTCGTTCCGAGATCTTGTTAAAGTGTACGAGTTTTCCTAGCTGAACAAAACCAAATGTACCACTTTTCCTAGGGATCTCAATGGGTATGTAAGATCAAAATGGCACAAGGTTTATGTAGAGGCTAAATCTTGAATTATGATTTTAATATTTTGTAAACCCCTACATCTTCTCATATAAGGGGATGTACACAAATTGCGTTTTGTTCCGAGATCTTCTCAAAGTGTGCGAGCTTTTCCTAGTTGAACAAAACAAAATGTACCAGTTTTCCTAGGGATCGCAATGGGTATGTAAGATCAAAATGGCACAATGGTTATGTAGAACTGACTCCTTAAATCTTGAGTTATGATATTTTTTTTTTTTTTTTTTAGGTTGGAGGTGTAACGACCACCGTGAGCAACTCAATGGGCTATAAGTATTCGCCCGTCCCTAATTTAGGGTCACTGGTTCCAGGGAAGGGAGAGAGCCAGTGCCGTAAGACAAACACAACATCCATGCCTCACGGGATTCGAACCCGGACCCCTTTCGGACGAGTGATCAGAGGCCATCGCTTAGACCACTGCGCCACCGGGGCGGCTGAGTTATGATTTTAATATTTCCCATGTGATAACAATCGATAAAGGCTAATTTACAAGGGGCTCAGTGAATCGATCTTCAGGTGCTGATCTTTTGGTTGCCGAACTGCCACACTTCTTTCAGCAACTTGGAAAACTGCCACACATAATTCGGAAATTTAGAAAACTGCCCCACTTGAAAAATTGTCACACATTCAAAGTGTTCTTCGGAGGAACAGCAATTTGTGCCCGGCCCCTTTATGAAAAACATGTGGCGATTTTCCTGTGTGGCAATTTTCGAAGTTGCTGAAAGATGTGTGGCAGGGTTGCCGGTAAATTGCCACACCGGAACACTGCCACACATCAGTGTTCCTGTGTTGCAGTTTACACTGAACCGTTTGTTCTGGGGATATTTCCTCGGGGGGTATTTTTACCGTTTACCGGCTTGTGAATTGGTGAGGAATAATCCGGTGATATAAAATTTTTAGAAATACGGAATATCAAGGATGTAATTTAAAATCTTCTAAAAAGATCAGCAACTGAAGATCGATTCGTTGAGCCTCTGTTAATTAGCCTTCATTCCTTGTTATCACATGGGAAATATTAAAATCATAACTCAAGATTTAAGCAGTCAGAAAGGTTCTACATAAATCTTGTACCATTTTGATCTTACATACCCATTGAGATCCCTAGGAAAACTGGTACATTTCGTTTTGTTCAGCTAGGAAAACTCGTACACTTTGACAAGATCTCGGAACGAAACGCAATTTGTGTACATTCCCTTACTTGAGAAGGTGTACGAGTTTTCCGGTGTACGTATGAGTTTTCCGCCCTTTGCACTTTGCTCAGCGGCATGAGAAAGTGTACGAGTTTTCCGGTGTAACAGTTTTCTGGTGTACGGGTGTTCCTGGATCCATTTCTCAGCCCAAGCCAAACCACAAATTATTGCCGCCCGCGCATGTCTTTCTGTCTTATGATAATTATCAACCATTTTCAATCCACTGCTGGATAAAGATCTCCTCAAGTTTCTTCCATAACTGCCTCTCCTGAGCCAGTCTCCTCCATGTTACACCGGCAGGCATGCTTTCTCTATCTTATATATGTAAAGGTACAATGCTTTTACAAGAAATGAAGATTTCTCGATTGATGGGGAAAAGCTAGAGATAACCCATACCTACATTTACCTTGGACAGCAAATATCAAGCAAAGGTCACATTGGTGAAGAAATTAATCGACGTATAAAACTTAATTGGAGAGCTTTTGGAAGAAACAGTACAATTTTTAAGAGCAATATGGCGTTTTTGTCTTAAAAGAAAAGTGTTTAATCAATGCATCCTTCCAGTGCTTACGTACGGAGCAGAGACGTGGACTTTAACTAAAAAAGACATACAAGAACTGCAGACAACTCAAAGTAGCATGGAGAGATGCATGCTTGGTGTAACCAAGAGAGATAAGAAGAGGAACTCACGGATAAGGAAAATGAGAAGAGTGAAAGACATCATGATCAGAGTAAAAGTCCTTAAATGGCAATAGGCTGGACATGTTGCTAGAAGAGCGGACCACCGATGGACAACCGAAGTTCTAGACTGGATTCCAAGGGAAAAGAAAAGACCCAAAGGAAAACAAGATGGGAGATGGGTGCATGAAATTCGAAAGCATACAGGAGTAACATGGAGAACACTGGCGCAAGATAGACCGTTGTGGAAGAAATTTCGGGAGACCTTCATCCAGCAGTGGATTGATAATGGTTGATGATGATGAAGATATATATATACTAAAGTAGGTGTGGTTACTTCCTGATTTTCCCCATCAATCTTTAAATTTTCACTTCTTGTAAAAGCATTGTACATCAGTTTTGTCTTCTGAAAGTTCATTTTTAATCCCACTTTTTTACTCCTGACAGCAAGTTCCTGGATCATATTATGCAGCTATGAAGAGGTAGTTACAAAAATGACTATGTTATCAGCAAAACGAAAGTAATGGAGATTTTTAACTCGTCTTTACTTTGCTGATGATATAGTCATTTTTTCAACAACCCCTTCACAGCTGCAGATGTGATCCAGGAACTTGCTGAGAAGAAGGAAAGAAGTGGGATTAAATATGAACTTTCAAAAAACTGATATAAATACAATGATTTTACAAGAAATGAAAATTTATCGATTGACGGGGAAAAGCTGGAGATAACCGATACCTGCATTTACCTTGGACAGCAGATAGCAAGCGAGGGTCTTATAGATGAAGAAATTAAGCAGCGTGTAAAACTTGGTTGAAGAGCTTTTGGAAAGAACAGTTTAACAATACAATTTTCAGTTGTCACCATTGGTCTCAAGGGATGCACACCATTGGTCTCAATGGACACACACCATTACTCTACCGCTGCCATTTGAAGAACAAGAATAACATTGATTAACAGAGCTCAGTCTCAAGTGTTATTTATAGCGTTTCATGATCTTCATACGCGTCGTCGTGTATCTGCAGTTGCTTCGATTTACATAAAGACGCGCTGGTCATAATGTTTTGGCTCTTCAGTTTATAGGCTTTCCACAAAGTCTTAATTTTTCTTTCATGCTTGTTTTGACGTTTTTGTTGACATTTGAGCTGCTGCCCCAGGAAAACTTCTTAGCGTTAAATATTTTTAATGTTACAAGATTTTTTTCAGTTATATTTATTTTACCTACAAGAGAACGAAAATGCAGTCGTACCTCGATAAAATGAAATTGGGAACTTGATTGTATTGATTTCATCATTCTAATGGCTTTCAAACGACACATTTATTGAATTATCTTTTTTTTTTAATTTTTATATTGCTTAATATCTGTTTGTTTCTCTCCTAGAAAAAGCTGGTGATGTTCGTCTACCTAGAAGCGTATCACAGAACTGAGAAGCAATTAAAATAGTTCAAAGCCTGTCTGCTCTCCTCTGAAATGTTTCATTGAACAAGGTGAGCTCTATAGATACTCTTGAAACTACTCTGTGTTAAGTAATTATAATTTTTCGGAAACGTTCTTTTGAACGAAGCCTTAGAATGAAGGCTCTGGATGTCTATGCTTTACGCGAAACTTGGAATGTTTTGCGGAAAGATTATCTTTCAGATATGATTAAAAAGTGTATACAGTAGATTCCGGTTAATTGGGACATCGGTTAATCGGGGCAGTCATTTATTTCGGACAATTCTTCAAGAACATCCCAAATTAGCTCTTTAGGATAGAATTTCGCATTATTAGGGTAGCCGTTTAATTGGGACAAAGTGTTCTTGCCCCAATGTATCCAAATTAACCGGAATCTACCGCAGTCCTTTTGCGTAAGTCATAAAACACATTTTTGCAACATTTCCATTCCATCAAAATGTATAGGATGCCCCATAAAGGTGTAACCGATTTCAAATAACCGTAACAGTTTTAATATAAATGATGTCAATACACAGCTTGTGTTAATTGACAGAACAGATCATAAGTTATATAGACATTCAACATCGGCACCATTTGTCACCCGAACAATGTCTAAACGGTATTCCAGTTCCAACCATGCACGTTTGAGAATGTCCGTATTAACTTTGTGCACTGCGTGTGCAATCCTTCTCTTTAGGTCAGCAACGTCTGAAACAGGGGTGCTGTAAACCTCACCCTTCATGAATCCCCATAAAAAAAATATCACAGGGTGTTAAGTTCAGCGCACGTGGGGTCCATACAATGGGACCGCCACGCCCAATCCATCGATTGGGAAATTTGGTATCCAGAGGCCTTCTCATAATCAAAGCCCAATGAGGTGGATTCCGGTTAATTTGTTGGAAAATGACCGGAGTTGCATGTTCATGCAACTGAGGATACACAAACTGCTCAATCATGCCCAAATAATTATCAGCTCTCACTGTCGCTTCCTGAAAGAAAAAGGATCCAATAACACGGTCGACCCGGTGTCGCACGATTGGTCGAATAACGATTGGTCGACAGTAACGATTGGTCGGCAGCACGATTGGTCGACATAATGATCAGTCGACCGTAACGACAAGTCGACAGTAACGATTGGTCGACAGCACGATTGGTCGACATAACGATCAGTCGACCGTAACGACTATAGTCGACAGCAGGATTGGTCGACACAACGATTGGTCGAGATAACCATTGGTTCAGAGGATTATGGTTTACATTTGCAGCGGTACCTCTCAGAACGTACTGACCTCTCAAAATGTAACGTTCCTTTTTGGAAATAATATCTTTTAGAATGTAGTCCTCAGAACGTGCACCATTATAACATATTATTTCCAAATAGGCCCCCGTGTCATCTTTTGTATTCTAAGTGAAATCTGTATAGAGGACCTTCTGAAAATGTTATTTTCGAAAGGGCCCCGGGGCACTTTAGGTATAGGCACCTTGAGGAAACTGCCACACATAATTCGGAAACTCGGAAAATTGCTCCACCGGAAAATTGCCACACATTCAAAGCGTTTCTCGGACTAACAGCGATTTGTGCTTGTCCTCTTAATGAAAACCATGTGGCAATTTTCCGGTGGGGCAATTTACCGCCAAACTGTTTGCACTTATTCAAATTTTTTTTCCAAGTTCCGTTGACCATTTTATGTCGACCAATGTCGACTAATCGTTATATCGACCAGTTGTTGCTGTCGACCAATCGTTATGTGGATCAAACGTGCTGTCGATCAATCGTTACTGTCGACTAATCATTACTCTCGACCAATCGTTATGTCGACCAATCGTTACATACCCCGGTCGACCATTATGTCACACCAGACGCTTACTTTTGGACTAACGTGTTCATGTTCCATTGTGCAATGCCGGTGTTCACTTCCCCATATTCTCACATTTTGTTTATTAACCTTTCCAGAAGATGTAAAGTGCACTCATCCGAGAAACAGATTTGTCTCAGGAAAGATTCAGCACTTGCAATGTTCTCCAACATCTCCTCAGCAAACTGTTTACATTTCACGTGATCATCTGGGGTTATGTGATGGGTGATCTGCAGTCATACGGCGGGTGTATTTCCAATCTCTGAATTAACTCTCTGTGCACTGACGACTTGGGTGTGACCAGCTATCATCCTGCTTGGCTGATTGACTTTCGAAGGATACGAGTGAATGTTTGTCTCACAACGTTCTCCCTTTCTGGAACAAGCGACGGTCGTCCAGGGCTTTTCTTTGCAAGGACGCTACCAGTTCCCTGGAATGACTTGCACCACTTTCTGATGCTGTTACGTGTGGGTGGTTTGCTCCCATATTTTGTTCTGAAATTCCGTTGAACCTGCGTTTCCGATCGGGTTTCAAAAAACCACTCTACAATCAGTGCTTTCGTCGCAGGATCTCTTGGGTACACTTCTTGAAAACTTGAGGGTATTCCTTACCACCTGCAACGAACGGAATGCTGATATTAGTTTTGTATCCAAAGTTATCAACATTTGAAATTGGTTACACCTTTTAGGGACACCCTGTATTTTTGCTTAATCATATGCACGTATATACACATAAACATACACATTGCAAAGTTCTTTTCTGAGATTCAATAGTTAGCTCCACAAAGAAAGACCATCTGCGAGCTCGAAGTTACTGATAGCTTCAGAGAGTATTTTCCGAGGGGGGGGGGTGCACAAATTTTAAAGGGGCTGAAACTTGTTGACCAATTATATACATATAATCACAATTTTGTTATCTGTATATACATTAGTACATATAATAAAATTTGAAATAGAGTATAAAAATTTCTTTATGCTCGTATATCACAAGTGCAAATTCCAAGAAATCTGCTCATACAAGTGATTAAAAATTTAACAAGAAAGATGACACCGAATTTTAGGGTGTAATAAGCACGTCTTTCGAATCCGTTCTGATGCAAATTAAATTTATAAAAGCTATTCAAAGTCAATGGAACCGGTATGGAAAACAATAGTATCTGACCAAAGAAAGAAGATTTTCAATCGGGTTTTTAATCCCTCAGATATTGCTGTAAACGAAATTGTGAGCTTACGTTTAGAAACAGAGATATCGACAAAAATAAGATGTGAATTTACTTGCCCGGTAGAGAAAACCATGCATTATTTTAGGAAAAAAGTATTCTCAAAATGTTTATCTATATAAGCGGTATCGGTCCAAGAAAAAAAAATTAGTCGAGTTTTCAGGAGCTCAGATTTTGCAACAAATACTTCAGAAGCTATAATTAACACTTATCACCCCTGGTGGTTAGACCATTCTTTTCCAAACATTAGAAATTATGTGAAAAATATTTTCCATTAGGTCCTGTATACGATACATGAAGCATTTTTCAAATCAGAGCTTTAGGAGCAGAAATAACGAAGAAAACGCAATTTACCTTTGTGCTCCTCAGCGGAAAGTCTATGATTTACTTGAAAATTTTGAATTTATAGGAAAAACATTTCGCATCGGAAACACTGTCCAACAAAGAAGGAATTTTTCAAATCGTACTCTTAGAAGTAGAGATATTGACAAAAATAAGATATACATCTACACCCCTGGCGTAGAAACCATGCACTATTTTAAGAAGAAAATGTTTCTAAAAGGTTTGTCGACATGACTAGTATCGGTCAACAAACGACGTTTTTTTCAATCGAGAATTTAGAAGCCCATATTTTGCTGCAAATACAACAGATGCGGAAATTAAGATTTACGCCCCCTGGTGGCCAAACTATTTTTTTACAAAAATTAGAAATTATGTACAAACGATTTCCCATCAGGAGCTGTCTCCGGTGCAAAAATAATTTTTCAAATCGGAGATTTAGAAGCAGAGATATAAGGGGAAACGCAATTTACCGCTACGCCCCCTAGTGGAAATTCTATAAACTACTTGAAAATTTTGAAATTATATGAAAAACATGTCATACGGAAAACACTATCCAACAAAGAAGGAATTTTTCAAATCGGACTCCCAGAAGTATAGATATTGACAAAAATAAGATATACATCTACGCCCCCTGGCGGAGAAACTGTGCAATATTTTAAGAAGAAAATATTCCGAAAAGGTTTATCGATGTTAGTGGCATCAGTCCACGAAAGAATTTTTTCAATCGATATTTTAGAAGCTCCGATTTTATGGCAAATACATCAGAAGCAAAAATTAACACTTACGCCCCCTGGTGGCCAACGTATTCTTTATCAAAAAATTTGAAATTATATGCAAAATATTTTCCATCAGGAGATGTATCCGCTGAAGAAATTTTTTTTTAAATCGGAGTTTTAGAAGAAGAGTTATCGGGAAAAATGTAATTTACTTTTACGCCCCCTGGCGGAAAATCTGTGCGTAATTTGAAAAAGTAACTATATCTAAAATACTCTTCGACATAAATGGAATCGAAAGATGAAAAAAAAATTCAGTCGGATGTTTAGAAGCAAATATGTGGAATACAACGTATTTTTGAATTCGACATCATCTGCATTTACGCCCTCTACCGGCGAAATTGTACATCGTAAAAAAAAAACGAAATGAAGGATCATCATTTGCATATTTCATGCTTCCGAATGCAAAAAAGAATTTTTCAAATCGGACTAATAGTTGCAGAGATATCGTGGGTACAGACGGACAAACCGATAACAGAAGCACGATCTTTTTTTACAATAGACGTGCTAAAAATGTTATACATTTGCATTAATTCAGTAATGGACTACGGTTTTCACCATGGGGTGGTGTAAAATATTAAGGATGCTAGTTAGATAATGCTGTGCTGGAGAACATCCCCCCCCCAATCATTAGCTGTGGTAAAATGCCTTACTACAAGCGTGTTTCTGATTATTAAGGAATCACTACAGTGTGTGCTACGAGAAAACGTAGGGTGTATACCTTTCCGCTACCATCTAGTTTCAGCCCATTTAGATTATTTAGATAAGCACAAAGTAGTAAAAAAAAAAAAAAAAAAAAAAAAAACTAATATTTGGATGGCAGTTTGAAGTGCCTCGATTTTTTGTTGTTGTTGTTGTTATTATCACAGAGGGCAAACCACCCATCGCCAGGGGAAAAACAAATTTTTCATGGAAGCAATTTCTAATAATTTTCTATTGTTAAAAATTTGGTAGTAAATATTTGCTGTATTCGATGCACTAACATCACGTTAGCTGCACTGAGGCTTAACCGTATACATGGAAAGCCGGTATACAGAAAACTGAAATAAAGCTGAATGCCAGCTTCCAAAATATAATGTATTGTAGAGCAAACATCTCTGCTCTGTGGAATTCGGTTTTTATTGCAGAAGTACTCCGAGTTTTTAGTGCTTGAAAAATTGCCCCTTCAGCGAGCAATGTTTATTGTTTTATTGAAGCATGATAGAAATTTCATATTAAAGTCCATGTGGATGGTTTGTTATTATTATTATTATTATTATTATACAGAGGGTAAGTCGAAAGTTTTGCAATATTTGCATAAGCGCATGTGCTGCGGCGGATATGTCACGTGCTTAAACTAGTTCAAGTCAGTCGAAAGGGATATAAAATGGTAGTCGTTGCTCTGAACAGCATTGCTGGGCCACGGGTGGCCTAGTAGTCAGCGTTCGTGACTGCCATGGAGATAACCTCAGGTTCGATCCAGGGCAAGTACGAGCGTTCGAACCACTAAATACACGGCGTGCGTCGGATGGGTACGTTAAGCCGTCGGATCCCGGGTACTGGCAATAAATAAGGGCGTCTTCCTCCCCCTTTCTACCTCGCTTCCGTGTCACTTTCCTATCTGGCACTCTAGCCCAAATCCCCTAGCTTCCTATTTCTTAAGGGTTGTTTAAGACCTAGGGTCAGACACTCCCTTCCTAAAATCCTCTACATATGATCTGATCTGATCTGAACAGCATTACATGTCGTTCTGTCTGTGGTTGGGACGCCTAAAAGTTGAACAGCCACAACCGGCTAATTCGGAAACTTTTGCTTTACGAGTTTGAACTCGGCCCTAACGCTGCTCAAGCAACACGAAACATTTGTCATGCAAAAGGGGAAGGTTTCCTGGACCACAGCACCGCAATCAGATGGTTCAAGAAATTTCTCTCAGGTGACAGAAACCTCGACGATCAGCCAAGGTCATGTAGGCCGCGAACCGTGGATTCCGTGACCGTGCGCCAGGCCGTAAAGGTAAATCCGACAGCCAGCACTCGGAGATTATCAGGCGAGCTGAGCATGTTACAAACCAACGTGGTTATTCACCTTCAGAACCTTGGCAAGGTCTACAAGAGCTGCCGCATTTTCCCTTACGAACTGACGCCAGCTGAAGCAAATTACCGAGAGGAAGTGTGCATGAAACTCGTAGAAAACCCGCGCGATGTACGTTTCATTAAGATAATTGTTACGTGCGATGAAAAGTGGGTCTATTTCCGTAATCCTAACACACAACGCCAGTGTTTGAGCCCGGGTCAGCTTCCTGAACCTGTTGCCAAACGTAGGCGCTTCGAGCACAAAGTGATGTTCAGCGTCTAGTGGAATTTCGAGGGGATTATCCATTAGAAATTTGTTCCACACGGTCGGACTATCAACGCCAACCTCGACTCTGAACAGCTGGATCAGATGTATGCCGTTTTGGAGGAGAAGTATCGGGCACTAGTGAACAGAAAGCGCGTTCACCCTACAACAGGATAACGCTCGGCATCATACCGCGCGAATGACCCGTTCGGCTTCATGAACAACGCTCGGCTTCATGAACAACGCTCGGCTTCATGAACAACGCTCGGCTTCATGAGCAACTCTCGGCTTCATGAACAACGCTCGGCTTCATGAACAACGCTCGACTTCATGAACAACGCTCGGCTTCATGAACAACTCTCGGCTTCATGAACAACCCTCGGCTTCATGAACAACTCTCGGCTTCATGAACAACGCTCTGCTTCAGGAACAACGCTCGACTTCATGAACAACGCTCGTCTTCATGAACAACGCTCGGCTTCATGAACAACGCTCGGCTTCATGAACATCGCTCGGCTTCATGAACAACGCTCGGCTTCATGAACAACGCTCGGCTTCATGAACAACGCTCGGCTTCATGAACAACGCTCGGCTTCATGAACAACGCTCGGCTTCATGAACAACTCTCGGCTTCATGAACAACTCTCGGCTTCATGAACAACGCTCGGCTTCATGAACAACGCTCGGCTTCATGAACATCGCTCGGCTTCATGAACAACTCTCGGCTTCATGAACAACTCTCGGCTTCTTGCCACGCGAAAACTCCAGGAACTTAAGGACATCGAACTGATGCTACACCCAGCATATAGTCCGGACCTTCCCACGTCGGTTTATTATTTGTTCCTGTTTATGGCCAGGAACAGGAACAAATAATAATCATTTGTTCCTGTCCATCCCACGTCGGATTATTATTTGTTCCTGTTCATTGCCCTTCGCGGGCGGCACTTCAACAACGAGAATTAGGTGGCAGCTGGAGTGAAGGAGTTCTTGACCTCGGAGAACAAGAACTGGTTCCGCCGCGCAATCGAAGAACTGGCAGAAAGATGGCTACAGACGGTGCACCACAATGGCCTATACTTTGAATGCTAGTCAGCTTTCGTCGTAAAGGTTCGTATGAAGACATAAATTGATCCAAACATTGCAAAATTTTCGATTTATCCTCTGTGCATGGAAATTCGGCGTCCAGAAGACTGAAATAAAGCCGAATGTCAACTTCCAAAATATGATGATGTATTGCAGTCAAACATCGCTACTCTGTGTTAGGTTTTTATTGCGAAAGTAGTTCGAGTTGTCAGTGCTTGAAAAATTGTCCCTTGAGCAAGGACTGTTTAATGTTTTTTTGAAGGATGATAGAAATTTCAGATTGAAGTCCATGTGGATGTTGTTTTTTGTCATTATAATCTTTTCCTTCATTTTCTTAATTTTTTTAAATTAATTTCTCCACATATTCAGCTATAAGCGAAAACAATTAGAATAAATATAAGGGGACTTCTCCCAAAAACCTACGGGGGGCGTTAATAGTTTTTCTGGGGGGGGGGGACTAGGTCCCGCAGAGAAGATGCCGGAATACATCACTGACTGATAGTGTTAATTTTACTTAGTGTTGACGTATCAAAGGTCGCCATTTATATCGATCTTGGAGCACAACTCGAGCTTCACTTACATACATCACGCGTCTCACATAAGATCCCTTATACTTCACAATCAATACTGGTTTTCTTGTGCAGGCAGTTCTGAATTTGGTCCTTGCATGATTTCTTCGGTTTCCATCTACCCTCCTTCTGCCACTTAGGCGGAATAAATTCTTAGTCTGAATCTGATCGCACATTCTTTCAAAACACCACATCAGAATATTCGTCTCCACCTTGCTAATATCATTTTTCTGCACACTGCACATCTGCAATGAATGTTCGTTCCTCACATCATGAGAACGTGTCTTGCCACAACCCCCCCCCCGTACATAAGACATCTTTCCAGCACAGAAAAGAGATCGTCTCTCTTCTGCAGTACATTGTCTCTCTTTTGCAGGCGTCAGTAATCGAGGAATCCTTCGTCATCTGACTTGCGTCGTGCGTAGTTTATCTCTGAATCATAACGTCATATACAACTGGGAAACGAATTTCCCCGAAGAAATAATTCTTCATAAATGCATGGACCTTATACAAGAAACAAATGGAGAAATTGAAAGTACACTCGCCCAAGTTTTCACCAGATGTCTAAATGAAGGGAAGAAATCTGAGGATTGGAACAATGCTACAATGATCCTGCTACATAAAAAAGGTGACGTTGAGGATCTCAGGAACTTCAGGCCCATCAGCCTCCTTTCAGTGGTTTATAAAATCTTCACTAAGGTTCTTTCACATCGCTTGAAGGTGACACTGGACATGCCCCAACCAAGAGAACAAGCTGGTTTCAGGAGTGGCTGCAGCACCATAAATCATATCCATGTACTGAGAGAACTAACTGAAAGAACAAGAGAATATGAACTCCCATTATGCATGGCTTTTATCGATTATGAGAAGGCCTTTGATTCCGGGAAGCCATCAGCAGTAATAATGGCTTTGAAATCCTGCAGTATTGAAGATGCATACATTAGCATTAATTATTAATAACATCTATGAAAATGCAAGTGCAAAGGTTCGGATATTTGAGGATACAGCACAAATAAGAATTGGAAAGGGAGTCAGACAAGGTGACACCATATCTCCCAAGCTCTTTAATGCAACATTGCAAAATATCTTTCAATCACTGGACTGGGAAAACAAAGGGATAAAGATTAATGGAGATTATCTAACCCACCTTCGTTTTGCTGATGACGTAGTCATTTTTGCAAATACCCCTTCAGAGCTGTAGAATATGATCCAAGAACTTGCTGACAAGAGTAAAGAAGTGGGATTAAAAACTAACTTTCAGAAGACAAAAGTGATGTACAATGCTTTTACAAGAAACGAAGATTTAGCGATTGATGGAGAAAAACTTGAGACAACCGATTCTTACATTTATCTTGGGCTGCAGATATCAAGTAAGGGTCACATTGATGAAGAAATTAATCGGCGTATAAAACTTGGATGGAGAGCTTCTGGAAGAAATGTCTCAAAAGAAAAGTATTTAATCAGTGCATTCTGCCAGTGCTTACGTATGGAGCAGAGACATGGACCGTAACTAAAAAAGGCATACAAAGACTGCAGACAACTCAAAGAATATGGAGAGATGCATGCTTGGTGTAACCAGGAAAGATAAGAAAAGGAACTTGTGGGTAAGGAAAATGACAGGAGTGCACGACATCATGACCAGAGTGAAATCCCTGAAATGGCAATGGGCTGGACATGTTGCCAGAAGAACGGACCACCGATGGACTACCGAAATTTTAGACTGGATTCCAAGGGACAGGAAGAGACCCAGAAGGAGACCCCACGGGAGGTGGATGAAATTCGAAAGCATTCTGGAGTGACGTGGAGGGGACAGGCTCAAGAAAGAGAATTGTGGAAGAAACTTGGGAAGACCATCCAGCAATGGATTGATAATGGTTGATGATGGTGATGATGATGATGATGATGAAATACATGGTAGGCATTGTAATGCTATCATTTGCATGTTTTTACTGTATCCCATGTAACAACTCTTTCAGAAAACTAGAAAATTGTTCTCGACCGGAGATCGGGAGGTGCCGGTTCGATTCCCACTCCAGGATGATGAAAATTTTAATTTTCAAGTTTTCTGAAGGAAGTCGTTACATGGAATACAGTGAAAATATGCCGATAATAGCATTGAATCATAACGTTTAATTTCTTTCAGTGTAGTCTACACAAATAACATTTACCCCAAAATAGTATAACTATACTAAAAATCCGAAAATGCTTGGCGTAGAATAGAAATACAAGTTTCCAAGCTTTCGCACATGAACCAGATGGCTTTCTCAAGGAAGGTAGACTATACCTTCCTTGAGAAAGCCATCTGGTTCATGTGCGAAAGCTTGGAAACTTGTATTTCTATTCTACGCCAAGCATTTTTGGATTTTTAGTATAGTTATACTATTTTGAGTATAATTTGGTGTACAGTTCCTACTTTTTGAACATTAACCCCTATGATCATGGTGTTCACATTATTTTATACAACCCGTGTATATTTTATCTTTCGACGCTCCTTTGCCAAATATGCGTCATACTTTTTTCCTAATAAGTAACAACAAAAAAATTTAAAAGGCTTTGTAGAACGTCCATTCTCTTTTGTCTCAGAGAAGAGTTTCGGTTGCGTGAGATTCAAAATCTTACTCGGGTGCTCCGTTTTTGCCATGTGTTCCCCAGCGGGATCGGAATCTGGTTGTAAGTCTACGACATGGCTTTCCCTTCATAAAACAGCATTTTTATTGGAATTTTATTTTCTAGATAGTGAGAAGGGCAACAAGGCGAAAAAAAAAAAAAAAAAAAAAAAAAGAAGTACCGCTAGCATGCGCTTAGATTGAATAGAGGGGCCATCTCATTGCGTTTTTGTTCGCCCCATTGAAGGAAAAATTACTTCACCAACCGTGAACTCGAGATATGGGTGCCCCCCTGTGGAAGCGTTTAACGTGACTCGAATCTGAAAGGAACTCAAGATGGCGCTCCCTTGGCGAACGCGTGATAAACTGCTTAGGTAATTTGTATGTCGCGCTCAATGGCGACGAGTTAGTCTTCTTTTTTTAGAACCACGAGAAGAGAAAATAAATAATAAAAAAAAAGATGGTTTCGTTTTTTTGCTTTATTTTTGAGCTGCGTATAGCTGGGGTTTTTTTTTTTTTTTTTTTATCTTTTGCATGTGCTGCCGCTTTCTGCGACGACGCGCACTTCGCCTAAACAATGTAAGAGGTCGTTAAACAAATGAATTTATTACTTTGAACAATTAATTATCTCTGCGAGAGTTTGTCAAACGTATAACCACCCTTCCTTCGTTTCGTCATCTATATATACTTAAAATGAAAGCGCAATTTGTTTTACAAACTGCACCCATCGACAAATCTTCTCTACGCCGCCACAATTAATGTGCCAGGAACCTTCCGCAGGATAAAAATAGGTCAGATGCCTACCTGCTGTATACCCCACCTGCAATTGTACTTAACGGATGAACACTGCGACCTGAGAGAGCTTGATCCTGGGCTGATAGTCGGTGTGAGGAAGAGGGTTGTATAGGACTTCTGCGTACAACTGTCGCACATATGTACCACGATTACATCAGAAACGGCAAAATTGGCAGCCTCCGCGGAGAACGTAGCCGCGAAGCAGGGACGTAACCAGATTTCGAAATCAGGATGGGAGGGTGTGGCGAAGTGGAATACAACCTGCGTCTAAAAGTTAGTTTGATAGGTCAGCTTCGGGAAAACACAGGGCAAGAGACGCCATGTTGCATAACGTGGAGCAAGGAATATCTTTACTGTCGCTAAGTGGAGTGCAACCAGCGTCTAAAAGTTAGTTTGATAGGTCAGCTTCGGGAAAAGACAGGGATATCACGCCATATTGCATAACGTGGAGCAATTAATATCTTCACTGTCGCTAAGTGGAATACAACCTGCGTCTAAAAGTTAGTTTGATAGGTCAGCTTCGGGAAAACACAGGGCAAGAGACGCCATGTTGCATAACGTGGAGCAAGGAATATCTTTACTGTCGCTAAGTGGAGTGCAACCAGCGTCTAAAAGTTAGTTTGATAGGTCAGCTTCGGGAAAAGACAGGGATATCACGCCATATTGCATAACGTGGAGCAATTAATATCTTCACTGTCGCTAAGTGGAATACAACCTGCGTCTAAAAGTTAGTTTGATAGGTCAGCTTCGGGAAAACACAGGGCAAGAGACGCCATGTTGCATAACGTGGAGCAAGGAATATCTTTACTGTCGCTAAGTGGAGTGCAACCAGCGTCTAAAAGTTAGTTTGATAGGTCAGCTTCGGGAAAAGACAGGGATATCACGCCATATTGCATAACGTGGAGCAATTAATATCTTCACTGTCGCTAAGTGGAATACAACCTGCGTCTAAAAGTTAGTTTGATAGGTCAGCTTCGGGAAAACACAGGGCAAGAGACGCCATGTTGCATAACGTGGAGCAAGGAATATCTTTACTGTCGCTAAGTGGAGTGCAACCAGCGTCTAAAAGTTAGTTTGATAGGTCAGCTTCGGGAAAAGACAGGGATATCACGCCATATTGCATAACGTGGAGCAATTAATATCTTCACTGTCGCTAAGTGGAATGCAACCAGCGTCTAAAAGTTAGTTTGATAGGTCAGCTTCGGGAAAAGACAGGGATATCACGCCATGTTGCATAACGTGGAGCAATTAATATCTTCACTGTCGCTAAGTGGAATGCAACCTGCGTCTAAAAGTTAGTTTGAGAGGTCAGCTTCGGGAAAAGACAGGGATATCACGCCATGTTGAATAACGTGGAGCAATTAATATCTTTACTGTGGCTAAGTAGAATGCAACCAGCGTCTAAAAGTTAGTTTGAGAGGTCAATTTTGGTAAAAGACAGGGATGTAACGCCATGTTGCATAAAGTGGAGCAAAGAATATCTTTACTGTCGCTAAGTGGAGTGCAACCAGCGTCTAAAAGTTAGTTTGATAGGTCAGCTTCGGGAAAAGACAGGGATATCACGCCATATTGCATAACGTGGAGCAATTAATATCTTCACTGTCGCTAAGTGGAATGCAACCAGCGTCTAAAAGTTAGTTTGATAGGTCAGCTTCGGGAAAAGACAGGGATATCACGCCATGTTGCATAACGTGGAGCAATTAATATCTTCACTGTCGCTAAGTGGAATGCAACCTGCGTCTAAAAGTTAGTTTGAGAGGTCAGCTTCGGGAAAAGACAGGGATATCACGCCATGTTGAATAACGTGGAGCAATTAATATCTTTACTGTGGCTAAGTAGAATGCAACCAGCGTCTAAAAGTTAGTTTGAGAGGTCAGTTTCGGGAAAAGACAGGGATATCACGCCATGTTGCATAACGTGGAGCAATTAATATCTTCACTGTCGCTAAGTGGAATGCAACCAGCGTCTAAAAGTTAGTTTGATAGGTCAGCTTCGGGAAAAGACAGGGATATCACGCCATGTTGAATAACGTGCAGCAATTAATATCTTTACTGTGGCTAAGTAGAATGCAACCAGCGTCTAAAAGTTAGTTTGATAGGTCAGCTTCGGGAAAAGACAGGGATATCACGCCATGTTGCATAACGTGGAGCAATTAATATCTTTACTGTATCTAAGTAGAATGCAACCAGCGTATAAAAGTTAGTTTGAGAGGTCAGTTTCGGAAAAAGACAGGGATGTGACGCCATGTTGCATGCCGTGGAGCAAGGAATATCTTTAGTGTGGTTAAGTGGAATGCAACCTGCGTCTAAAAGTTAGTTTGAGAGGTCAGTTTCGGAAAAAGATAGGGATGTGACTCCATGTTGCATGACGTGGAGCAAGGAATTTCTTTTGGGAGACATGAGAGAGAGGAAGAGAGGCGTGTCCACGAAGCATCCAACTTGCCCGGGAACGGAATGTCCGAGTCCTAAAGGGGTGCGAGTTTTGGTGAGTTATGAGTTCCCCGGAGTATGCGGGATTAGCTAAAGACGATGGAGCTGCGTTAAATCGCGTTTCGGACCACGAGCCCTGAAATTTGGCGGGCACTCTCTTGACTTTGCTACCAAAGGAAGGATGCTGAAGAAATTTCCGTCATAGCTGCGGTCATGAGGATAAGCGGATTTTAGGGTGGCCGAGGTAATTCATAAAATATATACGTACATAGTAGAGATCATCCTGCACTGCGGCACAGATACTACCAGAGAATTGATATCGTGGAGTTGTTTCAACACAGGCACCTGGAACATTAATGCTCCAAATCTTGTGTGAGACGAACATCCCTTCATTCTATGAACTCAGTGATGAACTGACCATCCGCTGTACTCCTCATTTCACTCATAGGATATTTTGATTGTGAATGACTGATTCATAATGGAACTACAAATGGAGTGGATCGGATTTGTGTACATCTTTTGCACTCCTCTGCAATTAGGGGATGTAAATAAAAATCTATAAATAGAACCAGCGAGTCTGCTTTCGTGGATCTTGCCTGAACACCGAGAAAGTGTATGTAGAGGATAAGTATTATCAGACCTGGAAAGAGAAGGTTCGGCTGGTGGCAGCAACTACAAGAGTGACCGAAATCTGAAATTCCAGTAATTGCCTGATCGCAAAGCTACTCATCAAGGCGATATCAAAATAAATAATAAAACCATCACAGCTGGTCTTATTTTTGCAGAGGCAAGTTTGAGGGCAACTTTCATTTACACAAAACACTAAAGGAAATAATTTTTAATGCTTTCTCCTGCCGGCTACAAAGCAATTCGGCGCAGTTCCGCCCATCTGAATGCACTCACAAACACTTAGATGAGACTTGTTACTCCCCTGGTAGCCAACAAGATAACATTACAATGACTAATGAGTTAGTGGGGTAAGATACGCACGGTCGTATCTGAATAATATGACCACCTACCTAATAATGGGAATAACCGGGTGACAGCGGCGAAACGGCACAGCATGGACGCAATGAGGCCCTGGGAGGTTGTCCGAGGCATGCATACCCATTTGGACTGCAGCATAGCACGGAGGTTTCGGAGATTACGTGGTTGTTGGTCCGCACGTCCAACCTGTCGATCCAAATAGTCCCAAAAGTGCTCTATGTCGTTGAGCTCGGGCGATTTCGCCGGCCAAGGGAGAACGGAGACATCGCTGTCGTGTTCCTGGAGCCATTCAGGTACCACCTTAGTTACGTGGCACGGCGTATTGTCCTGTTGGTAGACACCATCACCACCAGAGTAAACGTCCAACATGAAGGGATGCGTGTGGTAAGCGAGGATGGGCATGTATTGGCTTTCAGGGTCCCAACCAGTGGTACCAGCGGTTCTAGGTCATACCAGGAAAACACCCCCCAGACAAGCACACAGCCACCGCCTGCCTGTATTTCCCCGCCAAGCGTTTCCGGGTGTTGGTTCTCGTCTGTCTGATGCCGTATTCGCCACCTTCCCTCACTTCTGTGGAGTAGAAACCTTGATTTGTCGAAGGCAACCTTTTCCCACTAGTTCCATGCTAACTGCAGGCGTCGTTGCCGATGAACCTGGGTTAACATGGGCGCCTTGACGCAGCGTCGACTCCAGAGACCCATGCGTAACAGGGTTCACTCTACTGTTATCAGGGACACGTACCTGGGTGCCCCAGTGTTCATGTGCGTGGTCAATAGCTGCACTGTTGCGCGTTGATTGCCCTTTACCAGTCGACGGAGGCGTTGTTCTCCTCTGGGCTCGATGGCTTTTGGGGCTCCACAGTTATGACGTCGGGAAGTGCTCGGTGTGGTACCGGTTCATTCTTGGTACACCCTTACTACAGCACCTCGCGAACAGCCCACCAAGTCTGCTGTTTCTGAGATGCTTCCACCCTTGGCGCGGTAGCCGATGATCATTCTTTTTTGAACGTCCGTCAAACCACTGGCTCTTCCCATTGTGCTCACGTAACGCACTATGGCTCATCTGTCCTGGCCAGCCGTTTATATCTCCGTGTGGTTGACTTGGTCGCGTGCACTCTGTTACACGTCTGGGCAGGTACACTGTGATTCAGGGGGTGTTCATATTATTCCGATACGACTGTGTAAGTCCTGGTAGAATGCCGGCTTCAAGCATTTTCTTGCTGTTAATGCATCGTCTTAATTTCAAAATTTTGCATTTTTGCTTATAAAAATAGTACTGTACTTGAACAATTTCTTTAAACAAAAAATTTGTCTTTATTTACCTAAATCAAGGTTTAACGTCGTGACACAATACTTTTCCTTTCCTTAACTCTCTTCCTTCAAGCCAGCGACTTTGCTTTGCACTCTTGCTCCAAAGCAGTCATAATCCACGTCCTGTTCATCATTGTTCCGGGACACACTTAATAGCACTGTTGTAGCTTTAGACTCCCCTTTTTGTGTTAGAATGCCCTACTCAGTAGAACAAACAATATAGCGATTAGTAATTACGTCTCTCAGCGAATTTCTACCCACCTTAAATAATATTAGCCCTTGACCATGGAAAGAGACTTAAAAAAAATTTGGAAGAGTAGAGGACAATTGAATTTTTATGACCCTGCGGATGCTATTTTGATAACCTTTCTACAGAGAAGTGTTCTTTAGGAGAAAATACTTAGGGCTACACAATCAAAAACACACGACGAATTATTACTTGGCAAATCCCATATTATATCAGGTAACCAAAAGTATTTGCCGTTTTCGGAGACTGAGACAAAGTATAACACATACTTTGTGATGTCTTGTATTGATTCGTCATAGTGAGGAACTTCGATAATGGTATACTAGACACAAAGAATATCTAGCGCTTAAAGAAGGCCAACTCTCATAGAGATAACGTAAAGCAGGCGACAGCAGCGCCACCACATCTTAAGAGGTAATATGCTCTGCGGGAAAGTTAACATTCACGAGCAAAACACGTTACGGCAGTGAACCTTTTTTGATCCACGATGGTTTCCTTCGATCTGATGACTATTTGCTTAGAGCAGTTTTTAGCACGTCTTTTGTAAAAAAAGATCGTGCTTATGTTACCAGTTTGTCCGTCCGTCCGTTCGTCTGTACCCACGATATACCTGCAACTATTAGTTCGATTTGAAAAATTCTTTTTGAATTGGGAAGCTTGAAATATGCGAATGATGATCCTTTATCCTTTATTTCGTTTTTTTTTTTTTTACGATGTACAATTTTGCCACTAGGAGGCGTAAATGCAGATGATGTCGAATTCAAAAATACGTTTTATTCCACATAATTGCTTCTAAACATCCGATTGAAAAAATTCTTATATCTTTCAATTCCATTTATGTCGAAGAGTATTTTAGATATAGTTACTTTTTCAAATTACGCACAGATTTTCCGCTAGGGGCGTAAAAGTAAATTACATTTTCCCCGGTAACTCTTCTTCTAAAACTTGGATTTGAAAAAAAAAATTCTTCAGCGGATACATCTCCTGATGAAAAATCTTTTGCATGTAATTTCAAATTTTTGGTAAATAATACTTTAGCCACCAGGGGCGTAAGTGTTAATTTTTGCTTCTGATGTATTTGCAATAAAATCTGAGCTTCTAAAACATCGATTGAAAAATTCTTTCGTGGACTGATGCCACTAACATCGATAAACATTTTCGGATAATTTTCTTCTTAAAATATTCCACAGTTTCTTTTCCAGGGGGCGTAGATGTATATCTTATTTTTGTCAATATCTCTACTTCTAGGAGTCCGATTTGAAAAATTCCTTCTTTCTTGGATAGTGTTCCCAATGTGACATGTTTTTCATATAATTTCAAAATTTTCAAGTAATTCATAGACTTTCCGCTAGGAGGCGTAGAGGTAAATTGTGTTTCCCCCTATAACTCTGCTTCTAAATCTCCGATTTGAAAAATTCTTTCTGCACCTGATACAGCTCCTGATGGGAAATCCTTTGCACATAATTTATCATTTTTTTAATTGTTTGGCCACCAGGTGGCGTAAGTCTCAATTTCCGCTTCTGATGCATTTGCAGCAAAATATGAGCTTCTAAAATGTCGATTGAAAAAAAAGTGGTTCGTTCGCCGATACTACTCATGTCGACAAACGTTTTGGGAGCATTTTCTTCTTGAAATAGTGCATGGCTTCTACGCCAGGGGGCGTAGATGTATATCTTATTTTTGTCAATATCTCTACTTCTAGGAGTCCGATTTGAAAAATTCCTTCTTTGTTGGATAGTGTTTCCGATGCGAAATGTTTTTCCTATAAATTCAAAATTTTCAAGTAAATCATACTTTCCGCTATGGGGCACAAAGGTAAATTGCGTTTTCTGCGTTATTTCTGCTTCTAAAACTCCGATTTGAAAAATTCTTCCTGTATCGCATTATCGCATACAAGACCTGATGGAAAACATTTTTCACGTAATTTCTAATGTTTGGTAAAGAATGGTTTGGCCACCAGGGGGCATAAGTGTTAATTTCTACTTCTGATGTTTTGTAGCAAAATCTGGGCTCCTGAAAGCTGGACTAATTTTTTCTTTTTCTTGGACCGGTACCGCTCATATGGAAAAACTTTTTGAGAATACTTTCTTCCTAAAATAATGCATGGTTTTCCCACCAAGGGACGTAAAGTCACATCTTATTTTTGTCGATATCTCTGTTTCTAAGAGTCCGATTTGAAAAATTCTTTCTATGCTGGAGAACGTATCCGGTGCGAAATGTTTCTCATATAAATTCATGTTTTTCTTAACGCACAAGTCTGCAACCAAAGAGCGTAAGCTCACAATTCCGTTTCCAGCAATATCTGAGGGATTAAAAACCCGATTGAAAAACTTTTCTTCCGTCAGATACTATTGTTTTCCAAACCGGTTCCACTGACTTTGAATAGCTTTGATAAATTTAATTTGCGTCAGAACGGATTCAGAAGACGTGCTTATTACACCCGAAAATTCGGTGTCATCTTTCTTGTTTGTTGTTGTTGTTGCTGTTTTCTGATATCCCGCCCATCCCTTATTTTGGTGAGAAAAATATGCAATAACATTAGTATTACTATTTAAATTAAATTTCAGCAAATATTACAGTTACGCCTAAGGATCCGTACAAAATACAGACATTCCCTAGGATTTGGCATTACTGAAACGTTTCTGAAAAACTGAAGAACAAACAAAAGCTTAACTAACTCGATTGGCGTAACAAAACTAACATATCCCATTTGCGAAGTGATTATGCTACCGAGAAGGTAACAATCACGTGCTGTGAGTAGCACGACTGACTGTTCTTTACCCAAACAATTGAAGTCAACAGAAATACGCATGCGCAATCTGCTCTGTCGGCTCCGGCATCAGCCTGTATGTTGGCTTCTGTGCACTGCATTTTAATTCTTAAGATGTGGCGGCGCTAGTTACGTCTCGCCGAGCCTTAACTTCTTCTCGTTAGATATTATTTGCTAGACATAACGAAATGCATCGCGCGTGTCAGAAAGATCACACGAATGTACTTGTGACGGGGTGGTGTGGTGATGTCAGTGGCAGTTGTGTAGTTTTACTTCTTCATTTGATTTTAACTACACTGTAAAAAATAAGTGGTGTGAATTCACGGAAAATTTCTGAAAATAACGTGCAGCAAAGTTGCCGGTAGGTATCCGTGTTTTTCAGAAATTTCCGTTTGCAAAAGTGCCCGTTCATTTTAACTTCCGTATTTTCACAGATATTTCCATAGACAGAAATTGCGTTTATTTCAGAAAAATCCATTTCTGGTTTTTCCGTACTTAAATTGAAATTCCGCAAAATCAACAACCCTGCACAGCACTTACCCGCAGAGTTCAGGATCGAACACCCGACGTTATAGCTCGCCGGACAGGTAACTTGTGCCTTTACCAACTGATCCACAAACGCTCGGCAACCTGACTCACGTACGTCATACAACGAATCCAACGACAAAGAAATTTTGTTTTTTGTCATTAATGTGAGTGATTTAGTCATTTTATTTTCTGTTGGAGCTTATTATTTTTCTGAATAGGTTTGTAATTTATTTATTTTTCCTATAGGTGGACTTTTCAAATATTACGCATTTTTCATCGTGGTTTTTCGAAGCAACAAATTGCTTAGCAACATGATCTTTTTAAACTGACAATGACTCATTTATCTTTAAAAAAGGTGAAATGTACTTTTTATAGTATTATTTCACACACACAAAACTAAATATATAATTTACTCTTGATAGCTATAATAGCTTTTGTCTTAAGTTGTCCAAAGACTGTTACACAGACTTCATATAATCATCTGTACAATAAGTACCCGGTTTCTTACAGTAACACAATATACAATAAGTAGCTGGTGCAGCAAATAGGGGAAAGGAGAAATATCCTGGGTTTCCGTCATTTCACGGAAAGGTAGTATCAGAAACATGTTTCGTTAATTCACGAAAGAAATGACGGACACTGGTCCGTGAATTTCAGAATTTTTTTTACAGTGTATAAGCTCGGAGTTCACAGATGGACTATTGAAAGAGAGACTGGAATTCCTCTGAGAAGGCCTAGTGACAGCTACGGAAAATTCATTCGAAGCCAGAGGAACAAGGTTTTTATTGTTTAATAGCTCTTAACTAGCATCTAGGTTTTAATGAAATAGGTTGTTTTTAGTATACAACAATATTGTGTGCAGTTCATTCAGTTCACCTTAGAACAGTGTGTTCTTACCTCATATTTCGCAATCTGAAGCACTTGTATATATGTGTTTGTAGATCATGTGTAATTAAAATAAGTACACGTTTCATAGATTACAAGTAGTTTTGGTTTATGTATTCAAAAATCCATTAGCCATTGCCACTGGGGTGGTGTCTTCATTTCGCCACAAGTGATAAAAATGTGCACAGAGTTTTACAGTATGTTTCATACAACCTCAATTTCAATATAACACATACATCGTAGAAAAGGAATTTATTCATCAAAATAATTACCAATGGCATCAACAACGTCCTGCCAACAACCCATGCGATAAAATGCTGAATCATGGGAAGAGAGAAAGTTTTGGAGGGCAGCGTGCAAATCATCAAAATTGGAGAAGTTGTGTCCATGCAAATGATTGTCGAGTGAAAGAAACAATTGATAGTCTGATGGAAAGATATCTGGTGAGTAAGCTGGATGACATAAAAGCTCCCACCGAAGTTCTTTGATAGTCCTCAGAAACAAGTGATAGTCAGAAGGAGAGATATCTAGTGAGTCAGCTGGATGACATAAAGGCTCCCACCCAAGTTCTTTGATAGTCCTCAGAAACAAGTGATAGTCAGAAGGAGAGATATCTAGTGAGTCAGCTGGATGACATAAAGGCTCCTACCCAAGTTCTTTGATAGTCCTCAGAAACAAGTGATAGTCAGAAGGAGAGATATCTAGTGAGTCAGCTGGATGACATAAAGGCTCCCACCCAAGTTCTTTGATAGTCCTCAGAAACAAGTGATAGTCAGAAGGAGAGATATCTAGTGAGTAAGCTGGATGACATAAAGGCTCCCACCCAAGTTCTTTGATAGTCCTCAGAAACAAGTGATAGTCAGAAGGAGAGATATCTAGTGAGTAAGCTGGATGTGATAAAGGCTCCCACCCAAGTTCTTTGATAGTCCTCAGAAACAAGTGATAGTCAGAAGGAGAGATATCTGGTGAGTCAGCTGGATGTCATAAAGGCTCCCACCCAAGTTCTTTGATAGTCCTCAGAAACAAGTGATAGTCAGAAGGAGAGATATCTAGTGAGTCAGCTGGATGACATAAAGGCTCCCACCCAAGTTCTTTGATAGTCCTCAGAAACAAGTGATAGTCAGAAGGAGATATATCTAGTGAGTCAGCTGGATGACATAAAGGCTCCTACCCAAGTTCTTTGATAGTCCTCAGAAACAAGTGATAGTCAGAAGGAGAGATATCTAGTGAGTCAGCTGGATGTCATAAAGGCTCCCACCCAAGTTCTTTGATAGTCCTCAGAAACAAGTGATAGTCAGAAGGAGAGATATCTAGTGAGTAAGCTGGATGACATAAAGGCTCCCACCCAAGTTCTTTGATAGTCCTCAGAAACAAGTGATAGTCAGAAGGAGAGATATCTAGTGAGTCAGCTGGATGTGATAAAGGCTCCCACCCAAGTTCTTTGATAGTCCTCAGAAACAAGTGATAGTCAGAAGGAGAGATATCTGGTGAGTCAGCTGGATGTCATAAAGGCTCCCACCCAAGTTCTTTGATAGTCCTCAGAAACAAGTGATAGTCAGAAGGAGAGATATCTAGTGAGTCAGCTGGATGACATAAAGGCTCCCACCCAAGTTCTTTGATAGTCCTCAGAAACAAGTGATAGTCAGAAGGAGATATATCTAGTGAGTAAGCTGGATGACATAAAGGCTCCCACCCAAGTTCTTTGATAGTCCTCAGAAACAAGTGATAGTCAGAAGGAGAGATATCTAGTGAGTAAGCTGGATGACATAAAGGCTCCCACCCAAGTTCTTTGATAGTCCTCAGAAACAAGTGATAGTCAGAAGGAGAGATATCTAGTGAGTAAGCTGGATGACATAAAGGCTCCCACCCAAGTTCTTTGATAGTCCTCAGAAACAAGTGATAGTCAGAAGGAGAGATGTCTAGTGAGTAAGCTGGATGACATAAAAGCTCCCACCGAAGTTCTTTGATAGTCCTCAGAAACAAGTGATAGTCAGAAGGAGAGATATCTAGTGAGTAAGCTGGATGACATAAAGGCTCCCACCCAAGTTCTTTGATAGTCCTCAGAAACAAGTGATAGTCAGAAGGAGAGATATCTAGTGAGTAAGCTGGATGACATAAAGGCTCCCACCCAAGTTCTTTGATAGTCCTCAGAAACAAGTGATAGTCAGAAGGAGAGATATCTAGTGAGTAAGCTGGATGACATAAAGGCTCCCACCCAAGTTCTTTGATAGTCCTCAGAAACAAGTGATAGTCAGAAGGAGAGATATCTAGTGAGTAAGCTGGATGACATAAAGGCTGAAGTTCTTTGATAGTCCTCAGAAACAAGTGATAGTCAGAAGGAGAGATATCTAGTGAGTAAGCTGGATGACATAAAAGCTCCCACCTAAGTTCTTTGATAGTGTTTCTGGTCAATGAAGCGGAGTAGGCACGAGCGTTATCTTGAAGGAACAGAACTCCCTTTCTGTTGATCAGTGCTTCTTCCTTCTTTTTCAGGTCCTTATACACACACGTTTCAGTTGCTCACAGTACACTCCAGCGGTGGTCGTTTGGCCGCGTTGCAAGAGTCCACAATGAACAACACAATGTGCTGCTGTCCACCATACACAAAACACAGCATAACTTTACGTGGATGCAATGGGGTCACTAGTATACAACCAGTTCCTGGAACATTTTAGGGTGCTGTACTGGACCCACTTTTCATCACTTTTCATCAGTGGCGGCTCGTGGTGTAAAATGCTGGTGAGGCGAACGGTCTTGATGTAAATGTAAAACAGTAAAACATATGTTATTGAAATATATATAAATTCGTATACCGTTATACGAACATATATACATATCAGTGGCGTAGCCAGGGGGGTCGTGGTTTGCACCCCCCTAAGTATGCGAGACAGTTAGCTTTTTTCTAAGTACGTTTTATAGATAATTTCCCTATTTAAATTCATTGATTTTTACATAACTTACAATGTAATACAAATAAATTACATTGATACATAATATCAATGTAATTTCTTGATAATAGAAGAGAAAGTAAAGCAAAGCGGCCAAAGAAGTTGCTTTATTAAATTTTTATTAAAGCAACTATAATTTATTGCATTTTCTTCATTTTATTAAATTAGCTTCGTTTTGTATTAATGTTCAAGATGTGCGTACGTACCAATAGAAAAATATTTGTCGAAGCGCCCCCCCCCCCCCCAATTGTTACATGTACTTATACACAGTTATACAGCAGAAGTGCAGAACCCTTCCCCCCTCAAAAAGTTTCATGTCAAAGGCAGTATCACCCATCGAATATCTTTGAAGTCCTGGGTTCGAGTCGGCTGAATCATTAAATTCCGCTGAGATTCGGAAGTCTCGTTAAGCCATTGGTCCCGGGTAGGCGCCTTGTTATAAACAGCTGTAAATCCCATTCCTTAGGGCTTCAGCCCATGCCATTTAGCCCTTATATACAAATATTATTCAACAGTAATGGAATAAAATTACAGAAATATATGAAACACGGCGTGGGGAATCTTTCTTCACGAAAAAATCCAAAAATTTTAGAGGGAAAATGTGCATATACCACTATATGTATGTGTGTGTGTGTAATATACGCTACTTTTGCAACAATATTTTTATGAAAACAATTATTCGATAATTTTACAACAAAGAAAGAAATATTTCACCTGTATTCTTTTATGTAATACACTTCAGCGAAAATACGCAATTTGTGCGGTTTCTTTAGCTAGTCAATGCTACACTCACATCCCAACGCCAGTCGAGAGATACACTTCTTAAAAAATTCAAAGTAAATCATTTGAATAGAAATTGTTTTCTCACGAAATGTTTCTTGAGCTTGAATAAAAGTCACAGTTCGATTGGCATATTAGTGAAGGTGCATTTAGCACGGCTCACAAACTGAAGACCAGGCTCGTGATAACTATGTACAGGAGAAGTCAAGTTAAGGAAGCACATTTCTATATTAAAAAAGTATTAGGTAATTTAAACCTGGAATTAAAAACAGAGGAATACGATATTAATTTGCTTTGGTCTCGAACAGAATGCTTTCAGTTTATGTTTTATAAATAAGTTCAATTCTGCGATCCTTTTTGGCTGCAAATTTGTCTATGATCAGATCATAAAATGGTTGAGTGGACATTAGATGGTTCAGCAATTCTTTCTCGACTGAAATTTTAGCGAGTGAAGACAAACGATCTTGTGCCGTTGTATTACGGAGGTAAGTCTTAATTCTCTTCAAACAAGAAAAAACTCCTTTCAGCAGAAGAACTTGTTGATGCCAGTGTCAATACAAAAGAAAATAATTTGTAGGCTTCTGGTAACACATCTTTCAACTCGTTTTCTTTCATTGTTTTCAAGGTTTTCTGAACACTGAGTTCCCCCAAGTTGTGATCATTATATAAAAAATTAATTCGTTTTTTAGTCGTTGTGTGTCTGTAAAAATGTTTAGATAATTTTTTTTTGAGAGTGTTAAGGGCACTGGATGGAAATGACTCTGAATTACTATGGTATTTTGAGTTGTCAACTAGCTGCAGAAACTCGAGCTTCCCCATATCTTCAAATCTGGTATTTATTTGGACTATTATGCTGTCAACGGTTTCGTAAAACAAAATTTTGTAATAGTTTTCCACTTCTTCTTCAGCCAAATGTTTATTTTGGCGACATTTAGGACCTCCACTCAAACTAATTGCTTCACTGAAATGTTTCAAATAAGTGGTTACATTCCTTTTTTTATTTATTCGTTCGCAACATTGTTTAATTTGTCTTTGGCAATAACTGATATCTAAAGTCTTTTTTTGTAAAACATCAAACAGTACATCCGTAATTCCAAAAATGTCATCAAAAATCAGTGATAAAAAAGCAAATTCAAAATTAGTGAAATTTTTCAAATATCCTATGGCTCCGTTGATTGATTCTGCCGTTGATTCCGGGTCATTCATTATGTTTTCAAACACATTCTTTAGTTTGCCTCATTCGCTTACAATTAAACGCAAAATTTGCGAACGTGATGCCCAACGTGTTTCAGCTATTTGAGGAATCCGTTTCCCAACAACTGAATCTGCTACGTGGGTTCTCTTGGCAGATTTATGAAAAAATGAGGGCATGCTGGATTGAGGTGTGAAATATATGCGACATTTTACAATACTTTTGCACCCCTGTTGTAGGACAAGGTTAAGGCGGTGGGCGAAACAGTGGGTAAACAAAGCTTGCGGGGCTTCTAGCTTGACTCTTTTCTGCAAACTGCTCAACTCTCCAGCCATAACGCTTGCACCATCATAACACTGGCCTACTAACTTTGATTTAAAATCAAACTCCTCCAAAACCGAAGCTAGCAGATCATACAGTGCCACAGCAGTCCTGTCAGTGCTGATATAATAAAAACCAAGGAAGCGCTCAACTACTTCACAATTTGAGTCCAATATGTATCTGACAATTATTGAACACTGTGATTTTTGAGTAATATCAGTTGTATCATCAACTTGCACTGAAAAAAATGTTGACTCATTAATTTCGCTTTTAACACATTCGTTTATATATTCATGAATACACTCCAGTAAATCATTCTGTATCGTTTTTGATTGTCCAGAAAATAATCTTCGTATTTCTTCAAAATATGCTTAATTCTGGGGTGCTTCTACGAAGTAACAAACGGAACATCTCCTTGAAATTACCTTTATTTAATGAGGAAATAGATCCATCATGTCCTCGAAAAGGCAGTTCTTGCTTGCTTAGAACGACAACTAAATCGATTATATGTTCCATAAAAAGCCTATTTAGTCTGACCTTTTCATTAAACTTAGCTTTATGAAGAGCAGCATTTTCTTTGAGCATATCAGAAATAGTGTTTATATTTTTTTCCATTCGTTTCAGACCTACGTGGGTAGTTATATGCTCTTTAGAGCTTTCGTGCAATTTTGCACTACGAGAAAAGTTTTTCAGATCAAAATAACCCGTTGTATTCCACACATTTTTCTTATTGCTCAAAAGTAAACATGGCCAGCAAAAGAGAGTTTGCTTGTAATAGCTACCAGAAAGCCAGGGGAAATTTTCGTACCATGACTTATTGAAAGACGTGAAAAACGATTTGCCGCACTTCTTATCTTTAGACATTGAACTTATTATAGGTGTCGGTCTTCCAGATATGAGAACATCCCTTTTATCATAGTCTTTCCAGTGTTTAAAAGGAATTTCTTCCAGAACACAAATCACGTCGTTTGTTGGGCCATTCATATTTTCCAACCAAAATCAAAATATGCTGTTTAGTAACAATAACAAAATAAAAAAGAAGAAAACTCAACATTACTATGAACTAGCCAACACACGCAGAAGAGAGGATTGAAAACACACTACAAAAAGTTAGACTCAAATACACTCTGACGAATAGTTAAAGCTACGCAGAAATCATCGTACTCCAAAGCGAATAGAGGCGAACGGCGTCATCGCCTGTAAAACCAATTTTTACCAAGGTCGTCTGCTCATTTTCCCGCGCCCATTGGATACACAATCCTTGGATTCTCCAATAACAGCAGAGATGCGATTCCAGTTTAAGCGAAATGGAGGGTCGCCTCAGAAATTTCCTTTCTCTTACTGGAAGTCCGGCACCTCCTTAGGTAGACTTCGGACCGTGGGGGTGGGGGGTTCACTCTGTAGGGCTCTTCTCTGATCCCCAGTTTCCAAACCGGCTTCTCATCGAGACGATTCAGCCGGTCGCCTCTAAGCGCTTAAAACGTATAGCTCCTTTGCAAAAATAATGATTCATTCCTCTTCTTGAAAGCCTTTCTTTAACCTAATTCATGAATCACAATGTGAATTTCAGTGTTTCATTTATCCTGCAAAGTTCTTATATCTTTTTTACTGACCGAAGTTGTTTTTTTTTTTTTCACTTCTCATTCTGCGGAATTTCAGGTGAGGCGGCGCCTCGCTTGCCTCATCTGACGGGCCGCCACTGCTTTTCATCACCCTATCCAAAAATGCTTCTTTTGGCTTCTTTGGCATACCGAGGCAGCAGTGCAAGACAAGCTGAGACACGTTGTTGTTTTTTAGACAATTCGTGGGTGACCCACTTAAACAGTTTGTATGCTTTACTCATTGCATGCATATGTCTTCGGACGGTTTCATCACTAACACCGAATAACTGGCCTAGTTCCTGGCATGTTTGGCTACTGTCCTGCTCAGTAGCAGACCTTACCTACTGCATGCAGATGTCTTCGGACGGTTTCATCACTAACACCGAATAACTGGCCTAGTTCCTGGCATGCTTGGCTACTGTCCTGCTCAATAGCAGACCTTACCTACTGCATGCAGATGCCTTCGGACGGTTTCATCACTAACGTTGAATGACTGGCCTAGGTCCTGGCATGTTTGGCTACTGTCCTGCTAAATAGTAACTTTCAGGCCTTACCTATTGCATGCAGATGTCTTCGGACGGTTTCATCACTAACACCAAATGACTGGGCTAGTTCCCGGCATGTTTGGTTACTGTCCTTCTCAATAAAAACTTTCAGGCCTTGCCTATTGCTCGCATATGTTTTCGGACTGTTTCTTGCAGATGTCTTCGGACGGTTTCATCGCTAACACCAAATGACTGGCCTAGTTCCTGGCATGTTTGGCTACTGCCCTGCTCAATGGCAACTTTCAGGCCTTATCTAATGCATGCAGATGTCTTCGGACAGTTTCATCAATCGCACCAAATGACTGGCCTAGTTTCTGGCATATTTGGCTACTGTCCAGCTCAATAGCAACTTTTAGGGCGTCTGTGTCAAGGTTGACATGACGAGTTGTTTCTGCAGCAGATGAATCGAGTTTAAATTCGTATAACGAACACCCACGAATTATCTATACTGATAACCACCATCGTAATCGCACGTCTTTTCATTACTAAACTGCTTACTCATCTGATTCATATGCCCAGTGGGCATTTTGGAATTTCAGCTAATAATATACCGTGGGCAAAACGCTATCTCTCTCTGCAAATGTAATGATTACGAGGTGTTTCTTTTGCTCCCTTGGAAAATGGCAAATACTTGTGTAGTAACCTGATATTTGAATGTTAAAAAAATTGAAAATAGCGCATTTTGAACTGAGTGGGCAAGAAAAATGCCCCCCCCCGATGACGACGGTGCCGCAAAGGGGATGCTGCTGTTCGAGGGGTGAACGTCTCCCCTCTCCCGTATCGGAACGTCTGAACGGAGAGCCACTGTAAAAAAGCATTCAACGATCGATACCTAGTATGTCTTTTTTAGGGGGGGGGGGGGGTTAAGGACCGCTCTGAGGGGCTCATAGCGTTTAAGCTCTCTGTGTGTTTTTGTATAAATGTAATTCCGTTTATTATATTTTTTTTATATTGTTCTGTGTTCGTCTTATACTCAGGTTCGACTTATACAGTATATGAATGAAGATAAGGAAATTGAGAAATTTAACCCATTCGACTTATACTCCATATCAACTTCCGAACACTAACTGTATTTGTTCTAGCCTTGTCTTATACTCAGGATCTACTTATCTATGAATGAAGATAAGGAAATTGAGAAATTTAACCCATTCGACTTTACTCCATATCAACTTCCGAACACTAACTGTATTTGTTCTAGCCTCGTCTTATACTCAGGATCGACTTATCTATGAATGAAGATAAGGCAATTGAGAAATTGAACTCATTCGACTTATACTCCATATCGACTTCTGAACACTTACTGCATTTGTTCTATCCTCGTCTTATACTCAGGATCGACTTATCTATGAATGAATAAAAGGAAATTGAGAAATTTAACCCATTCGACTTATACTCCATATCGACTTCTGAACACTTACTGCATTTGTTCTATCATCGTCTTATACTCAGGATCGACTTATCTATGAATGAAGATAAGGCAATTGAGAAATTGAACTCATTCGACTTATACTCCATATCGACTTCTGAACACTTACTGCATTTGTTCTATCCTCGTCTTATACTCAGGATCGACTTATCTATGAATGAATAAAAGGAAATTGAGAAATTTAACCCATTCGACTTATACTCCATATCGACTTCTGAACACTTACTGCATTTGTTCTATCATCGTCTTATACTCAGGATGGACTTATCTATGATGAAGATAAGGAATTGAAAATTTTAACTCATTCGACTTATACTCCATTACGACTTGTAAAACGAAAAAAACGGTAATCCTACTTTGTTTTTTTGTTTGTTTTTTTTTCAATATTATTATTGGATGGATTTATTTTATTTAAGAAATTGCTGAGTTTTTTGAGAGAAAACAACATTTATGTAAACAATAAGAACAATTTAATTTTAAAAAATATTTACAAACTGCTGAAGGCAGTTTTATTTTATTTCATTTTTATCACATTTGAGAAAGCAACTAACTTTCGTTGATTAGAGACAGCAATTAGTCCAAAGGCAGAAGACGTCCTGGAAATTTTGCTCTTATAAGAACGCAGCAGCGTCAAAGGGGAGGAACTGAGAAAATTTGCCCATTTTTCTGCTTCGATGTTTCCCGCAGGCATTATTCCTAAGCAGTGCTTATTAGCATTTCGTTATCGTTTTTTCTGAATTTATGTCTTCATTTAACTCTAATTCTTAACTGTATGCCACATCCTGGCTGGAAGGCTTCTTAATTACCTTTTCATAAACTCTCTGAAACGACGAATAACGGTAAAAATATCGTTATTAAGAAAAACAACAGGCTCGCATTTCTGTGACTTAAGCAAATGGTATAACACACCTTTATTCTTTTTCTTTACAGTTCAACAAATTTTTAAAAAGTTATTGAATGCTTTCGGTAGAAACGAAAATTGTGGCGCACATTTTCAAGCGCATAAAGAAATGATAAAACAAATTAATGATAAACAAATGAGATGTATTGTTCATACATTACTCAGACTACAAACTCTATGCAATTTTTTTACACGTGAGGCGCAAAGTTCGAGTTTAAGGGCGGTAACAAAAGCAAGAGAATTAACACAAGAAAGGGGGTGGAAGTTACAAAATTGAAGCACTTTGAAAGACAAACAGTATATATGCTAGAAAAGTACCTTAAGTCATTCAGGCAACACAGTTCTGTATAGATGAAGCACAGTCCAACACAGCTCCGTATCACTTCAAAAGCCCAGGACTCGCAATTGTAAGTTGAAATATGCAGACAGTTTGATAGGTAAAATATTTAACAGATCCCATCTACACATACATTTGGTGCAGCAGTATGAAATAGATGAAAGATAAAAAAAGAGAATAATTCCCCACTTGGCCATAAAAGTCGGGACACCGATTCTTCACAAAGTGCAAGAAAACATATGTGCGATATTGAGGCACACGCTATGCATTTCGGTAGGTCTGGTTCATTTGCCCGACGTTTACTTCACCGAAGGGTCACTTGACCGAAAATCACTTCACCGAAAAGATTGTTTCACCGAAAGATCACTTGATCGAAACGTTCATTTCACTGAAGGGTCACTTGATAGAAAAGTTCATTTCACCGAAAGGTCTTTTTACCTAACAGTTCATTTCATCGAAGGGTGAGTTTATTGAAAACTTTGGATTTCATTACAGGATCTGTTGAAGCATGGTGGCAGTTCGGAAGACAGACCACCGAAACGTTAAGGGATCATACTCAAATTGCAGTTTTGATTTTTCCGTGTCACAAAGAGCGCAAAGATTTAGTTTTAAGGAAAAAAAAATAATTTTTAAGCCCCTATGCCTCAGCTTAGGCCTTTTTAGCAAATTTTAATCGTGCGTGCTCATGTTCATAAGGTTTACGAAAAAGTCAAGTTAACAACCACATTTATTCAGGCAAAAAGAATCAATTTTAATTCCCTAGGCCTCGGCTTAGGTCTTTTTAGCAAATTTTAATCATGCGTGCTCGTGTTCATAAGGTTTACATAAAAACTTTATGAGCATTAAAAATTCCCAGATCTAGGTCTAAGACCTTAAAATTAATATTTCAGGTTTGAGCAAGAGTGCAACATATTTTACTTTAAATATTATGTAACGCTTATGAATATGAGTAGGGTTAAAATCTGTTAAAATGGCCTGTATCTAGGCCTACGGTCACAAAAATTATGTTTTGTATTTGAGTAAAATATGGAACATTATTTACTTGACTTGCTATGTAACCCTTATGAACATGAGCTCGGAGGATTAAAATTTGAAAAAAAAAAGGGACCAGTCTAGGATTTATAATTAGTGTTATATTTCGAAAAACCTACTCATGAGGAGGCGTTTCATAGAAATTAAAAGTGTATTTTTTATACAATCCGATAATGTTTAGGTGGCCAGCTTTTCAAAAACCCGCACCACACTTCAACAACAAAATTCTAAGTTTTTGATAAACTGTCCATTCGGCGAAATGATTTTCGATATAATGAATTTTTAGGTGAAGTAATTCTTCGGTGAAATGAACTTTTCGATCAAATGATCTTTCGATGGGACGAACTTTTAGGTGAAAGAGACCTTTCGGTGAAATGAAGTTTTCGGTCAAGTGACCCTTCAGCGAAATATACCTTTCGATCAAGTGATTTTCGGACAAATGATTTTTCGATGAGATGAACTTTTAGGTGAAAGTGACCTTCCGGTGAAATGAAGTTTTCGGTGAAGTGACCCTTCGGCGAAATGTACCTTTCGATCAAGTGATTTTCGGTCAAATGATCTTCCGATCAAGTGAACGATACCCGGGTCTGGTTCATTTGCCCGACGTTTACTTCACCGAAGGGTCACTTGACCGAAAATCACTTCACCGAAAGATCACTTGATCGAAACTTTCATTTCACCGAAGAGTCACTTGATCGAAAGGTGCATTTCACCGAAGGGTCCCTTGATCGAAAAGTTCATTTCACCGAAAGGTCTCTTTTCCTAAAAGTTCATTTCATCGAAGGGTGAGTTTAACGAAAACTTTGGATTTCATTACAGGATCTGTTGTTGGTATATGTTCATGCCATTATCAAGCTGTACTTTGCTAGTTTCACTGGTGGAGTGGGTAGATATATCTGGAAACTGCTAATCCGTGGCTGTCATGCTACTGTCTACGTCATCATTGGAGTCACATTTCTTGCACTTTGTGAAGAAGCGGAGTCAAGACTTTTGTGACCAAGTGGGGAATTATTCTATTTTTTATCTTTCATCTATTTTATACTGCTTCACCAAATGTATGGTTAGATGGGATCTTTTAAATATTTTAACCATCAAACTGTCCGCATATTTCAACTTACAATTGCGAGTCCTATGCTTTTGAAGTGATACGGAGCTGTGTTGGACTGTGCTACATTTATACAGAACTGTGTTGCATGCATGACTCAAGGTACTTTTCTAGCATATATACTGTTTGTGTTTCAAAATTCTTCAATTTTGTAACCTCCATCCACCTTTCTTGTGTTAAATCTCGTGCTTTTGTTATCGCCATTAAACTGGAACTTTGCTCTTCACGTGTGGAAAAATGTGCGTATAGAGTGTAGTCTAAGTAATGTATGAATAATACATCTCATTTGTTTAACAGTTTCAGCACATCACAGATGACCATATTCTCATGGCTATAATACAAATTAATGAATACGAAAGTAATTACACACACAACTGTGGGAAGGCAGGGAGGGTGCTATCATGCCTTTCTCACTTCTTAAGAGATCTTACCCGTGAATTCCCGTTAACCAACAGAAGAGCCAAAACATTATGACCACCTACTTAATATAATGTGCCGCCCCGGTGGCGCAGAGGTCTAAGTGCTGGCTTATGACCATTCGTCCGAGAAGGGTCCGGGTTCGAATCCCGTAGGGCATGGGTGTTGTGTTTGTCTTACGGCACTGGCTCTCTCACTTCCCTGGAACCAGTGATCCTAAATTAGGGACGGGCGACTGCTTATAGCCCATTGAGTTGCTCATGGTGGTCGTTAAACCTCAAACGAAAAAAAATATGATGTTGGTCCTCAACATGCCGCCAAAACAGCGCTTACCCAGAAAGGCACGAACACCATGGGAATTCGAAAGCTGCCTCGTCGTATCTGGTACTAACACGCTACCAGCAAATCGTTTAACTCTTGTATGTCACGTGGTTGAGCCGCCGCAGATCGTATTTGCTGTTCCAACACAAACCACAGATACTCCCTTTGATTGATGTCTGGGGAATCTGGAATACCTAAAAGTCTTCCTCATGTTCCGCAGATCCAATTTGCTGTTATAACACAAACCACAGATGCTCCATTGGATTGATGTCTGGGGAATTAGGAATACCTGGAAGTCTTCCTCATGTTCCGCAGATAGAATTTGCTGTTATAACACAAACCACAGATGCTCCATTGGATTGATGTCTGGGGAATTAGGAATACCTGGAAAGTCTTCCTCATGTTCCGCAGATAGAATTTTCTGTTACAACACAAACCACAGATGCTCCATTGGATTGATGTCTGGGGAATTAGGAATACCTGGAAGTCTTCCTCATGTTCCGCAGATCGAATTTGCTGTTACAACACAAACCACAGATGCTCCATTGGATTGATGTCTGGGGAATTAGGAATACGTGGAAGTCTTCCTCATGTTCCGCAGATAGAATTTGCTGTTACAACACAAACCACAGATGCTCCATTGGATTGATGTCTGGGGAATTAGGAATACCTGGAAGTCTTCCTCATGTTCCGCAGATCGAATTTGCTGTTACAACACAAACCACAGATGCTCCATTGGATTGATGTCTGGGGAATTTGGAATACGTGGAAGTCTTCCTCGTGTTCCGCAGATAGAATTTGCTGTTATAACACAAACCACAGATGCTCCATTGGATTGATGTCTGGGGAATTTGGAATACGTGGAAGTCTTCCTCATGTTCCGCAGATCGAATTTGCTGTTATAACACAAACCACAGATGCTCCATTGGATTGATGTCTGGGGAATTAGGAATACCTGGAAGTCTTCCTCATGTTCCGCAGATAGAATTTGCTGTTATAACACAAACCACAGATGCTCCATTGGATTGATGTCTGGGGAATTAGGAATACCTGGAAGTCTTCCTCTTGTTCCGCAGATAGAATTTGCTGTTATAACACAAACCACAGATGCTCCATTGGATTGATGTCTGGGGAATTAGGAATACCTGGAAGTCTTCCTCTTGTTCCGCAGATAGAATTTTCTGTTACAACAGAAACCACAGATGCTCCATTGGATTGATGTCTGGGGAATTAGGAATACCTGGAAGTCTTCCTCTTGTTCCGCAGATAGAATTTGCTGTTACAACACAAACCACAGATGCTCGATTGGATTGATGTCTGGGGAATTAGGAATACGTGGAAGTCTTCCTCATGTTCCGCAGATAGAATTTGCTGTTACAACACAAACCACAGTCTTCCTCATGTTCCGCAGATAGAATTTGCTGTTACAACACAAACCACAGATGCTCCATTGGATTGATGTCTGGGAAATTAGGAATACCTGGAAGTCTTCCTCATGTTCCGCAGATCGAATTTGCTGTTACAACACAAACCACAGATGCTCCATTGGATTTATGTCTGGGGAATTTGGAATACCTGGAAGTCTTCCTCGTGTTCCGCGATCCATTCTTGAACAATCCGGCAGTGTGACATGGCATGTCCTCCTGCGGAAAGAAGACACTGTTAGTGGAGAATAAACTGAACGTATGGTGTGGCCTGATGCATGACAGAATCATCGGACCCTTCTTTTTTACAGAGCCCACGGTAACGTGTACCTGGACATGCTGGAACTTTTTGTAGCACCCCAGTTTCATGCACTTCAACTTTCGGTTATTTTCCAACAAGACGGTGCCTCACCACTTTGGTCAATAATGGTTCGTTAGTTCCTGAATGCCACATTTCCGGACAGATGGATTGGCCGTGAAGGTCCCGCAACATGGCAACCTCGATCGCCCGACATAATCACTCTAGACTTTTTCCTATGTGAAAGACAAAGTTTACTTTAACAGTGTTCCGGATGTTGAGACGGTGAAGAGTAGAATAACGGACGTCATTCGTTCTGTCTCTACTGAGATGTTAAATAAAACATGGCGTGAAATCGAAACACGCTCAGATGTCCTCCGGGCCACAAATGGCGGTCATGTGGAGGTGTACTGACACTGGGAGAAAGAAACTTTATGTGTGCACCATCATTTTCGGGGAAATCCCTTTCTTGTACCTGTACTACATTTTTATATTAATTTTTGTAATGCGGGAAAAACTTTATGGACACCCTGTATGTTTCAGTAATGAAAAGAAAGGATTTAAAAAATAAAGGAATAAAATCCTACTCGTGCCGGCGCAACTGTTCGAAACGAGCAGTTTTTATTGACTGTGAATGTAAGAAATTTAAAAATATTTGCTACATCAACGTGTTTCTATTGTGTTGTGATCAGTGTGCGGTAGAGCATTTTCCAAGCGCAGTTTATGCTTGAAGAGCCCATGGGTGAACGCCGTTGAGTGTTTGGCCATTTGGAGCCAAGATGAATAGGTTTCCGTTTTTCCAACTCCGGAGCAACCAATATAGAGCCGCCCCGGTGACGCAGTGGTATAAGCGATGGCTTCTGATCATTCGTCTGTAAGGGGTCCGGGTTCGAATCCCGTGGAGGCATGGATATTGTGTTTGTCTTGCGGCACTGGCTCTCTCCCTGCCCTGGAACGAGTGGTCCTAAATTATGGCGGGGCGACTGCTTATAGCCCATTGAGTTGCTCACAGATCTCGTTAAACCTCCAATCAAAAAAAAAAAAAAAAAATAGTGCTGGCAAAGGTAACCCCGGTAGCACATGATATCGATTCGGCGTCGAATTTTTGATCGATATGGAACGTCGAATATAGATATCCATGTCCACTCTTTGTTACGCCTTTTCGACGTCGACTTTTAAACCTATTAAGTCGATATCAGGTCAACAGCAGACGAAGATTCTACCTTTTCGAGAGAAACATATACATCGTTGCTACGTAGTGTAGACGTCGATTCTATGTTGATATTACGCAATTTATTTATTGATTCTACGTTGATACTAAGCAGTTTAGTCATCGATTCTAGTACTGTTGTAATGTCGAATCTACGTTTACTCTACAATTAAGATGCTCAAACATAAAATTCTAAACTTTTAAGCGTGGGATAAAACTTAGAATGTATTCGTATTTGCACTACGATTCTACGACGCTGTCTACGATTAAAAGATCATATACATTTTTCCTTTATTGTTTCAACATCCAAGTCTTTTCGGACGCATTCGAAAAGACACATAATTCTCAAAAATTTCGCAGAATTTTTGGTGATCTGTCAGCATCGCCCTAGGCCTATCCCTAATTGATAAATATGCCTACGTGCAATTTATATATCTTAATAAGTAATTCAATTCTACTTAAAAGAACGAAACTCAACTTCTTACAAACATACTTAAGCAAAAAAAAAAAAATTAATTTACCGGCGGAAAAAGAGACAGGTAAGAATTTGGTTTTACAACAGAAGTGATACAACCGACCAACACCCCAGCAGCCAAAAAGTTTGTTTGACGTAATGGTTGTAAAGGCGCATGCGCGCGATGCTTACAGATCGCATAAAAAACATCGATTATAATCGATGTTTTCAATAAAAAAATAATTATTTGACCTAAGGGTACTACAGGGATAAACTGCGTGAAACCGTCTACGTACATGTATACTGAAATTCAATGTAATGATTTTTCTTGACGTTCGAAGTCTCATCTATTTTACGTCGAAAACTATGCCTCGACGTAATATCGTCCTGGTAACCAAAAATCGACGTCGATTCGACATTACTGTGCTACCGGGGAAGGCATGGGTTTTGCAGGTTGAGTCCAACAACTTTTAACGTTTGACTCTGTGCCTTATTGATTCTCATGGCGAAACCGAAACAAAATGAAACCTGTAAGCGTTTAAACTGATATGAAAGGTCAGATGGCATGACTAGAGGGCGTGCCTCCTGCAGCATACTAGCCATGATGGTAGCTTTGATGACATTGGCATCAGATTCTTGACAGTAGTTTGTGTTTCATTGCAGAGTTTCGGATCAAGATTAGGTCAAGATAAAACACAAAGGGCATCCTGAAAGTAATGCCTCGTCCCTCATAAGATTTCCTTATAAATACATAGGGCATCCTGAAAGTAATGCCTCGTTCCTCATAAGATTTTTATTTGTAGCAGCAAAAATGTGAAACTTGGTGGCAAAATACTTGGACATATTGTCAATAATGCTAGACTATTCAAAGTACTGTACATCACTTCCTATACATTTCCGCCATCTTTGAATCAATTGGTAAAATCCATTTCGGAAAAATTCCTGAGGCTGTCGTTTCACCCATGAGTTCGCAGTCAGTTTAACGTCTGTCACATCGTCGAAACGTTCCCCACAAAGGGTGTTTTTCAAAAGGACAAACAAGAAAATGTCTGAAGGAGCCAAATCAGGACTGTAGGGGGGTTGGGCATCACCGTGCACCCCATTATGACAATAGCCTGTGAAGTCTCCATTGAGGTGAGGGGACGTACGTTATCATGGTGTAAAACAACACTATGAAGTGGAATGTCACGTCCTTTCCTTCTGATAGCTTCCTTTAACTTCTTCAATGTCTGCACATAGTGAGCACTGTTTGTTGTTGCAACTCCTGGAAGGTGACACAATGATCAGCTGTGGCGAGGTTTTTCACTCGTTGCCTGTTGGCATCTGTCATTGCAGTTGCGGGTCTTCCACTCCATTTTTGTCCGATATTGAACTTTCTCTCTCTCAAAACCTCTTCATCCATCTTCGGGCATTACTGATATCGATTGTGGCAGCTCCATACACTGCCAGGAGTCTTCTGTGAATTCCTGGAGTCTCACATCCCTCTTTTTCCAGGAATTCAATTATGGCTTGCTGATTTTCTCTGTCATTCTGGATCTTTATTTCCGATTCTGAAAAAAAAGTTGTTCCCACATTGTTAACATATCACAGTACATGTCAGTGCAGTTTCATTAAAATCACTTCAAAATTTCGAAAGTTATTAAGGAGGAGGCATTACTTTTAGGTTGCCGTTTGTAAATAAATAGTCAGTATTAGATGGAGAAATGCGCGGACTAAGGAATAGCAATGTTCAGTTTTAAAGAAATGAAATGTGAAAAAATTCCCATTTTTCTCGAATTTCATTCCCTGTGCTCTATTTGCATTTTTTTAAAAAGAAATTTTCTCTCTAAAGGAATCACAAAAGTGCGTAGCAGTACACGTCGATAGGTTGTCTAAAACGCAAACTAACCCGCTGGTAACTGTGTTGAATGATAGACGAAATACTTCGGATATCTAACGCAATAAACAACGAGATCAAATTTCAAATTTTAAATCGCACGTATTCTGCCAAAATCGAAACAATGGTTGAACAAATTTGATCAAATTCTTCCTGCATAAATAGCATGTCTAGCTCTTTATAGTGCGCAGTAACACAGTGGGAGCTGCGGTCTCAGACGTAAACAAACCGACTGATAACTGCGTCGGAAGATTTTACGTAACACTTCGTAAATACAGCAGAAAAAATGAGGATGTTCACACATTTTTAGAACGTGTCTGACCAAAAATTACAGGAAATATAAGAAGTTCAAAGAACTGAAACTGGCAACAGCGTGTTAGATGAACACGAAAAAACATCAGCTACAATTCAATATTGTCTGTTAAGAAAATGCGCACGCAAACAAGTTTTGTGGGTAGAAAGTTATGCTTTTGCTCTTTACGAAGAGAAATATTCGTTTTCTGTAATTAAAAACAAAACGCTATGAAAATCATGGAATTAGCATTTCTAAATGTATAATAAGCAATATTATTAATAATAGAGAGGGAACACTATTAAACTCAGCGGAGCGTGAATGCTTGACGAATCTTTATACTAATTTACACCGATGTAGACATTCTACATTGCCTTGAGGAAGCCTCCCAGTGGATTGTGAAAGCTTGGCGATTCTTTATACAAATTTACACCACTGTAGACATTCTACATTGCCTTGAGTGGAGTGCGAAAGCTTGGCGAATCTTTATACAAATTTACACCAATTCACACAAATGTACACCAATGTAGACATTCTAGAAACATTGTCTTGAGTGGAGTGCGAAAGCTTGGCGAATCTTTATACAAATTTACACTAATTCATAAAGATTTACACCGCTGTAGACATTCTACATTGCCTTGAGGAATCCTCCCAGTGGAGTGTGAAAGCTTGGCGAATCTTTATACAAATTTACACCAATTCACACAAATGTACACCAATGTAGACATTCTAGAAACATTGTCTTGAGTGGAGTGCGAAAGCTTGGCGAATCTTTATACAAATTTACACTAATTCATAAAGATTTACACCGCTGTAGACATTCTACATTGCCTTGAGGAATCCTCCCAGTGGAGTGTGAAAGCTTGGCGAATCTTTATACAAATTTACACCAATTCACACAAATGTACACCAATGTAGACATTCTAGAAACATTGTCTTGAGTGGAGTGCGAAAGCTTGGCGAATCTTTATACAAATTTACACTAATTCATAAAGATTTACACCGCTGTAGACATTCTACATTGCCTTGAGGAATCCTCCCAGTGGAGTGTGAAAGCTTGGCGAATCTTTATACAAATTTACACCAATTAACACAAATTTACACCACTGTAGACATTCTACATTGCCTTGAGTGGAGTGCGAAAGCTTGGCGAATCTTTATACAAATTTACACCAATTCACACAAATGTACACCAATGTAGACATTCTAGAAACATTGTCTTGAGTGGAGTGCGAAAGCTTGGCGAATCTTTATACAAATTTACACTAATTCATAAAGATTTACACCGCTGTAGACATTCTACATTGCCTTGAGGAATCCTCCCAGTGGAGTGTGAAAGCTTGGCGAATCTTTATACAAATTTACACCAATTAACACAAATTTACACCACTGTAGACATTCTACATTGCCTTGAGTGGAGTGCGAAAGCTTGGCGAATCTTTATACAAATTTACACCAATTCACACAAATGTACACCAATGTAGACATTCTAGAAACATTGTCTTGAGTGGAGTGCGAAAGCTTGGCGAATCTTTATACAAATTTACACTAATTCATAAAGATTTACACCGCTGTAGACATTCTACATTGCCTTGAGGAATCCTCCCAGTGGAGTGTGAAAGCTTGGCGAATCTTTATACAAATTTACACCAATTCACACAAATGTACACCAATGTAGACATTCTAGAAACATTGTCTTGAGTGGAGTGCGAAAGCTTGGCGAATCTTTATACAAATTTACACTAATTCATAAAGATTTACACCGCTGTAGACATTCTACATTGCCTTGAGGAATCCTCCCAGTGGAGTGTGAAAGCTTGGCGAATCTTTATACAAATTTACACCAATTAACACAAATTTACACCACTGTAGACATTCTACATTGCCTTGAGTGGAGTGCGAAAGCTTGGCGAATCTTTATACAAATTTACACCAATTCACACAAATGTACACCAATGTAGACATTCTAGAAACATTGTCTTGAGGAATCCTCCCAGTGGAGTGTGAAAGCTTGGCGAATCTTTATACAAATTTACACTAATTCATAAAGATTTACACCGCTGTAGACATTCTACATTGCCTTGAGGAATCCTCCCAGTGGAGTGTGAAAGCTTGGCGAATCTTTATACAAATTTACACCAATTCACACAAATGTACACCAATGTAGACATTCTAGAAACATTGTCTTGAGTGGAGTGCGAAAGCTTGGCGAATCTTTATACAAATTTACACTAATTCATAAAGATTTACACCGCTGTAGACATTCTACATTGCCTTGAGGAATCCTCCCAGTGGAGTGTGAAAGCTTGGCGAATCTTTATACAAATTTACACCAATTAACACAAATTTACACCACTGTAGACATTCTACATTGCCTTGAGTGGAGTGCGAAAGCTTGGCGAATCTTTATACAAATTTACACCAATTCACACAAATGTACACCAATGTAGACATTCTACATTGCATTGAGAGAGCGTTCTTGAGTGGAGTGTGAAAGCTTGGCGAATCTTTATACAAATTTATACCAATTCACACAAATTTACAGAAATGTAATCATTCTACACTGCCTTGAGAGAGTCTCCCAGCGTACTGTGAAAACCTGGCGAATTTTTAGACAAATTTATACCACGAAAATAAATGGATTTACTACGCTGCAAGCGTTCCTTGCGTATTCACGATCTGGTGTATTTAAAATAAGAGAAAAAAAATCTGTGTGCTCGTACTACCTGGACCCTACTCTTTAAATATGCCCATGTACTTAATTGGCCTTAAAAAAGGGAAAATCGTTTTCACAGCAATAAACTGATTTGAAGTTTCAAAAATAATGAAAATCAAAAGAGGACCATAAAAGAGAAGACTCTTCCTCTCCTCCGGCATTCCCGTTACTCAAACATCATTTCAGGTGGAAGGATCAAACTGGGGAACTCCGACGATGAATATCAGTTGGGATCTGTTGGAAGGCAATGGGAAATCAAAATGCAATAACGGCACCTCCATTTTCACATCTCCCCTCCCGGGTCCATCAGAGAACAAAGATGAGACGGAGCAGCGTCAGTCTGTTGCCAGTTTCGACACGCTTTGGAATTTTTCATGAAACAAAATCATTCTTCACTTTGTATGAACGAAAGAAAAAGAAATGCCTCCTGTGTATGATAGAAACTGGCAAACGTGAACCGTGACAAATATGGGTTTGCCGTTTTTAATCCTGGTTTGTTGTTTGCAAAGTGAAATGGTCTGTCAGCAGCTCTTGTTTTAAGCTTCATGGTTGATAAAAAGGAATGAATAGAGTTTGTACTAACATAATAACTTTATAGAGGGTGTCCGGATGGAAGGTATCCAAAATAAAAAAATTATATCTGGGAAAGTATTTATTATATGCACTTCTGGTTTGCCCCATTGCAGAAGAAAAACGTCAACTTTCTTTATTCACTTGTGAAAACAGGAATGCCGCCCCTGTGGCGCAGTGGTCTAAGCGATGGCCTCTGATCATTCGTCCGAAAGGGGTCCGGGTTCGAATCCCGGTGAGGCATGGATGTTGTGTTTGTCTTACGGCACTGGCTTTCTCCCTTCCCTGGAACCAGTGACCCTAAATTAGGGACGGGCGACTGCTTATAGCCCATTGAGTTGCTCACGGTGGTCGTTAAACCTCCAATTCAAAAAAAAAAAACAGGAATTTGTCAGTTCAGCATAAAATACAGAGGGTCAGTCGAAAGTTTTGCAATATTTGCATAAACGCATGTGCTGCGGCGGTTATGTCACGTGTTTAAACTAGTTTAAGTTGCGCACTACAATCAGTCGAAAGGGATATAAAGTGGTAGTCATCATTGCATATCGTCGTTCTATCTGTGGTTGGAACGCCTAAAAGATGAACGGCCACAACCGGCTAATTAGCGAACTTTAGCTTTTCGAGTTTGAACTCTGCCATAACGCTGCTCAAGCAACACGAAGAATTGTCATGCGAAAGGGGAAGGTTCGGTGGACCACAGAACCGCAACCAAATGGTTCAAGAAATTTCGCTCAGGTGACAGAAACCTCGACGATCAGCCAAGGTCAGGTTGGTCGTGAACCGTGGATTCGGAGGCCGTGCGCCAGGTCGTAAAGGTAAATCCGACTACCAGCACTCGGAGATTACCAGGCGAGCTTGGCATATCACAGACCACCGTGGTTCGTCACTTTCAGGACCTCGGCAAGGTCTACAGGAGCTGCCGAATTGTCCCTCACGAACTGACGACAGCTGAAGCAAACCGACGAGTGGAAGTGTGCACGAAACTCCTAGAAAACCCGAGCGATGTTCGTTTCATCAAGAGAATTGTTACCTGCGATGAAAAGGGGGTCTATTTCCGTAATCCTAGCACACAACGGCAGTGGTTGATCCCGGGCCAGCTTCCTGAACCTGTTGCCAAACGTGGACGCTTCGAGCACAAGGTGACGCTCTGCGTCTGCTGGAATTTCGAGGAGATAATCCATTACGAATTTGTTCCAGACAGTCGGACCATCAACGTCAACCTCTACTCTGAACAGCTGGAGCAGATGTATGCCGTTTTGGATGAGAAGTACTCGACACTGGTGAACAGAAAGCGCGCTCTCCTACATCAGGACAACGCTCGGCCTCACACCGTGCGAATGACCCAGGAAAAACTCCAGGAACTTGAGGGCATCGAATTGATGCCAAATCCAGCATATAGTCCGGATCTTGCCACGTCGGACTATTACTTGGTTCGGTCCATGGCCCACTTCCTTCGCGGGCGGCACTTCAACAACGAGGATGACGTGGCACCTGGGGTGAAGGAGTTCTTCGCCTCGAAGGACAAGAACTGGTACCGCCGCGAAATCGAAGAATTGGCAGACAGATGGCTACAGATGGTGCAACACGATGGCCTATACTTTGAATGCTAGTCAGCTTTCGTCGTAAAGGTTCGTATGAAGACATAAAGTGATCCAAATATTGCAAAACTTTCGATTCACCCTCTGTAAAACTACGAAAGATGCCGGCTTCTGCTGGGAAACAAAAAGTGACAGAATCCACATGATGAAAATTGTCTGCAGTCTTTGATAACTAGTAGTAACATTGGATATAATACTCAAGGGTCTGTGTTGGTGAGTAGCAAAGCAACACGGAGAAACCAATGTGATGTTAGCGTGTCGCTAAAAAGGATAGAAGAAATTAAAAACATAATATAGACAGCTCGTTTGATTTTCCGCAAGTAACGTACGCACGTGTTGCTATTGGTCTAGGACATCGAAAAAAATAAGTGGTGTGAATTCACGGAAACTTTCTGAAAATAACGTGCAGCAAAGTTGCCGTTTGGTGTCCGTCTTTTTCAGAAATTTCCGTTTCTAAAAGCGCCCGTTTATTATAACCCGTATTTTCAAAGATTTTCCTGGGACGTACTATAGAGTTGAAAACATGTGTCAAGACGACAAATCTACAGCGAGACATTCTGTCCGCGTAGCTCTTTTGGGAGAGCGACTTACTCCGGAGTGATGATACACAGGTTCGATGCCCATCGCGGAAAAACTTGAGTTTTCACATTGGCGCCCGATTGTGGAAAATGGGTTCACTGGCGGTTGGGTTCTTCGAAAAATGTGTAATTTTTGTTCCACACATTGTTTGGGATTAATGAAAAATTCCTACTTCACTTCAAAAACAAAAAATTAAGAGGGAGGTGATGTGACGTACTATAAAGGTGAAAACGTGTATCAAGACGACAAATCTACAGCGAGACATTCTGTCCGCGTAGCTCAGTTGGGAGAACGACTCACTCCGGAGTGAGGGGACACGGAAAACCTTGTGTTTTCACATTCCTTAGTCAGAAGTTCCCTTTATTTCAGAAACGTCCGCTTCAGGTTTTTACGTTTTTAAACTGAAATTTCGCAAAAAACGAAGAATCTGCGCTTTTCTGCCCTTACACCAGATAAACCTTCCGCACTAGCAAGGATCAAACCCCCGTCGTTTGTGTTGGTTCAACCGTCAAGGCGCTCCTTTAACCACTCAGCCAGAAACACTCGGAGAATTAGCTCACGTTCATCGTAAAACAAAGTGCACGACGATGAATTTTTTTTTCTTTTTGTTATTAATGCTATTGATTTAGCCATTTTGTTTTCTGTTGGAGCTTGTTGCTTTTCTAAATCGGTTTATAATAATATTTTTTCTGTAGGAGGACTTTTCACAAATTAAGCATCTTTCATCGGGATTTTTAGAAGCAACATAATGCAAATTTATAACAAATTACTAGTATTTGATCTTTTTAAACTGACAATGACTTTGAATTGTCTCTAAAAAGAAGTGGTGTACTTTTATATTATTATTTCACAAAACTCCAAAATATGAAATTTGTACTTGATAGCCACTCCATACGGAATTGCTTGAAGGTTTCTGACAATTCAGAATTTTCCGTTAATACATCTTGAAAACGGTAATTTACGCTTTTTTTCTTATAGGAGTCCAAAGGCATCAGATGCATAGACATCGTGAAATCACCTGTACAATAATTTAAGTACTCGGTTTCCTACAGTAACAAAAAATATATAACAAATAGATGGTGCACAAAATGGGGGAAAGGAGAAGAAATATTCTGTGCCACAATAAACGAAATTCATGCGATACGTTATCCGCAATATCCGATCTCGCTACAGAATTTCAAAATCAAATTCTTCGACAGATTATTGAAATTTAACAGTTAATCAAACTCCCAAATATTCCCGTGAATCTCTCCTATTACCGGAAATTTTTCGTCAGATGAATACGGAAAAGTGAGAACGGAGTTTTTCCGTTAATATAAGAAAGGAATTGCCGAAAGGTTTCAAAAAATTCTGAATTTTCCCTTAACACATCTTGAAAACGGTAATTTACCGTCAATATGTGAAAGGAATTGCTTGATGGTTTCTGAAAATTCAGAATTTCCCGTTAACACATCTTGAAAACGGTAATTTACCGTCAATATAAGAAAGGAATTGTGGAAAGGTTTGTGAAAATTCGGAATTTTCCGTTAACACATCTTGAAAACGGTAATTTACCGTCAATATGAAAAAGGAATTGCTTGAAGGTTTCTGAAAATTCAGAATTTTCCGTTAACACATCTTGAAAACGGTAATTTACCGTCAATATAAAAAAGGAATTGCAGAAAGGTTTCTAAAAATTCGGAATTTTTCGTTAACACATCTTGAAAACGGTAATTTACCGTCAATATAAGAAAGGTACTACGGAAAGGTTTCTGAAAATTCAGAATTTTCCCGTGGTACGAACAATTCGGAAAATTTAAGTTTCTTTCCGCCATTTCACGGAAAAGGTTTAATTCACGGAAGAAATGACAGAAAGTGGCTCGTCAATTTCAGAAATTTCTTTACGGTATATGGTGCAGGTTTCGACTCTCTGATAAAGCGACGGGATAAGTATATCAATATTGGAAGAAATTATGTCGAAAAATAAAAGGAAATTTAAAGGTAATAATAAATGTTTTTCAAGTTTGCATTTCACTTAGTAGCCTATTTTTAAATAACTGTTTGTGACTTATTATACTTTCCTTCATAAATGCACTGTTACCTACACTGGTTTCCATAAATTAATAAAAATAAATGGAAAAATCGTAATAACTCAAAAAATATGCAACCGATTCGAATGAAATTTGGTGGTAAACTTTATCAAACCAAATGCAACAAAAAAAAAAACACGTGAGGACGTGTGATACAAAGCATTTTCATTTTGTATGAGTGCTGCAAATACATATGAACATACAGAAATAGAGGTATCAAGATGAAATAGGAAAAGGTACTCCAATACGGAGTGCGGTTACCTCGAACAGCAACACAGGATCGACAGCGATATTCCATGCTGTTAATTATGGTGTCGAGCTGTTCCGTGGGTAGCTACGTCCATTGCTTCAGCAAAGCAGGACGGAGCCCTTGCGGGGTTCAGGAAGGCAGCTGGAGGTCAACAACACGCCAATCGAGAGCATTCCAGACATGCTCAATGGGATTCATATCGGGAGAGCCTGCTGGCCACTCCATACGGACTATAGTCTCCTGTTCCAGGTACTGGTGCACAGGGCGAGCTGTGTGAGGGGGGGTGGCGTTATCCGTCTGCAGTACGAATGTATCGCCAATTGTGGCCGCATACGGATGAACAATAGGGTCCAGGATGTCGTTTCTATTCCTCTGAACATTGGAGCTTCCATGAGGCGACCCGTAAAGGTCGCTACGGCTGCCTAGCGATATGCCTTCAAAAACCAGAGCACTACCACCACCATAGGTGTCTCTTTCCTGGATATTAGAGGGAAGATAGCGAGTACCGGCCTCTCTCCAGATGTAAACTCGGCGAGAATCACTCTGCGAACTGTATCAGGACTCATCAGTGAACAAAACGGACCTCCACTGATTTTGAGTCCAGTTTACATGCATTAGTGCACAACTGAAACCTTCCGTCCGGTGCCGAGGGCGAGGGACACACATAATACCGGTCGCCTAGCATACAGTCCTCTTGCATGTAACCTTCTGCGCACCGTCGAAGCTGATACTGTCCGTCCCGTGGCTGCCGCAAGCACAGTCGTGTAGCCGTGCTGTTCCGCTGCGCCGAAAGCCGCAAATACCGGTCATCCGCGGAGGTCGTCACCCTTGGCTTACCTTCGCTGTACCTTCGGAAAGCTGCACCCGTGGCTTCGAACTGCTGCCACATCCTGCTAACCACAGAAGGACCGACGCTGAGCCATCTTGCGACGCTTAACGTCGCTCTGTATCGTAACTCTTCTGGTAAATGACGTCTCGAAGCCATGTTAATAACATCGCTGTCTCGAATTCTTGTCATTCACCGCCGCGCATGTATTGGCGACTCCTTCGGAAACAGCTGGTTGTAAGCTCTTGCGCATTTGCATAAAGCACAGCCAGCGCCGCTCATTTGCTTTCCGTACATCAATGCTATGTACCTTCACCCGTAACATATGCAAATTTCGTGCAAATTTAAACTTTATTTCGGCCAATTATCGCGATTGTTTTGTTTGTTGCTGAATTTATGGAAACCAGTGCATTTGCAGTTTTGGGCTAATTTATAAAGAGAAATCGGCGCTGTGGGGTTGTCTTTGTTTCTCTAATTATTGCTTCTAACATTCTGCTGTGTTGATAAAAGAGGCTTTAAAAAAATCCCGACGGAGCCGAAGTGGATTTTTTTTTTTTTGATTGGAGGTTTAACGACCACCGTGAGCAACTCAATGGGCTATAAGCAGTCACCCGTCCCTAATTTAGGGTCACTGGTTCCAGGGAAGGGAGAACGCCACTGCCGTAAAACAAACACAACATCCTAGCCTCACCGGGATTTGAACCCGGACCCCGTTCGGACGAATGATCAGAGGCCATCGCTTAGACCACTGCGCCACTGGGGCGGCGAAGTGGATTTGGCCGCTGTGTTTTTTAAGCGTTGAAGTACGTATGCCCTGCCTTGTGTCCAGAGATGGAAACGGGTCACGGGTCAACGGGTCGACAGTTTCTTGCTAGTCCGAAGGGTCGGGTCAAGGTGTTCCTGACCCGATTTTATTCCCGTTTTATTTTTGAAAAGAGAAAAATATATTCCAAAGAAATATGCGCGTTGTGGAATTCTGTAGTCGATACTGGTGCACACGGAGTGAATAAAGATTTGCCATGCAAAAATATTGTCGTCTCTTTCTTAAAGCAACGAAGATTTCCACCGAACGACGCCAGACAACACACCGACTCCATATCGTAAAAAGATCCTTCCTTTGCGTTCTTTTACAGTGCGATTGTCCCAGGGCTAGGTACAGGAAAACGCCTTTCGTCTGCTTCTCAGCTGATTCACTCTCTCCGTGCGAAGTTCACTGTATGACTAAGAGTTACTTTTCACATCGCATCTTTTACATGGTGCATTCAGAGGTTTTCGTTTGATGTGCTAACATCACGTTCCAATGAAATGTCATGTCGAAATTAACTCCTTAATATGGATGGATTTAATATTAAGGAGGTTGAGAAAGGCGTCTAGGCCAACAAATACGTGCTTGTTGAAAACCACAAGGAAAAGAGTGAATGCTGGAAATTGTTTCGTCTCATTAAAGAACCAGTGAATAATTCTGTGTTGTTTGGTTTTGCTTGTTGTTCAAAATGTGGAAAGTGTATAATTACAAAGAAAGATGTCGACGGTGTAATAAGAGATTATGGAACCAAAAATCTAACTGACCATATGAAAGTATGCGCACCTCCATCAAAGCGTGGAAAAAGTGAACAATCTAAATACATTTATGTCATCGTAAATAATGATTCCCATTTGTAATATACTCCATGGTCACGTCCATAGTCAGGCATTACTTCTGGATTACGCAAAATAGTGGCACTAAAATTTAGCAAGTAACCAAATTTTATTATTAAAAAAGGATTTCAGTTATTAAATATCAAGCAGTTATTGGGATGAATATATATATTACGTTTATACAGTATGTATATATATAAAAATTGAGTTTCGAATTTATAGGTCAAAGCAGATTTGTCCGGGTCAGTTACGGGTCCGGATCAAGTCCGGTCAGGTCCGAAATTTTTGACCCGTTTCCAACTCTGCTTTTGTCTATGATAAGATCCTGATTAAAATACACAGTGGAAGTCGCATACTCGACCAAACTCGTTGTTAATGAATTTTTTCTGGAATTCCGCTGTTGCTTTTCCATAAATATTTTTATAAGTCGTTACCTTTACGTAATCCCTCGTTTGTTTGACACCATTCAATATCTGAGTCCATATGAACGTCCATCGGCTCTGCGGCGTCGACCAGTGCGCTAGAGGTGCTTGCGACGGGCTCACTTTGACGCTGTCGTTTGGCATCGTGATACCGTTTGCAGAGTTCGGCTTTGGTAGTTTGGTGTTTCTTCGGTCCACAAATTTCCTGTTCTGCTAGTCTTTTCAGTTTTTGCAGCTCTTTTCTGCGCTCAACTTCGCATTTTCGTAGCATTTTGATGGGGTTTTTTTCGGCACAAATCTGCGAAAAAAGAATCCTGATTAAAATTGTTGCTGTTGGTGGTAGTGGTTCCACTATCCACCTCAATGGTCTATGGAACATCAATGATACACTATCTACCAACAAATAATTGGACACCTGTGATAGCAAAGGCAAACAAAGTTTATTCACCTTCAGTAGTTGGTAGAGCCTCCACGAGCGGCGATTACAGCTGCGACCCTCCGGAGCATACTCTCAACCAGGCGTTGTACGACGGCTAGCGGTATTTTCTTCCACTCGGCTAGGAGAAGACAGGTCAGTTCCTTCACCGATTTCGGACTGTGGGGCACCCCTTAAGTCGACGCTCCAACTCGTCCCAGAGGTGCTCGATAGGGTTAAGCTCCGGGCTCTGCGCAGGCCAGTCCATTCGATTAACCCCATTGTCACCATACCAAGCCATGGTGGACTTCGCAACATGACAGGTGGCATTGTCATCCTGAAAGTAACATGGGTCCACCCCGTAAAACTGCCACAACGTAGGAAGCGCGTGGTCATCCAAAATGGTGCAGTAGGTCTCGGCGTTGAGTCTACCAGGAATTGCGACCAAGGGTCCCGTGCCATACCAGGAGAAACTCCCCCATAGCATAATTCCACCGCCGCCGAACTTCACAGTTGGCACAATACATTCCGGCAGGAGGCGTTCTCCAGGCAGACGATGCCAAACCCAGACCCTGCCATCCGAACGGTAGAGGGTGAACCTTGATTCGCCGCTCCATAGAACCTGTTTCCACTGTTCAACGGTCCACTGTCGACGTTCTTTGCACCATTTTAGCCGAACAGCGCTATTGGAACTTGGTGATCAAAGGCTTGTAGGAGGCAGCACGCCCATGATAACCGAGCAGACGGGCTTCCTTACAGATGGTATTCATCGAAAGAACACTCCCGGATGTCTGTTGAAACTCCTCGCGGATGTGGCCCATCGATTTGGTGCGGTTCTTCCGAATTTCTCTGGCCAGCACCCGTCGGTCTCTAACTCCCAGTTTTGTAGGTCTGCCGGGTCGGGGCACATTCCGACAGTCACCTCTCATCTTCCACTTGCCAATCACGTAGGCCACTGTCGATTTTGGGTACTTCAACTCGCTGGATATGCCACGTATGGATCGGCCATTTCTGTGACACCCGACGATTACACCTTTCTCGAAATCAGAGAGGTCCGAACTGCGTGGCATCTTGCATGCGACTGGTTGCGTTGTTGTTTCCCACACGATATTTAACGGCGGCGGCCGTGGCGTGTATCAGGACCGCAGATATCGTCGATTGCAGGGTTGTCCAATTACTTGTTGGTAGATAGTGTATAAGTGACTTGCAAGATCACCGGATTTGGCAGGATCATTTAGAAGTATTTAAGCAGAGCATTAATAATAAACTGCAGTTACATTGCCATCTACTCTTATTGGTAACAGTTGCAATGGTAACTTTTTCAATTCACACGACTAGTCCTCTATATTAGCATTAATTGAATACCAAAATCAATGTTCTATCATCTGTAGTTCAGAAGTATTGAAAACGAAAACAAAAGCATACTCGCGACGCAGAGCACAAAAATGACCATCCACGTCGGCGCGCTGTCACGAACTGCCATTGATCCGCAGGCCCCACCACTTATAATTGTCACTAAATGTCATCTATACGCTATCAAACGATATAGCTCCGTTACCACACCCCCGATAACCCCGGAGTTATTATGTGTCTTCCGCATTCGCCTATTCCTGCTACGTCGAAAGTTAATGGGGCGAGAAAATGCTGTTACATTATTTCGCTTAAGCGTTGGCGGAGTGATTTTAAAAAGAGATACATCTTTACCTCCCGTGAATTTTTTTTATATCGAAGCACTAAATCTTTCGTGCGTAGAAAAAAAAAAAAAAGGGGACCATTTTTCCCGTGAAAAAAAAAGCTAGTTTTATCCCTAGAGTTAGAAACTAGTTTTATTTCTTTAATCGAAAAAAAGAAGCCAAGTAGAAAACAAGATTGTGCAAAACATTTATAATTTTAAAAAAGGGAGGGGGTACGGATGTTATTACATTATTTCACATAAACTTTGACGGAGTTATTTAAAAAAAGATACATCTTTACCTTCCGTGATTTTTTTTTTTTATCGGAACACTAAATCTTTCGTGCGTTAATGTAGGAGACATCAAATGCTCAGTAAAAAATAATAAACAGGAGGTAGTCATCAGAGAGTCGTCAGCGTGATTAAGGTATTAAATGTGTCGTCCAATCAAAATCGTGAGAAACTATAGTGAGGGTTGGGGGAGGGGTTATGTAAGTGTACGACAGAATTCAAGAAAGCTTTGATAATGAAAGGTAAAGAAGAGTAAAAGACAGAGGGATGTTGATGCGGGGTCCGGACAAAAGCCCACCGGACATTTGCCCAACCGGACACTTGCCCACTATGGATGATTTGTAGATAATATGTAACGTCGGAGGACGTTTCCGGTCTAGTCTAGGAAAATTGATCACATAAATATTTATCGACCGTATAAAAATTGCACTTTGTTTTAGAAATGTTGAAATTTAAGGGGTTACTCCCAACCCTAAACTTATATATATTGCCTTTTTTATGGGTTCAAAAAGCTCAAATTTAAATCATAAAACAAAGCTATCAACAAACGAGCAGCACACTTAAAAATTTGGAAAAGTTTAAATTTAAGGGGTGTTCCCTGCTAAATGTAAACTGACGTATGTAATCTTTTTCGTGCACAACCTTGTTTTCTACTTGACTTCTTTTTTTCGAGTAAAGAAATAAAACTAGTTTCAAACTCTAGGGATAAAACTAGCTTTTTTTTTTCTTTCACAGGAAAAACTGTCCTTTTTTTTTTTTTTTTTTACGCACGAAAGATTTAGTGTTTTGATTAAAAAAACCACGGGAGGTAAAGATGTATCTCTTTTTAAAATCCCTCCGCCAAAGTCTCAGCGAAATAATGTAAACAGCATGGCTGAAACAGGAAAAGGCGAAACAAGAATAGAGGAAAAAGGAAGTTTGCTCCAGGTGAAAGTTATAGGCGAGACAGGAATAGGCGAATCAAGAATTCTCTCCTCTCCTAAAATGGCGGAACCCATTAACTTTCGACGTTGCAGGAATAGGCCAAACAAGAATAGGCGAATTACGAAGTAACCGGAGTTATTAGGAGTTGAAATCGGTCCCACAATTATGTCGCGTCCACCGCTAATCTGTATTATACGTACCATAAGACGTACTTCTACGTCAAACGTAGGGGTGGGGGTATAGTAGCGTCATCTAAAGAATTACGCATACTCCAAAATCAGCACTATTTTACAACTCGCATTCTTATTGTATAACGAAGTAAATTTCTCCGTCATTTTTGGTCTACGCCGGGATTCGAACCCGAAGCCGCTTATTCCGGAACAAGTCGCTCTACCAACTCAGCTACGCAGATACTTATTCTGATTGCTATGTGCCTTTATGTCGTGTGCGTCCTGCTGGCAGGTACGTCACAATTGTCACGATTTTTGTTCCCTTCCTGATCACTCACACCAAAATTTAACCGTTTAACTTTAGTATATGTATTGACCTGTGTGGCAATAACTAACCTCCTCAGAGCTCTATAGCAGACACACAATAATTCGACTTTAAAAACGATATCTATAAAACTTGGGTACAAGCTCTCGATTCAGCTGGGATCCTGTACCCCCTCCTCCTATACGGGCAGCCTCTCATTCTGTTGCTTCATTCTTTTCATGCAGGATTTCCTCGCTTCTTTCCCTTCTTGCCTTGGGGTTCCATTTGTAAAAGCGTTTTTTTTTTCTCCGCTTCATGTGCACAGAATGTCTACTCCACTTCGTCGTTTCTTCTCGGTAACTTCAATTAAATTTTTATCGATTGCTGCTCAAGCACTGAGATTCTTGATTTTCATGCAGCTCGTCGCCAAATCTATCCCCTTAGCAAAAAATTTGTTTTGCCACCATTGATTGTCTGTATTCCAGCTTTATGAAGCATAACGCACTCCGTAAGAACTTCAAGAACATTTTTTTTTTTTTTTTTTTTTTTTTGGCATCCATTCTGAAATTTTGAAAAACACAAAATGACCTGCTTAAAATACAACCTTTTCTATTCGTTTGCCTATAGGCACGGTATCGGTGTATTTATAAACGAAAAAAAAAAATTTTTTTTCGCGCGAGTTTTTTACCATGAGAACCAGGCGCGTACTGATAGCCCCCGCAACTTCGGCATGTGAGGGGAGGGGGCTCACGGCTAAGAGATTCTCTCGCTTCAGCAAAAACATTTTACAGAATCTTTTGCGGAAACTTCATATGAATAAAGGAATAACCAGCAATTGTTTGCGGCAGCTTTGAAAGAAGTATTAAAGAGAAAAGTAATTTTTGGTTGTTTTTTTCGCGGTTGAAACTTATAAAAACTGGATAACGGGAAAACTGTTATTTCAGAGGACTTGAGGCCCCTTTTCATAGTCATAGCAATAATTCCTTTATATATATATTAACAAGAGAATGTGAAAGAAATATCAGTTTAAGGGGACATTCTCATTTTTTACGCTAAAATTACCGCTTTTTTTTTGGAGTGATTATTGACGAAACTATGCAATCAATTGATTTCAAAGTAGGTACATTCCGGGGGGGGGGGGGCATAGGAAAGGATACCCATTTAACCAGTGGGTCCAACCTGGGGGCCATCACTTAACGTGCTCGTCCGATGCACGGCGGATATTCAGCGATTGTTAGTAAATCACACCATCTCTGAAAGATCAGCCCAGGTTCGAACCTGAGGACCTTGCATTGATAGTCAGACTCGGTAACCACTAAGCCATCCGCGGCTCTAATGACCCTAAATTAGGGATGAGCGACTATTTATATTGCCCACTGAGTTGCTTACAGTGGTAGTTAAACCTCTAAACAAAAAAAAAAAAGCATAAAGTGTTATGTCTTACATTATTTTTATTTTTTTTATTCGGGGTTTAACGACCACCGTGAGCAACTCAGTGGGCTATAATCAGTCACCTGTCCCTAATTTTAGGGTCACTTGTTCCAGGGAAGGGAGAGAAGCGGTGCCGTAAGACAAACACAACATCCATACCTTACAGGGATTCGCACCCACCGGACCCATCTGGGATGAATGATCGGAAGCCATCGCTTAGACCACAGCGCAACCTAAGCGACGCCGTTGTTTTCACGTAACTACGCACGCTTCCAGATGCACACCGATTAGTCATTACATTATGACCACCTACCTTATAAGCTGTAGGACCCCGTTTAACCGGTTTAACCGGCAAAACAGCGGCCACTCGGCGAGACATCGATTCGATGACATGACGATAGGTATCCTGGGGTATCTGGTACCATAATGTCTACAGCAGGTCCTCCAGTTCCCGTACATTCCGGAATGGTGGGGATTTAGCGCGAACCCGCTTTTCCAAATCGAACCACAAATGTTCGATTGAGTTCATGTCAGGTGAACTCGGAGGCCAGAGCATTAAGACGAAGTCACCAGCATGTTCCACGAATTCTGTTGGTAATGGCCATCACCAGCAGGGAACACAGTTGCTATGAATGGGGGGGGGGGGACTTGGTCCGCAACGATGTTCAGATACCTGACAGCTGTCAGAGATTATGTAACTGGGAAAATGGGGCTTAAAATGTCCTAATAAAACATCGCCTAAAGCATAACACCGACGCCGCCGGCCTTTTCCCGCCCAACAGTGCATTCAGGTGCCATGGCCTCCGTTGGTAATTGGCGTATGCGCGTTCAGTCGTCTACGTGATGCACCAGGAACCTTGATTCGTCAGACCAGGTCACTTTCTTCCAATCATAAACGGCCCAATCTCGATGATCTTGGGCCCATTTCATGCATTGTTGGGGATGACGCGCAGTGAGTAAGGAGACCCAGCTGGGTCTTCGGCTACGCAGGCCCATGCGCAGAAAGCTGCGATGAACTGTGTGCTGTGACAGATTGCTCTGATCACCACTGTTGTAGCTGCGGGTGATTTGTCGCACTGTGGCTCTGCGGTCGCTGTGAACAATGCGCGACAGTCTCCGCTCCCCTCTGGCAACAGTGAGCTGCGTACGACACACGGCTGGACAACGGTTCGTCGTTTGGTGCACCATTTTTGATTGATACTCACAAATACGGCACGTGAACAACCCACATATGCGCCGTTTCCGAGATCGTAGTACTAAGGCGCAGTGCCATCACAGTTTGCCCTTTATCAAACTCGATAAATCGACAGCTTTTCTCATTCTGACTCCGAGCACTCTACTAACCGAAACCCAGTCCTCCGATTGTATATACACTGGAGTGCCAGAAAAACTGTTGCAGACGAGCTTATTCAAAATACATAGCACCGTCACCTATGCGCGTACATTCTTGTCAGCTGTCAGAGCTGTTTTCGTCATGAGAATGACAAATAACAACGATTTAAGTGATTTTAAACGCGGTATAATAGTTGGCGCTCATGATATGGGCCATAGTATTTCGGAGGTACAATCGAAGTTCGGATTGTCACGAACGACCATTGCAAGGGTGTATCGTGACTACAAGAATTCCGGCAAAACCTCTAACCTACGATACCAGTGTGGCCGTAAAAAGACATTGGGTGAACGTGACCATCGTCGGATGTCAAGAATCGTTTCACGCGATAGGCATGCAACACTCTCGCAGGTGTCATCGGAATTCAATGATGGAGCCTCAACAAGCATCAGCGTACGGACTGTTCAACGTACCCTGCACGATATGGGATTTGGAAGCCGACGCCCAACTCGAGTCCCCTTAATGGGTGCAAGACACAGAGCTATGCGCCTCGCTTGGGCACGGCAACACCGTCACTGGACACTTGATAAGTGGAAACAAGTGGCCTGGTCTGACGAGTCGCGTTTCAAACTGTATCTGGCAGATGGAAGGATTCGTGTGTGGCGCAAACCCCATGAAGCCATGGATCCCGCCTGTCAACAGGGAACTGTACCGGCTGGTAGGGGGTCTGTAATGGTATGGGGGGTGTTTAGCTGGACTTCACTGGGACCCCTTATACGTCTACAAACGTCTGTGACTGGCCAACGCTATGTGCGCATTATTTCTGACGAGGTACACCCGTTCATGTCCTGCATTCATGCTGATGGATTGGGCCTGTTCCAAAAGGACAACACAAGTGTAGGGACGCCACATTATGGCTAGATGAGCATTCATCTGAGTTTAGGGTGTTGCCATTCCCACCCAAGTCCCCAGATCTGAACGTGATAAAACACATTTGGGATGCCATGCAACGCGCTATCGAACACAGAAATCTGAGACCTCATACACCCGAATTGTGGAACGCTCTGTAGGAAGTATGGTGTGCATTGCCTACAGCATATTTCGAGAAGCTAGTGGAGTCCATGCCCCGTCTTATTTCTGAAGTCCCGCGCTCCCGTGGGAAACTTACCAAGTATTAGACTGGTGTACCAAATTTTCTGGCATTTCAGTGTATACTGCTCTGTGAACTTCACCTGCGCCACCGTTCGGACTCCAGGCGCGCTCATTTCTCTAGGCTAGGAGGTGGTCAAAAAGCAATGGCTCATTGGTGGTAAATCGGGAGATATTATTAGACATCGTCCCACGCCAGTTATGTGTTTTGTATGTGTGATCGTGACGCATTTCAAAGAGGCTAGCCCTAGTTCTCTAAAGGAATAAAATTTGAATTATGTGAATAGCTTTGGTATGAAAAAACGTTTTAGGTTTAAAATTAGGGCAATTGCTTTAATTACAACGTACGCATTTGTGTTAGACAGATGCAATAATTTTGGCTTTCCGAAAAACACTTATGGGTTCCAAAGAACTTGAATTATTAAGGTTTTCAACAAATTTTATTTAAGAAAAAAAGGCTGTTACATCATTCGCGCCCATCAAAAACATAAAAATACACATGACGTTTATAATGATATGTACACATGACAGAGGGTAAAACTACCCAGATTAAAATAATAAAAACACGAATGCAGGCAAGCATTCTATGAGTATCGTAATGGTACAGGAATCTGGGGTCACGTGCAGCCCCATAATACGTGAATTACAACTAGAGAAACACAGGAAGCATATTTAGCATGTGAGAGCAAATAACAAAATGATTTCGGGAGTGTGTGCTAGAACAGAGAATGTAAGTAAATACAACGATGTATGTAATAAACGAAAACAATACTCAAAGCACAAGATACAACATCGCAAAGTCGGTGACACAACAAGAACTTTGATCAGAAAATACAGGGATGCTAACGGAGATAATATCGTCACAGAACACGACTCACCTAATAAGACATAATGACATACTACAGAATAAAAATATGTTCTTGAGCAAAATCACATATAATATGCAATGTAAGAAAAAAGGAAATTTGTACAACATGTTGCCACACAAATAAAGTTAATTAACAGTACACACAATGTTACTCGACATTGGCGAGGGAAAAAAAGCAAACTGAAGAAAACAGTAAAGACACAATGCACACTAGGTACGGTGAGTGAAAAAAACAACACATAGAGAACAGTGGAAACAACCTGGCGGAAACAAAAATCAAAAGCTTGATGAGTCAACGTCTCGTGGACAGTATACCACCTTTAAAAAGTCATGTTGTTTTCAACATATTTAAAGAAAGAAAAGGATGACGTAGGTCTACACTCTGTACTTAAAATAGAAGAAACACGACTAATAAAATGAATAGAACACTCAGAGTGGTTAATATCGTTAAAGTACATATGTAACACAATTATCACTCAGGGAAGCTATGCAAATGAAATCTACCAGAGAGGTGCAGACCCTAGGTTATGAAAGAGGTACAATTTCATCATGCTGATACAGAGAACAAGAAAGAATACACTAGAAAAATGTACTGCCCATAAAACCTACTTATTACCAATTCGTTCGGAAAATAATGGCCAATTTGGAGGGTAAAAATGAAAGAAACATATCTCATAGCGCACAACCTTGTTTTATTCAAAATGGGCTCCTTCAGCAGCTAGGCACCTCTTCTATGTGATTGAGGCAGTTCAAGAACTTGTAATATGTGACACCGTGAAACAGTTCACCACACTCTCAACAAAACCTTCTTTGGTGTCAACCTTTGCTTAGGATGGTGTTTCGGTGGTTCACCATGGTACAGCCGTTGTCCAGATCGCTTACGGTTATGGTATAGCACCCACTTTTCATAACAGGTTATAGTGCGATCAAGTAGGGGGTTCCTTTTCGTTGCAAAGCAGGAGGTTACTGCACATCTCAAACTGTTGCTGTTTCATGATCATCATGATATGTAGAGGATTTTAGGAAGGGAGTGCCTGACCCCAGGTCTTAAACAACCCTTAGAAATAGGAAGCTGGGAGATTTGGGCTAGAGTGCCAGATAGGAAAGTGACAGGGAAGCGAGGTAGAAAGGGGGAGGAAGACGCCCTTATTTAATACCGGGGAGCCAGTACCCGGGGTCCGACGGCTTAACGTGCCCATCCGACGCACGGCGGATATTTAGTTGATCGAGCGTTCGAACTCGCTGGGATCGAACCTGAGGTCCCTACCGTGGCACTCACGAACGTTGCCCACTGGGCCACCCGCGGCCCACTGTTGCTGTTTCTGATGCTTTGTCTGTTTATGTGGGCACGCGTATCGAGCTTCTTGACCTTACCAATTTGGTGGAGATGTTCGGAAATGGTTGACACCGACACATTATGCTGTTTGGTGAGTTCCCTGACTGTGACTTGAGGATTTGCCTCCACATTTGCTTTCAGAGTGTTGTCATCAATGACCGAATGCCGTCCTCGGTCCCTTCCATCTTGTAGGCTCGTGTCACCGGAACGAAACTTTTCATACCACCGACAAGCGGTACGTTCAAATGTTTCCTCCACTCCCCATGCGTCGACCACATTTCGGTAGATTTGTGCCGCATTACGACCCAATTTGAACTCATGAAGCACAATCACCCACAACTAGCTCCTTCGTAACAAGTTGTACAGACCACTTTCATACGAGTAGCAGCGACTGCAGTTCAACCGATTGTGGCGTGTATATGGCGTCTGAGTCGCCCTTCAACTGGCACGAATGGCGCTGCGAGCGGGTTTGTCTACGAGCATTGTGGGCGTGTTCAATGTGGCACTTCAGAAAATCCACCATTATTTTCCAAACGACCTGAATTGGAATTTAAAAATTTAAGTTATTGAAAGCTAATAGACTAACGCAAAAGGGGCTTCCAATTTCTTTTGCAGGGGGGGGGTCCGGCACGCCACTAAATAGTATTTAACTTGTCCGGATCCTTTTGGTCAGATCGTGTATCTTGTTACCAGAATTAAAGACTGACAGTTTCTTCTGGATTATTCACTGGTTTCCATAAATTAAGCAACAAACGGAAAAATCGCGATAGTTGGGCGAAATATAGTTCAAATTGCACGAAATTTGCATATGTTACAGGCGATGGTATATAGCATCGATGTACGGAAGGCAAATGAGTGGCGCTGGCAGCGCTTTATGCACATGCGCAAGAGCTTAAAACCAGCTGTTTCGGAGGTATAGTCGCCAATTCATGTGTTGCGGTGAATGACAAGATTTCGAGATAGCGATTTCGTCAACATGGCTTCGAAACGTCATTTACCAACGAAGTTACGCTACAGTGCGATAGACCGACTCGAAGCAGGGTGACGACCTCCGCGGATCACCAGTATTTGCTGCTTTCGACGCGGCGGAACATGACGGCTACACCGACTCATCTCAGATCTGTGCTTGCGGCAGACACCGGCCGAACGGTATCACCTTCAACCGTACGCAGAAGGTTACATGCAGGAGGACTGAATGCTAGACAACTAGTACTATGCGTGCTCCTAGCCCCCACCACTGAAGGAAACATTTCAATTGAGCACGAATGCATATAAACTGGACTCAAAATCAGTGGAGGTCCATTCTGTTTACTGATGAGTTGCAAAACAGTTTACAGAGTGATTGTCGCCGAGTTTACATCTGGAGAGAGGCCGGTACTCGCTATCTTCCCTCTAATATCCAGAAAAGGGACACCTATGTATATTAGGAGAAAGTTCTCTATAGTACTGTTACACATGTTGTAGTATATGAGCTCAGAAAAGACAAGTTGACTTCAATGATAACTGCACATGTAGAAATATTCCTAAATTCAGGTATAAATATTCCATTATCATTGAGCTCAACTTGTCTTTTCTGAGCTCATATACTACAACATGTGTAACAGAACTATAGAGGACTTTGTCCTAATATACGTTGCCTATTTCCTACGTGTTCTATTGTTCAAATATATGTATTTATGTATAGACTGAACTTCTACTAAAAGGTCAAAGCTCCGAGGTATAGAGACGACATCCTGGACCCTATTGTTCATCCGTATGCGGCCACAATTGGAGATACATTCCTACTGCCGACGGATAACGCCCCCCCCTCACACAGCTCGCCCTGTGCACCAGTACCTGGAACAGACTATAGTTCGTATGGAGTGGCCAGTACGCTCTCCCGATATGAATCCCATTGAGCATGTCTGTGATGCAGGGGCTCGCACTGCTTTGCTCGAGAAATGGACGCAGCTACCCATGGAACTGCTAGACACCATAATTAACAGCATGGAACGTCGCTGTCGAGCCTGTATTGGTGTTCGTGGCAACCACACTCCGTATTGGAGTACCTTTTCCTATTTCATCTTGATACTTATATTTCTTTATTTTCTTATTTGCATCACTCATACAAAATGTAAATGCTTTGTATCACATGTTTTTACGTCTTTTCTTGCATTTGGTCGTATAGAGCTTACAACCAAATTTCATACGAATCACTTGCATGCTTTTTGAGTTATCACGATTTTTCCATTTGTTGCTTAATTTATGGAAACCAGTGTATTTAAAAAATTATTTCCCCTCTGTCGCTCGAGGTGTTAGTATTAAGCGCATTTGTGCGTTTTTGTGTCGTTTGTCGTGAGCAGGTGAACAAAACAGGGACATGTCGCAGCGCTTTATGCATCAATTTATTTCAATATAAGCATCATAAAAGTAATATATCAAACATATTAAGAATGATTTCGGTTCAGCTGTTTTCTTTATGACCTCGTTTCAGGAATTAATACATCACTGTCAGATAGTGAGGTCATCCGAGCTGTATTATTTGTCACAGTTTGGTCAATAAAAGAGGGTGAAAGAGAGTTATGGGACAACAAATGAGATATACGTGGTCATAAAACGTTATTGTTAATGATCGAAAAGACCTTGAGTATAAGAGATCTTATTTCATCTGAAAGAAAACAGGCGACTTCTTAATAGAAAACTCTATCCGATTTACAAATGGAGCTGCTTTCTCGAACACTAAATTTCTAGCACGAGGGGTGTCTGATAAGTATCAGGTATTTTAATCCTATTAATTACTGGAAATAAATAAAAAATGCAGGATGCATAAATATGATACTCACATATGTAATACAGTGGTACAAATAGTCAAAGTCACTTTTCCACGTATTCTGCGTTCAACACAATGCATTTCCTCCACCGATCAACAAGCTGATTCATAGAAATCAGTAGGGATGTTGCAAATCCGTTGACGAACTGCTGCTCGTAGATCGTCCATGCTCTCATAGTGGTGGCAGCAAAGACTATCCTTCAAAGGACCGAAAACATGAAAATCGTAAGGTGCCAAATCCGGAATGTAAGCAGGATGCGGAAGGACGGTCCACTTTTGTTTTGTGATTTCTGCTTGCACTGGTTTAGCAATATGCGGGTGAGTGTTATCATGCTGAAGCAACACATGATTGCTTTTCAGTGTAGGCCGTTTGGTCCAGATGCGCTGCTCAAATTTTCTCAGCGTCTTCACATAGGTCTTCGCATTTAGTGTTCAATTTTTTGCCAAGAACTCAACCAGGAGGATACCGTATTTGTCCCAGAAGACAGTAGCTATGACCATGGACGCCGACTAAGCGACTTTGAACTTCTTTGATGGGGGCGAATTCGGATGACGCCATTGCATACTTTGCCGTTTTGTCTCCTGTTCGAACTGATGAATCCACGTTTCATCGCCTGTGATTGCGAATCCCAGAATGCGTCAGCCTCCTCATCGTAGCGCTGTACCAATTCATTGCAAATGTCTTGCCTTTGGCGCTTATGCACCGCTGTAAGCATTCGGGGTTCCCATCTGGCACAGATCTTCTTACAGTTGAGATGTTTATGAACATTTCGTCCAACAGGATCTTTACTGATATCCAATTCCATGGCAATATCCCGAACACGAATGCGTCTGTCACCTTTAATGAAGTCGTCAACCCGTTTAATCGTTTCATTAGTCACCGCGGTGTTAGGCCTACCTGACCCTACCTCATCTTCAAGGCTCTCGTGGTTAGCTTTGAACTTCGTAACCCATTCATAAACACTGTAACCAGACATAGACGCATCACCATACACCGTCTGAAGTCTTCTCGTAATGCCCACGACCTTTACGCTTTCTTTTGTTAAAAATTTCAATACTGCTCTTTGCTCGAACTGAACACTTAACGTGGCAGCCATTGTTTTTGATCGACAGCGCCACCTAGCATTAGTATCTACACTGTTAAAAATTTCACAGTTAGATTACGGGCAATGGCCGGCAACTGGGGGCCCGGCCGTTGCCCATAAAACTACGGCTTGGCCCATTTTTGTGAAAGCCCATGAAATTACGGTCTGAACCCTAAATACTAAGCCCATAATCTGAAGAGCAACGCCCACAAAAAAATAAGTTTGACCGTATTGAGCTACGCCATAATTTGAAGGGCATTGCCCATAAAAAAATAAGTTTGACCGTATTGAGCTACGCCATAATTTGAAGGGCATTGCCCATAAAAATAAGTTTGACCGTATTGAGATACGCCATAATTTGAAGGGCTATACCCGAAAAAATAAGTTTGACCGTATTAACTTAAGCTGTAATTTGAAATGCAATCCCTGTAAATATGAAGTTTGGCCATATTCGGTTAAGCCTCACGGCAAGTAGTCACCGACTTTTACATAAATGCATTTTTTGTGGAAGAGTGTGCAAGTAAATGCATGTTTTTGTGGAAGAGTGTGTGAGTGTGAAATTGTTGGATACTTACATTATAACTGAATCAATTCAGTTCTAAATGTGAGTAATGATATTTTCATATCTTAAAATCAGGTTTATTACAATATGATAAATAATGACATCAGTTACACACAGATTTGTTTAACATTAGGCTTTTACGAACTCTGTACACACAGTTGGTTGAACAATACTTACGTTTCTTTTAGACATGTTTTAATTGGAGAATTATTTCTAAAGCACAGTTGGTTGAACAATACTTAGTTTCTTTTAGACATTTTAATTTGCACATACGTACTTATGTAGTATTTGCATAAATGAATACAAAGGGCAGTTATGTAGTAAAGATATGTACAGGCATATTCTTGTATTTATATGTTATATCAATGACAAACAGAACTACGAACTGGCATCCGAGTACATTGCGTCTATAAGGGTATTCAATCCACAATGGTGTCAAAGTTGGTTTTTCATGTAGGTTTTGGCTAGTATTACATTTGACATAGGGTTGAATCATGCTTTTTGTTTTCACGTTCACTGCCTTGTGTGCTGGTTCATTTTACATTCTACTGAGCACTGTGTTGTCAGTGTTCCCAGAACTTTTACTGTCTTGTTTCCTATCTCTAATTTTTGGATATTTACCTACTTTTCACATGTTTAGTAAAATTATGTCAAAAACTGGAAGTACTGCTTTTGAAAGATCACATTGCTTCCCCATAATTAAGGTATCAGAAAGAAAAGAAAAAAATACTTGAATGGAAATGAGAGCTTTTGAACTTGATAGGGCATAATTTCAAATCTCAGACCCCCACCCAAAAGAAGAAACACTTGTTTAGACCCTAATTCTAACTGAGTCATTGTAGAACATTAATGCATATCAATATTTCTAAAATATTAAATTTTCCTGTTTGGAATGTTTTAGAAATGACTTCAGTGACTAAACCTGTTCTTTCATTGTTGTGTTGCCACAAGGAAACCATTTTGGAGCACAAATTTTTTTTTTGGAAAACTATTAAATAGTTGTATTTATAATATCTTGGCAATACTGAAGATACTGAAACAATTTTTATTGATGTGCAAATCAGGTGTTTAGTGACAAAGGAAAAGAACACGGCATAATCTTTAAATTTCTCAAAAACAATTTCATCACATCATTTTGTACCAATTTCAGCACTATCATCTTAAAACATGAAATACATGCTTTGCATATTGAACATTTTGAATAGACCTTTAAAATAGGAATTACAAAATGTGTAAAAAAAATTTCATATTTTTTAACTTAAAAAAAAAAAGTGGCTTCTGATTTATCTTAAAATATAAATTTTCCTGGGCATCCAGGTTTTACTACCTGGGTAGGTAAATAATTTATGTATATACCCAGCTGCGCATGTAACATTTCGGATATTTTCCAAGCCCTGCTTAAAGTGACACAGGTGAAAGATTTCACTCGCAGAAATTTAGAATGAAATCAATTCTTTTTTACATTTAACTTTAATTACTACATTTGCAAAGCAAAGAAACTGTTCATGATATATTTTCACTGTCATTTTCTTGGCCAGCATTTACCAGATTCAGTAAAAAAAGAATAACCGTCGAAACTCGTTATAATGAAATTCAAGGGGGACAAAAAAAAAAAAAATTGTAGCAACGTATTGTTCTTAAAACATTACAAATTTTTCATTAAAAAGTTAGTATGTACTACAGAAATTTTCATTACGCATAAGATTGCAATGCTGTAAAAGTGAAATAGTGCCCACAGAGACAAGCAAAGGTAATTTTTTTTGTAATGGGAAGTTTTTGCTAAAGTAGTAATAATGAAATATATAAGCTTTAATTAATATGTATGTATGAAATTATGTACTTTATATATTTTTACTTATACATATCAGGGTTTGAAAAATACCATGCCTGAGTCGTGTGAACCATTGACCTGGGCAGGTAAATAAATAATCTAGTTGCCCTAGGTGCCAGACTGGGCAATTAAATCTAAAAATGAAGTTCAGAATATAATTTTCTACTACAAGAAAAAAGACAGTCATCGCATGTCATGTTGCTTTTCACTGCTAATCACTGGAAGTTGTATTATTGTTACGCAGTGCCAAGGACAGAAGAATATCACCTTCTTTAATTATTATGCTTTAGGTCCATAAATTGGAAGCATATGTAATTTTGCTCCAAATGTTTAAAGTCAGCGACTGAATGCATGCCTCTGATGGAACTAGCCTCTTGTGTTTATTGACAAAGGGTTAAAACTTCATATTTTTCATATTTTAATGTATTTCATATTTTTCAGATATTTCATATTTTAAACGTGTTTTAAAGATTTTTATTGTAATATGGACCTGTGAGTCTGATACTGTGAAGAGAAGCTGCGATAGGAATAATGCATCGCTCCAGTGAAGATGTGAAGCTTTGGTCCGTTAAAAGGAAGGTTTGTTGCTGTGTGTAAATGACGGGTACAAGAGAAAGAGGACTTACGTTATTGGCAGAAGAGCAATAAATGTTGTAGTGATACGCTACAGAAAATAGGTCCACAGCAGCCACCCTTTCTTTTGTTGTATCCTGTACGTTGTTGGCAGGAAAAACCGGATAAAACCTTTTCGATTTGCAAAAGATACATATGAGTAAGATAGAAACTCGCGTGCGAACAAGCTATTAACAGAAGAACCAAAAGTGCAGAGACACAGCAAATCTGTTCAAACCAAAACCGAAATTTATAGTTCCCCAGTTTTCTGTACAACATAGAAAAGCATATTAGTACTTTCGGTAAATGTGTACTTCAGCGTCCTAAACTATTTCGTTGGAAAAATTTAACTGTGGGTGAAAAGTTCGATGCACACATTTTTTAAGCATGCAAAATAATAGGGAAAGGTGAAAAATTATATTTTTAAATAAAAAGGAAATAATTTTTCTGAAGTATTAACCTGCGAGTACGATGGTTTGTAGCAGGTGGTGCGGGAGGCTGAAGCGATGCTAACGGCCACCACGTGAAGGTGCTGTGCGACGGAGCGAAGTACGAGTTGGTAGCAAATGCGTGGAAGAATACGACAGCAGTAGGGTATATTTTTCGGACGAGTATCGTGTAATTGTGCGCAGAAGTAGTTCAAACCTGTTTTATTCATTTTTGAGAAAGATATGTGCAGAATGTCGTTATTAGTGGTTTCACAGTGTCTCCGAATGGAAAGAAATTAAGGAATGTAAAATAATTTATGTACGACAGAAGTTTTGAGGAAGACGTTTTGGTTCCGGTTGAACCCAAAGTTTTAGTTTTGGTTTGGAAGATGTGCACAGGTAGGTGATTTCTTCAAGCACTTCATTTGCAGTTCTGCTGTTATTCAGTACATCGTAGCTCACATTTTTTTCCTCGTGACATGGATATTTTTCAAAATAAGCAATTTTCTTCAATTCATATATCGCACTATGGCAGGGAGACAGCTTCTTGTATTGTGGTGGATAATGAAATTTTAAGCCCTGACGAAATCCGAAATGACTGACGATTTTGTACTTCCGCTTTCTCAAAATTACCCTTAAAAAAAACAAAAACTTACAATGCTGCACAAATTCAACCTCTTTCTTTCTGCATATGCCTACAAGACTTTTCGATGACTACGTACTGCTAAACCGCTTCCTTCTTAATTCTTCCGCCCGTTACTTGCCCTTCTCAACGAAGCTTCCATTCACCGGACTCCACCTTGATGCCGTTGCCGCTCTCTCGTCCTATGCCTATACCGCACGTACTCTTCCAAACCATCGCACTCTCAGGTAAATACTTTGGAAAACTTATTTCCTTTTATCTAAAAATACTATATTTTTGCACCTTTTCGCATTATTTTGCATGCTTAAAATATTGTATGTCACACTTTTCCCACACAGTTACATTTTTCCGACGAAATAATTTAGACGCTAAAGTACACATTTACCAAACTTTCTATTTCGGATCAGGGAATCATATGCGAAAGAATGAAAAAATTTCACGTCTGCTTTAAAAACAATTACAAAACATGAACAAACTATATTGTGTAGCATATGAGTATAAAATGGTTCGCTCTCCTGGCAAGAAGGTACTTGCTTGGACTTGTAGTCATCCGCACGTGAATTGCACGGCGAAGCGAATCTTCCTTTCAACAAAGCAAATCTTCACATCGTTGCCGTAGTGATGTGTTAGGCCTACCACAGCGTCGCACTCGCAAGTCAATATTACAAGTTTCCGACAAAATAATTTAGGACGCTAATCTACACATTTACCGAATAATCTGCCAATGATGAAGATTGGAGTGCCATTTCAGGTGGATTCAGTAGTTTTAAAGAGTTTGTAGAAATCAATGAAAATGCATTATTGGGGAATTGAGGGATATTCAAGAAATAGCCAATGAAATTCAGGATGATGATGAAGAGACATAACAAAGAATTAACAAAAGATCCCCAGACTGTCACGAAAGCAGTGTAGAAGCTTTGGAAACACTGTCACTACATACAACTCACCGATACATCTAATTGCCACACATTCCTGTTTAAACAAACTTGAAAAAGCTGTTTTCAATGAGAGGCAACAGCAGAAACAGTCTTCAATTTTACATAACTTTAAAAAGCCATAAATATAAAAAAGGTATGTAATTAAAATTTTGAGATCAAGTAATTTACATTTTTGAGTAATCTAAGCTTTAAAGTGTTAAATTTAACTAAGTAAATTCAATCATTGATATTTTTCTTATTTTGCATGTTATTCTCATGTTAATTACTTTTTAAACTTAATTTTGGCTGGAATTACACTAACTTTTACTTATGCTGCGCTCTTATTTATGCGTGCTTTGGTTTGCGCTGACATATATGTGAAATATTACTGTATACATGTGATGATGAGGTGATTATAGATATAATTAAAAAATATATATTTTTTGGCTCTTCTGGTTTCCAATTAAATTTATGTAATTTATGTGTTGAGTGGTAAAAAAGCTGTTTTCAATGAGAGGCATATGGGGTTTGTATATATGCAGATTTCCATTGTTTGCTTCTTCCTGCTGAAAACTAAGCTAGGGATGCCTATGAGTTAACTGAATATACCATAGTCACAAAATGATTGATAGTTATATACTAAGGAATGCGAGTGAAATGGTATTCCTAAAAGCAATCAAAACCATGTAGCAGTCAGGGAGAATCACAAATGTGTTTCCTGAACGAAAATGTGACATTTCATCACATGAAACTTTTTTCCCGCCTCTAAATTGAGGCCACTGGTTCTAGGGAAGGAGAAAGCCAAAGCTGTTATGTTATGTAAAAAACAGGTTTCTTTTTTAAAGGTTTTAACGGCTAATGTGAGGAACTAAATGGGATATAAGCAGTCCCCGTCCCTAATTTAAGAGTCACTGGTTTCAGGGAAGAGAAAACGCCAGTGCTGTAAGACAAACACAACATCCATGTCATACCGGGATTCAAACCCGGACCCACTTGGACAATCATAAGATGGTGCTTAGACCACTGCACCACCAGGGTGGCAAAACTAATGCCTCATATGGGACTCAAACCATATGTTAAATTGTGACTGCTAGCCAAAAACCTTGATGTACAACCAACTCTGATACCAGAACGGCTTGAACATCCTCTAGACCAATAGTTCTCAAAGTGGGTTTCACTAAAATAATAGGGGGGGGGCATATGCGGATTTGTTAGCAACCATACCGAGTCACATAGTGAACCAATTTTCAAAACAAAAATTAATCTGAATTTATGGCTAGTGCTGGTAGGATGTGTGGTGAAGTTTAGCATATTTAGCTGAAATTTCTAAAAAATGAACTAATGGAACTTCTCATTACAGGGTGAAAACAATCTGTTCAATGTTGAAAAAACAAAACACAAGCAATGACCAAAAAACTTTATGAGAAAACCAAATTACAGGGAACAGCTCTGACCAATTTTCATAACTGAATTCATTATCATCAGAAAATGAGCAAACAATTGGAAACTTGATGTTAAACAGCTAATAATCGTCCATCTCTGCACTCTCCAAACATTTACAAGGCAGTATTTCCCATTCCCACTGAATGAACTAGTTACTCATTCACATACAATGCAGAAATGTGTAATCTTCTATTGCCAAATAAAAAACTTATGAGACATCTTTTAACTCTGGTTGGTTTGAAAAGCATTTGTTCTTTGAAATCACTGACTAGTTTTTTTTTTGTTGGAGGTTTAACGACCACCGTGAGCAACTCAATGGGCTATAAGCCGTCGCCCGTCCCTAATTTAGGGTCACTGGTTCCAGGGAAGGGAGAGAGCCAGTGCCGTAAGACAAACACAACATCCATGTCGGACCGGGATTCGAACCTGGACCCCTTACGAACGAATGATCAGAGGCCAGCGCCTTAGACCACTGCGCCACCGGGGCGGCGACTAGTTTTTGGATTCCAATGGAAAAAGAATTTCCAACATTGTCGAGTACTGCCTTAAGTATTTGTTGCCTTTTACAACTACATATTTATGTGAAACCAGTGTTTTATCCTTAACCACCATAAAAACTAAATATTGAAATAAGCTGGATGTTGAAGATAACTTGTTTGTACATAAGCAAGAAAACTCAAAATATTGATGAACTTTGCAAGAGTAAATGAGCTCATACATCTTACTGATACTAAACAAATGACTTGACCAGTTTTATTTGATTTTTTTAGCCATTTGTGCAATTTCTGTGACATCAGTGTATGTAATTTTAGCAAATATACCTGTGTATTTGTATTTTTTATATATTTTATACCCACATAAACACACTGGAATAAACTTTTCATTAAAGAATATGCCTGTACATATCTGTACTCCATAGCTAATCTTTGTATTCATTGGTGCAAATATAATACTTCACAAGTTCTTAAGTACATGAGCAAATGAAAAGGAGTCTTAAAAAAAACCCAAAGTATTGTTCAGCCAGTTTGTGCTTTAGAAATAATTCTGTCTAAATTCAGGAGTTGAACACTATACCGTAAAAAAAAAAAAAAAGCACAAAACGATAAGACAATATTTATGCGTGTTATATTGCAAAATGGAATTCATTTCAGACTACAAACATACGAAGAATGCTGCCCTACGTAATTCCCAAATCAGCATGTACAGATCGAATTTATTTGACATCCTAGTCAACGCTAGGTGTATATACCTGGCGATAAAGACTTGCACAGAAAGTAAAGCACTGTATCATATTGATGGTAAAACATATGGATGTGAGAGTTATGCCCCTACCCCAGTCAAATGAAATCTTAGCTACTACATAGATTTTCCTGTGTGACAATGCTTCAGCCACACTCGTTTGGTGGTGAAACTTTTAAAATTATATATATATATATATATATATATATATATATAAGTTTGAATAATCTGAGCCTGGTATCTTCTCGATAGTTGGATAACGAGTCGTGCAGCTCTGTCAGAGGAACTTTCAACTTCTACCACTTTATCCTTCAGTTTCTTGTTTATTATAAATCCAACACCACTAGTTCTGCCAGTATCTGTCCCACGATAATAGAAGAGATGTCCACTTTTCAGTTCAATGAGATCTTCTCCTTTTCTCAGATTATTCAAACTTATGCACCCACCACAAGTCATCCTGAAGAAGAAATTGAAGAATTTTATGAGGAAATTCGTCATCTAAATAATAAAGGTAAGCAGCACTTGAAGATAATTATGGGAGATTTCAATGCAAAAATAGGGCACCGGCAACAGAATGAAACTTCAGTAGGTAAATTCGGTCACGGCAACAGAAACCAGCGTGGAAATACTCTCGTTGAGTTTGCAGAGGCAGAAGGATTTTTCATCTTGAATTCCTTTTTCAAGAAAAAGCCACACAGGAAATGGACATGGAGACATCCAATTGGGACGACAAGTGAAATTGATTTTATTATGTGTAACAAAAAAATTCGTCATCGAAGACTGCAGTGTGCTAAACAAGTTCAACACAGGTAGTGACCATAGATTGGTGAGATGTAAGATGCACCTCAACACTAAACTGGAACGTGGCAAGCTCATAAGACAAACAAAATCTATTGACATAACCAACCTTAAAAAACACCATAATACTTTCAAGTTGGAACTGAAGAACAGATTCTCTGCTTTAGAAGGCCTAACATCGGAAGAAGTGGATATTTCTGAAGTTAACAGAAAAGTAACCAAAGCTCTTATGGAAACAGCAACAAAATTAGCTGGGTCTAAGAACAAGTTGCATGTAAACAAATTATCAGGAAAAACCAAAAGGTTGATGCAAAAAAGAAGAGAGATGAGGACAACTAAAGAAGATGTGACTTCCAAAGTGGAATATATAGAGCTATGCAAGACAGCACGAAAAAGTATCACTGAAGACGTAAGGAAATTCAACTGTGAGCTAGTGAGGAAAGCAATTGAAAACAACCAAAGCCTAAAGATAGCAAAGGGACATCTCAGTAAGGGAAGAAAACAGATTATGGCTCTGAGAAAAGAAGATGGTTCTATAACAAGAAATAGAGGCGAAATTTTGACAAGAGTGAAAGATTTCTACTCCAAACTATATGAAAGGGATGATACATGTACTCCAGACATCATGAAAGGTACCAGAGTTCTTCCAGTCCTCCCAGCAGAAGTTGCTCATGCAATCAAGAACATGAAGCGGGGGAAAGCTCCAGGAGAAGATGGAATTACTATAGACATCATACAAGAAGCAAGTGGAGAAATTGAAACAGTACTCGCCCAAATTTTCACTCGATGCCTTAATGAAGGGAAGATTCCTGAGGATTGGAACAATGCTACAATGATCCTGCTACATAAAAAGGTGACATTGAGGATCTCAGGAACTACAGACCTATCAGCCTCCTATCAGTGGTTTATAAAATCTTCACTAAAGTTCTTTCACACCGCTTGAAGGTAACACTGGACATGGCTCAACCGAGAGAACAAGCTGGATTCAGGAGTGGCTACAGCACAATAGATCATATCCACGTACTGAGAGAACTAATTGAAAGAGCGAGGGAATATGAACTTCCATTGTGCATGGCTTTTATCGATTATGAAAAAGCCTTTGATTCTGTGAAACCATCAGCAGTTACCACGGCTCTGAAATCCTGCGGTATTGAAGATGCATACATTAATATTATTAATAACATCTATGAAAATGCAAGTGCAAAGATTCGGCTGTTCGAAAATACAACACACATAAAAATTGGAAAGGGAGTGAGACAAGGTGACACCATATCTCCGAAGCTCTTTAATGCCACATTGGAAAATGTCTTTCAATCACTGAACTGGGAAAACAAAGGGATAAAGATTAATGGAGATTATCTAACCCACCTTCGTTTTGCTGATGACGTAGTCATTTTTGCAACTACCCCATCAGAGCTGCAGAGTATGATCCAGGAACTTGCTGACAAGAGTAAAGAAGTGGGATTAAAAATGAACTTTCAGAAGACAAAAGTGATGTTCAATGCTTTTACAAGAAATGAAGATTTATCGATTGATGGAGAAAAACTGGAGATAACAGATACGTATGTTTATCTTGGACAGCAGATATCAAGTGAGGGTCACATTGATGAAGAAATTAATCGGCGTACAAAACTTGCCTGGAGAGCTTTTGGAAGAAACAGCATAATTTTCAAGAGCAATATGCCATTATGTCTTAAAAGAAAAGTGTTTGATCAATGCATCCTTCCAGTGCTTACGTATGGTGCAGAGACGTGGACCTTAACTAAAAGAGACATACAAAGGCTGCAGACAACTCAAAGAAGCATGGAGAGGTGCATGCTTGGTATAACCAGGAGAGATAAGAAGAGGAACTCGTGGATCCGAAAAATGACGAGAGTGGAAGACATCATGATCAGAGTTAAATCCCTGAAATGGCAATGGGCTGGACATACTGCCAGAAGGAAAGACCATAGATGGACAGCCGCAATTTTAGATTGGATTCCAAGGGACAGGAAAGGTTCAGAAAAAGACCACATGGGAGATGGGTGGATGAAATTCGTAAATATGCGGGAGTGACATGGAGGAGACTGGCACAAGACAGACCGTTGTGGAGGAAACTTGGGGAGACCTTCGTCCAGCAGTGGATTGATAATGGTTGACAATGATGATGATGATGATATATATATATATATATATATATATATATATATATATATATATATATATATATATATATATACACGTACACAGTTCGTGAGCTTAATATCAAACAAAAATGTGTGTAATTGATTTCGTTACTTTTACATATCATAATAAACTTAATTTTAAAAAATGTCTACTCACATGTTTTCATGGCGTCTTTCTTTCACATGTTCGTCGCTTCGTGTTCGTCAGTTAGGGATGGGCGATATTTATCAATATCTCGAAATATCGATATTTTTTGTCCGATATTTCGATATATAGTATTGATATCCAAGTTACGATATATCAGAAAAGCACTATATGGGTGCGATATTCAATATATCAGCCCATGGCTGATGTGATTTAATTTGTGGAATGAAATCTGTGTTCTTTCCTCTGGCATGTCACGAAAATTATGTTGCTTGAGGACTATCAAACTGCGATCTCATTATCGAGATTCACATGATATTATGTCACCTTCCGATTTCTAGAACTTTACAAGGAAAAATATCTGTTGTGTTGAAAACCTCGATGGTTGAAAATTTTAACTATTAGTTGACAGTAGGCACCCAGAAAACAAATTTGACGAACGGTTGATAGCAGATTGTTCTTTTGCCTATGAGTATTATGTTTGAAGTAAACTGGCACTTTGACCAAAATTAAATACATACCAATGACACACAATTTGAAGTGAAGCATTTTTTTTTGTTTTTTTTGTTAGTGATAAAGTATGTAGATCTTAACAGCTATGTAAGGAAATGCAAAACAGCTTTTCGAGAGTTTTCTTGATGTCTTACAAGTTATGTAGTATAAAGTTTGTTGTAATTCAGGCTATGTATATATCAGACGTAATTTTTTTTATCATCCTTTGACAATTATCTTGTTAATACATAGTGAAACTTCCTGAAGTAATTATATAATCTGGTAAAAATATATGAGCATAACAACTTTCGTCTTGATCTGCTGATTTCTCCCACACTTACAGCATGTTATTTCCTCTGATTGTCCATTCGTTTCTTTGTTATCTAGGAGAGACAGGCTTTCATTCATTAATTAGTAAATATATACTTGATAACAGAAAAGTGTTTGATCAATGCATCCTTCCAGTGCTTACGTATGGTGCAGAGACGTGGACCTTAACTAAAAGAGACATACAAAGGCTGCAGACAACTCAAAGCAGCATGGAGAGGTGCATGCTTGGTGTAACCAGGAGAGATAAGAAGAGGAACTCGTGGATCCGAAAAATGACGAGAGTGGAAGCCATCATGATCAGAGTTAAATCCCTGAAATGGCAATGGGCTGGACATACTGCCAGAAGGACAGACCATCGATGGACAGCCGAAATTTTAGATTGGATTCCAAGGGACAGGAAAAGACCCAGAAAAAGACCACATGGGAGATGGGTGGATGAAATTCGTAAATATGCGGGAGTGACATGGAGGAGACTGGCACAAGACAGACCGTTGTGGAGGAAACTTGGGGAGACCTTCGTCCAGCAGTGGATTGATAATGGTTGACAATGATGATGATGATGATGATGATATACTTGATGAATTTGGATTATGATATTTTTTTTATGTTTTTCATACATTAATTAGTATGGCTTTCATTAATTAATTAGTAAATATATATACTTGATTAATTTGGATTACGATATTTTTTATGTTTTTATTTTTATAATCATATTTTAATGGAGGACTAATAATCGTTAGCATTTTTTTAAATATCTTTCTGGAAAAATAATTGCTTTCTATGAAAAGGCCATTACAAATTATTCGTACTCTAATTACTGTTTTTAACAAAAATGTCACTTGTAAACATATTATAAGCACTTTAATTTTTTTGCTTATGCCATGGGAACTATTTTTGCTTACACCATAGAAGTAATTATATCTGTATACTCCATTAACATTGTGTTCTGTCTTAAACGATAAAAAAAATAGCAAACATTGTTCACACCTTCTGAAAAATATAAATGTATACAAAATGCTCTAAAAATTACAATAACAAAGTTTTTTTAAAGATTTTTTTCCATAACATTTCCTTGCAAGCTAATATAATGTTAACTTTGACATTTGCATCCCAACAAAATAGTTATTCTTTCTATAATTCAGTTATTCCCACGTTAATTGATGGTTAAGATTCCAGTCTGCTGGGATTAATAAGTACTTTTGTTTTTTTGTCATTTATGCCATACTGAAGCTTCAACTTACCTTTTCTCGAAATGTTGGAAATACATATTTCTCGTAATCTCACATTGATGAAAAACTCATGAAAACATTCCTTTGCAACTGGGATTTTTGGAAACTTCTTAGCAGAAACCATATCCCTGCTCGTCGAGCAATGCCCACACATGAAACAAGAAAATCACCTTTTGGGTTTTGGAAAGTATATTCAGCATTTCTGCAGATTACAAGCTCACTTCTGTTGCATGATTTTTTTATTTATTTTTGCATCAAATTTTTCTGCTATATATTTTTTTATTTTAGGATCTGAAAAACAATATTTTATGTGTTTTTCATATCACTAAAAATACAGCTTGAGAGCTGCAATCTTGCATAAAAGATAGTTTTAAGCTATAAAATGTAATAATAAAGGACAAATAAAATTGCTCCCTTTTAGCAGGAGAAAGCAGCTCTTGAAAAAAAAAATTTCAGCTGATGTTTCTAAGAAATTATCTGAGAAAACTGGTAGGATATTTATTCCCCACATTCACTGCCAAGCTTGTGTATTATAATTAGTTATTACTTATTACCAAAACAATTTTTTAAGGTAAAGAATATTTTTATGTCTTAAGAGACACATATGGTTGAGTCGTCATTAGACTATGTAAATGCTATCTGTGGAGAGTAGTTACTCAATTATGTTTGCTCATGCTGATGAAACAATCCTGTTGGCAGAGAGCAAAAGTGAGTTGCAGCGTATGTTGTCCCACATGTATGAAGTTTGTATGAATTTCAAACTTAGTATATGAAAGGAAAAAACCCAAAGTTATGTTTTTGACAGATGAATTGTTAGTATTAAATCAAACAGATCAGTCTAAATGGCAAAGAGATTGACCAGGTAAATCAATTTACATATTTAGGAAGCATGTTTGACAGAGGAAACAAATTAGGTGGTGAAATTAGTAGGCTAGTAAATTCATCTTTGAAAGTCACAGCTGCTTCAGGAGGATTTTGAATAAATGATGAATGATAGGTTCTCAAAAAAGTCCCTAATAGTTGTGTGTGAAAAAGTACAGTAATTGTTCCTACTCTGATGTGGAGCAGTGAAGGTGGAGTACTGCAGATGAAACATAGGAGTGATTTGTGAGCTGTATAGATGTGTTACTTATGGGGGTGGGGGCAAGATATGTTTTGATCATGTGAGGAATGAAGATGTTTTGTAGATGAGTAGTGTGAAGCAAAATATTGTTTGTAAGGTGGGGACAAATATTCTTTGGTGGTTTGGAGAATGAGTGGTGAGATGATTACTAGGAGAATTTATTCTGCACAAGTGACAGGAAGAAAATGTAGAAGATCAAGGGAGGACCAGATTCAGGAATTCCTGCATGAGAAAAAGAGAATAAATGTGAAGTACAAATGGTCTTGTGTGTGATGGATGTCAGTGAAGCTCAAGTTGTGAGCTGAGATCACTGTAAATGCAGATGTTTGATACATCAAGAGTAAATAAAATGTATTGCCATCAGTTTTAAACTTTAATCCAGCAGATAAGCTCTCATCAAGAAACTAACCTATGATCTTAGAGAACAGCTTAGTGATATATATGCATGTAAAGAGAAAATCCCTCATCTACAGCAAGTTGAATATAACTAGAGGTGAGAAATCAGTACTTATTTTTGTGTTGTTTTGGTGTTAATAAGTGAAACATTAAATGTTATATCCCATTTGAGTTCAAAACTGTAAAAAATTTTTTTAAATCTGCTGACTTCCTTAATTTTAAGGATAGACTCCACCAATGCGCATTTAAAATGTAAAAAAAAAAAAATGATATGATATCGAAGATAGCTCCTCAGGCGTTTTAGACTTGATAAAGAATACTTAAGATATTTATTGTGTACAAGTTTTTAATGGAGATGAGAAATCCAAAGAAATGGACTGAGAACTGGAAAAAAATGCGTGAAGTGGTGTGTGTGTGTGTGTGTGTGTGTGTGTGTGTTGATCTCCATGAGCATCTAAAGTTGTTCCTGAATGTGTAGAAGCTCGATTCACCATAAGCAGACACATGTCCCTAATTTAGGGCGAGTGGTTCCAGGAAAGACAAGACAGGAACAACTTCTTTATGTATTTTACCACTTGGTAGGCACATTTTCCATGATTATTTAGATACTGAATAGTTTCCATGACATTTAATGAACATTTCATGACTGAATAGATTTTATTCATGACATTTAATAAATAGATTTCTTGACTGAATAGATTTCATGACATTTAATTGCTAAAACCTGGAAAGAGCGACATCTTTGTTTGTTCACTGACGCCACATATTTGGAGGATTTTCACATTTAATGAACAGTGCTTCTTATTTTGAAAATTTGACTGTTTTCTAGCAGTTTCTGAGGAAGAAGTAATCTTTTTTGTATGAGAATTTTCCTGATATTAATGCTGAATCAGTTGTAGCAGGTATAAAATCACATACAATTTTTGCAAACTTGAACAAATGTAAAACCGATGGGTGCAATGCAAGGTATTCATATAATCTTTAATGGTAGTCTAAGAACTCCTTCCTACAGCTAGTGTCAAACATTTGGCACAATGTATTGCCTTTTAATCAAACCAAGAACCCATATTTATGAGAGTACAAATGCAATTTTTACATTGCACATTTATTAGATTTTAGCAGCAAAAGAATTTTGAAAAAAGTAACTTTGTATACTGTAAAGAAACACTAGAGAAATCAAATGAGGAAGAGCCCTGCACATTAAAACTTTTCTGGACAACAGAATTTTGTTAATGCCATTCCGTTTAAGAATAACAGTTTTCACAAAAAAAAAAAAAAAAAATATATTCACAGTTATTATCAAGAGAGAAATAGACATAATGACAAAATGGATAACACTGGGCAAATTAGGGCCGAAACCTGTTAACAAGGTTTGTTGTATTTTCAGTTTGTTTTTTTTTTTGTTTTTTTTTTACAAAAAAAATTATATATGTATCTACAATGTATATGCACACTAACTTTGAAATAATATATTTTCATGTATGTGTGCAAACTTCTTCAAAATTGCATTAAAAAGCTCTAGCCATTTACCTCTCAACAATATTATGACTTTGCAGAACATTCTGCATTAGAAATTGCAATTATATGCTGTGATTACAGGCTAAGGGGTAATGTTTCAGACAGAAGTAACCCAGTGATTTTGTTTTAGGCATTTTACTCCGCTTTTGTACTTAAATAAACATTTCGAATAATGGAAAAACCTTAACATGTGTAGAATAATCAAATCAACGAGACTTATTTACCCAATTGCCTGTGGTTTACTGGTCTTCTATGTAGCAAAATATTTCTGCCACAAATTCCATTTCAAGTGTGTTTTTTATTCATGTATATTCTTTAAAAAGATGTTGAGTGTGCTTAACAGGAAAGTTGACATCTAATTTGTTTACTTTCAAATGATAACCAAAACCTTCAAATATCGTTGGTGACAGTTGATACTATCCACAGCCACAGCCCCCCCATTAGTGGAAGGGGAGTGCAGATGTTATATAAACACAAAAGTGCACAACACTTTTATGATTGCTTTTTGACTAATTTTGTCTCGCTGTATCAACAATCTTGCATAGGTAGCAATGTTAAGTACAGAGAATCATGATAACATGTTTTGGTAAAAAAAACAGTTTCTGCATTTATGTTCTGTAAATTTATGTGACAACTTCCTGCCCTTTGGCCACTTCCATCCCATCTGTGCTCTGCCCCTTCATTAAGAAATGCAACAAGGGGCATATATAGATTTTTTCTGAGGGCGTGCCGTGCCAATGAAATGAAAAAAAATTAAATCCACCAGGACAAAATAAAAGAATGAGAATAGAAAAAAAAAAAAAAAATTTAACGTAAATTAATGAATTTTTTTATTAAATTAAGCATTTTTGTTTCCAATGTAAGGCACATTTTAACAATAAATAAAACACATTTAAACACTTTTGGGGGGAGTGGGCATAAATATATGCCACCTAACATTACATAAATGTATAAAATATATAATATAAATACGCCCTTACATTACCATGGCTACGATGTAAACAACCCTGATGTTGGCTTTCCAGCTCAGCATACAAGATATATTTTTAGCGAATTTTTATGAATTATAAAAACGTAAAATGTTAATTCCGCTGTCGAAAATATTTATTTACGTAACAAAACAACGTAAAAGGGCGAAATAAAAGCACTAAGTTTTTAACGAGTTTTAAAGTCGTAAAACCCATGGCGTCGGTCTTGTAAAAACGTTAAATATCAATTCCGCTATCGGAAATAATTATTTACACAACAAAACGACTGAAATGGCAAAATAAACGCACTACGTTTATTTCCAAGTACAGCGACCGTCTTGTAAAAGGTACGAAGTTAGTAATATACATTACTTTTCTGAGATATCACTATTTTAATGGTATTAACAAAACTTGATTGCAGCTATATTTTCAAGCTGCAGGATAATTTAGTACTGGCTGAGATTTGTGCGAACAAGCCAACAGCCAATTAGTCCCAAGTTCCCAATAGCCAATACTTAACACAACATTGGATCGGATTCAGTAATAACCCAAATGCAGTATGCAGTGAATAAACCGAAATATCAGTCTTATTGAGATCAGAAGTATTGAAAAATATCGAAAAATCAATCCGATATATTGATCTTTAAATACAGATATTTTCGATTCAATATATCAGTCTCAGAAATATTTAAAGATATCATACTTTTGAAAATATCGTCCATCCCTTAGTCTTGGTAAAAAAACGAGTAGCCACCGTAAAATCACGTGACGACTCGCTGACCAATAGCAGAAAGCGACGCATGCCGCATTCCTTTTCTGTCATTATCGTTCATTGGCTAGCCCGTGCCTCTTAGCAACGCCCGTAAAATTACGGTTTGGAACAGTTGTCCTACATATCCATGCCCGTTAAAATACGGGCATCGCCCTGAAACTGCAGAAACGAGCCTTGATCGTAAAAATACACGGGCAACAAGACTTTTTTTACGGGAATTTTTAACAGTGTAGCAGCTCAGATTTTATGGCGATTCACTGAAAGTAATCACAATCGTTTCACGCATACATGCGATCACACACACGGTTTTGTATCGATAGGAATAAAAATCCGATTACTTATCGGACACCTCTCGTATTTCGCCTTACTGCGTTAAAATGGCGTAGTACTGAGAAATCCCACAATATTCTGATGATTATGAAGGCATGTACACTACTATTCAGTTTATCAGAAGAGTGTACACTTATATTTTATACATTATGCACTACTTTTTTGTGTAAATTACAACACCAAGAAAGAATCCCGCTATTTAAATGAAATTGTATCACAGATTCCTCATGTTACAGGAGACAACATTTGTAAGGCTATACAAGGCTTGAATGGAATACGGGATTACACCATACAACACCAATTTTGAAGATGACAATCCGTTTTTTGGTGTAAATATGACAAAGATGGTAAGTCAGATAATATCCGAAAACTTGAAAATTTCGTCGTCCTGGAGCAGGAATCGAACGCGCGTCTCCCAGATGGCGCCCAGGTATGCTACCCACTACACCACCCAGAACAACCAAGTCTCAAGTTTCCGATTAAGGCTCTACGAGACCCGCCATCTTGTATTGCTGCCTTCTCCTATTAACCAACGGGCAAGCGTATTTCACAAATTGCTCGGGCAATTTTGCACATTTTGGAACACCGTTTGTGGCTAACGCAAGATATATGATAAATAAAGAGTTCCCTGGTTTTGGAATTTTTATTGACCTTTCCCTTCATTTTCTATCTGCAGCGAAAGTCGTACCAAGGCGTCTTCCATAGTTTTATTAATTAATAAAAAATACTTAAATGGTCCAAAATGAAAATCTGAAACCAGGGAACTCTTTATTTATCATATATCTTGCGTTATCCACAAACGGTGCTCCAAAATGTGCAAAATTGCCCCAGCAATTTGTGAAATACGCTTGCCCGTTGGTTAATAAGAGAAGGCAGCAATACAAGATGGCGGGTCTCGTAGAGCCTTAATTTGAATATACCCATCACAGGATTCGCTAGTCAAAGCAACCAGCATTCATGTTTAGCGAATCTGGAGGTTAAGAATCCTATCCCGTCATTGCCCGGAGGAGCAGATAAAATGAATGGAATACGGGATTACACCATACAATACAAATTTTTGATTACAGTCCGTTTTTTGGTGTAAACATGACGAGGATAGTAAGTTAGATATTATCCGAAAACTTGAAAATTTCGTTGACCTGGAGCGGGAATCGAACCCGCGTCTCCCAGATAGCGCCCAGGTATGCTACCCACTACACCACGCAGAACGACCAATTCTCAAGTTTCCGATTAATTTGAATATAACTATCACAGGATTCGCTAGTCGAACCAACCGGCATTCATGTTTAGCGAATCTGGAGGTTAAGAATCCTATCCCGTGATTGCCCAGAGGAGGAGATAGATCATGAATGGAATACGGGATTACACCATATACAGTTTTTTGAAGATCACAATCCGTTTTTTAATGTAAATATGACAAGGATAGTAAGTCAGATAATATCCGAAAACTTGAAAATTTCGTCGTCCTGGAGCGGGAATCGGTTCGATTGCACCATACAATACAAACTCCCGGAGAGAGAATCGAATCCGCGTCTCCCAGGTAGAATACCCGGGCGCTATCTGGGAGACGCGGATTTGAATCCCTTTCCATAATTTCCCTCTGAAAAGGACGAAATTGTTAAAGCAATGGCTGTGCAAACTGAAACGCGGTGATTTCCATCCCAATGTTCGTTCTCCAATATGTTCTGCCCACTTTAATGAAAAAGATTTTGGATATTATGACAATGAATTTCAATCTCAAAAAAAAAAAGGGGGGGGGAGAAAACTGATGGCATATTTTGTAACGTGTACTCTAGATTCAGTTTCCTTTTGATTTTACTATCTCTTGTTATTTTATTTTCCTATGCAAATTATCTTCTCACTTAACGAGATGTTGTTTCTCCCGCTGAATGATATGTGGCAACGAGTGTAAGTCATGACGTGGTGGTGTGCAGTATATATATGCGCGCTCAACTATACCAAGGAAGCTTCGTTTTATGTGATAGGTTCTTCTTAATTATTGTTATGCGATTCTACGAAAGTACGGATATTCAGTAGTCGTGTGATTTGTTGAGTGTGTGTTTGATAATACCAGGAGCTCTCCAATAAAAGCTTTAAAGTGAGTACGTTTTCTCAGTTCATATTATTGTCAGACCTCTGTCTGGCCGTTAAGTCTCTTTCATTAAGTGTCTCCATTAAGTCCAGGGTATATTGTGTTTACCGCTCTAATAAGGAGCCTTCAAGGTACTAATGTACTAAAGCCGAAGTTATAGTACTGATATTCAAGATAATGAGGAACGCTGAGTAAAAAGAAGTTCCATATTCAATGAATTTATTGCACGTGCGAGTCTTACCTAAACAAACTCTAGCACTTTGAAGATTAGGTACACTTTAGCTACGTCAAGTAACCTTCCAATAACCCTAACGTGACTTAACGTAAGCTTTCCTGCACTACACGTCCAGCGGAGGACTTTATTCATTATAATTTGGATCAGTAAATGACGAGTTAGGTCCTACGTTCTTTCCCCGAAGAACGGAACAAACATATCTATAATTTTTTTTTATTTGATGTTACGCATTCATTTAATTTTTAAGAAGATTCCTTTGCGTGCGAATCCTAGTTTGTTTCCATATCACGCATTTCTTTGGGCTTCTAAATGTTTTGTTTTACAAAAAAAAGGTTCCCAAGTTTATGTTTTATGAAATCCTGTATTATAGAACTATTTTTAATATCATCACGTTGGAAAAACGGGTATTTAGCTAGTGAATTTATATAATTATTCTGAATTATGAATTATTGATAAGTAACGCTTAATTATTAAATGATTATCCTAGATTAGCAATTTATTTCGCTTTCGGTATGAAACTACTTGAGTCTCCCCCCGCTTCATATTTTTTTTTAATTCTACGCCCCAGTTCAAATAATTTCAGCAACCCAGAAACGTTACTTTCATGATTTCTAACCTGTGTCTTCATCCAGATTTTAGCTTCCTCATATTCGTGGAATTCGGTCGATAACTTGGAGGTACCGGCACTAGGGTGAAATAAGTGAGTGGGGAGAAATAGAGGGAGGCGCGGGGTTGTAAAGTAATCCAATGCCCATATCCCCTCTACGAAGCTGTACAGCGGCAGACTTCGCTCCCTCCATCTTTACTTCCCATCTTACGTAGGTAAACACTCTGTTCCTTCTCTCTCTCCTTCCTGAAGATCAACACGCGCTTGGAGAATGACCTGGACGCTGCTGAAGAAGAGGAGGAGGAGGGGGATGGGGGGGGCAGATTGCCTTTGCCGGGTTGTCCTCCCCATTTACCAGCTCCCCTATCTTTCGACCTTTCTTGTAATATCTTCCACGGGGGAAACTTCGCTTCCCCTCATTTCCTGGTGAGCTGTGCAACCGGTGAATTGATTGTGTTAGATCCCTTCTGCCTGCATGTCGCCCTGTTGGAGGCAATTCAAAGCTACGTATACGCAAACCAATGAAACGTGGGAATCAGGGGATAAAGGAAGGAAATGCCCTCATCAAAGCAGAAATTTTCCAGAGAAGCGGATCGCTCGCATTTCTGCTCAGAAATAATTAATACTTGCTCCTCGCAGCTCCGACTGTATCTCCTAAAAACTTTGCACCTTCGTGTATTTTAATTCCGCATTCTGAATTTTGATTCCATTATTTTCAGGTTAACGTAAACAAGACTTGAAATCGCAAAAGTGCAATTGGCATCAACATAGCAAACGAAATTGGGTATTTTGATCATGATACCTTATATTTTTATGTATTTTTGTTGAATGCCAACTTCTCGAAAACAAGAATAACCCGAATGGTCATCAGGGACGTCGCTAGACATCAAAATCAAGATGGGCGACTGGTGAGCGAGCATAATTTTTGGTGGGGCAAACTTCATAACAACTTTTTTTTACGAAATATTGAAAGAACAGATTTTTAATGCTTTTTTTTTTCTTTTAATTGAAGGTTAACACGTTCGTTGCCGCCGTACTATATCAGCGGCAAGCACGCGCTACTGGTATGAAATCCGTGCAAATCTCCCACGATGCCACAAAGCGTCACGTTGCACCACGATTGAGCTTTTATGCGTTTGGACTAACCAGCCGTGTGTTCGCATCTCATAGCTTTGGATGACTTGGCAATTCTAAAATACGAGAACATTTATCCATAATTGATATTCGTAAATATAATTCTGCCAGCAATAAAATATTATTCCGATACTGAAGTAGACATTGATATTCGTAATTATAATTCTGCCAGCAATAAAATATTATTCCGATACTGAAGTAGACATTTACTGGATACATATTTCGAACATTGTTGCATACAAAACAAGAGAAATAATACTTACAAACGCCAACGAATTCCATAAATAGTGCCATGATGCATAACTGGATAAATACAAAATCTATACATTTTGATTTGGGTAGGGTAAAAAATCCCACACACACACAAACATGCAGTTCGACTTGGAACATACTTTTCTTTAGCAAAATAGGAAGACAAAATATTTATCTCTTATCTACGATGATATAATTCGAAGCACGGCTGAAAGCACAGTGCAGGATTTTCTGGGCACTGGGCTCAGTAATAGAGAGTGTCCCTGCGAATCCCTTTGGCAGGGCACATTTTTCATCGTCTCCTCAAAAAAACGTTCCTTTTCGTTTTTGTTTTTTGCTTTGTTTTACTGGAAGATAGCCACATACTTTTAATAATTTAGATATCTTTGCTCGGGAAGTTGATGGCTCTTGATTCAAAAGTTGACGTACAATGGATAGCCTAAAATCGGAGTGGCTTATCTTCTTCCCTGAGAGTTTATTATACAAGTTGTGGGAAGTGATTACAAGCATATGAAACATATGTATTCCTAACTTCTTGTACCATCTTATGGTTTTCCTTTCACAAGGATAGTACGCTAGCATTCGATCTTGACCATCTACCCCTGACATAAATTTATTATAGTTGATAACAGCCTTTGTTTTTTCTTTTATCTGTCCCCTTATAATGAATTAGCTTTATTTTCTTTCCGCTAAGCTAATTAATATGAATGATTCTCTTCCTACCAGCTAGCTAATGATATACTTGTACTAAGCTTCAAAATAGTGAATTCAAAAGGGTTGTTGTTACTAGTTAATTACGAACGTAAACAAGTCTTAACGCTGGTTATTTATGGTAATAAATAAATGTTATAAACCTAACAGCCAGACAGAGGTCTGACAAAAACTATGAATTGAGAAAGACTAACTTACGGTAACTTCTTTATTATAAGACTCTTGGTCAACTAAAGCACACACACAACTTGTTTTACAATAATGAAGAATCTCTCCTCATAACAACACAATCTCTCCTCGTATTACAAACGCTTTCCGTAAACAACAACGCTCTCTCATAACAACAACAAAAGCTCTCTCTAAGTCTCAATGAACGCGCCTATATACTAGCTACCACCACGTCATGACTTACACTCATTGCCAGATCTCATTCAGCGGGTGAAATAATATTTCGTTCAGTAGGAAGATAGTAAAGTAAAATAACATAGTAAAATAAAATAACCAGAGATAGTAAAATCAAAAGGAAAGTGAATATAGAGTATACGTTACACCCTTTTATTTACAGTTTGAACTAAATCGTCCTCAAACTCCGTGGTAATGAAGAGAACATCCATTTTATCTTTCCATTTGCACACTGCAACAGCATTGGAATGTAGGTATTCCCGTTCCCCCTTCAAAAGTTTAGCTTTTGTGACATCCTTAGGAAGATCTCTTCGGTCTGCACGGAGAGTTCCAGTGCAATAAGTGACATTGTTCGGCTACTGCAATGCAAGATTGTAACTATTATAAAAATTATCCATATAAATCGCATGACCAACATTTAGCTTCCCTTCCATCAATTTTACAACTACATTAGCAGCATGACCCCCCAGGAAGTCCAGTTGCCCTGTGTAAACCAAAGCTTTTAGAATCATACCATTTGGTTCCGTTAGCATATAAAGTTTCACCCCATATTTACGACGTTTCCCTTTCATGTACTGTTTGAATATCAAACACCTCTCCATAAAACCATTGATTAATCAATCGTTAGTTCTTTTCCAGGGTAGTATATGCTATCTATGGCATTGTTAAATAAATCCAGTAAAGGTATTCTTTTTGCAAAAGCGGTTGGTTGTAATCGCTTCGCCAGGTTGAGGATTTCTTGCATAATGAAGGCACCGCATGATCAGAAGGAAACGATTCCTGCTCACATTTGAAGAAAAGCAGTCCATTTTGAATAATGGATCTGTTTTTTAGTAATCTTGGAGATGGGGCATTTGTACAATGCTCATATGAAACAGAAGGCCAGAAAAACTTTCATTTCATCTACCTACACATCCTTCCATTTATTTATTCGTAGACCTTCAGTAACTCCCGAGATAAATACTTCTACAGCATATGCATTACCAATAGATCGTAAAATTCCTCATTTGCAAAAAGATTAGAAAAATCGATTGGTTCAGTACCTTTAATTAATTTTCAGCCCAGGTACACCAGTAAACGGAATCCTTCTCATGATGTCGGGACCATCACACCAATATGTAGCCAAAATCCGTTGAAGCGGCGTATGAGAAAGAACGCGGCATTCTTCATTCTCACTTTTACTGCCGGTTGTACTACAACTAGTAAAATAATACGTTTCTGTACTTGATGACAGGTTATCGGCATAATCTCCTATTTTTATGGAAGAATGTGTCCGCCGAGAAACTTTCGGTTGAGAAGGACCGGCGATAGCGCGTCCGAATATGTCCATTGTTTCCGCAAAACTAAGTATTGAAGTGAATATGGGTTTCTTTGAAATCACTTTAGCCTCCTCAATAAGCCTTCCTGTGACGTATAAACTTTAAGAAGCAAATACTTTTTATTGCCACTCAAGCATTTATTTATTGATAGTTTCCTTCACCGCAAAACCAGTGATGTTCAAAAGAAAATAAACATTGCAGTGAAACGCGCGCGCTGTGTTAAGTCTATGGGAAGTCAACTTACTTTCCCTTCCCTAGACCGTGTGGAAAAAATCCGCTATCAGAAAACCGCGGTCACTTTTAGACAGTTGGAGACTCATTTTCAGTGCCAGTAACAAAATACACTGCTGGCCACCCAAAATGCAACACCAAGAAGGACACGAGATAGCAAAGCCAGACTTACTGGACACATAACAACAGATACAAAGATGAAACGATTGAGCTTACAAGCCCGTGCGACTTGCGGAACACGCAGACATCAATAGTTCCTGTGGCCCCCATGGCTGGCAATAACGGCCGCTACACGCCGCAGGCATCGAACGAAAGAGGCTTTGGATGTGGGCTTGGGGTATGTCGGTTCAGGCTGCTTCCACACGTTGCCACAGGTCATCAGGCGTAGCCGCGGGTGGTGCTTGCCGGGCCACTCGGTTGCCGATCAGAGACCAGACGTGTTCGATGGGCGACATATCGGGAGAACAGGTGGGCCACGGCAGCAGTGACACCTGGTGGGCCGTGAAGAATTGTTCTATGATGCGCACCACGTGCGGGGCGCGCATTGTCCTGTTGAAACGTGGCCGCTGGCAAGTCCTGCAGGTAAGGGATGACTACAGGCTCCAAAACGTCGGAGATGGTGTGGTGGCTGTTGAGTGTACCGACGATGCGTAGCAGAGGGATGCGGGTGTCATATCCAATTGCGCCCCAAACCATAACGCCAGGCGACGGACCGGTATGGCAATGCATAATGCAGGCGTCATACAGTCTCTCGCCGCGGTGCCGCCACACGCGGATCCGACCATCGTGGTGTTGCAGGCAGAAGCGGGATTCGTCGGAGAAGATAATGTCATGCCATTCCGTAGTCCAGGTGCGGCGTTCAACGGCCCAGTGCCACCGCACTCGCCGGTGGTGTAACGTCAATGGTAATCGGAGCAATGGGCACCGTGCGACAAGTCCCCGCTCCTGCCGATGACGTCGAACGGTACGTGCTGACACAGGTTGTTGCGCAACACACCCTAATTCCTGCGCTAACGTTCGTGATGTGGCGGTGCGAGCCGTCAATGCCCGCCGCACAACATGCCGGTCCTCTCGTTAGGTGGTGTGCCGCGGCTGCGGCAATCGCTGACGTCGGTCCATCCGTCCTTCTTGCACCAACCGAATCCATAGTCGCCTCACTGTGGCTGGATGTCGTCCCACACGGGCGCCGATGTCTCGGTACGATTAACCGCTGTCGCGATAAGCCACTATTCGACCTCTGTCGAACTCCGAAACGTGCTGGAATGACTGCTGTATTCTGCGACGAAGCATCAGGAAGCTTCCCACGCACAGGTCCGGCAGCACAATAAACTTCCACTACTTACACCCCGCCTTTTGTGCACCCTTCCTATAGTGCTTCTCGGTGGCGTGCCGGGCGCACATGATTTGAATATGCCCTGCAATGCTAATCGTTTGCATGTCCTCTCGCGGGCGACGCATGCTGCGAATTTCAGGCCAGTTGGATGCTTCTTTCTTGGTGTTGCATTTTGGGTGGCCAGCAGTGTATTGGCTTCCTATAACTTCGGTACTCTGTTCAAGTGCCCTAGGTTTTAGGAAGCAAAACAGGAAGCCGTGATTACGACGCCGTTCGGCGTCGCGCGGCAGTGAAAGTGTGAAGGTTAAACAACCACCGTGAGCAACTCAATGGGCTATAAGTAGTCGCCTGTCCTTAATGTAAGGTCACCGGTTCCAGGGAAGGGGGAGAGCCCGTGCCGTAAAACAAACACAAGATCCATGCCTCACCGGGATTCGAACCCAGACTCTTCTCTCTCGAATGATCAGAAGCCAACGCTTAGACCACTGCGTCACAGGGGCGGTTTCAATGCTTTTCACTACCGGCTACAAAATAATTCATGCAATTACGACCCCCTCCACCTGGACACACATGCATACATGGACCTGACTAGTTACGCCACGGGTGTAAAATACATGTGTTGGTGGAATGTCGCCTTCAAATTTTTGCTTGCTCTGGATCCATTGTCTTAAATTTCTTTTCAAAATTTTCCATAGTACTGTATTTGAACAATTTATTTTAAAGAAAATGTAGTTTTTGTTCATCTAAATCAAATTTTAATGTTGTGCCCCGCAAACATAATACCTTTCCCCCTCCTTAACTTCATTCCTTCCAGCCAGCGACTTTGCCTTGCATTCCTCTCAAACAAAGCAGTCGTCAGCTACTTTCCCGCTTTCACTGGCTGTCTTAGGACGCTAGTGTAGGTTTCGACTCAGCTTTTCGTGTTGGAATCCCCTATTTTGTAAAGAAAACAAACAGAGCAAGTAGTAGTGACCCCCTCAGTGAATTGCTATTCACTCTCCTCATTAGCGCCCCCTGGCCATACAAATATGAAAAAGAGGCTGAAACTAAGGAATTGGAACAGTGGAGAACAACTGAATGTTCATGGCTCTGCAATACTATTTTGATAACCTTTTTTGGGAGACGTAAACAACGCACTTCCTACGCAGTGCTGCCTTAACACTTTTGGGGGCCCTGGGCCGTCATATTTTTCGGGGCCCCTGATTTTATATATACAGAACATACACTATTACGTTTAAAAAGTTCCGCAACTTTTTGAATATTTGCCAAATATATTCACATTTTGTTGCTTAGCAAATTAATGTACAAGAAAATGGGTGCTGAAAGATACGTTTCATCCCCATTCTACAAATTGTTCAACGAAAGTTAAATTAAAACAAAAGAAAGAAATAAACCAACCAGCAGACAATATGGCGCACTGGACAGAAATGTCGATATGGGGCCCCCATCATTGTTATTCGTTTAAACAGCGACGATTGAAAGAATTTATGTATAAGTAGCCCAGGTGGGCAAACCCCTGTGATAAGCATACGTGCACTTCTTCGTGTGGACAACACAAACGACTGTTTAAAAGGAAAAAAAATGATTTCGAAAAAATGCGATTTGTACGTGGCACTCATGGCTCAAGCCTCACCCATACTCGGGATCAGGAGGGAGGTCGGCTCTCTTTGTTTCTTATTTTGTCACAAGAGATTCACCCCAACTCTTAATTTTCCTCCTGCTTCCTCGGGAAATCGAAGCTACGAACAAGGCTTAAAGAAACAAGTTAGTAAAACCATGCAATGTATTGATTATGATACGCTTTCCAACATACCAGAAATCATTACTCAAGTTATGAGGATAATGGCTGTGGAATAAATCTTGCTCCTGTGTCCTGACCTTTGACCTCATTTCTATGATATTAAAGAGAATTGGTTCAATATACCTCCGGAATAACATACTAAAGTTTTGCCTCAATAGAGGCACTTATAAGCAGTAGTGTAAGCTACAAGCATCTGTAAATATTTTTTTTTGTCATACATCATTTGAGATGATTTATTCAAGCACATCTCCTGTATCTTTCTTCTAATAAATACTGTGTGAAAACTTTTAGTCAAGTTATGAGGATCATGACTGTGAAATAAATCTCGCTCCTGTGCCCTGACCTGTGACCCCATTTCGATTATATTCAACAGAACCGGTTCAGCATACCTCCGGAACAACGTACTAAAGTTTTGTCGCAATAGAAGAAGTTTTAGTTAGGTTATGAGGATCATGGCTGTGGAATAAATCTCGCTCCTGTGTCTTAACCTTTGACCCCATTTGGATGATATTAAACAGAAACGTTTTAGTACATCTCCGGAACAACATGATAAAGTTTTGTCGTAATCGAAGCATTTTTACGTAAGTTATGACGCATAAGAGGAATGGAATGCATCCCGCTCCTAGGTCCTTACCTTTGACCCCATTTCGCCCATTTTCGATAGGTTTCGTCCGAAGGTGGTCCCCTACCACATACTGAAATTTCATCGAAACCGAACCATTTTTACGCGGGTTATCGTGCAGACGGACGGACGGACAGACAAACGGACGAAGCTGGAGCATACACGCTTCTGCAACCTGCGGTTGGAAAGCGTAAAAAAGACAGAAGAACTTCCAACTTTTTGGATTGATGTTTCTTCTTTTCTTTAAATTAAAAAAAAAAACCTGCTGGTGAGTGGTCAATGAGTTTGAATTTGTGTAAACCCCATAAGACTCTTGGGGCGTTGGAGGCCCTGGTTCAGGTGGGGGCCCTGGGCACCGGGCCCGTTGGCCCACTCTTTAAGACGCCCATGTTCCTAGGGGAAAAGACATAGGGTTACATGAAATAAAACACAAGACTTATTACTTGGCAAAGTGCAGACTATATTTCAAAGTTAAATGTATTGAAAAATGGCACGCTGTGAACTGGGTGGGCTCGCGCACTCCCTTGGCGACGTCCCTGATGATCATATCAAGGGCGTAAATGCAAATTCTGTGGGGAGTAAAAATAAAAATTCACAAGGCATCAGTTGAACTCAAATGATAGTTGCATGATACAGAGAGTGAGTCAAAAGTTTTGCAATACTTGGATCACTTTATGCAGTGGCTTCCCTAAAAAACTGCGGAAAAGGGGGGGGGGGGCGCAAAAACATTTTGGAAGCCCTTTTGCGAAAATTATTAGCTTTTAATTACTGAAATTTTTAAATTCCATGTTATTAACTATATTTCATGAGCTTTTAAATAATTCAAATTCTTTTGAACCTATAGGTATTTTTCGGAAAACCAAATTTTTTGCATTCTATTGTGTGTAACACAAATGTGCGCATTGTAATTGAAATGATTGCCCTGATTTTATACAAATACAAAGTACTACAAAACATTTACGGGCGCCGTGGTCTAAGCGCTGGCTTATAACCATTCATCCGTGAAAGGGTCCGGGTTCGAATCCCGGTGAGGCATGGATGTTGTGTTTGTCTTACGGCCCTGGCTCTCTCCCTTCTCTAGAACCAGTGGCCCTAAATTAGGAATGGGCGACTGCTTATAAGTCCATCGAGTTGCTTACGGTTGTCGTTAAATCTTCAATAAAAAAAAAAAAAACATTTACGTCAAAGGTAACATATGCAAATTTTATTCTTTTTTTACGGAATTAAGGTTATCTTCTTTGATCCATTACGAGAACACACATAGCACACATAACTGCCGTTGCTGGGAAATTATTCGCGCAAGGGTCGCAATGGGCCTAAGAGCGCCATGCCAAATGGAAACATGACGAGAAACGATGTAAATGGCCGACAATCAGACAACGGACTACACAAAACGAAAAATACCACTCGACACACGTGACTGGCATATGACAGTGCGTAAGGGCCTTTCCCGATTCATGCGAAAATATCGAACATAAGTAAGTAACAATTAAGAATTGTGGGACGAAAAAGCAAATCTTATTAAATTATTTAATGTTGAATATTAAAAAGGAATTTATCATCCTGCCACAATATTTTGTACGTAGTAAAAAGTCTCCCGCAAAGAACATCTTTTAGTTCATTATATTCTGAAGGATGCGTAGTTATGTGCAAACGATTGTAATACATAAAACCTTATCCTCATTGGTATAAAAACGTGATTCACTGAACACATTGCTATGGCTGTGAAAAAAGGCCTCATGTCATCTCCAGTAGTTGCTTTTCCGTCATCCAGTTTTTATGAACTGAAACCTGGAAAATTATTTCTAAATATTTTACTTTTCTTACTGAAAATAAAAGAGTGCTTTTCTTTTTAATACTTCTTTTAAAGCTGCCGTCAAAATTCTCCGCTATTTCCTTAACCAGCTTCATACGAAATTTCCGGCAAAAATTTTGTAAAATATTTTTGCTGAGGCCTAGCCATACCCCCCCCCCGGCTATCTGTACGTCCCTGACTTTGTCTTCATACGTACCATTACGACAAAAGCTGACTAGCATTCAAAGTATAGGCCTTCGTGTTGCACCGTCTATAGCCATCTCTCTGCCAGTTCTTTGATTCCGCGGCGTGAGTTCTTGTCATTCGACGCGAAGAACTCCTTTACACCAGCTGCCTCCTCCTTCTGGTTGTTGAAGTGCCAACCGCGAAGGAAGTGGGCTACGGACCGGAACAAATAATAATCAGACGTGGCAAGATCCAACTATATGCTGGATGTGGCATTAATTCGATGCCCTCAAGTTCCTGAATTTGTGCAAAACAGCAACCCACTGATGTTAAATCCCTCAAGTTCCAGAATTTGTGCAAAACAGCAGCCCACTGATGTTAAATCCTCAAGTTCCTGAATTTGTGCTAAGCAGCAACCCACTGGTGTTAAATCCCTCAAGTTCCTGAATTTGTGCAAAACAGCAACCCACTGATGTTAAATCCCTCAAGTTCCTGAATTTGTGCAAAACAGCAACCCACTGGTGTTAAATCCCTCAAGTTCCTGAATTTGTGCAAAACAGCAACCCACGGATGTTAAATCCCTCAAGTTCCTGAATTTGTGCAAAACAGCAACCCACCGATGTTAAATCACTCAAGTTCCTGGAGTTTTGCCCGGGTCGTTCGCGCGGTGTGAGGCCGAGCGTTGTCCTGCTGTAAGAGAGCGCGCTTTCTGTTCACTACTGCCGGATACTTCTCCCCCAAAACGGCATACATCCACTCCAGCTGTTCAGAGTAGAGGTAAACGTTGATGGTCCGACAGTCTGGAACAAATTCGCAATGGATTATCCCATCGAAATTCCATCAGACGCAGAGCATCACCTTGTTCTCGAAGCTCCAACGTTTGGCAAAGAGTTCTGGAAGCTGACCCTGGCTCAACCACTGCCGTTGTGTGTTAGGATTACGGAAATAGACCCACTTTTCATCGCACGTAAAAATTCTCTTGATGAAACGTACATCGCGCGGGTTTTCTAGGAGTTCATGCACACTTCCAATCGGCGGTTTTCTTCAGCTGGCGTCTGTTCGTGAGGGACAATGCGGTAACTCCTGTGGACCTTACCGAGGTCCTGAAGGTGACGAACCACGGTGGTCTGTGATATGCGCAGCTCGCCGGATAATCTCCTAGTGCTGGTTATCGGATTTGCCTCTACGGCCTGGCGCACGACCTCCGAATCCAAGGTTCGCGGCCTAGCTAACCTTGGCTGATCGTCGAGGTTTCTGTCACCTGAGCAAAATTTCTTGAATCATCTGGTTGCGGTATTATGGTCCACGTGGGAAAACCTCCTGCCTTTCATACTGAAGCAAGTTATTCCATGAAGGTGATGTGATGTGATTGGAGGTTTAACGACCACCGTGAGCAACTCAATGGGCTATAAGAAGTCTACCGTCCCTAATTTATGGTCACTGGTTCCAGGGAAGGGAGAGAGCCAGTGCCGTAAGACAAACACAACATCCATGCCTTCCGGGGTTCGAACCCAGACCCAACTAGGGCGAATGTTCATAAGCCATCGCTTAGACCACTGCGCCACCGGGGCGGCCCATTAAGGTGGCTTTTGGTATGTTGCAAAGTTCTTCCTTATAATCAGCGCAGTATAAGAAGTGCACTGATAATGCATAGTGCTTTATATCTGTGCTCTTACAATCAGGATAACGTCCTGGATAATAGCACCATGTGAATACAAAATGGATTAGTATTTGTGCGATACACTACTCCAATGAGAATGATACGTTATTTCCTACAAATTCTGTAAATGTGTATTTTATTTCTTTTTTGCACGGACCAGTGGAGCAAAAGTATTAGGTGCTTGAATTAATTTCCGCTGTTTTTTTGCCACACAAACACCTGTGTGTTGCCACAGAACGGTACATGATAGTCTATTCAAAGAAGTGTCCGTTGGCAGCTACGAACCTTTCCCACCGTTGGGGTAACAAATGGATTCCGCGGTAGACAATTGCAGGTTCTTTCGAGGCGAGCCATTTCTAGATATCCGCGACAGAAAGGAAGTGCTGCTTGACAGACCATGTTGTAGCGACCGGAACAAATGGAAGTCCGAGGGAGCAATGTTCGTGGAATATGGCGGGTGGTGTAAGACGTCCCAGCCAAGTGCCTCCAAGAGTTTCTTCAAGGATTTGGCGACATGAGATCTAGCGTTGACGTGGAGAAAAATAACCTTGTCATGTGGGATCCCGTTTCCGAGCTTCTGGATCATTTCCATTGCCTTTGAACGTTTGCTAACCGTTAACTCGTCGACCCGTAGTGTTTCAGACAATTCGTGGAGCGTCTGACATGAATCCTCGTCCAATAAGGCCTCCAATGCGCCATCTTCGAACATTTTTCGGCTGTCCATGGCGCACTTTGTCCTTCACGCCATATTTGTTGGCTTTGAAGCGTCGGAACCACTCTATGCATGTTGTTTTCGATAGGGCATGTTCCCCATAGTCCCTGCACTAGCAAACGATGACTTTTCGCTGCAGATTTCTTGAGATTAAAGCAGAAGAGTAATGCTTCCCGCAAATGCTCCTTATTTGGTACGAAACTGGACATCGTGAATGCGTTACAAACTGGTGTTCTGTGCCCTCCGATCGCGTGTCACACACTGCTTCGCCCAGACTACGGACGGTACTTGCGTGCGCCAGGGAGGTCACGTGTGGCCCAGGTCACAGCGCACCACTGCTGCGCTCTATTTGGGCAACAGCGGGAATTAATTCAAGCACCAAATAGATTCTTCTCTTTGAGAAATGCAAGGAATGGTCTATGAAGTAAAATGTAGTTGTTGACTATCATACATAGGTGAAACAAGTCGCACCCTAGAAACTCGAATAGCAGAACATAAAGCAGCTATAAAACTTTGCGCAAGCAAGACAGGTTTAGATACGCATGTTAGAGTCACAACATGGACTGGAATTCTCTTAAAATAATGTTTCCAAAGCAATTTTCAAAAAAGAAACCTAAAAGACTCTCTCTATATATAGAGAGTTATGAAACAACAACAAAGAAATATCGAACTTATTGTTTGATATTCCTTTGTTGTTGTTTCATATCTCTATAATTCGCTAATTCCTTCAGTCTGCTGCATATTGCGTAACCGAGATATTAGCTTTGTAATTTTGTAGTTTCGCTGCATTGCATTTCAGTTATAATTCTTTTGACTTCAGTAACAGTCTTAAAATTTTCTCGTGTTTTTAAATATTTATTATATATATATATATATATATGACACTAACAGACCTATCAGCCTCCTATCAGTGGTTTATAAAATCTTCACTAAAGTTCTTTCACACCGCTTGAAGGTAACACTGGACATGGCTCAACCGAGAGAACAAGCTGGATTCAGGAGTGGCTACAGCACAATAGATCATATCCACGTACTGAGAGAACTAATTGAAAGAGCGAGGGAATATGAACTTCCATTGTGCATGGCTTTTATCGATTATGAAAAAGCCTTTGATTCGGTGAAACCATCAGCAGTTGCAATGGCTCTGAAATCCTGCGGTATTGAAGATGCATACATTAATATTATTAATAACATCTATGAAAATGCAAGTGCAAAGATTCGGCTGTTTGAAAATACAACACACATAAAAATTGGAAAAGGAGTGAGACAAGGTGACACCATATCTCCGAAGCTCTTTAATGCCACATTGGAAAATGTCTTTCAATCACTGAACTGGGAAAACAAAGGGATAAAGATTAATGGAGATTATCTAGCCCACCTTCGTTTTGCTGATGACATAGTCATTTTTGCAACTACCCCATCAGAGCTACAGAGTATGATCCAGGAACTTGCTGACAAGAGTAAAGAAGTGGGATTAAAAATGAACTTTCAGAAGACAAAAGTGATGTACAATGCTTTTACAAGAAATGAAGATTTATCGATTGATGGAGAAAAGCTGGAGATAACAGACACGTACGTTTATCTTGGACAGCAGATATCAAGTGAGGGTCACATTGGTGAAGAAATTAATCGGCGTACAAAACTTGCCTGGAGAGCTTTTGGAAGAGGCAGCATAATTTTCAAGAGCAATATGCCATTATGTCTTAAAAGAAAAGTGTTTGATCAATGCATCCTTCCAGTGCTTACGTATGGTGCAGAGACGTGGACGTTAGCTAAAAGAGACATACAAAGACTGCAGACAACTCAAAGCAGCATGGAGAGGTGCATGCTTGGTGTAACCAGGAGAGATAAGAAGAGGAACACGTGGATCCGAAAAATGACAAGAGTGGAAGACATCATGATCAGAGTTAAATCCCTGAAATGGCAATGGGCTGGACATACTGCCAGAAGAACAGACCATCGATGGACAGCCGAAATTTTAGATTGGATTCCAAGGGACAGGAAAAGACCCAGAAGAAGACCAAATGGAAGATGGGTGGATGAAATTCGAAAGTATGCGGGAGTGACATGGAGGAGACTGGCACAAGACAGACCGTTGTGGAGGAAACTTGGGGAGACCTTCGTCCAGCAGTGGATTGATAATGGTTGACAATGATGATGATGATATGACACTAATCTGTTCTTTGAAATTCAGAGATTAGCTCCAAAAAGAAATACAAACTACGAGATAATTTTTACTTACTGCTGCCGTATCAAACTTCTCCATTTACAGAGATCTTGACATACAACTCGGGCTTCACTGACATCCATCACACGCTATACACAAGATCTTCTATACTTCATGCTCATAATCTTTTTCTCATGCAGGCAATCCTGAATCTGATCCTCCCATGACTTCCTTGGCCTTCCTCTGCCTTTCCTTCCTGCCATTTTCTTAGTAAATATTTTCTTAGTAAGCATCTCATCACTCATTCTTTCAACATGGCCAAACCACCAAAGCATATTAGTCTCCACATTGCTAACAATATTTTGTTTCACATTACACAACTGCAACACATCTTCATTCCTCACATGATCAGAGCGTGTCTTACCACAAACCACTCGTAAGTAAAGCATCTCCCCAGCACACAAACGACTGGTATGTCTTTTCTGCAGTACCCAGGTTTCACTGTCGTACATCAGAGTAGGAACAATTGCACTTTCATACACAGTCAGTCGGGATTTGCTCGAGAACCCATCATTCCTGTGAAAATCTTCCAAAGCAGCCATGACTTTCAATGAAGTATTCACTCGCCTACTAATTTCACCATCCAATTTTTTGTTCTCTCTGTGAAACATGCCTCATAAATACACAAACTCACTCGCCTGGTCAATCACTATGCCATTTAGACTTACATTGCATTCAGTGCTACCAGTTCCTCTCTCAAAAACCATTACTTTGGTTTTTCCCTTATTCATACTCAGTTTGAATTTCATGCAAACTTCGTACACTCTGCAATTCTTATATCATTCCACATAGAATCACTTGACAACTTGACTTCTCTTGATAGGGCAGTGGTTATTTTACCGTCCTTTGTATTCCTTTCGTCATCTGATTGTTGTGCGAAAGCTTGGAAACTTTGATTTATAATCTATGCCAAGAAATTCGGATTACTAGCAGAGTTATACTATTGGGTTGTCGGAAAAGTCATGACTTATTTTGGCACCCGATGGCGATTGGGCGGTTTGGGAAGTACTAGAAGCATGTGCAGCTCTGTTATCGCTGTAGCATTCGACAGGTGCCAGTTCTAGCTGCAGTCTAAAAGGAATAGTGAGCGATTTGGTTGATTTGCGGAGATTTGACATCAAGTTGAAGATGGAAGACCAAACTGCATTTTCGCCATAATTTACTGTTTTACTTCCGTAAACAGAAGAACGCGCGTCAAGCATGTGAAAAGTTGCGTAAAGTGTACGGTGATAATGCTCTACAAGAACGTCAGTGCCAGTGGTGGTTCGTAAAATTCCGTGCTGGTGATTTGGACCTCAACGATGTCCCACCGAGGTTGATGACGACCAAATCAAAGTATTGATCGAGTCAAACCCACTTTACACGACACCAGAGATTGCATACACGTTGCACATCCATCATTCAAGCGTTTACGACCACCTGAAGAAGCTGGGATACGTAAGCAAGTTCGATGTGTGGGTTCCTCATGAACTCAAAGAAGCTCAATTGACGGTGCGTATAAACATCTGCAATGTGCTCATTAAACGTGAGGAAAACGATCCTTTTTTGAAGCGACTGATAACTGGGGACGAAAAGTGGATTGTGTACAACAATGTGCTGCGCAAACGGTCTTGGTTCGGACGTGCTGCTTCGCCTCAAACGACATCCGAAGCAAACATTCATCAGCGGAAGGTTCTGGTTTCAGTGTGGTGGGATTTTAAAGGTGTCATGTTTTCCGAGCTCCTACCACGGAACCAAACAATCAATTCGAATGTGTGCTCTCGACAATTGGACAGTTTGAACGAATCCATCATCCAGAAACGTCCAGAGCTCGTTCATCGTAAAGGTGTTGTGTTCCATCCCGACAACGCGAGACCACACACAAGTTTGATCACCTGCCAAAAATTATTGGAGCTTGGGTGGGATGTGTTGCCATACTCAGCATACTCGCCTGACTTTGCGTCGTCAGACTTCCACTTGTTTCGCTCTCTTCAACAGTCCTTGCGTAGTATAACGTTCAATTCAGATGAGGCTGTAAATCAGCACCTTGTACAGTTTTTCGCCACGAAAGACAGGTCCTTCTATGAACGATGCATTCTGCAGCTCACTGAAAGATGGCAAACGGTTATCGAACAAAACGGGCATTATATAATTGATTGATCTTTGTTCTTTCTAACAATAAATGACCTTTGCAAAACGTGGCTAAAATACGTCATGACTTTTCCGACAACCCAATATTTTATTGAAAGCCTTTAATGAATAGCCATTTCATTGCAGAAAGTTTGCTTATTTCAGCAGGAAAACCACTTATCTTAAACGAACTGACAGCATTCCTGAACGTTACTTATGAACTGTTTTTCAGAATGACTTGTTGGTGGTTGTAATGTCTCAAAGAAAAGGAATTCAAAATTTATTAGACTTTCGGATTCTTTTCTGGCTAATAATTTTGAAACTATGTAAAATGCAGGAACCTAAAGTACAAATTTTTGCAGTTGCACTTTCAGTCATTGTCAGGGAAGACAGAAAAAAATGTGCGCATTAACAGTTTCAAAACTTTTATCTTGAAAGAGACCCAAAAAACAGAAAAAAAAAAAAAAAAAGAACTAAAGATAACAAAAATAATTGCACGAAAAAATAAAGATGCTGCTAATGACACTTTGGGATAATTACCCCAATTCTCCATCCATTATCTGCTGGCAGCCGAAAGGCGTATTTTCCAATCACTGATAATGGATGGAGAAGCGAAGACGAGGACGAAGACTTGGAAGCAGGGATTGTAAGAGGAGAGTGACACTGAGAGAGGTAGGGAGAGGAAATGGATGTAATTTCAGAGGCTGTTAGCAGAGACGCCATATTCTCGGAACCAGAGTGTAGCGTTTTGATCCGCGCTGTAATCACGGCACTTTACCCTTTACAATTTAACAGGGTTCCATCTGCGAACGAAATTCAAAGGATGCTTTAGCAGCTCTTGGGCTACGGCAATCTTCATTATAAGCACTTCAAATTTCACTCCGGGATTTTCTACCAAAAAAATTAAAAAATTCCTTGCGTAAAGCAGATCACGAAAAAAAAAAAAAACTGATGGCCGAAGCTATCTTGACCCGGGTTTCATTTTTCTTCTCGAAAACCGAATAAATTAATAGTTTGTTGAAAAAATTGCAGCACGAAATACGGATTTTTCTTCCTTTTTTTTTGTTTTTTGTTTGTTTCATTTTATTGCCGTTGTTATCTAGGAGCGTTGACTTTAAAATCGGAAAGGAAAAACGATCTTGAAGCACTTGATGTATCAATAGATAGTATATACAAAGTATATCTAAGAAGATAATTCAAATGTAATACTTCTGTTATAACTGATGGTAAAAATCACCTTCGAATCTCCTTAGTTCGGCCCCTTGCTGAACGAAGGCCTCCTTTATTGCTTTGTCTCTGATATTGGCTGCTGTCTCTTACTGTATTTCTCTTCATCTTACCCTACAATCTCCGTCTGAGTTTTTTTGTAGTGCCTTAATTCAGAATTCCAAGTTGCAGAATTGTTGCATTCAACCGCTGCACGAAAGCCTCCCCATTTCTCTCTAGCTGTCTCTGTTTGGCTTTTGATCTACTTTCCGTCCTGCACTTCTCTTTATCATCCATCTATCTATGTCTCCTCTTTCTCGGTGTCTTAGTTTACGATTTCTTTTTTAAATTGTGTTGCATTCGTCTGCTGAACGAAGGCCTCCCCTTTTCTCGTTAGATGCTTCTGTGTTTTGTCTTGAACTGCATTCCCTTCCTTCACTTCTCTGTACCGCATCTACCTATCTATGTCTGAGTTTTCCTCTTTTTCGGTGTCTTAGTTTAGGATTTCATTTTTTCAGTTGTGTTGCATTCGTCTGCTGAACGAAGGCCTCCCCTTTTCTCGTTAGATGCTTCTGTGTTTTGTCTTGAACTGCATTCCCTTCCTTCACTTCTCTGTACCGCACCTACCTATCTATGTCTGAGTTTTCCTCTTTTTCGGTGTCTTAGTTTAGGATTTCATTTTTTCAGTTGTGTTGCATTCGTCTGCTGAACGAAGGCCTCCCCTTTTCTCGTTAGATGCTTCTGTGTTTTGTCTTGAACTGCATTCCCTTCCTTCACTTCTCTGTACCGCATCTACCTATCTATGTCTGAGTTTTCCTCTTTTTCGGTGTCTTAGTTCATGCATGATTCCATTTTTCAACTGTTGCATTCATCTGCTGGATGAAGGCCTTCCCCTTTTCTCCTTAATTGCTTCTGTGTTTTGCTTTATCTGCATTCCCTTCCTTCACTTCTCTTTATCACATCTACCTATCTATGTCTGAGTTTTCCTCTTTTCCGGTATCTTCGTTCAGGATTTCATTTTTCAATTCTGTTTCATTCATCTACTGGACGAAGGCCCCTCCATTTCTCCGCAGTCGTCTCTGTGTGTGGCTCTTGATCTACATTCCTTTGCAATCGCATCCACCTATGAATGTATGAGTAATTTTTTTTTCCCCGCTGTCTTAGTTCAGGATCTCATTTTTCAATTCTGTTGCATTCTTCTGCTGGACGAAGGCCTCCCCATTTCTCGTTAGTTGCTTCTGTGTTTTGTCTTGATCTGTATTTTCGTCCTTCACTTCTCTTTATCGCATCTATCTATATATTCTGAGTTTTCCTCTTTTCCGGTCATGGTTTAGGATTCCATATTACAATTCTTTTTCATTCAACTGCTGCACGAAGGCCTCCCAATTTCTCTCTAGTTGTCTCTATGTTTGACTCTTGGTCTACATTCCTTCCTGCACTTTTCTTTATCTCATCCACCTATCTATGTGTTAGTTTTCCTCTTTCCTGGTGTCTTAGTTCAGGATTCCATATTGCAATTCTGTTGCATTTAACTGTTGGACGAAGGCCTACCCATTTATCTCTAGTTGTCTCTGTATTTGGCTCTTGGTCTACATTCCTTCCTGCACTTTTCTTTATCTCATCCACGTATCTCTGTTAGTTTTCCTTTTTTCCGGTGTCTTAGTTCAGGATTCCATATTGCAATTCTGTTGCATTTAACTGTTGGACGAAGGCCTACCCATTTCTCTCTAGTTGTCTCTGTATTTGGCTCTTGATCTACATTGCCTTCCTACGTCTAAAACTCCGATTTCAAAAATTCTTCTTGCATCCGATACAGCTCGTGGTGAAAGAAGCCTGTATCCTAATTTCTAATTTTTGGTAAAACTGGTTTTGCCATCTGAGGGCGTAAACTTTAATTTTCGCTTCTGATGTATTTGCAGCAAAATCTGAGCTTCTAAAATCTCGATTCAAAAAATTCGTTCGTGGACCGATACCACTCACGTCGGCAAATCTTTTTGGAATTTTTTCTTCTTACAATAATGCATGGTTTCTCCGCCAGGGGGCGTAGATGTACATTTTATTTTTGTCAATATCTCTGCTTCGAAGAGTCCGATTTGGAAAATTCCTTCGTTGTCTGATAGCGTTTTCGGTGCAAAATATTTTCCTGCAATTTCAAAATTTTCAAGTAATTCATAGACTTTGCGCTAGGAAGCGTAAAGGTAAATTGCGTTTCTCCCGATATCTCTGCTTCTAAAACTCCGATTTTAAAAATTCTTCTTGCATCCGTTACAGCTCCTGATGAAAAAAGTCTGTATCGTAATTTATAATTTTTGGTAAAAATTGTTTTTGGCCACCTGGGAGCGTAAGTGTTAATTTCTGCATCTGGTGTATTTGCAGCAATGTCTGAGCTCTTGAAAACTCAATTGAAAAAATTATTTCGTCGCCGGATGCCGCTCACATCGAAAACCCTTTTGAGAATGCTTGCTTCTTAAAATAATGCATGGTTTTTCCGCCAGGGGACGTAGATGATTATCTTATTTTTGTCGATATCTCTGTTTCTAAGAGTACGGTTTGAAAATTTATTTCTTTGTTGGAGAGCGTTTCCGCTGAGAAATGTTTTTCATATAATTTGAAAGTTTTCTTAACGCAGAAGTCTGCCATCAGAGGACGTAAGTTCACCTTTCCGTTTAAAGCAATATCGGTGGGACTAAAAACCCGACTGAAGAACTTCTCTCTTCCGTCAGATGTTATCGTTTTGTATTCCGGTTCCATTCACATTGCATAGCTTTGATAAATTTAATTCGCGTCAGAACGGATTCAAAAGATGTGCTCATTAGAACCGAAAATTTGGTGTCATCTTTCTTATTTCATTCAAGATCCATGTCTCTGGTTGATAACTGAGAACTGGAAGGAGGCACTAATTGCATACTTTTCTTTTAAGTTATGCCAAAAATTGCGATGCTATGCATCTTTCTCCACTGCAGTAAAGTAAATCCTAACAAAACATTTTCGATGTAACGAAAATGAGTAGCGGAAGCAGTCAAAGCCATTGTTGAAATTTGAATTTTGAACGCAGTTCCATGAAATGACGCAACAATAGTTAATTTCATTATTATTCAACAATATATTTTACTAAATAATCGCCGAACATTATCTCATGACATTTTACATAAACGTAGCAATGTTTCATTGCAATCTGCGTAAATTACCTGAACCTCATGCTAAATGTGATAAAAGCCGATTACAAAAAATACGTTTTTGATGCTATGAAAACGGTGCGTTGTAGCGGAATTTCGCTTCATCTCGATCACTCCAAAGAGAGAGAGTGCGGTTATCTGCAGCGGCCCGACGCCATACTGAGAGACACTACTTATTGGCGTTAACTCCATAAATATTGCCAAAATCAGTATTAATGTTTAATTATTTATTGTTCTTGGTAACTTTTACCTTCCTCCCGAATAGCATTGCAATCCGACACTTTCTTCTGGGTGCAACTATTTTTTTGATGATGAGTGTATATACACTTTTCTTTTAATACATAATGTCACATCGCTCTTAAAAATTGTACTGCTTCTTCCAATAGCTCTCCATCTAAGTTTTATACGCCGATTAATGTCTTCATCAATGTGACCCTAAGATAAATGTAGATATTTCACCATCAATCGATAAATCTTCATTTCTTGTAAAAGCATTGTACATCACTTTTGTCTTCTGAAAGTTCATTTTTAATCCCACTTCTTTATGCTTGTCAGCAAGTTCCTGGATCATACTCTGCAGCTCTGAAGTGGTAGTTGCAAAAATGACTACGTCATTAGCGAAACGAAGTTGAGTTAAATAATCTCTATTAGTATTTATCCCTTTGTTTTCCCAGTTCAATGATTAAAAGACATTTTGCAATGTGGCATTAAAGAGTTTGGGAAATATGGTGTCACCTTGTCTCACTCCCTTTTCAATTTTTATTGGTGCTGTATCGTCAAATAGCCGAACCTTTACACTTGCATTTTCATAGATTTTATTAATAATACTAATGCATGCATTTTCAATACCACAGGATTTCAAGGACAGTTATATATAAGAAAAGATACCATATTTTACTGCGAAATGCAAATTTTGTGAAGTACGCAGAAATAGGATAGAAAAAAGTGTCTGGGTGGGGGAAAGAAAAAAAAAAACCCAAGTCCGGAGTCTTACGGGCAACCCCTCGGGAGATTGTAAAACGTGCAGCCTGTGTTTGGAAAAGGAATCACTACTTCATTTCGAAGATTTGTCTGTTCGCCTCGGAATGACGTAATTATGTGTATGTGTGTGTGTGGACATTTAATTGGGCGGCAAGCGAGAGCATGTGCCGAAATATTCACTGGGAGCACCGTTTCATTCTTCGCTCAAAGATTTATTAGATTAATCTGACCGCCTCTCTTTGTACGAACAGTGATGGGAGACAACAGAACCGTGAGGCCTGCTGATGACAAATCCCAGGATTTTATTAAGGGACGACTGCCTGAAACCTTGTTAGCAGATTATGTAAATCAGGCATAGCTGTAATGCAATTGTTATTTCAATCAGTTCTTTTTCCGCGACCACTGTTACCAAAGAGACGCTGTGTAAACATTTTTTCCCGCCATTCATGTTTTTCTTTCTATTCGAAATTTCCCTTTCTTTTACACTACGAAGAAACTGCAGGAAAATATATTCATCTTTCATGCCGTATTTTTTCTTGAATTTGAAAGCTTTCGTGAATCACCTTTTAGGCTTGACTCCTTGTTTTCTTGTCCCCATACTCGAATTGTGTTCCCCAAAATATATACTTTTATACAAAGAGGAAAAATTCTTTTTACGCAATTTCTGTTTCACATTCAAAGCTTTATTCAAGTGAAAAAACGATTTTTCATCTCAGGCGTAATGTGTGGGAGTATTCGTAAAATAAAATAACGAATTTTCCGAATTTTCTGAAACACATGTTCCATGAATAAAATTTGACGTTTCCTGATTTTTTATTTTACATACACTGAAATATAAGTTGTAATAAAAAAAATAAGATGAATGTTTTTACGTAAGGCAGAAATTTAATAGTTAAATTGGAAAAATTAATCCCCTTCAAAATAATCCACCTCGGCACACATACATTTGCTCCAGAGGTTCTGCTGTTATTATTCGAAATATCACTAAAGTCCTGTTTCGGAATGCCCTTTAAGACCCTCGTTATATTACCTTTGATGTCTTCTACAGAGTCAAAACGTTTATACCCACTAAAGTTCTGTTTCGGAATGCCCTTTGAGACCCGCGTTATATTACCTATGATGACTTCCACAAAGTCAAAACGTTTATACCCACTAAAGTCCAGTTTCCAAATGCCCTTTAAGACCCTCGTTATATTACCTTTCATGTCTTCCACAGAGTCCAAACATGTATCTTTCGTAAATGCCTTAAGTTTCAGGAACAGCCAAAAGTCTCTCGGCGAATAAAGAGCACCGGAATAAATTTTACAGCCAGAATTGGATGATTGGCAGTGCAATGTGACGTGGCGCGTTGTCGTGGTGAAGCATCCTTCTACTGGTCTTCTTCAGCGGCCTCTTGCGATGCAGTCCAGAGTTGAAAACGGGTCAAAAATTATATACCCGGACCCGACCCGGACAAATCTGCTTTGAACTCTAATATCTATATCTATATACACTATCTACCAACAAGTAATTGGACACACCTGCAATCGACGATATCTGCCGTCCTGATACACGTCATGGCCGCCGCCGTTAAATATCGTGTGGGAAACAACAACGCAACTAGTCACATGCAAGATGCCACGCAGTTCGGAGCTCTCTGATTTCGAGAAAGGTGCAATCGTCGGGTATCACAGAAATCGCAGATCCGTACGTGACATATCCAGCTAGTTGAAATACCCAAAATCGACAGGGACCTACGTGATTGGCAAGTGGAAGATGAGAGGTGACTGTCGGAATGTGCCCCGACCCGGCAGACCTACAAAACTGGGAGTTAGAGACCGACGGGTGCTGGCCAGAGAAATTCGGAAGAACCGCACCAAATCGATGGGCCACATCCGCGAGGAGTTTCAACAGACATCCGGGAGTGTTCTTTCGATGAATACCATCTGTAAAGAAGCCCGTCTGCTCGGTTATCATGGGCGTGCTGCCTCCCACAAGCCTTTGATCACCAAGTCCAATAGCGCTGTTCGGCTAAAATGGTGCAAAGAACGTCGACAGTGGACCGTTGAACAGTGGAAACAGGTTCTATGGAGCGGCGAATCAAGGTTCACCCTCTACCGTTCGGATGGCAGGGTCTGGGTTTGGCGTCTGCCTGGAGAACGCCTCCTGCCGGAATGTATTGTGCCAACTGTGAAGTTCGGCGGCGGTGGAATTATGCTATGGGGGTGTTTCTCCTGGTATGGCACGGAACCCTTGGTCGCAATTCCTGGTAGACTCAACGCCGAGACCTACTGCACCATTTTGGATGACCACGCGCTTCCTACGTTCTGGCAGTTTTACGGGGTGGACCCATGTTACTTTCAGGATGACAATGCCACCTGTCATGTTGTGAGGTTCACCATGGCTTGGTATGGTGACAATGGGGTTAATCGAATGGACTGGCCTGCGCAGAGCCCGGAGCTTAACCCTATCGAGTACCTCTGGGACGAGTTGGAGCGTCGACTTAAGGGGTGCCCCCACCGTACGAAATCGGTGAAGGAACAGACCTGTCTTCTCCAAGCCGAGTGGAAGAAAATACCGCTAGCCGTCGTACAACGCCTGGTTGAGAGTATGCCCCGGAGGATCGCGGCTGTAATCGCCGCTCGTGGAGGCTCCACCAACTATTGAAGGTGAATAAACTTCGTTTTCCTTTGCTATCACAGGTGTCCAATTACTTGTTGGTAGATAGTGCATAAGGGTTGCCCAAATGATAATAAGACTCGTGTAATAACGTCGTTGTATAATTACACAGAGCCGTGAATTTGCTCAGGTAGATAACGTGTCATGTCAGAAAGCAAGCTGTTATCATCGTCATGTGTCAGTGTGCTGTTTGGACGTGAGGAGGCAAGTTGACTACATGGGGTCGTGACATGGATTCGTCCAAACAGGCCCAGCGGGCAGTTATGCCATTTTTGATGGCAGAAGGTGTTAGTGGATCCGAAATGTATCGTCGTATGAAGGGTGTGTATTGGAATGAGTGTCTGTACAGCGTTCCGCTGGTAAAGTGAATTTCGTAAAGGACGTGTGAGCACGGAGGACATGCCGAGACCTGGGCAAGCACACGTGGCCATCACCATGGAATGGATTACTGCCGTGGACAACCTTGTGAAGAACAATCGCCGAATCACCACCCGCGAGCTAGCAGCAACATTGTTCGTGAGTAAGAGAACTGTTAACAACATTCTCCATCGCCAATTGGGATACAGCAAGGTTTGCGCACAATAGGTCCCCAAGCATCTCCAGGAAGAGCAGAAGACTCAGCAAATGGGTGCTTGCCTGGAGCATCTGCATCGTTGTCACTCAGAGGAGGAACAGTTTCTTTCCAAGATTGGACCCGCAGATGAAACTTGGTGCCACCACTTCGATCCGGCAACAAAATGGATGAGTATGGAATGGCGGCATCCCAACTTCCCACACGCAGAAAGAGCTCAGTCCTGCTTAAGAGCTGGGAAAGAGATGTTCACGGTTTTCTTCGATGAGAATGGCCCATTGCAATTGGATCGGCTGGACGCAGGCAGTACGGTCAAGGCAACCACATACTGCGATACGTTACGCAACCTTAAAACGGCCATCAAGCGTAAGCGACCCGGTATGTTGTCAAATGGGGTTATTCTGCTGCACGACAATGCCCGCTCGCATGTGGCGACAGTGTGCCAAGATTTGCTGCGAGCTTCCTCTTGGAGGTCCTCGACCATCCCCCCTATTGCACCGATCTGTTATCCTGCCACTACCACATCTTCGGGCCACTGAAAAAAACTCAAGGGCTGCCGCTTCGCTAACGGCGCTGAGGTCCGGGGACGCCGGTGAAGACTGGTTCCACACCGAACCACGGAGATTCTTCGCTCAGGGTATCCACAATCTCGTGCCGTGCTGGGGGCACTTGCTCGAACCAACAAGGCGACTATGTGTAGTGGGTATGTAGCCCATGTATCACTCTTACTTCCTGTATGTTCACATATTGCAACCTATAAACCCTGGGACACTTGCTTTAACCGACAATGCGACTATGTGTAGCGGGTATGTAGCCCATGTATCACTCTTACTTCTTTTTTTTTTTTTTTTTTTTTTTTTTTTTTTGATTGGAGGTTTAACGACCACCGTGAGCAACTCAATGGGCTATAAGCAGTCGCCCGTCCCTAATTTAGGGTCACTGGTTCCAGGGAAGGGAGAGAGCCAGTGCCGTAAGACAAACACAACATCCATGCCTCACCGGGATTCGAACCCGGACCCCTTTCGGACGAATGACCAGAGGCCAACGCCTTAGACCACTGCGCCACCGGGGCGGCTCACTCTTACTTCCTGTATGTTCACATATTCCAACCTGTAAACCCTGGGACACTTGCTTGAACCGACAAGGCGACTATGCGTAGCGGGTATGTAGCCCATGTATCACTCTTACTTCCTGTATGTTCACATATTCCAACCTATAAACCCTGGGACACTTGCTTGAACCGACAAGGCGACTATGTGTAGCGGGTATGTAGCCCATGTATCACTCTTACTTCCTGTATGTTCACATATTCCAACCTATAAACCCTGGGACACTTGCTTGAACCGACAAGGCGACTATGCGTAGCGGGTATGTAGCCCATGTATCACTCTTACTTCCTGTATGTTCACATATTCCAACCTATAAACCCTGGGACACTTGCTTGAACCGACAAGGCGACTATGTGTAGCGGGTATGTAGCCCATGTATTACTCTTACTTCCTGTATGTTGACATATTCCAACCTATAAACCCTGGGACACTTGCTTGAACCGACAAGGCGACTATGTGTAGCGGGTATGTAGCCCATGTATTACTCTTACTTCCTGTATGTTGACATATTCCAACCTATAAACCCTGGGACACTTGCTTGAACCGACAAGGCGACTATGTGCAGCGGGTATGTAGCCCATGTATTACTCTTACTTCCTGAATGTTCACATATTCCAACCTATAAACCCTTATGGGAAAAAACGACTCTCTCAGTTTCATTTGGGTGATACGCATACATACTGGGCATCAGAGGCGACTTTAGATCTTTTGGGGATCTAGGCGCTGAAGGATTCAGCCTCCCCCCCCCCCCCCTCCGCTCCCTTTCTTATTGCCTCAAAAGTTTCATTCATCAGATAAGCAAAAAAAAAAAAGTCAAGAAAAATTTTTTTAAAATAAAGTTTTTTAAATGCTATTCTTCTTGTTATTCGAACGTTGTGTAAGAAACAGTGCAATCACTTTGTCTGTGCACATCGAACTTTTTGTTTTCAGATATATTTCAAAAATTATTTTTGCAGCAGATAGGAAATCTAAGCCTATTAAGTTTGGCACTTTCAGTGGAGGATTTCCAACTAAGGATAAGGATTAAATGCATAAGATACGGTTTAAAAATGGAAAAATAGGAACCACAGATTTTCGAGTAAGAGTGTCATTGAAACTTTTACTGCTTTTTCAAAAGTTAGTTTTATGTCGATTTAAGGAATAGAAAAAGTGAGAATAGTTGATAGTTTTCAATATTAAACCAGGGGAGGAGAAACTAATAAGAAAATGTTGCAATACAATAGGAATTTTTTAACACTATTACATAAGAAAAATATAAATATTGGGACATTCTCGATTTTTTTTCCAGCCTAAATATTAATTATTTTGGTTTAGGGGGATTAGGGCTGAAGAAGAACTTGATTACCCTGCTCCAAAGGGAAAAGGCAATGAACAAAAACAGTTTGTACAAACACTCATCATTGCAACGCCGGGGGAAAGGAGGTTCGAACACAGACGTTTTCCTTTGGCTGGAAGAAGCATAAAAATAAATTATGCAACAGCAGACCAGTTAAGTATTAGCCTAACACAATAAAACTGCGTGAAGCGTGAATTCTTCTTTCACCTACCACTAAATGGAAGGCTAAATAATTTCAACTATTCCTTTCAAAACAAGGACATCGATAAGAACTCTTAAATTTGGAGTATCAACAACAGCAAGAAAAATATATGTTACTAATATGAGAAAGTAAAATATCGATTCACAATGCAAATAAAGTGGGGGAATGAATAATTAATACTGACATTTGACGTGGACTAGGAACATCAAACAGAGGTGAAACATCAAACAACGTGGAAAGAGCGATGACCTCTGTTTGATGATAAAGTGTCGCTTTAAGATATAGGATTTACTTATTTGTTGTTTGTATTTCAGTCCAAAACATTACTGACAATTCAATTATACGTTTTGATGGGCCCCTCAAACTCTGGGGCGCTAGGTGCGCGCTTAGTGGGCCTATATGGAAATCCGCCACTGCTAGGCATTCAAGAAGTCTCTTCTCAGTGGGTATCTTAGGTTATACGGAAATCAAACAAATGTACAGTATGATTTGAACGTATAACTTACTCACTTACGTAGAGGAAGATTGAAACTGTCCTCCTTCATTTGCAAGACAATCTAATTGTTTTACACTCGTTCTCAAACACATCTGCCAGTGTCAAAAAGTCCCTCCGCAGTAATATTAAGGCTGTTCCACCTCATTTTGATGGCGCTATAGTCAAAAGTTTTGAAAGTTTTGAATTAAGTAACTTGCTGTATTTTATGTTTAATTTCAGGTTTTGTTGTTTTCTTGATAACATATCAAGTTTCAAAATATGTTTTACAGCAGCACAAATTTTAACAAGCTTTTGATGAGTTGAAAGTTTTCTAAATGTGCACGTTGTTTTCATCATTGCCCATCAGAAGGAAGGACACCCTTCCTACTGAGGACGTTTTTCCTTTAATTTGCATAACAAAATATTTTTCAGTCCGCGGGAAGTATCGAGCACAATATTCCACAGTGCGCATTTTTCTTTGAATTTTTTTTTCTTTCTTTGCTTTTCAAAAATATAGTCGTCGCCAAAGGTCCCGCACCAGTGGACCGAAAGTCAATTTTTGATGTTTGAAGTCAACTTATACAGGGTAATGATAAAGTCAGGAATACATATTATACATCATTTTAAAGGAAATTTTGTGCTGAATTCAAATAATTTTACAGAATGTTATTACCAGTAAAATACAAATGTTATTACCAGAGGAAACACAACTCCAGTTCTGATAAAGCGTTCACGCCCTTCTAATCCACTATAGCTTTCTCCGACATCCGCTAGTGAAATATAAAAGGATGTAGAATGGTCTGCCGTCTTAGAACGCAGGTGCTTGTAGTCAGTTGACGAAAGTTTATGCAGAAATCTCTGTGATATTTGAATTTCGGAATGTCAAAGACTTGAAAATTGGTCCTGCCTCTTCAAACCAGGACAAAAATTATTACTTTGCGTGAACTGTGCGGGAAGCAGAAAAAGAACAGATCGACCAAGGCTGTGTACTGAACGTGATGATCGCATGTTGATTCGTAGTTCCTTAAACTCGAGGTTTAAAACAGCCACTGATTTAAGAAATGAGTGGGAGAATGAAGTAGGAATAATTTCATCTGCACGTACAGTTCGTCGTAAGATACAAGAAAATGGACTGACTGCACGAAAACCTGCACTAAAGCCTTTTCTTACTGAACAACAACGGCTTAAAAGAATTGCTTGGGCCAAGGCACGCAAGAATTGGACTGTTAATGAATGGAAAAATGTTATTTTCAGTGATGAAACAACTGTTACTATTTCCGCTAATAATGGAAATAATTATGTACGTCATCTAGCTGGTGAAAGATATAAGGCATGCTGCACCCAGACAAAAAATCAAACACCCACATTCGGTGAGGTTATGGTCCTGTATTTCAGCCAAAGGTGTTTGTTGGTCGTCTGCACATTGTTGATGGCACATTGAATGGATCGAAATTTGTGGATATTTTGGAGTCCAAACTGCTACCATCCACAAGACATGGGTTTGCGGAATTTTATCCCTCAGAACGATAACGAACCATGTCATCGGTCAAAGTTACTTGACGAGTGGTTTAATCGAAAAGTTATAAGAAAATTTCCGTGGACGGCACCATCGCCGGATCGTAATCCCATAGAGAATCTGTGGGTGAGGTTGAAGCAAAAGATCCGTCAACAGGGACCAACATCTAAAACAGCATTAATTGAGTGTGTAAGGGCCGTATGACACCGTTTTATCACCAATGGAGAACTACAGAAGCTCATTAGTTCCATGCCAAGAAGGTGCACTTTGTTACTAAGAAACCGTGGTTATACAATTAAATATTAAAGCGTATTTTGCTTGTTGGTAAGTTATTTCAAGTGTCCTGCAAGTTTCAATAATGTACTGTACAGTAATTTTACGTTAGATGCATTGTACACTAATTTCACAAATTCCATAATGTTTTGCTTTTTATGACTAAACGCTGTACTTTTGATTGTAACTTCACTTCCACTACCGGTAATTACATTCTGTAAAAATATTTGAATTCAGCATAAAATTTTCTTTAAAATGATGTATAATATGTATTCCTGACTTTACCATTATGCTGTATAAGTTGACTTCGAACATCAAAAATTAACTTTCGGTTTTCGGTGCACGACTTTTGGACACGATTGTATAAAGCAAATATACGTAACTGGGTCGAAATCGGTTCAGGAACACCCTGACCCGACCCGTTTGACCCGCAAGGAACTGTCCACCCGTTTACCCGTCACCGGTTTCGTCTCTGATGCAATCCTCAGGCGGTTCAGGATTTCCAAGTAACCTACAGTATTAACAATGGAGCTACGTGGTAGAAATTCCAATGCGACAATTCTTCGATATCGAAAAATATCGTAGCGGGACTTTTATGTGCGATCGAGACAGACGAGCTTTCTTGTATCTTGGGGAGAAAGGGTAGCAGAAAAGGGAAGTTTCACCCTTTTGAAGGTATTAAGTGTACAAATACGTTTTAAAGCTTTTTTGTGTGACGTATACCGCTAATTTGCATATCCGATATTCCCTCGCGTTGTTGTCATGTGACCGTAATTGGTCCAGAGTATAAAATGTGACACAGAAGTTTGCCCAACAGTCAAACGCACTTCCAAATCGGTAGGGGAAAGATGGCAAGCGATACTGCATTTATTCGGCACTGCATTCCTTACTTATCTCACCAAGGAAAAAAGCAGCAAAAGCATATGCATCGATCTCTTCTGTTCTGGGAGAGAAGATTGTATCGAAAAGCACGTGTGAGTTTTGATTTAGACGGTTTAAAGCAGATGATTTCGATGTTAGCGATCGGGAACGTAGCGGCGCCCCGAGGAAGGTTGAACATGAGGAACTGCAAGCATTGCTGAATGCAAATTCGTCTCAAACGCAATAAGAATTAGCTGAACAACTGGGGGTAACTCAACAAACCATTTTCAATCGTTTACGCGCAATATGAAAGATTCAAAAGGAAGGAAAATGGGTGCCACATGACCTGAGCCAGAGGAACAAGGATGAGTGTGTCATGAAGTGTTTGAATTTTTTGAATAAACAACACAGAAAATATTTCCTGATGAAAAATTTTACAGGTGATGAGAAGTGGATATGGAACGACAATCCCAAATGCAAAAAATCACTGGGTAGACCCCGGTGAAGCAACGACTTCGACACCGAAACGCAATATTCAGTACAAGAAAGTTCTGCTGTGCATCTGGTGGAATATGAAGGGTGCGCTGTATTATGAAGTATTGGAACAGGGTCAAGCTGTTACTGCTGATGCTACAAGCAACAATTGCTGCGATTGAACCAGGAATTCTGGCTGAAACTTCCATTCACAGGCAAAGGATTGTGTCCCGTGAAATTACTGCATGACGACGCTTGTCGCGAAATAGGCCAAGGAAACGTTTTTGACGCTTGGCTGGGAAGTTTTGGAGCACCCGGCGTATAGTCCCGACATAGCTCCTTCAGACTATAATTTGTTGCGATCGATGCAATGTAACCGGGGCTTCCATATTTATCAGAAGCGAGATTCTGTAGCCATTTTTGTGTTACTGAATTGGAATCATTTCCTTTCAATTCCCGCCATTTGGACGAAAGGCAAATGAGTATTTCCTTTCCCACGCGACGCAGCAGATGGCAATTAGGGAATCTTGCGATTTTCGGAGAAGAGACATCTTAGGGTGTAGCCGGAGGGAACGCGGTGGCAATGGGTCGACGAAGCAAGATAGTTTTAGCAAGGGAGGCAGTATGCTTCGGGTCGAAAGGGACGGAGGAAGGAATAGTTTTTGAGTGGCCAGGAAAGAGAGAGAAGGATTTTCGGCGGTGTAGAATACTGAACGAGAACGGAAAGAATGAAAGCACGAAAAGGACAGAAGCTTGGTGACATTCCCCGTATGATCTGAATAAACGTTTTCCTCACTGCAAAATTTAGCTTCAGTCGATTCACTTTTCTACGGTTTGTATTGTTTTTATCTGCTCCAGTTGGAATAATTACGGATTAAACCACCGATACCGAACTTACGGCAAAGGAAGCACAAACGAATCCTCCACACAGGGTGCTGTTATAGAATTCAGCTCCAAGCCCTGTAACATTTAAATGGCGCCCGAACAGGGACTCTCTAGATCTTCCATTCACCGGTACGGAACCCGAGCATCTTTATTAAGCAGCGTGGAACTCGAGCATCGCCGATGAAAAGCAGAACGGTCCTTCGGTATTTGGTTTTTCAGTGCAGCAACGTGGAGTCTTCAAGTCACCGACGTCGGGCCTGAGAGTATTTTATTCCTCATTGTGGAGACCTGTTCCTGTTCGAATTTTCCTACAGATTGGAACATTTTGGTTTTTGCAGTGATAGTGCTACTAGACTTTGGGTGACAATCAAAACAGTGTGTGTCAAAAAAACAACAACAAAAAAAACATTCTGGATTACGAAGTCAAGCGACGTGCTGTAAGTACAAAAAAATATTTTCTTCCATTTTTAAAGTGCACCCACTCTTTCTGTGAAATCCCACACCACCTGCCGCTGGTAGTCAAAACATTTTTATGCATCATAATTGCTGAACGTTAAGATTCGTTAACACAGAGCTTTCCATGAAAAACATTTTTCATTGATTATTTACAGTGCGCACGATACTCGTTAGAGACAAGTGTGATATAAAAAACATTTTTAGCCATGATATAACAAGTATTTTCAGCAATTGTATAACAAGCATTTCTCAGCAATTGCGGTATAAAAAGAATTTCTTAAGTATAATATTTACATCAGCATCATGGCAGACGAACAAAATAATGATCCGTATCGGATTCCTGCGCTAGTTGCATCTTGTTCCCTTTGATAGCTACTTTCGATCCGGAGGATAGAAATTTTTCGGTGGCACGTTTCTTCCAAAATATTGAGGATGTCGGAAATTTGGCTCAATGGGGAGATTTGGAAAAAATAATTATTGCACGCACAAAACTGCGAGGTGCTGCTTCCCAGTACTTAAATTTTAGCCCCATTTTGCGGACCACCGTGGACTATGAAGAATTTAAGAATATCTTGCAGGAACGCTTCGAGACTGAGGAGCCGCTGGCAATGCGTTTGGCCGCACTTTCTAATTGTTACCAGCGTGAGCACGAAACAGTCAAAGAATATGCCGCTCGACTTAACGCCGTAGCTAATGACTACTTGAGAGAGAGCCCGAATGATCCTCCCGAATTGCGCAGAATTCAGGATCAAACGAAGCTGGGTCAATTCCTGCAAGGACTGAAGCAAAGTTTGAGAAGATGGGTGCTTTCTTCGAATCCACCGGATTACCGTACGGCGGTAGCTAAAGCTATCAATGAAGAGAGCTGTATGAAAATTACGACACAGCCTCTACCCGTAGCAGCATCCGTTTGCGCGTACCCTGATGCCGAGAGCTCGCCTTTCAAATATTCAGGTGCCGCAGAATCCTATAGTAGGGATGCGCAGCCCCAATCGGATGCGAGAGAAGGGAGCATGTTGCAAATGGTAATGAAAAGGCTTGAGGCCAGTGATAAAGCTATTAAAGCACTGACGGACGAAGTTATCGCGTTGAAAATGCAATTACAGAAAGAGAAGCGCCGTGAAACAGTGGGATACCGAGACCCTGATATTCAAAACAGGTATCAAAATAGGAAGAAATGTTGTTGGACCTGTGGTTCACATTTTCACCTGCGGCGGCATTGCAGGGAAAAGCCTCCCTCAAATTTCTTCGGCAGGCGTTATTACAGGCCTCAACCCAGGTCACCGCTTAGAGATGACCGACCGCGGTCGCAGAGAAGCGGAAACTTCGCGCCATCGGATACTGCTCAGAGTGCCCAAATAAAGAACTTGAGGGTCGAAGTCGATCGGAAAGATAAATCACCGCTGAGGAATTCTGTGCACTTCAGAGATGAGCAGCCGCCCAAGACTGAACATGTCGGCACCTGTTCCATCATTAAAAAACTTAGCTCTCCGAAGGCAAATATTGGGCAGAGTAAGAAATTTGAACATTTGTCGGAAGGTCCATATCGCATCATACGCATGATGGATGACGTCAGTGAGAATTTGCAATTAGTTTGCAATCCGAGAAAGAAGACAATCGCTCATTTTGTCAGCTACGCCGATGCCCTACCGGGACATCCAGACAGACGGAAATGACAACAAAAACTCAAACAGCACGGCGAGATTCATCCAACGAACAAGATCGACATTTTCCTTACCGGCGTGGGAATATACCTGATGCAACCATGGAGACTTACATGGGAAAAGGTTATCAACCCCCCAAAACGTGGAACGAGATACAGCTGAACCATGTCGTCATTGATATGGAACCAGCAGATCCGGGTTACAATCTTAGGGTACGCGATATCTTTGGCAAGGTGCGACACACAAACAGGCAACGAGTGTGATTCTTCAGTGCTGTTGAAACTTTTCGACATGTTGTGTCATCGACTGCAAAGAACGTGCCTGCAATATGTTGCGTAATCATTCATATTTTGTGATGAACTATTCACACCAAACGCATTTTTTTTTCCATTTGTATTTCAGGGATAAAAATAATTTGAAATTTGTGAATCGTGTACATACGAACATTTTGTGTTTACATGAACATTTCCCAAAAGACAATTTAAGTTTTTGTGCATCAAATTGATAATTTGCATAAAAATAATTTTTATATGCTGTAACGGACATTAATTTACGTTGCTCCTTTTAAGTGGTTAGATGGACAATGATCATCTATGATCTTATTGAACTTTAAGCGGAGTTATTCAAAAAACTGAAGAAATGCATTGATTATCTGCAGTGTTATTTATCTCAACTTGTTTTATTGTATATCATATTAGCGTAAGTAATTTCAGTATGTAGAAAATTGCAGTGTAAGTGTATATAAGATTTTGCGAAAATTATTCAAGTGTTCAATCGGTAGAAAATTGCAGTGTAAGTGTATATAAGGTTTGAGAAAATTATTCAAGTGTTTAATAAGTAACTTATCAGCATTGTCAAAATTAAAATTTTGCTGCATTTCATGTTTCAACTAATAGAAAATTTATGCATATTTTGTCGTACATTTTTCGGAAATTTTCAGCGTAGATCAGCATTATAAACTAAAATGAGGGATTAATACAAACTGGACAAGAATGGTTGTACAGAGGTAAATTTTGAGAATTAATTGCACCGTGAAGTTAAATTCTTGTAGAGATCAATAGTAAAATTGTAATGTAGGAATGAAGTGGAATGGAGATAGCGATGAAAGTATCAAGTGTAAAGTATTATTTGTGGTAGGTATCTGTACATGTATTTTTCAGGAGAAGTGTGATTAGCAACCATGTTTGTATATATGTAATATCAGAAAATGTTCTGGAACCCATCATGCTAGTTATATTTCAATGTGCTTGCTGGAAATCTTTCGTCAATTTTATCGTCAACTATGTTTTAAATTATTTTGCCATTAGGTCATCATCGTGAAGTGTATGGAAATATATTGATCAAAGAAATCAAGGAGAATAACTGAATGTAAACCTTAGCATGCAGGTACCTCTTCAAAATCATGTAAAATGGCCCGCCCAATATTGTATTGTCACAAGCTTGTCCTGATTCGAATCAATCGCGTTGGTTAATGTAGGCAAAAAAAATTAGGCTGTCTAACGCCACCCTCATTTTTATTTTGGCGGGGGAGATTTTGTAACCGGGGCTTCCATATTTATCAGAAGCGAGATTCTGTAGCCATTTTTGTGTTACTGAATTGGAATCATTTCCTTTCAATTCCCGCCATTTGGACGAAAGGCAAATGAGTATTTCCTTTCCCACGCGACGCAGCAGATGGCAATTAGGGAATCTTGCGATTTTCGGAGAAGAGACATCTTAGGGTGTAGCCGGAGGGAACGCGGTGGCAATGGGTCGACGAAGCAAGATAGTTTTAGCAAGGGAGGCAGTATGCTTCGGGTCGAAAGGGACGGAGGAAGGAATAGTTTTTGAGTGGCCAGGAAAGAGAGAGAAGGATTTTCGGCGGTGTAGAATACTGAACGAGAACGGAAAGAATGAAAGCACGAAAAGGACAGAGAAGCTTGGTGACATTCCCCGTATGATCTGAATAAACGTTTTCCTCACTGCAAAATTTAGCTTCAGTCGATTCACTTTTCTACGGTTTGTATTGTTTTTATCTGCTCCAGTTGGAATAATTACGGATTAAACCACCGATACCGAACTTACGGCAAAGGAAGCACAAACGAATCCTCCACACAGGGTGCTGTTATAGAATTCAGCTCCAAGCCCTGTAACAGCAACATGGTGTCTACTGTACGGTTCCGGACATGTGACGAAATGCAAAAATAGGTTGACGACTTCATCGCGTCACACGACGAAGTATTCTTCATGGATGGAATCCCTGAACTGCCCGACCGGTGGCGGAAGGTGATAGATAATGACGGAGCATATTTTGATTCATAAAGGTATTGTTATTTTTTCTCTAATTACATGTTGCGTTGTCTTAAAACGTTTTAAAACTTATTTGAACAACTAATAATTCGAAAAAAAACCAAAAAAAACAATTGTTGCGTGTTTGATGTTGGCGAGGAGAAGACAGTTAATTGTCTATGTCAGATGAATTGCATGATCCACCGATGTTAAAGGTGACGGCTGTGATTGCTCGTGGCATCGTATGCATGAATTTCCGCATCGCGGTACTTTTCGACGCGTCTTCTAATAGTTCATAGATCTGACAGGTGGCCACGTCGTTTTCCGGAAACGAAGTGTGTCAGCGTCAGTGCGGACATGAAAAGAAAGTATATTGCCGAAGGCGTAACTGAGCCCATCACTTTCAGATCTCTTGCACCTGCGGTGTGCTCGAAATCACTGGAAATGAAAGCATTACGCCTCAAATCTGAAAGCGTAACTGAAGTTTAGAAGGCTTTTGCAAGTACAATGGTATCACATACTGCTTATCTCAAAAACGCAAAATCCAGTGCATTCGGTGCACCGATATTTAAGTGGTCAGAGACACTATCTTCTTCCTAATCATCCAACAAACAAAATCCAGATCATCCATTTCCTTCGCACCCATGGCAGAGTTGGAAACGGGTCAAAAAGTTTGGACACGAACCCGACCCCGGCCGTCACATAATTGAACTTGATCCGGACCCGACCACGACCCGACCTGACCCAGACAAATTTCCTTTGAAGTACAAATTCGAAAATATTTTCATCATAGCATTGTCAGTCATTATCGATCCACTGCTGGATGAAGGTCTCCCCAAGTTTCTTCCACACGGTCTGTCTTGAGCCAGTCTCTATGTCAGACCCGCGTGTTTTCGAATTTTATCCACCCATCTCCCACGTGGTCCAGTTCTGGGTATTTTCCTGTCCCTTGGAATCCAGTCTAGAATTTCGGATGTCCGTTCTCCTGGCCATCGGTGGTTCGTTCTCCTGGCAATATGTCTAGCCCATTGCCATTTCAGGGATTTGACTCTGATCGTGATGTCTTCCACTCTTGTCATTTTCCCTGTCCACGAATTCCTCTTTTTATCTTGCTTGGTTACACCAAGCATGAATCTGTCCATGCTCCTTTCAGTTGTCTCCAGTGTTTGTATGTCTTTTTTAGTTAAGGTCTACTTCTCTGCTCCGTACGTAAGCACTGGGAGGATGTAGTGATTTAAACACTTTTCTTTTAAGACATAATTGCATATTGCTCTTAAAAATTGTACTGTTTCTTTAAAAAAATTGTACTGTTTCTTTCAAAAGCTCTCCAACCAAGATTTTTACGCCAATAAATTTCTTCGCCAATGTGACTTTCGCTTGGTATCTGCTGTCCAAGGAAAATGTACGAATTGGTTATCTCCAGTTTTTCCCCATCAATTGATAAATCTTCATTTTTGTTTTTCGAAAGTTCATTTTTAATCCCATTTCATTATCCTTCTCAGCCAAGTTCTTGGATCATACTCCGCAGCTCTGAACTATTATTTCAAAGACCTCTAAAGGGTTCTTTGAAATATTTGTTTCTATTCAAAAACACAACGGAAATAAAACCTTAACCCGACCCGTTTGACCCGCAAGAAATTTTTGAGCCGGTGACCCGTTAACCCCTGAGCCATGACTCGTTTCCATCTCTGAAGTTTGGTCCACCTTATGAGGCCAGAGAGATTATTTAATTACACAGGACGAAAGCTACGGGGTCGGCACTGCCCCACCCGCAATAAAATTATTGAAGAGGCAAGATTTGGGGCAACAGTAAGCAGAAAGCAACTTCTTGGCAGAGTTTTAATGCTGTGTGTAATTCGGTTGGGTTCCATAGTCTGTCCAACATTCCGCTGTTGCTGTCTGTCATCACCAATCTCAATGCTTTGGAGAAAATCGCTTCCATATTTTTCATAGTGAGCAAGCAACCTTTGCTATGTTTCAAGTCTTGATTTCTTTCTTTCAGTCGTTAGGTGACGCAGTACCCAACGAGCACAAACTTTGATGTATCCATTGACACTACTCAGACTAATGTTCAGCTTACCTGCTGTGCTTCTTTGAGTCATTCTTCGATTTTTCTTGATGGGCTCTTCGACTTTTTGTCCTGTTCAAGTCGCAAATAGCGATTACGGTGCTCCCACTCCGCGCCTAATACTTTACGGCCAACATTCTTCCACTGTCCGTTGATATTCTTACCCAACGACGAACAGTGCTTATGCTCAAAGTTCCAGAACCATAAACTGCCACTATTACTGCCCCACCCGCTCTCTACGGTTGATCCTTTAAGGCCAAAATTCCTCCACTGTCCTTTCATTTTCTTATCCAATGATGAACAGTGCTTATGTCCAAAGTTCCAGAACATAAATTGGCACTATTACTGGCCTCCCACTCTGCGGCTAATCCTTTACCACCAACATTCCTCCACTGTCCTTTGATTTTCTTATCCAACGATGAACAGTGCTTATGTCCAAAGTTCCAAAAGCATAAACTGCCCCAATTACTGCCCCCCCCTTCAACTCTACGGTTGATCCTTTACGGCCAACATTCCTCTACTGTCCTTTGATTTTCATATCCAAAGATGAACAGTACTTATGTCCAAAGTTCCAGAACCATAAACTATCACTATTACTGGTCTCCTACTCTGTGGCTGATCCTTTACGGCCAACATTCCTCCACTGTTCTTTGATTTTCTTATCCAACGATGAACAGTGCTTATGTCCAAAGTTCCAGAACATAAATTGGCACTATTACTGGCCTCACAGTCTGCGGCTGATCCTTTACCACCAACATTCCTCCACTGTTCTTTCATTTTCTTACCCAACGATGAACAGTGCTTATGTCCAAAGTTCCAGAACCATTTACTACTGCCACTATTACTGGCTCCCCACTCTACGGTTGATCCTTTACGGCCAAATTTCCTCCACTGTCCTTTGATTTTCTTATCCAACGATGAACAGTGCTTATGTCCAAAGTTCCAGAACCATAAACTGCCGCTATTACTGGCCTCCTACTCTGCGGCTGATCCTTTACGGCCCACATTCCTGCACTGTCCTTTGATTTTCTTATCCAACGATGAACAATGCTTATGTCCAAAGTTCCAGAACCATGAACTGCCGCTATTACTGGCCTCCTACTCTGCGGCTGATCCTTTACGGCCAACATTCCTCCACTGTCCTTTGGCCACCCCGGGGGCGCAGTGGTCTAAGCGCTGCCCTCTGATCGTTTGTCCGAAAGGGGTCCGGGTTCGAATCCCGGTGAGGCATGGATGTTGTGTTTGTCTTAAGTCACTGGCCTCTTCCCTTCCCTGGAACCAGCTACCCTAAATTAGGGACGGGCGACTGCTTATAGCCCATTGAGTTGCTCACGGTGCTCGTTAAACCTGCAATAAAAAAAACTGTCCTTTGATTTTCGTATCCAACGATGAACAGTCCAAAGTTCCAGAATCATAAACTGCCACTAATCTAACGTGAATTTCTTTGGAAGGTGCATTTTTATGACTCAAAAACTCTATACCTAATCGTTATTTGACACCCATCAACACAGCTCATACAGCACGGAACGTTTCAGATATATGTCAATAATGTTACAATCTCTCATTTTCGTTACACTTTCAGAGATATCTTACAATTACGTTTCAGCGACATCTATTTTGGAACATAACGCTTTGTACATTACGGTTACGTTAAAAATACCATTCACCGATACTACTGTTTTATAGTTTCCATTGTACATAATTGCTACTTTGATGTTACATTCCGGCGACATTCAAGATTTTTGGTTTGGCAACGGAGTGGATGCGCATGCGCATTTATGCCATTTCACCGAATCACTCTCGTTGTCATTTTTTCACGCGCTACTAGGATATTCTTTGGTGATTCTATCGTACTCGGGTTAGTTGATTTAATATTTCATCCTGTTTTTGTGATTCAAGATCATCTGAAAGTAAGTAATTGTTTTGATTATTATAATTTTTAAATTCTAAAAAGCATTTCATGAAATCTAAGTAGATGGCTGTGTTGTTGTATTAGTATACTATACCAGCACGTTCTTTTTGTTATTTTACTTGAAGCTGAGAAATTTCATATTGGTAGGTATTTAGAGAAATGACGAATTTGATTTTCGTTCATTTTTTCGCTGAAATACAGTCTATTGCACTTGTATAATAGAAATTGGACACCCTCATTTGGGACCGATTTTTAGTTCTTTTTTTATCAATATATAAACGCCGCCACTGTTTCCAATGGACAGCGGACTGCGTTGAACCTGTGAAATCGTAAACAACTCGTAATACGACTGTTGTTGCTTTTGAAACAGCTGTCGAGTGTAATATTTTTTACTGTGATTTTACAAAGTTTATTAAAACTATAATGTTCAACGTAGTAAATACGTAACAGTTATATGATGATGTCACAAATATCTTTCAAATACGTAACAGTTATATGATGATGTCACAAATATCTTTCAAATACGTAACAGTAATGTAACGCATTTACAAATATTTTTCAAATACGTAACAGTAACATGAAGTTGGTACGTTTAAGTTACAAAGACCTTTCACTGTAACGTATGGGTTATGTTTCAAAGTTATGTAACGTTTGAGGACATTTTGACATAATCGTAAGGTTTCTGAAACATTACTGTTACATTGCGCAACGTATCTGACAAGTCTCAATGTTTCAGTAAGACGTACTTGTAACATATACGAAATATTCTGTCTTGTGTGGGAGCTGAGAATAAATCATCCATCTTAACACAACTAAATACAAACAAATAGATGAACGGAGTTCTATTACGCAGTAAAATGAAGCTAATGGCGCAAAGCTGCTAGGCAACAAATAATGCGCGAGAAGCTTGCGCGGAAGCATGAACACGCCTCGTATTTAGCTATGAAGCATGTTTCCTTTCGTACGGAAGGATTGAATTGTGATATTTTTACGTATATAGTTTATTTTCTAAAACATCTGACATTCACAAATTCTTGTCTTTTGCAGGTTCTGTTTGTGGCTATGATTCATCTCAGACTGGTTTTAGAAGAAATGAAGAGGTATTTAAAATGCATTCCCTGCTATCTCCTTAATTGTGAAGCTAAATTATTTAATACTGTTTCTCTGTTTTTTCTTCTGCAGCTTGTAAAAATATTATGAAAACAGAACGGAGCTATAAACTCCCTGTTATTAGTGCATACCACCAGGTAATTGATGGTTATGTTGAAGGGTGGAGGAGTCTTCTGGTCGGTTCGTTTATGCTCTTTGGTGCTTATAAAACACCGTTTAAATGGTGAGGACAGTGGAAACATGAATGTGCAAAACATTTGCCGGTCAACGGTAACGTGTTACAACAGTGCATCCGCCAACCGTACGTGATATGTCTAACCAACTGGTGAAGAACCATGCGCTGTCTTGATAAATGAACTCTCGCCTGATCGGAATCATCTGGAACATCTTTTGGGAGAGCTTGGAACGAGCTCTCAGGAGCTGCAGTCTGAATGGCTGGATATCGCTCCTCAAGTGTTTCGACATCTTGTTGACCCAATACCACGACCAGCTGTTGCGGTTCTGCGCGCCAAAGTTTGCGTTCGTTATTTGGGATATTTTTTACTCAGTGTGTACCAGACATTGGAGGAGAATAGACTGGCGAAAACATGCTATGCAGCCCAGGTGACGCAGTGGTCTAAGCGACGGCCTTTGATCTTTCGTCCGAAAGGGGTCCGGGTTCGAATCCCGTGAGGCATGGATGTTGTGTTTGTCATAGGGCACTGGCTCTCTCCCTTCCCTGGAACCAGTGACCCTAAATTAGGGTCATTGCGTTGCTCGTTGCTCACGGCGGTCGTTAAACCTCCAATCAAAAAAAAAAAGAAAAAAAAACAGGCTACTTCCGGCATACATTGAAAGCCGCCATTGTAGGGAGTAACTAGTGCGTTGACATGTTTGCGCGAGAATGTCAGTTCTAAATTTTTTAAGATTTTGATATATCTTTAATATTTCAGTGTATGTAAAGCAAAATTTTCCTGTTTAGTAGTTTTCTTTCTTTTCTTCTTATTTCTGTGCTCTGTGTATATGGCCGGCCTAAATATTAGTTCCCGTTTCCAAGCTTACTAGTCTTGTTTGTTTTTTCTTTGCTATGACACTTGCTATATAAAATTTAATCTATATAGATAATTCTCAGGTCTTACGCGAACATTCCTTCTACGTAATTTCTGCAGTACAGTATGAATGGAATCAAACATTCTTGCTGTCCAATAGGCATCGGCTCACTGCCAACTCCCTCCATTCATAGATGGCGCTGCACGTTCAATTTGTCTCCCTTTCCAGAACCGCTAGTGTTACTTTTGTCAGTCTGTGCTACTCCACTGTTTTTGGTGTGCACAGCCAAGGCCGTTTAGAAAACACAAGGCCATGAAATTAGCGAGATGAGTTCCCTCTTTTCGTGAGGTCACGAAGAAACCAAGGCTCCCGATTGGTTTCCAAAGCTGTCATGCACGTCAAACACGACACCGACCAAGACGGTCTAAAAAATACAAGGCCATGACATTAGAGAGAAGAGATCCCTCTGTTTTAATGACGTCACCTGGAAACCAAGGCCTGCGATTGGTTTCCAACGCTGTCGTGTATGACGTCGAACAACACCGACCAAGGCCGTCTACGTCTAGAAAATACAAGGCCATGACATTAGGCAGATGAGTTCCCTCTTTTAGTGGCGTCACGCGGAAACCAAGGCTTCCGATTGGATCCCAACGCTGTCGTGTATGACATCAAACACGACACCGACCAAGGCCGTGGCATTAGAGAGATGAGTTCCGTCTTTTAGTGGCGTCACGCGGAAACCAAGGCCGCCCCGGTGGCGCAGTGGTCTAAGCCATGGCTTCTGATCATTCGTCCGAGATGGGTCCGGGTTCGAATCCCGGTGAGGCATGGATGTTGTGTTTGTTTTACGGTGTTGGCTGTCTCCCTTCCCTGGAACCAGTGACCCAAAATTAAGGATAGGCGACTGCTTATAGCCCACTGAGTTGCTCACGGTGGTCGTTAAACCTCCAATAAAAAAAAAAAACAAAAAAAAACCCAAGGCTTCCGATTAGATCCCAAAGCAGTGTGACTTCAAACATGACACCGACCAAAACCGTCTAGGAAATACAAGGCCATGACACTAGAGAGGTGAGTACCCTCTTTCAGTGACGTCACATGGAAACCAAGCCTTCTGATTCGTTTCCAATGCTGTCGTGTGAGACGTCACACACGACACTGAGCAAGGCCGTCTAGAAAGCACAAGGCCATGACATTAGAGAGATGAGCTCTCTCTTTCAGTGGCGTCACGCGGATAGTTATCAAGAGTAAATTTTATATTTAGTTTTGTGTGTGTGTGTGCGTGCGTGTGTGTGAAACAATACTATAAAAAGTACATTTCACCTTTTTTACGCTTTCCAACCGTAGGTTGAAAAAGCGTGTATGCTCCATCTTTGTCCGTTTGTCCGTCCCCACGATAACTCGCGTAACAATGGTTGGAGTTCGATGAAATTTTAATATGTGGTAGGGGACCACTTGGGAACGAACCGTATTAAAAATGGACCAGATGGGGTCAAAGGTCACGACATAGGACCGGGACCCATTCCATTGCCCTTATAGGTCATAACTTGCGTAAAAATGGTTCGATTTCGATGAACTTTTAGTATGTGGTAGGCGACTACCGTGGAATGAATTCTATTAAAAATGGAAGAAATGGGATCAAAGGTCGGGAAACAGGAGTGAGATCGATTCCATTTCCCTTATGCGTTATAACTTGCGTAAAAATGTTTCGATTTCGATGAAATTTTAGTATGTGGTAGGGGGCCACCTGGGGTTAAATTTTATTGAAAATGGACGAAATAGGGTTAAAGATCGGGACATAGGAGCGGGATCCATTCCATTGCCCTTATGAGTCATACCTTACTTAAAAACGCTTCGATTGCGACAAAACTTTATCATGTTGTTCCAGAGATACCCTGAACTGGTTCTGTTGAATATAATCGAAATGGGGTCGAAGGTCAGGACACAGGAGCGAGATTTATTCCACAGTCATTATCCTCATACCTTGAGTAATGATTTCCGGCATGTTGGAAAGCGTATCATAATCAATGCATTGCATGATTTTACTAACTTGTTTAAAGATAAATTAAAGTCATTGTCAGTTTTAAAAAACATATTGCAAATCATTTTGTTGCTTCAAGAAAAATCACGATGAAAAGTTTTTTGAAAAGTCCTCTTATAGGGAAAAATAATTGCAAACCTATTTTTGAAAAGTCCTCCTATAGGAAAAAAAATTACAAACCTATTCAGAAAAATAATAAGATCCAACAGAAAATAAAATAACTACATCACTCACATTGACAAAAAACACAATTTCTTTGTCGCGGTATTCGTTTTACGCTGTACGTGAGTCAGATTGCCGAGCGTTTGTGGCTCAGTTGGTTAAGGCGCAAGTTACCTATTCGGTGAGCTATAACGTCGGGTGTTCGTTCCTGACCTCACCGGAAGGATTTTATGGGGGTGAGTGCTGTTCAGGTTTGTTGATTTTGCGGAATTTCATTTTAAATACGGAAAAACCAGAAATGGACTTTTCTGAAATAAACGGAATTTCTGTCTACGGAGATATCTGAAAATACGGAAGTTAAAATGAACGGGCACTTTTACAAACGGAAATTTCTGAAAGAGACGGATACCTTACCAGCAACTTTGCTGCACGTTATTTTCAGAAATTTTCCGTCAATTCACACCACTGTTTTTGTGCAGTGCGCGACTTGAAGTAGTTTAAACACGTGACATACCCGCTGCAGCATATGCGTTTATGCAAATATTGCAAAACTTTTTTTTTTTTTTTTTTTGATTGGAGGTTTAACGACCACCGTGAGCAACTCAATGGGCTATAAGCAGTCGCCCGTCCCTAATTTAGGGTCACTGGTTCCAGGGAAGGGAGAGAGCCAGTGCCGTAAGACAAACACAACATCCATGCCCGACCGGGATTCGAACCCGGACCCCTTACGGACGAATAATCAGAGGCCAGCGCCTTAGACCACTGCGCCACCGGGGCGGCATTGCAAAACTTTAGACTCACCCTCTGTAGTTGCAGAGATATAGTGCCCATACAGACAGACGGAACGTCGTAGTGATATTATAAGAACGAACACCCCCCCCCCCTCCTTCCCCACACACACCCCAAAAAAAAAAAAAAAAAAAAGACGCGCTAAAGGGAATAACGGTATACAAAAAATCATGAAGGATCACATGACCTTAAAACCAATGGTTGCATTTGAAAAGCAATTCGATTTTTGGAGCAAAGAAAGACAAACATACCATTAGCAACTTTTCGGGATTTATGCCCAAATCCAATAATTTAGCTTCGTCTCCAGCAGCAAGCGCTTTCTGAGGAAATTCATTTTCACGATTGATTGGCGCTTGACATGTGAGAATTAAGAATTGTTTTGCGAGTAATCCTGCTTCAAGGCAGCAAGATATATTACGACAATAATACAATGTGCGTTTTGGCATGCAAAATAATTTAAACATTAAGAAAGAATGGCAGGATAAATATTAATCTCAAATTAAATGTTCGTGAAAAGAAAAAAAAAGTTTGACATTGAAATTAAAAAATGGTTACACGCGAATCTCAAGAGAAGATTCTCCAAAGAAAGCTTAGTAAAAAATGGGATGTTTTTCAAATATTAAACGGAATTAGCTGAAGTAATGAATCGCAATTGCATGACAAGGCGAAGAACCCATGCATAAAATGGGCAGATCTGAATCAAACGGGGAAAAACAATCCATTTGAAGTAACGAATACATACACACTAATAAATTTGAAAATTTTAACAGAAAATGATGCATAATAATAAATGGAATTGTGAACCGACCGGAAAAAAAGCTTGTGAGCATAATTCGATATTTAGAGCTCGGCTTTGGAACGTAACAAAAAAAAAACATGTTTAGAAGATCGAATCAGCAATTTTTATTCACAATTAAATATCTTATTTAAACATCTGCTATACTTTTTCTAGTTTTTATAATTTAGATTAAGGTCGGGGGGAGCATTATTTTAAGATCAAATCAGCAATCTTTATTCACAATTAAATATCTTATTTTAAGATCTACTATAGTCTTTCTAGTTTTTATAGTTTAGATTAAAGTCGGGGCAAAAAAGCCTGTTTATATGATCAAATCATCAATCTTTATTCACAGTGAAATATCTGATTTTTAGATCTACTATGGTTTTTCTAGTTTTTATCGTTTAGTTTAAGGTCGGGAGAAAGGAAGCACGTTTATAAGATCAAATCAACAATCTTTATTCACAAGTAAATATCTTATTTAAAGATCTACTATAGTTTCTCTCGGCTTCATACAGGTTAAATATTTTAAATATTATATTAAATTATTGCGACATTATCAGCGTTTGCTCCTCAAATCAGCTTTAAAATTAAAAAAATTGTTAAAAAAAACTAATTTCAAAGTTATTTTGAAATCCTTTAACAAAATGAATTTTTACTGATCCAAAAATTACGGCAAAGATATAAATTCCTGAGGAATTCATCAGATTTCTTGTGAATGTGGACTTTCGTATATAGAGCAGACCCCAAGGGTCTTCTGTTTTCGTGTGAAGGAATATATACACACTCGTGTCAGAATAATACGACCACCTCTAATAATGGGAATAACCACCCTTGGCCCGGATGACAGCGGTGAGACGACGTGGCATGGACGCAATGAGGCCCTGGAAGGTTGCCCGAGGGACACATGCCCAACCTTAGTTATGCCTCTTTATACACAGTCGTATCAGAATAATATGATCATCTACCTAATAATGGGAATAACCACCCTTGGCCCGGATGACAGCGGTGAGACGGCGTGGCATGGACGCAATGACGCCCTGGAAGGTTGCCCGAGGAACACATGCCCAACCTTAGTTATGCCTCTTTATACACAGTCGTATCAGTATAATATGACCACCTACCTAATAATGGGAATAACCACCCTTGGCCCGGATGACAGCGGTGAGACGGCGTGGCATGGACGCAATGAGGCCCTGGAAGGTTGCCCGAGGGACACATGCCCAACCTTAGTTATGCCTCTGTATACACAGTCGTATCAGAATAATATGATCATCTACCTAATAATGGGAATAACCACCCTTGGCCCGGATGACAGCGGTGAGACGGCGTGGCATGGACGCAATGACGCCCTGGAAGGTTGCCCGAGGGACACATGCCCAACCTTAGTTATGCCTCTGTATACACAGTCGTATCAGAATAATATGATCATCTACCTAATAATGGGAATAACCACCCTTGGCCCGGATGACAGCGGTGAGACGACGTGGCATGGACGCAATGAGGCCCTGGAAGGTTGCCCGAGGGACACATGCCCAACCTTAGTTATGCCTCTGTGTACACAGTCGTATCAGAATAATATGATCATCTACCTAATAATGGGAATAACCACCCTTGGCCCGGATGACAGCGGTGAGACGGCGTGGCATGGACGCAATGACGCCCTGGAAGGTTGCCCGAGGGACACATGCCCAACCTTAGTTATGCCTCTGTATACACAGTCGTATCAGAATAATATGATCATCTACCTAATAATGGGAATAACCACCCTTGGCCCGGATGACAGCGGTGAGACGACGTGGCATGGACGCAATGAGGCCCTGGAAGGTTGCCCGAGGAACACATGCCCAACCTTAGTTATGCCTCTTTATACACAGTCGTATCAGAATAATATGATCATCTACCTAATAATGGGAATAACCACCCTTGGCCCGGATGACAGCGGTGAGACGACGTGGCATGGACGCAATGAGGCCCTGGAAGGTTGCCCGAGGGACACATGCCCAACCTTAGTTATGCCTCTTTATACACAGTCGTATCAGAATAATATGATCATCTACCTAATAATGGGAATAACCACCCTTGGCCCGGATGACAGCGGTGAGACGACGTGGCATGGACGCAATGACGCCCTGGAAGGTTGCCCGAGGAACACATGCCCAACCTTAGTTATGCCTCTGTATACACAGTCGTATCAGAATAATATGATCATCTACCTAATAATGGGAATAACCACCCTTGGCCCGGATGACAGCGGTGAGACGACGTGGCATGGACGCAATGACGCCCTGGAAGGTTGCCCGAGGGACACATGCCCAACCTTAGTTATGCCTCTGTATACACAGTCGTATCAGAATAATATGATCATCTACCTAATAATGGGAATAACCACCCTTGGCCCGGATGACAGCTGTGAGACGACGTGGCATGGACGCAATGAGGCCCTGTAAGGTTGCCCGAGGGACACATGCCCAACCTTAGTTATGCCTCTTTATACACAGTCGTATCAGTATAATATGACCACCTACCTAATAATGGGAATAACCACCCTTGGCCCGGATGACAGCGGTGAGACGACGTGGCATGGACGCAATGACGCTCTGGAAGGTTGCCCGAGGAACACATGCCCAACCTTATTTATTCCTCTGTATACACAGTCGTATCAGAATAATATGATCATCTACCTAATAATGGGAATAACCACCCTTGGCCCGGATGACAGCGGTGAGACGACGTGGCATGGACGCAATGACGCCCTGGAAGGTTGCCCGAGGGACACATGCCCAACCTTAGTTATGCCTCTTTATACACAGTCGTATCAGAATAATATGATCATCTACCTAATAATGGGAATAACCACCCTTGGCCCGGATGACAGCGGTGAGACGACGGGGCATGGACGCAATGACGCCCTGGAAGGTTGCCCGAGGAACACATGCCCAACCTTAGTTATGCCTCTGTATACACAGTCGTATCAGAATAATATGATCATCTACCTAATAATGGGAATAACCACCCTTGGCCCGGATGACAGCGGTGAGACGACGTGGCATGGACGCAATGACGCCCTGGAAGGTTGCCCGAGGGACACATGCCCAACCTTAGTTATGCCTCTTTATACACAATCGTATCAGAATAATATGATCATCTACCAAATAATGGGAATAAGCACCCTTGGACCGGATGACAGCGGTGAGACGACGTGGCATGGACGCAATGAGGCCCTGGAAGGTTGCCCGAGGGACACATGCCCAACCTTAGTTATGCCTCTTTATACACAGTCGTATCAGAATAATATGATCATCTACCTAATAATGGGAATAACCACCCTTGGCCCGGATGACAGCGGTGAGACGACGTGGCATGGACGCAATGACGCCCTGGAAGGTTGCCCGAGGAACACATGCCCAACCTTAGTTATGCCTCTGTATACACAGTCGTATCAGAATAATATGATCATCTACCTAATAATGGGAATAACCACCCTTGGCCCGGATGACAGCTGTGAGACGACGTGGCATGGACGCAATGAGGCCCTGGAAGGTTGCCCGAGGGACACATGCCCAACCTTAGTTATGCCTCTTTATACACAGTCGTATCAGAATAATATGATCATCTACCTAATAATGGGAATAACCACCCTTGGCCCGGATGACAGCGGTGAGACGACGTGGCATGGACGCAATGACGCCCTGGAAGGTTGCCCGAGGGACACATGCCCAACCTTAGTTATGCCTCTTTATACACAGTCGTATCAGAATAATATGATCATCTACCTAATAATGGGAATAACCACCCTTGGCCCGGATGACAGCTGTGAGACGACGTGGCATGGACGCAATGACGCCCTGGAAGGTTGCCCGAGGGACACATGCCCAACCTTAGTTATGCCTCTGTATACACAGTCGTATCAGAATAATATGATCATCTACCTAATAATGGGAATAACCACCCTTGGCCCGGATGACAGCGGTGAGACGACGTGGCATGGACGCAATGACGCCCTGGAAGGTTGCCCGAGGAACACATGCCCAACCTTAGTTATGCCTCTGTATACACAGTCGTATCAGAATAATATGATCATCTACCTAATAATGGGAATAACCACCCTTGGCCCGGATGACAGCTGTGAGACGACGTGGCATGGACGCAATGAGGCCCTGGAAGGTTGCCCGAGGGACACATGCCCAACCTTAGTTATGCCTCTGTATACACAGTCGTATCAGAATAATATGATCATCTACCTAATAATGGGAATAACCACCCTTGGCCCGGATGACAGCGGTGAGACGACGTGGCATGGACGCAATGACGCCCTGGAAGGTTGCCCGAGGAACACATGCCCAACCTTAGTTATGCCTCTGTATACACAGTCGTATCAGAATAATATGATCATCTACCTAATAATGGGAATAACCACCCTTGGCCCGGATGACAGCTGTGAGACGACGTGGCATGGACGCAATGAGGCCCTGGAAGGTTGCCCGAGGGACACATGCCCAACCTTAGTTATGCCTCTGTATACACAGTCGTATCAGAATAATATGATCATCTACCTAATAATGGGAATAACCACCCTTGGCCCGGATGACAGCGGTGAGACGACGTGGCATGGACGCAATGAGGCCCTGGAAGGTTGCCCGAGGGACACATGCCCAACCTTAGTTATGCCTCTGTATACACAGTCGTATCAGAATAATATGATCATCTACCTAATAATGGGAATAACCACCCTTGGCCCGGATGACAGCTGTGAGACGACGTGGCATGGACGCAATGAGGCCCTGGAAGGTTGCCCGAGGGACACATGCCCAACCTTAGTTATGCCTCTGTATACACAGTCGTATCAGAATAATATGATCATCTACCTAATAATGGGAATAACCACCCTTGGCCCGGATGACAGCGGTGAGACGACGTGGCATGGACGCAATGAGGCCCTGGAAGGTTGCCCGAAGAACACATGCCCAACCTTAGTTATGCCTCTGTATACACAGTCGTATCAGTATAATATGATTATCTAACTAATAATGGGAATAACCACCCTTGACCCGGATGACAGCGGTGAGACGACGTGGCATGGACGCAATGACGCCCTGGAAGGTTGCCCGAGGAACACATGCCCAACCTTAGTTATGCCTCTGTATACACAGTCGTATCAGTATAATATGATTATCTAACTAATAATGGGAATAACCACCCTTGACCCGGATGACAGCGGTGAGACGACGTGGCATGGACGCAATGACGCCCTGGAAGGTTGCCCGAGGAACACATGCCCAACCTTAGTTATGCCTCTGTATACACAGTCGTATCAGAATAATATGATCATCTACCTAATAATGGGAATAACCACCCTTTGCCCGGATGACAGCGGTGAGACGACGTGGCATGGACGCAATGAGGCCCTGGAAGGTTGCCAGAGGGACACATGCCCAACCTTAGTTATGCTTCTGTATACACAGTCGTATCAGTATAATATGATTATCTAACTAATAATGGGAATAACCGCCCTTGACCCCGGATGACAGCGGTGAGACGACGTGGCATGGACGCAATGACGCCCTGGAAGGTTGCCCGAGGAACACATGCCCAACCTTAGTTATGCCTCTGTATACACAGTCGTATCAGTATAATATGATTATCTAACTAATAATGGGAATAACCACCCTTGACCTGGATGACAGCGGTGAGACGACGTGGCATGGACGCAATGACGCCCTGGAAGGTTCCCCGAGGAAACATGCCGATTCGGACTGCAGCAGAGCACAGAGGTCCCGGAGATGACGTGGTTGTGGGTCGGAAACGTCGAACTTGTCCATCCAAATAGTACCACAAGTGCTCTATGGAATTGATATTGGGCGATTTCGCCGGCCAAGGGAGAACGGAGACATCGCTGTCGTGTTCCTGGAACAAGTCATGCACCCTCTTAGCTACGTGGCAGGGTGCGTTGTGCTGTTGCTAGACACCATCACCACCAGGGTAAACGTCCAACATGAAGGGATGCATGTGGTCAGCGAGGATGGGCAGATAGCCATTGGCGTTTGGGGATCCATCCAGTGGAACCAGCGGTCCCAGGTCATACCAGGAAAACTTCTCCCAGACATGCACACTGTCACCGCCGGCCTCTGCGTGACTGACAAGCGTGTCCGGGTGTTTGTTCTCGTGTGTCTGACGTGATATCCGCCACCGCCCTTCACTTCTGTGGAGTAGAAACCTCGATTCGTCGGAGAAGGCAACCTTTTCCCACCCTTCCACTGTCCAATGGCGGTAGTCCCATACGAACTGCAGGCGTCGTTGCTGATGGACCTGGTTTAACATGGACGCCTTGGCACAGCGTCGACTCCGTAACAAAAACTGAAATTCTGAAAAAATCAAGGAACTTGCACTCTTCAGCACGTACACTAGATAATCTTTCGCAGCAGACAGGATCGAACCCTCTTCGTTTGTTGTGGTTCAACAGATAACGCGCGCCTTTAACCTCTCAGCCAGAAACACTCAGTAACTGAAATTCCGTGAAATTCAGGTTTCTTTCCGTCATTTCACGGAAAAGGTTTTATCAGAAATGCGCTTCGTTGATCCCCGAAAGAAATGACGAAAAGTGGCTCGTTAATTTCAGAAAATACTTTGCGGTATAGGGATAAGCCAAACACTCGCAGAGAAAACTGGTCCTAATATTTGTGAACGGTGAAATGAACTTCTCCCACATTATGTGTTCCTTTTCTTCTTCAAATAGCGCCCAAATTTCCCTCCACGCGCTGTATGGCTATACGTACTGCGATCAAAAAGTTCCGAGACTAGGTACGTAACGCGCCAACAGATGGCTGTACGCGGACGCACGAGCAGCGGTCGAGGGCACTGACCTTCATGAGTCCTTGTGCAGAGTTGAGTTGTTCAGTGAACATCGGAAGCTGTGCTACGCGATATTTGGTGACCACGTGCCGAACACAGCTGCGATTTCGGTATGGACTGCAAACTAGAACAGCGAGCGAACAACAAATTATGCGTCAAACTCGGCAAATCGGGAACGGAGACGCGTGAAATGTTGCGGCAGGCTTGTGGCAATGTGTCGTGCGAGGTATTTTGAGTGGCACTCGCGGCACTGGAAGACGGCGAGACGTCAGGGCGACCGTCCACGAGCAAAACCCCAGAAAATGTGGGCAAAATTATGGAACTGGTGCATGAGAATCGTCGGAGAACCATTCAAGAGATTGCTACCATCGTCAATGTGTCATACAGAACATTGCAAGAAATTCTGACGTCGGTTTTTGAACATGCACCGCATTGCTGCAAAGTTTGTGCCAAAGATTCTGAACTCCGAACAGAAGGCGCTCCGTGTCGAGCTCTGTCAAGATCTTCGTCAGCAGGTGATGAATGAACCAACGTTTCTGTCGCGGGTCATCACTGGTGACGAGACTTGGGTCTACAGTTGCGACCCGGAGACCAAACAGCAGTCGTCGCAGTGGAAGAGCCCGGCATCTCCACGACCAAAGAAGGCCCGATAGGTCCGGAGCGCAACCAATAGCATGCTCATCGTGTTTTTCGACATTCGTGGGGCTGTGCATCGTGAATTCGTCCTCCAGGGCCAGACCGTCACCGCCGTTTTTTACTGCGATGTTCTGCGGCGTCTTAGGGAGGACATTCGTCGCAAACGTTGTCGTGATGGCGCAGGGGAGATTTCGTGGAAGAGCCCGGCATCTCCACGACCAAAGAAGGCCCGATAGGTCCGGAGCGCAACCAATAGCATGCTCATCGTGTTTTTCGACATTCGTGGGGCTGTGCATCGTGAATTCGTCCTCCAGGGCCAGACCGTCACCGCCGTTTTTTACTGCGATGTTCTGCGGCGTCTTAGGGAGGACATTCGTCGCAAACGTTGTCGTGATGGCGCAGGGGAGATTTCCTGCTCCATCACGACAATGCGACAGCTCACAGAGCGTTAGCAACACGCCAGTTTTGCAGCCACAACAGCATGAATACCCTTCCTCATCCGCCTTACTCGCCGCATTTGGCCCTCTGCGACTGCTTTCTGTTCCCGAAGATGAAGCTGAAGCTCAAGGGTAGCCGTTTTGAAATCGTGGACGAAGATCCAGCGCGAATCGCAGACGGTGCTTGACACGATTCGCGAACAGGACTTCCTCTGAGCGTTCCAACAGTGGCAAAAACGCTGGCAGTGGTGTATCGCTGTCCCAAGGAGACTACTTTGAGGAAGATCATAGCCAGAATTATGTAACGTAAGTACTTTGTTGTATATCGGCCTAGTCTTCAAACTTTTTTATCTGACCGTATTACGTTTTTGTCGATACCTCTGGTTTCAACGTTTCGATTTGAAAATTCCTTTTGCTTTGGATAACTTCCGCTATGAGGATGATTTTGCGTTTAATTTAGGAATTTTCGTACCGTATCATTTTTCCTCTGACGGGCGCGTAAAGCTATTTCTATTTCAAAATGTTTTATTTTTTATTTATTCATTTTGACTGGGGGTTTAACGACCACCGTTAGCATCTCGATGGGCTATAAGCAGTCGCCCGTCCCTAATTTAGGGCCACTATTTCCAGGGAGGGGAGAGAGCAAGTGCCATAAGACAAGCACAACATGTACTGTATGTCTCACTGGGATTCGTACCAGAGATGGAAACGGGTCATGGGTCAACGAGACACCGTGTCGACCATGGATGAAACGGGTCGGGTCAAGGTGTTCCTGACCCGATTTCGACCTTGTTTTATTTCCGTTTTATTTTAGAAAAGAAAAAAAACAATATTTCAAAGAACCCTTTCAGAGGTCTTTGAAACAATGCTTCAGAGCTGCAGAGTATGATCCAGGAACTTGCTGACAAGAGTAAAGAAGTGGGATTAAAAATGAACTTCAGAAGACAAAACTGAAGTACAATGCTCTTACAAGAAATGAAGAATTTATCAATTGATGAGGAAAAGCTGGAGATAACCGATACCTACATTTACCATGGATAGAAGATATCAAAGAAATGTCACATTGATGAAGAAATTAAGCGACGTATAAAACTTGGTTGGAGAGCTTTTTGAAGAAATAGTACAATTTTCAAGAGCAATATGTCATTATGTCTTAAAAGAAAATTGTTTCATCAACGCATCCTTCCAGTGCTTACGTTCGAAACAGAGACGTGGACCTAACTAAAAAACACATACAAAGACTGCAGACAACTGAATGAAGCACGGAGAGATTCATGCTTGATGTAATCAAATAAGATAAACAGAGGGGGAAAAATAGATGTAATTTTCCTTATCAAATCTGTTTATCTTATCTTATCTTGAAAATTAGATAAGATAAATAGAGTTGATAAGGAAAATGACAAGAGTGGAAGACATCGTGATCAGTGTAAAATCCCTGAAATGGTAATGGGCTGGATTTATTGCAAGGAGAACGGACCACCGATAAACAACCGAAATTTTAGAATTTTAGGGGCAGGAAAGGACTCAGAAGACCAAGTGGGAGAGATGGGAGGACGGAGGAGACTGGTTCAGGACAGTCCGTTGTTAACGAAACTTGGGGCGACCTTCATCCAGCAGTGGATTGATAATGACTGACAATGACGACGATGATGATATATTCGAATTTATAGTTCAAAGCAGATTTGTCCAGGTCAGGTCGGGGTCGGGTCCAATTATGTAACGGCCAGGTCCAGATCGGGGTCCGGGTCCAAACTTTTTGACCCGTTTCCAACTGTGATTCGAACAAGAACCCATCTCGGTCGAATGGTCGCTTAGACCACTGCACCACCTGCGGCAGAAAATGTTTTACCGATTATATTAATCAGGTTGAAAAACTTATATTTTTAACTTCCTCCATTCACTATGACGAATGACGAGAACATTATATATTTTATTTAATGCGTAATTTTTGCTCTTCTGATGAGTAAATACTTGTTTCTTTCTTTCTTTGTTTTTATTGGACTTTCTAGTTTTCTAAAATCCGCTTTTTAAAACTTTTTCGCTGACATGGTTCTTTCGAGTTGTACGGAGACTGTCGCGCACTGTTCGTCGGTAATGGGCGTATCTGCGCTCGGCCGTCTACGTGATGCACCAGGAAACTTGATTCATCAGACCAGACCACTTTCTTCCAATCATCCAGGGTCCAATCTCGATGATCTTTAGTCCATTTCATGCGTTGTTGGTGATGACGTGCAGTGAGCACGGCGACCCGTCCGGGTCTTCGGCTACGTAGGGCCATGCGCAGTAGGCTGCGATGAACTGTGTGCCGTGAGACATTGCCCTGATCACCACTGTTGTAGCTGTGGGTGATTTGTACTGTGGCCCTGAGGTGGCTGTGAACAATGCGCGACAGTCTCCGCTCCCTTCTGGCATCAGTGAGCTGCGAATGACAGACGGCAGGACGACGGTTCGTCGTTTGGCCATCTGTGCACCACTTTTGATACGTGCTCACTACAGCGGTACGTGAACAACCCACAAGCCGCGCCGTTTCCGTGATCGGTAGTTGCGAGGCACGGTGCCATCACAATTTGTCTTTATCAGACTCCGATAAATCGGCAGCTTTTCCCCTATTCTGACTCCGAACACTACTAACCGAAAGCCGGTCCTCGGGTTGTATATATACTGCTCTGTGAATTTCACCTGCGCCACCGTTCCGTCTTCGGGCGCGCACATTTCTCTAGGCTGGGGATGGTCATAATGTAATGGCTCACTGGTGTATTCAGAAATTTCGCTAAATCTTCGATTTAGGCTATTTCAGTCCTATTATAAATTCTTTCTCTTTGCCCCTGGTTGGTTTCAAACTAGGTACTTTTCCTACGGAAACGGCGTTTGCTACTATTGGGCCAAAAAGACACATCACGTACAGTTAATTATAAAGTTTTAGAACTCAAATCACGCGATGATGATTTTTTTATTGATTTTTTTGTTATTAATGTGGGTGAATTAGTCATTTTATTTTCTGTTGCATCTTATTATTTTTCTCGAATAGTTTGGAACAATTTTATTTTTTCTACAAAAGAACTTGAACTTCTTGCACATTTCGTTTTTTTTTTTTTTATTATTGCGATTTTTCTAAGCAGCAGAATGCTTTCGAACTTGAGACCTTATTAAACTGACAGCGACTTTCTATTTTGTTTTAGAAAACGTGAAGTGTACTGCTTTACAGCATTTTGCTCAAAACTCCAGATATAAAATTTACTCTTGACAGCTACAACAGCTTTTGTCTTAAAGGGGTCCACAGACTTATACATAGACATCAAACAATCACCTTTATAAAAATTCAAGTACCTGGTTTCTTATGCTAACACAATACACATGTGCACCAAAAGATGGTAGAAGGTAAGGAAAATCCGTAACCAGAATTACCTAAATGCGTATCATGCGATATGTTATATACGACACCGATCTTGCTAAAGAATTTCAAAATCAGGTCTTGTGTCAGACGATTAAAATTATAATAGTTTATTAAAGCTCAAGTAATCCTGTGGATTGCGCCTATTACCGGAAGTTTTCCATCGTATGGATACGAAAAAAGTGAGAACAGAAAGTTTCTTTTGATATACGAAAGGACTTGCAGAAAGGTTTCTGAAAATTCAAAATTTTCCTTTAACACCTCTAAAATTTACGCAATTACCAATACCGTGAATATAGAAAAGGAATTACGGAAAGGTTTCTGAAATTTTAATTTCCCCCGTTAAAACCTCTTAAAAACGGCAATTTACCGTGAGAATAGGAAAGGAATTGCGAAAAGGTTTCTGAAAATTCATAATTTTCCTTTAAACCTCACAAAAAAGGCTAATTTACGGTGAATGTAGAAAAGGAATTGAGTAAGTGTTTCGTAAAGTTCAAATTTTCCCGTTACTACTTCTTAACAAGTTAGTAAAGTCATGCAATGCATTGATTATGATACGCTTTCCAACATAACAGAAATCATTACTCCAATTACTACTGAAGTTATGAAGATAATGGCTGTAGAATAAATCTCCCTCCCATGACCTGACCTTTGACCCCATTTCGATGATATTCAACAGAACCGGTTAAGTATAGTTCCGGAACAACATGACGAAATTTTGTTTCAATCGAAGCATTTTTACATAAGTTATGATGCATAAGGGCAATGGAATGGATCCCCCTCCTATGTCCTGACCTTTGACCCCATTTCACTCATTTTGAATAGGGTTCATCCCCAAGTGGTCCCCTACCACATACTAAAATTTCATTGAAATCGAACCATTATTACGCAAGGTATGACGCATAAGGGCAGTGGAATGCATCCCACTCCTATGTCCTGACCTTTGACACCATTTCGCCCATTTTCAACAGGGTTCGTCCTCAGGTGGTCCCCTACCACATACTAACATTTCATCGAAATCGAAACATATTTAAGCGAGTTATGACGCATACAAACAATGGAATGCATCCCGCTCGTATGTCCTGACCTTTGACCCCATTTCGCCCATTTTATAAAGGGTTTGTCCCCAGGTGGTCCCCTATCACATACTAACATTTCATCGAAATCGAACCATTTGTAAACGAGTTTATCGTGCGGACAGACGGGCGGACAGACGGATGGATGGACAAAGCTGGAGCATATACGCTTCTCCAACTTACGGTTGAAAAGTGTAAAAAACGGCAATTTACCGTGAATATAGGAAAGGAATTGCGGAAAGTTTTTTGAAAATTTGAAATTTTTCGTTAAGAGTGGAAAACAGTCATTTACCGTGAGTATAGGAAAGGAATTGTGAAAGGGTTTCTGAAAATTCAGAATTTTCCGGTAAAACCTCTTAAAATGGCAATTCACCGTGAATTCTCGAAAGGACTAGCTGAAAGGTTTATAAAAAATCAAAATTTTCCGTTAAAATTTCTTAAAAATGCCAATTCAGCATGAATATGCGAAAGGAACTGCGGAAAAAGTTTGTGAAAATTTAATTTTTTTACATTAACACCTCTGAAAAATGGTAATTTTACTGTGAGTATCGGAAAGGAATTGTGAAAAGGTTTCCGAAAATTTAAAATTTTCCGTTAACACCTCATAAAAACGACAGTTTGCCGTAAATGTAGAAAAAAATCGCGGAAATATTTCTGAAAATTCAAAAATTTTCATTACGGCCTCTTAAAAATGGCAATTTACCGTAAATACACGAAAGGAATTGCGGAAAGGTTTCTGAGAATTCAAAATTTTTCGTTAACATCTCGAAATCATATACGAAAACAGCAATTTACCATGAATATAAGAAAGGACTTACGCAAATGTTTCTGAAAATTCCAATTTTTTCCGTTGACACTTTTTCAAAACGACGATTTACCATGAACATAGAAAGGAATTGCGGAAAGGTTTCTTAAAATTCAAAATTTTCCGTTAACAGTTCTTAGAAACGACAATTTATCTTAGATATAGAAAAGAAATTGTGAAAGGGTTTCTGAAAATTCAGAATTTTCCACTAAAACCTCTTAAAATGGCAATTTACCGTGAATTCAGAAAAGGAAGTGAGAAAAGGTTTCTGAAAATTCAGGATTTTCCTGGCGTACGAAAGATCCGTTGAATTCAATTTTTAAAGATATATACTGCAGTCTTGAGTGACCAGAAATATGCTTCGTTATTTCACGAAAAGAAGTACCGAAAATGGCTGGTGAATTTCAGGAATTTTTTTACAGTTTCCTGAAATTCACCGAAATTTCCAGTCTGGTTTGCCCGAACTAATCCTCCCTTATACCTGAGGAACTAACTTCTCTGCGAGAATTCCTGTAAAAGGCAATGTTTGTGGAAATAAAGGAATATAATTGAAATGTACACTTCTAAATGTGTACTGAATCGAAAAGGATTGGAAGATTGCAATTTGGTAGATTCTCACGAAGGAAAGATTTAATTCCACAAAAAGAAGTTAAAAAAGCTACACGCTATTCATGGATTTCTCAAAATGTCAGTCACTGCATTTTCCATTATCGTCAGGTCATTTTTCATTTATTTTCCATTCTTTTACGATCACCGCTGAGCACAAAATTCATCGAACCTGCTCGCCGAGAGATCTCAGTTTTATTAACACGTTCTCACTTTCAGTTATCAGTTTGTTAATGAAGAATGGGAGAAGGGGCAAAAAAAAAAGAAAGACCAAGAGAGAGAGAGAGAGAGAGAGAAAAGCATTTTCCGCTTAAAAGACAGGGAAAAAAAAAAAAGAAGTTTGAAATTTTTATTAAAAGAAACACGTTATCACCATATGTTTCCTTGGATACAGACAGCGTAAACGCCGAACCAGGATTAGTGCTAGAAAGAGAAAAGTAATTTAAATCGATTTAAATTCTCTGCACGCCCAATGGGAAGATGGAGGGGCGGGGGTCACATAACAACGTTAAAAGCAAAAAAGAAAGGACAAAAGCAAAATTAATAATACGAAAAACAACAGACTGTGTATCGGTGAAAAAATGCGAGAGAAGAGAAAGAAGGCAGAAAAGGAAATACAGAAAAAAATATCAAAGAGGAAAAATTAGTCCTGAGTTCGTCAAAAAATAAAACCTATTCCAATGACTTAAAAATGAAGACGGTTTCCGATGTTCACTAGAAAAGAAAACTTAAAAATTCAGAAGTCTCAGTAAATCTCTTGCTTTTTTAGCTTCTGCCAGATTTTTGAAGCGCAAACTCGAAGCAAGTGATTGTGAAACGTGGACAGGATTTAATTTGCTACATTTCCATCCCCCCCCCAAGGTTCTCGACTTTGTTCGACCACTGAGATGTTTTCTCATGCCACAGTCAGGCTTCATTCATTCTAAAACGAATGATATGAAGCCGGAACTTTTCTGTTGTATGATATCGATGGAAGCTATATGAACAATATGCCAATAATTTGCGTACAATGTAGATACATTATTGATATCTTTGCGGGAATAAATTTTTGCTCTGATAATATCACTAGATATTTTATAAGCGTCCTTAAAATAAGTCTTCTTATTGAGGGAATTAAAGTTCCGAAATTAACGAAGTAGTTTGAAATAAAAAGATAAAAAAAAAAAAAACAGAGAGTACCCTGCTACTCTCTGTACATAACTTATGCTATGCATCTTCCGCATGACAAAATCTTTGTGAGTGTGAAGTAAAATCAGTGATTTCAGAGTATCATTTATTTACATACAACACATTTGCATTTATTCGCGTCACTCACGACCACGCTGACCCGTAGTCCGGTGCATACTACACAGGGTGATCAGAATCGACCGCACAATAAAGCCAATAGACGATTCCTCTTGGAGAAAGAAGCCGAAAACCGTTGTCCGTTGTCCGATCGGAAGTCGCATTCCGGAGATATCCATTACCAACAGAATAATGCGCCATGCCACACTGCGAGAATCGTCAAGGAGTTGTTCGAGGAACATGCTGATGACTTCCTGTTAATGTCCTGACCTCCAAATTCACCTGACATGAACCCAATCGAGCATTTGTGGTTCGACTTGGAAAAGCCGGTTCGGACTAAATCGCCACCACCTCGAAATGCACTGGAACTGGAGGACCGACTGTTGACATTATGGTGCCATGTACCCCAGGATACATATCGCCATCTCATCGAATCGAGGCCTCGCCGAGTGGCCGCTGTTTTGTGGGCTGAAGGGGGTCCTACAGCTTATTAGGTAGGTGGTTATAATTTAATGGATCATCGGTGTACTTTATTTTTGCCATACGAGTTCATATCTTGTGTAATCATTTCGGATTTTTACTGTTCCGTGTCTAATAAGAACAGGTTTTGACTAAAAAATTAAGTAAATACCCGATGTAAACTTTTTATTTTGCATACTAATAAAAACTCGAAGTTACCAATGCTCGTGGACTTACTAGTAATTTCACAAAATAACGGATTTCGGGTTTTTACGGTAACGTATATACACAGTCTAGTCACATTATTGTAACCACCATCTACTTTTGACGTCAGAGCGCGTAGCTAATGAAAGAAGGCACGTGTCTCGACCTGGCTTAAAGGGTATATAACATGTACTGCAGGCAATCTGAAAACATATCACTCGTTGCTGTCATGGATAAAAGGCGCGATTTATCAGATTTGCAAAAAACAATAATTATCGGCTTTGGGGCCTGGGATGGGACCATTTCTGAAATAGTGCAGTTCGTGAACTGTTCGCGTGCTGCTGTGGTTAAAGTGTATCGTGATTGGAGAAATGGCACCATTGCGAATAAGCGACGTGGAAACTTCTGAGCACCACGTGCGATTGATCTCAGAGGTGAACGTTGGCTTCGAAGGTGCGTGAGAGCCGATGGACACCTACAGTGGAACTACTCACCGGCCGAATGAACCAGGGGACTACCGGGTGTGTGTCTAAAACGACAGTTCAGAGAATCCTGTTGCATATGGGGCTGCGATGCAGAAGGAGGGTTACTGCACCTTTGCTAACGAAAGTGCATCGGCATAAAAGGCTTATATTTGCACCGCAGTATCGGACTTGGGCCTCCGCTGATTGGCAAAGGATTGTCTTCTCCGATGAGTCACGTTTTGGGCTTCATCGAACTGATAGACGTTGGCGTATAAAGCGAGAAATATCAGAGAACAAACACTCTTCAACCATTCCTGGAAGAACACAAGCTGGTGGTGGTGGCGCTATGGTCTGGGGAATGTTTTTGTGGCATTCTCTGGATCCACTCATACCTGTGGAATGCACTATGGACCGCATTCGTTATGAATCCATCCCTGCAGAGCATTTACACCCATACATGCTGATTGTCTTCCCTGGGGCGGATGGGATCTTCCAGAACGACAATGCGACGTGTCACACACCTAGAACTGTTCGAGACAGGTTAGAAGGGCACAATGAAGACTTCAAAGTACTTCCGTGACCCCCTAATTCCCCAGACTTAAACCCAATTGAGCATTTGCGGAACCACCTTTATCGTGTTGTTCGCTCTATGGATCCTCCACCACGCACCCTCCAGCAGCTATCAGATGCACTCTAGTCAGCATGGCTCCACATACCTGTGAACACCTTCCAGCACTTTATTGAGTCACTCCCAGCCCGTCTAGCTGCTGTCCGCGCTGCTCACAGTAGTTACTCTGGATATTACCTGGTGGTCACAATAATGTGACTCGACCGTGTATATGAACTAAACCCTTTCACTGTACTCGAGATATTAAACGATGAGTGAAGAAAATTACTCTGTCTCACTCGTCACAGTAAATAACGTCAGAGAAATCTCTCTGATGAAGTGAAATTCGAATCAGTTGCCGGGATCCAAAATAAAGAAACATCTTTATCTGTCGGGAAAGAGAGCAAGCTGAGATGTAGAGAATTCGAGGGCAGAGAACAAAGAGAAGAAGAAAGGAAAAAGATGTCATCGCTTGTCATAGAGAGATGGAGGAAAGGGGAAAGGGAAAAAAACGCCGTGAGTGATTGGCTCGTTGACACGAAGAGCAGGAGGGTGACCAAGAGTAACGATCATGCGGATTGGTCTTTCAGTGACGTCTCTTTCCTCAGGTTCAGGGAAGACAGACCTGGAAGGCACTCAGTCCCATTTCACGACTCGAAAAGTATTTCCAAGATTTTTTTCTCCCATGACATATCCCCCACTTCAATTTTTCTAGTTGCGGGGATTATAAATCTTTGATGCCAAAACTTTGTTGTAGAGTGAACGGTGCATTTATGCTTCTGTCACTCATGGATGAGCATTTTTGTCTTGCTTATGCCCTCCACAGAAGCTGGCTTTATTCAAAATGTTTAGCAGCCGGTTTATGTCTTTCACACATTTCACAATGATTTCTTCCTGAAATGTCTAATAGTGTGATTAGACTTCAACAGCTGATGAACAGATTTCTAACAAACTTCTCACATACCAATCTGCATGGGCGGAGACTTGTCTCCAAATTTGAGACAGGGAAGGAACGGGAGTAGTCGCAATGATTAAACGTAATATTTCAAGCACTTTGTTTATACAGTGGATGTTCACACAGTTTTAGAACGCTTTTGATAAAAAAAAATTACAGAAAATTAATTACAGAAATAAAAGAAGTTCAAGGAATTGGAACTGGCAACAGCGTGTTAAATGAACACGAAAGAAACATCTGCTGCAGTTAAATTTCGTCTGCTAAGAAAATGGCGCACGTAAACATGCTGTGGATAGACGTTTATGTTTTTGCTCTTTACGAAGAGAAATATATATATACATATTGATTGGAGGTTTAACGACCACCATGAGCTACTCAATGGGCTATGAGCAGTCGCCCGTTCCTAATTTAGTTTCACTGGTTCCAGGGAAGGGAAAGAGCCAGCGCCGTTAGACAAACACAACATCCATGCCTCACCGGGATTCGAACCCGGACCCCTTTCGGACGAATGATCAGAGGCCATGTCTTAGACCAGTGGTTCTCAAACTTTCCTTAACCACGGACCACTAGGTGTAGAGTGTCAACCTAACACGGACCACCTACCTCGGCACCTCTTCCATTAAAATGCCAAAATGTAGGAATAATGATTTAACAACTCATTAAAATGTATTATCATCATAAAAACTTGATATTAAAGTTATTTCATTGTAGAAAAGTTAAAAACAATTAATAAAAGAGTACTGTTTTTTTATTATATTTTAAAGCAAAAAAGAACATGGCCAGTCACTGAACACAACATTAAACAGAAAAGAACAAACCGCATTATCAAGATTTAGAACTAGGCATCTCAAATTAATTAAATACTTAATGGCACAAAAGGCTGTACGAAATGTAATGCAAAAGAATCAACACCAAACGACATCTTTCAATATATAGGCGTCAATACGAAATTAATTTTAGATGATGAACGAAAATGAATAAGTGAATTAAGAAAATATAACCTCATGGAACTGTTTAATACCGAGGGATAAGAAACAATAACAGCATAATTATTTTTAGAATTAAAATGTTATATGACATTTCAAGAAAGTAAATAAACGAATAATTTTTTTATTCTCCATTTCAATGTGAAAAATGGCGTAGCTTGCAACCTTTGACCAGTTTGGTTACATGAGGTGCAATGGAAGATAATTTGTCTTAAGTCAGGCTCAACCTTTTCACACTTTTTAGTCCAACCAGAACAGAAAATCCTATTTCACAATTGTAAATTGAGGGAAACGGTAACAGGTGCTTGATGGCACTGTTGGCGAGTTCAGGGTACACGGATTTCACATGGATCCAGAAATTTGTAAGGGATTTCTCCCTAAACGTGATTTTTATTGCTCCATCAGACGCCAATTTAATAAGCTGATCACACATACGAGCTGAAAGTCCGAAGGACTCAATTACAGATGTAGCACTGAAAGGATTTCTAATCCATTCCTTACTTTGCAGAATTGTTATACGGTTCTGAAATAATTACACTAATTCATCATCGATTAGTTCTCCTAAAGACAGCAAAAAATCAAAAATGCAGGAATAAATCATATTCCCCACAACCAAGCTGTTTACTCCAAAATTCACATTTCTATAGAAATGCCTTTATTTTATCTTGCACTTTAAATATGGTTACATCGCGCTCCTGAAGTGACACGTTTAGGGTACGTTTATGCTGCAGCCTCGCTTGCGGTGAAGAAATTCTGAAAAAATATTAAAGGGTTTCTTTCCGAGGCAAAATATTATTCCATATTATTTGATGAAACTACTGACATATCTACCATATCCCAAATGAGTATTATACTGCGATATGTTTACAAATCGGAAATCAGGGAAGATTTTATTGGATGTTTCGACTTGCATTAAGTAAATTATGCATCATAATTCTCTTTAGAGACCGAACACAAAATAGACGGCGTTTCATTAGGAAAAACTGTTGTTAAAATTCTGCATCAAAATAATATCAACGTAAAAACATGCGTTGGTATTTGTACCGACAACTGCAATGTTATGATGTCAGAGGTAAGAGGAGCAATAAGTGAAATTCAAAAATCAGCCCCGCTTGCTGGGAGAATATCATGTTATAATCATTCACTGAACCTATCTTTGTCCAAATGCATAGAAGTGCTTGGCGTACGAAACTGTTTTGGAGTAATCAAAGAAGTCATTGATTTTTTCAATGCATCAGCAAAAAGAAGTTTCGTTCTGAAATGTATCTTGCAATCGAAGTTAAGTAATCTATGTGATACTCGCTGGGTGGAACGACACGACACTACCCTATACTTCGAAAGTAATATCGACACTATCCTATACTTCGCGCTGCTGAAGTGACACCCTAAACGTGTCACTTCAGGAGCGCGATGTAAATATTATTGAAACATTAAAGAGCACTGCTGCATGGAATGACACAACTCCTGTAACTAAAGTTGCTCTGTAACGTATACTCTATATTCACTTTCCTTTTGATTTTACTATCTCTGGTTATTTTATTTTACTATGTAAATTATCTTCTTCCTGAACGAAATATTATTTCACCCGATGAATGAGATCTGGCAATGAGTGTAAGTCATGACGTGGTGGTAGCTAGTATATAGGTGCGTTCATCGAGACTTAGAGAGAGCTTTTGTGTTGTTATGAGGGGAGCTTTTGTTGTTGTTATGAGAGAGCGTTGTTGTTTACGGAGAGCGTTTATAATACGAGGAGAGATTGTGTTGTTATGAGGAGAGATTCTTCATTATTGTAAAACAAGTTGTGTGTGTGCTTTAGTTGACCAAGAGTCTTATAATAAAGAAGTTACCGTAAGTTAGTCTTTCTCAATTCATAGTTTTTGTCAGACCTCTGTCTGGCTGTTAGGTTTATAACATTTATTTATTACCAGAAATAACCAGCGTTAAGATTTTGTTTACGTTCGTAATTAACTAGTAACAACAACCCTTTTGAATTCACTATTTTGAAGCTTAGTACAAGTATATCATTAGCTAGCTGGTAGGAAGAGAATCATTCATATTAATTAGCTTAGCGGAAAGAAAATAAAGCTAATTCATTATAGCTCTTTTACTAAATACCCTGTTGCCGAGCCAATTTTTAGTATCACTAAAATGCATAACCCCTATTTTCTCTTCTACTGCTGTACTCAGTGACTTGTTAAAAAAAAATCTCTAGATCTGTCTTCAGCAGGAGATTGTATTAAAGATCTTCTGTCTGTGCTGACTTCGTTAAGAACAAACGCAAACGCAGAATTCAGTAAAATTTGGAGAAACTTGTCTGATTTGGCTAATGTGTTCAAAATAAACATCGAAAACCCTAGACTCGCAGTAAAACAAACCACCAGAGCTAACTATCAGTCTAGTACATCAGAGGAGCATTACCGGTTAAGTATATATATTCCAATACTTGATGTAATTATACTTGATTTGAAGACACGTTTAAGTGAGGACACACTAAATGCTTTCAAGTTGCATGTATTTTTACCTGAAAATTTGTTGAAAACTGAGGATGATAATTTAAATGCATCACTGTCTGAACTGTGGAAAAAATACTCAATGTTACTCAGCCAGTTTAATCCCTTAAATTCGGATATTTGCTTAAAATCTGAAGTAGCCACGTGGAAAGAAAAGTGGATTCGGGAATCCAACTGCAGCGAAAACGTACCAAATACATTACAAGACATTTTTAATTCATGTGATGAAGATATTTATTCAAATTGCCACATTTTATTAAGAATATTATTAAGTTTACCGATAAGTGTCGCCACTGAGGAAGGAAGTTTTTCTTCCCTCCGTCCGATGAAAACCTGTCTAAGGAGCCGTATGAGTGAAGAGAGAATTTTGGGGCTCGCTCTATTACACATTCATCGATATATGAATATTAATACGGAAGAAGTGTTGAATCGATTCGCCACATCATTTCATCACAGATTGGATTTTGTTATGTGAAAAACGTGGAAACCTAATTTTATACCTTCCTTGTTACCTCAACAAGTTCGTTAATTAATAAAACATAAGTATTAATTATAAGGGGGAGATATTTGTTTCCCACCTAATTTGGAAGAACTGCAAAGCTACAAGAGGTGTTCTCTTTTAGTTTCAGTATCTTCTTAAGAAATTATATTTTCAGCTGGAACCATTTTATTTCTGATACTGACATTTAAGCATTCATTTAGGTTTAATTTACGATTAATAACTGAATTTATAATTTTTACACATTTCTTATCATCGATGGACTTTAAATGGGCTACAAATAAAATGAAGTTAGTGCTGAAAACACTCATCGGGTGGATGTCTTTGGGTAAGTCATAATATAAATTTGGCAGATTTTGAATATTTATTTAAAATTTTCTGCTTAAACAAAATTATATGTAGCATATTTGATGTCCAGAAAATTATGCAAACCTGGAATACCAGGTTCACATCCCAGAACTGCCACTACTGAATATTCGCCGTGCTTCGGAAAGCACGTTAAGCCATTGGTCAACCGTACTTGATATACAAGTTTTAGTCCGTCTGTGAGCAGGTCCGTAATTAAAGGGAGGTCGAGTGCACTGCACATACGTACTCCCATTAAACCGTGACTGATATATTCGAATGCGTTTTATGTATGCTTTTAAGAATTGCGCGCTTCAGATATATTTTGTTGCATCACCTCCCCCCCCCGGGGGGGGGGTAGAAGTTTTATGAATATAGTTGGGTCTGAAACTAAATTCATCCCAAACAGTAACGAGGTGCTTTTTTGGGGAATTAAATATTTTGGGCTAATCCCCTCCCCCTAGAAATTTTCTAGAACCGCCCCTGATCTGTGACAACAGTGCAACGACACTTTTGAACGAAATTTAGGAAAACTCCACCCAGCGCCAACTCCATTCGGCGATAGTACGAACAGTTTAAAGCGACAGGAAGCCTATGTAAAGGGAAATCAACGGGTCGTCCATCAGTGCCTGAAGAAACCGTGGAACTCGTGTGGTCAAGTTTCGTGCGTGGCCCACAGAAGTCGACGCGCACAGCGAGTAGAGAACTAGATATTCCACGATCGACCGTTTGGAAGATCTTACGCAAACGATTGAAGCAGAAACCGTGCCGCTTGCAATTGCCACAAGCCCTGACGCCCGATGACAAAGTGAGTCGCTTTGAGGTTTGTTCGCGATTTCAAAGTTTTATGGAAGAAGACGATGCGTTTTCTGATAACCTTGTCTTCAGTGATGAAGCAACATTTTTTTGTTAGTGGCAAAGTGAATAGGCGCAATGTGCGAATGTGGGGCACAGAAAACCCCCACGCCTTCGCGGAGCACATTCGGGATTCTCAAAAAATCAATGTTTTCTGTGCGGTCTTAAAATTTAAAGTTTAGCACCCCTTTTTCTTCTGCAAAAAAACCGTTACCGGACACGTGTATCTAGACATTTTGGAACATTGGCTCATGCCGTAGTTGGAGACCTACAGTGTGGACTTCGCCTACCAGCAGGATGGCGCTCCGCCCCATTTCCATTGAGATGTTCGTGAATTCTTGAACGCCAGATTGCGAAAGCGATGGATCGGTCGTGCTGGGAATGATGATCATCAACTGCTGTTATGGCCTCCACGCTCCCCCGACTTAACCCCCTGCTATTTTTTCGTGTGGGTTTATGTGAAAGACTCGGTGTTTGTGTCGTCCTTACCAGCCGATCTACCAGAGCTGCGGGCTCGCATTATCAATGCCTTTGCTCACATTGATAGAAACATGCTAAATCGCGTGGGGGAGGAACTTGATTACAGAGTTGATGTATGCAGAATCACTCAAGGGGCGCATATCGAGCACCTGTAATATCCCCGCCCCCCACCCGAAAGTTTGCTCATTGTTATACGTAATTGTAAAGTTTCGGGATCATATGTCAAATAGTATACCTGCAATAAAATCGTGAAACCGCTTCAATCATTTGTAGACACCGCCTATTGCTGATAAGTCGTTCTAAAAATGTGGAGACATCCTCTGTGCATAGTACAACCCAACTTCTTTAAACCGTACCTCCTTAAACCCTCCAGACAGTGGAGGTTTACTTCTGAGAACACGGGTTCCTATTCGAAAGTTGATACACTGTAAAAAAAATTCTGAAATTGACGAGCCACTTTCCTTCAATTCTTTCGTGAATTAACGAAGCATATTTCTGACACAACATTTTCCGTGAAATGACGGAAAGAAACCTGAATTTCACGAATTTTCCTTACGCCTGGAAAGTTCTGAATTTTCAGAAACCTTTCCGCAATTCCTTCCTTATATTGACGGTAAATTACCGTCTTCAAGATGTGTTAACGGAAAATTCTGAATTTTCATAAACCTTTCCGCAATTTCTTTCAAGTATATTAACGGTAAATTGCCGTTTTTAAGAGGTGTTAACGGAAAATTCTGAATTTTCAGAAACCTTTCCGCACTTCCTTTCAAGTATATTAACGGTAAATTGCCATATTTGAGAGGTGTTAACGGAAAATTCTGAATTTTCAGAAACATTTCCGCAATTCCCTTCAAGTGTATTAACGGTGAATTGCCGTTTTTAAGAGATGGAAAATTCTGAATTTTCAGCAACCTCTTTCAGCAATTCCTTTCAAGTATATTAACGGTAAATTGACATTTTTAAGAGGTGTTAACGGAAAATTCTGAATTTTCATAAACCATTTCGCAATTCCATTCAAATATTGTAATAGTGGTAATTGTAACTAACCTTTAATAATAACGTAATGGAGCCGGAATATTTATTCTATGACATTACATTTCATAGAATAAATATTCAATATACTTGAAAGGAATTGCAATTCAATTCCTCGTTAATTTACTTGAAAGGAATTGCCGTTTTTAAGAGGTTGAAATTCTGCAGTTTTAGAATGTCTGAAAATTATTCAAATATTGTAATAGTGGTAATTGTAACTAACCTTTAATAATAACGTAATGGAGCCGGAATATTTATTCTATGACATTACATTTCATAAAATAAATATTCAATATACTTGAAAGGAATTGAATATTCAACTCACCGTTAATATGCTTGAAAGGAATTGCCGTTTTTAAGAGGTGGAAAATTCTGAATTTTCAGCAACCTCTTTCCGCAATTCCTTTCAAGTATATTAGCGGTAAATTGACATTTTTAAAAGGTGTTAACGGAAAATTCTGAATTTTCATAAACCTTTTCGCAATTCCTTTCAAATATTGTAATAGTGGTAATTGTAAATAACCAACCTTTAATAATAACGTAATGGAGCCGGAATATTTATTCTATGAAATGTAATGTCATGTAAACATCCTTTAATTGTTGAATTTTAATGAATATGTAAATAATTAAGGATCCTTACAGTTTTAGAATGTCTGAAAATAATCGTGGGAAACTTCTTAAGAATATATTTTTTTAGTTCGATTCGGTAGAGCCGGTAAGTCACCGGAAACGATTAGTTTATCGGCTGACTTCCTGGAGATGGACAATACCCAGGATTTCGTGTATAGATAGCTACAATAGAAGAAGGCTTTTTTTAGAGTTTTAAAGCGACTCATTAGGAAGGGCTTCCGTTCTCGAGTGAGGGGTTTCCTTCGGAGTGATGATTAAGAGTGCAGATGCAGACACATTGAGAAGAAGGTGTTCGGACGGAGGCTTGAGGCGCGTTTTTTGGAAGCAGTGCGGAAAACAATAGAACGGGTCGTCTGAAGGAAGGATGATGGCGTGTGTTTCGAGAGAATGCGACTGACTGCAGTAGAGAGGGGTTGGGAGATTTTTCGGAAGAAGGAGTAGAATTTCAGAAGGGGTGCGTGGTCTCCGCGCCCGAGCGAAAAGAATGAATGTAGCGAGTGTTAGGACATAAGAGATGGTCTAATCGCACGGTGACTCGGAGTAATTATAAATTAAGCAAAATCACAAAAATAGAGGATTTTATCAAACGTCAAATCGCTTCTGTTAAATAATCTATTACTACCCTATTGATGTTTGCAGTGCTCAAGGAACCTTGCAATCTTCTGATTATAACATATTTCGGTGATTAAGGAAAGCGTTAAAACAGCACTGGGACAAGTGTTACGTTTATGTAAAACGTGTTGGAATAATGTTCGGCGGTAGTTTGGTGAAATACAGGGTGATTCATAAAGAAGTATACAGTTTCCAGATGCTGTAAAACAGTTGAAGACACGGACCACAGCTGCGAACCGTTAGGTAGATGTACTCATAAAGTTTGTGTCCTGCTACTGAGGGAAGTGACGTAGGCGATAGCGCGCATGTCACGTGACTAGTCTGTCAAAATGGCAGCGTCTGCAGTGGAGAAGGCGTTTTGTGTTCTTGAATTGATCAAAACGGAATCTGTAACTGTTGTGCAACGGCATTTTCGATCTCGATTCGGAAAAGAACCAGAAAATCTATCTACGATTGGCATAAAAAATTTGAAACTACGGGCTGTTTGTGCAAACTTAAAAGTCGTAGACGACCGCGTGTATCAGAAGAATTCGTCGATAGTGTTTGCACCGCCATTCAACGAAGCCCGGGAAAATCAACGCGGAGGGTGAGTCGTGAAGTGCAGATTTCACAGTCCACTGTCTGAAGAATTTTGAAAAAGAAGCTGAAAATGATTCCATACAAAGTGCAGATGTTGCAAAATCACAGCCACTATCACTGCACTTGATTCAGATATCTTACCTCGCGTTTGGGCGGAAATGGATTACCGGCTCGATGTGTGTCATGTGACTAAAGGTGCACACATAGGACATCTGTTACTGTCTCTAAAAAACCTTGAAACATTTCCCTACAATTCTGTTACAGGTAACATAAAATATCTTACATTGTTCTTGTTTTATAGTGCGTTGAAACTGTATACTTCTATATGAATCACCCTGTATATTGGTGAGTAAGAATGAATTTCCCTATTGTTGCGTCACTTCATGGGACATCATTCAAAATTCAGATTTCAACAATTGTTTTGACTACTTCCGTTACCAACTTTCGTTACATCGAAATTTTTCTTGGGATTTACGTAACTACTGTCGGAAAAGATCAATAAAAAATTTATAGCATCCATTTTAGCCATTCTGTGGTTATTTATTTATTATTCAAATTAGACAAGGTGAAAGAAAGTGCATCACACTTTAAAGTCACTTTGATAAATACACAGTTGACGTGGACCAGGAACATCAAATAGAAGTCATCGGTCTTTCGACGTTTACAAGTGAGTCACGGAAAAATTTCTCAACGGCCACCACCGGGAATCGAACCGAGGGACTTCCAGTTACGCGCCGGACATGCTTCCACTGCACCACAGCGTTCTCAAAATTCTCCAGACTCACAAACGACAAACTGCCAAACCACGTGGCAGGGGTTGCCTCTTTGGAGCCCCGCACAATGCTGGGGATTCACCACAGATGAACAGCATCAACTGAACAAAAAACTAGAGGGCGAATGAATGATAAATACGCAGTTGACGTGGACCAGGAACATCAAATAGAAGTCATCGCTCTTTCGATTATTTGGGTTCGATTCCCTGTGGCAGCCGATGAGAAATTTTTCCGTGATTCACTTATAAACATCGAAAGAGCGATGACTTCTATTTGATGCTAAAGTCACTTTTCTGTCACTTTTCTTTAAAATTATTAAGCATCTCGTTTTAGATGGTACATAGGTTTAATTTTTTTTTCAGTCTGAAAAAATGTTTGTTAGCTTATTGGAAGCCGAATCTTGTGCGTAGCCTTTTAATCAACTACGGAAGAAACGGAAACTCGATTTTAGACGACTAAAGTTATGGGATGGAAAGGATTTGAAAATCGCTTTTCTGGGCAATTTGTTAATTTCATGTTAGGGACACGAGAATGAAAATCATGTCATATGACATAATACGAAACTGTTACAGACTCTTCAAAATAAATGCGGCCTGAAGAATTAACGTTACTTTATTAAATCCCCTGTAATTCACAGAATGCATCTAGAAATCCGTGTAATTCGTTACAGGGATGTTGCGGTGCAGTTGCTCTTCGGGGAGACCTGCGGCGCTTGCGCGACGTCCTTTAATGAGCCATTGCCACCTGTGTTTACTTAATTACTGCCAGAGCTCCAGAATCACCCCATCGTTTGCAAAATGGCTATTGCGATGACGTAAACGGTGACATTTCTCAACCTTCAGCGGTATCATCAACACTTCCACCCTCCCCCATTCATAACGATTTGAAGGCGAGCAGATGCAAGGGGTGGAGGAGATTTAAATTTTACAATATTGTCGGCAATGGCCGACTACACAGCTAAAAGATAGCAAATCTCATCGCGATTTGTCGTCTGAACTTTACGCTCCTGTTCGACAAGATGAGAACAGGCAAACTATGATAAACAAACAAATCTCCGTCGCATTGGAGAAGAAAATTTCTCAATAGCAGCGACTGAGGGTAAAATATCACCTTACAATTTATATTTACAGCATTATTCTTCGAAATTCAGGTTCTGGCATTACTTAAAAAAAATAATAATAATCTTTTCACACCACTTTATCTCCACAACTAGGGCAGGTTCAACCACTAGGCGGTTACCTAGGACCAGTGTCGTACCTGAAAAACTTGGGGCCCCCCTTAAAAAAAATAATATTTGAGGCCCTTTTGCGAAAATCTATTTACTTTCAATTACTGAAACTTTTCAATTCTATATTATACTAGTTTTTACTGGCGTTCTGTAATTCAAATTCTCGGGAACCTATAGGTATTTTTCGTAAAAACAAAATTGTTACACTTTACTGCATGTAACAGAAATGTACACGTTATAATTAAAATGATTGTCCTAGTTTTATACTAATAAAAAGTATTGCGAAACACTTAAAAAATCACGTAAACTTTTTTCTTTTAGAGAACTAAGGCCACCCTTCCCGAAATATTCACGATCACACACAAAACACGTAATGGCCGTGTGGCGGTGTTTTAGGACCTTTCCCGATTTATACGAAAGTACAGAACATAAGTAAGCAAATTAAAAAGTAACAATTAAGAATTGTGGCACAGAAAGAGTAAAATTTCTTAAACTATTTACTCTTCAATATGACATACAGATACAATTGTTCAAAGAATCGAAATACTACGTGGTATATGAAATATTATTTATATAAAGCACAGTGTGTATTTGCTTATAATTACTGTTACTCTCGTTATAGATACCGAATATGAATGACTAAACAACATATAGGCGAGTCACATTATTGTAACCACCTCCTACTTTTGACGTCAACAACGCGTAGCCAATGAAAAAAGACACTTGTCGTGAGCTGGCTTGGAGGGTACATAAGGTGTGCTGTAGGCAATCTGAAAACAGAGGGCCGCTGGTGGCCGAGTGGGCAACGTTCGTGACTGCCACGGAAAGGGCCTCAGGTTCGATCCCAGGCAGGTACGAACGCTCGATCCATTAAATACCCGCCGTGCATCGGATGGGCACGTTAAGCCGTCGGACCTCGGGTACTGGCCCCCCGGTGATAAAAAAAGGGCGTCTTTCTACTTCGCTTCCGTGTCACTTCTCTATCGGGCGCTCTAGCCCAAATCTCCTAGTTTCCTATTTCTAAGGGTTGTTTAAGACCTGGAGTCAGACACTCCCTTCCTAAAATCCTCTACATATGATCATCATCTGAAAACATATCACTTGTTGCTGTTACGGATGAAAGGAGCGATTTACCAGGCTTGCAAAAAGGAATGATTATCGCCTTTCCGACCAAGGATGGCAGTATTTTTGAAACAGAACAGTTTGTGAACTGTTTGCGTGCTCCTGTGGTTAAACTGTATTGTGATTTCAGAAATGGTACCATTGCGAATGAGCTACGTGGAAACTGCGGAGCACCTAGTGCCACTGATCTGAGAGGTGAACGTCGACTTCAAAGGTGCGTGAGGGCCGATCGACAGGCTACAGTGGAGCAACTTACCGGCCGAATGAACAAGGGGGTTACCGGAAGTGTGTCTAAAACGACGGTTCAGCGAACCCTACTGCGTATGGGGCTCCGCCGCTCCGATGCAGACGGATGGTCACTGCACCTATGCTAACGAAGGTGCATCGGCAAAAAAGGTTTACATTTTCACAGCAGTATCGGAATTGGACCTCCGCTATTTGGCAAATGATTGCCTTCTCCCATGAGTCACGTTTTCTGCTTCATCGGACGGATGGACGTTGGTGTATAAGGCGAGAAACATCGGAGAACAAACACTCTTCAACCTTTGCTGGAAGAACACTAGCTAATGGGAGGCAGCATTATTGTCTGTGGAGTGTTTCCGTGGCATTCTCTGGGTCCACTCATGCCTGTGGAAGGGACTATGGACTGAATTCGTTATGAATCCATCTTTGCAGACCACGTACACTCCATACATGCTGATTGTCTTCCCTGTGGCGGATGATATCTTCCAGCACGACAATGCGACGTTTCACACTGCTAGAAATGTCCGAGAGTGGTTAGAAGATCACGATGAAGACTTCAAAGTACTTCCGTGACCCCCTTATTCTCCAGACTTTAACTTAATTGAGCATCTGTGTGACCTCCTCGATCGTGTTGTTCGCTCTATGGATCCTCCACCTCGCACCCTCCAGCAGCTGTCAGATGCACTGCAGTCAGCTTGGCTCCACATAGCTGCGAACACCTTCTAGCACCTTATTGAGCCACTCCCAGCCCGTCTAGCTGCTGTCCGCGCTGCACACGGCGGTTACTCTGGATATTAACTGGTGGTCACAAAAATGTGACTCGACCGTGTAAATGCATGATTTATTATGCTGCGGATTGTACTGGTTACTGAGTCTAACATACAATGCTGGAAAACATGTTAAGGTCGTGTGAAGAAATGCGAAAATGCAGACAATAGATGACTAAGAAAATGGTGCGAACCGTTCAAACACTGCTAAAATAAGTTTCAAACCCTTCTAAAATAATAATGCGATAAAAATGTTTGAGGGAAAAACATAAAAAAAAAGAAAACCGAATTAACTACATTTGCAGCTGGAAAAAATGATAAGGTGAGTCAGGAACGTTTCCCGAAGAGTATGGAAGTTAGGTTGTTTCGCGCATGTGTAGGAACAAAAGACTTGATAAGTAAAGCACGTGGAATGGAAACGTCAGTGTTAACTTTGAGAAGAGTATTGCGATGGCGAAGGGCAAAAACTTGTCCGATTTTAAACGCGGTAAAATACAAGGATTGCATGCGAGTGGGAAGAGTGGTGCGGAAATTGCAAAGGCCGATCCAAGACCGTAGTGAACAATTATTTGCGAAATCCATCTTCTTATGGACAAAAGAAATCTAGGCCAAAATCAATTTCAAATCGCCTGAAACGTAGGGTTTGTAAACTTGCATGTGCTAACAAAAAAATCGCCCAGTGAAATTGTTCGTGAACTAATCTTGTCCTGCAGTGGCCGAACTGTACGAAATGATATAGCCGGCAGTTCGAACATCCAATATACATTAAGCTAAAGCCAAAACCCTACTTGAATACTAATAATACATGTGCTCGAGTAGAGTTTGCAAAAAGGCATATTACTTTCGGTGATGAGTGCAAAGACGTGGTCTTTTCCGATGAAAAGAAATTTAATTTGCACTGGCCTGACGGTTTCGCTAAATATGGGAATGATCTGCTGAAAAAAATCCCTATTTTTCAAAGCGCAAATTAGGAGGTGTCTCGGTCATGGTTTGGGGGGCATTTTCTGCAACTGGAAAAACTTCACTTGTGATTATAGACACAATAATTCATTCCGAGAAGTACCAAGATATGCTGGTGGATAATTTGCTACCTGTTGCTCCCTGTATGACATCAGGAGATTGGAATTTTCAGCAGGACAATGCCAGCATCCACAACTCTCGGTCTACTAAAGCGTGGTTTGAAACCAATGACGTTCGTGTTTTGGACTGGCCTTCACAGAGCCCCGATCTCAACCCGATGGAAAACCTTTTGGGTATAATGGTGTGCTCTGTCTACAGGGACTTAAGACGTTTCCAGACAAAAGCGGAGCTTATTGCAGCCATGGACAAACATCGAAATTCAAACACCATTGAAACTTGCAAACTGTATGACTGATAGACAGATTGCATCATTGAAAAGAAAGCCAAACTGTGTAGACTATTAAGTGCTAAATTGTTCAAACATGTATGCCGACCTTATATTTTTTTCTAAAAACAAAATGGTCTAATGATTACAATTTCATATTTTATTGTTGATTATGCAATATTCGCATAAACATCTTGTCTGTACTCCGATTATACATTGCTTTGATACTGTGTTAAATTGGAGGACCTCTAGAATTGTAGTACTTATGTAATAAACTACTTTGTGTGCGACCTTATGTTTTCGTCCAGGGCTGTACTAGGAAGGATCGAAAAGTAAGGCACAGCTATTTTTTTTTCTCTTTGCAGGTTGCAAGTAACAAATTGCAGTTTGGCAGACAACGAGTTTGAATATCACCCTACAGACCGGTTTGGCTGGATCACGTATCGCCGTGGTGGAAGACAGTGTTAACTACGAGTGAAGCGCAGCGTTGTGTTGTCCGATTTTTCTGGGCTAAACAGAAAACTCCGACGGAAATTCACAAAGAAATGGTCGAAGTGTATGGTGGTGATTGCCTAGACCGCAGCAACATCTCCAGATGGAAAACTCCGACGGAAATTCACAAAGAAATGGTCGAAGTGTATGGTGGTGTTTGCCTAGACAGCAGCAACATCTCCAGATGGAAATCTCCGACGGAAATTCACAAAGAAATGGTCGAAGTGTATGGTGGTGATTGCCTGAACCGCAGCAACATCTCCAGATGGAAAACTCCGACGGAAATTCGCAAAGAAATGGTCGAAGTGTAGGGTGGTGATTGCCTGGACCGCAGCAACATCTCCAGATGGAAAACTCCGACGGAAATTCACAAAGAAATGGTCGAAGTGTATGGTGGTGTTTGCCTAGACAGCAGCAACATCTCCAGATGGAAATCTCCGACGGAAATTCACAAAGAAATGGTCGAAGTGTATGGTGGTGATTGCCTGGACCGCAGCAACATCTCCAGATGGAAAACTCCGACGGAAATTCGCAAAGAAATGGTCGAAGTGTAGGGTGGTGATTGCCTGGACCGCAGCAACATCTCCAGATGGAAAACTCCGACGGAAATTCACAAAGAAATGGTCGAAGTGTATGGTGGTGATTGCTTGGACCGCAGCAACATCTCCAGATGGAAAACTCCGACGGAAATTCATAAAGAAATGGTCGAAGTGTATGGTGGTGATTGCCTGGACCGCAGCAACATCTCCAGATGGAAAACTCCGACGGAAATTCACAAAGAAATGGTCGAAGTGTATGGTAGTGATTGCCTGGACCGCAGCAACATCTCCAGATGGCAAACTCCGACGGAAATTCACAAAGAAATGGTCGAAATGTATGGTGGTGATTGCCTGGGCCGCAGCAACATCTCCAGATGGAAAACTCCGACGGAAATTCACAAAGAAACGGTCGAAGTGTATGGTGGTGATTGCCTGGACCGCAGCAGCATCTCCAGATGGAAAACTTCGACGGAAATTCACAACGAAACGGTCGAAATGTATGGTGGTGATTGCCTGGACCGCAGCAACATCTCCAGATGGAAAACTTCGACGGAAATTCACAACGAAACGGTCGAAATGTATGGTGGTGATTGCCTGGACCGCAGCAACATCTCCAGATGGAAAACTTCGACGGAAATTCACAACGAAACGGTCGAAATGTATGGTGGTGATTGCCTGGACCGCAGCAACATCTCCAGATGGAAAACTCCGACGGAAATTCACAAAGAAATGGTCGAAGTGTATGGTGGTGATTGCCTGGACCGCAGTTACATCTCCAGATGGTGCAGTTTCTTTGAAGAGGGCCGTGACAACCTTACCGATTCGCCACATTACGGTCGACATGTAACCGCGTCATCCCCTGCCACTGTGAGAGGCATTGAACAGGCAATTCTGAGTGACCGGTTGATCTATCTGTGCACATTGGCACAGAAGTTCAACATTTCCTAAGGTATAGCGTATGATATTGTGCGTGACAAATTGCAATTTCTCAAGAAAAATGCGCGATGGGTGCCGAAGAATTTGGCTGGGAGGTGCTCCAGCACCCACCGTACAATCCAGAGCTGGTTCCTTCCGACATTCATCTGTTTGGTCCCATGAAAAGATTCCTAGGCGGCCAAAGCTTCGATTTGGCTGACGTAGTCAAATCGGTTGTCCGCTATACGCCCAGAAAACGGACTTTTATGAACAAGGTACACTAAAACTGGTACCAAGCTGGAATAAATGTCTCGAGCATGTTGGTTCTTATGTTGCGAAATAGCTAAGAAATGCAGTTTCCCTGTGTATTACTGACATAGCTATTTCTCACGGGTACATTATTTCATGTGTACGACAACTGTTAGAGCGCATTCGGCATGCGAGGTCCACAACCCTGATCCGTGACCCTAACAATGTGAAGTATATTGGCTCTCTCCCTAATTTCCCGGAAGTGACATCAATACTTACAAATACTTGCAAAAAATTTAATTTGGCATTTGGTGAGACTAATCGCAACCTGTTCTCTTTGGTAAAAATTGATCGTGACTCTGTCCCTAACTTTCAAAGGAGTGGTATCTATTGCATTCCGATAAAAAGCCACGATCCTGCAAAAGAAGATCTCGTATATATCGGATCTACACTTCGATCGCTGGAAATCAGAATTAATGAACATAAATACAACATCAGAAGTGGAAGCTCCTCTACAGCAATATCAAGATTAATTCAGTGTGGCACTTACTCCCCTACGTGGGAAGATGCATATGTCCTTTTAACCTTGGAGACTAAGAAACAGACTATATTTGCAGAAAGTTTGTACATATATAACTTTTACGATCGCTGTTGTAACACGACGAACTACCTACGACTATTCCATCCGCCTGGAAACTTCTTATCCGGTCAGTAATTTGTCAGAGCGTTGTACTTAGCTTCCACCACCACCTGTAAACTGAAAATGATTATCATTCGTCTAACTCCATGAGTCTGCGCAATTACTAACGCACATGACTACAACACTCCGGCTTGTATATAAGGCTTCGTCCACCCCGTTTCACTCTTTTAACTAATTTTCCTGATGATGGACAATATAATTGTTCGAAAGATCTTGAAAGTATATTTTAATTTGTACATATGTATTTTAATTAAAACCTTTTTAACTTTGTGACCAACTTTAGTTAATCGCTGTGTTTTTTGGGATCGTATAGCGACAGGATTCTGAACCTTAACCAAATTGTGTATACACGAATAATTATTGCCTAGTACCTACATCTGCTCTTATAATTGGGTGTAACTGTTGTTACAACTACTCTTTCCCTGTGTATACTTTTTGTTTTGCCTGTCCATTAAACTGTTGCCAAAGGAGAAAAAATAGTGTGCGTTACTTTTCGATCCTCTCTGGTAAATGAAGTCCTTTTAAATTGCCGTTGTAATTTGATATTTGTGCCAGAGCTCTGTTTATAACAGAATTCTGTGTTGGCTTTCTATTTTCTTTAATATCGTGTCTGATTCTTTTAATAAAGATAAAGGAGATCTTGAGAATAACTAAATCACATCGCCACATTCCTTACTTTGTAACGTAAGCCTAGCTCAATGCTAAGGGAAATAACAGGAGATGTATGCTGTAAGCAGACCGGGCCTTATAAGATAATTCCAACGACGCATCCCCTCGTAGTGAGATGAAAATTACTTTCCCCCGTAAACCACAGCCATATGTGAGTAATTCCTTTTGCATTATTTAAATGTTTGAAGAGAATCCATTAGTTATGCTAATCATGCACTGGAAGTTTTAATTTACATTGTGACGATGTGTTATGCCAGAATTTTGGCTCTAGTCCAGTGATGATGTAACGAGATTTCGTTTTCCTATTACTTATTTTTCTTGCCGTCTGTTTTTAATTTTGAGAAACTATTATTATGAGTGTTCTCATTTGTATTTGCAGCTCAGTTTCATTTCGAAACGGCATTCATTTCTCCAACATTACTCCTGCAAGGACTGCGTCAATTCCCCCGATCACGTTCTTCGCGTGTGAGTAAGCCGATATAGTTAACTCTGTTTTTATTTACCCTCTGGTTGAGCTCCAGGAAAGCAAAGAATAAATGAAAACCGCGTGAAGCAATGGTTACTGCCTCTGAGAAATAGAATTCGTAAGATCTTAAGAAGAAAATGCAAAAATACGAATTATAATTTCCCCCGTTTTCCCCATAAACTAGTCTTAATGCATCAACAACGCGGAAAACACTAAGAAATATCACGTGATATTCACTCGCGATGCTTTATTTGGCAATTTGCATGTGATTAAATAATATATACAGAGGATGTCCACGCATTTTTAGAACGACTTTCCAGCAACGTAATAAATTTTTGAAATAAAATTATTTCTTTCTTAAATATTCTGCCTGACAACCCTTTCTCAGGATTAATTTTCTCCTATGGTCGGAATACAAACCCTCTGCATTCTATAATTTTAAATAACCCACAGATTGAGGTTGTAAAAAGTCTTAAATATTTAGGTGTTTTTATTCAGTCGGACCTTAAATCCAACTCTCACTTTGATCATCTAATTTCCTTAATTTCTCGAAATATCGGAATTATTGGGAGAGTTATGGCTTCTTTGTCTCCGAAAATAATGATTTTACTTTACCACACTTTAATTTATCCCCACTTTTCATATTGTATTTCAGTCTGGGGCTAGACTACCAATTATAACTTAACTAAACTTCAGAGATTACAAAACAGATTTTTGAGACTGGTGCAATTCAGACTTTCAGGTTCCTCCTTTCCAAATCCCAATTTACTCCCCAGATTGCAGCCTAATGATGTTCAGTTATTCAATATTGATATCAACATTTTACTTATTAAATATTGATCAACATTCTAAAGTTTTGTCGCAATAGAAGCATTTTTAGTCAAGTTATGAAGATAATGGCTGTGGAATAAGTCTCGCTCCTGTGCCCTGACCTTTGACTCCATTTCGATGATTTTAAACAGAATTGATTCAGTGTACCTCCGAAACAACATACTAAAGTTTTGTTGCAATCGAAGCATTTTTACGGAAGTTATGACGCATAAGGGCGATGGATCCCATCCTATGTCCTGACATTTGACACCATTTCTCCCATTTTCGATAGGGTTTCTTCCCAGGTTGTCCCCTACCACATACTAAAATGTCATCGAAATCGAACCATTTTTACGCGAGTTATCGTGCGGACGGACAGACGGACAAAACTGGAGCATATACGCTTCTTCAACCCACGGTTGGAAAGTATAAAAAATCAACTTTGTTCCTTACGTGTTCCAAATTCATGCCTTTTTTATGTCTACCATTGCCTTGAAAAAGCCTCCCAGTGAAGTGCGAAAGCTTGAGGAATCTTCATGTTCACTATACCTCAATAACAAACGGATTTAATACGCTATATGCGTTTCTTGAGTATTCACAGTATGGGGTATTTAAAATAATGTTAGTCTTCTGTTTGTTTTGTGCTCTCAAGAGACATCTGAAAGAAATTCAGTTCACCTGTGACGAAGATGTTCCACCATCTACGAGGAAATGGTTCCGAGAAAAAACTGAAGATTTTTACAGAGTCGGGTTTTAAAATCTATTTGAATGTTGATGCCGTACCTGTATACAGCGTGAGCGGTACTATTTAGAAAAATAAAATATATAAATTAAAGTGGAAATTATGAGCTTTGCCTTTGTTTCGTTTTAATTGGATACTTTCCCACGGATCTTGTATATAAATATGGATGCATAACTTTCTGAAAACCCTCACTATATACACTGACGGGAAAAAAATCCCAACACCAATAAGGATTGTGTTAGATAAACGACAGTTGGTAGGCGGTGAGAGTACATCTGTGAGATGACGTCTATGCAAATTTCGCGCTCGGCGCATACGTGTGGCGCTAATAGCGCCCCTCGGAACATGCAAAGCACGTTTGCTATAAATACGCGCTGTAACGTTCGTGAGCGTTAGTTATCGTTGAGATTCGACGTAGGGTGTTGATGTTAGTCAAGAATGCCTTTAAGAAAGACGAAGAATCCATTATCAACAGCACACGGAGTTTGAACGAGGTCATGTAATAGGGCTACGAGAAGGTGGGTTTTCGTTCCGCAATATTGCAGAACGACTTGGCAGGAATATAGCCACTGTGCATGATTGTTGGCAGCAGTGGTCAAGGGAAGGTACTGCCTCAAGAAGACCGGGTTCCGGCCGGCCACGTGGCACTACTGAGAGGGAAGACCGCCGTGTACGGCGTATGGCCGTGGCGCATCGTACCGCGTCTGCGGCAGCAATTCGAGCTGCAGTTGCCACCACAGTGACACAACGAACTGTTACAAATCGGTTACTCGAAGGACAGCTCCGAGCCAAACGCCCTGCAGCGTGCATTCCACTTACTCCAAACCACTGCCGTTTGCGACGTCAGTGGTGTCAAGCTAGAGCTCATTGGAGGACGGAGTGCAGATCTGTTGTGTTTTCTGATGAAAGCCGGTTCTTCCTGGGTGCCAGTGATGGCCGTGTGTTGGTTAGAAGGAGGCCAGGTGAGCGCCTGCAACCAACCTTTCTGCGGCCGAGACACACTGGACCTACACCTGGAGTTATGGTCTGGGGAGCAATTTTCTATGACAGCAGGAGCACTCTCGTGGTTATCCCACGCACCCTGACGGCACAGTTGTACGTCGGTCTGGTGATTCAACCTGTTGTGCTGCCATTCATGAACAGCATTCCAGGAGGTGTTTTCCAACAGGATAACGCTCGCCCGCATACCGCTGTTGTAACCCAACATGCTCTAGAGAGTGTCGACATGTTGCCGTGGCCTGCTAGATCACCAGATCTTTCACCAATCGAGCACGTATGGGACATCATTGGACGACAACTCCAGCGTCACCCCAACCAGCATTAACCGTCCCTGTATTGACCGGCCAAGTGCAACAGGCATGGAACTCCATTCCACAAACTGACATCCAGCACCTGTACGACACAATGCATGAACGTTTGCGTGCTTGCATTCAACATTCTGGCGGTTACACCGGTTATTAATGTACCAGCATTTCACATTAAAATGGCTCTTCTCGCGCTTACAATAAGCTGTGATCTTGAAACCTTAATCGATTAAATATGTTACCTATACAAATGTATTGCCGCCATTTCATTCCTCTAGAACTATTTTTTCGTGGTGTTGGGATTTTTTTTTCCGTCAGTGTATATTTTAAACCTGCATTTTAGGAATCATTAAAAACACACTTCGATACGGCGGAAACATTTTCATCGCTTCCCAGTGTTTTTGGAGATGTTTTCTCTATGGTATTTTTATTTCCATCTACAATAATTTGGGTAACCGCTATAAAGAAATTCTGGGTGAACCGCTGATGCACAGGCGTATCAGAATAATATGACCACCTACCTAATAATGGGAATAACCACCCTTGGCCCGAATTACAGCGGCGAGACTGCGTATTATGGACGCAGTGAGGCCCTGGAAGGTTGCCCCAGGCACACGTGCCCATTCTGACTGCAGAAGAGCATGGTAGTCCTGGAGTTGACGTGGTTGTGGGTCGGCTCGTTAAACCTGTCGATTCAAATAGTCCCACAAGTGCTCTATGGGATTGAAGTCGGGTGATTTCTCCAATCAATCGAGAACGGAGACATCGCTGTCGTGTTCCGAATCATTCAGACGTAGCACGGCGCATTGTTCTGTTTGGTAGACACCCTCACCAGCATGGTAAACGTCCAACATGAAGGGATGCATGTGGTCAGCGAATATGGATAGGTAGCCATTGGCGTTCGGGGACCAGGGTGTCAACTGGTCATGAAAGTCATGAAAAAGTAATGAAATTGAGTGGGTGGTCATAATTTTTTTTTTTTTTTAATCTGCACCTGAATGAAGACAAGTTTGCGCACCTAGAAAATAACACGAGTCGGCACTCTTATAAACCGGCGTGTAGTCGATGCCCCATGACATATATATAAAAAAACATATGGCTTCATCAAAAGCTGATGTTGTGAAGAGGGAATGTTTGCAATTTTGTGAATCTTCTAAAAAACAACTGAAACAGTTCAATCCTAAGGAGCGCAAACTTGATCATTTCCTGATGAATTTTCTACAAAGTGCAAACCATGACTTTATCAAGTTCTTACAGAAGCTGCTATGCATGTTTCATGACAATGCTGCAGTTGAAAGAGGCTTTTCTTTTAACAAAGAACTTTTAATTGAAAACTTAGAAGAAGATGCAGTTGTTGCAGAAAGAAGTGTTTACAGTGCAATACAATCGTTAGGTGGTTTAGCTAATAGTGAGAAAGAACTGAATGTGGACACCACAAAATCAATTATATTAGCTGTCAAAAATGCTTCATCAAAAAAAGTAGAAGCCTTAAAGAAGAAGAAATCTGACGAAGATGAAGTGCCCAATCTTAAAAGGAGAGCAGTCCAAAAACTAAGAGAACTCGAAGATAAGATAAGAAAGTTTATAGAAAAGGCAAAAGAAGAAGCTGAAGTTCTAGATTCTGAGATAACAAGTTTAGCTAAGATATTTAAACCTGAGTCTTTTCGCTGTGAAATTTCAGTCTTCATAAATTTTATACATTCATAGTTTTTGTATTGCCTTAATAAAAACTTGTAAGTTTTTACAGCATTACCATGTTAAAAGAATTTGTGTATTAATAGGTGTAATGATAAATATTTCTGAAAATAACCAGAGGAGAGTTGAATGTTTTTATTTCCTTAAACACATAGAATTTGATGAATGGCATAGTGCAAGTCATACATAATTGCATTATTCATGTTAAGCAATTTTAGTGACATATAAGAATTACATTCAGCTTTCATCTCAACTGTCTTTCAGGTAGGGGTTCATAAAAAAGCACCCCCCCCCCCATACACAAACACCCCTCACCGTATAGCCATTTTAGCAGCAATGATATTATAGACACATCAGTTTTGCCTAAACTATTGTCGCGTGGAATTAATTTCAATGTTTGGCCTGGGATTTCAAACCAAGGATACTTACTAGATTACAAGTCTAGAATGGTTTTCATTGTGACACGCATTGTCGAGGTCATGAATTTAACTAAAGATGTCATGGAAAAGTCATGAAAAAGTCATGAATTTGGTTCATCGGAACTCAGTAGAAACTCTGAGGGACCCGTTCAGTGGTGCCAGCGGTCCCAGGACATACCTGGAAAACATCTCCCAATCTCCCACACCCTCTGACGGACCCGTCCAGTGGTGCCAGCGGTCCCAGGACATACCTGGAAAACATCTCCCAATTTCCCAGACACTCTGAGGGACCCATCCAGTGGTGCAAGTGGTCCCAGGACATACCTGGAAAACATCTCCCAATCTTCCAGACACTCTGAGGGACCTGTTCAGTGGTGCCAGCGGTCCCAGGACATACCTGGAAAACATCTCCCAATCTCCCAGACACTCTGAGGGACCCGTCCAGTGGTGCAAGCGGTCCCAGGACATACCTGGAAAACATCTCCCAATCTCCCAGACACTCTGAGGGACCTGTCCAGTGGTGCCAGCGGTCCCAGGATATACCTGGAAAACATCTCCCAATCTCCCAGACATGCACACTGTTACCGCCGGTCTGTACTTGACCGACAAGCGTGTCTGTGTGTTGGTTCTCGTGTGTCTGACGCTGTATCCGTCACCGTCTGTCACTTCTGTGGAGTAGAAATCTCGATTCGTCATGCAGAGAAGGCAACCTTTTCTCACTCTTCCATTGTCCAATGACGGTAGTCCCATGCGATCTCTAGGCGTCGTTGCCGGTGAACTGGGATTAACATGGGCTTCTTGGCGCAGCGTCGACGCCGGAGACCCATGGGTAGCAAGGTTCGCTCTACTGTTATCGGGGACTCGTACTTGGGTACCTCAGTGTTCATTTGCGTGGTCAATTGCTGCACTGTTGCGCGTCGATTGCTCTTTTCCTGTCGACGAAAGCGACGTTTTCCTCTGGGGTCGATGGCCTTTAGGGATCCACAGTTATGACGTAGGGAGGTACTCGGTGGGCCACCGGTGTATTCTTGGTACACCCATACTGCAACACCTCGCGAACACCCCACGAAGTCTGCTGTTTCTGAGATGCTACCACCCTTGGCGCGGTAGCCGATGACCATTCCTTTTTGAACGTCCGTCAAATCACTAACTCAGCCCATTGTGCTCACGTAACACACTATGGCTCATCTGTCCTAGCCGGCAGCTTATGTCTCCGTGTGGTCAACCTTGTCACGTGTACCCTGTGCCGCACTTGGGTGGGTACACTGTGATTCTGGGTGTGGTCATATTATTCTGATACGAGCGTGTATGTATCAATAGAAAGTTTTAATAAATGCTGCGCAGATTTCGTTGAAATATTTGAACTTGTGCCTTACCTTTTTAATTTATGCACACCAATACAATTCGTAAATGGAAACAAGGTTGTTGTTTTTATTTTTTATATTTTATAATGACGCTTTCGCTCCAGAAATCGAGTACCCCGCCTAATGTAATACGAGTTGTGTTCGGTCTAAGCGTTACACATAGGCAAAAAACAGAGACAATAAATTTCACATTAGGCTGTTTGGAAACAATCTGTTTACTGAGAAAAACGAAATCCATTTTCTGAAATGGATTTCAAAATCTTATGTTTTTCTATTGCAGCAGTTTAACATGTGTAATGGCCATTGTCGACGAGTTTGATTTTCTTAAGTGCAAAGCTACTCACAAAAACACTTACCTCCCTCCTGTCCTTTTATTCTTTCCATTGCGTTTCTTTCTTTCTTACTTTCTGTTTCTTAAACTCGAAAGTCATCACTTTATTCTCGGGAAAACAAATGCTTTTTAGATTATACTTCTACACTAAAAGAATATTTTTCTTCAAGAGCTTTATCGATGGCATACAGGTTTTAAACCTTTTGATATATAAATTGTTTTCTTGGATTATATAGCAGCTTCGGAAATGAACTCTTGTACACCTGATAGTGTCATAAATTATGAGGTTTCTCTTCAGCAATTCAAATTTGTGTCGTTAGAAAAATTTATTCTCTCTTACTTGGTATTCCGATATACACCAGAGATGGAAAGAGTCATGCAGTGAGGTAACCGTGTTTCAAAATCTTGGGGAAGGGGGTCCGATAACACATACACAGGAATCGGATCCCCCCAGATTATAGGTATACATGTACTAAATACACGTACTCGGCTGCGTCCGCCAGGGCGTATATAAAGCGATAGACATCCTTGCCAGCTGTAAGAGCTATTTTCGGCATGAGAATGGCAAGTAATAACGATTTAAGCGATTTTCAACGCGGTGTCATAGCTGGCGCTCGTGAGATGGGCCATAGTATTTCGGAGGTAGAAACGAAGTTCGGATTTTCACGGACGATCATTGCAAGGGTGTACCGTGACTACAAGAATTCCGGCAAAACCTCCAACCTACGATACCAGTGTGGCCGTAAAAAGACATTGGGTGAACGTGACCATCGTCGGCTGTCAAGAATCGTTTCACGCGACACTCTCGCAGGTATCATCGGAATTCAATGCTGGAGCCTCAACAAGCATCAGCATCTGGACTGTGAAATGTACCCTGCACGATATGGGCTTTGGGAGCCGACGCCCAACTCGAGTCCTTTTGATGGGTGCACGACACAGAGGATGAGCCTCGCTTGGGTACGGCAACACAGCCACTGGACACTTGATGACTGGAAACAAGTAGCCTGGTCTGACGAGTCGCGTTTCCAACTGTATCGGGCACATGGAAGGATTCGTGTGTGGCGCAAAACCCATGAAGCCATGGATCCCGCCTGTCAACAGGGAACTGTACTTGATGGTGGGGGGATCCGTAATGGTATAATGGTATAGGGTGTGTTTAGCTGGACTTTACTGGGACCGCTGGTACTTCTACAAACGTCTGTGACCGGCCAACGCTATGTGCGCATCCTTTCTCACGAAGTACACCCGTTCATGTCCTGCATTCATGCTGATGAGTTGGGTCTGTTCCAACAGGACAATGCACCTCCATACAAGTGTCGGGACGCCACATTATGGTTAGAAGCGCATTCATCTGAGTTTGGGGTGTTGCCATTCACACCCAAGTCCCCAGATCTGGACGTGATAGAACACATTTGGGATGCCATGCAACGCGCTATCGAACACAGGAATCCTCGGAATACGCCCGAATTTTGGAACGCTCTGCAGGAAGTAGGGTGTGCATTGCCTACAGCATGTTCCCAGAAGCTAGTGGAGTCCCTTCCACGTCGTATTTCTGCAGTCCTGTGCTCCCGTGGGGGACCTACCAAGCATTAAACTGGCGTACCAGTTTTTCTGGCACTTCAGTGTATGCGCACTGTATAAAATAGTTTGGGACATCCCCTACACACACGCAGGAGCAAAGCAGTTGCTCAGGCGCGATCTAACGGGCACGACATAGGCGCCTCTGTTGGCGAATTGTGGAACTTAGCGAACACAACTCTAAAACTATGATAGATAGGGCAGAAATGTAAATTACAAAGTTGTAGAACTAACTTTGCTTATTAGGAATCGATATCGCTGTTTTATTAAGTACACATTATAAACGTGTTTGCATTCTACGAAAAATCACAATCTTATATTATTAAATTTAGTTGGTTCGCATCATAAAAAATCATTATACTCCCGAAAAATTGGGAGGCGGTCCTGACCCCCAGATCCCCCAGTGGTTACGCCTATGGGGTCATGGGTCACCGGGTCGACAATTTGGAGTGGAATTCGATATCGTCTGCATTTACGTCCTCTAGCGGCGAATTTGTGCATCGTAAAAAAAGAAAAAAACGAAATGAAGGATCATCATTCGCATATCTAAAGCTTCCCAATGTAAAATAATTTTTCAAATCGGACTAATAGTTGCAGAGATATGGTGACCGCAGACGGACAAACCGATAACATAAGCACGATCTTTTTTACGCTTTCCAATCGTAGGTTGAAGAAGCTTTGTCCGTCTGTCCGTCCGCACGATAACTCGCGTAAAAATGGTTCGATTTCGATGAAATTTTAGTATGTGGTAGGGGACCACCTGGGGACGAACCCTATTGAAAACGGGCGAAATGTGGTCAAAGGTCACGACATAGTAGCGTGGTGCATTCCATTGCCCTTATGCGCCCTAACGTGCGTAAAAATGATTCAATTTCGATGAAATTTTATCATATGATAGGGGACCACCTGGGCACCAACCCTATTAAAAATGGACGAAATTAGGTCAAAGGTCGGGACATAGGAGCGGGATGCATTCCGTTGCCCTTATGCGTCATAACTTGCGTAAGATGGTTTGATTTCGATGAAATTTTAGTATGTGGTAGGGTACTACCTGGGGACAAACCCTATTGAAAATGGAAGAAATGGGACCAAAGGTCAGGTCATAGGAGCAGGATCCATTCCATCGTTTTTATGCCTTATAACTTACGTAAAGATGCTTCGATTGAGGCAAAACTTTATCATGTTGTTCCGGAAGTATAATTTACCAATTCTATTGAATATCATCGAAATGCGGTCAAAGGTCAGATCATAGGAGCGAGATTTACTCTAAAGCCATTATCTTCATAACTTGAGTAATAACTTGAGTAATGATTTCTGGTATGTTGGAAAGCGTATCATAATGTATTGCATGATTTTACTAACTTATTTCTACAAAACGTGCTAAAAAAGCAAAATGCTAGATAGTGAAGTCGAACTGCATAGTTAGATAGCCGCGAATCGAACAGAACCCACAGGATCAATCAAAGACATACCGCCGCCAGCGGGAAACATTTCACGCGCCAACAACACCCCCTAACCAGTGGCGTAGCGGAAGAACTCGAGCCTCCCCCTCTCCCTCCCAGTGTTTTCGAGGCCCTTTTGTAAAAATCCATTAGTTTTCAATTACTCAAAATTTTAACTTTCATATTATTGACTAGTTTTTGCGGGTGTTTTAATAAATCAAATTCTTTGGAACCTACGAGTATTTTTCGTAAAATCAAAATTATTTCACTTTATTGCGTGAAACAAATGCGTACATTATAATTAAAATGCTTGTCCTGGTTACCGATACAAATTACTACAAAATACTTAGTCAAAGTTAATCATATCATGCAAAATTGATTATTTTAAAGAACTAAGGCCTGCTTTTTGAAATGCCTCACGAATGCACACACAAAACACGGAGCTGCCATGTGACGGTGTCTAAGTATTTTCCGATTTATATGAAGTGTTACAAAATAAGTAAGCAAATAACTAAGTAATGATTAAGAACTGTAGGACAAAAGACGAAAACTACTTAAATTATTTACTCTGGAATATAAAAAACACATTTAACATAATTCCATGATGTTGTGCACATAGTGAAAAAAAAAATGTTTGACTCTGTTATAAAAAAAAATGACACAGATCTCTGGTTTTTCGTTCCTGCGAAGAACACCTTTCAGTTTATTCTATTCGGGGGATGCATAGTAATGTCCAAACAACTGTAATACATAACACCTTATCCTCATTGGTATAAAAATTCAGCTTATTAAACTGATATTTTTTGCATATTCTCTTGTTAACATACCTGCATAGAAACTATTGCAAGGGCTATGAACGTGAGGCCCCTTGTAAGAGCAAGGACTACTACAAGGGGGCCTCATTTTTTTTTTAATAGCTGCTTTCCCGTCATCTAGTTCTTGTGAACCAAAGCAACGAAAATGACTTCTAAAGACTTTACGTATTTACTGAGAAAAAAAAATGCTTTCTTCTTAATACTTCATTCAAAGCTGCCTTAGTTCTTGGCTATTTCTTTAACCAGTTTCATACGAAGTTTCCGCAAAACATTTTGTAGAATCTTTTTGCTTAGGCTAGGGGCCCTTTTAACCATGAGGCCCCCGTACAGAGGGGGTTGCGGGGGCAATCAGTACTCCCCTGCCCCTACCCCCTACCCCCCGGTTGCGACTGAAACGTACAAAGCAGCAGAGTTCCGCTTACGTAGAACTATACTTTTATAAGTCCTTTCTTTTCACTTGAACACATTATTGTACTCGCCGTAATTCAACCCACAGAGCTCCAAGCACAGAAGTATTCTTAATTCTTAGTAGCATTCTTTATTTCCATTGTATACCTTTCGCCGAGGTACCGAAGGAACTGAGTAAAATCTTAAAGAGTAAGGCGTCCGTTAGATCTATTGCGGAACTGATTTGGGTATCCGTCAGCCGCTGTTACGAGGTTTCTCTGTTAAAAGGTTATCGTTAATATTAATCCTACGAAAGCTGTTCTGTACCAAACAAAACTTGTTGCCGTTGCTCAGAGGTTACCGTTGTTCGGAGATGTCTGTTAATGGAGGTTTCACTGTAGTGCCCAGTTTTTCCGCTAGGGAACGTAACGTTAAAGACAACAACAGCCTTAAGATCCAAGAATTCTTCGCTTGCAGCGCCAATTGGAGCAGCGTCCAGGGGAAAAAACAGAATGAGTGCAATGCATTGTGGGAGCACATGCTTTCGGGCCGGAGCGAGGGTCACGTGAGTATTACAATTATTATAAAGGGTGATTCATAAAGAAGTATACAGTTTCAACTCAGTATAAAACAAGAACAATGTAAGATATTTTATGTTACCTGTAACAGAATTGTAGAGGAATGTTTCAAGTTTTTTTAAAGACAGTCACAGATGTTCTATGTGCGCACCCTTGGTCACACGACACACATCGAGCCGTTTTCCGCCCAAACCCGAGGTAAGATATCTGAATTAGGGGAATCTCGCACGGGTTGCACAGTAAATCTGGGATTCTCCGTTCCCCAAAAGCGAACATTGTGCTTGTTTGCCTGACCTTTCACGTGAAATGTAGCTTCATTGGTGAAAACTAAGTGACCGACAAAATCGTCATTTTGAAAACGGTGCTGCATTTCGGCACAAAATTCAAAGCTCTTTGTCTTGTCAAGGTCACTGAGATTTTGTAACATCTGCACTTTGTATGGAATCATTTTCAGCTTCTTTCTCAAAATTCTCCAGACAGTGAGCTGTGAAATCTGCACTTCACGACTCACCCTCAGCGTTGATTTTCCCGGGCTTCGTTGAATGGCGGTGCAAACACTATCGACGACTTCTTCCGATGCACGCGGTCGTCCAGGGCTTTTTAGTTTGCAGAAACAGCCCGTAGTTTCAAATTTTTTATGATAATCGTAGATAGATTTTCTGGTTGGAGGTTTTTTTCCGAATGGTGATCGAAAATGCCGTTGCACAACAATTACATATTCCGTTTTGCTCAATTCAAGAACACAAAACACCTTCTCCACTGCAGACGCTGCCATTTTGGTTGACTAGTCACGTGACGCGCGCGCTATCGCCTACGTCACTTTCGTCAGCAGCCGGACACAAACTTTATGAGTACATCTACCTAACGGTTCGCAGTTGTGATCTGTCTTCAATTTTTATTGTTTTACAACATCTGGAAACTGTATACTTCTTTATGAATCACCCTGTACTTTATTGATTACTCTTTTTGATACTGCAAAGATGTTTATTCATCTTGCGGATAAAACTTCTACAGCGACCTTCGCTTCTCGAAGTACGCTCATACGATTGAATACTATCAGCTTCACACAAGCTCCACGTGAGTTCGTCAGCAATAAGAATTAACTGTTACGAAATAAATAAATACCAAAGAAACATTTGCCGATCTTTTCGCTTTTGGAATCGAAAAAGGCTCAATTTGTCCTTATCTGTAATTGAACAATCCTTAAAATGACAGCGGTTTTTCACCATATTGATACACTAATTCACCAGATCGATGCAAAACGTGCACTTCTAGCCCAAGATCTGTAATCTGTTCCTACTGGTTTAGGACTGTCATGTGACCATGTTGGTTTGCCCGCTCATTTCCAGATGGCACTGAGGTTTCGGAGATCCACCATTTCCATTGGAGTTCCTACGCTTGCCATGTACTCGCTTTGCACGTGACGCAGCTATACTATATTAAGAAATGGTGGAAAGGAGTGAGAGTCATTATAGAATTGGTAGTGCACTTGTCGTTAAACACTACCACTCTAATCGCTCTGTTCACGTTATGTTTTGAACGTGGACAGAGCGATGACATCGTCCATTTATATTATATCCACATATTTGATATACACTATATTGACAAAAGTCACGGAACACCTACAAGAGAAACACAAATTGACATACATTAGTACGGTGCCGGTCCACCTTTGGCCTTAATGCATGCACTGATCCTTCGAGACATGCTTTCGACAAGGTTTTGGAACACAGCGATAGGTATGCGCTTCTATTTAGTACATAATGCTGCCGCTAACTGTTGCTTAGTATTAGGCTTTTGTTCCAAACTTCTTGTTCGGTGCTCCAATTCATCCCATAAATGCTCTATGGGATTAAAATCAGGGCTCTGTGCTGGCCATTCCGCACATGATACGGAATTATCGCCAAACAACGCCGTAACAATACTTGCTTTATGGCTGCTAGTCACGCTCTTCCGAGCTCTGCATTTTGCGCCCTGTTTGCCTGTTTAAAGTGCCTGTTGCTCCTGAAATTTGTGCTCCACTCGTGTGTAAAGGTGTGTGCTATCTTCCTCGACGTATTTCCGAGTGAGTAAGTGCATATTATACCGATATTCCATCATAATTTCACCTGCTGACCACACCCTTCCGAGATCTGCAGAGTGTGCCCTGTTCGCCTGTTTCAAGTGCCTATTGCTCCTTCAAATTGTGCTTCACTTGTACATAAAAGGGTGTGGCTTTTCCCTAACCACTTGTCCGAGTTCGAATGTGCATGTTTCACCGATATTCCATCATAATTTCATCTGTAACCAATCCTTGTAGAGATAAGCAGTGTGCGCCCTATTTGCTTGTTTATAGCTCCTTTAATTTGTGCTTCGCTCGTGCACAATCTTCTCAACCACTTTTCAGAGCTAGTAAGTGCACATTTTACTGTTTTACCATCATAATTTATCACGTTGGGCATGTTTACTTTTTACCCATCGTGACTGGCCTTGACTTCTGTTCTGAACTGCCGACTGCTCATAGAAGACTTCCTGCCGCACGGGTCTGCGTCTGTCTTCCGTCTTTGCACTCCACCCATCGTTAGTGCTTCACTACTCTGCCTTCCCCAGCGTTCCGATTGCCTTCCTTGTGCTTGTCGCCATACACTTTTTAGTGCCTGCACCTCATCGTGCCTTCGCCCGTTCAATGGCTTGTATCACTACTCTTGGACTACAGCATTCGTCTTGACATCCAGCTATTGCTCCACATGAATGCCTTCCCTCTGATTTTAAGCCGGAATCTCTCCCTACTGCTTCTGTGTCTTCGATTACTTCAGACAAGTGATCTAATATTTTCCTTTTCGCACCTTCACGGCGGTGTTTGTGCTGTTATTTTTCTCATTTTGCACTATTGTTTCGCCTGTGTTATCCTGTACATCATGCCCAGCCGGTGTCATGTGACACGATGGGTTTCTCTCTGTCACTTCTCCTGCAATTTTTTTGCAGTAAGCTTTGCTTGCAGCATTTGTTATTCATCCCCATTGTCATTGCAGTGTATGTACCATCATTTTTTAACAGTTTATATTATTTCCCATTGAGATGCTCAACGCTGTACGTCTCCCTCTTATGTTTCTTATGATGAATAATAATAAAGCGATTTTGAAACCTTGCTTTATGGCTCGCTGCATTATCCTCCTGCTACCAACAAGGCTCGGTTCCATAATATTGCCACAGAGTTGGTAGGCCATAATTGTCCAGAATATCGAGATAGATGTGCTGGTTAACAGGTTTGTCCACGATAACCAATAGGCCGGGACCATACCACGAAAAACACCCCCACACGAGTACGCTTCCAGCTCCAAACTTGACAGTAGGACCAGTACACTGTGGTAAATAGCGTTCCCCAGCTGCCGCCATACCCACATACGGCCATCAGACTGATGGATCGTGTATCAGGATTCATCAGTCCATAGGACCCGTTTCCTTTGATCTACGGTCCACGATAAATGTTCTTTACACCATGCTAAACGACGAGTAGCATTCCGAGTGGAAATGAAAGGCTTATGAGCGGCCGCACGACCACGGTAACACATGGAATGGAGTTCTCTGCGAATGGTACGCGTACATACCGAGGTTCCAGCATTTTTACTCACATGCACACTGAGGTCTTGTGCAGTACTCCGTCGATTAGCTGTAACGACTCTGGTGAGGCTTCGACGTCTTCCATCACTGATTTTCTTTGGTATGCCGGTAGAGTTTTGCTGCTTCAAGTACGCCATGTGTCTTCCATTTATTTAGTACATCCAAAACAATTGACTTGGGCATGTTTAAATGCCTCTCTGTTTCTCTTATGGACTACCCACTGATATTACACCCAACAATCTTTTCTTTCTCAAAGACATTTCTCTCCCGTCGCGATATTTTCACTCAACCTCACAGTGCGATATGATCGCGGTCAGCTGCAGGCTTGTTTTTATACAATTTGCAGCTATACCGCACATCTTAACAACGTAGCGGATCTGTTCATTTGCTTTTGATGGGGTGCCCGGTGACTTTTGTCAATATAGCGTATATTCACTACCAGTCTCTCTTCTTTAGAACCAGTGTTCCTAACTAGGAACGGACGACTGCTATAACCTTTAGAATTGCTCGTGGAGGTCATTAAACACTGAAGTGAAAATAGATAATGCAAAATAAATGTGAGCAACTTTGGAGACACTTCGGAGAGAGTACAGAAAGCGATAACGTCTTCCCGGTGGCCGAGTGGTAGGAAGCGCTGGCTCCTGATCATTCGTCCAAGAAAAGTCCCTGTTCGAATCACGGGTGAGGCATGGATGGAGTGAAGATGTGAACCGCAAGGGCAGAGAGGGCAGCTGCCGTTTCAACCATTTGCATGTAGGGGTGAAACATCACATTTCCCTCCTCACTTTTCATCCTTTTTGCTTATGTCTGTAATCGGACAAATATTTGGATTTGTTTTATTTCCTGCCATTTGAAATTTCTTCTGATAAAACTAAGCATTATTTTCAGTTTTAATTATTATCTTTTTTTTAGTTGCTGGTAGAAGTACGTATCTCTTTCTATTTCTGGATGTTTCACCTATTGTAGAAATCGGGTGACTTTCCTTTCTAACCGGTTCCATTTACTTTTAATATTTTGATAAATTTTATTTGCGTGGGGAAGGATTTAAAAGATGTGCTATTTTGCGGTCGCTTAACCGTAAATTTGTTTCCCCTTTGAGAAGTACAAAAGGCAGATCCAGAATAACGGGGAGGAGTGAATTTATATCCTGGGGAAGCGATTTTACATCCGGGAGGCAGATTTTTTTATCTATATTGCACACACACACACACACACACACACACACACACACACATATCATATACTTAAATATCATCATCATCATCATTGTCAACCATTATCAATCCACTGCTGGACGAAGGTCTCCCCAAGTTTCCTCCACAACGGTCTGTCTTGTGCCAGTCTCCTCCATGTCACTCCCGCATACTTTCGAATTTCATCCACCCATCTTCCATGTGGTCTTCTTCTGGGTCTTTTCCTGTCCCTTGGAATCCAATCTAAAATTTCGGCTGTCCATCGATGGTCTGTCCTTCTGGAAGTATGTCCAGCCCACTGCCATTTCAGGGATTTAACTCTGATCATGATGTCTTCCACTCTTGTCATTTTTCGGATCCACGAGTTCCTCTTCTTATCTCTCCTGGTTACACCAATCATGCACCTCTCCATGCTGCTTTGAGTTGTTTGCAGCCTTTGTATGTCTCTTTTAGCTAAGGTCCACGTCTCTGCACCATACGTAAGCACTGGAAGGATGCATTGATCAAACACTTTTCTTTTAAGACATAATGGCATATTGCTCTTGAAAATTATGCTGTTTCTTCCAAAAGCTCTCCAGGCAAGTTTTGTACGCCGATTAATTTCTTCACCAATGTGACCCTCACTTGATATCTGCTGTCCAAGATAAACGTACGTGTCTGTTATCTCCAGCTTTTCTCCATCAATCGACAAATCTTCATTTCTTGTAAAAGCATTGTACATCACTTTTGTCTTCTGAAAGTTCATTTTTAATCCCACTTCTTTACTCTTGTCAGCAAGTTCCTGGATCATACTCTGTAGTTCTGATGGGGTAGTTGCAAAAATGACTATGTCATCAGCAAAACGAAGGTGGGTTAGATAATCTCCATTAATCTTTATCCCTTTGTTTTCCCAGTTCAGTGATTGAAAGACATTTTCCAATGTGGCATTAAAGAGCTTCGGAGATATGGTGTCACCTTGTCTCACTCCTCTTCCAATTTTTATGTGTGTTGTATTTTCAAACAGCCGAATCTTTGCACTTGCATTTTCATAGATGTTATTAATAATATTAATGTATGCATCTTCAATACCGCAGGATTTCAGAGCCATTGTAACTGCTGATGGTTTCACCGAATCAAAGGCTTTTTCATAATCGATAAAAGCCATGCCCAATGGAAGTTCATATTCCCTCGCTCTTTCAATTAGACTTAAATATATATTTAAGTATATACACGATATTGACAAAAGTCACCGGACACCTAGAAGAGAAACACAACATAGCATTTATTGACATACATTAGTACGGTGTCCGTCCACCTTTGGCCTTAATGCATGCACTGACCCTTCGAGACATGCTTTCGATAAGGATTTGGAACACAGCGATAGGTATGCGCTCCCATTCAGTACATAATGCTGCCGCTAACTGTTGCTTAGTAGTAGGCCTTGGTTCCAAACTTTTTAGGCGGCGCTCTAATTCATCCCATAGGTGCTCTATGGGATTAAGATCAGGGCTCTGTGCTGTCCAGTCCACACACGATACGGAATTATAATCAAACCACGTCGTAACAGTCCTTGCTTTATGCCTCGGTGCATTATCTTGCTGGTACCAACAAGGCTCAGTTCCATAGTATTGCCACAGAGTTGGTAGGACATAATTGTCCAGAATATCGTAGTAGTCGTGCTGGTTATCAGGTTTGTCCACGATAACCAATGGGCCGGGACCATACCACGAAAAACACCCCCACACGAGTACACTGCTAGCTCCAAACTTGACCGTAGGAACAGTACACTGTGGTAAATGGCGTTCCCCCGACTGCCGCCATACCCACACACGGCCATCAGGCTGATGGATCATGTATCTTGATTCATCAGTCCATAGCACCCGTTTCCATTGATCTTCGGCCCACGATAAATGTTCTTTACACCAAGCTAAACGTCAAGTAGCATTCCGAGTGTAGATGAAAGGCTCATAAGCGGCCGCACGACCACGGTAACACATGGAATGAAGTTCTTTGCGAATGGTACGTGTACATACCGAGGTTCCAGCATTTTTACTCACCTGTACACTGAGGTCAGGTGCAGTAGTATTCCGTCGAATAACTGTAACGACTCTCCTGAGGCTTCGACGTCCTCTATCACTGATTTTCTTTGGTGTGCCGGTACGTTTTGCTGCTTCAAGCTAGCCATGTGTCTTCCATTTAATCAGTACATCCGAAAAAGTTGAATTGGGTATTTTTAAAGGCCTCTCAGTTTCTCTTATGGACAATACACTAATATAACACCCAAGAATCTTTCCTTTGTCAAAGTCAGTTCTCTTCCTCCGCGACATTTTCACTCAACCTCTCAGTGCGATATGATCGCGGTCAGCTGCATGCTGGTTTTTATACCGTTCGTAGTTGTACAACGCATCTTAACAACGCAGCGGATCCGTTCATTTGCATTTGAAGGATGTCCGGTGACTTTTGTCAATATATTGTATATTGCAATTTTATACGTGTGTGTACAGTATATAAAAACACATATAATATAGTATATAGCTTTATGTGTATACACCAGTATAAAATATAATACATAGTTTTCTATTTGCAGAACACAATATTTTGTTAATAAGCTTCTGTTTCAGTTGATTTGCATTAGAAAAATCAAATATTTTACCTCCATATTTTTCTAAAAAAAATTTCAAGTCTGTTTATTTTTAAGGAACGGGGGTGATCGCCCCAATCGCCCCATATTTGTGCCAAGTAATCTTGTGAAGTCATTACAAGATGACTGTATGTTTAATCATCACCAATACGAGTTTTTAAGCATTCTGATTATTTACTGAATTTGCGACAACATCAAATGCTCCACGCCTCTTTTAATAATATTTCCTCTCTGAGACAGCAATTTTTCCTTTCGTTAAAAAGATGAAAGAAAGCTGTCTTCCATGAACAGGAAAAAAAAAAAAATAATAAGAATACAAATTCCCTTGGCAAACAAATCTCTTTTTAAGGGTCTTCCCCAATCACGAGCTTGCAGTAACCATCGGGACAATTCCCAACTTTCTTTACTGAAATAACTAGCTGAAATTGGAGACTTTATGTTTAAGCTGACAAGTCCCCGGAGTCCACACTGAGAAGGGAAAGAGAAAGATGGAACGACCTGGGGAAGACGAAGGGGAGGGGGTCATAAGACGATGTCGTCCCTCCCTCTCCACCCTGTTTGTGGTGTTCGGAGTGTCGGGTGGCTGTGATGGGAAAAATGTCTTCTGTATTTAGAAAATATCTAAGGAAGAATTGTCGGTTCCGTTTGTAACTCGCCTGCGCATCCTACAAGAGTCAGTCCCGCCCAACCAGCATCGTTCCCTCCCTGACACCATCGCTTGGATGTCACACTAGCGACAAAGAGGAAACGGGCCCCTGTTTGGCAAAAAGCGGATGCAGAGAAATATTTGTGTTGGGCTCGTGCTCAGGAAATATCTCTCCCACCTCCGGGTAATTTACTTTGGTTTCAGTTGTCTTCTGAGCGTGGTAATGGTCAAATGATATTCCGAAAGTGCACGGAACTTGAAAGTGTCAAATGGGGACTACACATTGCAGAAATACCTAAAACGTGAACACGACCTTCTTCCTTACGTTGTGGATGATTTTGACTCGGGAAAAACTGGCGGTACAATGAGATACTTGTACTATTTGTACATCCCAATTCAAGGAAAGGAGAATGTCTTAAGTGGAGGGCGAAAAGTCTCAATTCGCTCTGTCTGGCAACTTCAGAACTCTGTAATAATTTAGTGGTAACGATAAGTAAAGGAGAAACAAAGTCAACTCCAGATATTTTGTACAAATTCATATGAATTATTCAAAATTTTTTTCTACCTTTTTAGCGTCAGTAATAACGTTATCGCCTTTGTAGCGTTAGTGGCTAAATGTATTAACCGTATACACTGATGAGCTATTACATTATGACACCCCCAGCCTAGAGCTATTACATTATGACACCCCCAGCCTAGAGCTATTACATTATGACACCCCCAGCCTAGAGCTATTACATTATGACACCCCCAGCCTGATGAGCTATTACATTATGACACCCCCAGCCTAGAGCTATTACATTATGACACCCCCAGCCTAGAGCTATTACATTATGACACCCCCAGCCTGATGAGCTATTACATTATGACACCCCAGACTGATGAGCTATTACATTATGACACCCCCAGCCTGATGAGCTATTACATTATGACACCCCCAGCCTAGAGCTATTACATTATGACACCCCCAGCCTAGAGCTATTACATTATGACACCCCCAGCCTAGAGCTATTACATTATGACACCCCTAGCCTGATGAGCTATTACATTATGACACCCCAGACTGATGAGCTATTACATTATGACACCCCCAGCCTGATGAGCTATTACATTATGACACCCCCAGCCTAGAGCTATTACATTATGACACCCCCAGCCTAGAGCTATTACATTATGATACCCCCAGCCTAGAGCTATTACATTATGACACCCCCAGCCTGATGAGCTATTACATTATGACACCCCCAGCCTAGAGAAATGAGCGCGTCGGTGTACCGTCAAAATAACCCGGAAAAAATAACCCGTGTCGTAATAACCCAATCAAAACAACCCGTCGTCTAAATAACCCAGTGTCACAATAACCCAGCGTGTAAAAAAACGGTAAAAATAACCCTTGGTCATAATAACTCCAAGGTTACAGTTATGGTGCGTCAAAATAATCAGCGTCATAAGTGACCCACGCTTTAATAACCAGAATCAAAATAACCCAGCAATCTCACTTCCCGAGTCGAAATGGGAAAGGGGCGGGAAGCAGTCATCTCCAAAATCGAAGTCGGTCGTACCGAGTAAATTTCAGTAGATCTCTCCAAAATTGAAGTAGGTCGGGTTATTTTGACATGTACTGACCGATCAAAAATATTTTGGTTTGAACCCTCCTAGTTTTCATATTATTTAAAAGAAAACCATCATAGTTTGGGGTGCTGGTGAAATGACAGTAACCCCCCCCTCCTCCAGGAATTTTTTTTTTAATTTCTTGACACCATTTGTTTGCATTGTGTCGAAGACTCCTCAGGTTTAAGACTGCTCGCAGTATTCTGGTCCAGAATTTGCACGCAGGATTGGAGTAACCGGTCCCAAATTTATATGCTTACTTAAACTGATAATATTTATGATTTAACTTCTCCCCTCCACACAAAAACAGATAGAAGGTAGAGAAAGAAACTGCAAAAAAGTGTGATGTGTGTCTCACTGGTATCTGTAGCTCTAATTGGAGTTACAATACGACATTTTGTGGCAAATATGAAACATTTTTTTTAATATTTCAGATACACTTGTTACCTTATTTTACTTTTGCCGGATACCATGCTCGTTGCCAACTAAATTACTAACAACATAAAAAATAACAGACAAATGGAATCAGAAGGGGTCCGTTAGTGACGCGCAATGGAAACCCGTTTTTCAGGAGTTCGCGCAATTCGTACTCTGGAGGGAAATGCCGTTTGTTTGCATCCATTTACCGGGTGTCAGCGCATGTGATAACAATTCCTGACAAATATAATCTTGGTTATTTTTAAGTGCATCTAACCTAATCAAACATCGTTTAATTATTGAGTGTTTTTATTGCGCTCGACAAAAGGACTTTTCATTTCATTTATTCATTTTTCAGTTGCCAGATATTACAATTCAAAATACAACAATATAATCAATTACAAAAAATGCAGCAACCAGGAGGAGGAGGGAAAAGGCCGTAAGGCCTGACATAGCCCTCCCACCCCTAGTACTAAAAAAAAAGGGGGGGGGACACGAACAAAAAATAACAATGCAAAAGACAAGTCAAAGGCACATTGAATATAACTGAAAGATTAAATAAATACATAAGTGTATACAGATGCAAGGTCTATTCATAAGCCGTGAAATCAATCCAGCGACCAGATCAGGTCAACTCAGCACTAATTGAGAGACTTGTTAATAAGGTGATGCTTGAATTTTTTTTTAAATAGGTCAAAATTGTTAATAGATTTTATGTCATAAGGCAAGGAGTTCCAAAGTTTTGGACCCGAATAATTAATATTCATTTTAATTGTTTCTGTCCGAGGGAAATTAGGTATGAGTGTTGATCCATTCCTGGTTTCATAAGTATCAGTACGAATATTTAATGATATTAAGTCATCGTATAAATCATTTTTAATTCTTCTGAACATTATTTTACCAAGATTATAATCAAATAATTGTTTTATTGTAAGTATATTATATTTATTGGGATTTACTTCTGACCTGAAGGTAAAATTAGGTATAGAATAATTAAGAGTTTTTAGGTCTATTAATCTTATATATCTATTCTGTAATACCTGTATTTTTTTAAGTCATATTGTGTTGTTTGCCCCCATGTTAGTATACAGTAATTTATATGTGTTTGTATTAGTGTGTAGTATAAAAGTATCATTATTTTAGGGGACAAATTTATGATAATCTTACTAACTACCCCAATGTTTCTAGATATTATATTAGTCAGGTTGTCAATATGCATATTCCATTTCAAATCATTTCGAATCAATATTCCCAAGTAAGAATGACTATTCACAAAATCAACTTTATTCAAGACCACCACGTCACTCATAGATTGTAGTATTTGTAGGTTCGAAAAGATCATAGCGTTGGTCTTGTTTACATTAATAATCAATTCATTTATTAATAATGTAAACAAGACCAAGGCTATGGTCTTGTTTACATTGAAACGCATGTAACCTCGTTGAAAGCTTTATTCTTTAGTCAAAAGTATCTGAAATTAAATTTTTAATAGTTTGAAATTGATAATTTCAATTGAACATTTTTTACTTCATTTGTTTAAGAATATTATGAATGCGTATAATTTTGATATCGTAAAATTTGTATTTACAGTATATTGATATCAGCAAGAGTGGATGCGCAAATCTGCTTTTGCGCGAATTAATGCAGCTGGTATTTGGGCCTAAATGCGAAGTTAATTGGCATATCCTACTTACGCTAATTAGAAAAAAGAAGAATGATGCAAACATGTAGATTTTAGGTATCGATTATTAATTTGTATGGGAAAGAAACTCATGCTCTCCTCAGCGTTATTTCAGAATTCGATACGAATACAAGGTTTCGAAAAACGTGCGACAACGATGAATCCAACTCTTTTGTGTTAACGCTTTCGTGACCCGACGCTTGGACGTTCAGACAACTACAAACAAGGTTAATAGACAGAAAGGTTTGCTCATCCCACCTACCTCGCAGAGGAAATATTGGTCCCTTACGTAGGGACGTCACTGTACAGGACGGGTAGGCCGTCGATACAACTGAAGCACTTATTATTATTTTTTTTTTTTGGGTTGGGGGTTTAACGACCACCGTGAGCAACTCAATGGGCTATAAGCAGTCGCCCGTCCCTAATTTAGGGTCATTAGTTCCAGGGAAGGGAAAGAGCCAGTGCCGCAAGACAAACACAACATCCATGCCTCACGGGATTCGAACCCGGACCCCGTTCGGACGAATGATCAGAGGCCATTGCTTAGACCACTGCGCCACCGGGGCGGCTCTGAAGCACTTACAAGTGAAGTGTTGTCAACAAATTTAAATTCAAATACGCATCTTGTTATGTGGCTTCCTAGATTACTGTATTCAAACTAGTTAACTTTTTTATGGGATTTGTCTAAGGTAAATTCTTAAAATTTCTGCAAATTTTCGGAGAGAACTCCTCTCCTTCCTCAGGAAGTCTCTCGTTCAATCTCCATCACAGTCTTCGGTTGCGGTTAACCTTGACGGTTACGGCGATCCTGCAAAATGTCTTGCCAGATGTTAGGCAGCGAAAATCCCTTACAGTCATTAATGATGCAGTTCTGGTAGCCGCCCCGGTGGCGCAGTGGTCTAAGCGATGGCCTCTGATCATTCGTCCGAACGGGGACCGGGTTCGGATCCCGGTGAGGCATGGATGTTGTGTTTGTCTTACGGCACTGGTTATCTCCCTTCCCTGGAACCAGTGACCCTAAATTAGGGACGAACGACTGCCTATAATAGCCCATTGAGTTGCTCATGGTGGTCGTTAAACCTCCAATCAAAAAAGTTCTGGTATTTTCCAATTTCAAGTCCCCCTTTCAATTTTCGCTTCAGGAAGTTGGATTGATATCTAATGGCAGTCAAAGAGTCCCAGTCCACGGACTGAAAGAGTCCCAGTTCATGGACTGAGTCTCTTGGACTGAGACTCTTTGACTGTCATTGGACATCAATCCAACTTCCTGAAGCGAAAATTGAAAGAGGGACTTGAAACTGGAAAATACCAGAACTGCATCATTAATGACTGTAAGGGATTTTCGCTGCCTAACATCTGGCCAAGACATTTTGCAGGATCGCCGTAACCGTCAAGGTTAACCGTAACCGAACCCCGTGACGAAGTTTGAACGAGAGACTTCCTGACGAAGGAGAGGAGTTCTCTCCGAAAATCTGCAGAAATTTTAAGAATTTACCTAGATAAATCCCATAAAAAAGTTAACTAGTTTGAATTTAAATACGCTTTGAAATTGGAAACTTACAACGAAGATGGAATGCCAGAAGAAAAAAGAAAAAAAAGCGTCTACAACACACGCAAGAAAAACAGACATCCATGTGAATATTTTATTTAGAGTAAACAGCGATTTTAAAGAAAAGAAGTATACATATTTTTTTTCAAATCTATTTAATCTAAATAGTATATTGACTGGCATTAAGGAAAAGTGCAAGGATAGTGATCAATTCGAGAGAATGAAAAAAAAACAAAAACATGATATCGTGTTACTTGTATCTCATACAGAAATCCCTTTATGCCGAACAAATCAAAACTTCAGCAACATTCCACGAACTCGATTAAAAAGCTGGAAATTAATTGTATTAAATGCTCCGTTGTTATTTGTAATTAATCCCTTAATAGAAAAGTTAAAATTATATGATTTCGGTTTTTCCCTTTCTTTTCGTCAAATTTTGAGAACTTTAAAAATCGGGACCTTATTTAATGCAAAGAAATGCTTTCTTCATTCACCCATCCCATGTTCTTTAAGTAACTATTTAAGAGAAACTGAAAAGACCGAGTTTTTCCAGATTTTAACTATGAGTTATTTTGACGCCGGGTTATTTTTACTCCGAGTTATTGAAGTTGGGTTTGTTTGAAGCCAGGTTATTTGGACGGATATTTTGACGCCGGTTATTCTTTCCAGTTTATTTTGCCATGTAATCAGTGCGCCTGGAGACCGAACGGTGGCGCAGGGGAAGTTCACAGAGCAGTATATATACAACCTGAGGACCGGCTTTCCGTTAGTAGAGTGTTCGGAGTCACAATGGCAAAAGCTGCCGATTTATCGGAGTTTCATAAAGGGCAAATTGTGACGGCATCGCGCCTCGGAACTACGATTTCGGAAACGGCGGGGCTGCGTGCCTTGGGGATCGTTCACGTGCCGCTGTAGTGAGTACGCATCAAAAGTGGTGCACAGATGGCCAAACGACGAACTCTCGTCCAGCCGTGTGCCGTCCGCAGCTCACTGATGCCAGAGAGAAGCGGAGATTGTCGCACATTGTTTACAGCGATCGCAGGACCAGAGTGTGGCAAATCACCCGCAGATACAACAGGGGTGATCAGGGTAATGCGCATGGGCCTGCCTAGCCGAAGACCCAGCCGGGTTCATGCTCAATGCACGTCCTCGGCAACAACGCGTGAAATGGGCCCAAGATCATCGAGATTGGACAGTGGATGATTGGAAGAAAGTGGCCTGGTCTGACGAGTCAAGATTCCTGGTGCATCACGTAGACCGCCCAGAGCGGATATGCTGATTACCAACGGAGGCTATGGCACCTGGATGCACTGCTGGGCGGAAACAGACCGGCGGCGGCGGTGTTATGCTGTGGGCGGCGATGTTTTCTTGGGACACTTTAGACCCCATTATCCCAATTACACAATCCCTAACAGCTGTCAGGTATCTGAACATCGTTGCGGACCAAGTTCACCCATTCATAGCAACTGTGTTCCCTGCTGGTGATGGCCATTATCAACAGAATAATGCGCCATGCCACACTGCCAGAATCGTTAAGGAATAGTCTGAGCAACATGCTGATGACTTTCTGTTAATGCCTTGGCCTCCAAATTCACCAGAGATGAGCTCAATCGAACATTTGTGGTTACACTTGGAAAAGTGGGTTCGCGCTAAATCACGAACCCACTTTTTCAAGATGAAATCAGGCCTCATCTGTGAACCAACCAGTAATCCAGTATGCCAGGATTTTGCTGCAGGAATGTGTGAAGTCACTGACAATATGCCACTCTTTTTACGTGGTCTGGCGTTTTCAATGCGTGAACAACGCTTACACGATATCGGTAAAGGTTAGCATTTTTCGCAGCTCTGTAACAAGTGCTTGTGGATAAGCCGGTTTCTTGTGACAGACGTCGTAGGGACTTTTTGGGAGACAGTAATAACTGCTGCCTCACATTCTCGACCGTTTCTGCCGGCATTTGTCGTCGACCACCTCCATGCGCATCACACAAACTTCCCGTTGTTCCTAATTTCCGTGACATGACCAAAATGCAGGGCTTTGATGGTGGTTTCCGACCTTCAAACTTCTTAACGAATTATTTTTGACACGACTTCAACGATTTATTGGCTTGTCGAAAATGTCATGACGTATTTTAACCATGTTTTGCAAAGGTCATTTATTGATAGAAAGAACAAAGATCAATCAATGATATAATGCCCGTTTGGTTCGATAACCTTTTGCCATCTGTCAGTGAGCTGCAGAATGCCTCGTTCATAGAAGGACCTGTCTTTCGTGGCGAAAAACTTTACAAGGTGCTGATTTACAGCCTCATCTGAATTGAACGTTATACCACGCAAGGACTGTTGAAGAAAGCGAAACAAGTGGAAGTCTAACGGCGCAAGGTCAGGCGAGTATGTTGGGTGTGGCAACACATCCCACCCAAGCTCCAATAATTTTTGGCGGGTGATCAAACTTGTGTGTGGTCTAGCGTTGTCGTGATGGAACACAACACCTTTACGATGAACGAGCTCTGGACGTTTCTGGATGATGGATTCGTTCAAACTGTCCAATTGTCGAGAGTACACATTCGAATTGATTGTTTGGTTCCGTGGTAGGAGCTCGAAAAACATGACACCTTTAAAATCCCACCACACTGAAACCAGAACCTTCCGCTGATGAATGTTTGCTTCGGATGTCGTTTGAGGCGAAGCAGCACGTCGGGACCAAGACCGTTTGCGCAGCACATTGTTGTACACAATCCACTTTTCGTCACCAGTTATCAGTTGCTTCAAAAAAAGGATCGTTTTCCTCACGTTTAATGAGCATATCGCAGATGTTTATACACGCCGTCAATTGAGCTTCTTTGAGTTCATGAGGAACCCACACATCGAGCTTCCTTACGTATCCCAGCTTCTTCAGGTGACCGTGAACGCTTTAATGACGGATGTGCAATGTGCCTGCAATCTCTCGTGTCGTGTAACGCGGGTTTGACTCGATCAATGCCTTGATTTGGTCGTCATCAACCTCTGTTGGCTTCCCGGTCCGAGGAGCATCGTTGAGGTCAAAATCACCAGCACGGAATTTTGCGAACCACCGCTGGCACTGACGTTCTTGTAGAGCATTATCACCGTACACTTTACGCAACTTTTCACAAGCTTGACGCGCGTTCTTCCCTTTACGGAAGTAAAACAGTAAAATATGGCGAAAATGCACGGTTTGGTCTTCCATCTTCAACTTGATGTCAAATGTCCACAAATCAACCAAATCGCTCACTATTCCTTTTAAACTGCCGCTAGAACTGACACCTGTCGAATGCCATAGCGATAACAGAGCTGCGCATGCCTCTAGTACTTGCAAAACCGCCCAGCCGCCATCGGGTGCCAAAATACATCATGACTTTTCCGACAACCCAATAGTTTGCCAGTATGTCCGCACAATATACACTCGCTCGTCTATAGAGTATACCGATTCCTTTCAACGTTTTCTGTTCTTCGACAACACACACATAACCGTACTGTTCCACAAGCGGCAAACAACGGTCGTACTGTGTCGGCAGACTCAGTAGATTGATAGACGTCTGCTCGTACAGCAGGCAACGAGGAGTTGCGATACACAAGCGCCGCCACTTCTCTCTGACCACGCCCACGACGCCGGCGCAACTACACGTCGCTTCCATTTGCTTTCTCACAGCCTAAGGTAATTCCAGTTCAAATTCCGTGACGATATCTTCATTCCTCTTACAGTTATTGCTAAAATGCCGGGTAAAGTAGCGAGTGAAACACCCTGTACTTTTGCAGCAATAAAGGAACAAACGGGATTCACCTGACAACCAAACGAATTTCAGTCTATAATTGTAAACTTCTTTGCTTTTTTATGTAATTTTAACTTACGTCGAAAAAGGGAAAAACTGTGGGACGAATCAATCCAAAATCCGGGAAAGAGAAATTATTAAGAGAAGTTGAGATCCCTCAACTGCGAGAATTCCAAAATGCCGACAAAAGAGCGAAGATATATTGGACAAATCAATCAAAAATTCATGAAAGTGAAATTATTAAGAGAAGTTGAGATCCCTCAACTGCGAGAATCCCAAAATGCCGACAAAAGAGCGAAGATATATTGGACAAATCAATCAAAAATTCATGAAAGTGAAATTATTAAGAGAAGTTGAGATCCCTCAACTGCGAGAATTCCAAAATGCCCGACAAAAGAGCGAAAATATATTGGACAAATCAATCCAAAATTCATGAAAGTGAAATTATTAAGAGAAGTTGAGATCCCTCAACTGCGAGAATTCCAAAATGCCGACGAAAAAGCGAAAATATATTGGACAATTCAATCCAGAATTCATGAAAGTGAAATCATTAAGAGAAGTTGAGTAGGGGCGTACTGATAGCCCTCGCAACCCCAGCAGTCTAGGGGTGGGGCTCGTGGTTAAAAAGGCCTCTAGCTTGAGCAAAAAGATTTTACAATTTTTTTTTGCGAAGACTTCCTATGAAATGGCTTACAAAAATAGCCAAGCATTAAGGCAACTTTGAATGAAGTATTAAGAAGAAAATCATTTTTTTCTCAGTAAATACGTAAAATCTTTAGAAATCATAAAAACTGGGTGACGCGAAAGCAGCTATTCAAAAGAACTTGAGGCCCCCTAGTAATAGCCCTTGCTCTTACAAGGGGCCTCGTGTTCACAGCCCTTGCAATAGTTTCTATGCGGGTATATTAACAAGAGAAAGTGAAAAAATATCAGTTCAATGAGCGGAGTTTTTATACCAATAAGGATAAGGTGTTAAGTATTACAGTTGTTTACACATAACTATGCATCCTTCCAAATGTAATGAACTAAAATTTGTTCTTCACGGGAGCGAAAAATCCAAGGCTGTGTCATTTTTTTTTTTTTATAACGGACTCAAGAGTTTTTTTTCACTATGTGCAAAACGTTGTGGCATTATGGTTAAGTGCGTTTTTTATATTCCAGGGTAAATAATTTAAGTAGTTTTACGTTTTCTGTGCTACAGTTCTTAGGGGCCGTCCATAAAGTACGTCCGAGATTACAGTTGGGAGGGGGAGGTTCCTGATAACCGGACCAAATGTGACATGCATTAGGTGGGAGGTTCCTGATAACCGGACCAAATGTGACATGCATTAGGTGGGAGGTTCCTGATAACCGGACCAAATGTGACATGCATTAGGTGGGAGGTTTAGTGATTCGGACATCCAGCGGCAAAAATATAGTGAACGGTATGTCTTCGTTTTGTTTCCTCTGTTTTTCTTCTTTTAATAGTTACAAAAAGGTATGAAATATAAGTTATTTAGCAAACATTCTTAATTCTCGTATTTGGTGCTATATCTAGGATTTCTGGTTTTTTGACAATAAGACTCAGATTAATGCTATATTATTCCTTTATCTATCCTATATTGTCTTATTGTATTTTGACCTGGGGTTAGACAACGGATGGTAACGTAAACGGAATTCTTGTTCTTCAGAGAAAATATATTCGACTTATAAATTTATCTTTAAATACTTCCCTTCGATATAATATTTATTTTGTAGGTTATTACTACTTATGCATGACAGAGTCTATACGAATAGGTGTCTTGAACTATTGCAATTACAGCATTTCTCCCATTCATATGATACTTGAGGTCATGCGAGTTTCGTGGTTCCTAGGGCGCGCACCAGATTGCTGTATAACAGTATTATTGCAGCTGGACCCCATGAATGGAACAGTCTGCAATTATACATTAGGGAAATTGTGGACTCCAGAGTATTTAAAACACTGCTACGAGAGTTTTTGTTGTTTGTTTTAAGTTCTTGTATTCATTTTTTCACGGTATGCTCAGCACCGGTCGTATTTTTAATGTTGCTATTTTTATCGTTTTGACCTGACACATTTACCACTGGAGATCGGGGGCTTGTCACTTGTCAGGTTTAAATTTAAGCCTTTTTCCCTGGCTCCATGCTGCAATTTCATAGTACATTACGTTATTTTTTATAATGAATTACATTGTATTGATTTTTTTGTTGGTCAATTGTAAATGGGATTAGTGCTCGTATGTTTATGATTATTATACTAGATATATTTGAGGTGGTTGAGCCTTTGTTTTCTCTTGGAGTAAATAATTAGTATTAAATGTTATTAATTTATATTGAACTTTGTGATATTACTGTGATTTCATGTTTTTATTCCATTGTGTTAATATTGTATTAATATTCAAATTTAGTTTAGTACATATGGCAATTCTTGATGTTTTGTTTTGTACTGTGTTGTGTGGCATAATTTTCATTAAATTCAAATTCAAATTCAAATATTTCAGATTTTTGATGATATTTAGCTAAATCAGAATATTAATATTAAGTTCTCGTATTTGTACTACCAAATCTATCTATCGTGTTTTGTAGATGGTATAATCGGGAGTGATGGAGAAAAGCTGGAGATAACAGACACGTACGTTTATCTTGGACAGCAGATATCAAGTGAGGGTCACATTGATGAAGAAATTAATCGGCGTACAAAACTTGCCTGGAGAGCTTTTGGAAGAAACAGCATAATTTTCAAGAGCAATATGCCATTATGTCTTAAAAGAAAAGTGTTTGATCAATGCATCCTTCCAGTGCTTACGTATGGTGCAGAGACGTGGACCTTAACTAAAAGAGACATGCAAAGGCTGCAGACAACTCAAAGAAGCATGGAGCGGTGCATACTTGGTGTAACCAGGAGAGATAAGAAGCGGAACTCGTGGATCCGAAAAATGACAAGAGTGGAAGACATCATGATCAGAGTTAAATCCCTGAAATGGCAATGGGCTGGACATACTGCCAGAAGGACAGATCATCGATGGACAGCCGAAATTTTAGATTGGATTCAAAGGGACAGGAAAAGACCCAGAAGAAGACCACATGGGAGATGGGTGGATGAAATTCGAAAGTATGCAGGGGTGACATGGAGGAGACTGGCACAAGACAGACCGTTGTGGAGGAAACTTGGGGAGACCTTCGTCCAGCAGTGGATTGATAATGGTTGACAATGATGATGATGATGATGATAATCGGGAGTGCTGCAACCTTCAATGCGTGCGTTCATTTGTAGATCACTATTTCAGAATGATAAAGTTTGGGTAGCATTTGGGATTTGTTTAATGCCTAAATAATAAATATTTTCTGAAGCAAACGTGTAAATATATGGAAGATTCCTTTAAATAATTACATGTTTTCTTTCTGTTTCTCAACGGACTTCTAAAAGCAGTTGTACTTTTTTTTTTTTTTTTTTTTTTTTTTTTTGATTGGAGGTTTAACGACCACCGTGAGCAACTCAATGGGCTATAAGCAGTCGCCCGTCCCTAATTTAGGGTCACTGGTTCCAGGGAAGGGAAAGAGCCAGTGCCGTAAGACAAACACAACATCCATGCCTGACCGGGATTCGAACCCAGACCCCTTACGGACAAATGACCAGAGGCCAACGCCTTAGACCACTGCGCCACCGGGGCGGCTTGTACTTTTTAGGCGGGGAGGTGTCAACAATCGGACAAAATGTGACATGGGGGTAGGGGGAGTCTAAAAATAATAAAAATTCACGGACGTACTTTATGGACGGCCCCTTAGTTATTTGCTTACTTATGTTGTGGCATTTCGTATGTATCGAAAAATTCATTAGACACTATCACACGGCAGGTGCATGTTTTGTGTGTGCAATCGTGAAGCATTTCAAAAAGCAGGCCTTAGTTCTTTAAAATAATAAATTTTGTATGTTATGATTAACTTTGACGGAAGTATTTTGCTTAGTAATTTGTATCAGTAACTAGAATAATCATTTTAATTATAATGCACACATTTGTGTTTCACGCAATAAAGTGAAAAAAATATTAGTTTGCGAAAAATACTCGTAGGTTCCAAAGAATTTGATATATTAACCCTTTAAGCGGCCGATGTTCCTGAACCAAGTGTTGTCCAACATTTTCTGCGCTCCTGAAACAGAAATGTTCATATAGGGCAGTGTTTTTATAAAGACATGGAAAAGATATTCCTTTTTCACTCTCATCTTAGCAGTAACTCCCTTCCGGCTCTTTATTCCTTGCTCCGTTAACTAAGGCATGATGTGGAATGACTGCTCCCCTAACACGGACATCACGCCACTGCGTAAAAACCAATTTGCTCGAACATCTTTTTTCCAGCCTTCGTTCGTCGCTATTGTTATAATAGGTAATCAGACAGAAGGAATTAGCAGGTAATCAGACAAAAAGATTACTTTCAGCTTGTAATCAGACCGAAAGAAATAGTGTCACTCATTTTTTTCATATAACCACTTTGAATAACAAAGCTAAGGAAGAAAGCAACGCGTTCTGATGCGCAGGTACACTCGTTCCAACGGCATTCAACCCACTTCTTAGACAGCGAATATAATCGCTCCAGCTGATTTCGACCCATTTTGATAACCCCGAGTTAACTCGTTCCAACCGATTAAAGGGTTAAAATACCCGTAAAAGCCTAGTTAATAAATAATGTGGAAGTTAGCGTGTGTGAGTCTGCAGGAATTCGAGACCGCTGTGGTGTAGCGGAAGCATATCCGGCGCGTAACTGGAAGACCCTGGGTTCGACTACCGGTGGCGGCCAATGAGAATTTTTCCGTGACGCACTTATAAACGTGGAAAGAGCGAAGATCTTTGTTTGACGTTCCTGGTCCACGTTAAATGTCTGTATTAATGGAAGTTAAAATTTTGAGTAATTGAAAGCTAATGGATTTTCGCAAAAGGGTCTCAAAAACATTTTTTTGCGGACAGGCTTCGAGTTTTTCCGGTACGCCACTGAAGTTGAGACCCCTCAACAGCGATAATTCCAGAATGCCCCCGAAAAAGCGAAAATGTATTGAAGAAATCCATCCCAAATCCGAAGAAACTGTTTGGAAAGCACTTGTCCAGAAGCTGCTTCATGTATTTTTTGTTAAACCATGACACCGCCGAGTACCTTCGCTATTTTTTGATAAATTCCAGTTTTATTTAACAGCAGCGAAATGTGACCATTTTGAAAAGGGCAGAGTGTATTTACCGCTGGTCCGTTCCCTCATTGAGTCGAGTTGCGAGCAAGAAAGACTCACAGAATGGCGGTAATGGAACGTGCACCAACTGTCACCTTTGAATAAACAAAGACACAAGACCCATTCCAGTTTTAAAAGGAAAGAAACCACTTCCCCTATCCCCTTCCACATCTCCCCATCTACAAGCTCAGGAGGTTTTTTTTTTCTTTATTCGCTTGCTGTTCTTCCCCTGTGTCATCCCCTCCCCCATTGATGATCTCTGTGTTACCCCAGAAATACTGTCAATCAAATTTTCGCGAATTGGTGGCGTTAGCCATTGTTCTCTCACAAAAGGAAGGGCTTACAAACGAAATCTGCCAAATGGGTACACTGAAATGCGAAAATAAAAGTGGAGAGGGAGAGAAAAAGTTCTTCAGATTTTCAGCTATATGTTTGCAGAACAAAAGCTCGTTTCAGTAGTAATTCTTTGAATCTGAATAAATTGCTCATGCGCGCGCGCACGCAGACACGAACTTCCCTGTGTTAATGGATTCTGGTTGGGTCAGGTGTCAACGAACTAATACTCTTGCCTAAAACGTTTAGTTTTCGCCAGGTGATGCTCTTTCGAATATGTTTACTGAGAGCGATACTGTAAGAGCATGGCATCGATTGGAAACAGTGTCTTCACGCTTTCTAGTCTAAATTCGATAGAAGGCCTTTGTTCTGGATTCGTCACTCAATACGTCTGTTTATCTCGAATCAGTAAAACTTATTAATCTTTCAGTTAGCGTCAAAATTGCTGAATTTCAGAAAATTCTTTTACAGAGGGACAAGTTTTGTGGCATACTACAGATGAACACACAATGTGCAAATTAAATTGGTTAGAAAAGGGAAGCAGCATAAATGGAACAAGGTTGAACAGTTTAAGATTTGCAGACGAGATAGTCCTCATTTCAGAAAATAAAAAAAGGATTAGAAAATGGTAGAACTAAAAGATTTATAAAAAAAATTGGATTAGAAATCAATATTGATAAAACAAAGTCAAACCAACGTAATAATAGCGAAGCACAAAAAAATATTAGAATAAATGATAAAGAAATAGAATATGTGGAAGAATACACGTACCCAGGAAAACTAATTACCACAAAAAAACAGGGAATTATGGAAGAAATTGACAGAAGAATAAAATTGGGGTGAACAGCTTTTAGGAAGTTAAAGAAGATTCTATGTAGTAAAATAAAGCCGGAAAACAGAGCAAAACTTTTCAGTGTATAATACCCAATATGACATATGGCGTTGAAACCTGGCCTATCAAGAAAAACATCTTAGATAAATTGCAAAAAGCACAACGTAAAATGGAAAGATCCGTACTAAATACACTGGCGGAAAGCGAAAAAAAAAACACCAAGAAGGAATTGGCGGCCGATCATGAAATTTACATATGTTAATGGCGTCAAGTTTACGTAGGTGTGATGTTAATTTCGGGACCAACCGGTTAGCGCTTACGCCACAGCACGGCATAATATGCAAATTTTCGTCGGTGGTATTTAAGGAGTACGGCGAAGTGAATGTAATCAGTCGTCGGCGTACAGACACGTGCGAAGACCCTGAAGAAGCTGCAATGCCTGGACATGGAAGACGTGTACGATTTCAGCAGGTATCGGACTTTGAGCGAGGTCGTCTAGTCAGACTCCGCGAGGCCGGGTGGTCATATCGTCGTATTGCGGAGCGAATTGGACGGGAAGTATCGGTGGTGGTACGATGGTAGCGTAAATGGTCCGAGGAACATTCCCACACAAGAAGACGTGGAACCGGGAGTCACAGACGGACTGATGAGCGGACCGATCGACGCATAAGAAGAGCGGCGTTGTCAAGCAGAACATCCACTGCGACGCAAATTCGAGCTGCCGTTGCACCTAAGGTGACTGTGCGAACAATCCGCAAGCGTCTACTGGATGCAGGACTACGTGCACGTGTGCCTCTGGCATGTGTACCTCTGATTCCAGCCCACCGTTAGGAACGGCTGCAGTGGTGTCGCCAACGTCTGCACTGGAGAACGCAATGGCGATCTGTCGTGTTCAGCGATGAAAGCATATTCTGCTTGGGAGCCTCCGATGGCCGTATGCGTGTTCGCAGACGCACAGGGGAGCGTCTGCACCCTTCTTGCATCCGCCAGCGACAGACAGGGCCTACACCTGGTCTCCTGGTGTGGGGAGCGATCAGCTATCACTCCCGTACACAACTAGTGTTTGTACCGGGTACGTTAAACAGCACCTCCTACATCAACAACATCATTCAGCCCGTTGTTGTGCCATTTGTAAGGTCGGTCCATCGTGGTGTTTTCCAGCAAGATAACGCACGCCCACACACGGCACGTGCAGCGCAACATACACTTCAGGGCGTGAGACAACATCCATGGCCTGCAAGTTCACCGGATTTGTCCCTCATTGAGCACGTGTGGGATTTTATGGGACAACGACTTATCCGCTCTCCACGGCCAGCCACGACCATCCTCGATTTACGCGTCCAGGTTGAGGATGCTTGGAACTCAATACCCCAAACTTACATCCAACATCTGTACGACAGACTCCATGCCAGAATTGCACAGTGTGACGCAGTTCATGGCGGTTCAACCTCGTACTAACCATGTTACATGGAAATGCTATTTTTCAGTTTACCAGCAAATACAGCTGTATTTTGCCATAATGTTTTGATCACGTTATCCTCTGTATTCCGTTATTATGCTGTATAAATTTCTTTGGTATCAGACGTCTCCTTCATGGTGTTCTTTTTTCACTTTCCGCCAGTGTATAAGACTTCAGATTAAGTAAAGAATACAGATATAAGGTCCAGAACCAAATTTTTAGAATTGGGGAAAAGAAATTCAATTTAAAATGAAAAATGGACTGTCCATAATGAATAGAAAACATATAAAGAAAAGAGAGGAGTAGGAAGACCAGAAGGGAGATGGATGGATGATGTAAATAAAACGGAAGCTGTGGAATAGATAATCCCGAGACAGGAACATTTCGAAAGAGATGAAGGAGGCCTATACTCTCAGTTGGCTACAAAAAGGGGTTGGAATAAAGACAGAGAAGAAGCACGTGTCAGGACGACAAATCTGTAGCGATATATTCCGTTGGTGAAACTTTGTCGGTTAGAACAACTTGCTCCGGAGCGAAGAGGCGCGACTTCGATCATGTTACAGACAAATTTATGCTTTCACATTGGCACCCAATTGTGGGAAATGGATCTGCTATCCGTTGAGTTCTTCGAAAAATGTGTGATGTTTGTTCCACACATCGTCTGGAATTAATGAAAATTCCTTCTCCGCTTCAAGAAAAAAATTATTAAGAGGGAGATGTGACGTACTACAGAGGTGAAGCAGAGATGGAAACGGGTCACCGGATCGACAATTTCTTGCGGGTTAAAGGGTTGGGTCAAGGTATTTCTGACCCGATTTCGAACCGGTTTTATTTCCATTTTATTTTTCGAAATAAAAAATGCCACCCCAGTGGCGCAGTGGTCTAAGCGCTGGCTGATGATCATTTGTCCGTGAAGGGTCCGGGTTCGAATCCCGGTGAGGCATTGATATTGTGTTTGTCTTCCCAGTGACAAACACAACATCCCCATCCACCCCTAATTTAGGGTCACTGGTTCTCTCTTCTCTGGAACTAGTGACCCTAAATTAAGAACGGGCGATTACTTATAGCCCATTGAGTTGCTCACGGTAATCGTTAAACCTCCAATCAAAAAAAAAAATATTTCGAAGACTGAAATAATACTTCAGAACTGCACAATATGATCGAGGAACTTGCTGAAAAGGGTAAAGAAATGGGATTAAAAATAAACTTTCTTAAGACAAAAGTGAAGTACAACACTTTTACAAGGAATGAAATTTTATAACCAATTCCTGAGGAGTATTTACCTTAGGCAGCAGATATCAAGCGAGGGTCACATCAATGAAGAAATTAATTGTCGGTTTTGGAAGAAACAATACAATTTTTAAGACCAATGTGTCACTGTGTCTTAAAAGAAAAATGTTTAATCAATGCATCCTTCCAGTGCTTACGTACGAAGCAGCGACGTGGACTTTCTTAACAAAAAAGACATACAAAGATTGCAGGCAACTGAAGGAAGCACAGAGAGATGCATGCTTGGTGTAACCAAGAAAGTTTAAATGAATTCGTGGATAAGGAAAATGACAAGAGTGGAGGACATCATGATCAGAGCAAAATCCCTGAAATGGCAATGGGCTGGACATAATGCCAGGAAACCGGACCACCGATGAACAACCGAAATTTTAGACTGGATTCCAAGGAACAGGAAAAGTCCCAGAAGAAGACAGCCTGTGAGATGGGTCGATGGAGGAGACCAGCCCAAGGCAGTCCATTGTTGAAGAAATTTGGGGAAACCTTCATCCAACAGTGGATTGATAATGATTGACAATAAGGATGATGATGATATACGAATTTATAATTCAAAGCAGATTTTTCCGGATCGAGTCCGGATCAGGTACAATTATGTGACGGCTGGGTTAACGTCAGGTCCGGGTCCAAAATATTTGACCCATTTCTAATTCTGAGGTGAAGCACGTGTCAAGACGACAAATCTGCAGCGATATATTCCGTCGGTGTAGTTTTGTCGGTCGGAATAACTGGCTCCGGAGCGAAGAAGCTCGTGGTCAATTTTCGTCACCGACAAATGTATGTTTTCACATTGACGCCCTAGTGTGGAAAATGGGTCTACTGGCCGTTGGATTCTTTAAAAAATGTGTGGTTTTTTATTCACACATCGGCTGGAATTAATGAAAATTCTTTCTTTGCTTTAAAAAAAAAAAAAGAATAGAAAAACTAAGAGGAGGATGAGGGATGCATTTTAGACTGCGGCCCCTGTCGTCTGCTTCAACCAACGCGCGGATGGAATCACGGGAAATAGCACGTGTAGTGATAGGTATTACATTTTTGGCTATCACTTTACATGTAAGTTATTTGCTGTTTCCAATAGCGCAGGTTTCCCTCTACGCAAACAGAAACACAGATTTTTCGTTTGCAACGTTTCAAATTATTATTATCTCTCACTTGTTTCCAGTGGAGCAGGAGCAAGCTTTTCAAATCCAGAAAGCGGGTCTTGAAATTTCATTCTTCCGACCCTAAACCTTCTTTTCTTTCTCATACTTACGTTATAGGAAAGTATTACTATTGTTCAAAAATGGTGCTTCCGGCTTTTGACATTATTTTACTAAAAATGTGAAAGCTATATACCTTCTTCAGGTAAAACGTAAAAGTTATATGAACGCCGACAACACAGCACTCCTCAAAAATGCAGGATGAAAAGCAAACTAAACCGAACGAAGGATTATCAGACAGTGAACGTAATTAATAAAAGACGCTTGGGGTATGGAAAAAATTTGGTAGAAGTGTAGGCTGCTGTTGTAATGCGGGATTTATGATTCCCATTCGTGTTCAGTATTTATGTAAGCCTAATTGCAGTTCGTCGTAGAAAATATACATATAATCGGTTTATGCCGTCTGATGTCGCCTTCCGATCTCCAAGAATTTTCGCCATCTGTCTCTATCTGAGCACCATTATTCCGTCAGGCCATTTTGATTAACTGCTCTCTTTGTTCCATCAGACCATATTCTTCTAGGTGAGCCTCTACTTTCTCGACTGTTTGATTTAAATTCCATGGCAATTTTGGTTATTCTTTTAACATGACCAAACCAAACCAACGTAATTGTCTCTTCTTATTCTCTTGGAGTTTTCTGGTGCGGTGCTAACTTTTTACAAGAAATAGGGTGCAGACCTATTGTCTCAACCAGGGGCGTACCCAAGGGGGTCCCCGGGTCTCTACCCTCCCTCCCCCCATGAGGCCAAGTGTTTTATAATATGATTCCGACATGAGAGATTCCTAACCCTCTAACTGTTCTCCAATTTTCCTAACTGGTGAATTTCAATGTTCATAATTGCTGAAATCACACATTATAGAATTTGTTCTAAAATACATTCTCTGAAACTATAATATAGCAATAGATAAAATAAGTGCATTTTGGTTAACCCCTTTTCTGAAATATGTATTTTTATTAAAAGTAAAAGCAACAATGAAAACACCATTTGCAGCTGGATAATTCATGAATACAATGTATTAAATTCTTTCACAGATCAAAACATTTATTATAACAGTCACCAGCTCCAATTCTACGTAACTTTTCTCATAGTACACATACGTGAGCATTAAGTTGCACACCTAATACTTTGATCAACTCTACTCGCTTTCCTGATCTATAAGTTTCTCTTCTTGTTTTTTCTGGTAATGGCAAGCAACCATCTCTCCATGCTTCCATCAGTTGTCTGCAGTCTTTGTATGTATTTTTAATTAACGTCAATTTCTGTGATCCATACGTAAGAATTGAAAGGATGCATTGATTAAACACTTTTCTTTTAAGTCATAACGGTAAACTGCTGTTGAAAAGTGTACTGTTTCTTCCAAATGCTGTCCAACCAAGTGTTATACACTGATTAATTTTGTTTTCGATGTGGTCCTCGTTTTATATCTGTTTTATATGAAATCATCATCATCATTGTCAATCATTATCAATTCAGTGTTGGATGAAGATCTCCCCAAGATCTTCCACAGCGGTCTGCCTTGAGCCGGCCTCTATATCACTCCCGCATGCTTTCGAATTCCATCCACCCATTTCCCATGCCATCTTCTTCTGGGTCTTTTCCTGTCTCTTGAAACAAAGTGTAAAATTTCGGTTGTTCATCGGTGATTCGTTCTCCTGGCAATATGTCCAGCGCGTTGCCATTTTGTGGATTTTATTCCGACCATGATGTCTTCCACTGTTGTCATTTTCCTCTTCCATGAGCTCCTCTTCTTATCTTTCTTGGTTACACCAAGCATGCATCTCTCCATACACTTATCTGCAGTCCTTGTATATCTTTTTAGTGAGTCTGGTTCATTTGCCCGACGTTTACTTCACCGAAGGGTCACTCGACTGAAAATCACTTCACCGAAAGATCACTTGATCGAAATGTTCATTTCACCGAAGGGTCACTTGATCGAAAGGTACATTTCACCGAAGGGTCACTTGATCGAAATGTTCATTTCACCGAAGGGTCACTTGATGGAAAGGTACATTTCACCGAAGGGTCACTTGATCGAAAGGTACATTTCACCGAAGGGTCACTTGATCGAAATGTTCATTTCACCGAAGGGTCACTTGATCGAAAGGTACATTTCACCGAAGGATCACTTGATCGAAAGGTACATTTCACCGAAGGGTCACTTGATCGAAATGTTCATTTCACCGAAGGGTCACTTGATCGAAAGGTACATTTCACCGAAGGGTCACTTGATCGAAAGGTACATTTCACCGAAGGGTCACTTGATCGAAATGTTCATTTCACCGAAGGGTCACTTGATCGAAAGGTACATTTCACCGAAGGGTCACTTGATCGAAAGGTACATTTCACCGAAGGGTCACTTGATCGAAAAGTTCATTTCACCGAAAGATCTCTTTACCTAAAAGTTCATTTCATCGAAAGGTCATTTCACCGTAGGGTCGTTTACCGAAAACTTTGGATTTCATTACAGGATCTGTTGAAGCATTATGCAAGTTCGGCAAACAGACCACCGAAACGTTAGGGGATCATACTCAAATTGCACTTTTGATTTCTCCGTGTCACAAAGAACGCAAAGATTTAGTTTTAAGACAAATCTTTTTTTAAGGCCTCGAATTAGGCCTTTTTAGCAAATTTTAATCATGTTCATAAGGTTTACATAAAAAGTAAAATTAATAACGTTGCACATTTTTTCAGACAAAAAGAATCAATTTTAGGTCTCTAGGCCTTGGCTTAGGCCTTTTACCCAATTTTAATCGTGCGAACTCGTGTTCATAAGATTTACATAAAAAGTCAAGTTAATAATGTTGCACATTTTTTCAGGCACAAAGAATCAATTTTAGGTCTCTAGGCCTTGGCTTAGGCCTTTTACCCAATTTTAATCGTGCGAACTCGTGTTCATAAGATTTACATAAAAAGTTAAATTAATAATGTTGCACATTTTTTCAGGCAAAATTTGTTGAAAGGCCTAAGCCTTAGGTCTTGGCTTAGGCCTTTTTAACAAATTTCAACCATGCGTGCTCATGTTCATAAGGTTTACATAAAAAGTTACTTTACATTTTACGTATTGCTTATGAATATGAGTAGGATGAAAATCTCTTAAATGTCCTGTATCTAGGCCTGCGGTCAAAAAATTAATGTTTTGCGGTTGAGTAAGAGTGAAACATTATATACTTGATTTGCTTTATAACCCTTATGAATATGAGCTCGGAGGATTAAAATCTGACAAAAAGGCACAAATCTAGGCCTTATAATTAATGTTATATTTTGAAAAACCTACTCATGGGGAGGTGTTTCATAGAAATTAAAAGTGTATTTTTTATACAATCCGATAATGTTTCGGTGGCCAGTTTTTCAAAAACCCACACTACACTCCAATAGATCTCTAACAACAAAATTCTAAGTTTTCGATAAACTGACCATTCGGTGAAATGATCTTTCGATATAATGAACTTTTAGGTAAAGTAATCCTTCGGTGAAATGAACTTTTCGGTCAAGTGACCCTTCGGTGAAATGTACCTTTCGATCAAGTAATTTTCGGCGAAGTGATTTTCGGTCAAGTGACATTTCGATCAAGTAATTTTCGGCGAATTGATTTTCGGTCAAGTGACATGTCGATCAAGTAATTTTCGGCGAAGTGATTTTCGGTCAAGTGACATTTCGATCAAGTAATTTTCGGCGAAGTGATTTTCGGTCAAGTGACATTTCGATCAAGTAATTTTCGGCGAAGTGATTTTCGGTCAAGTGACATTTCGATCAAGAGAACGATACCCCTTTTTAGTTAAGGTCCACGTCTCTGCTCCGTACGTAAGCACTGAAGGATGCATTGATTGAACATTTTTCTTTTACGATAAAATTACATATTGCTCTTAAAAATTGTACTGTTTCTTCCAAAAGCTCTCCAACCTAGTTTTATACGCCGATTAATTTCTTCATCAATGTGACCTTTGCTTGATATCTGCTATCCAAGGAGGAATTGGTTACCTCCAGCTTTTTCCCATCAACTGATAAATCTTCATTTCTTGTAAAAGCATTGTACAGCAGTTTTCTCTTCTAAAAGTTCATTTTTCAGCCTACTTCTTTACTCTTGGCAGGAAGTTCCTGGATCATACTCTGCAGCACTGAAGGGGTAGTAGCAAAAATGACGACGTCATCAGCAAAACGAAGGTGAGTTAAAGTATCTCCATTAATTTTTACCCCTTGTTTTCCCAGTTTAGTGATTGAAAGACATTTTGCATTGTGGAATTAGAGTTTGGGAGATATGGTGTCACTTTGTCTCACTCCCGTTCCAATTTTTATTATAATTTTTTTATATTTATAAGATGCCATTAATAATTTTATCTATCTATCTATACGCGTTGGGGCAAAGACTCCACGAGATGTCTACGGTACTGTGGAGACAGTGCACACCATGCTTCTTAAAGAACGTCCCACAATTCCGTAATATTTTGCCGGTGGAGGATTTCTGGCATGGACTCCACGAGCTCCCTGTAGTACTGTGGAGACAGTACCCACCATGCTTCCTGAAAAGCGTCCCACAATTCCCTAATATTCCCCGGTGGAGGATTCCTTGCATGGACTCCACGAGCTCCCTGTAGTAGTGTGGAGGCAGTTCACACCATGCTTGCTGAAGAGCGTCCCACAATTCGTTAATACTCGCCGGCGGAGGATTCCTGGCATTTACTCCACGAGCTCTCTGAAGTACTGTGGAGACCGTGCTGTGACGTACCTGCCAGCAGGACCCACACGATATAAAGGCAGATAGGAATCAGAATAATCGTCTGCGTAGCTCAGTTGGTAGAGCGACTTGTTCCGGAATAAGCGGCCTCGGGTTCGAATCCCGGCGTAGACCAAAAATGACGGAGAAATTTACTTCGTTATAATGGCACCCGGATGACCCGACCGTTCAAAATCTCGCATTGGTGTGATGTTATTTCCACACCGCGAGATAGGAAAAATCAGGGAATCCCTTCTCCAGCGCTTCGAAAAATAAAAATGTGTGATGTTGCATTCCACACAGCATATTGACTGGGAGTTCTCAAGTGCACGTTCTACAGTGGATGGCTGCCTGCAACGATTCATGGTCACGGCTGACCCGTGGGCCATGTCCCCGGCCCTCTTTCGGGGGGGGGGAGATGTGACGTACCTGCCAGCAGGACCCACACGATATAAAGGCAGATAGGAATCAGAATAATCGTCTGCGTAGCTCAGTTGGTAGAGCGACTTGTTCCGGAATAAGCGGCCTCGGGTTCGAATCCCGGCGTAGACCAAAAATGACGGAGAAATTTACTTCGTTATAGTGCACACTATGCTTCCTAAAGAGGGTCCCACAATTCGTTAATATTCGCCGGTGAAGGATTTCTGGCATTAAGTGCAAGTTGAACAGCATTCCGAATGTGTTCCATGACGTTTAACTCCTTCAAACGAGGGGACCAAGTCAGGATTCCAAACTCCGTGGAATGTTCCTCCAGCTATAATCGGATGCGGTGGCGCATTGTCCTGTTGAAATATAGCGCCTGTCGGAGTAGTTGCATGGCATGAACGGGTGCAAATGATCCCCAAGGATGGTTACGTAGCCTCCACCTGTCAGAGCTGTCTGCAGACGTATGGATGGTGCTAATGCGTGCCAGCTGAAAACACCCCACTCAATAACAGAGCCACCGGCGGCTTGCAGTGTCCCTTGTAAGCATGCGGGATCCGTCGGCTGGTCGTCACAACCGGAGTTGGCCATCTTCCCGAAACAGTTGGTACCACGATTCGTCGGATCAAGCTACACGTTTCGAGCCATCTTGCGTCCAGTGGCGGTGTTCCGGAGCCCAGTCGAGCCACACGGGCTTGTGTCTTCGGGTCAGCAATAGCACCCGGGTGGGCCGCCGGCTTCGGAACCCCATAAAACACGCGGAACGCTGCACCATCCGATCGCCGATGCTACTACTGTCCCCAGCATTAAATTGCTCTGTGATTGTACCTCTGGATAAATTACAACACGTCAATAATGACCGAGGGAAAATAAAAGATGTAGAGTAATTTTATAATGACCAGATATTCTTTTAGTAATGACCAGATATTCTTTTAATGTCTAAATGTGAAAGTATGTTTCATGAACACTACAACAACAGAAGAAAAAAAGAAGCGTATTATTTGAGGCAGGGATTCGACAATTAAAACAAGCAAACGCTCTTTTCAGTGCGCCACCAAACTGAGACAAACGTTCAGACAAAGGAAATTATATTGTTTGTGATAGATAGATAGATAGACAGATAGATAGATAGATAGATACTGTAGATACAGTACGTAGGGGCGTAGGTAAATTGCGGCTAAATAATCCCCTTTTATCCTTAGACGTTCTAGGTGATCGCAACTCCACATGAAAATTGCGGCGAAAGGCTGAAGAAGATATTTCTAAACGTCCATAAAAGATAATAAACGCTGCTGTGGGAGAAGATTCTGACGCTCAGGAGACCCTCACAAAAAAAAAAGGATATTTCTTGCGATAAAAAAAAATGCTGAATGCCAAGCATCAAAGTACACAAACGAATGCATGCGAGTCATTTCATGCTCGGTTTAATACTTACTTTTATCATCCGCATCCAAGCTTATATAACTTTATAGAAGTATTGAAACTTTTTCATACTTAAGCATACATTATATGGACAAAAGTCACCAGACACCTAGAAGGTCCACCTTTGGTTTTAATGCATGCACTGACCCTTCGAGACAGGCTTTCGACAGGTTTTGGAACACAGAGATAGGTATGCGCTTCCATTCAGTACATAATGCTGCCGCTAACTGTTGCTTAGTAGTAGGCCTTGGTTTCAACCTTCTTATGCGGCGCTCTAATTCATCCCACAGGTGCTCTATGGGATTAAGATCAAGGCTCTGTGCTGGCCAGTCCACACACGATACGAAATTATCGTCAAACCACGCCGTAACAGTCCTTGCTTTATGGCTCGGTGCATTATCCGGCTGGTACCAACAAGGCTCGGTTCCATAGTATTGCCACAGAGTTGGTAGGGCATAATTGTCCAGAATATCGAGGTAGACGTGCTGGTTAACAGGTTTGTCTACGATAACCAATGGGTCGGGACCATACCACGAAAAACACCCCCACACGAGTACTCTACGAGCTCCAAACTTGACCGTAGGAACAGTACACTGTGGTAAATGGCGTTCCCCCGACTGCCGCCATACCCACACACGGCCATCAGGCTGATGGATCATGTATCTTGATTCATCAGTCCATAGCACCCGTTTCCATTGATCTACGGTCCACGATAAATGTTCTTTACACCATGCTAAACGACGAGTAGCATTCCGCGTGGAGATGAAAGGCTTATGAGCAGCCGCACGAAAACGGTAACCCATGGAATGAAGTTCTCTGCGAATGGTACGTGTACATACCGAGGTTCCAGCATTTTTGCTCACCTGTACACTGAGGTCTTGTGCAGTACTCCGTCGATTACCTGTAACGACTCTCCTGAGGCTTCGACGCCCTCTATCACTGGTTTTCTTTGGTCTGCTGGTACGTTTTGCTGTTTCAAGCACGTCATGTGTCTTCCACTTATTCAGTACATCCAAAAGAGTTGACTTGGGTATGTTTAAACGCCTCTCGGTTTCTCTAGTGGACAACCCACTAATATAACACCCAACAATCTTTCCTTTCTCAAAGTCAGTTCTCTCCCGCCGCGACATTGTCACTCAATCTCACAGTGCGATATGATCGCATTCAGCTGCAGGTTTTTTTATACCGTTTGCAGCTGTACCGCGCATCTTAACAACGCAGCGGATCTGTTCATTTGCTTTTGAAGGGGTATTCGGTGACTTTTGTCAATATAGTGTATATTAAAATGCAAAGCTCATGCAGGTAATGTCACTCGGAGAAGGAAATCCAAACCTGCCATGCAATTGGAAGAAATGATGTCTAAGAAAATAAGCGATTATAGAGGAGGATGTATACCAGACCTGAATTGGTGAAATTTGCGTCACATTTTTCAAAATATTAACTTTTCGGTAAGCCGAGATTGACTCCTGGAAGAGACATGAAATTATTTATATTTAACTTTCCTCAAAAGCATAAGAAAGTATGCATATTCATGTTTCGTATTTGTAATGACAGTGCCACTTCATCTTTCTCTCTTCAGTAGCGGTAAGGCAAAGGTTTTTTTTCGCTCTCTTATAGCAACCATATGAAGACATATTTAATTTGAAAATACTGGTTGTATTTCATAACTTTAAAGGTGTAGGGTATTATGTTTTTTGTTGTCTTCCCTTCCCGTAAACATTAGCAGCAATTTACTTATGGAGTTGAGGGTAAATCTTAAAAGCTGCTATATAGCCGCAATTTACCTATGGGGTTGGAGACCATACGTGGCTCTCGCCACAATTTACCAACACCGATAGATACACGATCGGGTCACATTATTGTGACCACCAGCTAATATCCTGAGTAAGTCCCGTGTGCAGCGCAGACAGCAGCTAGACGTGGGAGTGATTCAATAAGGTGCTGGAAGGTGTTCACAGGTATGTGGATCCATGCTGACTGCAGTGCATCTGACAGCTGCTGAAGAGTGCGTGATGGAGGATCCATAAAGCGAACAACACGATCGAGGCTGTCCCACAGATGTTCAGTTGGGTTTAAGTCTGGGGAATTAGGAGGCCAGGAAATACCTTGAAGTCTTCATTTTCAGCTCTCGGACATTTCCAGCTGTGTAACACGTCGCATTGTAGTGCTGGAAGATTCCATCCGCCCCAGGGAAGATAATCAGTATGAATGGGTGTACGTGGTCTGCAAGGATGGATTCATGACGAATTCTGTTCATAGTGCCTTCCACAGGTATGAGTGAACCCAGAGAATGCAATGAAAACATTCCCCAGACCATAACGCTGCCCCCACAAGCTTGTGTTCTGCCAGAAATGGTTGAAGAGTTTGTTTTCCGATGTTTCTCGCCTTATACGCTAACGTCCATCCGTTCGATGAAGCAGAAAACGTGATTCATCGGAGAAGGCAATTCTTCGCCAATCAGGGGAGGTCCAATTCCGATACTGCCGTGCGAATGTAAGCCTTTTCTGCCGATGCACCTTCGTTTGCACATGTTCAGTGACCATCCGTCTGCACCTGAGTCCCGTACGCAGCAGGGTTCGCTGAACTGTCGTTTTAGACACACTTCCGATAGCCTATCCTGGATCATTCGCATTGGATTGGATTGGATTGGAGGTTTAACGACCACCGTGAGCAACTCAATGGGCTATAAGCAGTCGCCCGTCCCTAATTTGGGGTCATTGGCTCCAGGAAAGGGAGAGAGCCAGTGCCGTAAGACAAACAACATCCATGCCTCACTGGGATTCGAACCCGGACCCAGTTCGGACGAATGATCAGAGGCCACCGCTTAGACCACTGCGTCACCGGGGCAGCTGGATCATTCGGCCAGTGAGTTGCTCCACTGTAGCGTGTCGATCGGCCCTCACGAACCTTCGAAGCCGACGTTCACCTCTCACATCAATGGCACGTGGTGCTCCGCAGTTTCCACGTTGCTTATTCGCAATGGTGCTATTTCTCCAATCAAGATACACTTTAAATACAGCAGTACGCAAAGAGTTCACAAACTGTGCTGTTTCAGAAATACTGCCACCCTTGGCCCGGAAACCGATAATCATCCCTTTTTGCAAATCTGATAAACCGTTCCTTTTACCCATGACAGCAACGAGTGATATGTTTTCAGTATGCCCACAGCACACCTTATATATACTTCCAATACAACTCACGACATATGCTTTCTTTTATTGGCTACGCGCAGTTGACACCAAAAGTAGGAAGTGATCACAATATTGTAACTCGGCTGTATAGATAGATAGATAGATATATAGATGCCTTCAGGCATAGGCGCCAACTTTCCAGGAATCCAATCGGTGCTCAAGCCCATAACAATGACATGGAGTATGAGCAGAGAAAAGATAGAGGTGGGGGGGGGGGTTAAGGTATGGAAATATAATGCAGACTATTTTTTTTTTCAAGAAGTTTGTATTTAACCTAAATTTTGACCCTGTTAGGTAGATATCTGTCCAAAATGCGTCAATCTGTTGTCGAAGACCAGATGACCATAACATTTTCGGCAGTTATTTTGTTTCTTTTCTTTTTCCCCCTGAATTTTGGAAAACCAAGGGTTTTTCAAAACACCTGAACATGAAGATCAAAATTTCTGGGGTTTTTTTTTCCTGAATTATTATTTGCATTTTCCAATCCCAGGGCAGTTCAAATTTGTAAAAATAATGTGAATAAAATATTATTGTAAAAGACGCAAAACTTTTCAATGAACAAAACTTTCAATGAGCAAAACTTTCAATGGGTGCCTCGCACCCATTGAAAACATTTATTGGGTGCGCAGGCCCCGGAGCACCCATACAGTCGGCGCCCCTGCCTGCAGGCATGTACGTTTGGTGCAACCAGGAAAGATAAAAAGGGGAATACATGGATGAGAAAAAATGACCAGAGTTGATGACATCATGATTAGAGTAAAGACCATCAAATGGCAATAATCTGCTGGGCATACTGCTAGACAAACTGACCACCGTTGGACAACTGAAATACTGGACTAGATTCCAAGGGACAAGAAAATGTATGTATTTCATTATGTGCTATTTTGCTCATACTTCTCCCAAAATGCTACAACATTTTCTGAAATAAAAACACTTGCATGATTGAATAAAATTGCAGCATTTGAGAAAATAACTTGAAACAATTGTTAATATGTAGCGTTTTGTAGACCCGTGATTTTTAAGATAGGAAAAAAAAAAAAAAAAAAGCATTCTAGACAAATAGCAGTGGGGTGGGCCTCTCATGTGCATTCGCGCTTGCTTGGAAGTAAAGTAGTAAAAAAAAAAATACCGGAACGTGCTGCTAAAATATAAAAATTTCTCCAAAAAATAAAAAACAATATTCACGCGCGGTCCGAGCTGTGAATATACGGACGGAACTCCCTCTTGGAGCCAGGGGATGACAAAGCAAAATACCCAAACCCTCTTTAAGCCTCACTTTCGTTGCTTAGACGCGGGTGGTCATCGCCACCGGTGACGTGCAATTTCCTAATCTCGCGGGGTCATGTAGGGGTCACATCGGGGGTTTCAGATATTTTGCAGTAGCAGACTGGGTATGTGTGTGCGTAGATTCCACCCTGCGCAGAATCGCAGCAACTGCCAAGCTTCCCTCCTTTCATGCCTCTAACAAGAGAAGGCAGGCAGTGTGATAAGTGTCGACACAGGGTTTTTCAGCTCTGCTCGTGGCTAATGGACCTGGACACAGAGCGAGAGCTTGACTAATGGACCAATTATACGCTTCCAGGGATAGCCAACAATTTGAGATCTTTATATCAACTATTAGTCACACGTCATTTTTTCCCTTAGTACGTTTTAGCCTTTTTTTTTTTTTTTTTTTTTTTTTTTTTGGCACTAGCCTTTTAAACAAAGGGTATAAAAAACATGACAGTCGTGTTTAAGGCCGCGAACAAAGGCCGCTTTCATGATGATAAAACTGGCGTGTCGTTTAAAACGAGCGTGAAGAAAATGAGCTATATTTTCTTCAACCTGCTTGTTTATTCTCCTGTGTGGTTGACATTATGCCAATTAATGCCCAAAATAAAAATCCCGATACATGAAGCTAAACAAGGGAAGTAATTGATGCAGCTTCCTCGCACCACTCTTCCTAACGCAGAAGAAATCGAAGGTGCCAAGTAATTAATTGTTCACCTGACGTGGTCACTCAGATGTATTTTTTTTTTTTTTTATCAGAGCCTTGACTAGGGCGGGGCAGTCACCCGCCTGCCCCGCTCAAGAGAGTGCGTAAAAATCCCTGCGCTGATTAAAATCGGTATTGAAACTTTTGCACCAGTTTCTGGTGCACCTTTTACCGCCATACTTTGTCGTTTGTCAATTTACAGAATTAGAAGTATTAAAAGAAATCCGTCTTGTTGCACGATGATATTTATTTAGCTAAAAAACGAAATATATGTACATGTTAAGGGATGTAAGGTCAGGTGATGCGTAACATCGCAGCCTCTCCTTGACAAATGTCAACCCCGCCTTCTCGTGGTACATCCTGTTCCCACTAAAGGGGCTCTGACGACCGCCAATAGCGGTATAACTATATCATCGGGATTAGAGGAAATGCTATCCCACACTCACCAACCCGCTTGGCCAGCGTGGTGAGTTATGGCCAAACCCCTCCAAAATGATTCCACAACTTAAATCTTGGACCTCAGTCTCCGGCAGCTGGAATGTACCTGGCCAAGGCAGCGGCCAGTGCGACATGAAGGCAGAGGGTGCTAAGAATCCCCGGAGGACCGGACTAGGCTGCCATCTGATGCTGACCTTGGCTACTTACAATGGACGCTCCCTATCTTCTGATTCAAGGCTTCTTGAATTGGAAGAGGAACTACAAAGGATCAAGTGGGACATCGTGGGGCTAAGTGAGGTAAGGAGAAAAGGAGAAGATCTCATCGAACTGAAAAGTGGACATCTCTTCTACTATCGTGGGACAGATACTGGCAGAACTAGTGGTGTTGGATTTATAATAAACAAGAAACTGAAGGATAAAGTTGTAGAAGTTGAAAGTTCCTCTGACAGAGCTGCACGACTTGTTATCCAACTCTCGAAAAGATACCAGGCTCAGATTATTCAAACTTATGCACCCACCACAAGTCATGCTGAAGAAGAAATTGAAGAATTTTATGAGGAAATTTGTCATCTAAATAATAAAGGTAAGCAGCACTTGAAAATAATTATGGGAGATTTCAATGCAAAAATAGGGCAACGGCAACAGAATGAAACTTCAGTAGGCAAATTCGGTCATGGCAACAGAAACCAGCGTGGAAATACTCTCGTTGAGTTTGCAGAGGCAGAAGGGTTTTTCATCTTGAACTCCTTCTTCAAGAAAAAGCCACACAGGAAATGGACATGGAGACATCCAAATGGGACGACAAGTGAAATTGATTTTATTATGTGTAACAAAAAATTCGTCATAGAAGACTGCAGTGTGCTAAACAAGTTCAACACAGGTAGTGACCATAGATTGGTGAGATGTAAGATGCACCTCAACACTAAACTTGAACGTGGCAAGCTCATAAGACAAACAAAATCTATTGACATAACCAACCTTAAAAAACACCATAATACCTTCAAGTTGGAACTGAAGAACAGGTTTTCTGCTTTAGAAGGCCTAACATCAGAAGAAGTGGACATCTCTGAAGTTAACAGAAAAGTAACCAAAGCTCTTATGGAAACAGCAACAAAATTAGCTGGGTCTAAGAACAAGTTGCATGTGAACAAATTATCAGGAAAAACGAAAATGTTGATGCAAAAAAGAAGAGTGATGAGGACAACTAAAGAAGATGTGACTTCCAAAGTGGAATATATAGAGCTATGCAAGACAGTAAGAAAAAGTATCACTGAAGACGTAAGGAAATTCAACTGTGAACTAGTGAGGAAAGCAATTGAAAACAACCAAAGCCTAAAGATAGCAAAGGGACATCTCAGTAAGGGAAGAAAACAGATTATGGCACTGAGAAAAGAAGATGGTTCTGTAACAAGAAATAGAGGCGAAATTTTGACAAGAGTGAAATATTTCTACTCCAAATTATATGAAAGGGATGATATATGCACTCCAGACATCATGAAAGATACCAGTACCAGAGTTCCTCCAGTCCTTCCAGCAGAAGTTGCACATGCAATCAAGAACATGAAGCGAGGAAAAGCTCCAGGAGAAGATGGAATTACTGTAGACATCATACAAGAAGCAAGTGGAGAAATCGAAACAGTACTCGCCCAAATTTTCACTCGATGCCTTAATGAAGGAAAGATTCCTGAGGATTGGAACACCGCTACAATGATCCTGCTACATAAGAAAGGTGACATTGAGGATCTCGGAAACTACAGACCTATCAGCCTCCTATCAGTAGTTTATAAAATCTTCACTAAAGTTCTTTCACACCGCTTGAAGGTAACACTGGACATGGCTCAACCGAGAGAACAAGCTGGATTCAGGAGTGGCTACAGCACAATAGATCATATACACGTGCTGAGAGAACTAATTGAAAGAGCGAGGGAATATGAACTTCCATTGTGCATGGCTTTTATCGATTATGAAAAAGCCTTTGATTCGGTGAAACAATCAGCAGTTACAATGGCTTTGAAAACCTGCGGTATTGAAGATGCATACATTAATATTATTAATAACATCTATGAAAATGCAAGTGCAAAGATTAGGCTGTTTGAAAATACAATACACGTAAAAATTGGAAAGGGAGTGAGACAAGGTGACACCATATCTCCGAAGCTCTTTAATGCCACATTGGAGGGTGTTTTTCAGTCGCTGAGCTGGGAAAACAAGGGGATAAAGATTAATGGAGATTATCTAACCCACCTTCGTTTTGCTGATGACATAGTCATTTTTGCAACTACCCCATCAGAGCTGCAGAGTATGATTCAGGAACTTGCTGACAAGAGTAAAGAAGTGGGATTAAAAATGAACTTTCAGAAGACAAAAGTGATGTTCAATGCTTTTACAAGAAATGAAGATTTATCGATTGATGGAGAAAAGCTGGAGATAACAGACACGTACGTTTATCTTGGACAGCAGATATCAAGTGAGGGTCACATTGGTGAAGAAATTAATCGGCGTACAAAACTTGCCTGGAGAGCTTTTGGAAGAAACAGCATAATTTTCAAGAGTAATATGCCATTATGTCTTAAAAGAAAAGTGTTTGATCAATGCATCCTCCCAGTGCTTACGTATGGTGCAGAGACGTGGACCTTAACTAAAAGAGACATACAAAGGCTGCAGACAACTCAAAGCAGCATGGAGAGGTGCATGCTTGGTGTAACCAGGAGAGATAAGAAGAGGAACTCGTGGATCCGAAAAATGGCAAGAGTGGAAGACATCATGATCAGAGTTAAATCCCTGAAATGGCAATGGGCTGGACATACTGCCAGAAGGACAGATCATCGATGGACAGCCGAAATTTTAGATTGGATTCCAAGGGACAGGAAAAGACCCAGAAGAAGACCACATGGGAGATGGGTGGATGAAATTCGAAAGTATGCAGGGGTGACATGGAGGAGACTGGCACAAGACAGACCGTTGTGGAGGAAACTTGGGGAGACCTTCGTCCAGCAGTGGATTGATAATGGTTGACAATGATGATGATGATGATGATGTACATGTTAAAAAACACATGAGCGCTTTCGGTGTCACAGTGACACCTTCATCAGATGTGATGATACAGAATTAGCCTATAATACCGTATTTGTCAGTTTAGGTAGCTTATAGCAACTAAATGTTAACTTGGTTTGTTATCCCAGGTTAACGTAGTGAATTAAGAATAATAAATAGGAGGTTAATTAACTTGTTGGTGAATAACAATGATCAGTGCTACGTAACTGATGCTAAAAATGATAGACTCTTTCACCTCGGGGTTCGTAGTTAGAGTTCTGCACGCAAACACAAATGTGATGGAAACAACAGAAAAAATAAAAATTGAAAGCAGGACGTTGTAGTATTTCATAAAATATAATACTTCTGTACCTTATAAAAACGATTTATTCTTCTTATTTATTAGTTGTGCAACTTAATTCTCGGCCCCTAACCGCAAGCGATCACAGAACGTCGGCAAATGCAAATAGCTGCGTGCGATAATGGCTGATTGCAGCGCCATCCAACAGCTTTCCAGGCAACCGTAACCGCTCACAGCTGTAGTGACAGAAGGGACGAAAGCTTACGGTGAAAGCAATGTCATTCGAGAAGCAACATTTGAGGCACTGCCTTCTGTTCGCGTTTCAGCTGAAAAAACGTGCAGCGGAAGCCCCAGCAAATGATCTGTGCTGCTGTGGGTGAGGCTGCTGTGCCCTACAGTACGCGCAAGAAGTGGTTCCAGCGGTGTAAGCAAGGAAATTTCGATCTCCGTGATGCAGAACGTCCGGGACAGTCACCGAAAGTTGACGATGAGGAACTGGAACAACTGTTGGACGCCGATCCCTGTCGCACACAGTAAGAGCTCGCCCAGAAACTCGGAGTAACACGGCAAGACATTGCAAAGCGCTCGCACAAGCTTGGACAGATTCACAAGGAGGGCCGTTGGGTGCCCCACCAACTCACAGCTGCGAACAAGTCTACGCGCTACGATGTTGCTGTGTCCTTGCTCTCCAGATTCAAGAAGAAGGATTTCCTCCACAAGATTTTGACCTGTGATGAGAAGTGGATCCTCCACGATATTCCTAAGCGACGCAAATCGTGGGTTTATCTAGGTCAGCCTACCACCAGTACCGCCAAACCGAATATCCATGCCAGGAAGTTGTTGCTGTGCATATGACGGGTCAGCGCGGTGGCGTACACTATGAGTTGCTCAAACCTGGTGAAACTTTCAATGCTGGGCGTTATTTTCAGCAACTCATTCGTGTGAGTGACGCAATGGAGGCGAAAAGGCCATACACCGGCAAGGGCAGAAGGTCGGTCCTGTTGCTTCAGGATAACGCGCATCCTCACACCGCGAAAAATACTTTAAATACGATTACCGACCTCGGATGGGAGATTTTGTCCCACCCGGTGTATTCTCCAGACTTCGCTCCGTCGGATTACCAGCTCTTTCGCTCCCTGCAACATCAGCTGAGTGATACGCACTTCACTTCTGTCGAGGAGGTCCACACGAGTATTGATGACTTTATCAACTCGAAGCAGCTCTCTTTTTTCCGCAGTGGCATTCGGTAGCTCCCTGAACGATGGCTCAAATGTATCCAACACGACGGGGATTTTTTCCTTGATTAGGTACGTATTCGATTTGCTATAATTTGCTGTGAACGTGTCGTGCCTGTGGCCGAGAATTAAGTTGCACACCTAATACTTCTGTGAAGGTTGTCCTAATTATTCCGCTATCCTGCTAGCGGAAATAATTAGGACAGTATGGATACTCGTTACTGATAACTTTATATGCCTTTTCTTCCCGCCAAGAAACTTCTGTCCTAGAAAGAAAGCTCTCTGGCTTCTTACACAACTCACGCCTTCTATCTCTCCGAGTTGCCTTTTTTCTCCTTTCGCTACCTTGCTCTCAAGCGAAAGATGACCAACCGCTTCTAACACACACAGCGAATACTTTCTCTCCCACGGATTAAAAAGGCCGCTTTCTAAGACAAAAGTCTAAAAGCTGCGGATTGTCGCTCCTGCATACCCTTCGGTACCTTTGAACACAGAGCCGAAAGGTGCAAGTTGCATTTGACAATATCAAATGCCGTTACGAAAGTGCAAAGCCAAGACTTTTAAGATGCGACAGCCTGGCGTCTCTAAAGAAACCGTGTTTCCTGATATTTCTTGACTGTGGTGACGAACCTAAAAGTTTCTCACGCATCGTGGAAACAAAGGAAATGGAAATGACAAAACTAAATGCCGCTACGAAATGCAAACCCTAGACTCTTAGGATGTGACAGCCTGGCGTCTCTAAAGAAACGGTATTCCCTGGTATTTCTTGACTGGGGTGACGAAGCTAAAAGTTTCTCACGCATGGTGGAAACAAAGGAAATGGAACATGAAAGCGAAATAAAAGTTGGGAATGAGATTTAATATTTTTTCCTAAAAATCTCGCATTAAATCTCCGTAACATAAAATTCGCATTTTGTTCCTCAAAATGTGTAGGGGATGTAATTTGCTCACATTTACAAATGAAGCGCAGTTTTTCGTACGTTGCAAGACGAGGATGTCGTTCATATTGTTGGAGCTTCTCTGGGGGCAGTTCTATCATTACTGCTCTACAGAAAGCTGCCTTCGGTCCATTTAATGCAGTATCAAAGGTCCGAACTTCGAAGCAGTTGGGAATCTCATCACATTCTGTATTTTACAGCTATAAATGGGCTGTAAAATACAAAAGGTGATGTGAGTAAGGGTAAGGGGAAATGCACCAAACCCTTCTACCAAGTGCTGTCCCCATTTCCTACCTTCTTCTGACGCAATTCAAGTGGCACTCAGTTTCGTAATACCCTGTTTGCTTTATCATTCCCCAATAAAAATATTTAAGCGTTAGGTTGTTGTATTACAATAAAAAACGGCAATGAGGACTGCGGTAACTTCGCAATTCTTCCTCTGGTCCACCGTAAGAAAAACTAGCCGGTTCTTATAAGATCTATTGCACAAACGTTAACTACAAGAGAATGTGATAAAAAAAGACAGCATAAATGTTAGTATGACGCAAAATGTCAGGAACAACTCCCAGTGTCCAGTTAGTTATTTTGAAAATTGTAATTGCGTATACGTGTGGATACTAAATAACGCAAATTTGTGCGTGATCAACACACAAGACTAGTGTTACTGTCCTAAAAACTCATGCCACAAGCATTATTATAATATTTCAAGCATAAAGCACTAAAGGTTTTTTGTCTTAACGACTTCGGTGGGGTCGGGGGTGGCGGCGCAATGTTTGTGGTTTGCCCCGGGGGCAGAAATGCGTAGCTACGCCTGTTTTTTATGAAGGCACAACAAATCTCACCGTGGTCGTCCGTATAGGGAGGCAAGAGGGGTACATTTACCCTCACCTTGAAATCTGTCCAAGCCAATGTTCCCTCTAAGCTATGCGCGAGCGCGCCGCCGCGCAGCAACCATTTTAGATTAAAATTCCCAAATCCCTAATTAATTTTCATAATCGAAAATCAATTACTTGCAATAATAACAATAAGTAAATAAAATTCGGGCTCTCAAAAGTCAAGACAACACTTTTCTTAAATGCCATTCGCCTCCTTCTAAGTTCGTCTCATTGTCCTCTTCATTCTCAAAGGTTTCTCGCAAAGTAGCCTCTTTGTGAGCAGATAGTGAACGCGAGAATGCGGATTAGGGATTTTCCCACTCCTAGAAAGAGACAGATATTGAGTCTTTTCTCAAAACAAAACATCATCGCCAGCCAATCACAGCAAACCGTAACCAAGTTCATTGTACTAACTAATGCACCCATGCTAGTTGGCGGGGGAAAGGCATTCCGGTCAGTTAAATTGTAAGCCAGTGGTAAAAGGATTTTGCTCAAATCTTTGTCAGATAATAAGGCAGATTTCTTCCAACATCAAAGACTGCTAAAAAGACGCCTTGTGTTTGCGTTCAAGTTCGTTTTAGTGCCGTATTTTTCATTAAATTTGATAATGTCTAAACGGAAGAATCAGAGTTGTTTAGAACCACTGAAAATGCCTACTGTTGCTTTTAATTCTTCATGGTTGAAATAACTTGTAGATACTGAAGCTGTTGATTCGAAAACGCCAAAATGTGTAAAATTAGGCAGCTCCTTGGTGTTTTGAAATGCAAAGAAACTGTGCATTATGCATGAACATGTTTTTCCTAATTTCTAGTGTTTTTATTCCAGAAGTAAGTTTGAGCCTCTCACTTTTCATAAAATAAGAATTTTAATTAATGAAATCGTTTTAGAATTTTTTTAATTTAAAAACGATTGCGGAAAGAACGGTGATAAAAATGGTGGGATCAGATAAAATAAGGATTCCAATCCAAGTTCCAACTTCTACTGCATTAGTAAGAGTAGCTGAGAATAGAACATTTTTTCGCCCAAGTGATTTTGATGCCTACCCAGCTCATTGGGTTAGGCGCGCATTGACCATGGCCGCTTAGACGAAATATTAGTCCAAGCCCTTTCTGTTTTTGGAAAGTATAAAGATTTTTGCGATGACACTAATTCTGAATATTTTTTTTTCTGTAGAGCTCCTGGATGCGTGTGTACGCAGTAGAAATAGATATAACGTTCGTAACTTCCAGTTGAAAGAGTGGAAATTTACATTAGAAAGTAGCTGTGAAATTTCCCATTGCATGTTAGAGAAAGGTGGCAAAAAACTACCCCACTTTCTGGTGTTGCTGAGCAAAGTGTAAAGGACGGAAAACTCCCACACAGCAAAGCTCTTACACCTCGTATAAGGGGATGTGCACAAATTGAGTTTCGTTCCGAGATCTTGTCAAAGTGTGGGAGTTTTCCTACCTGACCAAAACGAAATGTACCAGTTTTCCTAGGGATATCAATGGGTATGTAAGATCAAAATGACACAAGGTCTATGTAAAAGCTTTCTGTCTCACTAAATCTCGAGTTATGATTTTAACAGTTCGCATGTGGTAACAAGCATGAAAGGCACAGGGACTCAACGAATCGATCTTCAGGTGCTGATCTTTTTAGAAGGTTTTAAATTACAACCTTGATATTCTGCATTTGTAAACCTTTTATAAAAACTAACAAGTTAGTAAAATCATGCAATGCATTGATTACGATACGCTTTCCAACATACCAGAAATCATTACTGAAGTTAGTACTTAAGTTATGAGGATAATGGCTGTGGAATAAATCTCGCTCCTGTGTCCTGACATTTGACCCCATTTCGATGTTATTCAACAGAACCGGTGAAGTATACTTCCGGAACAACATGGTAAAGTTTTGTCTCAACCGAAGAATTTTTACCTAAGTTATAACGCATAAGAGCGATGGAATGGATCCCGATCCTATGTCCTGACCTTTGACCCCATTTCGTCCATTTTCAATAGGGTTCGTCCCCAAGTTGTCCCCTACCACATTCTAAAATTTCATTGAAATCGAACCATATTTACGTAAGTTATGACGCATAAGGTCAATGGAATGCATCCCGCTCCTATGTCCTGACCTTTGACCCCACTTCACCAATTTTTAATTGGGTTCGTCCCCTACCGCATACTAAAATTTCATCGAAATCGAACCATTTTTACGCGAGTTATCGTGTGGACAGACGGACAAAGCTGGAGCATGTACGCTTCTTCAACCTACGGTTGGAAAGCGTAAATAAAATGCACTAAACAGATTATTTCTCACCTATATAAAAAACACATAGGGCCGTTGGCCATTTGTAGAAGATTTTAAGTTACGACCTAGATATTTCGAAATACGAAATATCTGGGTTGTAACTTAAGATTTTCTAAAAAGGTTAGCGGCTTAGGTGCCTTGTAAATAGGTGAGAAATAATCTCTTAAGTGCCTTTCATTAGGTGTTATAAAATGGTTACAAATACGAAATATCTAGTTCGGGGATGGCAAACCTTTTTGAGACCGCGTGCCGAAATTGTTGGTAATGGCGCAAAATATTTTCGTGCGTGCCCGTGGAAATTTCAGGTAACAAAATTAATTACTAACTTCTTCTTCTTCTTCTCCTGTTGCTGAACCGATAAGAAAATTTTCTACCTAACAGTTTCAAAACAATTTTGTGACGATGTTTAATTACAATTTAAAGCACAAAATTACACAGCCTTTTTTGGGAGTGAGGGGATAGAGCAGTTGGTGTGTATTATACTTTATTTCCCCGTCATGATAATTGTCATATACATGTATTTCTGGAGTCAAAAAACGAAGGGCTGGCACTGGCTACCTTGTACCAACAAAATTCTTTCGCGTGCCGCCCATAGGTTGCCATCCCTGATCTAGGTAGTAACTTAAAATCTTCTAAAAAGGTCCGTGGCTTGGGTGCCTTGTAAAGAGGTGAGAAATAATCCGTTGAGATCCTTTATTAGGGGTTTTTTTTTTTTACTGAAGGTTTAACGACCACCGTGAGCAACAAGTAGTCGCCCGTCCCTAATTTAGGGTCACTGGTTCCAGGGAAGGGAAAGAGCCAGTGCCGTAAGACAAACAACATCGATGCCTCACCGGGATTCGAACCCGGACCCTTCACGAACGAATGATCATAAGCCAGCGCTTAGACCACTGCGCCACCGGAGGTTTAACGACCACCGTGAGCAACTCAATGGGCTATAAACAGTCGCCCGTCCCTAATTTATGGCCACTGACACCAGGAAAGGGAGAGAGAGAGCCAGTGTCCTAAGACAAACACAACATCCACGCCTCACGGGATTCGATCCCGGACCCATCTCAGACAAGCAGTCATAAGGCAGCACTTACACCACTGCGCATACCGGGGCGGCTTTATTAGGCTGCATAAAATATTTACAAATACTTAATATCTAGGTTGTACCTTAAAATCTTCTAAAAAGGTCCGCTGCCTTTGTGACTTTTATATAAGTGAGAAATATTCCGTTGAGTGCCTTTTTATTAGGTTTTATAAAATGCTTATAAATACGGAATATCAAGGTTGTAATATAAAATCTTCTAAAAAGATCAGCACTTGAAGATCGAACCTTTGAGTCCGGTTGATTAGCCTTTATTGCTTGTTATCATATGCGAAATATTAAAATCGTAACTCAAGATTTAGTGAGTCAGAAAGCTTCTACATAAACCTTGTGTCATTTTGATCTTACGTACCCATTGATATCCCTAGAAAAACTCGTACATTTCGTTTTGGTCAGCTAGGAAAACTCCCACACTATGACAAGATCTCGGAACAAAATGCGATTGTGTACGCCTCCTTGTGTGATAAGGTGTAGGAGTTTACCTGTGTGGGAGTTTTCGTCCTTTGCGCTTTGCTAGGCAGCACTATAAAGTATGAGAGTTTTTCTGTGTGTGAGTTTTCCTATGTGGGAATTTTCCTGGATTCGTTAGAAAACAGCGTACCTACGTACAGTGCAGAAGAGCATGAAAGGAGAAAAATGAGAAATAGTACAGGGTGGTTATAAATATGTTGGTCAAGAAGAAAACGTTATTGTGCATAGGTATAAGGTAGCATATGATAATAAGCTGGACATACTGCCAGAAGGACAGACCATAGATGGACAGCCGAAATTTTAGATTGGATTCCAAGGGACAGGAAAAGACCCAGAAAAAGACCACATGGGAGATGGGTGGATGAAATTCGTAAATATGCGGGAGTGACATGGAGGAGACTGGCACAAGACAGACCGTTGTGGAGGAAACTTGGGGAGACCTTCGTCCAGCAGTGGATTGATAATGGTTGACAATGATGATGATGATGATGATGATGATAATAAGTACGATTAATATATAGTTAAACACACCAAGTTTACCTTTTGTGGACTTTTTTGTGGACATATGGCGCTGAGTCATGCAAGCATGGAGACAAGAAGCAGAGAGTAGATTTTTGCAGTGACATGTTAAATCGACATGAAACCTGATGATCACTTCTTGTCGAAGTAGGTGTTCATTGACGAGGCGACCTTTCACTTTAATGGCAAAGTGAATAACAGAATGTGAGGGTTTGGGAATCAGAAAATCCCCATACCACCTTGGAACATGAAAGGGACAGTCCCAAGGTAAACGTTTTTTGTGCCATGAGTTGTGCTTCCGTTTTTGACACATTTTTCTTTGTTGGAAGAACTGTTACCGGAATCACATACCTGGACATGCTTCAGATTTACCTAATGCCAAGCCTCAAGGAAACAATGGAAGGTTTCATTTACCAGCAAGACGGGACGTTTCCTGAGTACTACAAGGACGTCACTTCTTACCTCGATGCTGAAGTTCCAGTTTTGATTGGTCGCGGCGACCCAATTGCATGGGTCCCCGATCACCGGACGTAACGCCCCTAGATTTCGGTCTATGTGGCTTTGAAAATCCTCCAAATACGTGGCGTCCGTGAATAAACAAAGACATTGCTCTTTCCACTTTTTATCAACACACAGCAACAGAAAAATGGAAAGTGCGATGTCTTTGTTTATTCACTGACGCCACGTATTTGGAGGATTTTCATTTTGGATCTCGCCCTTTGGATTTAAATTCTATAATTAATATGTAGCCAGTGCCGTTAATGCCCACCAGATTAAGACGTATCGGTAGCTGAGTCCATCTTGCGGATTTATGGTGTCAGAAACTGACAGAAAAACACACATAGCGCCGTGGATTGTTGGCTACCGTGGTGTAAAGCTAACGCGCTCGGCTAGATATCGAGAGATCTGGGATTCGATTCCCCAGCAGTGGCCGAATAACAATTTCTTGGTTGCTGTGTGTGTTGCTAAAACGTGGAAAGAGCGATATCTTTGTTTATTTTATGGGTTTTTTTTTTTTTTTTTTTTGTTAAAATCAGGTTTAACTTCTGCCGCTTTCAAAGTTCCTTCCTGAATTAAAATCAAGAATCACCGTTGCACTTGTATTGGTCGATGCCGACATACTGACAGCATGGGGGAAAAACTGATTTACAGATGCGATATTTGCAGAGTAATCAAGGAAAGCCACATCGAACATTTGTGAAAAATGGTAAACGTGATGTGTTTAACTATATGTTATTCGTACTAATTGTCATATAAATCCTTATAACTATGCACAATAAAGTTTCCTTTTTACCCAACTAATTTATAACCTCCCTGTATATCATTCTTTGCACTGCTGGACAGAGATCTCTCGAAATTTCCCCCAGAAATTTATCTCGAGGTTGTTTTTTCATTGTTGATGACCATGTAACAGGGCCAGTTCAACCATTAGGCGAACTAGGCAGCTGTCTAGGCCACCAAAATTTGAGGGGCGCTAAGATTTAGAGTAGATGAAATCAAATGAGTTAATAAATGAGGTAAAAAAGATAAAACAAAAGACACTTCTATTTTCTGTTGTCCTTTCGATATAATTTCCGAATTCTTTCTCATTGAGAAACGGGGGCCTGTTCTTAGGGACTAGGTAAGGTCTTATAGACTCGGTTTTTTTCTTTTGTCCATTCGATATAAGTTGCGAATTCTTATTCATTGAGAAACGGAGTCCTGTTCTTATACAGAATAGGTAAACCAGCTTGCGGTAAATCTGCCCCCCCCCCCCCCTTTACCACGCCACGAAAGCGCGCATCTGTCGAAAAACTGCCATGAACCAAGATCGTATCCATGCAGCAGGAAAATCAGGCGACAACTGAGGGCGGCACAAGATTTTTTTTTTTAAGAAAATGGATTCTATATTATCCGGCTTTCAATGGAAATATTTACACCCTCTACTTCTATCACAAATACACTGCTGACCACCCGAAACGCAACACCAAGAAGGAAGCATCCGATTGGCCTGAAATTCGCAGCATGCGTCGCCCGCGAGAGGACATGCAAACAATTAGCATTGCAGGGCATATGCAAATCATCTGCGCCCGGCACGCCACCCAGAAGCTCTATAAGAAGGGTGTACAGAAGGCGAGGTGTAAGTAGTGGAAGTGTGTTATGCTGCCGGACCTGTGCGTGGGAAGCTTCCAGATGCCTCGTCGCAGAATACGGCAGTCATTCCATCACATTCCGGAATTCGACAGAGGACGAATAGTGGCTTATCGCGACAGAGGTTTATCGTACCAAGGCATCGGCGCCCGTGTGGGACGACATACAGCCACAGTGAGGCGAGTATGGATTCGGTGGGTGTAGGAGGGACGGATAGACCGTCCCTCCTACACCACCGAACGAGAGGACCGACATGTTGTGCGGCGGGCTTTGACGGCTCAATCAAAGGGGAGGGGAGGATTAACATCGTCCGTCCCTAATTTAGGGTTACTTGTTCCAGGGAAAAGGGAGACCCAGTGCGGCAAGACAAACACAACATACACTCCTCGTCGGGATTCGAACCCGGACCCATCTCGTACGAATCGTCAAAAGCCGGCGCTTAGACGATATGGGTTACCGGAGCGGCTTGTCCAGTGGTTAATAATTATCTCACTCAGACTATTTTCTAGTAATAACAAAGGCAAGAGAAAGAGAGGCTCTGCTACTACATATTCAATCCACTAGAATTATTTTCTCTTTTCCTTTTTTTTTAACTTTCTCCATCGGGCGATTCAGGAGGAAAGAACCTTGTTGGGTTATATGCGTCATCGATCGAATACAAAATTGCCCTTGACGTAGATTTGAAGACACTTGTTGGTAATTTAATTTTGCGAAAAGTGGATCACGCAAAATGAAATTTTAATTTCACTTTCATTTCATTGGACCAGTAAGTAAATAAATGTAGTTTCCATTATTTATTTTCTATTTAGTTTACAGTGTATTTTTGCAAATAATTATTATTGAATAAAGAGGCAATATGTTTGGCCACCCAAAGAATAACAAATTTTTGGAGGCACAAGGCTAATGACCTGCCTAGGGTGCGAAACACCCTAGCACCGGCCCTGGCTGCTGAGTGATCTCTAGGTGTCATGGCGCGTGTGAGACAAGTGAGAAAAATGATCAAAAGAACGACAAAGAATTTCCTTGTTGTACTTACACCTATCTAATTTTATTCCTCCATCATCTGGTGTAATTTTTGGGTCTCATCTCGTTTCGAATTAAATTTATCAGTTGAGTGTGTTGCTAAGTTGGTTACTTCCACTTAACGTCAATCAGTAGGGATCAAATGCAACTTTTTAATAATGAGCAGTGCGCTAAATATCCATGAAACGATTTATTCTTCTCATCTGTTCGAGGATGGCTCTCCACAGGCTTCTTCCTATCATGTTTGTCGTAAACAATATATTTCTACTCCCTGTGCTATCTGCTTCGATGACTTTCTACCTTCCAATATCTTAGTCTGCATGCATGCTTTGTTTGGACAACCATCGGTGGTATACACAGTAGCATCAGAATTATATGACCACCTCCGGAATCACAGTGTACCCTACCAGGTGCGTCACAGAGTGCACGTGACAAGGCGACCACGCGGAGATATAAATTACCGGCCAGGACAGATGAGCCATAGGGCGTTATGAGAGCACAATGGACACAAGTAGCGATCTGACGGACGGCTACATCGGCCATCGCGCCACGTGTTCGAGCGTTCGTACCTGCTTGGGATAAATCTTTCGACTTCTCCGTGCCAGTCACAAATGTTGACCACTCACGGCCTGATCTCAAATTAGATCAATCAGATCACATGTAGAGGATTTTAGGAAGGAAGTGTCTGACCCCAGGTCTTAAATTAACAACCCTTAAAAATAGGAAGGTAGGAGATTTGGGTTAGAGTGCCCGATAGGAAAGCGACACGAAAACGAGGTAGAAAGGGGAAGGAAAACGCCCTTATTTACTACCGGGAGGGGGCGGCACCTGGGGTCCGACGGATTAACGTGCCCATCCGATGCACGGCTGATATTTAGTAATTCGAACGTTCGTACCTCCCCAGGATCGAACGTGAGGTTTCTCCGTGGCAGTCGTAAACGTTGACCACTAGGCCAAATTAAGGACGGGAGACTGCTTATATTCCTTGTAGTTGGTCCCGGATGTTGTTAATCCCTTCCTCCTACAAAAGATGGGGCTACCTCACTTACCAAAGACAAAGGCCGTTTCAAACGCGTTTGGTGATCAGTGTTACCTGAATCTCCTTGCTATTCTTCGCAATTATAACGCATGATATGTCACAATTATTAATCAACAAGTGTCATTCACATTGCGTACCATTCGAAATAATTTTCAAATGTTTTACTTATTTAATTAAAAAAGAAAACCAAAAATTCCTTTCCTTTTTGGCACTTCATTTAAAACCGCTGTAAGATAAATATTTTTCCTGACGTTAGAAGCCCTCTTCGTAGTGAACGCCTCCCCCCCCCCCCCGGATGCGTGTTGCAGGGACTATCAATACGCCCCTAAAGTGAACCTACCTCATGTATCAACGCAAGCAACGACTTCCTATTCATGATTTAAATTCTATATTCGTGGAATTACAGAAGGAAAGTTCAGCACTAATGATCACATGCTGTTAAACTGAGATTATAGTTTATTTTATCGATTGTTTGGTGGCAATCCCGATACATATATCTTTTTCTAATATGTTATATTTTTTTTTTTTTTCGAGTATTTAACGACCAAGGTTGCTTGCGTTGATACATGAGATACGCTCACTAAGAGCTGGCCAACACGATGCGCCCGTCCGTAAATTTGGGGCTTCTGGTTCCAGGAAAGGAAGAGAGGCAGTGCCGTAAGACAAACACACCGCCCATGCCTCACTGGGGGTTTGAACCCAGACTCACTCTGCCCAACCGTCAGAAGCCAACGCTTACACCAATGCTTCAACGGGGGCGGCATTGCATAAGTTCTTCTGCCGTCTTCCGTATTCGGTACGTCAGCCAGTAACTTTTAATCTTCGTAAATTTTGACGTTTATGTGGCCTTAGAATTAAAGATATAAAATTATTATTATTTCTTACATGTCCAGACAAGTTTGTCCTAATATTTGCATTTTCTGAACTGTGATGTTATCATTATCATACAAGAGATTCTTCCGCGGAATTACGTTTTTTTTTTTTTTGTCATCATTTGGATCGCCCTCGAGATCAATGCAAAACTGGAGAGCAATTTTTGGGGGTTTAGTTGGGGGGTGGGTCGTTTTCTGTCTGGGGACTGTATTTCGTCTTTTAAAACTTTCGGAAACGGAAGTTAAATGGAGTGAAGGTTTATCCCGTAATAGTAATCTTTTTTTTTTTTTTTTCTGGCGATGTTGCCGCTGGCCCGTATTGATGTTAAATATCATTTTATTGTAAAAGTGTTTGTATTTCAGCTTGAAACTACAGGCAACAATTTATGAAAAAGAAGTTAGATGGTGCGAAAGTTTCCCAGTAATCTTCAGGCGCGAAATACTTTAGCGGATTCAAGGATCATCCTTTTCCGATTCATGGATTCATCCTTTTCCATTATCAACTGGATTATGCACGAGATCGATGCACAACTGATCACAAATTCTCCGAAACTTTGGAAAGCAGAGTGGACGGAGTGGAAATTTCTCCCGTAGTCGTACTTTTTTTTTTTTAACTTCTCGCGATATTTCTTCTGCCCTGTATTGTTATTAGATGTTATTTTATTCCATAAGTATTTGTATTTTAGCTTGGAAATTGTTGAAAATGTTTCCGAAAACAGAAATAGAACGGTGCAAAGTTTTTCCCGTATTTTTTTTCCCCAGCGATGTTCCAACTCTCCTGTGTTGTTGTTAAATGTTGCCCCCCCCTCCCATAAATGTGTGGATTTAAGCTTGATAAGGATGGGGCTAATATCCACCATCCTTATCAAGTGACGGAAGTTAGAAAATTTGTAAGAATTGATGCATCGGGTTTTAAAGTATTCATACCGCCCGAGTAGCGCAGTGCTCTAAGCGATGGCTTCTGACCATTCGTCCGAGTGGGATCGGGTTCGAATCCCGATAAGGCATGGAAGTTGTGTTTGTATTACGGCATTGGCTCTTTCCCTTCCCTTGAACCAGTGGCTTTATATTAGGGACACTTATAGCCTACTGCGTTGCTCACGGTGGTCGTTAATATTTAGGGCCCAGGGAAGGGAGAGAGCCAGTGCCGTAATACAAAACATAACATTCATGCCTCACCGGGATACGAACCCGGACCCATCTAGGACGAATGATCAGAAGCCATCGCTTAGACCACTGTGCCACCTGGGCGGCATAAAAGTTCTTTCAGCATGATGGATGAAATTATTCTGATCTGAGAGAATGAAAAATAAAAGAGCGAGGAAGAAATGGAAAGGGAAAAATATGAGACAAAAGAAAATTTAAGAAATGGATGCTGTATAGCTGCTAAGTCCATATACGACAATATGGCTGGGGAACGTACTGAGAAGAAATCAAGGCTTGCTCTCAAGAGGAAACTTGAGCTGTTATTCTAAGTCCATGAAGAAATATTCCTCATAATACACGGGAAATCGATAGAATACTCAAAGCAAACAGAATATAAATTCTGAATTTGCTTGCACAACTTACTGGTCATCCACAGATAAATCAATGAAGGAAGAAATATTCCTCATAATACATGGGAAATCGATAGAATATTCAAAGCAAACAGAATATAAATTCTGAATTTGCTTGTAACACTTACTGGTCATCCATGTAACAACACTCAGATAACTCGCCCTGCAGCGGGAATCGAACTCGCATCTCCAATTTCCGTTCGAGTATGCTAACCGTTACACCACCCAGGACAGTGAAGTTCCAAGCAACAGAGACAAAGCAAACTTACCTTTAGGATATAAATTTGGAAAAGCCGCCCCGGTGGCGCAGTGGTCAAAGCCATGGCCTCTGATCATTCGTCCGAAAGGGGTCCGGGTTCGAATCCCGGTGAGATATGGATGTTGTGTTTGTCTTACGGCACTGGCTCTCTCCCTTCCCTGGAGCCAGTGACCCTAAATTAGGGACGGGCGGCAGCATATAGCCCATTGAGTTGCTCAACGGTGGTTGTTAAACCTCCAACCAAAAAAAAAAAAAAAATTAGCAGATGTCAACCCGGTTTTTGCGGTAAAATATGGCATGGCTGTTAAGTCAGATAATATCCTGAAATTTTAAAATGTCGTTATCCTGGAGCTGGAATCGGACCCGCAGCTCCCGGATAGCGCCCGACTATGCAAACCACAACACCACCCAGAACGACCAAGTTGCAAGCTTCCGGTTATTTTTTTTTTTTTTTTTTGATTGGAGGTTTAACGACTACCGTGAGCAACTCAATGGGCTATAAGCAGTCGCCCGTCCCTAATTTAAGGTCACTGGTTCCAGGGAAGGGAGAGAGTCAATGCCGTAAGACAAACACAACATCCATGCCCGACCGGGATTCGAACCCAGACCCCTTACGGACGAATAATAATAGGCCAGCGCCTTAGACCACTGCGCCACCGGGGCGGCCCGGTTAATTTGAATATAACCATCACATGATTCTAATCGAAGCAACCGGCATTTTTTTTTTATTGTAGATTTAACGACCACCGTGAGCAACTCAATGTGCTATAAGTAGAGTAATCGCCCGTCCCTAATTTAGGGTCACTGGTTCCCGGGAAGAGAGAGGGCCAGTGCTGTAATACAAACACAACATCCATGCCTCACCGGGATTCGAACCCGGACCCCTTTCGGACGAACGATCAGAAGCCATTGCTTAGACCACTGCGCCACAGGGGCGGCCAACCGGCATTCATATATAGCGAATCTGGAGGCTAGAATTCATTACCGCGACTTCCCGGAGGCGCAGGATATCAAGAAATGAAATACGGGATTACACCACGATACAACACAAACTTTTTTTTTTTTTTTTGATTGGAGATTTAACGACTACCGTGAGCAACTCAATGGGCTATAAGTAGTCGCCCGTCCCTAATCTAGGGTCACTGGTTCGAGGGAAGAGAGAGGGCCAGTGCTGTAATACAAACACAACATCCATGCCTCACCGGGATTCGAACCCCGACCTCTTTCGGGCGAATGATCAGAGGCCGCTTTTTATTTGTATTGCACAGTGGTATAATCTCGTATTTGCAGCCCCGGGTGCGCAGTGGTCGAAGCGATGGCCTCTGATCATTCGTCCGAAAGGGGTCCGGGTTCGAATCCCGGTAAGGCATGGATGTTGTGTTTTTCTCTCTTCCCTGGAACCAGTAACCCTAAATTAATGACGGGCGACTGCTTATAGCCTATTGAGTTGCTCTCGGTGGTCGTTAAACATCCAATCAAAAAAAAAAAAAAAAAATCCCGTATTTCATTCATTGTTAGCTTTAGGAATCTGAACATTTTCAGATTTTCGCTAGTCGAAGCATCCTTGCTTCCGCGTGGCGTTTTTACCCGATGAGAATATGTAATTCTGAATTCGCTTGTATCAGTAAGTAGTAGAAGCAAATTCAGAATTTATATTCTTTTTTTCTTTTTGATTTCAGGTTTAACGACCACCGGCGTGCCGCCCATGTGGCCCAGTGATCTAACGATGGCCTCTGATCATCCTTCCGACATCGGCCCGGGTTCGAATCCCGGTGAGGCATGAATGTTGTGTTTGTCTTACGGCACTGGCTCTCTACCTACCCTGATACCAGTGACCCTAAATTAGGGACGGGCGACTGCTGATAGCCCATTGAGTTATTCATGGTAGTCGTTAAACCTCCAATAAAAAAAAAATAAAAAAAAAACGACCGCCGTGAGCAACTCAATGGGCTATAAGCAGTCGCCCGACCCAAATTTAAGGTCACTGGTTCCAGGGAAGGGGGAGAGCCAGTGCCCTAAGACAAACACAACATCTAAGCCTCATCGAGGTTCGAACCGGGACCCCTTTTGGACGAATCCTCAGAAGCCATCGCTTTGACCATTGCGCCACCGGAGAGGTAGAATTTATGTTCTGTTTGCTTTGAATATTCTTGCTATTCTAAGAAAAAAAAAGTTCTGTGTTTGAAGCAGTGCCATTTAAAACCATTTTATTTTGTTTTGAATTCAGTAATTTTATATTTTGAATACAGTGATATGTTCAAGTTTAATATTTACATAAATAAATTGCAATGAACATTTCCACTTTGCTCATGCTGCGTTATTATAGTCATACTTTCTCGCCACGCGTTAAGACTTTTCAACTGGTTAAAATGCTGAGAATTTTTTTATTCGTCTGTCTCATGTATGCATTATAACATTTTGCCGTGAAAAAGTAATTCATGAAAATGTATTGCTTTGTATGCTAACCAATTTCTCATGGATACTAACGTAGTAGAATAAAATGGCTGTAACTGAAAATGCTTTAAAATCAGCTAAATATTTGTGCGTTGAAAAGTTTTGGAATTTGTCAAAAAGAAGTGAGCGAAAGAATCCTTACGCCTGAAAACGTTTAATCGTTCCCATCCGGGCGCAACATATTTTATTTTTGTTGTAGCATTTTGTTTGCGAGGAAAAATTTCCACATTTATTACCTTTTCAACGAGCTGATCTTTTTCTGTAGAAGCCGTGGGCTAAATTTAGTGCTTGACTTTTATTTACTCGCTCAAACTGCGAACCCATCACAAATTGTCACCATTTAATGTCAGAACCCTGTTGACGCATTTCTTTCCTCCCCTCCAGGTGTCATCTCCCCGCCCATTGGACGCTTCCTCTCTCGATGCCTGCGCCATTGGCCGAGTGACGTCATGTGACACGGAATCGATGACCTTGCTCCCATGCGCACGACGGGAACGAGTCAGTCAGCAAGCGGAGGCAGCTGGTATGTGGCCGAGAGATGTTGGCGCACGTCGCAAGCCATTGTGCGGTTTTAGTTGATTTATCTTCTACCTATTCGATATTGGAATAGTGGAACCTGCTTTCTACGAGGCCCTTCGATGCAGTCTGCTGTGACGCTGTCGACTTACGCTCTTCGCCAAAATAATTAGTAGTGCCTTTTCTTGGTGCAAACTGCGTTCACTCAGTATAACTTCAGATGTGTGCTATGGATATATCATCGTGTACTCTCTTACAATATTCAAGCAGCGTGCTCGAAAACATTTAAAAAGCAGTTCACGACTCTCCTGCAGGAGGCTAACTGAAAATAATTCCGAAATATTTTCTGATTTTGTTGGTCACCTAGACGGAAAACAGCGGAGTCGTGTGCCAGCCAAAATGATAATTTGTCTTTCAGCAATCAAGCATCCATCATCCTCGGATTACAACTTTATGCGACTGATGTAGGCTCCAATTGGAGTGTAAATACAGCTGCCCACCAATGCAGGCAAGATGCAGTTTCACAATTTGGAAAACAGATGCGAATAATGAGAAGTAAATTGATTTAAAACAATTCAGAAATTAAAAAAAAAAAAATCTATAGCAGGTATGTAAGTAGTGGCTTTATAATGAAGAAAAAGGTGTGTGAATTCTTTTGACTATCGTTAAAATTCACTTTTAGGAACGCCAAGACGAAGTCACATCTGTTTTTTCTGTTCCTAAAAAACCTGAAATCATATTTATTTAATATCACATCAGCAAGGGATTTGCTTTTTATGCGTAGTCTCCGAAAGACAGGCAAGAAAGTTAATTTTCATTTCTTAAAAAAAATTTGAACGATACTATTTCTCGAATAATTTTTAGAATTTCGATCGGAAAACCTAGTCATAATATTACACTGAATATATTTTTATCTTCAGAGGCAATAATTTGGAGAAACATGATAAATTATTTCTGTGCCTCTAGCACGCCTAAATCTCGCTTCATGTATCTGGATTGGTGTCATCCAGATATCACTTGCATAAAAAATGAACCTGTGACAATAATATGAAGACTTTTTGAGAACCTGATAGCAGATAGCAATTCGCTCTTTAACGAGCAAACGGAATTACTCCAAAATGTGTCGAGAGAAGTTTGTTCCTGTGGAACGATGGTGGTCTGAGGTCTTCCTTGTGTTGCTTAGTTTATGCGTCTGCTTTACGCATGCGCAGGAGAGATGCGAAGAAATAACGATACCCATGTGTCGAGGAATAGGTTATAATTACACTTCAATGCCGAACAAATTCCACCACGACACTCAAGAAGAAGCAGGCTTGGAAGTTCACCAGTTTTGGCCGCTGGTGGAGATTCATTGCTCAGAGGACCTTTTGTTTTTCCTGTGCTCTCTCTATGCTCCTATCTGCATTGAAGACTACCAAGGCCAACTGCCAGCGTGTAGCTCAGTTTGTGAGCGAGCGAGAGCTGGGTGTGCACCTATTATGAAACAGTATGGCTTTGTGTGGCCGGAGAGAATGAACTGCGACGAACTTCCGAGGTATGGCGACCAAGAACGCCTTTGCATGGATGAAAAAGAGGGTGCTGGACCCGAACTAGCTGACTACAACTCGCGCGATAAGGAAACTAAGCCCGTAAGAAGGCCCACTTACAGGGGTAGGAACTCAAAGGGAAGACCTGATCGAACGGACAGCATGAGTAACCAGCCTCAAGCAGCTCCTCCTGGTATTCCAACTGTGGTTGGTCAAGTGGAATCTGAGTGTGGTTGTGAATGCCGCTTTCCAATGGTACCTCTAGTCGACGCTGCTGATCGCCAGTACTACAACAACGTCGTTACTGGGGGAGTCCCTAATTGTGCCAGAGCTTGTCGCGGCACTTTCTTCAGCAAAGACGAGCAGACTTTTGCCACCTTTTGGATCGGCCTGTGGGCTATTCTGTGCTGTATATCTGCCAGCCTCACTGTGCTTACCTTCCTAATCGACCCTTCCAGATTCAGATATCCGGAGAGACCCATAATCCTGCTTTCCGGCTGTTACCTGATGGTCTCCATTGGGTACTTGGTGAGACTGGGACTCGGACACGAGGATGTTGCCTGCCACAACAATATAATACGCTATCACACATCCGGTCGTCCAGCAGCATGTACTATTGTGTTCCTGTTAGTGTACTTCTTTGGAATGGCAAGCTCTCTGTGGTGGGTGATACTTACTTTGACATGGCTATTAGCAGCAGGACTCAAATGGGGTAATGAAGCCATTGCAGGTTATTCTCAGTACTTCCACTTAGTGGCTTGGCTCGTGCCCACCATCAAATCCATTGCAATCTTGTCAATTGGAGCTGTGGACGGCGACCCTGTCGCCGGAGTTTGCTCAGTAGGCAACCAGAACATAGAATACCTTAGGTGGTTTGTGATGGCCCCCTTGGCGTGTACCTACTTTTGGGGACGTCCTTTCTATTCGCCGGATTTGTTTCCCTGTTCCGAATCAGAAATGTGATTCGACAACAGGCCAGGGCAAAAGTAGACAAATTGGAGAAACTAATGATTCGGATCGGAGTCTTCTCCGTCCTATACACGGTGCCGGCGACCATTGTAATTGGATGTTATTTCTACGAACAATATTACCGCGAACAATGGGACCGTTGGCACAACTGTCCTTGCAGTACCACGGAAGATTCAAGGCCGGATTACTCCGTCTTCATGCTCAAGTACTTCATGTGCCTCGTTGTGGGAATAACATCTGGATTCTGGATCACCTCCGTGAAAACGCTGGAGTCCTGGCGTAACCTCTGTCGGCGACGCATTCCAGGGAATGTCGTGAGGAGTGGCACACCTGGTGCTCTGGGATCCGAGCCACCTTATCATCGGACGTTTAAACCTATGAGCCCGGCGAGCCACGTCGGGCACATACCATCGAACTGCAAGCAGGCACCACTTTCTCATGTATGATGCTGTGCAGTACACCTGTGTAAGTTTATCACAATGTCCAAACGAAAAGTAATGGTAAGTGTGGATTCTGTTTTTCAATTGAAACTTCATGTATGATGATGATAGCTCCTAGATAAGCCAAACTAAAACACCAAACAAAATTCTACAAAAAATGTTTCAATTGGCAGGAAACTATTATCTAATAAAGTTTATAAACGAGTATATGCGATTAAAGAAATTCAGAGGCAAATACATATTTGCATAAAGCAGGGAAAAAAGTGTAAATTCTGCCAAAATCAAAAGTACAAATCATTTTTCAGTTCTAAAGAAAGGATCGCAATTCTGGATTAAAATTGTGGAGAAATTCATATCTGAAGAATTACGTAGTCGTGCTTCTCTGATTAACAAACATACCACCTTCATATTTTGTTAAATTTAAAGGCCGAAGTCACTAAAAGTCGTAGTATTTAAAAATCAGGAAATGTTTCTTCCAAAACAAATCCTGTAACATTTGGAGCTCCGTTTTTAAATTCCTTTAAAATTTGGTAAATGTTGAACGCAATTTAAATACTGAATGAAATATACAACTTTAAACTTTTCTGACATGGGGCAGTGAAATTTTACGTAAGTCGTGTTTTTTTTTTTTTTTTTTTTTATTTATTTAAAGGAGCAGAGGAAATGTAAGTCAGAAGAGATTGAACCATTTCTAGATATGAGATGTATTTATAAACTTCCTAGGAAAAAATCATGTGTGAAATTTTTAACGATATGTTAAAGTTTTAATGCAGTGTTTCTGTTTGTACATGTAAGCAAAAATCAGATTACTTTGTTCACAAGTAATCTCTTGCAAAAAAAAAAAAAAAAGCGTTCTTTCATATTATACTATTTCTAAATTTAAGAAGTAATAGAAAGCAGCTCTCCAGTTCCAACAACAAATAAATATTCGAGCTAGCGCTCAAATTTTTAAGAACGCTTTAAATTAATTTTGAAGTGTTTGGAATTTTGTATATAAGTATCAAGGATTACATTCATCGCTACGTTATAAATGTACCGTCGAGATCTTAATATTCCGAAAAAGATGCAATATTGCTAGCTAACATCTTTCTCAAACGCTATATAAAATTCATCGTTTTTAAAGTGTTTGGAAACTTTTTTATTTCAATTTTGCGATCAAAATATTTGTCAGTCTGAAAGATGTCTTAAAAATAGCCTTTTAGCTCTCCGAATTTGATGGTAATTTATTTCAACCGAGTTTTGAGTGATTTTATTGAAGCTTGCACTTTTGACTAGTTGGCTGCCGCGACAAGTTTTAATATTAACCTTTCAGATGACAGCAGTGTTTTTGCAATTGCAGACATTTTGTTTCAGTGTTCATTTACAAAACTTTTTTGGAGGAGAAAGTTATGCAGGTCCGATGAACATTTAAGGATAGCCTATAAAGACACAACATACCACCCTACTGCCAGAACCGGGCTCTGATCGAACAATTAACTCCCCCCCCCCCCCCCGCGCCCTCCTAACCACTCCGCCGCCATTTGCAAAAGAAAAAAATTATGTTTCTGATATTGATATTTTATATATGGAGAATACAAATATAATTGATTTGATATATATATACCACATAGAGACATTAAGTTATTCTGGAAGATTTTTCACCGGTTAACGATCATAAAAGTAAATCCATGAAATAAAAGCTGTCAGTTTAACCCTTAATATTTGATATATTATATCTATATCTCTCTTGTTTTCCCTATATATGTAAAAATGAAAATCATTTTTACGAAACGCATGAATAATGGATTGGAAAAATTTCAAAGCGTGACGAATTTATTGTGTTGAATTCTTTAATTTACAGAATACTCTTAAGTTAATGAATGAAGTAATCACTCCGACGCGAAAGTTTGAAAACATAACAAAGTGTTGTCTCCGGTTGATCTCCATCCCATTGCCCGAGTGGTCAGAGGCACAGGCTTCTGGTTATGCGGTAGATTCGTACGTGCTGTTGCCGTACAAGTGGATTAAGAATTCCTAAGAAATTGCAGATCAGATCATATGTAGAGGATTTTAGGAAGGGAGTGTTTGACCCCAGGTCTTAAACAACCCTTAGAAATAGGAAGCTAGGAGATTTGGGCTAGAGTGCCCGATAAGAAAGTGATACGAAAGCGAGGCAGAAAGACGCCCTTATTTATTACCGGGGGACCAGTATCCGGGTCCCGACGGCTTAACGTGCCCATCCGATGCACGGTGGATATTTAGTGGTTCGAGCGTTCGTACCTGCCTGGGATCGAACCTGAGGTCTTCTCCGTGGCAGTCACGAACTTTGGCCACTAGGCCACCCGCGGCCCACTAAGAAAGTGCAGGTTCCGACAAGGATTTATAAAAGGGTGCTCGTACGGTTACGTGCTTTTTGCGGACGTGCCAGTTGCCGGCAAACCGATATTGAATAGATTTTGTCGTGCCAGGTACGGACAATTCGCACTGGCGGTTTAAAAATTGCACGAGAATAATTCCTTTTGTCATTTTAATGTTTCAAATTATGTTGGTGGTAGAGGGTTCAAAGACACTGGTTTCTGAACAGTCGTGGCCAACCGCGTCTTTATCTAACTGATATATCACAAATTTAAAGTTTTGAGAATTTTCATGTTTCGGGAACAGATCTATAGCTGGTAAAAAAAAAAAAAAAAAAGGAGCTAGAATCGATGAATGGGTGGTGGAAAAATAATAATTCAATTTCTGGTGATTTGGCGTGGTATGTTCCGTGTGAATGATAGCCGAAAACTATTTTGCTATTTGAAATCATTGTCAAAACTCGGTGCAAGAATTAGCTGTCCGCATTTGGCACTGTCCGCAAGTGGAGCGTCCGCTAAATGCATGACACCAAATTATCAAATGTAGAGGATTTTAGGAAGGGAGTGTCTGACCCTAGGTTTTAAACAACCCTTAGAAATAGGAAGCTAGGAGATTTGGGCTAGAGTGCCCGATAGGAAAGTGACACGGAAGCAAAGTAGAAAGGGGGAGGAAGACGCCCTTATTTATTACCGGGGGGGGGGGCAGTACCCGGGGTCCGACGGCTTAACGTGCCCATCCGACGCACGGCGGATATTTAGTGGATCGAGCGTTCGTACCTGCCTGGGATCGAACCTGAGGTCCCTTCCGCGGCAGTCACGAACGTTGCCCACTAGGGCACCCGCGGCCTCAAACGCATGACACCTAGCTTACAGAGTCAGACCATAGGCTCCGACTGCGGGGGGGGGGGTAATCGTGTCCCCTCCAATAATTTTGCTAGGGGCAGCTCCTACCCAATATTTTTCGTCCTGTTTAATTTAGTAATTGCTTTAGCCTCATAAGCCGGACAAAGCTCTCCACCTCATGAATCCAAAGCGATTTATTTTCAAAAAATTAATAAATAACTAAATAAATAAAAACTTTTTCCCCCGTATTCAGCACTGCTCATTGGATAAAAAAACTGGATTACCAGCCCCGTATTGTGTTTGACATGTTTTCGTGAAAAAAAAAAGTAAATAAAAATGCAGATAGGTATAGTTTCTAACGCCTTTATTTATCTGCGTGTATTTGTTTTTTGCGCATCTTGTTCTTTGTTTGAGCAACCCAGCTAATTTCTCCTATTTTTTATAAACGTTTGGAAATAAAATCTCTGTAGATATTTTTATAAACACAGGCTAAATTTTTTTTTGAAAATATTAATGTTTAGCGAAATAATATTTCGGTTTCTTTTCATTTGCTGATGAGCAATTACAATTGAGTTTTAAAATATATGTCGAAACTCGTAGTTTTTATCATTTGCCCCTCCCCTTTTTATTTTCCTCCTGACAATCGAAGAGACGTGCCCCATCCACGTCTGACCCACCCCCACCCCCACCCCCCAATGAAAGTCGACGCTCCTGGGTCAAACAATAATCTCTAAGGGGGAAACAGATGGAGAACAAGATGCAGTATTTGCTTTCGGTGAAATTTCATTAACCAGTCAGGTTACTGCCCAACGCAGTCTGTGTTCACCTGATTTCCTTAGTTATTCAGTGTTCGTTGCAATACGCTAAAAATTACAGAAACGTCAAGGGGAAATGTTCTACAATCCACGATTTTGTAAATATCGGAAACTACTTATTCAACCACACTATATTTCACAGTATACGGTGGAACCTCGGTTATACGTTTTTCTAGTGGTCTTATAAACGTATAAATGCAAGAAAGGTATAAACGAAAGTTTAAAAACCTAAATGCTTTTGTAAAATTTATGCTTTCAGTATGAGATACTCCTTAATAGTGATTTTTAAGTCGAACTGGCGAAGAAATAAAAAAAAAAAAAAGATGACACCCAATTCTCTGGTGTAATCAGCTCGTCTTTTGAATCCGTTCTGACGAAAATTAAATTTATCACAGCTACTCAAAAGTCAATGGATATGGTATGGAAAACGGCACTATCTGACCGAAGAAAGAAGTTTTTCGGTCGGGTTTTTAATCCCGCAGATATTGCTGCAAACGAAATCGTGAACTTACGCCCTCTGGTTGCAAACTTGTGCGTTAAGAAGAAATTGAAATTACATGAGCAACATTTCGCAGCGGAAACGCTTCCCAACAAAGAAAGAATTTTTCAAAGTGGACTCTTAAAAGCAGAGATATTTACAAATATAAGATATGCATCTACGCTTCTTGGCAGAGAAACCATGCATTCATTATTTTAAGAAGAAAATATTCCGAAAAGCTTTACCAACGTGAGACTTAGTATCGGCTCACAAATGAATTTTTTCAATCGAGATTTTAGAACCTCAGATTTTGCTGCAAATACATCAGAAGCGGAAATTAACACTTACTATCCCTCGTTGCCAACCCATTCTTTACCAAAAATTAGAAATTACATGAAAAAAGATTTCCCATCAGGAGCTGTATCCGGTGCTGGAATTTTTTTTCAAAGTGGAGTTTTAGGAGCAAAGATATCGGGGAAAACGCAATTTACTGTTACGTCCCGTAGCAGAAAATCTATGTGTAACTTGAAAAAGTGAGTATACGGTAAGTGTGTAAAAGTGAGAAAGGTAAAGAATACGCCTCAACAAAAATGGAATCGAAAGGTAAAAGAATTTTTTCAATCAGATGTTTAGAAGCGAATATATGGAATAAATTGCATTCTGAATTGGATATCATCTGCATTTGCGCCCTCTGGCGGCAAAATTGTACATCGTAAGAAAACACGAAAGGAAGGATCATCATTCGCGCATTTCAAGCTTTGCTTTGCAAAAAGAATTTTTCAAATCGGACTAATAGTTCCAGAGATATGGCGTCCACAGACAGACGGATGGACAAACCGATAGCATAAGCACGATCTTTTTTTTACAAAAGACGTGCTAAAAAAAGCTTGCAAATAATAATATATTTTATTGCATTACAAAAATCATAAAGCCTAATGAAATCAAATTTCTCTCTCGACAGCTTTATCTATCTGACATAAAATTCCTGATTCTAGATAGAGTGAAATCCTCACAACTAAGAATCTAAGACTAGTGCTTCAGTATGAAACTCATGAATGAACAGCTCTTCTTTACGTCGGATCCTGAGTGCATCCATTTGAAACCAGAATATTGAATATTTATTATACATTTAGGATCCTGTTCTACTAGGCCGCGGAATAGTGGAGCCACAAAATTACAACCAAGATATTTATTAATTTTTATTTAGCACATATTTGTGTGTGAATCATGATAAATGTGATACCAATTTTCCATTCGAACCGAAAGTAAACAATATACCCTTCGCTGATGGGATCAATGTCAACTTTGACTGTACTAAGAGGGAACACGACAGTATTGTCTCAATTCTCTCAAAGTTGTAACCTGTCTAGTTACGTATAAAAGAATAAAAAAACAGTTTATTGTTGGTAATCAGAAATTCGAATTTTAACGTATAATCGAGAAAAGCGTATAAATGAATTACGTATAACCAGTTGTGGAAATGGGAACTGCTACTGGAACCCAACGTACAAGTGAATGCCTTAAAAATTTAATATCCACAAACCCATTCACAGTAGATATAGATCATAGATCATATGTAGGGGATTTTTAGGAAGGGACCCAGGTCTTAAACAACCCTTAGAAATAGGAAGCTAGGAGATTTGGTCTAGAGTGCCCGATAGGAAAGTGACACGGAAGCGAGGTAGAAAGGGGGAGGAAGACGCCCATATTTATTACCGGGAGCCAGTACCCGTGGTCCGACGGCTTAACGTGCCCATCCGACGCACGGCCGCAGTAGATATAAAACCAATAAGGAAATTTTGTTGTTGAACTTTAAAATTAAATATTCACATTTAGCTGAAGTCAGCGCTGTTTTCTTTTTTTCAGAAGTACGTTTCTTATTGAAAGACCATTCGAATACCAGTGCAATTAAAAGTGTCCGGTATAATAAGCATCGGAAAAAAAAAAAAATCAGGTCGTATTTGAGACTGAGATATGCAGTTGTCTTGGGCAACAAAATAAAGTAATCTGGCTTTGTCTGAAATATCCGTTTATTTTAACTTAAATATCTATTATAACTTCGATTTGAAAGCATAAAAATTATCTCCTAAAATAACCCCCCGTCTTTCTGGTTGCCACACGGTCGGCGATCAGCTCCTGTCGTGAACTTCGCTCTCACCAAACACCTTATCAGAGCAGAAGGAAAATTTTTATTTTGAAACGGCGAACGATTCATGCAAGATGGCGTCATTAATTGAAATATATAATGCATTGCGAAATGTTTTATTCAAATTAAATGCTCCCTTTCTTTTGGTGTCGCATTGCTTCCGGAACGAGGGGTTCCGCTGCGTTTCCGCCCATTTCCACCACTGAGAGTTAAAACAAAAGGAGAAACTAAAAGAAAATATCGGTACGAACCCAGAATTACGTATGATAATGAAAAACGTATAACCGAGTTACACTGTTTGTACATTAGATATGTCAGTCAACAGTACGGTAACTATTTGTAGTACTAACCATTATGTTCAAAACAAAAGGACTCATTTGTAACGTATGTCTCGAAGATCGTAAAGCCATTGGCCTTATTTATAATCTTCGGACATTTATTCCGTAAAGCGAGGGTACAACATGACATGAAAAATATAATTTTATATTTTTCAATTGCGGCAAGGGATACTGTAATGTTATCCTAAAATTAAATATTATATGCAGCCAGCAGAGGTGCCAAACAGCGCGCCCGTGTTTAACAAGAAATACACGAATCAGCTTTGAGGCCAGCGATTCCCGAGCATTTTTCTTGGACTTTGGATTGATTTGTCGAATACATTTTCGCTTTTTCGGGGGCATTCTGGAATTCACGCTGTTGAGGGGTCTCAGCCTTAATGATTACACTTTCTTGGATTTTGGATTCATTTGTCCAATACATTTTCACTTTTTCTGGCTCATTCTGCAATTCACACAGCTGAGGGGTCTCAGCTTCTCTTAATAATTTCACTTTCTTGGATTTCAGATTGATTTGTCCAATAGATTTTCGCTTTTTCGGGCAAATTCTGGAATTCACTCTGTTGAGGGGTCTCAGCTTCTAATTTCACTTCCATGGATTTTGGATTGATTTGTCCAATAAATTTTGCTTTTTCGGTACCATTCTGGAATTCACGCTGTTGACGGGTCTTAGCTTCTCTTAATAATTTCTCTTTCTTGGATTTCGGATTGATTTTTTCAATAGGTTTTCGTTTTTACAGCCTGGGCATTCTGGAATTCACGCTGTTGTGGGATTCAGCTTCTCTTAGTAATTTCACTTTCTTGGATTTTGGATTGATTTGTCTAATAGATTTTCGCTTTTTCGGGCAAATTCTGGAATTCACTCTGTTGACGGGTCTCAGCTTCTAATTTCACTTCCATGGATTTTGGATTGATTTGTCCAATAAATTTTGCTTTTTCGGTACCATTCTGGAATTCACGCTGTTGACGGGTCTTAGCTTCTCTTAATAATTTCTCTTTCTTGGATTTCGGATTGATTTTTTCAATAGGTTTTCGTTTTTACAGCCTGGGCATTCTGGAATTCACGCTGTTGTGGGATTCAGCTTCTCTTAGTAATTTCACTTTCTTGGATTTTGGATTGATTTGTCTAATAGATTTTCGCTTTTTCGGGCAAATTCTGGAATTCACTCTGTTGACGGGTCTCAGCTTCTAATTTCACTCCCATGGATTTTGGATTGATTTGTCCAATAAATTTTGCTTTTTCGGTACCATTCTGGAATTCACGCTGTTGACGGGTCTTAGCTTCTCTTAATAATTTCTCTTTCTTGGATTTCGGATTGATTTTTTCAATAGGTTTTCGTTTTTACAGCCTGGGCATTCTGGAATTCACGCTGTTGTGGGATTCAGCTTCTCTTAGTAATTTCACTTTCTTGGATTTTGGATTGATTTGTCTAATAGATTTTCGCTTTTTCGGGCAAATTCTGGAATTCACTCTGTTGAGGGGTCTCAGCTTCTAATTTCACTTCCATGGATTTTGGATTGATTTGTCCAATAAATTTTGCTTTTTCGGTACCATTCTGGAATTCACGCTGTTGACGGGTCTTAGCTTCTCTTAATAATTTCTCTTTCTTGGATTTCGGATTGATTTTTTCAATAGGTTTTCGTTTTTACAGCCTGGGCATTCTGGAATTCACGCTGTTGTGGGATTCAGCTTCTCTTAGTAATTTCACTTTCTTGGATTTTGGATTGATTTGTCTAATAGATTTTCGCTTTTTCGGGCAAATTCTGGAATTCACTCTGTTGACGGGTCTCAGCTTCTAATTTCACTTCCATGGATTTTGGATTGATTTGTCCAATAAATTTTGCTTTTTCGGTACCATTCTGGAATTCACGCTGTTGACGGGTCTTAGCTTCTCTTAATAATTTCTCTTTCTTGGATTTCGGATTGATTTTTTCAATAGGTTTTCGTTTTTACAGCCTGGGCATTCTGGAATTCACGCTGTTGTGGGATTCAGCTTCTCTTAGTAATTTCACTTTCTTGGATTTTGGATTGATTTGTCTAATAGATTTTCGCTTTTTCGGGCAAATTCTGGAATTCACTCTGTTGACGGGTCTCAGCTTCTAATTTCACTCCCATGGATTTTGGATTGATTTGTCCAATAAATTTTGCTTTTTCGGTACCATTCTGGAATTCACGCTGTTGACGGGTCTTAGCTTCTCTTAATAATTTCTCTTTCTTGGATTTCGGATTGATTTTTTCAATAGGTTTTCGTTTTTACAGCCTGGGCATTCTGGAATTCACGCTGTTGTGGGATTCAGCTTCTCTTAGTCATTTCACTTTCTTGGATTTTGGATTGATTTGTCGAATTGATTTTCGCTTTTTTGATTTAAATTAAAATTACATAAAAAGCATAGAAGTTTATAATAATTAACCGAATTTCATTTAGTTGTTAGGCAAATCCTTTTTGTTCCTTTATTGCAGCAATTATATCAAATATAATATTTTAAAATTAATTGGCGTCTTCATGCACTAAACATAAATTATCACACATTGGCAAGGGGATGGAATCAGGGGAACGAAGTGGGGTGTCCAGGTTTCATTGTATCTTATATTTTTCGCTGGGTCCTGGAGAAGTAATTGTGTAAAATTTCGTCCAGTCGGGAAAATAAACAGAAACGATCCACATCCGTTTCTTTAGCATGATGATCGACAAACCAGATAATAATTAATATATAGTAAGGAATGAAACTTTTTGATTGTGTGCTAAAACTGAAATTCATTTACCGAACGTTATCACGTATTTGAGCTATGCTGCCGTTCCCATCATGGGCGGATCCAGAAGTTTACTCTAGGGGGGGTATAAAAGTATGGAAAGAAAACATTGTGGTTTCTTTTTAGATATACATTATACATATTGGCGGTGCCTGGCGTTCCTTTGCAAGGTCTTTAAAACACTTTCATTTGCTCTAGGAATGTTAAATCGTTAAATACCTGAACGAGAACAAGGAATAGGTGAAAAATCACAATTGTTTCAGTGCGATCGATTGTGCGTTTCCCGAAGAAATGAACTTTATCCTTTTTTGAAATCGGCACAGAGTATGTCTGACAGAAATCCTTCAAAATAAAGCCCAAGCCCTTATATTCGGAGTTGGTTAATTTAATAAAAAAAATTTTAGTGGTCTCCACCTGACATATTCTCATACATTAAAGTAAATACATGCCTGATTTCAGCCAAAATATAATGAACACACGGTTTAGTAATAAAATCGCTAAATATAAAACAGGGCAACTGGAATTTTGCTCCCCCTCCCCCCCCTTTTTTTTTTTTGGTTTTTACTGGCCCGACAGCGACAAAAAGAATCATTTTCGACTTCTTTTCATTGGTGATGAAATAACCAAACTCTCCATCCATTGGAAATTAACGTAAGAAAGGAAAAGAAAGCAGTACTGGTATCAGTTACTTTACATACATGAATGAAAACTCAAATGAAGGAGGTAGACACACAAGTGTACTCAGTGTGTGTTACAATCACACCCGTACAATATAGGATGAAGAGAACTTAGCTTTTCTTTTGAAAAACAAAGTTCTCCTAATCTCGTTTGAAGAACTGAAAACTTCCTTTAAATGAATACGTAATGTGAAACCGAGTAAACAGTGCCACCAAATATTCGACGATTACGAATTTAAACAGCTTGGACTTTTTAGGATATTATTCATCTTTTCCTGCGAAAATTTTACAGCACCAAAACACCCAAACGCTGATAGAAACTTAGAAAGTTTCCGATTTTATGATAGTTCAGAATAGACTATTATCTTAAAGATCCGCCACTGGTTCCCATGTTCTTAATAGAAATCAATTACTGAATTTGAAATTAACAACAGTAGCCTGATTTCTCATCTCGTGCCGTTCTTAGTCGTACTGCTGTTACAGTGCCATCTGTGGGAGACAGAAAGGACTATATGCATTTCTTCTTCGCTGATGCTCGCGTTTCGTTGTATTTAATAAGGTAAGGGCATGCATACATAACACGCTGATTTACACGCCTTCAGTTCGACTGCATATGCGATCACAGGTGAATCAGAATCGATTTTTCACGTACTGAAGTTTGTTCTTGCGTCGGCTTAAGCGGACGCTTGGAATGCTGCTGTTGGCATATTCCTAATTCCACTACTCACACTTGTACACCTGCGGAAGAATGCCCACAGGCTTCCGGCTAAAACTGTCACTTACACAGTCTGCCAGTTTTACGTCCTTGATCTGAGAGGCAGCTCACTGAGCATGTCATGCGGAAAATACCAAACAACAGCTTGCTGCACCTCTTGGGGAAGATTTCAAGAATATTGGCCGTCCATTTAACAAACCAATGGCGCACTCAGGATTCCTCGGGAAGGGGGAAGGGAGGGTGGGAGGATCCTTTCGATATTGCAAAAACGCGATTTTAAATGGCAAAGTTGTTAGTACTTGAATTTGCTTTTATGTCTCATGGCACTTTTCCCAGCAAATCCCAATGTGACACCATTTATTCATGGTTTTAAAACTTTAACTGAATTTTTTACAGGTGACTTGAATGGTCGCAAGAAGAACTAATCGCAGAATTGAAACTGTGGTACGATCATTCGTCCGAAAGAGGTCCGGGTTCGAATCCCGGTGAGGCATGGATGGTGTGTTTGTCTTGCGGCATTGGCTCTCTCCCTTTCCTAGAACCAGTTACCCTAAATTAGGGACCGGCGACTGCTTATAGCCCATTAAGTTGCTCACGGTGGTCGTTAAAACTTCGATCTAAAAAAAAAAATCATAGCTACGTAATACCATATCAGAACTGAGACTCAGTGGGTTGAGCATTACTTTATATTCATCGAGAATACAGACAGAAAGTTGAAGACGTTTTAGATGAACCATAAAAAAACCTCAGAAGGCTGGAAATACGACTCAAGTAATAGTAAGAAAAAGTAACGTAAAAGTTGAATCAAATCCAAAAATATTTGTCGAAATGAGTGTCGTCAACATCAGGGATTGTTAGTTTTACTGTACAATAAAAAACGGCCACTAAAAAAATACAGCAGTAGGTAAATTCTTATTTCGTTCAAGAATTACTTTTAACCATTTAACAGCAAGTAGTGTAGAATTCTTCTTTTCTGCACCGATAAATAGGAAAATATAAGTGGTCAACCATTATGTGGTGATAAGAATATTAATAATAATTTCCAGCAATATTTATTTGAATATGTTTGCACGGATGCTGCATGCGTTTTAAAAATGCACTCATAACACATTTAGTTGTATACAAAATAAATTTCGTAACCCCTCCGAAAGGAAATTCGTACCCCCCTTCCTCCTGAAAAAGTTCTGGGGACGCCGCTGATTCGAAGAAAACATCTCCCAAAATATTGGGAAGCGATAAATATATGAGGGCTATTCAGAAAGTTAGTACCGTTTGAAGACGAAAAGAAAAATATTAATAACTAATTTTTAATCTGCGATGAACTCTACATACCTTTATCTACTTTTCAGCATATTCTCCGTAGATGTTAAGGCATTTGTCACATCGTAGCATAAGTTTCTAGATAACCTCCTCACACAAGTCTGCCTCCTGGATTCTGCATACCTTAATCTACTTTTTCAACATATTCCTCGTGGATGTTAAGGCATTTGTCACATCGTTTTACAAGTTTCTGAGTACCCTCCTCAGAGAAGTCTGCCTCCTGGATTCTACATACCTTAATCTACTTTTCAACATATTCCTCGTGGATGTTAAGGCATTTGTCACATCGTTGTACAAGTTTCTGAGTACCCTCCTCAGAGAAGTCTGCCCCCTGGGTTCTGCATACCTTAATCTACTTTTCAACATATTCCTTGTGGATGTTAAGGCATTTGTCATATCGTAGCACAGGTTTCTGGATATCCTCCTCATAGAAGTCTGTTGTGTATGGGGAAGTTATCTATGAAATTTTGATTTAAAATCAAGGGGCGCCAAAGTCTGCTGCCGGCCATTTCTGCTTTAATTAACATTCAGCACGTTATATTTTCCCGGTGGTGATGTCTTTCAATTAAAAGGACTCCAATGCATTATAATATGCGGAATATATTTCTTTATATATTCTGAAGTATCAAAATCACGCAGAGAAATATTAGATCTGTCAGTTAAATTTACTGTATTCAAAAGTTATTATATCAAAATCATCCAAAAAAGTGTTAGAGCTATCAGAAAAGTTTATTTTATCCAAATCATGTAATCAAAATCTTCCAAAGAAATGTTAAATCTGTCAACTAAGATTATTACATCCAAATTGCTATATCAAAATCATCTAAAGAAATATGAAATCTATCTGCAAAATGTATTGTATCCAAAATTCATTACATCAAAATCATCCAAAAATGTAATCTGTCTATTAAGAAAGCATAAGGTGGTATTTTGAAATTATATTTTTACAGTAATTTTATATGTGCTTATTATAATTACGACTATTAGTAGCACCATAACCTTATGATTTTTCAAGCGTGTGTCGAAGCTACTTAATGTCTTCTGTGGCTGAGTTGTCTGAGGTGTGGCTTAGGATCATTTTTGCGAGATGGGTCTCGGGTTCGAGTCCCGAACGAGGTATGAGTGCGGCCTTTATCCGATGGCTCTGGAGTTCTCCTTTCCCTGGAACCAGTGGTCGCAAATTAGGGATGGCAAACTGCTTATAGTCATTCAAATTGCTTCCAGCGATCGCTAACCTCCCAAACAAAACAAAAATTCTTGAAGAACAAAAAACGTTCCTAGGAAGTTTATTTAAAACAAGTTTACATATTACATTAATCAAAAGTGGCTTAGCTCACGTGTTAGAGTTCAAAATTTTAAGCTTCTTTTTTGTTCTGGGGTTTACGACTACTGTAAACAACTTGATGAGCTATAAACAGTAGCATATCCCAAATTTAAGGCCGCTGGTTTCAGGGAAGGGAGAGAGAGAGAGAGAGAGAGTGCCGTAAGAGAAACACAACATCCATGCCTCGCCGGGATTTGAACCCGAAGCAGTTGTCACAAGCCAGCGCTTAAACCGCTCAGGAGCGTCTTAACGCAATCAGAGGCTATGGGCCCGATCATTTTTGGGCGCCTTTTTCACACAAACTTTTAAATTTCCAGATTTCTCCAAGAGGAAAAATGTATTTAACAAGCGATAATCTGTTCATAAAAGCAAACTCAGGAAAATAAGGAACGACATTTAAATTTAATAAGGCAACTGCCAATTGAAAGTAAAATTAGCATTTTCGCGCACAATTGAGGCTATAGGTTTCCCTCATCTCTTTCCAAATGTTCTTCCTTCTTCTTCCAACCCTTTTTATAGCCAATTGAGGCTATAGGTTTCCCCTCATCTCTTTCCAAATGTTCTTCCTTCTTCTTCCAACCCTTTTTATAGCCAATTGAGGCTATAGGTTTCCCTCATTTCTTTCCAAATGTTCCTGTTTTGGGCTTGTCTATTCTACACCTTTCCTGCAGTTTTGTTTATATCATCCATCCATCTCCCTTCTGGCCTTCCTACTCCACTCTTTCCTTTATATGGTCTCCATTCTGTTATTATTTTCCATTCTTGCTAGTTGGCCAGACCATTTTCATTTCAAATTAACTATCTTTTCACGTATGTCTAAAAATTTTGTTCTGGATTTTATATCTGTATCCTTTACTTTATCTTGAAGTCTTATATTTAGTAGGGATCTTTCCATTTTACGTTGTGTTTTTTGCGATTTGTCTAAGATGTTTTTCTTGCTATGCCATGCTTCAGTGCCATGTGTCATAATGGGTATTATACATTGATTGAAAAGTTTTGCTCTGTTTTCCGGCTTTATTTTACTACATAGAATCTTCTTTAACTTCCCGAAAGCTGTCCACCCCATTTTTATTCTTCTGTCGATTTCTTCCATAATTACCTCTTTCTTTGTGGTAATTAGTTTTCCTAGGTATATGTATTCTTCCACATATTCTATTTCTTTATCATTTATTCTAATATTTTCTTGTGCTTCGCTATTTTTAAGTTGGTTTGACATTATTTTTGTTTTACCAATATTGATTTCTAATCCACTTTCTTTTGATAAATCCGTTAGTTCTTCTATCATTTCTTCTAATACTGTTTTTTTTATTTTCTGAAATGAGGGGGGGGGGGATGAAAATCATCCAAGTACGTGGGGTCAGCGAATAAGCAAAGACATCGCTCTTTTCACGTTTTATTAACACATAGCAACCGAAAATTTGTTACCGGTCACTGATATCTAGCCGAGTGCGTTATCCTTACGCTACGGTGGCAAACAATCAACGGCGCTATGTGTTTTTTTTCTTCTGTCAGCTTCTGACATCATAAATCCGTATCTGAAATGAGGACTATGTCGTCTGAAAATCTTAAATTGTTCAACCTTGTTCCATTTATGTTCATCCCCTTTTCTAACCAATTTGATTTGCTCATTATGTGTTCCAGCGTTAATGTAAACAGTTCTGGCGAGATAGTATCTCCTTGTCTTATTTCTCTATTTATTTTTAATTTTTCACTTCCTTCATTTAGGATAATATTAGATGTTGCATTCTGCTAGATAGCGTTGTATCGTAATCAAATCAACAGAGAAATTTGTTTCCGGCAGTTCTCAATGTTGGCGCGTCAAAGTATCAATAAAAATCTATAAATAAAGAATTTGAATATACCGGAATTTCTGCTTCTCACACTTGTTTCCTCATTTAAATATTTTCTTGATTTGAGAGCGGCGAATTCTTTAATCACACCAGAAAAGTCTAATTCTTTCGCTAGTTCATTGTTGATGGACAATAACGATAATTAGTTATTTTCGAAGCGATGATTTAATTAATTTTAGTTTGGAGAACGATCGTTCACCACGATAGTTAGTGATCAACATCGAAAGGAGCATGCGCATATCAATTTTAATAATTGGAAAAGTTGAGTGTAAACCGCCCATTTTAATCGACGAATAAATCTCCGAAATTAAAGTCTAAAAAATGCTTGATCATAGGACTGATTAATGAAAGGGAGCAAGCGCACTTTAGTCTTGACACAGTGCGAGACGTGATGTCTTGCAACGTTAGAAATGCTTAAAACGAAGTGTCTTAATAAATTATTTCTTTCAATTAATAAATTTTAATCCGTGCTGAATGTTCTGCGTTATGTACTGCTTAATTTTTCACCTCCAAATTTCGAAATAAAAAAATTCACACGAAAAATAAAATATGATAAATAAATAAATAAACTTTGTCACCAATTTGGGGGGTCATTGGCCCGGGCGCAGTTGGCCCACCCGTTAAGATCCCACTAAGACAAAACTTTTAAATGCTATCTTTAATTTTATGAGAGTATCGAGATGCATTTTGAATTTATTTGAAAGTGAGGACATCTTAGGAGCTGTCACCATTTATACATGCATGTTATTACGTTGCATCTGTTAAGAATGGAGCATTGATGAAAAGAAGACAAACTTATCATAGATTGCTGACAAAACAGGTTCTACATCATTTTGGCGCGGTGTACGTGCGACACTTAATTCATCTCCATCATGGATGTTAATTTGCATCACAAGACGACAATGCATAAAAACTGAACCAATCCACTTCTTCCAAATCCCGAATAAAAAAAAGATGCAAAACATGTGATTCGCTTTAAACATTTCTTCACCTCGATATACGTATTTAAAGAAAGGACTGCTCGAAACAACGAGCTGACTGCGTGTTGTCTTTCTACGATGTAAATAATTTTAACCACATATCTTCTTCAGATATTAGACTTCAGTCAGCATTGTATGAGTGCTGTATTTTCACATATCATTGGACCGAGGTGGAGATTATTATCATGTATAAATGTTTCTTGTTTTCTGATCTTATATGCACAGGTTTCAGATTTGTCAAGTAAATGCTGGTTGTGGTGGATTGCTTGAATAAATAGATAGTTTCTTTTCTTGTTACGCCGGAAATCGTGTTGGTGCTAAAATGTATTGCGCTTGAAATGAAATTTAGTGCTGGGCTGGTGTAGACATGCAATTCAACAGGGAAAAAAATACTGTCCCTTACTAGATAGAAGTCACGAATAGTATTGTATAATACATTTATTTCTGCGTTTCCTTTGATTTTATATATTTCTATCCCCCCCCCCCCAATTTTGTCTACAATTAAAATTTGAAATCACGTTCTTGCTACCGAACTCTCACAAACAATGTAATTTCCAGTTAAAATAGTACTAGTGATCCGAATTTCTTGGCGTAGAATATAAATCAAAGTTTCCAAGCTTTCGCACATCAACCAGATGGCTTTTTCAAGGAAGTAGACAGCTAATTGCAAACTGGATAATGGAACACTTCAACAAATTGAACGTAGTGACTTGACTAGACAATAAATGAATAGGCGCAAATGTGATAAGATATTCGAAGAAACGAGGTTACATTGGTTGGGCGCGCTGTACTGTGGTAGAAAACACAGCATTATTTGAAGAATTTATTCCAAATGCGTGGCAACTCGACAGAGAGAGACGCTATGGTTGCAGGTCTCGCTGCTGGTCAAGATTTCCAAGGTTTCGCGAATGGCAGTAGATTTAGATGTGGAGTATGACGCTAATTTCTTGATATCGTTCCACATAGTATCAGCGGACTTTAACTTGTCCTCTCTTGATAGGGTAGTGGTTATTTTACCGTCTTTTGTATCCCTTTTATGTTCGTTGATTCTAATTTCAAACGAACGTTTGGTCATTCCGATGTAGTATCGCCTGGAGTCGTCTGGATATTGTAGTGGGACTGCATAAACACCTGCCTCATTGAGAAGGGGGCTTAATATTTCTCTTAAGCATCATATATAAAGATGCCGGAGACCTTATGTCTGAACGTTTGTTTCTATTTGGCTGCCCACTGGAAACAGCGCTTGCTTGTTTTAATTGTCGAATCCCTACCTCAACCAATTTGCTTTTTTTTTATTGTTTTAATGTTCATTGTTGCAATATTCATGAAACATACTTTCACATTTGGACATCACGAACAAAGAGAAAAAAAACTGTTTATTAAAAAATACATATTTATTTTCCCACGTCATTATTGATAGGCTTTTAACCTAGTATGTTATAATTGTGAAGGAAAAAAATAGAGGAAAAAAATCTCTCAATTCCTTTTATGCCAGTTGCTTACAAATTAAAATAATACTTCTATCGCGATTCAAATAGATAGCACGCGCGATACACCAGCAAATAGCTGTGGTGTTGGTAAATTGCAGCTATAGCCTAAGGGAAGGGTAGATGACAGCGATTTAGGATTTACCCACAACTCCATAGGTAAATTGCGGCTGAAGCTTACGGGGAGGGAAGACAACACTAAACATAATACCCCCATTTTTGCAGTAAAGAAAATCAACTATTATTTCCAAGTTAAAAATGTGTTTATATGGTTGCTATAAGAGGAATAAAAACACTTTTTCCTTACTGATACTGAAGAGAGAAAGAAGACATAACACTATCATCACATATAAAAAACTTGAATATGCATATACTTTATTATGCTTTTGAGGAGAGTTGAATATAAATAATTTAATTTTTCTTCCAGGAGTCAAGCTCAGCTTACCCAAAAATTAATATTTTGAAAAATATGATGCAAATTTCACCAATTCAAGTCAGGTTATACATCCTCCTCTATAATTGCTTATTTTCTTAGACAACATTTCTTTCCTTTGCATGACAGTTTTCGATTTCCTTCTCCGAGTGACATCACCTGAGCTTTGGATTTTAATATATGCTTGAGTTCGGAAAAGTTCCTGAGCTTCTATAAAGTTACATAAGCTTGGATGGGGATGATTAAAGTGATTATTAAACCGAGCATGAAAATACTCGCATTCATTCGTCGTGTTCTGTTGATGCATGGTATTCGGCATTTTTTAACGCAAGAAATATCCTTTTCTTTGAGCACCAGAATTTTCTTCCCCAGTAGCGTTTATTATCTTTGATGGACGTTCAGAAATATCCTCTTCCGCTTTTCGCCGCAATTTTCATGTGGGGTTGCAATGACCTAGAACGTCTAAGAATTAAAGAGGATTATTTAGCCTCAATTTACCTACACCGGAATAGCTGCACAGTTTTGATGTGATACTAAAGAACGCATTCTGAGGAAAAATCTCTTATAGTTTTTGATTTAAGCTTTGTTACAAAAAAAAAAAATTAAAAAAAATCGCACGGAATCCAAAATTTTAAATCAGTTCTTGCTTTCCAAATATTTACTTTTAGTAACTGCACAACACCTACCAAATTGCAGCATTAAAGAAGACATCCTGGAAAAGATATATTTCGAAAATTGTTCACCGCTCTAAATGCGTTTATCATTAACTCAATTTTTATTATTGAATGTGGTAATATAAAAATGGTTGTCTTTCCACGCGGATGCGTGCACTAATTTCTATACTCTTACAACGACTTTAGCCATCAAGTTCTCATTATTTTAATTCAGAAGTTTCTCCCGAATTCGGGGTGGGATAATGAATTAGATAATCAGACCAGATCATATGTAGAGGATATTAGGAAGGGAGTGTGTGACCCCAGGTCTTAAACAACCCTTAGTAATAGGAAGCTAAGAGATTTGGGCTAGATTGCCCCATAGGAAAGTGACATGGAAACCAAGTAGAAAGGGGGTGGAAGACGCCCCTATTTATTACTGGGTGGCCAGTACCCGGGGTCCGACGGCTTAACGTGCCCATCTGACTAACGATGGATATTTAGTGGTTCGAGCGTTCGTACCTGCCTGGAATCGAACCTGAGGTTTTTTCATGGCAGTCACGAACGTTGACTACTAGGCCATCTGCGGCACTGAATTAGGTAATACAGTATAACCCGCTTACATAAGACGCGCGGCAAATCCTCATTAAATCCGGGCGTTCCCTAAACCCGTTTTGGAGTGAAAAACCCACCCTGTAAAAATATGCATGTATACGTTTATATTATAATCCACATATATCATAACATACGGCAACATTTCACCATTTCCTAGCTCTCTAATCATGGCTACTTTGCCGTTTAAAAGTAGTATTTTTCTCTTAAACATTTCGTCACTTGTAAAAGTTTAGAATTTCTTACTTGGTAGTTACATGCGATTGCCAGCTGTTTAACAACATGCGTGAAGCAAAAAGCAGCACCTATTTTCCCAATGCAACGCTCACTTAGAAGATGAAAGGGGCAATAAGCACAGTTCCAGGAATTGTAATCTCCTGTTTCCCTTCAGCCACATCCCCATTTCATTACTCGTATCCCTCGCTGCAATCATCTCCCAGAAATCAACTTAATACATGTGCATGAACCCCACCCACCTTCCTTTTACTTAGGAGTAAGACGCCTGCTTTCAAATCTGCTGACGTCATGTCCCTCAGGTATAGGAGAGAGTGGCTGAGTTTCATGCATAACTCGCTCCTTCAACATTTGATGTACTCTTTCCCCATTGCTTTTCTATCAACATTCTTTCACTAGCACATAAGGATTCCCATTCGCTGTTGCAATTTTTTCCTGTATGCTACCCTATTTCTCTATTCCAGGACCGTGCACAAAATTTTCCTTTGCCTCGTTACATCGTAGGATTTCGTTAAATTTTGTTCTTTAAAAACAATCAAATTAATTCTGAATTAACATTGTACCAAATAAAAGTTACTATTTTGTTCGCTAAATCAGGAATCTAGCTGAATAAGAGGTTTTTATAAGCGGGTTATATTGTACATATTTTTGGAGGAAAAAATTAACGCCTCCAATTATCATATAAGGCTACAAGGAGCCGTTCGTACCTAATTTAGGGCCACTGACTCCAACAAAAAGATAGCCAGCGCCATGAACCATACACATCGCATATACATCATCTGGGATCCCAGCTCACGCCCAGCCAAGACAATTAGTCGGAAGCCGATGCCTCTGATCACTCGGTCTCAGGGACGGTTCAATAGAAGTCTTAGAGTGGGACCAAGGCATTCAATTAATTTTTTTTGGAACTATTTCTGAACTTTTTTAATTCACACTATTCCGTATAGGGAAGAGAAGACATGAGCTGCTTACCGTTCCGATGAAATTACAAGACCTGCTTCTCCTACATCACATTTCCTCATTTTCGGTTACGGTTTTTTGAATATCCTGTCACATTTGAATTAAGATTTATTGGTAACCTGCACTCCGGTTCTTTTGCCTTGTTAAATCTTAAACCGTGAAGTTGACTAAAAACGAAGTTGATTAATGGGGCCATCCTTGCTGACATTTGTGTGTGTCGAAATCAAAACGACCACATTTCGCAAAGGAGAACAGAACTTCCGGCCCCTAGTGTCTTATACCATAATTGCTCCGACACTGTTTTTGTGTCTTATACTATATTTGCTCCGACACTGTTTTTGTGTCTTATACTATATTTGCTCCGACATATTACAATTTGGCCTTTGTCAAATTCGCTTAAGCCCGCTGCCCTCTGAAGAGCAAGAATAACACTGATTAACAGAAGTCGATATCACGTGTTATTTATACCGTTTCATGACCATCACACGCGCCTTCGTTTAAGCGCAGTTGCCTCGATTTGCATAAAGACGCACTGGTCATAATGTTTTGGCTTATCGGTGTATATACTTACAGAGTACGTATCAAAAGGCAGTGTGACATGGCACATTATCCTGTTGGTAATTGGCACCCCCGAAGAGAACACAATTGCCATGAATGGGGGTACTTAGTACGCAACGATGTTCCAATACCTGGCAGCTGTCAGGGATTGTGCTACTGGGATAATGGAACCTAAAATGTACCAAGAAAATAACGCCCACAACATAACACCGCCGCCGCCGGCCTGTTTGCGCCCAACAGTGCATCCATGTGCCATAGCCTCCGTTGGTAATCGGCGTATCCGCGCTCGGCCGTCTACATAATGCACCAAGAATCTTGATTTGTCAGGCAAGGCCTTTTTCTTCCAATCATCCACCGTGCAATCTCGATTATCTTGGGCCAAACTCATGCGTTGTTGGCGATGACGTGCAGTGAGCATGGGGACCAGGCGGAGTCTTCGGATACGCATGCTCATGCGCAGAAGGTTGTGATGAACTGTGTGCTGTCACACATTGCCCTCATCACCACTGTTGTAGCTGCTGCTGATTTGTCGCACTGTGGCTCCGCGGTCGCTGTGAACAATGCGCGACAGTCTCCGCTCCCCTCTGGCGTCAATGAGCTGCTGATGACACCCTGCTGGTTGACGGTTCGTCGTTTGGCCATCTGTGCACCACTTTTGATACGTACTCACTACAGCGGCAAGTGAACAACCCACAAACAGCGCCGTTTCCGAGATGGTAGTTCCGAGGTGCCGCGTCATCACAATTTGTCCTTTATCAGACTCCGATAAATCGGCAGCTTTCCCCATTCTGACTCCGAACACTCTACTAACGGAAAGCTAGTCATCAGGTTGTATATATACTGCTCTGTGAGCTTCACCTGCGCCACCGTTCTGTCTCCAGGCGCGCTCATTTCTCTACGCTTGAGGTGGTCTTAATTTAATGGCTCATCACTGTAATAGTTGATGGAAAATAAAGGAACGAGTCGGATTTCTTCTTGAAGTCCACGATATGGAGATGAGAGTGTGGTACGGAAGGATATACAGATGTTTTATCTTGACTACAGGCGTAGCTACGATTGAAAACGAAGAAGAAGAAGGTTGGAGGATTTGGGGAAAGTATGGGCAGTTGATTCTGTGACATTCCTACCTCAGATGTGACGGCAGGCTGCACCGATAAGTCGTCGTCGGTGTAGTTAAAGCGGAAGAATAAGATGTAGTTCGAACTCATAACTGGCCAGCCATAACTCTCTTAGCTCCAGTCGGCGGCGTGAATGAAGTTATAGATTGTGTACTGTGGAACATTTAAAAAAAATGTTCAAATGACTTAAAGCTATGAACGAACAGGGCTTATTTGTTTCGAAGATTGGGGAGCCCCCGGTGGCCCAGTGATCTAGGTGCTGGCTTCTGACCATTCGTCCGAGATGGGTCCGGTTTCGAATCCCTGTAATGCATGGATGTTGTGTTTGTCTTACGGCACTGGCTGCCTCCCTTCCCTGGAACCAGTGGCCCTAAATTAGGGAAGGAAGGCTGCTTGTAGCCCATCGAGTTGCTCATGGTGGTCACTAAGCACTAACCAAACAAAAAAGATTGGGGTGAAAGTGGAAGGTCAAAAACATGTGTTTCTACGATTCTGTGTCGTTGAGGTTGCACAGAGAGCAAGCTTTGGCAGGTGAGAGGCAGTACCGTTTGCTGTTAGCAAGAACTTTGCATTGGCTTAGTCCGAGTCGAATTAGCGGCCTCTGAACGCTACCGTCAACAGTAATGGGTTGGTATTCTTTTGTTAAATGATGTATTTGTAGAAGGAACATCAGAGACATGTCAGATTGGACTGCTTGACCACGGAAACTGGAAATGATGGCTGGAAGATAAAAACGGTCTAGAGTACGGTCCTGATTCTGCCAGCTAAATGGGTTGCAGCAAGCGTTGAGGATTGATTTAACAGTAGAAGTCCAATGCAGTTTGGGGATGAGTACCTGGTTTTACATAATCGGGAGTATAGCAAGAGGTATCACTGCTTGAGGAATCACGTATCAACCATTTCGAGAAATTTAATCCAGTAACGAAGGATAATAACTGCGAAACTGCATATTTATACAAATACCATCGAATTCCGCAGCTAGGTTAAACTAAGGAAATACAATCACCCAGCTACTTCACATCCTAACAAAGAACATCTTGCCCGTATTTCCTATGCCATCTCAAAGGTTCTTTCAACGTCAGCAATATTTCTTGAAACATTTCCTCCACTTTAAATTTTCGTTCTTCCTACGACTGCCAATATCGTTCAAGGAGTTCTAATTTTATGCACCGAAACTAAACACAAAAGCTTCTTACTCACCACGATAGTAACTTCAAGAATCGTTTCACGTCATGACAATAACCTATGAAGCTCCTTTGCACCGAGACAGTAACCTCAAGAAGTTTGTGCGAACCAAAATAGTGTCCTCAGGAAGTATGTGCTAGCCAAGACAGGAACATCAAAATATTTGAGCTTATTACGCAGTAATCTTAAAAAGTTCTTTCTCTTCAAGACGTTTTTTTACCAAAAGATAAAATTACGAAGGTTTGCTTCTCTGGTGGCCTAGAGATGTGAGCGTTGGCCTCTGTTCATTCGTCTAAGTGTGTCAGAGTTCGAATCCCAAAAGGAGCCTGGATGGTATGTTTGTCTTACGGCACTGGCTCGCTTCCTTCCCTGGAATCAGTGACCCTAAATTAGGGACGGGAGACGGCTTATTGCCCATAAGCAGAAAATGGTTATTTTATCTTGAAGCAGCTCACTGAGATAAAATAACCATCTTAGTGAGCTGTTTCATTAATTACTTTTTTCATCACGTGCACTCTCACAAAAATTAATTCCTTTTCTCCAGTGAAAGTTATGCAAACACTAAAGACAAGAAATAACTGATTTTTTAAAAACTTTCGTTTTACGAACTTAGTGTTAGGAATTCAAATTAATTTGTTGTTTGTATTTCGTTAGGTCAGTTCGGTGCAAGACATGATTTCTTTTTTAGATCTTCCTTTAACCAGCCCACTACTGAAATTCGAGAACTAGATTCCTGCATTTTAGAGATTGTTTAGCGTCAGGCAAAACCGAATACCGCCAAAAGAAATTTTCAGGGCCCAGTTAGCTCCGTTGCCATTCACTCAAACGAAACTTTTCCACTACCAGAGTTTACTTGGTGTCGTCATCATTGGTGTAAGCTGTGCTGCGATGACTCGTAACACAGTTGTGAGTTATTTTCATGTACATGTTTAATAATTGTGATTCGTTGCACAGAAACAAAGCTATCCGAATTGACTGTAAGTAGCCACACTCTTTGCAATTCTGTCCTGATTGCCATACTTTTATAATCTGTATGTCTCACCCCTTTTGTGCGCATGTCTTTTTGTGACGCCTCGTTGAAAATGTAATTGTGATATGACTATAACCTTTGTATAAATTAGCAGTGTGTAGGTTTGCTCTATTGAATCATGCTCACCGAATTAAGTCATTTCAATGTCATATAGAATATTTTAGTACATGCGTTTTGCATTCATAATTTATCAGGGCATTAGTACCATGAGCTTTTAGCTTATTACCAAAGACTTTCTGAAATATTTTAAATTATTGCTATAATTTGCATTGCAAAGTTCGTTGCAGAAATGTGATTCAGTACTCATTTTTGTTGTGATGTTTTTTAGGGCATCGGCTAGTTTATATATTTATATATATATATAAAAGAGACAAATCTGATGTTTACTTTTTCAAAGTAGGTGCGAAACTCATCAAAACTACTGGATGTATTCCAGTTCTTGTTAGTAGAATGAATTAAATTGTTATTTTAAATTATTGTGTATGCAAAAGCGGAAAGCGATCTGGGAAACTCCACTTGAAATATAAACTTCTGCAGCTGAACTAAGGAAACGATTTCAGATTAGCTTTGTTGTGAAGTAATCTCATGAATTTATAATGTTATTTATATGCTTTTAAAAACGCAGTTGGCGTGGGTACTGACTTTGAATTGATAGTTTTAGCTGCTTAGTTCAATCTCAGTAAAATCTACCTCTATGATGCCAACCTGATTTCTTATTTCAATAAAAGATTACACCAATGACTGTTAATCTCTACTATCTAAAACTATATACTCGTATAACATATAAAATATGGTTTCAATACTAATTGGTTAAAACAACTAAATTCAGTCATAACAAATTTCATCTTTATTCAGTCTGGATAAATTACAGAAATTGGAAATCAAATGTATTGCCTTTCTGTTAGGCAAGAAAATTATAGAACACATATAATTTCGAGAGATAAAATATTGCTGTAAATAATAATCATTTTGGGATTTTCATCTTTTGTAAATATTCCATTTTTACAAAATCATTTAGAAATTATTTAATAAAGCATGCATAAATTGTCTGTCATCACAGTCAAAATTATTTTTAATCGAAACCTATATCACAAAAATTGAAATTTCATTAAGAATGGTTTCTTTTAAGCAATTGATAAAGAAAACGGTACATGCCATATCTTTCCCCCTCTTTTTGTCTGTGAGTGCCCTTTTTTTCTGTTGTTATCGATTAAAAAGTAAGACAAGATCTTTACTATTACTGTTTTTTGGAAATTAATTTTTGTTAATCCATTAATGCCTAAATTAATTGCAAAAAGAAGTGTTTTTCTGCCCCCTCTAGTTTTTTTACTGGGGTACAGGTTACTCGTATAAATATTGCATCTACCAGGGTAAGGTATTTTGGTCAACTTTAATTTCAAGACATTTTGATTTATAGAAACAAATGTGAAACACCCCGGAGTACACGAAACGCATATACGTCGGCATTATGGATGGTGTACATTTTCTACTGTTTCCCGTGTATTTATCCTTCAGAAAACTTGAAAAATAGATCAAAAGATGCGGGTTCGATTTCATTTCATTTCATTTATTTCGTATTTCGGTTGTTACAATGTGTTGTAGACATTCAATTGTAAAGCAAATTAATACAGCAACAACCAGGAAATAAGAGCGAAAAGGACTCCACGAGGCCTGACGAGCCCTCTCACCCTGGCGACTAAACACAAAAAATAACCAAGAACAAAGCAAGCCAGACACATCGTACAATCCGTTTAGGAGCTGAAAATGATAATATTAGGGACATCACGAAACTGAATTCAGGATAGTAAGTGTTGTTTAAGTTTTCTTGTAAACAAATTATAATTATTGATAGTTAACGACTGTGGTGGGAGCGAATTCTAAATCTGTGGGCCAGCATAATTAATTAAAGCTCTAGAACGTTCATGTGAAGGGAAAGAAGGGATCAGTGAGGTTTTGTGTGTAGTTGAGTAAGAATGGTTAGGGACAGGTAAAGAAATTAAAGAAAAGAATAGGTCATTCTTTACCCTTTTAAACATGAGTTTTGCCAAGTTAAAACGGTATAACATCTATATTTAATACATGAGCATCATTAGGCTGCAATCTGGTTAGAAAATTAGGATTTGGAAAGGAGAAACCTGAAAGTCTGAATTGCACCAATCTCAAAAATCTATTTTGTAATCTCTGAAGTTTAGTTAAGTTATAATTGGTAGTCGAACCCCATGCAGACCGAAATACAATATGAGAAGTAGGGATAAATTAAAGTGCAGTAAAGTAAAATCATAATTTTCGGAGACAAATAAGCCATTACTCTCCCAATGATTCCAATATTTCTAGAAATTAGGGAAATAAGATAATCAATGTGAGAGTTGGATTTAAGATCCGGCTGAATAAAAACACCTAAATATTTAAGACTTTGTACAACCTCAACCTGTGTGTTATTTAAAATTATAGAATGTAGAGGGGTTTGTATTCCGATCATAGGGGGAAATTAAAATTTTTGTTTTCTTAACATTAATAGCAAGAGAATAACAGATAAATCAATTGACTGCGGTGAGAAAATGATTTTGTAATATCTGAATCAGTGAGTCAATTTCGTTACCATGAATAAGTAGGGTTACATCATCATCATAAAGAAATAGGTCAGCGTCCCGAAGTTGTAAGCCTAAATCGTTGATATAAATGTTAAACAATAACGGTGAAAGAATAGAACCCTGGGGAACCCCTGATAACAGTAACTGGCGATTAGATTTGATGCTATTAATCTCAGTATATTGATACCGATCGGAAAGGTAACTTCTTAAGAGCTGGATGACTGAAACCCTAATACCAAAATTATAAAGTTTATTTAACAAGACCCTATGATTTAAAGTATCAAAAGCTTTGGAAAGGTAAATAAATAAACCCATAGAATAATTAAAGTTTAATAGATTAGTCTGAATTTTATTTTTTAAATATAATAAAGCTAATTCAGTTGAAGAATTGGAGATAAAACCAAATCGATTTTTATTAAATAACTTATAATTATTGAAAAATGAGAAAAGTCTTCCAAATAATATTTTCTCAAAAAAAAAAAATCGCAAAAATAGGAACTTTAGCAATTGGACGGTAATTATTAACGTCAGTTCCGTTCCAGAGCGATGTAATTTTCAAGTTTTCTGAAGAATACCTACACGCATAGCAGTAAAAATTGTTCTTCATCTACATGCCGATAATTATATGTTTGATTTGGTTTCTATAAAAGAGAAAGTCGTGCGATATGTTATTTCACGGTTTTTTTCTTTTTTTACTGTGGCACAAAGTTATTTACTTGAAATTGATTTTTAAACTTTAGCATATTATTTAACATTTTGCATGAAATAACAATTGGAATGTGAAAATATTCGAAAATAAATTTAACGAAAATATTTGTCCTGTGTTTTACTTGATCTTTCAAAAGCTCTTATTTTGTTTTTTCTCTTCGGCGTTACATGCCTGTAAACAGTAGTTTATTTTCGTCAGCAAATGGATAATTATGATTTCATAGGTGACGCTTTTTATTGTGTTCGCTAAGCCAAAGGAATAGGGATTGGTAAGAGCTTTGAAACAAAGTGAGGACGTCTATACTGTAATGCTAAATTAAAAAAAAAAAAAAAAACGTGACAATGCAGCAGATAATTACACGACTAAAGTAAAATGCATCAGAAAGTTGGCAATTAAATGTTGATTTAGTTTTCTTGTTGCGATGGAAAAAATAGCTTTCCCTACTGTTCCCAGAATTGAATTGCTATTATTGGTAGATTTTTTAAACGTTATGTTAAAATTATTTTGAAGAGGGGGTCTTCAACCCGTTTCCCGTGTTCCATTAGTCACCCCCTGAAGTTCTGTTTAGGAGCCGGTGGGACCTTTTCCACAAAAGAGATTATTAAATGAAGAATAAAATACATAAAAAAAAAGGAGTTAATTTTTTCCATTCATATCCTAGTAGTTTTCTGTTTTACATTCATTTCGATAACACTTTGATTATTATATCGTATATATTCTATATTGAGTCCCATATTTCAGAGTAATTATTCTACATACCCGTTCAACTTTTAATTTAAAGACGGTACTTTCAGTAGATAGATTAGGTTCACGGACTTTAAATTCCCAAATCCTCAATGAGTTGGAATGAATTTTATACAGTACAGCCCGCTTGTAACGAGGAGCACATGACGGACGGAAACTCTCATTAAATTCGGTACTCGCTAAATCCGTTTTTTTTGGGGGGAAAATACCGACATATAAAAATATGCATACGTGATAATATGCGTATACGTTTCTGTATATCCATAACAATGGTGTATACATGAAAGATTTAAGTAATTAACTGTATTACTATAGCTAATTAATTAAATCTTTGAAGTATATTCAACTTCTAAGACATGTGAGACTGATCACTGTTTAACTACACACCACACATGAAGCAAAACAGCACCGATCCTCCCACTGCAACGCCCACTTGGAGAGTGAAAGCGGAAATTAACACAATTCCAAGAATTGTTACCTCCTGTTTCCCTTCCGGCGATATCCCATTCCATAACCCCGTTATTCTTTTATGCAATTGTGGCGTAGAAATCCAATTACACGTGCGTGAGTTCCAAGCATCTTCTTTTTGCCTAGAAGCAGCTGTTTTCAACACTGCTGGCGCCACACTTATTTAGAGGGTCTCTTGCACAACTCGCTTGCTGAGCATTTGATGAATGCTCTCCCTATTGCTTTTATATCAACATTATTCCACTATCACACCACAATTCCCCTGAGATGTTGCAGTTTCGTCCTGTATACCATCGTTTTTATTCCTCCATTCCAGAACGACGCGCAGCAAATTTTCTGTGCCTAGTGAAATATGGAATTTCATTAAATTTTGTTACTTTGCTTGTTAAAAGCGATCATCTTAGCCTTACTTTTCCTCGTTAAATCCGGGGATTTCGTTATATATCTTTCGTTAAAAACGGTCAAATTAACTTTCAATTAACATTATACCAATCAAAAGTTCCTGTTTTGCTCGTTAAATCCGAGGATTTCATTAAATTTCGTTCGTTAAAAACGATCAAAATAGTTTTGAATTAACATTATGTCAAACAAAAGTTCCAGTTTACTCGTTAAATCGTAGATCTTGTTAAATATGGGCTCGTTATACTCGTAAGCAGGTTCCGCTGTGTCTTGAAGAGTGCGTTTACATAGGCACATTAGATAACTACTTCGGATTTCTTTATTGCATAGGTAATAATGTTAGCTACATCGCTTCTTTATCCTGAAGTTATAGGATTTCAAACCTCTCTAAAGTAATTGATATTCATAAATAAACAAACGTATTTTTGTTCTTCTTTTTCATGACCCGGCAGTCCAATTCATTTTGTCATATGGCCCACTATTCAGAAAAGGTTGAAGACCCTTGCACCAAAGGAAACAGAAATGTATATTTATATATTTATTGGTCAGATTTGGAAACTCATTGGTGTTTTACTGTTATGGACAGCTACAATTGAAATCTGCTCACATCTGAAATTCTAGGTGGAAAGCGCAGAAACGTTTTTGTTTCTTTTAGTGAGATCACAGCATTTCAAAATCGTACCATTTTTATCAGCATTTGTTACAGTTATGTAGTACTTCTACGCTCACTGTGTTTGCAATAGGCAGATATTACCTAATTAATAAAGCAATAAGTCATTCAAGGATTAGTTCTGTAGTCTACACGTGTTGCAGGCCGCAAAAAACTAAGTTCCTATATTGATAAAAACTTATTATATTCGTTTGAACGGATAAAGCCAGCAGCTTTACCGTGTGACAGAAAAGAACGAGCATAGTGAAACAGCCCTTCGAACTTTTACATTGTTCACTTATAGGAGAAACCCCTATAAAACTGATGTGTTTGCGGTTCTTCGCCGCCTGGTATCAGAGAGTTAAGAAATGTACGTCTTTTTTTTTTTTTTTTGCGATTCAATTTTAAATTTTGCGGGTCACTATTTTTCGTCACCTACAACGTGCTTTATATTATGTACATATAACTGAAACTGTACATTTCTTACCAATGATAAAGATAGTCATTTTCACAAACACAACAGTGTTTGACAATTTTTAGGTTACGTATCAGTCGCCATTTACGTTTACTTGTCTTCTTTCTCTCTCTTTCTCTCGTCTGTTCGTTCCCTTTTCCTTTCCTTTCATTTCCTTTCATTTCCTTTCCTTTCTTTTCCTCGTTTCCTCTGTCATTTTTCTTTATTTGTCGCCGTCTCTCTATCCCTCCTTTTCTTTTCCCTCCACCTATTCCATTAGTCAGTTTCTTTTCCTCTCTGTGCTGATTCTCTCTGCTTCACTGCATATCAGTCCGTTTCTGTCTGTCGTTGTTCAATCGCTCTTGTTCACTGCTACTATCTCATCTGCTAGGTTCATTCTCTAGACCTAGCGGATAAGAAAGTAGCAGTGAACAAGAGCACAGGATATGAAGTCTCCTGTGCTGTGACATCTCTCTCATTCTTTCGTCTCTCTGCTGAGCGTCCTTCTCCCTGCTCAGTCTTCATATCTGGTCTTTCGGTTTATTTTGATTTTGTCAGCTCTCTACTAAGTCTCACTCTCTCCTCTATTTTCTCAGTTTCACTTTCTCATCACAGTCTCATTCCGCTATGCAATCTCCCTTCTGTCTTACTGTCTCGTCTATTAGCTCAGTCTCTTCCTTGTCTTTCTGCTCAGTCTTACTCTCTCTCTCTCTCTCTCTTCATAGTCTCGTACCACGCTGTCGTTTCCTTTCTCAGTCTGTCTCGCCCCTCTTCATAGTCTCACTTTCTCGTTTATTAGCCCTATCTTATTTCTGACTCTGTTGTTTCACTACCTGTCTCATGCATTTTTACTTTACCCAGTCTCACTTTACCGTCTCTCTCCCATTCTTTCGTTTCTTAACCCAGATTACTTTTATCGACTCTCAGTCTCTTCCTCACGTCTCTCTTCCCAGTCTCAAACTCTTGCCACAGTCTCATTCCACCGTGTCTCTCCCCTTCTCAGTCTGTCTCGTCCCTCTGCTGACTCTCATTCTGTCGTCTCTCAGCTCAATGTGATTCTTTTGTCTCTCAAATCAGTGTCATTCTTTTGTCTTAATACTCAGTCTCGTTTTAGCGTCTCTCTCATTCTTTCGTCTTTGAGCTCCGTTTCTTTCTGTAATCTCTCGGTCTCTGTCTCATGTCGGTCTGCTCAGTCTCAAACTCTCGTCACAGTCTCATTCTACTCTGTCTTTTCCTCTTCTCAACCTGTTTCATCCCTCTGCTCACTCTCACTGTGTCTGATTCTGTCGTTTCTCACCTCAGTCTCATCTCTACTGAGTCTCACTTTACCGTCTCTCTCATTCTTTCGTCTTTGAACTCAGTCTCATTTTACCGTCTTTCTCATTCTTTTGTATCTTTTCTCAGTCTCATTTTTACTGTCTGTCTCATTCTTTCGTTTCTAAGCTCAATTGCTTCTGTCGTCTCTCAGTCTCACTTGATCTTCTCTCTCTCTCTCTCTCTTTCTCTATTATTATTTCAATCCTGAACTCAGTTTCCTTTTGTGATCTCTGTCTCTGTGTCTGCTGAGTCTCACATTCCCGTCACGATCTCATTCTGTGCTGTCATCTTCCTTCTCAGTCCCATGCCCTTCCATTCTTTTACTGTATATAGTACTGATTATAATAAAGTACATTTTGAAAGACTCGGTGATTTAATTGCAGAAGGTGAATGCCCTCAATTATAGGTGCTTATATTATTGAATGAAAAATGCGTAAATGCAATATTAATTGCCAAAATTATTTTGTACTTTGCCTGTTGGAATATGTAATGAACAAATTATTCGGAGTTTCTGAATCTAAAAAAAACATTCGGAGCGTGATAAAATTCTCTTCAAAGGCATAAATTCTATACTGACAACCTAACTAAACCAAAAACCACAGGTTGGATGTCACTCCTTTCTCATAGTAAAGGAACGTGTGAACTTCAAAACATCAGAAATGCTCTCTGAAGTGAAAATATCCTTTATCTAATGCGTTCATGTTAACCAAAAGTTGAGTTCCATATTTATTATTGCAATTCTTTCTTTGCTTTCTGTACAGACGTATTGCGCCAATAGAGAAGGCCGTAATCTTCGTGAAGATCATATACTTGGAATCCAAAAACTCTTGCCATAGTAAAGGGTTCACCTACTTATTTTCCATTTCGTATTTCTGAATTGTACAACTTTTCTTGAGTGTGGCACTTACGAAAATGTGTCAAAAAAACAAAACTTTAAACTCTTGCCAACTAAGAAAAATGGAATTACCATTCTCTTAAAGAAACAAGTGCTTTGATATTTCTCCATAACGCCAAACAATTTTTTTTTCTGAGTGGGGCTTGCTAGAAATATAAATATATTTTTTATCTTCTTTACTCAATGAATGTATGATTCGAAATTTTTTTTACAATAAATTCGCATCTGTTTCGCTGAATCTAAATAAATACACTTCCATGAAAAGCAACAGAGCATACAAACTAGTCTTCTGATGTTAGTTCCTAAAATAAAGCTAGTCGACATGTATAGTTTTCTTTGTATATAAGTGCCATATGAATATTTATGATTTGATATAAGTGCAGATCGAAGCATTGTCATAATTGTTTTCAATTACATAGTAATCCTACACGAAAAGCTGAGTTTTGGTCTACATCAAAGCTTCGGAAATGTGAAATGATGAGGTCTGATAATTCAGAGTTGGATATGCTATCAGAAAAATAATTATGATTAAGCTGAACAGAAGTGCCGAATTCTTAAGGATAGTCCTCGGATTTTGTTTAGTGTCCCCAAAATCGTCTGATGCATTTGGGGATACAAACTGTTGTTCTCAAATTTTGATCTTGGTCCTCACATGTCCTCAAATTTAGACTTCATCAAAAGTTCCTTACGTTTCCAATGAAAATGTAGGTTAAAAATAACTTCGCTTGTACCGATCTGCCAACATGATAATCGTAAAAACAAATTGTGCTTGCTCTAATCCCCCACCCCCACCCCCACCCCCCAATTTTCACAAAATAAGAAAATTCTACACGCAGTTCGTTCTTAAGAGTAACATAAAGATTATGCAGCTCGTTTTTATTTACCACGTTCATCTAAGTTAAAATATTTCACTTTTGCTGAATATGTTCTCTCCATCACAGCCCTGTTTTATCGGTATAAATCGCCTACATTCTAAAAGTTATATCTGTTTTGAAGCAAATGAGTTGGTACTAAATACAGATAAGACTAAAGCGGTAATTTTTTCTAGACAGAAAACAAAACAAGATATAAATATACATTATTATTGGATAACAAATCCATTGAAATAATAAGCAAATTTACTTACCTAGGAATTACTCTCCATAATGATTTAAAATGGAATGAACACATAGAAAATCTTCTGAGTAAAATATAAAAACATATAGGAATTGTAAGCCATGTTTTAATAAATCTTACAGTTAAAGCATTAAAATTATTATATTTTACATTAATTCATACACATCTTAACTATTGCATATTAACATGGGGTCAAACAACTCAATCCAATATTAAAACACTGCAAATACTTCAAAATAAATTTATTAGACTAATTGATTTAAAATACAACTTTTACAGTAATAATTATATGCGGTTGTGTATTCATGGATTTACAAGTTTTCCCCAATAAATACAATATAATGACTGTTAAGCAACTGTACGATTTTAACTTCGGGAAAATTATGTATAAAAAAATAAAAATAACGTAGAACATGATCTAATAAAAATAACTTCTTAAACGCATCAATATGATACTAGAAACCAGCATATACTAATACCAGTTTTACCTAAAACCATAACCATAAAACAAAGTCTACATTACTGTGGACCAAGATTTTGGAATTCATTACATAGAGAACTAACAGAAATCAATAACTATAACTTATATATATATAAAAAAAAACTTAAAGCATATATATTAAAATAACTGCAAAAAAAAAAAAAAAAAAAAAAAAGGAGATGGGAATGGGAGAGTATCGGAAAATTGGAGGGCAGGAGTGATCTCTAATTGTAACGCCGCGGAGATTTCATGTTATACTAATAGTAATCTAATTTCTTTGCTGTCTTGGATTGTAGCCAAGACAGGACTCTGTTAGCCCTTTTTCCGGAGCTTCCCTGCTGTTGTGATAAAAACAGATAAATAATGATGTAACAATAAATCAGGAATCTGTAACAACAGAAATAATAAATGAAATGAAAGTATTTAAGGTATAACTTTTAAGAAGTCACAAATCTACCTCTGATTCTTTCACACTTAGTGAAAGAATCAGAGGTAGATTTGTGACTAGGCCTACCTACACCGTTGGGCTATGGGGTCCGTGCGAATTCAGGAAACTACCTCGTGAGAAGCCAATACGTTTATTCTATTCTATAGTGGACATTGCGTTAAGAATTTCCCGAGCATGATGATTTCCAATGCATCAGGTAAAAGGTGTTTTAGTGTTCTTAAAAGAGTGAAGAACTATCTTGAGAAACCTCTCCAGTTTAACTAGTCTTGTTGCAAAATGCTGAACTTGTAAAAGAACTTGATTTTGAAGATGTCATTAAAGGCTTGCTGCTATGGAAGCACCTTAACTGGACTTTTAAGAAGAGGTAGCATCAAAAACTTTTTTGCACTATTGACAATAATAATTATAGGTGAATCGGTCTCCAAGCAAGGTTGACCTAGGGTGCCCAAATATTTAAAATCCCCCGCTGGAAACAATACAGTTTTATGACAAAACAAATTTGCATATTTCATGTAATTATATTTGTGTCCCCAAATTTGGCGAACCCAACTGCGTAGTGTACCCCAAATTTGGGGACACTATGTAATTTTATTCTCAAGTCAGTGTTCTAGTGTTTGGCCACTTTCACTATACTTAAAACCGAATCTGCGGAGTAACGAATATAAGGCTTATAAATGTAAGTTTGTTGGTTTTTCAAATTTTAAATTTCAATTTATCCAATATTGATTAAAAGTGCTAAAAGGGCCGTACCGGTGGCGCAGTGGTCTAAGCGTTGGCTTCTGATCATTCGTCCGAAAGGGGTCCAGATTCGAATCCCTGGGAGGCATGGATGTTGTGTTTGTCTTACGGCACTGGCTCTCTCCCTTCCCTGGAACAAGTGGCCCTAAATTAGGGACGGGCGACTGCTTATAGCCCATTGAGTTGCTCACGGTGGTCGTTAAACCTCTAATAAAAAAAAAAAGAGCTGAAAGGTTTAATAAATTAATCAGGACATTTGTATATTTACATATTCTTATATTGTATATTTACGTAACTTTGAGGGACGGTGCATTATTGGCTGTTTCCGTTCTTTTCCTAATCCTCGGGAATTTGACGTTTGCCAAATGGCATGCTGAAAAATCCGAAATAAAATGTGGGTCCCAAAGAACACGTAGAATTTGTAATTATGGGTCCTTTGTTTGTTTTTGGGTAATTTACGCGCTACAGCGCGTCAGTGGCAGTACTGACAGAGGCGAAAAACAATGTTATGAAAATTAACAACTGCGTCTAACTCCGCAGATAGTATGGGGCGACTTACGGCCAACCGCTTCTGAGCAAAATAGGTCCCAATTGAAATCATTATACCGTTAAAAATACGTGCCGCACACCAATCGTGTTAGCATATTCGTAAACAGCATGCAGTCCAATTCGCGTACTGCGCAATACATCGTGCGGGCAACGCTCCGTTTGGGAGATGATGCAATATTTCTGAGTGTGCCGCCGCCTTTGACTCAATCTATCTCGGCAACCGTAAGTGCAACACGACTGTGTGTTGCCTTGTTTTAAAGCTCTCGACGAGATCTATTCAAATATATGAAGAACATTTCGCAAGTCGTTTGAACTGAACATTTTAAAAATTGTTTACTTGGGAACCGGTGAACACTTCTAACAATATCGCGCTTTATCTGGACAACCGTGAGTGCAAAACGACTGTGCATGTTATCATTTTAAAGCTCTCGACGAGATCTATTCAAATATATAAAGAGCATATCGAAAAATGTGTGATGTTTCTTTCACAATTCGTCTGAAAATCACAAGAATTCCTTCTTCAGTACTTTAAACATGTGATTTTTCTTCCACACATCGTATGGAATTAATCAAAATTCCTTCTTCAACGCTTCAAAGATTTGTCAAGTTTCTTCCACACAACGTCTCAATTAATCAATATTCCTTCTTAAACTCTTCAAAAAATGTTAGCTTCTTCTTCCACACATCGTCTGGAATTAATGAGAATTCCTACTTCAACGCTTCAAAAATATATCATGCTTCTTCCTTCTTCCACACACATATCTGGAATTAATGAGAATTCCTACTTCAACGTTTCAAAAATACATGATGCTTCTTCCACACACATGTCTGGAATTAGTCAGAATTCCTTCTTCCAATGAGCTCTCCTTCAAGCGTGGTGTGATGCCTGACCCGGAAACCTACGATTCCGTCCCAGCATTTTCTCAAGGGGTAGGGAGAAATTATGTGACGCATCTATATCTCAGAGGTGACGCATATGCCAAGATGGCAAAGTTGCAGCTATGAGCTTCGTCTGTGTAGTTTATTGGGAACAGAGTTGGAAACGGGTCAAAAATTTCGAATCCGGACCCGACCCGACCCGATTCGGACCCGTAACTGACCCGGACAAATCTGCTTTGAACTATAAATACGAAACTCGACTTATATATGTGTACATATAAACGTAATATATGTATTCATCCCAATAACTGTTTCATATTTAATAACTGAAATCCTTTTTTAAAAATAAACTTTGGTTACTTTCTAAATTTTAATGCCATTTTTAGTGACACTATTTTGCGTTATCCAGAAGTAATGGCTGACTATGACAGTGACCCTGGAGTATGTTACAAATGGGAATCATTATTTATGATTACACAAATCCATTTTTTTAATGTAATCGGATTTTTTGCTCTTTCCACGCTTTCATGGAGGGGCGCATACTTTCATATGGCCCGTTAGATTTTTGGTTCCATAATCTTTTATTACACCGTCGATATTCTTTGTAATTATACACTTTCCACATTTTGACAACAAGCAAAACCAAACAACACAGAATTATTCACTGGTTCCTTAATGAGACGAAACAATTTCCAGCATTCACTCTTCCCCTTGTGGTTTTCAACAAGCACGTATTTGTTGGCCTCGACGCCTTTCTCAACCTCCTTAATATTAAATCCATCCATATTAAGGAGTTTATTTCGACATAACATGTCATGGGAACGGGATGTTAGCACATCAATCGAAAACCTCTGAATGCTCAATGTAAAAGATGCAATGTGAAAAGTAACTCTTAGCCAGACAGTGAACTTCGCACGGAGAGAGTGAATCAGCTGAGAAGCAGGCGAAAGGCGTTTTCCTGTATCTTGCCCTGGACAATCGCACTATAAAAGAACGCAAAGGGAGGATCTTTTTACGATATGGAGTCGGTGTGTTGTCTGGCGTCGTTCTGTGGAAATCTTCGTTGCTTTAAGAAAGAGACGGCAATATTTTTGCATGGCAAATCATTATTCACTTAGTGGACACCAGTATTGATTACAGAATTCCACAACGCGAATTTTTCCTTGGAATATATTTTTCTCTTTTCAAAAATAAAACGGGAATAAAACCGGGAACACCTTGACCCGACCCGTTGGGCCCGCAAGAAATTGTCGACCCGTTGACCCGTGACCCGTTTCCATCTCTGATTGGGAAAACAACTGGCTCCGGAGCGAGGATGCGTGCTTCGAATTCCACCACCGGCGAAATTGTGCTTGTTTCGCTATATCTTTCGCACGTTGGAAGCGGGCTTTAGCTAACTGGCTATTTTATTTGGCAAGTCCATTGTCTGGTTGCTTCCAGAAGTAGAAACGAAAGTGCATAGCCATTTTAGGCGCACCTAACTGACCTTAGAGCCATTTCCCCAAATAAAAACACAAATAGCTGTCGTATTTTAATAGCTTCGAATCTTTTGAAATCACAGAGGGCGGCGCTTTATTTAGTACCACTTTGACGAGCTAAGAACTTGTACCTCATAAATTCTTCCAGTGTTGATGATTCTCCATTGAGATTGAGCCCATTCGCAGTGTCTAATTACAGGTCCATTGTTCGGCAACGCAGTCCCGGTCTCTTCATGTAGCAATTTGTGCGTCAACCACCGACTAATTCCGTGGAATATTGATTTGCCTAATTTATCGCACTGTCGTTTTTCCTGTGCGGACTGCAGCGAGGACGTTGCTCGATTATTTCCGTTGCTAATTATGGGGTGGCTACGACAGCGTGATACAACGTGGCGTTCTAGAAGTACGTGTTGCAGGTTTTAATGAAGTCTTGACACACGGAACACCGCATGTTTAATGTATAGAGGTCGGGATTTTCGGCTGGCAGTTCAGTCATTCGTGAAACTGCATCCCTCCCCCTACCCAACACCACCCGCCATCCCACCTTTGAACATCTCGTTGTATGATTTATTATAACTTAACGCCCCATTATGTTTATCCTGAAGAAGGAACAATCGTGCTTCGAAACTGATTGATGTACTTAGTACCGCGGATGGTTTCAAACAGACTCACTTTGCTAAACTTTTAAGCTGGGTGTTGCCGAGCTATAAACAAACCGAAGAATTATGCGCATTCAAAAATAGATCTGCCATCTGAGACAGCGTAATACATTGTTGAAAGGAATAGTATTAAACGTTTAAAATCCTCAGTGATTTTCCTACGATAAATTGCGCTGAAGAAGTTGCTGTTAAATGCGTAGGAGAAACTGTTATCACAGTGTGATAAACCTACCCCATTCACTGTAAAAAATAAGTGGTGTGAATTCACGGAAAACGTGCAGCAAAGTTTGCCGGTAGGTGCCCGTTTTTTTTCTGTAATTTCCGCTTTTAAAAATTCCCGTTTTTTTTTTAACTTCCGTATTTTCACAGATTTTCCGTACTTAGAAATTCCATTTATTTTAGAAAAATCCATTTCAGGTTTTTCCGTATTTAAACTGGAATTCCGCAAAATTTTCAGCCCTTACGCCAGATAATCCTTTCGATGCAGTCAGGATCGAACCCCCGTCGCTTGGGTTGGTTCAACAGGTAACGCACGGCTTTAACCACTGAGCCCCAGCCACTCGGAAATTCGAATCACGTACATCGTAAAACAAATTGCGCAACAACCAACAGTTTTTTTCGTCATTAATACGAATGATTTCGTCATTTTATTTTCTACTGGAGCTTTTTATTTTTCTGAATAGGTTTGTAATATTTTTTTTTTCTGTAGGACTTCTCACAAATTAAGCAATTTTTTATCGTGATTTTTCGAAGCAACAAAATGCTTTATCTCATAATGTACTTTGGAAATGTGAAATGGCTTCTGATCATTCGTCCGGACCCCTTCCTGATGAATGATCAGAAGCCATCGCTTAAACAACTGCGCCACCGAGATGGCACACTCGATGATCTCGGACGAGCAGACCTCCGAAGAATTCAAACGCTGTTTATACTATATGTAAACGCGAATGAACAAATACGCTTTTAATATTTATTTGAATACTTTTAGAACTTGCACGTTTCCTCTAAACCAGCGCTTCCCAAACTTTTTAACTTTTAGAATCACGACCCAGTTTTTGGACGGACAAACTTTCCTGGCCCACCTAGCTTTGAAGGGGGAGGGGGGGTCATCTCAAATTTAATCATTTTTACTGTTGCTTTATAAGTGTATTATAGAAATAAAAGCCCGTCAATGATGACGGGGGAAAATAAAATTTATGATACAGAAATTATTGACATTTATTTATTGAGTTTTTGAGTTCCACGTCAATAATGGCTACGTTGGGTAACAGCTTTCTGAAAATTTCCCGAGCAGTCGGTTATGGAATTTGATATGACGGGCTGTCTGTTAGTTATGTGTTTTGTAAAACCTTTAGTCCCTATTTCGTCAACACTTCCTTGTACACAACATTTTTCATATACACTGACTGTGGACCCTGTATCAATTTCCCCTGTTCTTTTCCGTGAGCTATTTTTATCTTGACGTCGTCAGATCGTCGTACTCTTGACGTTGCCACATACACATGGCTAAACACCGGTTCAGGTAGTGAACCAACATTCCTGATGTAAAGTTTTTCGTAGCCGCCTCGGTGGCGCAGTGGTCTAAGCGATGGCCTCTGATCATTCGTCCGAAAGGGGTCCGGGTTCGAATCCCGGTGAGGCATGGATGTTGTGTTTGTCTTACGGCACTGGCTCTCTCCCTTCCCTGGAACCTGTGACCCTAAATTAGGGACGGGCGACTGCTTATAGCCCATTGAGTTGCTCACGGTGGTCGGCAAACCTCCAACCAAAAAGAAAAAAAGTTTTCGTATCTCTAGAGTTGACCGTGTGACGTAACGTATCTCTGACGTCATGTGAGAATGATTTAGATTAGATGACGTCACACCAGCAGCTGTGCTCTTTGTTGCTATGACAACAAAACAAAGTGGTATACGCGTCGATTGTGCGCGTGTAGCTGATGACGTCACCTACACGAAAACACGAAAAGCTAAGCTTGACGTCACAAACATTTGTTTCTCGGTTGTTGCTATGACGACTTAAAAAGTGGCACGGAAGAGGAGGAGGGCTCTGGCAGATTATTATTAGAGTGGATTTTTGAAAAACTGATCTATTTCTCATAATGAGGCATGTGCGAAGGAGTCGCCTCAGTGGCGCAGTGGTCTTAAGTGCTGACTTCTGACCATTCGTCCGAGATGGGTCCGGGTTCGAATCACTGTGAGGCATTGATGTTGTGTTTGTCTTACGGCACTGGCTCTCTCCTTTCCCTGGAACCTGTGGCACTAAATTAGGGACAGGCGACTGCTTATTATCCATCGAGTTGCTCACGGCGGTCGCTAAACCTCCAAACAAAATTTAAAAAATGTGCGAACGGGTGTGTTTGCTTTCTTTCGGTTTCCGTTGACGACGTCATCAGCATCCACATCAATGCGACTCATTTTCACGCGAAAGAAGTTCGAGAATTGCAGACTGTTTCGAAATTTGATATTGACTCCTTCCATCGCTGGAAATTCAATTACACAAAAGTGGATGCAAAAGGGAACAGCACCTTCAAAGCTCTAGTAGAAAGAGTTGGATATGTTTGTTTAGCAGACAGCCAGAACTCCAGCAATTTTGAATCTACTGAACTGCGTCCAGTAGGTTCTCGAGTTAGATGGTCGTTAGGTGGCAGCACTGAGCTGTGGCTGGTTGCTTATCCAGATTTATGTTTCTGTCGTTAGGTGGTAGCACTGAGCTGTGGCTGGTTGCTTATCCAGATTTATGCTTCTGTCGTTAGGTGGCAGCAATGAGCTGTGGCTGGTTGCTTATCCAGATTTATGCTTCTGTCGTTAGGTGGCGGCACTGAGCTGTGGCTGGTTGCTTATCCAGATTTATGCTTCTGTCGTTAGGTGGCAGCAATGAGCTGTGGCTGGTTGCTTATCCAGATTTATGTTTCTGTCGTTAGGTGGTAGCACTGAGCTGTGGCTGGTTGCTTATCCAGATTTATGCTTCTGTCGTTAGGTGGCGGCACTGAGCTGTAGCTGGTTGCTTATCCAGATTTATGCTTCTGTCGTTAGGTGGCAGCATTGAGCTGTGGCTGGTTGCTTATCCAGATTTATGCTTCTGTCGTTAGATGGCAGCACTATTGCGCTGGGGCGGATTGCCTATCGTGCCGTATATTAAGCCTCTCATTTTTTTGCCATTTTCATCTTCCGTTTTTTCGCATTCCAATTTTTTTCATGATTTTCAAATTATAAAATTTTCGCATTTCAAGAACTTTTTCGTGGCCCAAGAAAAATCGACTCGTGACCCATAGTTTGGGGAACGCTGCTCTGGATAGCTTTCAACAAGATGACGTGTGAAAAAATTGCCATAAATGATTTTCTATTTGCTTTCAAGAAACTTTCAGTAAATCCAAACGGCATTTTCTTCATATTTTCGCTTCTGCGGGTACAATGTCATACATTTTGCTACATCTAGCAATAACAGTGCCGTTCAGTCGGTGTTACATTTTACAGTAAGCACTGGGTTGCAGCATTTGCTGTATTCTGTGCAAATACCCCAGCTTTGTAGATGCTCAGCTCAAAATCGCATGGGTTGATCTCTTGACGTGGAGGTCTTTCTGTAAAAATATTCTTTAACAAATGGGAGATACCAGCTCGGCGTTTTGAGAAACATCGCGTTTTTAAAGTCTTGAGATGATGTCGTGGGAGTAGGTGGAATAAGTTACAAATTTATTCGCTTCAGAGAAAGAAGAGGATATTTGGCCGATTCTGTCGAAGATCCTTAAAGCCCTTTCTTAAGGGGGATCAGACGAAACAGAGACTTCTCTGGAAGACACTTTATGTCGTGATCAGGTCAATAACGGATTTTGGTTTCATGTTCCCGTTTAAAAGTCGGAAATGTTTCCCTATTTTTCTAGCAGAACTGTGAAAGAAATTTTTCGTTCCTGCAAGACAAAAACTTTACGCTGTCTGTAAAGTGCCGTGGGCCTTGGTGGATGAGGTTAATTATTATTATTATTATATTTAATTTTCTCATCTAGAGCAATGGCATCTGTAGCATTATCCATTTGTCAGTACAGACATAAAGTCAAGTAAACAGTCACTCATGGTTTAAAAATCGTCGTACGATGTAGCACGTATCGAGAATTACCGCTTCTTTGATTTTGGGCCTTAGGTGTTGTAGACCTAGTGCATCAAGCTGAGTCATAAGAGTCTGAGAAATTATACCAGTTGCAGAGACAATCAGTTGACGTATGTGAGTTGTTTTCAGCATCCACATCTGTTCAATCTGTGCAGCCAGTTCCCTGCTTCCTTCTTCTGCCTTTTGTTATATACCACTGTGTCTGGACGATTGACAGAGATGGTTACGTATGTTTCAATCTCATGGTTCCAATATAATTTATATTGTTCTTACAAGCAGTCGAAACAGTGGCAGCGGTGGCGACAAGGTGGTGAGGTCGCATTTTTCCGGTAATGCCATTAAACTGAGAAGAGTCGCCGGAAATGCTCAGCTGAGTTTGAGGCTGTTCATGGTTACGAATAGCACCAACCTCCATTGTTATCCTCTTTGGTGTATATGGAGATTTAGTTTTCTTTTGCATCGTCGTCCCGCGAGTTATCAAGGATGTATTTTGTCGTTCATAGCAGAGCCTTGCGTAATATGAAAAAGCTTCCATCCGTCAGGTGCCGCCACTTCCTGATAGGCACACCTTCATGACTTCTAACCCGTAGCCACATCCTCTGATGCTGTCTCTGGATACGGTTACTCACACCTTAGACAAGGAATTTTTTTTTTTTCGAGGTTTACTCCTAGATCCGTCTTGTTTTGCTATATTGAAGAGGGCTACCTCGGGAAGGGTGTGACTCTTCACCACGCACGGACGGTCATGGACAAAGAAAGGCTAAATGTTCATAGAACATATATTGCGCTTCACTTGTCCCTGGGGATGGTGAGGACAAGTGTCCAAGGAGGCTATTCATCCATGGTGAAAGGTACTACCTCTCCCAAACCCCTTAGCCTCTTATTATTATTAATATTATTGTTTATTTGGGGGTTTTGCGACCACCGTGAGCAACACAATAGACGATCGCTAATTTAAGGCCGCTAGTTCCAGGGAAAGGAGAGAACCAGTGCAGTAAGATAAACACACCATCTATTCCTCACTCGCAGCCCCTGTGGCACAGTGGTTTAAACGCTGGCTTCTGTTCATTCGTCCGAGATGGGTCTGGGTTGAAATCCTGGTTGAGGCGTGCATGGTGTGTTTGTCTTACGGCACTGACTCTCTCCTCTTTGGAACCAATGACCCTAAATTAGGGAAGGTCGACTGCTTATAGCCCATCGAATTGCTCACGGTTGTCGTTAAACACACACACACAAAAATGCCTCACCCGGAATTTGAAGTCAGCCCGATCTCGTAAGAATGACCAGAAGCTAATGCTTAGACCATTGCGCCATGGAGGCGACTCATTATTACATTGCCCGTCTTTTGAAATAAGGTCCGTAGAGGTCGGAATATCCGTCCGTCTATGAGCACAATATATTTTTTGTTTCTTTGTTTATTCACCACCACGAGCAACTCATTAGGCATAAGCTGTTACCTCTCCCTAATTTAGGGTCATTGGCTCCAGGGAGAGAACAGAACCAGCGTCATCATACCAGCAGACCACTGTTTTTGGTACATGTGCTATAGTTATTCCTCAGGTGTGAAAAACAAGAAAAAAATGTTCAGTATTCACAGAAACAATATCATAGGTGAAAACTCATGTGTGCCATAACAAATATGACATCTCAAAGTTTCTTCTTATAAATTTTTATTATTTGGTTGTTTCAAAATGCATCCACCCATCTCCCAAAGTTAAATTTTAGTCTAAATTCAAAATTTTTCTTCAAGTTTACTTTTGGCTGTCTATTATAATCACCTTACTTAACGTGGCTGAGATTTCCGCCACAACACCACTCATGACTCATATAAGGACTCGGACCCTGGCTCATCTCAGGAGAATTAACAGAAAGCAGAGCCTCATATTTCTTTACCTAGGAGTCTAAATTGGAAAATGTTTTTTGTTCGGAAACTTGACGTTCCGAAGTTCATACATGTGTTGTTGTTTCGCGGTTTAACGACCACCGTGAGCAACTCTTAAGGGCTACGAGCAGTCGCCCGTCCCTAATTTAGGACCAGGTGTTTCAGGGAAGGGAAACAGTCAGTGTTCTAACACTGACTCTCATCCGGGACTTGAAACGGGACAAACGATCAAAATCCAGCGCTTAGACCAACGCGCCGTCGAGGCGGCCCATATTTTGTCATCTTTTTCCTACTTGCCACAAGGAGCGTAACTGCAGGTGTTATTGAATCCAAAATATATTTTATTTCATTTCATCTTCTGAAAATACTACTGGAAAAATTTATTTTTCCTTCAAATACCTTTTACTACGAGGAGCATTTTGCTCTAATTTTCTCTTCCACACAGCGCACAGTTATTTGTATTTTTCTCGATATCTAAGCTTCTAAAAGTCTGATATGAAAAGTTCTTGTGGGGTCAAGCACCGTTCACGGTGAATGCTTTTCACGTGCTTGCTGCTTTTTCATAAAGCATCGTTTTACAGTTGGGGTAAAGTGGGTAGTAAGTGCGTATTTTTATGTGTAACTGCATCTTTGCTTCTTCAAAACCCTGACCAAAAAAGAATTCTCCGGTATCATTGTTAAGGAAAACGCTTTTATTGCGTATTTCTTGCTAAAAGTAATTCGCAGATTCCCCGATAGGCGGCAGGGCCTAGCAATGGCTCGCAAACAAGGTAGGCGAATTGTATAAATGCCACCTTACACAAGCGTAAATGCCTCCCCCAAATTAAAAAAAATAATAAAAACTTCAGGCAGACGCCTCGCCGTTTTAGGCCACCGCTGAGCCCTCCTAGGCGGCATAAATGTATATTTTTCTTTTTCGCGATATCCCTTCTTCTAAAATACCGATTAAAAAAATTATGTCGAATACAATTCACAGCGTGGGACATAATGTACAGTCCTGCCGCTGGGCGGCGTAAGTATTTTTGTGTTTGCAATTCTGTCTCTTCTAGAAATCCTTTTGAAAAATTGTCATAACATTTGCTGCGTTTGAAAGTTAAATATTTGAAGTTGTTTATGATACAAACTAATATACTTCTATATATGCCCCTTAGTTGTGCGGAGGATGCCCAACCTGTACTCAATTTCTCGACATCTCCGTTGTAATAAATCCATATCAGCAGCAGCAATGGCATTCACGATCCATTCCTTCAGGTTCTTTAATTCACTCACCCTTGTTCTATATACTCTGCCTTTGAAAAATCCCCCAACAAAAATTCAGTGGGGAGATATCAGGTGAACGGGCTGGCCATGGAATTTCGGCCAAACCATCGCCCTGGCAACACAGTATCCATGTATTAGCGAACACTTGTTCCCAGTGGGGAGGAGCTCCGTCTTGTAGAAAGATGACATCTGGATGAAAGCCTTTCACTTCCGGCACAACAAAATTTTGTAGCATGTCAAAAGACATTTGGGTTCATAGATTTTCCCACGAAGGAAGAAGGACAAATTATGCGATTGTACATAAACCCACGCCACACATTACTTTAAGGGCTATCACGACTATGAGTTTGTAAGACATGTGGGCTTTAAGAAGCCCATATTCGCGCGTTATATCCATTAGCTGCTCCTTATACGTGAAATATCGACTCATCACTAAATAACAAGTTCAAGAAAGCGTTCGTCATTTTCTCGGCGATCCACTAAGTTACAGGTAAATTCGAGGCGGCGTGGTTTATGGTTCTCTTCCAGATGTTGAACAATCTGAATTTTACATGCGAAACGGCGTATTTGCAAAAGAAAAAAAAATCGAATTGTGAGAAACTCTGTTTCGGCATAAGAATTTCTGTGAATAAAGAGACGTAAACATTTGCAAAAAGGTTCTAACTACAAGAAACTCCGTTTTGGCATAAGAATTTTTGTGAATTCTTTAAAGAGACGTAAAAATTCGCAAAAAAAAAAAAAAAAATTTGAACTGTGTTTGACGAACGCGATATTGGCATAAGAGTTTCTGTGAATGAGCAGACGTAAAAATTTGCAAAAAAAAAAAAAAAAAAAATCGAACTGTGAGAAACGCCGGCATAAGAATTTTTGTGAACAAAGAGACGTAAAGATTTGCAAAAAAAAAAATCGAACTATGAGAAACTCCGTTTCGGTATAAGAATTTCTGTGAACAAAGAGACGTAAAAATTTGCAAAACAATTCGAACTATGAGAAACTCCGTTTCAGCATAAGAATTTCTCTGAATGAAGAGAAAAAGAAATGGCAAAAAAAAATTCTAACTGTGAGAAACGCCGTTTTGGCATAAAAACTTCTACGCATAAAGAGACGTAAAAATTCGAACTGTGTGCGACAAACGCCGTTTCTGCATAAGAATTTCGAAGAGTAAATAAGTGTGAAATTAAAAACAAAAAATCAAACCCTAACAAACATAGTTTCGTAATAAGAATTCCATTGCATAAATTACTGCAAAAATTGTAAAAAAACTCGAACTGTGAGAAACGCCGTTTCTGCATATGAAGCTTAATGAATGAGTGAGTGTAAAAATTTGAAAAAGTTACAAACGTCGTTTCGATGAACAAACTTAATAATAATGTCGAGCTTTTTATACCCAGAAGTTAATTACCGCTCGCCTCTGCTGTCCAAGTATTATCATGCCCATGGTATCTAAATTAAATGGATGTCACTTGAAACAGAATTTTCTCTCGGACCGAATTACAGTTGACAGCATATACTATTTTACATTGTTTGCAGTCAGTGCTGGAATATTCCTCACTGTAATATGTTATTCATGAATAATACTCTAGGAGGAAAAGTCGTTATATCATTTTACCACTATTTAAGTGCTGACAGTGGGTAAAACCTTCGTTGTGGATTAACAGTGCTTTACACGACACGAGACGGAAGTCGTAAAAACAGTTTAACGACGCCGTAAAATGTTTACGGCCTTTCACTGGCTAATAGCCTTCGTAATTTTACGTGCATCGAAATCAGCTCATGTTTGTTGTGAACGTAGCTTTTATCGAATACGCGCTTTGCCACTGTTTAGAGGGCACAGAGTATTTGGAACCCGTGTTTGCTGTTTCCATAGCTGAAATGCGCATGGGAAGCTAATCATTCAGAAGGAGCTTTAAATGGTAATCCACTTCTGATCGACGCAAGAATGTTTGGTGCTTTTATTTTATGCCGATTGGCGTGCAAACAAAAGATCATTGCCGCCGAAAAAAAGGATATAAAAGGGCATTTACATATTCACAGCCCTAAAGCGAACGTTCTGGGTTTACGTAGTTTGGTCGAAAGAAAACTCACCGCTCCTGCCCAAACTAATCGCAATGCCATGAAAAGAAAAAATTTGGCAAATTTCCACATATGCGTTTGTTTATGGCCTGATACAATAAAAAGATATGTGTACAATTAAGTTTCCGTTAAAATGAAACTGCTGTATCCCACTATCGAATCCTTACACCGTTTTAAATTCTTTATAGCATGGAACAAAAATGAACCTAGGAAAGGTGCTGGTCACATTATCATCAGTAGTCTTGAAACCCCGAAAAACAAAACCAAAAAAAACCCCCAAAAAATAAGGTAGGCTCAGTTCTGATTCAGCCGTCAGTTTGGAACGTAGTACTACAACTTGCTAATCGGATAGTTGAAATGAGCTAGTCGAGTATGGTTTCAAAGCGTTTATTTAATTCGATATAGCCAACACAGCTCTATGATACGAAAAGTAGCTTACATAATTTTTACAAATAATGCTGGATACATTGCGAACACAAAGCAGATCGATACACGAATTACCCAACATGGGGCTTTGTCTTCTTGGGCTTCTTACATTCCTCATGACTTGCTCTTGCCTCTCGCTTTGATTTTCTCCACTTTCGCTTGCGTTCATTCTGCGAATTCCGCGGCATTGTCGAAAATGTTAACCCGTTCACACGAAAACAATTTTTAAAAATTTTAGTTTAAACCACTGCGGTATGTTCTTTATATATTTGAATAGATCTCGTTGAGAGCTTTAAAACAATACCACGCACAGTCGTTTTGCACTTACGGTTATCCAGATAAACCGCGATATTGTCAAAAGTGTTCACGGTTCAAAAGAAAATAATTTTTAAAATGTTCAGTTCAAACCACTGCGAAATGTTTTTCGTATATTTCAATAGATCTCGTCGAGAGCTTTAAAACGATACTACGCACACTCGTGTTGCGCTCACGGTTGCCGTGATAGACTGAGTCAAACGCAACGGCACCCCCAGAAATATTGCACCATCTCCCCCGTGCACAGGGAGCTAGGGGAGCGTCGCCCGTACGATGTATTGCGCAGCACGCGAATTGGACTCCATGCTGTTTACGAATATGCTAACACGATTAGTGGGCAGCACGTATTGTTAACGCTATAATGATTTCAATTGGGACCTATTTTTGTCACAGGCGGCCGGCCGTATGTCTCCCCATACTATAAGCGGAGTTAGACGTAGTCCCACGTCGAAAAAAATAAAAATAAAATAAACGTCCTTTTGCCCGGGTGTAACTTAAAATACATTATTCCTCATTTGGGTCAGCCTTGTTATGGTTTTCCTAAAATCGGCAGCAGCCCCCCGCCCGCTTCCCCCTTATATATCTGTCATATCTTGGCAATAAGAAGAAAAAGGAAAAACTATAAGCTTTTTCTAGTGCATTTAAATGTCACTAGGATTTTCGCAGGTATTGTAGATTCATTAAAGAAGGTACGTTCTTTATACTCAGATGGCTGTTTGAATAGTATACTTTTAAAAAACTAGTATTAAGTGTAAATGGTTCGAATAACATATGATATAGTTACATGATGAAATTTAAATTTCTGGTTTCACGAGCTTCCAAGAATAAGTGTCGCTTTGCCTGACAAACTGTTTTGCATTTAAACTGTTAAAGATCGTCTTCGAATCCGTTAGCGTAGAATACGAGCTATGGCCGACACTGTTTAATTGCTTGTTGTTTTGTTATTACCTACCTCTTATGTCATCGGTTTTCAGTGTGACGTGTTGGTCATAAATATAAAAAATTTTAATATGGTAAAAAAATGTAACACATATTAGGCAACAAAACAGCTAGCATAGTAGTACGCTAATGCAATCAAAAACAATAAAGCCAAATATAATATGGACGCTGCCGGCACATTGCACGATTGCATATCGGCTTGTACGCATGCGTATTGATAAGCCAATTACGGAGCTAACAGACTGTATCGGAGGAAAGTCTTTATTAGTCGTCAGAACAATGTTGATAACTGATTATTTAAGAATAGGTAATAAATTTAGTACTAAAAAGAAACCAACGAAAAATAAAATGACATACATTCCGTGGTAAGGGAAGCACTCTTTTTCTTTTCTTTTCTTAATGAAAGGCCAACAACACTTCATGCTATTGTGAATTCCATTATCGGAACAAAAAAGATTGTATGCGAAGGGGCAGGGAGGTTCTACAATGCATGATCAAAAAGAAAAATGTAAAATATAGTACTTACTTAAATTTTATGTGAGTATTACTTCATGCTAATATTTCTTACACATAGGTTTCAGTTATTGAATTATATATATTTTTTTTTTGTTAAAAAGGAAAGGTGTTTTAAAATAATTGCCCACGATTTGAAAGTTAATGTTATCGATAAGAGAAACACCTTTCCAATTAAAAGCAGTTTACCTATTAAATTCAGTATGTCGATTATTGCCATTCATGCTTAGTTGAGAAAGCGTTGTATATATATGTAACACGTGACGTAGCATTCACACATGTGCAAACTATCGTGTGTCGTAGTGTGGACGTCGCTATGAAAACGTACACCGAGATGTGTTTCATTAAACAGGGTATCATCCTTTTTGTATTTACTATAAAATCGTTGATGTTATTAAATGAATTGTGTTTTCCTGCTTTTGACTTGAAAGCATATATCTATATATATGAAGTATGATTCTATATGTTGATGATTCTATATGTATGAAAGTGTTTTTTGGTAAGAACGTATGAAGTTTATTTGTATATACACTGATATATGATTCAGGTGTGTTCCAAGTGGAGTCTGTTTTTTTAATTACGAAATGAGGCACTGTTGTTTCGTTTTACATACGGCATTAAACCTATATCATAGGCTACGTGTGTTCCTAACGCTCTGACGTCAACGCTTGACGTTATTCAGTACTTGCACTGCCATCTGCTTTTATCCGGTAGCCGAAATTGTAACTAAGTTCATCGCTATCTAACGATACGTAAAATCAAGGAGAAATGCCAGAAAATAAAATAAAGTTAGTAAGAAAAACGACTTCATTTGTGGCAACGCGCACGTGCTCGAACAACTGTCTGCGACGTCTGTTTTGTTACGTAGGTGTTATGTCGTATTTTATTTCATTTTCTTCGCATTGCAGAGTAATTTCATAAAAAGGAATCAGCATTATTTTATTTTATAAAAAGAAAAATCTATACAGGGGGATTGCAAACTGCTTCAACAAAACAAGAGGGGTGATAGTACACACCAAGACGAATAATATTTACAATGGAACCTAGGGCCGCATTCCACTCCTAGTGCCAGAAAAAAGCACGTTCGAAAAACGTTCAGCAGGCACATGGAGTTCCAACCAGTGCATGAGAAGTACAAGATGCAAATCAGGTGCGCTGAACACGTGCGTAGACGATGAGGAACAAATATTTAAAAACGCAGCTGAACAGTTTAGCGATATTACCGTGCGAACATCACATGATAATTGACGTATTCGTGAAGGGCATGGGGGACTACACTTACGAGGAAGTGGCGGATATGCATCTGATGTACGGCCAAGCATGTGGTAATGGACGTGAAGCACAAAAACTGCCGTGAGAGATTTCCGAATCGTCGTATTCCTTCTTTTTTTTTGTTCTTTTTTGTTGTTGTTGTTGGAGGTTTAACGACCACCGTAAGCAACTCAATGTGCTATAAGCAGTCGCCCGTCCCTAATTTAGGGCCACTGGTTCCAGGGAAGGGAGAGAGCCAGTGCCGTAAGAAAAACAACATCCATGCCTCACCGGGATTCGAACCCGGATACCTTTCGGACGAATGATCAGAGGCCACCGCTTAGACCACTGCGCCACTGGGGCGTCGTCGTATTCCTTTCCATTCGACCTTCGCCAGCGTTGATCGAAAACTGCGTGAAACGGGCTCGTCGGCTATCTCAAGGAGGGATACTGGACGTCCGGGACGTCTGGTATCCCTCCTTGAACAATGGTGTACGAGACAGCTGAACATTTATGTAAAACATTGAACATTGGTGTACGAGTGTACATTTGTGTACGAGACACCTGTGGACTCCCTGGAAGATCTCGTTCCGCGAATCGCTGTTGCTGCGGACAAGATCAACACCACACCAAGAGTCTACCAGAGGGTGCGACAGTCCTTCATTCGCCAGTGTGGGCTGTGCAACGACGTCCTTGGACGTCAGTTTGAGCTGCTCCTTTTAGTCTTTCTCTGATGCGATTGGAATTGTGCAACTCATAAATTAGGTATGTCTCTTTGTTTTCACTGTTGAAGACTCAACGTGGATATATAACTCTAGTCTTTTCTGGCACTAGGAGTGGAATGCGGCCCTAGGTTCCATTGCAAATATTGTTCGTCTTGATGTGTACTATCACTCCTTCTTGTTTTGTTGTAGGACTTAACAGTCATCTTGTATAATAGATGACGCTGCAAGTACTGAATGACGTCTGTTCCTAACGACGTCATACAGTACTTGCAGCGCCATCTGCTTTTATCCGGTGGCTGAAATCGGAACGAAACGCACCGCTATCGCACGATACGCAAAATCAAATACCGGAAAATAAAACAAAGTAAATTATCAATCGCATTACTTTAACAGGCGCGCTGTATAGGTCATCGCTAGGCTTCACGGCGCGAATTTCCGCAACTTTTTTTCGCGATTTTTAGGGATTTTTCTGTATTTTCGCGAATACTAAATATATCCGGGAATCTCAGATTTTTTTCCTATTTTTTCCCGAATTTCTATTATAATTTAAAGATTATTTTCACATTTAAATAATTTTATTACTGCCTTTATTAGAATTACGCGAAAAATGTACCGCAAAATATTTCTACTCCAAAGCCCAAACCAGAACTTTAAACTTTGAATTACCCCTGAAGATTTTGTTCGTTACGAAGAGACTCTTTATCGAACAAGTTTGATGGGTAATTCCAGGTTGCTTGCACTCTGTTGAATAATGCATGTGTGGTATTTCGTGATTTCAACCTCCGGCAACTGTTGAATGACCTTGGCGAGTTGCCGCACTAGTAAACCGGATGTCTTCATTTGTATTAGTAGTTTTAGCTAGGAAAAGCAGCTCACAGGAAAGAGTATTTGAGTTTCGCAGACTTTTAGCTTACAAATTTTTCGTGCTTTCGTGTGAGTATTTAGTTTAACAAATTTCTAGACTTGTTAATTTTAAGAATAAGCCACGTGAGCAAAATGAGTGCATCTAGAAATCGTAAGCAGTACAGCAAGAGAACGTTTCACGTGAACAAAATTCTATCGTTCTGTTCGTGTTGCAACATACTAGTGGATTTTTCAAGACAGGACAGTTATGAAAAGCATTTAGCTAGCAAGCTACATAAAAAAGATGTGTCCAAACAGACAACCAAAGATAATGCAAAAATATGTTGTTGAATTAATCGGGAAAATAACTAAACAAGAACAGCCTCGCTCAACTGAACTTTCGAAATTAACTGGCGCCTTTGTGCAGCTAACATCCCACTTGCCAAACTGGATAACCCTACATTAAAAAATTACTCGGGAAATTTGCTGAAAGATATTGGTGTCATTCCAAATGTAAATTGGATGCGGAAATGTTATTTGTCGAAAATATGTGATATTCACAAGCAACAAGTGAATTTTTTTTTAAATCAGTATCCGGTGTAAGCATCGTAGCAGAGAAACGACTGATTCAGAAGATAGGCACATTTTCAATATTCTTACTGTCCCATCATCTGAAACGAATGTTAAAAGCTGTAATGCTGAAACCTCTTTGAATGCATTCTTCCTCTAGTGCATCACTTTGGAATCCGTAAATATTAAAACAGTCAGCCAGGCAATACTTCAGCGCGTCAGTATGTATGAAATACCTTTTAAGAATATAACCGCTTTTGTGACAAACGATTTGCCTTTCGACCGCCCCGCGAATTTTGCCATTTTATCCCGCGATAAAATTTCTACCCTATTCATCGCCCTTCGTCTTACAGATACTGAGATTTGCAGATTTCAAATGATTTTTATAACCTTCTTAATTTTTCTGCTTTCTTAAAAAAGAAAATTAAATGTCCTATAATGTACAAGTTTGTCCGCGCCGGCCATCAATTCGGGTCCCCTCGCTCCGGAGTAAGTCGCTCTCCCAACTGAGCTACGCTGAACTTATCTCATGTGCGTTCTGCGGTGCAGGCACTCCACAGTCCTCATTTTGTGCATCCCTACTTATACAGGGTGATTCAGAACTCATGGGACACACTTTAAGGGGTGGTAGAGCACACTGCAACAAACATTTTTTGTATAGGAATGGGCGCAAGTGACGCGTTCAGGCACAAACACAAGAAATAGGCATGAAAGGAAAGATAAATTGTTTACATACAGCATCATTGACAAGTGCTTCCTTACAGCAATGTTTACAATGATTGCTCAAAATTGCGTCCACCAACAGTAATGCATGCGTGGCAGCGTCGAAGCAGTGATTGGCGTACAGTTTCAAAGATGCCAGGTATTTCTCGCACGCGTGCAGCCGCAACGGATATTCGAGCGACGAGGTCCTCAACAGAGTCAACTGGAGTCTCGTAAACGAGGGCCTTCAGATGTCCCCATAAGAAGTAATCGAGTCTCGATAAATCGGGCGATCGGGGTGGCCAACGGACTGGTCCACCACGGCCAATACATCGCGCCCCAAAAGTGGCATCCAGGTAATATCGTACACTAATGCTGAAATGCGCTGGCGCCCCATCATGCTGAAACCACAGTCCTTGTCGGACGGCCAGTGGTACATCTTGAAACAATTCTGGTAAAACCTCTTCCAGAAAAATGCGATAACATCTGCCATCGGATCGCGTTGGAAGTTGATATGGGCCAGGCAGATGCATAATGTGCAATCCACCTACTGCCCTCTACCGGCAACAGTACACACCAGTCACTCCGCCGACGCTGCCACGCATGCATTTCTGTTAGTGGATGCAATTTTGAGCAATTATTGTAAACATTGCTGTAAAGAAGCACTTATCAACGATGCTGTAAGTACACAATTTATATTTCCTTTCATATCGATTTCTTATGTTTGTGCCTCAGCGCGTCACTTTCGCCCATACATTCCTATACAAAAAATGTTTGTTGCAGTGTGCTCGACCACCCCTTAAAGTGTGTCACATGAGTTCTGAATCACCCTGTATATATTCAAAAATTTCGCTGCGCACCAGTTCTTAAATTTTAAAAAATTAAAAAAGAACAATATCAAGGTTGTTTCTTCTAGCCTAAATATTGAAGCGTAACTTTAAATACAGTACTGGAAATTTTAGAATAAGTAAATTTCATATGTGGACGAGTATGAAAGTTTAATGTACGCATCTTGAAGATGCGTACATTAATATTATTAATAACATCTATGAAAATGCAAGTGCAAAGATTCGGCTGTTTGAAAATACAACACACATAAAAATTGGAAAAGGAGTGAGACAAGGTGACACCATATCTCCGAAGCTCTTTAATGCCATATTGGAAAATGTCTTTCAATCACTGAACTGGGAAAACAAAGGGATAAAGATTAATGGAGATTATCTAACCCACCTTCGTTTTGCTGATGACGTAGTCATTTTTACAACTTCCCCATCAGAGCTGCAGAGTATGATCCAAGAACTTGCTGGAAAGAGTAAAGAAGTGGGATTAAAAATGAACTTTCAGGAGACAAAAGTGATGTTCAATGCTTTTACAAGAAATGAAGATTTGTCGATTGATGGAGAAAAGCTGGAGATAACAGACACGTACGTTTATCTTGGACAGCAGATATCAAGTGAGGGTCACATTGATGAAGAAATTAATCGGCGTTCAAAACTTGCCTGGAGAGCTTTTGGAAGAAACAGCATAATTTTCAAGAGCAATATGCCATTATGTCTTAAAAGAAAAGTGTTTGATCAATGCATCCTTCCAGTGCTTACGTATGGTGCAGAGACGTGGACCTTAACTAAAAGAGACATACAAAGGCTGCAGACAACTCAAAGCAGCATGGAGAGGTGCATGCTTGGTGTAACCAGGAAACATAACAAGAGGAACTCGTGGATCCGAAAAATGACAAGAGTGGAAGACATCATGATCAGAGTTAAATCCCTGAAATGGCAATGGGCTGGACATACTGCCAGAAGGACAGACCGTCGATGGACAGCCGAAATTTTAGATTGGGTTCCAAGGGACTGGAAAAGACCCAGAAGAAGACCATATGGGAGATGGGTGGATGAAATTCGAAAGTATGCGGGAGTAACATGGAGGAGACTGGCACAAGACAGACCGTTGTGGAGGAAACTTGGGGAGACCTTCGTCCAGCAGTGGATTGATAATGGTTGACAATGATGATGATGAAAGTTTAAAAAAGTTAGTAATCTGCCAGTAACTCCATCTTGCGTAAAAAAATCAATAACTAAAACATGTGTCAGGAAAATATTGTTTATACAAATTTATTTTGAAGGAACTTTTATTATTTGCTTCGCAAAAATATTAGGTACCCAGATTTGTTGAATTATCTTTTTTCATCATTTTATGAGGAAGTATTTATAAGAATCACAATACAACCTCAAACCCCTCTCCTTCGAAAAATGATTTTTACGCTTTTCACTCTCTCCGAATTTTCAATCCATTTTATGGTCTTTTCTTAAGCTTAAAGCAAATACTTCTTTGGGATAATCTTTTTTCTTCATTTTAGTTTTCGTGCAGACTTGGAAACGGGTCAAATTTTGGACCCGGACGCGACCCGGACCAGGATCCGTAACTGATCAGACAAATCTGCTTTGAACTATAAATTCAAAACTCAGTTTTTAATTATACATAATCATAAGCACACCGGACAAAAAATTGGTCACCCCTGGGATAACTTACCTAATAACGGGTGATGGCGCCCTCTTGCCTTGATAACAGCATGAATCCGGTGTGGTAGAGACTGCACGAGGTTGTGGATGTATTGAACATCGATTTGCAGCCACTCCTGCGCCAATTGGTTTCCAAGTTCCGCCAGAGTACGTGGGTGTCTGTTCCGGCGTTTCACCTTCTGTTCTAAATAATCCCACATATTTTCAATAGGATTTCAATCTGGGGACTAGGCGGGCCAATCGAGGTGAGACTGTGTTGCTGATTGTTCGTCGTGCCAATCAGACACAGTTTTTACCCTGTGCACACAGCAATTGTCGTCTTGGAAGACAGGAGTGGCAATGTGATGCTCCTCCTGGAGATGCATGGCAAAGGGCAACATTTCGTCATTCAAAATGCGGAGATACGCATGCTGGTTGAAATTCATCGTCACTGCAACGAGAGGGCCCATTTCGTGGTACAAAAAACATTCCCAAAACATAACAGAACCTCCTCCAGCTTGAACAACACCTTCGACACAATCAAGATTAAAGGCTTCGTTGGACCTGCGATGTACTCGTCGCCTCCCATCATTGGAGTACAAACAAAAACGACACTCATCAGATCAAATTACTCGTTTCCAATCCTCCACAGTAAAGGTTTTGTGCCCCTGAGCCCATTGATAACGAGCGACTTTGTGACTTGCTGTTAAAATAGGCTTCTTCCGTGGTGCTCTGCTCCAGATGTCCATCGCATGCAGTTCTCGTTGCAATGTCCTTTCGGAAATTAGTTGGAGTGGACTTTCATCGACTGTTTGTAGCAATTGTTTCCTGGTTTGAAACCGATTTGCAGTTACTAGGCGTGAAACATGGCGACGGTCCCTGTTGGTGAGAATCGTATTCAGGCCACAGTTGCGTCGCCGATTTTCAGTTGACTGCGAACTACACCACTGTTTTTGACGCTTCGATACACCAACAAATTGGGCGACTTCATTCATTTTGTATCCGTGGGCATGGCCAAACACGAAGACTCTTTTTGTCACTTAGATTACGACCCATATTGCAGACTAAATTCAACGCAGACGTTGCTCTTCACCACTGCACAGGACAGAAATGATCCCGTACACAGTATGTGTCATTTTCTTGTAGGACTTCCGTCCACGGTGAGTAGAGTTTAGGTCCCAGCCACCTACAGCGAGATCGCCTTTTGGGCAGGACATAGACATAGAAACGGAAGGAATGAGAGCAAGTCTAGCGACTTTGACAGAACAGTTTGTAGTGAGATTAGAGTACAGTAGATGGCGCCACCGTACAAGTACAATGTTGCACATAGAGGGGTGAGAGAATTTCAGTGGGGGGGGGCATAGGAAAGGATACCCATTTAACCAGTGGGTCCAACCTGGGGGCCGTCACTTCACGTGCTCGTCCGATGCGCAGCGGATATTCAGCGATTGCTAGTAAATCACACCATCTCTGAAAGATCAACCCAGGCTGGAACCTGAGGACCTTGCATCGATAGTCTAAATCGCTAACCACTAAGCCATCCGCGGCTGAAATGATCCCGTAGGCTACGTCAGTGCTATTTATCTCCCAACAATGCTATCACGGCGCCCTCTATGCAAACGATAACTTCCTACTGTCATTTCTGTTAGGGGTGACTAATTTTTGGTCTGGTGTGCTCACACACACACACACACACACACACACACACACACACACACACACACACACACACACAGGACGTTCTAAAAGTATATCCGTAGTGGGTAGCATAGGTTATATAGAAATCAAACAAATGCATTACGGGGGAACGTATAATTCACTCACTTACTTACAAGAAGTGTTGAAACTGTCGTCCTTCATTTCTAAGACAAAACCTAACTGTTTTACACACGTTTTCAAAAGTTCCTCCGCAGTAATGTTAAGGCTGTTTCACTTAATTCTGCTGACGCTGCAGTCAAAAAGTTTTGAGTTTTTGTATATTTAATTTCACTTTTTGCTGTTTTCTTGATAACATATCAAGTTTCGGAATATGTTTCACAGCAACACCGATTTTCACAAGTTTATGATGAGTTGAAAGTTTCCAAAATGTGGATGTTGATTTCATCATTGCTCCTCAGAAGAAAGGGACACTCATGAGATCGGCATCCACATTTTGTAAACTTTCAACTCATCATAAGGTTGTGAAAATTGCTGTTGCCGTGAAACATTTCCTAGTTTCCTAATTAGTCGAAACAACTTGCAGCATAATTAGTCGAAACAACTTTTCCCCTCTTTGTTTTCAACAAGAACATATTTGTTGGCCTCGACGCCTTTTTAAATCTCCTTAATATTAAATTCATCCATTTTATCAAATAAGGCATTAATCCCAACACCACATGCAATGGGAACAGTTTGTTAGCACGTCAAACGAAAACCTCTTAATGATCAATGCGAAAGATGCGATGTGAAAGGCAACTCTCAGTCTTACAATGTGACACGTGGGGTGTGAGAGAGTGAATCATCAGAGAAGCAGGCGACAGCTGTTTGCCTTTATCTTCCTCCGTACAATCGCATTGGAAACAAACGCCACAATATGACACGCGGAGTGTGAGAGATTGAATCACCAGAGAAGAAGGCGAAGGCGTTTGCCTGTACCTTGCTCCGGACAATCGCACTGAAAACAAACGCAAAGGAAGTATCGTCAATTGGTGGAAATCTTCTTTCCTTTAAGAAAGAGACTGCAATATTTTTGCGCCGCTGGCACCAGGATCGAGCACAAAATTCCACAGTACATATTTTTCTTTGATTTTGTTTTTCTTATCAAAAATAAATCGGAAATAAAACCGGGTCGAAATCGGGTCAGGAACACCTTGACTCGACCCGTTTGACCTTCAAGAAATTATCGTCCCATTGACCGTGACTCGTCTCCATCTCTGTTTTCGTGTGCTCTTTACGGACTACACACTTTTAAAATATGAGATTTATTTCTAGAGTCCCGAAATGAAATTTCATCGCGGGCCCTCAAAATTTTCATCCAGCCCAAGAGGGTGGCAAAAAGAAAACGAGGAAAGCATAAAAAGAAGAAAGAAAGAAGAGGTAGAACGTGAAAGAACAGGAAATATTCACAACAGCTATAGAGTGAAAAGTAATAATAACATAATTAATAGAGTGGAAAAGGTTAGGAGGTAGCGAGAACTGCATCGAGAGGGAGGAACGAAAGATACCGACAGCTCATTTAGTAAAAACATTCCAAGCTGTAAGGTTGGACGTCTCTGTGCTGTTGCTCTTAGTGGATTGGTAAGGCCTTTTAATTCTCACTTACGGATCTTATCCGGCAGAACTCGTAATACGGGCTTGAAAAAATTATGCTGTGTGTCATTGTTATTGACCATTTTCATATCAAATAGATTAATTAACTCTTTAAACGGCTGATGTAACTGAACCAAACGGTGCCCCAAATTTCCTGCGGTCCCCAAAAAGGAATGCTCCCATAGTGGCCGCCGGGTTTTACGAGTGCTGTGGCAAAGTAATTGCTCCTCGAACCTCCATCTCAGCAGTATCCACCATAAATCTTTCACGGGTGATAAGCATTCCCTTCTAGTCAGGAGTTAATTTGGACCGAAGCTCACTGGAGTGCTGCTCCGGTATTTCTTCAGTTTTGGGAATAATTAAATGTTAGTCAGATCCCACCGCAGCGCTGCTCCGGTACTTCTTCATTTTGGCGGATAATTAAATATTTGCCGGACCCACGGGAGCTCTGCTCCGGTACTTCTTCATTTTCGGCGAATAATTAAATATTAGCCGGTCTGCAAAACTTGGGACCGGTAGTGTTTCGGATTTTGGACTGTTATTAGATTTTTTTTTTGGACTATTATATTAGATTTGGACTGTTTGCATGCGGTATACCGTATGCAAAGAGTCCAAAATCTATATAATGATATAGCTTGGGAATCGGCCCATGTCTAAATACTAAATTAATTTTATATTCTATAAGATTCAAAAATAAATTTAAACAGAAAATCGTTCACGAAAGCGAAAGAGCCAACGAACAGTACAGATTCTGAACCTATTCGCGAGAGTCATTCCCTGTAGAAATATTTTTTGGATCAACGAACGACACAAACGGATCAGCCTCTGAACCGATTAGCGAGAGACATTCGTTGCGGAAATAGATCACCGGAAGGGTCAACAAACGGACCAGTCTCTGAACCGCTTCGCGAGAGTCATTCTTTACGGAAATCGATCACCGCAAGAGTCAACAAACGGAGCAGTTCCTAAACCGCTTCGCGAGAGTCATTCTTTGCAGAAATCGATCACCGGAAGAGTCAATAAACAGATCAGTCTCTGAACTGCTTCGCGAACGTCATTCTTTACGGAAATCGATCACCGCAAGAGTCAACAAACCGATCAGTTCCTAAACCGTTTCGCGAAAGTCATTCTTTGCGAAAATCGAGCTCTGGAAGAGTCAACAAATGGATCAGTCTCTGAATAGCTTCGCGAGAGTCACTCTTTGCGGTAATCGATCACCGAAAGAGTCAATAAACAGATCAGTCCATGAATTGCTTCGCGAGAGTCATTCTTTGCGGAAATTGATGACCGCAAGAGTCAACAAACGGATCAGTACCTAGACCGTTTTGCGAGAGAGAGTCATTCTTTGCGAAAATTGATCACCAGGTCAACAAACGGATCACCTTCGGAATCGCTTCGCGAGAGTCGTTCTTCCTTTGCGGAAGTCGATCACCGGAAGAGTCAACAAACGGATCAGTATCTAAAGCGCTTCGCAAGAGAAAGACTAAGCCAACAAACGGATCAGTCTCTGAGCCGCTTCGCGAAAGTCATACTTTACGGAAATCGATCACCGGAAGACTCAATCAACAAACGGATGAGTCTCTGAACCGCTTCGCGAGAGTCATTCTTTGCAGAAATCGATCACCGGGAGAGTCAACAAACGGACCAGTCTCTGAACCGCTTCGCGAGAGTCATTCTTTGCAGAAATCGATCACCGGGAGAGTCAACAAACGGACCAGTCTCTGAACCGCTTCGCGAGAGTCATTCTTTACAGAAATCGATCACCGGGAGAGTCAGCAAACGGATCAGTCTCTGAACCGCTTCGCGAGAGTCATTCTTCACAGAAATCGATCACCGGGAGAGTCAACAAACGGATCAGTCTCTGAACCGCTTCGCGAGAGTCATTCTTTACAGAAATCGATCACCGGGAGAGTCAACAAACGGATCAGTCTCTGGACCGCTTCGCGAGAGTCATTCTTTACAGAAATCGATCACCGGGAGATTCAACAAACGGATCAGTCTCTGAACCGCTTCGCGAGCGTCATTCTTTACAGAAATCGATCACCGGGAGAGTCAACAAACGGATCAGTCTCTGAACCGCTTCGCGAGAGTCATTCTTTACAGAAATCGATCACCGGGAGAGTCAACAAACGGATCAGTCTCTGAACCGCTTCGCGAGCGTCATTCTTTACAGAAATCGATTACCGGGAGAGTCAACAAACTGATCAGTCTCTGAACCGCTTCGCGAGAGTCATTCTTTACAGAAATCGATCACCGGGAGAGTCAACAAACGGATCAGTCTCTGAACCGCTTCGCGAGAGTCATTCTTTACAGAAATCGATCACCGGGAGAGTCAACAAACGGACTAGTCTGAACCGCTTCGCGAGAGTCATTCTTTACAGAAATCGATCACTGGGAGAGTCAACAAATGGATCAGTCTCTGAACCGCTTCGCGAGAGTCATTCTTTACAGAAATCGATCACCGGGAGAGTCAACAAACGGATCAGTCTCTGAACCGCTTCGCGAGAGTCATTCTTTGCGGAAGTCGTTCACCTGAAGTGTCAACGAACGAATCACGGCGAATGATTTATTTTAGTGAGTCGAATCGTGTGAATCCATTGTTTCAAGTGAATCGGTTTTTCCATCTCTATAACACAACACAGCGTCAGAGCCCCACTCAAGGGTATTTGAGATAACATGTCATAAATGTCAAGATGCGCAAAGATTTGCTATGCCTGTGAGCCTTCTGAAATTTTTCATTTGTGATGTCTCGAAAAAAGTTTCGGATTTCGGAAGTTTCCGTTTTGAGGTAATTTCGGATAAAAAGTGTTCTTAACCTGTACAAGAACAACTATTATGTGAATTAAAGTGCGCTGGGAATCGCATTATGTGATCTTTTGTACCAAGCGGTATTATAATTTCTAGATACGGCATTTTCGAACATAACAGCCGCTTCCGTATTCAATAAATCGAATCATTACAAAGATGACTATGCTTAAGCACCGGTTTTGTTGCCCGAGTAAAATACAGAAACGACAGTGTCTCAAATCAGGTATTATTGGTGTGATTTGCTTGTCTAATTTCTTGTGAAATCAATTCAACTGAAAATGTATCCATAGATATATCTGACTTATTTTCGTTTCCCCGTAGTCCAGTGCATTTTATATGATACGAGAATCGCCTAAATCTGCAGACTTCTGGAACAGCTCACACAGGGTATTATATAAATATATTTAACTTTTGTAAAGTTGTCATCAAATTCCTTTGTAATTATTTTTCTTCTTCCATGAGTGTTTTGCCAAGTTGTCACGTAACTTTGAATTATGTATTATGTTTGTTGCCAGTAAGAGTATGTTGAATATTAATTGTGGAATAAAATCATTTAAAAACATGGTTGCGTTGCGTAAATGCGGTGTTCCTGTTTCACTCATTCTTCCAGGAGTATTCAAAACATATTTCTTCCATACGTATACACTCAACGGATAAAACATTAAAGATACCTACCTAACAGGTCCTCCTCTAGTTAGAATAACAGCCTATACACGCAGAGGCATCGACTCCATCAGATGCTGGGGGGTTTCCGGAGGTAATGCCAGCCATGCCTCTTGCAGCATTTTCCACAACTCCGTCCGAGACGTCGGTCCAGAATCCATGGATCTGATGTTCCGCATCACGGCATCCCAGAGAGCTTCCACAGGGTTCAAACCCGGAGACCTTGGGGGCCACTGGATGGTTTCGAACTCAGAAGAATGTTCCTCGTGCCATGCCTGGGTGGTTGAGACACAGTTCTGGTGAAACAGACCACTGGCCGCAGGATGCTATGGGAAGGTCATGAAAGCGCGTTGGTGATGATAGCACGCATATGCTGGTAGTATGCAGCAGTTAAGGACATCGATACATCATACATCCAAACTAAGCCGTAGTTGTAAGATGAAACAATAAAACCTAGTGATTGGTTAAAACCTTTAATGAGATAAACACACACACACACACACACACACACACACACACACACACACACACACACACACACACACACACACACACACACACACACACACTAGTTAAAACATCGTTAGGCCTTTCAAGGCTACACCAGCCTCATCTTCAGACGGAACGAACTACGTCGTGAAATACACATGGGCACATATACACTCCTCGTCAAAAAAAATAGTTGCACCCAGGAGGAATCAACCGACAGGAATGAAACTTGGTGGGTGAGTTTGACATCGTGAAACATGTAAATGATTCAAGTGTCACGCTCAGCCACGCATGTGACGCAAGCAAGGAGGGGTCGTAGCGCAGTGCCTGACCGGCTATATAAGGTCGTCCCGTTGCGCGTGCTTTCCATTCTGACTCATGCTGTTGTGTTGATTGAATCCTTTTCAAGTAAAGTATGCCTGGGAGAAAAGTTCGGAAGCAATTCGAACAGTTGGAGGAGTTCAAGAGGGGCCGCATCGTCGGGCTCCGGAAAGGGGGATTGCGCGCCATACCGGCCTTGCGGATAGCACACTGTTGGCGGCAGTGGATAGAACAAGGTACGCAGCAGCGACAGGAAGGGTCTGGGAGATCTAGACGAGCCACGGAAAGAGAGGAACGGAGGAACGACGGGTTGTCCGACATGCACGGAGTGACACAACAGCCACGATTGCGGATATTCAGCGAGCGGTGGTGTCCACCATGCATCGTCCGATTAGTGCCATCACCATTGGCAGACGGCTGCACGACCTAGGACTACACGCACGCAGACCGTTACGACGACTGCACTTAACACCATTGCGTCGTCGCCAAAGATGCAACGGTGTCGTGCCAGACTGTCATGGAGACGCTCAGAATGGCAACGGGTGATCTTCAGCGACGAGTCCCGCTTTTGTCTTGGAGGAAACGACCAGCGAATCCGTGTGTGGAGGCACTGTGATCAGCGCCATGATGAACGGCTTGTTCTCAAGCGTCACATGTCCAGAAGGCCTAGTGTCATGGTGTAGGGTGCAATTGCCGACGATGCCAGATCACCTTTGGTGTTCACTAAAGGCACTTTGAGAGTCCAACGTTACGTTAATGAGGTCCTGCAACCAATGGTCCTACCTTTTCTGAAAGCTCACTCCAGTACGATTTTCTAACAGGACAACGCTCATCCGCACACTGCTGCTGTCTTGGGAGCTTGCCTTCAAGGCACTAACAATCTGCTATGGCCAGCCGCATTGCCAGATCTATAGCCTATTGAAATTATGTGTGATGCCATTGGACGCGCTATCCACACTCCACCCCTACCGCACAATCTGCAGGAACTGTGTAAGAAGATTCAAGCTGCGTGGGATGGCTTGTCGCAGGACACCATTAGAAACCTGTACAACTCCATGCCGAGACGTCTGGCATGCCGAGTGTGCAAACATTACCGCCCGACGCCATACTGAGAGACACTACTTATTGGCGTGCAGCTGAATAAATATTACCCATATCAGTCTCAATGTTTAATCACTTATTGTTCCTTGGAACCTTTACCTTCCTCCCGAATAACATTGCAATCCGACACGTCCTTCTGATTGCAACTATTTTTTTGACGATGACTGTATATGCAACAGTGAATCAAAACTGTTGCCACTCAAAGAGACATAACGGTAATAGTGATATTTAAGTCATGACAGTTAAGTACGAAAGTATTTTATTTATAAAATACTTTCGTACTTAACTAAAATAAAATAAAATCAGATGTCGGTAGACTAGTGATAACAACAGTTAGTGACTAATATCATTTAGGAAAAATTTCCAAGCGTGATGAACAAAGGCAGGTAGGTCATGATTGCAACATGTATTTAAAGAAATTACAAATGAATAGACTCTCGGTAAAACGTAGAGAGGCCTTATTGGGAGGGCAAGCAAGAATGGTTGCCTCAGTCCATGCAGAAAATATGATCCCTTATAAATGAGTCGAGACAGGGCGGTGGATTGTGAACCAATCCACCAAAAAGTCTTGTTTTAAGTCCCTTTGATGTTGATCCAATATAAATCAAGTCCCTAGTTTCTTTATCCAATGATTTGAGGGGAACACACACAGTATACCCCCTGTTTGTCAGTGAGTTCACTGCGTCACGGTCATTTTTAACCAAAGCAAAAATTTTCCTGGTTTTTATGCCAAAATCTAAATGATGTCGTCGGCATATGTTTTTTAAAATGTTAATACATCCAGGAACAAACTCCATCGAACCCAAAAACTTACGTTGAGTATTTTCAGGAGTCAAACTCGTGAGAGTGTTCCTTTGACACTTTTATGGAATGCGATCCACATGGTACCTAGGATAGCCATGTGCCAGTTCGTAAACCTTTTCTAATTCACAGAAACGACTATGCCTATCAGAGGAGTGAGAAAAGGCTCTATTGATTAGAAAATTGATGGAAGCAAGTCTATAATGAAGGGACTGGCTGAAGATAACGGAATCAAAGTAGAGTAAGAAGAATGTTTCCTGTAAACAGAATGACGGATTGAATTAGAAATAGGATTTGTTTGCTACATGAAATCTAAAAACGGTAAAGTTTAATTATCCTCCAGTTCAACCGTGAACCGGAGAGACGGGTTGACAGATGAGAAGCAAAGCTGGTAAGGTCAGTGGAAGGCCAAAATATAAGAATGTCTTTTTTTTTTTTTTTTTGATTAGAGATTTAACGACCACCGTGAGCAACTCAATGGGCTATAAGCAGTCGCCCGTCCCTAATTTAGGGTCACTGGTTCCACGGAAGGGAAAGAACCAGTGCCATAAGACAAACACAACATCCATGCATCACCGGGATTCGAAATCGGACCCCGTTCGGACGAATGATCAGAGGCCATCGCTTAGACCACTGCGCCACCGGGGCGGCTATTAGAATGTCATCGACCAACCTTAAATAAAAGAGGGGGTTAACCCTAAAAAGACCAAGAGCAAATTTTGAAGATGACAATCCGATTTTTGGCGTAAATGTGACAAGGATGGTAAGACAGATAATATCCGAAAACCTGAAAATTTTCATCGTCCTGGAGCGGGACTCGAACCCGCGTCTTCCAGAAAACGCTCGGGTATGCTAACCACTACACCACCCGTATGGCGTAATCTCGTGTTTCTTTCAAGGCCAAGAGCACCGGATACTAAATCCTGAAGGATGAATTCTGCGTGGAGGGGTGAAAGTGGTGACCCTATAGAGTCCCACTTTCACTCCCTTCTAGTTGACAAAATATTTGACCATTAAACCTAAAAAAAAAACGAGATTGAACTAGCCGGAGTGCACGAAGTACAGCATTAATTTCAGAGTGAGTAACTAATCCACACTCTGGAAGTTTAGATTCAATTAAATTACGCACAATATCAACTGGGATGTTAGAAAATAAAGACGCTATATCCAGTGAGGCCATATTAAAGGGCACACTGGGTCACTCAAAAGAACCTATTTTAAAAGAGCTTGAGCTGAATTAGAGGCTGAATACCTGAAGTGAGAGGAAATAAGTGGTGAGAGGAATTTAGCTATCTAAGGGGGAGTGGGACTGGTTTAACCGGGAACCAATGGACGAAAGGGGTGATCATCCTTATAGAGCTTTATTTTACCAAACCTACCAATATCTGCAGACACACTAAGGAACCTAATGTGCTTAATGGGAAGGCTCCCCAAACCATCACAGATCCACTACAGCCTTGAATAGATATGAATGGTCTCCAGCTGGCGACGTCACACACGCACCCTCCCGTCAGCTCGGTACAGCTGAAAACGGGATTCATCTGACCACATGAAGCGGCGTCACTTTGAAGAAGTTCATTTTTGATGTTCCCCACATCAGACGAAGCGTAATTTCTGATGACGTGAGGTCAACGATGGCACATGAGTAGGGCGTCGGTTTCCGTAGGCCAGTGTATGCAGCGTTCGCTGTACCGTTTGCTCGTCGTCTTGCCTTGGGACTCCAACATTTAACCTAGATATGATTTGCGCCGCCTTTGCCAAGCAGTCAGTCTACGTTGACCGCTGACATCAATGGTGTGTGGTTGGCTACCATTTCGTCGATCGAATACTCGCGGTGCACCCTTGATGTGGTTGCTTACCACTTGGGCGATATTATGATAGAGTGACCATTTGTCTTTCGCCGGCAATGCGTCCACGGTCAAAATAGCTCGGATCCCTACGTTCAACCATGTTCGTCGATTGCGGTACACTGTTGAAAAGCCCTGCTGTCGGTCTATCACTTTCGTTCGGTTTGTGTATGTTCCACTTTGCGCGGGGGATATCCATGTCAACTGCCCATCACCCCTATCTCTAATGTTGTGTCTGTACCTGTGCTATCGAATTAGGGAGCAGAAGCTATGCAAATTCTTTGCTGCTACTCCCGTATTATCTCGCATGCCATGCCGAAACTGTGGTTAAATACAGCCATCGCCCACAGCTTCCTCAACAGTGATAGATCATAAGCGTGTTGGGTAAGACATGTAATTTGGATGCTTTTGACAGGAGGCAGCTTGCCGAATGGGTCACGCCACCTCTGAAGTCGTCAAGTGACACAGCGTCCAGAGTGCTTACGAAATTCTGGCAGAAGAGCAAGCTCCCGTACGAATTGCAGATGTGTACCAGCCTTGACAGTTCGTGGTGTACGCCATTTGGTCTGCATTGTGCGCAACGATAGAGACAAGATAGCATCACAAATCACCACGATCAGAACAGTGGTTCAAGTCGCCATGACACTGCAATGTACTCTTACATTCTATGTTTCGGGAGCTGCCGACCCACAAGAGTTCCACTGTTAACGGCATACATGACTCAGCACCTTGCCTCGGCCAAAGCACACCGACAATGGACTGGGAGCTAATAGCCTGGAGCAATGAATCCAGATTTAAACTACATCGAGCCGATGGGAAAGTGAAGACCTAGAGTCTACCTCATGGACCCTTCATGTAAAGTTGGAACAGTGCAGTCTGGTGTTTGCTCAGTGATGGTCTGGAGTGTCTTCAGCTGGAAATCTTTGGGGCCTTTGGTACGTTTGCCGTCGAGTTTCAGTGCCCTATAACACACAGTCGTATCATAATAATATGACCGCCTCCCTAATAATGGAAATAACCACCCTTGGCCCGGATGACAGCGGCGAGACGGCGTGGCATGGACGCAATGAGGCCTTGGAAGGTTGCCCGAGGAACACGCGCACAATCCTAGTTATGCCTCTGTATACACAGTCGTATCTGAATAATATGACCACCTACCTAATAATGGGAATAACCACCTACCTAATAATGGGAATAACCACCCTTGGCCCGGATGACAGCGGCGAGACGGCGTGGCATGGACGCAATGAGGCCCTGGAAGGTTTCCCGAGGTGCACGTGCCCATTCGGACTGCAGCAGAGAACGGAGGTCCCGGAGATAATGTGGTTGTGGGTTGGCATTTCGAACCTATCGATCCAAAGAGTCCCACAAGTGCTCTATGGGATGGAGGTCGTGCGATTCCTCCGGACGAGGGAGAACGGAGACATTGCTGTCGTTTTCCTTGAACCAATCACGTGCCCCCTTAGCAACGTGGCACGGCGCATTGCCCTGTTGGTATACACCATCACCATCAGGGCAAACGTCCAACACGAAGGGGTACATGTGGTCAGAGAATATGGAGAGGTAGCCATAGCCGTTCAGGGACCCACCCAGTGGTACCAGCGGTCCCAGATCTTACCAGAAAAACACCTCCCAGACATGCACACTGTCACCGCCGGCCTGTACTTCACCGACAAGTGTGTCCGGGTGTTGGTTCTCGTGTGTCTGACGTCATATACGCCACCGCCCGTCACTTCTGTGGAGTAGGAAACCTGGATTCGTCGGTAAGCATGTCCGGGTGTTGGTTCTCGTGTGTCTGACGTCATATCCGCCACCGCCCGTCACTTCTGTGGAGTAGAAACCTAGATTCGTCGGCAAGCATGTCCGGGTGTTGTTTCTTGTGTGTCTGACGTCATATCCGCCACCGCCCGTCACTTCTGTCGAGTAGAAACCTCGATTTGTTGGAGAAGACAACCTTTTTCCACTGTCCGATGACGGTAGTCCCATGTGAACTGCAGGCGTCGTTGCCGATGGATCTCTGGGTTAACATGGGCGCCTTGACGCAGCGTCGACTCCGGAGACCCATGCTTAACAGGGTTCGCTCTACTGTTATCGGGGACACGTACCTGGGTACCCCAGCGTTCATTTGTGGGGTCAATTGTTGCGCGTCGATTGCTCTTTACCATTCGACGGAGGCGACGTTCTCCTCTGGGGTCAATGGCCTTTGGGTCTCGTCCCCAGATGAATTATGACGTCGGGAGGTACTCGGTGAGCCAGCAGTCGATTCTTGGTACACCCTTAGTACAACACCTCGCGACCAGCCCACGACGTCGGCTGTTTCTGAGATGCGTCCACCCCGTCGTGCGGCCGGCGTTATTTGGACAATAGGTGGTCTAACGCACTACCAGGCTGATATCTCTCATTCAATAGCACTTCAGTGTATATGTCGCTAAGCTGTTCTCTGGAATTCAGAGGTTAGGTATTTAATACAAGATCATCTGCCAAATCAAAGTTACCAATAATGTTAAATTTTACTTATTATTGATTTACACCGATGACCCATTACATTATGGCCACCTACCTAATAAGTTGTAGGACTCTCTTTAGCCCGCAAAACAGCGGCCACTCGGCGAGACATTGATTCGATGAGGTGGCGATAGGTATCCTCGGGTATCTGGTACCATAATGTCAACAGCAGGTCCTCCAGTTTCCGTACATTTCGGGAGGGGGGATTTAGCGCGAACCCGCTTTTCCAAGTCGAACCACAAATGTTAAATTGAGTTCATGTGAGATGATTTTGGAGGCCAGGGCATTAACAGAAAGTCACCAGCATGTTCCTCGAAGCACTCTTTGACTATTCTGGTAGTCTGGCATAGCGCATTATCATTTTTATTGGCCATTACCAGCAGGGAACACAGTTGCCATGAATGGGTGAACTTGGTCCGCAACAATGTTCAGAGACCTGACTGCTGTCAGGGATTCTGCTATTGGAATAATGGGGGCCTAAAGTGTCCCAAGAAAGCATCGCCCACAGCATAACACCGCCGACGGCCTGTTTACGCCCAACAGTGCATCCAGATGTCATAGCATCCGTTGGTAACCGGCATATCCGCGCCCAGAAATCTACGTGATGCATCAGGAATCCTGATTCATCAGACCAGGCCACTTTCTTTCAATCATCCACGGTCCAATCTCGATGATCTTGGGCCCATTTCATGCGTTGTTGGCGATGACGTGCAGTGAGCATGGGGACCCGGCTGGGTCTTCGGGTACGCAGGCCCATGCACAGAAGACTGCGATGAACTGTGTTCTGTGACACATTGCCATGGTCACCACTGTTGTAGCTGACGTTGATTTGTCGCACTGTGGCCGTGCCGTCGCTGCGAACAATACGCGACAGTCTCCGCTTCCCTTTGGCATCAATGAGCTGCAGACGACACACGGCTGGGCCACGGTACGTCGTTTAGCCATCTGTGCACCACTTTTGATACGTACTCACTACAGGGCAGTTGAACAACGCCGTTTCCGAGATCGTAGTTCCGAGGCTCCATGCCATCGCGATTTGTCCTTTATCAAACTCCAATAAATCGGCAGCTTTTCCGTTCTGACTCCGAACACTCTACTGTATATATATATATACTGCTCTGTGGACTCCTGCGCCACCTTTGCGTCTCTAGGCGCACTCATTTCTCTATACTGGGGTGGACATAATGGAATGACTCATCGGTTTGTACATCTGGGGCTAGCGAATCTTACAAATGGCTTTGGGGTTTATCTTATTTATACTCAGCTTGAATTCCATGCAAAACTCTTACATGCAGAACAACAAACTGCAACTCGTTCTTGCTCTCTGCTAACAGAAATGTTGCATCGGCATACAGCACACACACGGATATTGCCGAGATATAAACCAGTACTGTCTTTGGCTGTCATTCATCCAAATATGCTGCTGAAGACGTCAGTGATATCGGTGGTAGTCATTATGACTCACTCACACTCTGGCATGAGTTATAGACACTCGCAATTTCTCGTAGGGTTTGCACCAACAGTCAAGGTTTAGATGCCGCTACTTATGACACACGGTATTTTCGTGCTGCGTATCAGAAACGAAGCATATTTTCGTGCTGCGTATCAGAAACCAAGCATGTTTTCGTGCTGCTTATCAGAAACCAAGCATATTTTCGTGCAGCGTATCTGAAACGAGACGTTTCATCTTCCTTCGTTAAAAATGCAATCACCCCTCGATTCCGCAATTTCATCGGTCACTCATCTATACTGTATACTGAAGTGCCAAAAGTCATGGGACACGTAGTTAGCATCGTGTAGGAAATGCAGCAACTCCACGTTGCATCAATTCCACAAGTAGCCGGAAGACTTCTGGAGAGATGTTGAGCCGTGCCATCTGAATAGTCGCCCACAGTTCCCTGGTACAGGATCTTGGGTAAAAAATGTACCTTTCCACCACGTCCCATAAGTGCCCTATTGGGTTCATAGCGGGCGAACGGGGTGGCGACACCATCCGCCGGAACTTTCCAGAATGCTCCTCGAACCAATTTTGGACAACTTGGGCCCAATGACCTGGTGTATTGTTCGCCAAGGAAAGTCCATCCTTGTTGGGGTGCAAAGTCCACGAAAGGCTGCAAATGGCCACCCAGCAGAGCAACAAAGCAATTACTTGTTAATGACGTGTTTACGAGGACCAGAGAACCCAAACCATGTCACGTAAAGACATGTATGGAACCACCACCAGCTTGCACAGTGCCTTGTTGACAGCTTGGGTTCATTGGGTCTGCGGTACACCCGAGCCCTACCATGAGCTCGTAACAACTGGTAGCGTGACTCATCAGACCACGCCACATGTTGCTAGTCTTCCAGGGTCTAATTACCGTGTTCACGAGCCCAGGTGAGGCGTTATGTCCGATGCCGTGGTGTTAACAAAGGCACTCTGGTGGGTCTTTTGCTTCCATACAGCATGGACGCTAAATTACGCTACACTGACCTCACGGATATGTCTTTTCTCTGGTACCTCCTGCATTGAATGTGGATGTTATTTGAGCAGGTGACGCTTTTCTGTTAGCATATACAATCCTGGTCAGACGCCGCTGGTCCACAGTGGATGGTAATGCCTTCCATGAGGTATTCTCGGTGCACACGTGACACCGTGGATTGAGGAATGTAAAATGTTCACACAACTTCGGAAATTGAATGTCACATCCATCTGGCTTCTACTACCACGCCTCTTTCAAAATCAGATAATTCACGTCGGCTTGCCATAATCCTACTGGCGGTTGTTCAACCTGACTTACGAGATTACACCTCGGGACTGGTAAAAATCGTGAGGTGCGTCCAAGTCTTTGTACGACGGCAGCGCGAGTTAAAAATTTGCATACTGTTATCCCATGACTTTCGGCATTTCAGTGTAGACTTCAATGCACTGCGGTGCCATCTCAAATGCGGACATAGCGACGTGACGTGTCTATTATACACTGAGTGGCCACTTTATTATGTCCACCTGACAGTTTTAAGCATAAAAAAAGGAAAAGCTTAGTGCTTGCGAAAGTAGTAGAAGTGATTTTTGGATGACGACATGTGTAAAAAATGCGATTTGACGGACTTTTAACGTGGGATGATTGTAGGAGCTCGGAGCTATGGAGCGAGTATCACCGAAACCGCCGCATTCGTGAAATGTTCCAGAGCAGCTGTTGTTAAAGTGTTTAAAGACTGGACTGTCAGCCAAAAAACTGGGTCTCTACGTGCAACGTGTGGTCGTTATCGACTAGTGACTGTTCGGGCGGAACGGAGGGTGTCCAGGCTGGTAACAGACAACAGAAGGGCAACAGTGCAGCAAATTACAGACCATTGTGACGCATATTCTAGATTAACTTTTCTTTTTTAGTTTCTTTCCCTATGTAAATCTTGAGTTTATTCTCAGCATTCTTCACGCTTAACGAAATATCTTTTTTCTCAAACGAATACGTTTGGCAACACTATTGAGGTTGAATGCCCATGACGTATGCCTGATCTTGATAAGAGGAAGAGATAAAAACGACGACTGATCTATTGCTTCAGAGCGTTGTAAGAGAGCTATTATTACGAGCGTTGGGTTGTAAACTGATGATTGATAGGAGTGTTGTGATAATGTGTGGTGTGAGGAGCGTTTACTGCAGTATGCCATATTACGATGTGTTTTCTACAGCCTGAATAAAGCTTTTCCGTAACTTGACTTCTGTTGTTTCGTCTGGCCGTTAAGGTTTTCTTTCATTTAGGAACTATTTCTGAGTATATTGATGTGTTAAAACAGCGTAGAAGTCGAAAAGACTTTTTCGCTACACCATCTTAATCAAGGATCCCCTCAAATGATCTCTGCGCGCACTGTTCGCCGTACACTGCATCGGATGGGATATGGCAGCCGAAGGCCTGTTCGAACACCTTTGCTGTCTGCAGTTAACAAGAGAAAACGTCTCCAGTTCGCACAGGAGCACAAGGATTGAACAGTCGATAATTGGAAACAAATTATATGGTCCGATGAATCACGTTTTCAGTTGCACCATGCCGATGGCCGAGTGAGAATTTGGCGGAAACAGCACGAAAGCATGGACCCCAAATACATTGGCACAACCCTATTCTAGCTGGTGGAGGCAACGTTATGGTTTGGAGAATGTTTTCCTGGCATGCTTTGGGCCCTTTAACTAGTGTTGATCAACGTCTGAGTGGCGCTTCATATCTAAACATCGTTGCGGACCAAGTGCATCCTGTCATGTGGATGGTTTATCCCAATGGCGAGGGCTACTTTCAACAAGATAATGCGTCCTGCCATAGTGCTCGTATTGTACAGGATTGATTTCTGGAACATGCCGGTGAGTTTACTTTGGTTAGGTGGCCCCCACAATCTCCAGATCTCAACCCCATTGAGAATTTGTGGAATGAAGTTGAACGAGCCATCACACAGCTGGATCCACAACTCTGCAATCTCACACTCCTGGAAAGTGATATTCATCAAGCATGGTCTCAGATTCCACAAACCACCTATCAACATCTCGTGTTTGTCCATGCTACGAAGAATCGACGCAGTGTTAAAGGCAAAAGGTAGACCAACGAAGTACTGAGGGGGTGGTCATAATAAAGTGGCCACTCAGTGTATAACTAGAGGATAATGCAATACTTTGAAATACGTACGTCAACCGCCAATCACTGCTTTCAAGGTCAGGCTTAAAAGTCATTAAACGCTCATCGTATGTTGTTTGTATTGTCGTTTAAATAGGAATTTGTTTGTTTGGTCGTGACATACAAGACTGAATAGCGGTAGAGCGTCTGATGATTCTGCAAAAGTTTGCTCGCGTTGTGGTGTTAAATAAAAGCTTCTTGGTTTATCAGCCGTGAAGCTACTTTTCCCAGACCTTCAAAAGGTCAAAGTTTTCACATATTTCAATTATAAGTATTTTTGATGTCTTATCAAAAACATTTTTTTAAATCACAAACAGAAAAAGAATTAAAAAAACAAGAAATATGACACCGAATTTTTAGTTATAATCAGCACGTCTTCTGAACCATTTCCGACAAGAAAGAAAGAACGTTTCAAAAGCAGATTTTTAGAAAACCTAAAAATGAAGCAAAAAGTGGAATTCACTTACACATCACCTAGAGAAGAACTGTGCGTAATTTCAAATGCGCAGTATGAGCGGGGTTACTCGTAGTCAATAAAACTGGTTATAAAAAAAAATGGAGAGAGTACACTGGTACTCTTTGTGAATAATTTATGTTGTGCATATTTCGCATGACAAGATCTTTGTGGATACTAGGAGCGCTAGTATAGCTTTTTTCTTTCTTTGCTGTTTTAACGACCACTGTGAGCAACTCAGGGATGGGCTATAAGCAGTCTTGCGACCCTAATTTAGGGCCACAGGTTCCAGGCAAAGGAGAAAGCCTGTTTCTCATGGCAAACACAACATCCATGGCACACCGGGATTCGAACCCAGACCCATCTCGAAAGAATAGTCAAGAACCAGCTCTTAGACCAGTGCGCCATCTGGGTGGCATGCAATAGTAGACCCCACTTTTCGTGTTGGGATATCCTACTTAGTAGCACAAACAAACAGCAGAGGAATTAGTAATAACCTCCATCAATGAAACTATCCAATGTGTCCATTCGCCCCTGGCCATACTAAAACGAAAAGGGCTTAAACTAGGAATTTGGAAGAGTGGAGAATAAGTGCATTTTCATGGCAGTGGGGATGTTATTTTGAGAAGCTTTCAACGCAGACGTGAACAAAGCCCTTTCTATGGGAAATACGTAGCGCTACATGACGAGAAACACAACACGTATTACTCGGTATAACGTAGAAGTTTTTCAAACTTCTACGTTAATTTAAAACAGCAACATACTAAGAAATAGTTCCTAAATGAAAGAAACCTTAACGGCCAGACGAAACATGTAAACAACAGAAGTCAAACTTACGGAAAAGGTGCTTTATTCAGGATGTAGCAAACACATCGTAGCACAGCATATTGTACTAAACTCTCCTCACACCACACAACTCTTAACACAACGCTCTTTTCACAACGCTCCTTTCAATAATCAGTTTACAACCCAACGCTCGCCAAGCAACAGATTAGTCGTCGTTTTTATCTCTCGTTCTTATCAATTCAGGCATACATCACGTTCATTCAACCTCAATTGTGTTTCCAAACGTATTCGTTTGAGAGAAAAGATATTACGTTAAGAGTGAAGAATAACTGAGAATAAACTCAAGATTTACGCAGGGAAAGAAACTAAAAAGGAAAGTTAATTTAGAATATACGTCACATCGGCAAAGTCCAGATTGTATTTTAAGGTTAAAATTTTTTTATAAATGGCACATCGTGAATTGGGTGGGTGGCAGGGTGGGCAAGGCTAATTTCAGGGGGGACTTTAGCCCACCCTCTCACACCCTTGGTGACGTCCCTGACCGTACACCACTGCTTATGGGGTCCACACACTAATACATAAACATCATAAAATCACCTGCACAATAATTTTGAAACTCGGTTTCTCACGGTACTACAATGTACAATAGCTGGGGCACGAAATGAGAGAGGGTGGAAGGAATACCCGGTGCTCCAATAACCAAAATTTCGTACGATATCCTATCCACAATATGCGATCTCGCTACAGAACTTCAAAATCAGATCCTTTCCATGGGATATATGCACGCACCCGTCCTTAATTTAGGGTAAGTGGTTCTAGGGAAGGGAGAGAGCCAGTGCTGTAAGAGAAACACAACATCCTTGCCTGGCCGGGATCCAAACCCGGACCTACCTCGGACGAATGGTCAGCTGCCAGCGCTTGGACCAGAGGTGGGGAACCTTTTCATGTTGGAAGGTCGCATTAATCTAACAAGGCCTGCAACGTACAAGTTTGTCCACGCTGGACATCGAACCCAGTTCCCTTTCACTCCGAAGTAAGTCGCTCTCCCAAATGAGCTACGCGGACATGTCTCGCTGCAGATTTGTCGTCTTGGCCCATGCTTTTACCACTGTATTACCTCACAGGCCGCATTCAAGAAACTTCAATTAGATGTACTTCAAAATATACATTATTTTGTAAAAATTTAACTACTATGTACTAACTAACTTTAAAAATGAAAAAAAATTCTAAAGTTAACTAGCCTTTTAATCACTTTGTTGTGACTGCTTTCTGTTGAAAAGTATTTGAATATTTAATTGCAACATGGAGGTCCGCAGTTTCAGCTGATCCTCTAGATGGGAATCCGTCATTTGTGACCTTAAGGGTGCCTTGATTTGGATTCGGTAGGAGAATGTAGATTCGTAGCAATAAGTGGTTGAAAAGCAAGAAAGCACTTTTCGTGCATGTTGCCCAACGCGTGGGTATTCTATTGCATTTTTCAATTTTTTAATTGGATCTTTCTTAGCGTCAAATAAGGACTTTAAAATGTCATCTTCTAAGAGCTCAATTAATTCTGTCTGTAGTTCTTTAGGAGCCATGGCCACATCAACTAGGTGAGGTTGAAATGCTAATTTGAGTGTGATGTCATGATTCTCAAAGCCAGTGAACCTTTCATTACATTCTCCAGTGAATAAATCTATAACAGCTGCGTATTATTCAAAATGATTCGTAGGAATTCTCCTGCTTATCAATGACCTTTATTAACTGAGAAAAATATTTAATCGAAATTTCCTTTTTTGAAGAAGAAGAGTTTTAAAAAACGATAGCTTTTTTCGAAATGGTTGGATTTTTTTGCCACATATCATACACTATATTGACAAAAGTCACCGGGCACCCCTTCAAAAGCAAATGAACTGATTCTCTGCGTTGTTAAGATGCGCCGTGTTGCTGCAATCGGTATTAAAACAAGCCTGCAGCTGACCGTGATCGTATCGCACTGTGAGGTAAAGTGAAAATGTCGCGGCGGGAGAGAACTGACTTTGAAAAAGGAAATATTCTTGGGTGTTATATTAGTGGATTGTACATAAAAGAAACCGAGAGGCGATTAAACATGCCTAAGTCAACTGTTTTGGATGTACTGGATAAGGCGCGCCTGAAGCAGCAAAACATACCGGCAGACCAAAGAAAATCAGTGATAGAGGACTTCGAAGCCTCAGGAAAGTCGTTACAGCTAATAGAAGGAGTACTGCACAAGACCTCGGTGTACAAGTGAGTAAAAATGCTGGAACCTCGGTATGTACACCTACCATTCGCAGAGAACTACATTCCATGCTGCTCATAAGCCTTTCATCTCCACTTGGAATGCTACTCGTCGTTTAACATGGTGTAAAGAACATTTATCGTGGACCGTAGATCAATGGAAACGAGTCCTATGGACTGAAGAACGCTATTTACCAGCCAGGAGAACGCTATTTACCACAGTGTGCTGTTCCTGCGGTCAAGTTTGGAGCTGGCAGTGTACTGGTGTGGGGGTGCTTTTCGTGGTATGGTCCCGGCCCATTGGTTATCCTGGACAAATCTGTTAACCAATACGTCTACCTGGATATTCTGGACAATTATGCCCTACCAACTCTGTGGCAATACTATGGAACCGAGCCTTGTTGGTACCAGCAGGATAATGAACCGAGCCATAAAGTAAGGACTGTTACGGCGTGTTTTAACGATAATTCCGTATCGTGTGTGGACTGGCCTGCTCAGCGCCCTGATCTTAATCCCATAGAGCACCTATGGAATGAATTAGAGCGCGACATAAGAAGTTTGGAACCAAGACCTACTGCTAAGCAACAGTTAGCGGCAGCACTTATATACTGAATGGAAGCGCATACCTATCGCTGTGTTCCAAAACCTTGTCGAAAGCATGTCTCGAAGGGTCAGTGCATGCCTTAAGGCCAAAGGTGGACTGACACCGTGCTAATGTATATCAATAAAAGCTATGTTGTGTTTCTCTTCTAGGTGTCCGGTGACTTTTGTCAATATAGTGTATATAGACTTAGTTTTACCTTGCAAAGAAATATTCAAGTACTTTTGCTTTGATATATCACACAAGAATGCAGCATTTCTATGGAAATCTTCTTTCAATAATTCACTTTGCAGATTCTGAATTTCATAAAATTTAACTATCTGTTCTCGCACGGATAACGTTTTTACTCTAACACCTGTTCCTGCGATAGCCAACGCACTTCAGAATGATACGGCAAATCCACACTGGATACCACATTTGTATTTTATATACGGTCATTTTAAGATTAAAATAAAAATAGTAAAACGCGAAAAATCAACAACATATTTTTAATACGTACTAAAAGGATTTGTTCTGCAAAGTTTGGATTCACTCAAAAGGCAGCGCTTAATAGCTTAGAAGATCGCAGATTCTCCACCCCTGGCTTAGACAATTACACTGCCAAGGTGGCTATGTCCTCATTGCACCCAAGAACTTGATATGTAGTTTCAGCATTTGTATGTTGAACACGATCACCGCGTCACACTGATACATTCTTACCATAGCAAGTTGGCATAGAATCAGTGGTCTCTCTTACAATTGTCCACTATCTCTTCCAAGATCTGCTAAGAATAAATAGAAAGAGATTCATATCTCATAACTCAAGCGCAGGAAAGGCAGCAGCATAACATTTTTTTAATTGCGCGGAAATAATTATCAGATGCAGCTGGCGAAATTCTAAAATGGACAGACTTTTTTTTAATAGCCCTGCAACGAGTAGTGTTTAATGCGAGCTGTGATCTACAGCAGCAAGGGAGGATGAAATGGTCTCATAGTTCCTGCTCTTCTGAGCTTGTTAGCGATCCACATACGAATAAAGTTGTTGCTGGAGAGCGCTCCAGCTTTATTTCGCTTAAATAAGTTACGTCAGGGCTCGGACAAATTAACGAGGAGCGAGCGATTCATCAACTTTCAACTCCCGTGTCCGAAACGGAGAAGACTCTCGATTGTGGTGAGAAACTCGGCGCCTGAGTGGTCTGAGCTTTGACAGACACCCATAAATCCTGTCTCTCATGCTACGCAATGGAAAAAGAGCAAGGTCGAAAGGACTATGTTTCCTGACAGGACTTTGCTTTCCCGAACGTGCGAACAAGAGACCGGAGAATACCCCAGTGTTTCGCTTCGTAGCTTTCGCAGTCAAATCAGGGTGTTTTCACGCTTTTCGAAGCGCTAAAGGACGCTCAATTAATCTTCGTTTCGGAGCCCTGTAAGTCTTCGACGAAGTATCTGCTGCAAGTAATTCACCCCTAAAGCTCACTTCATTATTATAAAGAGGGAGGGAGTGCACAAATTTTGCAGTACTGAAAACACAAAAATAAAATAAAAAAAATACATATAGTGTCACACACAAAATGTATACAATTGGAAACACAGAAAAATCAAGTATGTCACTTTAATTTATTACCCATGAGATTTTAATGGTAGCATTGATCACTACGGATGTTTCTTAAACAATCTGTAAGAGCAAGAACGTAGCAAGCTTTTCTTATCTCAGTGGGCGAGCCTTGAAATTACGCCCCTTTGAGTTCAAATGTTTCCTTTCTTCCACTCAAATAGAGAGTAAGCAGTTCTTAGTTTCTTATACCATCTTTATAAGAAAGTAGAAACATAGCAAGCTTTTCTTATCTGAGTGGGCGAGCCTTGAAATTACGCCCCTTTGAGTTCAAAAGTTCCTTACTTCCACTCAAATAGAGAGTAAGCAGTTCCTACTTTCTCATGCCTTCTTTATAGGAAAGTAGGAATGTACAGGCTTTCCTTATCTGGGAGGTGGAGCTTTGAAATTACGCCCCTTTGAGTTCAATAGTTCCTTACTTCCACTCAAATAGAGAGTAAGGAGTTCCTATTTTCTCATACTTTTGTTATAGGAAAGTATTATGATCTTTAAAAAATGTCACTCCCAGTTTTCGACATAATTTTACTCAAAATTTAAAAATTAGGTGAATACCAAAGAGCCAACAGTTTTAAATATCAAGGGAAATGTAAAAGTTATGTGAAGACCGACAACACAACAAGTGTAGAAATGCAGAATAAAAATAAACGCGCACAGAACGAAGTATTATTGTAGATAACAAACGTAACAATAGGAAGATGCTTTCGAGGTACGGCTTGGAAAAATTCCGTTCAAGGTTAAATGGTCAGAGCAACTTTCAGCGACAGAGCACAAAATGACTAAATAGCTCTTCAACATTTCGACGTATTCGGAAAGGCCGCGGAGGGTAGGCAGGCATATCAGCTTATCAGCTGAGGGTAGGCAGGCATATCAGCTTATCAGCTGAGGGTTCTCAGATATCTATGTTGAGTTGCTTGGAATTTCCTTGTCTTGGATAGTGTAATGAGTAGCATGCTCGACCGGAAATCGGGAGGTGCGGGCTCGATTCTCGCTCCAGGATGATGAAAAAAGTGTTTCAAGCGTTCTGAAAGAAATAGTTACATGGAACGCAGTGAAAATATGCCAATAATAGATGGCTGGTGGTGTTTGTTGACGCTCTTAAGCGACCAGCATTTACAATGCCTACCATGTATTTATAAAAAATTTTCGGGGAATTCCTAATTGTATGCATCAGCTTGTTGTTTTGCATACCTCCATCCACTGTTTCGGATAATTCCATCTATTCATGAGGTGGTCCACAACTCAAACTGTAAGTTCTGTATCTGGTTAGCTGCCCATAATAGTGTATACGGCTAACTAAAATATTTACAAAACAAAATATTAAAATGTGGTTTTTGAATTAAAGTGTTCGGCTAATTTATTCACATTCTGTTCATTCCTATTTTTTACGCCCCCTGACATGACCATCCTGGGAGAACAAGCTACGACCCTGTGTAACGGCAAAAACCTTCTTCCATTTCGCAGATTAACCACCACAGGGAGCAACTTGGGCACCTTTAACGGCCGGTGTATTTGAACCAAATGACCCCTAAAGTATTTTGCACTCCCCCAACAAAATCCACATGGACGAAGGATTTTACGAAAACTACGGAAGAAAAGGAATTCCTTTTTCCTCTGTCATTTCAGCAGTACCGACTATAAACCTGTAATCGGTGATATGAGATTTTTAGAAATTTTATGTAGAGGATTTTTGGAAGGGAGTGTGTGACCCCAGGTCTTAAACAACCTTTAGAATAGGGATTCTTAACCTATGGATCGCGACCCAAACTTGGGTTGCCGGGGCTTCCGAGGTGAGTCACCGTAGCTTCTCAGAAAAAAAAAAGTGTTAATTTTTTTTAATTTTAAATTTTAAACCTTCTTCGTGTTTAAAAAGTGTATAATCCCCTGAATTTCTCGAGATGACATCACAGGAACCACCATCGTTGCTTCTTCCGGTCACTGGGATCGTGGGAATTTTTAAGACGTCACAGCATTTTTCAAAATTTCCCCCTAAACCTAAAATTTTCCCCAAAATCTAACGAAAAAACACCCAACTTGGAAACACTGCCCGGCTCCCAGAATCCTATAGCAAACGATCAACAAATACGACACGGCAGATGGAAAGCATGGACGCCGCCCCGGTGGCGCAGTGGTCTAAGGCGTTGGCCTCTGATCATTCGTCCGTAAGGGGTCCGGGTTCGAATCCCGGTCAGGCATGGATGTTGTGATTGTCTTACGGCACTGGCTCTCTCCCTTCCCTGGAACCAGTGACCCTAAATTAGGGACGGGCGACTGCTTATAGCCCATTGAGTTGCTCACGGCGGTCGTTAAACCTCCAATCAAAAAAAAAAAAAAAAAAAAAAAAAGCATGGACAATAGAGGCTTTCAGCGAACATTCATTAACAATAATAAAAAGAAAAAGCGTAACTTCTAAAGTTTTCATCGGATTTTGACGAAATTTTAAATGGGAGTTTATTTTGACGTGTCTTGGTAACTCTAAAAATTGCACTCGGTTATTTAAAAATTGGAGAAATCGAAATCTGTTTTATAAAAGGTTTTGATTTCCAATTATTCATATTATTTTTCTGTTATTATTCATACCTTCCCAGTATATAGATAACCTCCCCAGCGCTGGTTTGACTGTGATTTCAAAAGCCAATACACTCTGTGTAATAATGAATAATTATTACACTTATTTATATTATTTCATTAGCATTTTTAATTTCAAAATAGACTCATGGGTCGTAAAGTTGATCGTCTTGTTGATCTCGGGTCGTTGCGAAAAAAGGTTAAGAACCTCTGTCTTAGAAGTAGAAAGCCATGAGACTTGGGCAAGAGAGCCCGAAAGGAAAGTCACACGGAAACAAGGTAGAAAGGGGAAGGAAGACGCCCCATTTATAGCCGGAGGGCCGTCCTGGTGGCGCAGTGGTCTAAACGCTGGCTCATAACCATTCTTCCCAGAAGGGTCGCGGTTCGAATCCCGGTGAGGCATGGATGTTGTTTTTGTCTTACAGCACTAGTTCTCTCCCTTTCCTGGAACTAGTGGCCCTAAGTTAGGGATAGGCGCCTGGTTATTGCCCATTGAGTTGCTCATGGTAGTCGTTAAATCTTCAATCGAAATAAAATTAGAGGGGGGGTGCTCGGGATACGACGGCTAAACGTGCCCATCCGACGCATAGCGGATATTTAGTGGTTCGAGCGTTCGTACCTGTGGGATCGAACCTGAAACTTTTCCGTGGCATTCATGAACGTTCACCGCTAGGCCATCCGCGGTCCTATTGGTGATAAGACATTCCTTTTGGTCTGTTACTCTCTGGGTCATGACCCAAGGCATATTGGGTAAGGACTAATTGTTCTGACACGGACCTCATGCCAAGTGACTGAAGTCGCCCTGTGGCACAGTGGTCTTAGCGCTGGCTTCTGATCATTCGTCCGAAAGGGGTCTGGGTTCGAATTCCGGTGAGGGATGGATGTTGTGTTTGTCTTACGGCGCTGGCTCTCTCTCCATTCCCTGGAACCAGTGGCCCTAAATTAGAACGGGCGATTGCTTATAGCCCATTGACTTGCTCACGGTGGTTGTTAAACCTCCAATAAAAAAAAGTGACTGAAACATCTGCTTTCTGAGGTTCGTCGCCATTATTATCGCCCTTTTAGCATGTAATCAGACATAAAGGAATAGTGTGAATTATTCCCTAAACGACCACTTCGAATAAAAAAGCTTAAGGGAAAGGAACGCTTCCAGGCGTGCAGTGACTCGTTCCTGCCGCGTTTGCCCCCATTTCTTAGATAGCGAATACATTCGTTCGAGCTGATTTCAACCCATTTTACCAACTCCGAGTTAAGTCGTTCTAGCCGGTTAAAGGGTTAAAGGCCGTAAGTAGTCGCCCTTCCGTAATAAGAAAGGGGAGGAGGCAGCACCGCATGACAGGTGCAGCGCCTATGCCGCATTCGGGGCTTGAGCTCGTGCCCAGTTCAGGCGACTAGCCAGAAACCAACGTCTTTAACCGGTCGATCATTAAATGTGTTATTAGCTCTCAATGAAAGATTTCTGAAATTAATAATTTCAGAATCGTTTCATTGAGAGCTAATAACTTCCTATGATGCTGTACATCTGAGAACCCCTAGCCCCGAATTCCTTAAGACAATCATCACCAGTGCACGTTCATTTCGTTAATTAAGACAACGTTTCGTCGAATCAGTACTTTCAGAAAGTAACAGGAGCTCTCAATGCGTTTGTGAATTGAATGTGATTCTGCTTTCTTGTTACAATGAATGTCGTTCTGATCCCCAGTAACACTGAATATCGCTCTATTCTCCCGTGAAATTGAATATCGTTCTGCTCTCCCGTAACACTGAATATCATTTTGCTCTCCCGTAACACTGAATATCATTCTGCTCTTCCGTAACACAGAATATCTTTCTGCTTTCCCGTTACATTGAATATCGTTCTGCTCTCCCTCAACCTTGAATATCATTCTGCTCTCCCGTAACATTGAATATCTCTCTGCTCTCCCTCAACCTTGAATAACGTTCTGCTCTCCCTCAACCCTGAATAACGTTCTGCTCTCCCCCAACCTTTAATAACGTTCTGCTCTCCCGCAACATTGAATATCGCTCTGCTCTCCCTCAACCTTGAATAACGTTCTGCTCTCCCGCAACATTGAATATCGCTCTGCTCTCCCTCAACCTTGAATAACGTTCTGCTCTCCCGTAACATTGAATATCGCTCTGCTCTCCCTCAACCTTGAATATCGTTCTGCTCTCCCGTAACACTGAATATCATTTTGCTCTCCCGTAACACTGAATATCATTCTGCTCTTCCGTAACACAGAATATTGTTCTGCTTTCCCGTAACATTGAATATCGCTCTATTCCCTCGTAATGTTTAATATCGTTTTGCTCCCCCGTATTTAATCACGAGAAAACTCTGTAGCGTTAAGTTTGATAATACTTAACGAGAACAAACTGAATTTAAAAGAACACAGGAACTCTAAAGGAAAAGGATATTTAAATTAGAGGTTGTGAAAACACAAGTTTGTCCACGCCGAGCAACGAATCCGTGTCCCCCTCACTCCGGAGTAAGTCGCTCTCCCAACTGAGCTACGCGGACAGAATGTCTCGCTGTAGATTTGTCGTCTTTACATATCTTCACCTCTGCGGTACGTCACAAGGTATGGGTCACGGACTATAAATGGCCAGTAATACACCAACACTGTCTTACCCAAACTGGCTCACGAGGTGAAGGAGCAGCGTCAAATAAAGCCGTGTCAAGTATTCTCCTTCATCAAAGTGACAACACAAAAGAACAAAAAAAAAAAAAAAAAAAGAAGAATCAGGCAATTTGCGGTCTATCTGGTGCAAGAAAAATTCAGCAGCTACCCCATCCTGCGTATTCTTCTGTCCTTGGTCATATTGGGCCCCAGACTATTGCCTTGGGGCCCAATATGACCAAGGACCCCAAGAGGCAGGGTTGGATTAAGGAGCTACGGCCTTGGGGCTTACTATGACCGAGGGCCCAAGAGGCAGAGTCTAGAGGGACTATAGATTCACTATATGACCAAGGGTCCAAGAGGCAGGGTTGGATTGTGGGGAGGGATCCATAGGGCCTATAGCATTGGGCGCACTATGGCTAAGGGCCCAATAAGCAGGACCGAATTAAGCGGCGGTGTCTGTAGGGGCTGTACCCTTAAGGCCCACTATGACCAAGGGCCCAGGATGCACACCTGAACAAAAATTAATAGATAGGTAGGTACGTAAAGAGAGAGAGAGAGGTTTATAAAATAGTTTTACCTATGTCTCTTATGATTTCCAGTTGGTCAGAAACAGAGGCTGGAAGACAAACAGATTTCAAGGCAGTGACTGACCAAGGGCAGCGGTGCCGTCGAAACAGTTTAAATTTTTCCACTACACTCCACCCACACCTCCCAGTTTGCCCTTGGAGCTGTTAATAGTCGAAGTTTCCTGTTGCTTCACATTGCATAACAAAAAGGTGCGCTAATAAAAAGTACATAATGCTAAGTCATCAGAATATCCAAGACAAAATCGAGGAATCCTAAGCTTTTACAGTGGGTTAGTCAAAAATTTTGCAATATTTGCATAAACGCATGTGCTACGGCGGATATGTCACGTGTTTAAACTAGTTCAAGTCGCGCACTGCAGTCAGTCGAAAGGGATATAAAGTGGTAGTCGCTGCTGTGAACAGCATTGCATATCGTCATTCTCTCTGTGGTTGGGACGCCTAAAAGGTGAACATCCACAACAGGCTAATTAGGGAACTTTTGCTGTACGAGTTTCAACTCGGCCATGACGCTGATCAAGCAGCACGAAATATTTGTCATGCGAAAGGGGAAGGTTCCGTGGACCACAGCACCACTACGTATCAATTATCACAAGCATGTTGCTACAGTTTCCTGTTTTAACGGACTTCATAATCATTCCCGGTCGTAAGTTCTTTGGGGGCTCACTCAGATGTCTTAGCCTTGGGGGCCCACAAAGTTGCCCGGAGGGTTCACTATAAAGGTCAGTAGAAGTTTAATTGAGGTAAGTGCAATGTTTTTGTTCTGTACATGCATGTCACACATTTTTTTTGGATAATTTCTACAAGAAACCGTTATTGGGCTCCAAGTAATTCAACGAAATCACAAATCACTCCTTTTTTACGCTTTCCAACCGTAGGTTGAAGAAGCGTATGTGCACCAGCTTTGTCCGTCCGTCTGTCGGCACGATAACTCACGTAAAAATGGTTCGATTTCGATTAAATTTTAGTATATGGTAGGGGACCACCTGGGGACGAACCCTATTGAAAATTAACGAAATGGGGTTAAAGGCCATGGCATAGAGCGGGATCCATTACATTGCCCTTATGCGTCATAACTTGCGTAAATATGGTTCGATGTCGGTGAAATTTTAGTATATTGCAGGGGACCACCTGGGAATGAATCTTATTGAAAATGGGTGAAGTGGGGTCAAAGGTCAGGACATAGGAGCGGAATGCATTTTTTTTTATTAGAGGTTTAACGACCACCTTGAGCAACCCAATGGGCTATAAGCAGTCGCCCGTCCCTAATTTAGGGTCACTGGTTCCAGGGAAGGGAGAGAGCCAGTGCCGTAAGACAAACACAACATCCATGCCTCACCGGGATTCGAACCTGGACCTCGTTTAGACGAATGATCAGAGGCCATCGCTTAGACCACTGCGCCACCGGGGCGGCAGGAATGCATTTCATTGCCTTTATGCGTCGTAACGTGCTTAAAAATGGTTCGATTTCGATGAAATTTTATTATGTGGTAGGGGACCACCTGGAGACGATCTTATGACGTCACAATCTCGCGCTTGAGATATTGGCGCGCGGTCACGCCATCTGTCTCATTACGTCACGCATTGCGTGTGGATCCTATTAAAGTTTTATGACGTCACACTCTTTCGAGTAGATGGTCGCGATTCCCATCTGCCTCATTACTTCACACGTTGTGTGCGTGTATCCGTCCGCACGATAACTCGCGTAAAAATCGTTCGATTTCGATGAACTTTTAGTATGTGTAAGGAGATCACCTGGGAAGGAACCCTATTGAAAGCGAACGAAATGGGGTCAAAGGTTAGGACATAGGAGCGGGATCCACTCCACAGCTCTTATGCGTCATAACTAACGTAAAAAAGGTTCGATTTCGATTAAATTTTGGTATGTAGTAGGGGACCACCTGGGGTCAAACCCTATTGAAAATTGGCGAAATAGGGTCAAAGGTCAGGACATAGGAGCGGAATCACTTCCATCGCCATTATGCGTCATAACTTACGTAAACATTCTTCGATTTGGATGAAATGTTAGTATGTTGTAGGGGCCTGCCTGGGGACGAATCCTATTGAAAATGGGCGAAATGAGGTCAAAGGTTAGGACACAGGATCGGAATCTATTCCATAGCTCTCATGCATCATAACTTGCGTAAAAATGCTTCGATTGCGACAAAACTTTATCATGTTATTTCGGAGGTATACTGAACCGGTTCTGTTAAATATAATCGAAATGGGATTAAAGGTCAGGGCACAGGTCCGAGATTTATTCCACAGCCATTATCCTCATAACTTGAGTAATGATTTCTGGTATGTTGGAAAGCGTACTATAATCAATGCAATGCATGATTTTACTAACTTGTTTTTTATTGGGGGTTTAACGACCACCGTGAGCAACTGAATGGACTATAAGCAGTCGCCCGTCCCTAATTTAGGGGCACTGGTTCCAGGGAAAGGAGAGAGCCAGTGCCGTAAGACTAACACAACATCCTTGCCTCACCGGGATTCGAACCCGAACACCATCTCGGACCACTGCTCCACCAGGGCGGCACAAATCATTTATTTCGTTCACATACGCCGATATGTCGTTCTTTCTGGAAAACCTTTAGAATGTTTGACTGGGAGCAAAAATGCCATTTTTCAATTCATATTTCAATCAATGGAACTCCAAAGATAGGAGCTTGGCCGATGTAGTTCCCGTGAACTGTTCTCCGTAAAGCAGATTAGAGAAATTAAAGAAGTGGAAAAAGGTAATAGAAAAAAGCGTTCGTTTTATTGAGAGAAGCGTACTTTTCTAACCTGTTAAAGAGTGTATTAGCGCGCTAAATTAAAGTGCGGTGATATTGATCGGTAGCTACAACACAGCACGGGAAGTAAATGCAGCGTAATCTGCGCACTCGAACGATTTTTGCAAATGTCTTGCTCATCAGCGTCTTGAACGTTCGTTCCAAGTTGGAGAAAACTGCTGGAAGTATGACATACGCACGTGGAGTGCCTTGGCTGCTGCATCCGCCCTTTCCTTCGCCTTCTACGTAATTAGGGCAAAATTGTGATAAACGGAAATCGAACATCAGACTTGTGTTATCAGTCGATTTTCCTTTCAATGGCGGTTAAGAAACGCTCGAAATATAAGAACCCAACACGCCGAGCGGAACAATAACAAACGACGCTGCCAGATTCAGCGACACGCATTACATGGGAATCGATACTTTTAGCGGACATCGATTACAAAGATGCCGATATATAAAGGCGAAAAGAGCCGAAATCGAGGTAGAATCGATTAAAAACGCATTAGAGGCGCCATCTTAGCTCCATACAACAGTTGTTGCCATTTCTTTCTTTAAAATCTTTTCTTATTTGTTTCGTCTAATAAGAGCGAAATTGGAAGTAGAAATCCGCCTTTTTTTTTCTTTCTTTCTTTCCTTATTCCCGTCGATATGGAGCGCAGACGTTTCGGCCGTTTATTATATTTTTTCTATTTCTTTCGAAACAAAAGGATCCTTTATCACAGTCGGCAGCTACGTTAGGAAAATGAAAGAATTGTCTTTTGATGATAAATTATAAACACATTATTGAGAAATAAATTTTCCTTGCTTTTAAAAAGTCTAAATCTGCCTGTTTCTCTGATTGGGAACTACGGAAAGGAAAGTATTTTCCAGGACGTCTGGTTGTCGAAGTATATAATGAGTTTTGAAATAATGAGTTTTGAAAGTGCCGTGCTCATAGCAGTTTGCGTGAAAAATGCCTTTAACTAGTCTAAACTGAATTTTTGTTTTGACTTCTAGTTAAAAATCGTTACAAATAACTGAAGTTGGGTATAATAACACGTAACACTTACTGACTAGTATCCATTAATATTACCTGAGACCAATCCACTGATGAGGCCTTACATTATGACCACCTACCTAATAAGCTGTAGGACCCCCTTTAGCCCGCAAAACAGCCGCCACCCGGCGAGGCATCGATTCGATGAGGTGGCGATAGGTATCCTGGGATATCTGGTACCATAATAACAACAGAAGGTCCTCCAGTTCCCGTATATTTCGGGGTGGCAGTGATTTAGCGTGAACCTGCTTTTCCAAGTCGAACCACAAATGTTAAATTGGGTTCATGTGAGATGAATTTGGAGGCCAGGGCATTAACAAAAAGTCACCAGCATGTTCCTCGAACCACTCCTTGACTTTTATGGCAGTGTGGCATGGCGCATTATTCTGTTGGTAATGGCCATCACTAGCAGAGAACAGAGTTTGCATGAATGGGTGAACTTGGTCCGCAACGATGTTCACATACCTGACAGCTGTCAGGGATTGTGGTATTGGGATAATGGGGCCTAAAGTATCCCAAGAAAACATCGCCCGCAGCATAACACCGCCGCCGCGGGCCTCTTTCCGGCCAACAGTACATCCAGGTGCCATGGCCTCCGTTGGTAATTGACGTATGCGCGTTCAGTCGTCTACGTGATGCACCAGGAATCTTGATTCGTCAGACCAGGCCACTTTCTTCCAATCATCCACTGTCCAATCTGGATGATCTTGGGCGCATTACATACGTTGTTGGCGATGACGTGCAGGCCCATGAGGAGAAGGCTGCGATGAACTGTGTGCTGTGACAGATTACCCTGATCACCACTGTTGTAGCTGCGGGTGATTTTTCGCACTGTGGCTGTGAGCCGCGGGTGGCCTAGTGGTCAGCATTCGTGACTGCCATGGAGATAACCTCAGGTTCGATCCCGGGCAGGTACCAACGTTCGAACCACTAAATACCTGCCGTACGTCGGATTGGCACTGGTACTGCCCCTTCGGTAATAAATAAGGGCGTCTTTCCCCCCCCCCTTTCTACCTCGCTTCCGTGTCACTTTCCTATCGGGCACTCTAGCCCAAATCTCCTAGCTTCCTATTTCTAAGGGCTGTTTAAGACCTGGGGTGTAACGTACCAGGAGATGTGACGTACCTGAGAAGGACGCACACGACATAAAGGCAGATAGGAATCCGAATAAAACGTCCGCGTAGCTCAATTGGTAGAGTAAATTTCTCCGTCATTTTTGGTCTACGCCGGGATTCGAACCCGGGTCACCTCATTCCGGAATAAGTCACTCTACCAATTGAGCTACGCGGACGTTTTATTCTGATTCCTATCTGCCTTTATGTCGTGTGCGTCCTTCTGGCAGGTACGTCACATCTCCTGGTACGTTACAGGTCAGATACTCCCTTCCTAAAATCCTCTACATATGATCTGATCTGATCTGTCGCTGTGAACAATGCGCGACCGTCTGCGCTCCCCTCAGGCATCAATGAGCTGCGGATGACGGTTCGTCGTTTGGCCATCTGTGCACCACTTTTGATACGTATTCACTACAGTGGCACGTGAACATACCGCGCTGTTTCCGAGATCGTAGTTCCGAGGCGCCATGTCATCACACTTTGCCCTTTATCAAACTCCGATAAATCGGTAGCTTTTCCCATTCTGACGACGAACACTTAGGAACTAACCGAACGCCGGTCCTAGGGTTGTATATATATATATATATACTGGTCTGTGAACTTCACCTGCGCCACCGTTCGGTCTCCATACGCAGTCATTTCTCTAGGCTGCGGGTGGTCATAATGTAATGGCTTATCGGTATAAGTGAAAGTAACGAAATCGTACTAGAATAGATGGAACTCAGAGTTCAGCGACGATGAATTCCTTCCGAAAAATTAAGTGATATATTCAGATAAAACACAACCGATCCTTTGAAAAAGAAAAAAATGTCTACCGTATATACTCGTGTACAGGTCGACCGCCTGATTTTTATCTGAATATTTGTAGTTTTTTGTATATCCCGTGTATAAATCCACCCCCGATTTTTATGTGAATATATGCAGTTTTTTGTATACCAACCTATCTTGTGTATAAATAAAAATAAAAGTAAAAATATATTTTCCGAGGATGCACCCGCATGCGGAAATGTGAACCTACTGTTTATTGTTGTAGCTGACTCTCGCGATGTTGCTGGCGGCAGTTTCCCGCAAAATGTGAGTGGAATTTTTTTTTTTTTTTTTTTGATTGGAGGTTTAACGACCACCGTGAGCAACTCAATGGGCTATAAGCAGTCGCCCGTCCCTAATTTAGGGTCACTGGTTCCAGGGAAGGGAGAGAGCCAGTGCCGTAAGACAAACACAACATCCATGCCTCACTGGGATTCGAACCCAGACCCCGTTCGGACGAATGATCAGAATCCATCGCTTAGACCACTGCGCCACCGGGGCGACTGAGTGGAATTACGGCACGATTCTGGGAAGATGATAGGGCTCACCACGCTGGTTAGAGAGTTTTCAGGGGAAGGTTACACACTTTAACAATATATGAACCCACTTTTGCACATTGCGCCCCCCCCCTTCTCCCACTTTTTGCGAGCGAGTTTTCTGCAGTTACTTCGTTCATGGAGAGTAAAGCATTTGCTCCCACAGCAAACAAATCGTGATGCATTTACCAAAAGTCATAAGAAACATCGTTATTTAAAAAAAAAAAACACTTCCTGAAACATATTCGGAAAGCGTAAATAGGTCTTGATGTCAATCTGATAGTTTTTTATCCCATAAAGAATATGCATGCCGTAAAAAAACAAATGTGTAGCTTTTGAAGTTTTCAATGGATCTCTTCAAAATTTAAAATGAATCTTTCTTTTGATGAATTGTGGAAAATTTGCACGCAACTATTTAAAAAATTGAAGAAATTTTGCTCTATAAAATTTTCTCCCACTACCCTGCGCAGCGTAGCAGCTGTCGGTCAACTGCTGAGCTGAAAGAGTGTGTGATTGACAGAGAGGTCGTTCAGTGGTAGCAAAATTGCTGTTGAATGATTTCAGTTAAGTGATGTCTGAACTTTAAGAGAGGGTCTTAGAAATGTTTAACTACAGCATTGCACGTCATGGTTTTCACATGAAACCCAGAATGCATAATATGTTTTGTGATCAGTTTTAGAAACGGAAATAGGCCTGCAAAATATTTCACTAAAGCAAAGTTTGAGAAATATTCAAAGCTGCATTCATCCATAAATATTAATATTTCACAGAATCCGGTCTCTTACAAATATTGCGCTGATGAACATTTGAAAGTCTCTTGTTTTGAAATGGCATAGCATACTTAATTCAATTTTAAATATCTCTCTTTAATCCCAAGGCAGTTTCTCTGCATTTTATTGTTCTGTCACTCACCAAAAAACATTTTTTAACACTTAAATTATAAAGAAGGCAGTATGGTAAATATCAGACAAAGAAAGATTTTAACCAGTTTTAAGGACTTTTTTCCATATTCCTAACAAAACTTCTTCCAACCGATGTTCGGAAGAAACAGCTTTTCAAGTAATAAAACACGGTTGAGTCACATTATTGTGACCACCTCCTATTTTTGGCGTCAACAGCACCTAGCCAATAAAAGAAGGCACGTGTCGTGAGCTGGCTTGGAGGGTATATAACGTGTACTATAGGCATTCAGAAAACATATCCCTCGTTGCTGTCACAATAAAAAGGGGATTTATCAGATTTGCAAAAAGGGATGATTATCGGCTTTCGGGCCAAGGGTGGCAATATGTCTGAAATAGCGCAGTTTGTGAACTGTCCCGTGCTGCTATGGTTAAAGTGTATTGTGATTGCAGAAATGGCACCATTGTGAATAAGCGATGTGGAAACCGCGGAGCACCACATGCCATTGCTGTGAGAGGTGAACGTCGGCTTCTTCGAAGGTGCGTGAGGGCCGATCGACACGCTACAGTGGAGCAACTCACTGGCCGAATGAACCAGGAGGATACCTGAAGTGTGTCTAAAACGACAGTTCAGCGAACCCTGCTAAGTATGGGACTCCGATGCAAGCCGGTTAATCACTGCACCTATGCTAACGAAGGTGCATCAGCAGAAAAAGCTTACATTTTTCAAGACAGTATCGGAATCGGACTTCCGCTGATTGGCAAAGGATTGCCTTCTCCGATGAGTCACTTTTCCTGCTTCATCTAACGGATGGAAATTGGCGTATAAGGCGAGAAACATCGGACAACCAATATTCTTCAACCACTGCTGGAAGAACACAAGCTTGTGGTTATGGTCTGGAGAATGTTTTCGTGGCATTCTCTGGATTCACTAACACCTGTGGAAGGCACCATGGACCGAATTCGTTCTGAATCCATCCTTGCAGACCACGTACAACCATACATACTTATTGTCTTCCCTGGGGCGGATGGGATATTCCAGCACGACAATGCCAGGCATCACAGCTAGAAATGTCCGAGAGTGGTTGGAAGAGCACGGTGACGACTTCAAAGTACTTCCGTGACCCCCTAGTTCGTCAGACTTAACCCCAATTGAGCATCTGTGGCACCACCTCGATCGTGTTGTTCACTCTATGGATCCTCCACCACGCACTCTCCAGCAGCTGTCAGATGCACTGCAGTCATCATGGCTCCACATACCTGTGAACACCTTCCAGCACCTTATTGAGTCACTCCCAGCCCATCTAGCAGCTGTCCCCGCTGAACACGGCGGTTACTGTGGATATTAGCTGGTGGTCACAATAATGCGACTCGACCATGTATATTCCAGCAGGATAATGTTCGACCACAGATGGCCCGTAATGTGTAAGACCTCTTCCATGCATGGCAGATATAGCTCCTTCCCTGTCCTTCGCGGAATATGTCCTGGATTCAACATGTCTGGGACATGGTACCTAAGTGACTATCGCGTCAAGCGCCTCCGCCAGTCACCATAAAAGAACTCTGGTCTCTCTCAAAAGAACTCTGGTCTCTCTAAAAATAACTCTGGTCAAAAGAACTCTAGTCTCTCACAAAAGAACTCTGGTCTCTCTCAAAAGAACTCTGGTCTCTCACAAAAGAACTCTGGTCTCTCTCAAAAGAACTCCGGTCTCTCACAAAAGAACTCTGATCTCTCACAAATTAACTCTGGTCTCTCATGAACTGTGGTCTCTCACTCTGGTCTCGCATAGGAGCAACCAGGCAGGCCATTTCCCAGAGCAATATCAAAAACCTCTTCCATTGAATGCCACTCCGTGTAGAAGCCGTATTGTTGCTTGAAGGGTTTCCCACGATACTGAGTTTTGAAGCGAAAAAATCTTGTATAGCTCTACAAAGGTAATCAGTTATCTCCTGTAACATAAGAAAACTGTGATATAAATTTCTTTTGAATAACACGATTCTTTCTTGGGGTTGCAATTTTCACAAACAGTTGTGTATATGTTATATATGCTTCTGCATTTGAAAAGTTGGGTCAAAATGTTTTTTAGGATCTTGTTTCTGTTTACGTAACTTGTAGAGTAAATATCATGGTATTAATTTGGAACTTGATATGGTACATATCTCTTGTGGATTATCTTGTCCGTGTATCTCAATTAAAATGACAAGAATATTGACATGTTTGCGTGATTTCAAAGTTTGAAAGGTGAAATTACGTTAGCTGAAGCATGCATAATTGGTCTCTCAAAACAACATCGGTTTGCATCAAGCCGGGGAAGTTATTTCATTCAAGGATGAGTTTCATGCGATTTGATTAAGACGTAATCCTGAAGATTTTAACGTGCACTGGATTTCTCTCCACCCATTTGAGATGTATGACAGAATAAATGCGTGATGTGATTAGATTTTAATCCGTTTGGAGAAAGCCAGCTTACGTACCTGTTCTGAAGTGGTAGTTCAAAACAGAATTTTAAAGCTCATTCCTATTCTTATTTTTCAGCATGTCCGTTTGGCTTGTAACTTCTCCGTAATTAATTTCCCGTACTTCAGAAATCTTTCAGTCTTTAATTATAAGATTTGGAATGTGATTTCCCTGGAGTACCAAGAGAAATATCGAAAATTTCGTTTGTTGTGGACTCATGGCGTACAGAAAGCCATTGTTGGAGCAACGAGATCGTTCAGTATATGCAGAAGTGCTGAAAGTTTCCAATTGATAAGGAAATGCTTTTCATTTTTACAAAATGAAATATTTTTGCAATCTTAATATCAGTATTCGTACCAGTTACTGAAAAGGAAGGTATCCACGAAAAAATTATTAAGTATCAGTGTTCACAAGAAAATGGTGTCCAAAAAAAAAAATCACAGCAAAGGAATGGTACGTATTCATTCACAGATAACGAATCTGGGATTATGACCCAGAAAAAATGACCCTTAATTAGGACTACTCTCAATAAATAATAACCTTTAATTAGGAGGACCTTAGGACCTTTGATAAATAATGATCCTCAAATAGGAGGCATTGCCATGACTGTAAATGTTTTTCACTCTGAAGTCTAACTTAATAATGACCCTTAATTAGAAGAACCGTTAATAAATAATGGCCCTTAATTAGGAGGCACTGCCATAACTAAAAATGTTTTTTTCCCACTGTGAAATCTAACTTAATAATAACCTTTAATAAGGAGGACCTCTCATAAATAATGACCCTTAATTAGGAGGCACTGCATGACTGAAAATGTTTTTCACTCTGAAATCTAACTTAATAATGACCCTTAAATTAGGAGGCATTGCCATGACTGAAAATGTTTTTCACTCTGAAATGTAACTTAAAAATGGCTCTTAATAAATAATAACCCTCAATTAGGAGACACTACCATGCCTTAAAATGTTTTTCGCTCTGAAATCTAACTTAGTAATGACCCTAAATTAGGAGATACGGCCATGACTGAAAAAAAGTTTCACTCTTAAATCTAACTTGATAATGACCCTTAATAAATAACGACCCTTAATTAGGAGGCGCTGCCATAACTGAAAATGTTTTTTCCACTCTGAAATCTAACTTAATGATGACCCTTAATATATAATAACCCTTAAATAGAAGGCATTGCCATGACTTAAAAAGGTTTTTACTCTGAAATCTAACTTAATGATGATCCTCAATTAAGAGGACCCTCAATGAATAATAAATTTTAATTAGGAGGCATTGCCATGACGAAAAATGTTTTTGATTCTGAAATTTAACTTCGAATCGCAACAAATTAGGCTCTACATTGTAAGACATTTCCTGAAATTCACGAGCCTTTCCGTGATTCTTTTGTGAAATAATGAAGCCTATTTTTGATACAAACTTTTCTGTGATATGATGGAAGGAAACCTGATTTTTATCGGACTTTTCCTTTGTCAGAAAAATTCTGAATTTTCAGAAACTTTTCCGCAATTCCTTTTGTATATTATCGGAAAAACTCCGTTTTCCGTATCCATATGACGAAAACATTCCGGTAAGAGGAGAAATTCACGGAATACTTCACGTTTGAATAACTGTTAAATTTCAATCGTCTGTCAAAGGAACTGATTTTGAAGTTCTGTAGCAAGATTGGATATTGTGGATGGCATACCGCATTAATGCTGGTTATTGTGACACAGGATATTCCTTTCCCTCTCCCCCGTTTTGTGCAGCAGCTTTGTATATTGTGTGACCGTAAGAAATCGGGTTCTTAAATTACTGTGCAGGTGATTGTATTATATCCATGTATCAGTTTCTGGAACCCTTAAAAAAGCTATTATAACTATCAAGAGTGAATTTTATATTTAGGAGTTTTATGAAATAACCCTATAAACCAATGCATTTCACCTTTTCTTAAAGATAATTGAAAGCCATTGTCAGTTTAAAAAAATCTCAAATAATAATGACTCCCATCCTAGTGCTTCGAAAAATCACGATGAACAAAAATATTTAATTTTTGATAAGTCTTTCTGCAGAAAAATAGAATTTATACAAATGTATTCAAAGAAATAGTAAGCTCCAACAAAAAATAAAATGACTAAATCACTCGCATTAAGTTAAAAATCATCATCATCGCGAGATTAGTTTTACCTTGAACGGAGTGAAATATCTAAGACTCTCTGGTTCAATGATTCAGACGCGAGGCTTATGCAGACCTAACCCAATCGACCTGAGTTCGATCCCCGCCACCGGCGGAAAATGTTCTCTGGCGTAAGGCCTGAATAATCCAGGGTCTTCGATTCTGCGAAATTTCTGTCTAAATACGGAACAACTTGAAACGGGCTTTTCTGAAATAAACGGAAATACTGACTGCGGAGAATCTGTGAAAATACGGAAGTTAAAGAGAAAAATGTGAACTTTTAAAAACGGAAATTTCATTAAAAGACGGACACTTGCCTGCACCTTTGTTGCATGTTACTTTCAGATATTTTCCGTGAACTCACACCACTTTTTTCTTACAGTGTAGTCTCCGATCTGTTTTCTTTATCTTCATCAGTCCCCTTTATCTTTATATGTCTTCATTATCTTCATCGGTCTTCTATATCTTCATCTGTCTTCATTATCTTCATGTGTCGTCTTTATCTTCACCTTTCTTCTTCATCTATCTTTTCTATTTACATCTGTCGTCTGTATCTTCACCTCTCGTCTTTATCTTCATCTGTATTCTTTATCTTCATGTCTTCTTTATCTTAATTTGTAGTCTTCATCTTTCTTCTTCATCTTCATCTATCTTCTCTGTCTTTATCTGCCGTCTTCATCTTCATCTGTCGTCTTTATCTTCATCTGTATCTTCATCTATCTTCTTTATCTTCATTTGTCGTCTTTATCATCATGACTTCTTTATCTTCATCAGCCGTCTTTATCTTCAACTGTTTTCTTTATCTTCATGTCTTCTTTATCTTCATCTATCGTCTTTATCTTCATCTGTCTTCTTTATCTTCATCTATCGTCTTTATCTTCATCTGTCTTCTATATCTTCATCTGTCGTCTTTATCTTCAACTGTTTTTTTTATCTTCGTCTTTTTATCTTCATCTGTTTTCTTTATCTTCATATTGGATTGTAGTTCTCCCCATTTATACAGTGTTTACATACACCCATGAGCCATTACATTATGACCACCCCCAGCCCAGAGAAATGAGCGCGCCTGGAGACCGAACGGTAGCTCAGGTGATCAAATGATCATATGTAGAGGATTTTAGGAAGGGAGTGTTTGACCCCAGGTCTTAAACAACCCTTAGAAATAGGAAGCTAGGAGTTTTGGGCTAGAGTGCCCGACAGGAAAGTGACATGGAAGCGAAGTAGAAAGGGGGAGGAAGACGCCCTTATTTATTACCGGTGGGCCAGTACCCGGGGTCCGACGGCTTAACGTGCCCGTCCGACGCACAGCGGATGTTTAGTGGATCGAGCGTTCGTACCTGCCTGGGATCGAACCTGAGGTCCTCTCCGTGGCAGTCACGAACGTTGCCCACTAGGCCACCCGCGGCCCGGTAGCGTAGGTGAAGTTCACACAGCAGTATATATGCAACTCCAGGAAGTTAGTTATCCCTTAATTTTCCGAAAGGAATTCATGGTCGCTCAACTCTGAGTTCCATCTATTCTACTACCATTTCGTTACTTTCATGTACACTAATAAGCCATTACATTAAGATCACCCGTAGCCTAGAGAAATGAGTGCACATGGAGACCGAACGGCGGCGCAGGTGAAGTTCACAGAGCAGTATATATATATATATACAACCCTAGGACCGGCGTTCGGTTAGTTCCTAAGTGTTCGGAGTCAGAATGGGAAAAGCTACAGATTTATCGGAGTTTGATAAAAGACAGCGCGTAGCCTATCAAAGAAGGCATGTGTCGTGAGCTGGCTTGGAGGGTATATAAGGTGTGCTGTAGACATTCTGAAAACATGGGCTGCGGGGGCCAAGTGGTCAGCGTTCGTGACTGCCATGGAGATAGCCTCAGGTTCGATCCTAGGCAGGTACGAACGTTCGAACCACAAAATATCCGCCAAGCGTCGGATGGGCACGTTAAGCCGTCGGACCCCGGGTACTGGCCCCCGGTAATAAATAAGGGCGTCTTCCTCCCCCTTTCTACCCTGCTTCCGTGTTACTTTCCTATCGGGCACTCTAGCCCAAATCTCCTAGCTTCCTATTTCTAAGGGTTGTTTAAGACCTGGGGTCAGACACTTCCTACCTAAAATCCGCTACATATATATGATCTGAAAACATATCACTCGTTGCTGTCAGACTTACAAAAAGGAATGATTATCGGCTTTCGGGCCAAGGGTGGAAGTATTTCTGAAACAGCGCAGTTTGTGAACTGTTCGCGAGCCGCTGTGGGTAAAGTGTATCGTGATTGGAGAAATGGCACCACTGTGAATATGCGACGTGGAAACGATGGAGCACCAGGTGCCATTGATATGAGAGGTGAACGTCGGCTGAGAAGGTGCGTGAGGGCCGATCGACACGCTGCAGTGGAACAACTCACCGGCAGAATGAACCAGTGAGCTACAGGAAGTGTGTCTAAAACGACAGTTCATCAACCCTGCTGCGTATGGGGCTCCGATGCAGAAGGATGGTCACTGCACCTAAGCTAACGAAGGTGCATCAGCACAAAAGGCTTGCATTTGCACTGCAGTATTGGAATTGGACCTCCACTGATTGGCAAAGGATTGCTTTCTTCGATGAGTCACGTTTCCTGCTTCATCGAACGTTGGGACGTTGACGTATAAGGCGAGAAACATCGAAGAACAAACACTCTTCAACCATTACTGGAATAACACAAGCTGGTGGGGGCAGCGTTATGGTCTGGAGAATGTTTTCGTGGCATTTTCTGGGTGCACTCATACCTGTGGAAGGCACTATGGACCGAATTCGTTATGAATCCATCCTTACAGACCACGTACACCCATACATGCTGATTGTCTCCTTGGAGCGGATGGGATCTTCCAGCACGACAATGCGACGTTTCACTTAGCTAGAAAGGTCCGAGAGTGGTTAGAAGAGCACGATGAAGACTTCAAAGTACTTTCGTGGCCCCCTTATTCGCCAGACTTAAACTTAATTGAGCATCTGTGTGACCACCTCGATCGTGTTGTACGCTCTATGGATCCTCCACCTCGCACCCTCCAGCAGCTATCAGATGCACTGTAGTCAGCACGACACCACATACCTGTGAACACCTTCCAGCACCTTATTGAGTCACTCCCAGCCCGTCTAGCTGCTGTCCACGCTGCACACGGCGGTTACTGTGGATATTAGCTGTTGGTCACAACAATGTGACTCGACCGTGTAAAAGTGTGCGAAATATTGAAGGAAATAACTTCTATTTCTCCGAAAAATTTGGTCTGGAATTACCTCTTAAAATTTTTGCTTTTGTCTCCCATTTCACTTTCGACACTTCCTTCCGCTAATTTAAGCATGAATTATCGTGATGCTAGTATTACAGGAAGAATATCCGAGGTATTTGTTCGTAAAGACTTGCAATCATTAAATTCATGCTTAAAAAAATTCCATAAGACGGTAGTCACAAAAAAACGACGGAGAAAAGGAAATCATTTTTTTAAAATATTCAAAGGGAAAAACACATTGCTGCTGAAGGTTTTAATCACAAAACACGCGATTAATATCAAAGATATTGACTTTAAGGCAAGTAAATCTCAGCCTCAACTCTTAACACCATGGATCATTCCTTATTTTGCAATTTTTATCGTCTCCAAACGCCATTAATTAGATTTAACACTCTTCCGAAATACATATTTCTCTTTCATGTAATTAACATTCACCATAAGAAAATTCCAAAAGACACGCATGAAAGGTAAAATATCGCAATTTTCAAAAAGGGGATGCCTTCGCTTCAATGCCCGATAAAATAGATGGGAAAAATTTGCATCTATTATTTTACCGCTGCTTCAAAATCAAATTATGGTCGGCGCTTCGTATAAATATCCAGATCCCTACAAAGCATTGGATCTAAACTATTAAATTAATTATTTCTTAGCGGGCCGAGACGGCATCAGCAACTAAGCATTCTCTTAATACATAAATCACTGGTTAATACCAAAGGAATCCTTTTAGGTTTAGTTTGGTAAATAATTTAATAAGAAATCCGAGTTGCATTAAATATGATTACTCTTCCATGCATTACGCAGACTTATCTGTGTTATGAGTTTCTGTGTCTTATTGAAATAGCTGGATCAAAGACAGACTTTAAAGAGGAAAATTGAAGCTTGGCGCCAAAATTATTTTCGGTGATTAAGTAATTTTCATAAATGCTTTGTTTGCGTAAGAGTCTGCCGACTAGGAGTAACAGTGATAGGTAAAAAAGAAATGCAAAGGTAATGCTAAGGTGTATCCCTACGAAATCACTCCATAAAAAATGAACTTAAAAACGATTTTTTCGATAAAAGAGGACAGAAAAGGGAAGAAACGATTGAATAATTATTTTCCAAATATGGTGGCATCAGGTAATACGCGAATTTCCGAGATAAGTTGCAGAACTCAGGTGTTCTTTCCGAAGGATCTCATGAAAATGCAGCAGTTTCTCGAAAGCGCTTAAGAAATGTTTAAAAAATTTCTTTCAATCTACTTAAATTTGTGGAATGAAAAGATTTTAAAGACGCTTTCCAAAGCAGAAGCAATTCCATTTTCATGATATTAATACGGAGTATTAAATTACTTCTGCACTTCTGTATTAATATCATGAAATGGAACTTAACGTCGATTTCTCCATAAAACAGAAGAAAAAAGAAAATGAAGTGTTTTTTCCAAATCAGATAAAGTTATGAAATGGTGAAAATATTCCAAATACGTGGCGACAGTTAAAAAATAAATACATCGCTCTTTCCACGTTCCAGAAACACACAGCAACCGAAAAATTGTTTTTCAGCCGCCGCTGTGGAATCGAACCAACAGAACTCTCGGTATCGCGCCGAGTGCGTTACCTTTACGCGTAAAGGTAACGCACTCGGCGCGATACCGAGAGTTCTGTTGGTTCCATTCCACAGCGGCGGCTGAAAAACAATTTTTCGGTTTATGTGTTTCTGGAACGTAGAAAGAGCGATGTATTTATTTAAAGTTATGAAATACAGAAGATGTTCACACATTTTTAGAACGTCTTTCAAAAGAAATTAGAGAAAATAAAAGAAGTTCAAAGAATTGAAACAGGCAACAGCGTGTTAGATGAACACAGTTAAATGTTGCCTGCTATATATAGAAGTTTATGTTTTTGCTCTTTACGAAGAAAAATATTCGTATTCTGTAGTTAAAAACCGCTGTCAAAATCATGTGATTATCATTTCTAAATGTAAAGTAAGAAATATTATTAATAATAGAGAGGAAATCGTCAAGCATTGCTTTTAACAGGAAAAAGAACACCAAACGAGTATCCAAATTAGGTACGTACTTTTACGACTATTTCAAAAGTAAGGTCTCTGGTCTTAAAAGAAAATGCACCGACCAAGAGAACAATCTGTAAGTCGGTAAGAGTCTCTGTATACAAGGTAATAAACAAAGATTTAAATCTGAAAAAAAAATTAAAAAAAAATGTTCACCGCCTTTACCTAGGCAAGTGGCTGAGCGCAGAAAACGGTGCAGACTTCTTTATGAAAGTCACTTGGCCGCACGCATGAAAATTTGTTGTGACTATTGATGAAGCTTGGATCTACTAAACGACTATAACAACAACAACAACAACAAAAAGTCGCTTTACTAATGCAAAAGAGCAGAAAAAGACTTACAAAATTAGTTCCAAGAATCCGAAGAAAGTTTCAGTAAAGCATTCATGATAATTGCTGGTTTATCATACAATAAAAAATTAAAGTTAAGAAAATTTGAAAAGAATGTTAAACGCGCAATTCTACATATTACCGAAACAATATTTTAACTCCAATATTTAAAGAAGAAATGCCATTCCTTTATCCGCAGAGCCTTCAAAGAGTAGAACTCCATCAGGATAAGGTATTTTAAAAAAAAAAGGACCTCAGGTTCGATCCCAGGCAGGTACGAACGCTCGATCCACTAAATATCCGCTGTGCGTCGGACGGGCACGTTAAGCCGTCTGACCCCGGGTACTGGCCCCCCGGTAATAAATAAGGGCGTCTCCCCCCCCCCCCTTTCTACTTCGCTTCCATTTCACTTTCCTGTCGGGCACTCTAGCCCAAATCTCCTAGCTTCCTATTTCTAAGGGTTGTTTAAGACCTGGGGTAGAACTCCATCCGGATAAATCTATTTCTTGAAAATATGAAAAAAAAAAAAAAGAGACAGGTATCAAGTATTTTGCTCATATTCCTACGAAGTCCTCCGATGTGTGACCAATCGAATATTGCGCCTTCGGACTGCGAGAAAGAGCGCTTAGACCCAAAACAATGATTGGACTATGGACAGCAGTGGAAGAGGAGTGGAATAAAATACCACTACCAATTTTAAGAAATCCCCTGTTATCATGGAAGTCTAGATGTAGGTCCATAGTCCTTCAAAGTCCACTAATGTGTCACCAATGGACTATTGTGCCTCCGGACTGCTAAAAAGAGCGCTGAGACCTAAAACAATGATTTGACTATGGACAACAGTGGAAGAGGAGTGGAATAAAGTACCACTACCAATTTTAAGAAATGACCTGTTATCTTGGAAATCTAGATGTAGGTTCATAGTCCTTCAAAGTCCCCTGGTGTGTCTCCAATGGACTATTGTGTCTTCGGACTGCTAAAAAGAGCCCTTAGACCTAAAACAATGATTGGACTATGGACTTCAGTGGAAGAGGAGTGGAATACAATACCACTACCAATTTTAAGAAATGCCCTCCCAGGTAGCACAGCCTTGCCATTTAACGTAGGCCCAGCACTGTGCCATCGTCTCCTATTCCTAAACAACGGTGGCTCAGTCATGAGCTTACGTTAAATGGCAAGGCTGTGCTACATAGGCTGTTATCTTGGAAATCTACATGTAGGTTCATAGCTAGAGAATTGTCTATCAGGCAGAACATTTAAGAAAGAAATAATTTTATTTTAAACATCAAGTATATTGATGGATAATCGTCCTAAAAATGTGTGAAAATCCTCTTTATAAGCAAGTAAGTTTTTTACAAAAGACGTGCTAAAAATTAAATTAATAACGTAAAACAAAAAGCTATCTTCAGCTATCTTCCTTTCTCGAAATAGAAGAACCTTCGCCGTCTCCTCCGATACCTATTCTAGACAACACGAAATTGAAAGCGTTATCGAGTTGGCCACTGATGCAAGATATTCATTGAATCATTATCCAAAAAGCCAGGGTCAAACATTCTAATCTTCCTGTGCCGCAGTTAGACTCAATTCCCTACATGCCAAATGTGTCTTACAAACTCAAGAACGCCCTCAAGAAGATGGACTATGGTGTCGGCATAAAGTCTCATGCATGTTTATATACTATGCTAAAGAAAAATACTGAAAAACCACTTCTTTCCAGCGAAGCACGTGTTTACGCGATCCCTCTATAATATTCGAGCGGCTCTAAACTGTTGGAATGACCAAATGTTCCTTTAGAATCAGAGTCCATGAGCATAAAAGGGACACAAACTACAGTAAAGTAACCACGGCCCTATCCAGAGAAGTCAAATTCGAGTCCGCTACTCCTATGTGGGATGATATAAAGAAATTAACTACCTACTCTACCCCTAAGTGTACAGCCATTCGGGAAACCTTGGTGATCATTACCAACAGTGAAACTTGCAATGATAGCGTCTCACTGAAGTTGCCACGAATTTGGGGCCAGTTCTTCAAGTAACGCTTTCTCCCTACTAGGATACAGCATGCACAACCAACGTGATTCCTCGTATCTTAGATGAAAATTACATCGTATCTATTTATTGTCAAGCCATATCACCTCGTTCAAATTGTTAAAGCGTTCTGTTATTTAGATTGCAGTTTCTGTCTAACTTCCTTGTAAATGCCATCTGGTTGATGTGCGAAAGCTTGGGAACGCATATTTATACACTGCCGGACAATTGCTAAGGACGGATGACAATAGCAACGATAGCAACCATAAAATGGAAGGCAGGAAAATGTGGAAATTAGCATAAGTGCGGGATACAGTAAGACGTGTTGTGCGTATGCAAATTTTGGGTTGCCGAACTTGTTCGTGACGTCATAGCGCTGATAAGAGATATAAAGGATTTGACGCGTATTGACCGTTGTTGTTCAAACGCAAAGTTGAAAGGGAAAGAATCAATTGACGAACTTGCAAGTTTCAGTATGTCTTCCCGACATCACCTAGATGATTTTACGAGTGGCCGTATTATTGGCAAGATTGAAGAAGGGCGAAAAATAACAGATGTTGCCAGGGAGTTCGACGTCAGCCACAGTGTTGTTTCAAGGGTTTGGAAATCATTTCAAACAAATGGAGAGTGTAGCAAACGTCACAGGGGAGGTCGTGTTCGCAGTACGACACCTGCAAAAGATCGGTACATAGTGCTATCAACATAAAGACACCGGCGCAGCACAGCTAGTGAGGTAGCAAATCAGTTTATGGCTGCTACTGACAAGCGAATCTCCCGAAAAACTGTCGCCAGACGTTTGCATGAAGGAGGACTATACTCCCGCCGTCCTGTTGTGTGCATCCCATTGTCCAGACGTCACCGTACCGCCCGTTTTCAATGGTGCCATCAACATCGCAATTGGACTGATAACGACTGGTCTGGTGTCCTCTTCTCAGATGAGAGTAGATACAGTCTATCGTCTGATTGTCGACGACAACTGATCTGGCGTGATAGTGGTACTGCATATTGTCCAGCAAACATACAGGAAAGGGACCGATATCCGACATGTAGTGTCATGGTATGGGCTAGCATCATGATCAATGGCCGCACGTCCCTCTATGTGCTTCCAACTGGGACTATGACTGGCCAACGATACATTAATTATGTTCTGCTACCTCATGTTCGCATGTTCCGTGGTGCTGTCGGTGATAGATTCATTTTCATGGACGACAACGCAACATGTCATCGAACAGTCGCTGTCCAGGAGTGTCTTGAGAGCAAGGATATTCAACGCCTCGCATGGCCAGCACGTTCTCCAGATCTGAATCCCATTGAAAATATGTGGGATGTTTTGGGGAGGAGTCTTGCTGGTCGCCAATGCCCTCCAATAAACAAAGACACCCTCATCCGTGCACTGACAGAGGAATGGGATAAATTACCCCAACAGCTGCTTGATAATGTTGTGCAAAGCATGACACGACGTGTGGAATCTTGCATCGCCCTCCATAGTGGCCATATTCCGTATTGACATCTTACGCCGGAACGTCTGCGGACGGTAATTGCATTTTTTCACGTTTACATATTCTGCACAAAATGGCCTGTTTGTCCCTTGAACACGTTCCAAAGCCTTCTGGATTTCAGAGCACAATAAATTGTCTTTCTTGTAATGTCCTGGCATTCTAACATTATTTTATTTCACTTGGCATCCAACCACACTTACCTTTTTTTGCGCTATATAGCCGTTTATGATCCGTCCTTAGCAATTGTCCAGCAGTGTATATTCCTACGACAATAAATCGGATTACTAGTATAGTTTTACTATCTATGACGTGTTAAAAACATATCGCATGGGGCCAAATCTGATGCATTTCTCTGCTAAAAACTGCTTTAGCTAGAGCGCTGAATGAGATGGCGCGTTGTCTGGTGAAAGATATAGCCATTTTTTCCACACCACTGACCTCTTTCTTCTGACTCTCTCTCCCTCAAAGTCACTAGAACCTGTTTTTAGTAATGTTAGTTCATCGTTGCTCGATTAGGAACTCGAATTTCGTCTCCTTCGTGCCGTTCTGTTGACATAGTCTTTTCAGTTCACCTTGGGTCTTCCTCTAGTTCGCTCACTCCATGTCCATAACCTGCGCTTACACAATACTTTTCCGTTCTCAAAACATGACCATACCAATGCAATCTTGCTTTTCGGGCCTCATTTGCAAACTCTGACATGTTAACAGCTAACAAAACGAATAGAATCCGTATTTATTGGTGTCTAGTAATAAAAGAAAATCTTCGCTGCAAGCTTGAAGTTGCAGAAGAAAAACAGAATCAAATGACAATGTAATTAGAGATAAATAAATAAGCATACGACTACGCTCGCACAAGCTACACGCTCAACACGCTGGTAATAATTGAAATATTATATGATGTGATCAAAGCACGCGAAGTATTCATAGTCATTACATCCTATTTGCGACACCTAGCAAATGATTCCAGGCCACAGGGAGATCCATTGAGACCCCTTGTTGCACACACATAATGAGGTGTTAAGATTTTAAAAGGTCTCGCATGTTTTAACTAGACTTTTTAAGAGTGTAAATAAAGTGATTTTAATTTGCAGTCCGAAAGGGTATAGTTTATTAACTTATCGTACGCAGACAGCCTGTTGGAAATTTATTGTAATATTCCGTACGAAAATTCTTGCTTTTATTATTAGTTTCTCTAATGGCATCTCTGTATGGAGAAATTCTGCGATGCTCTACCATTGGGGCTGTGCTCCTTGGACAACTACCTCCTTGGCAAGCGCTTTAGAAAGTGTCTTTTGCTTCACGTCCCTTTTGTGGTCTGACATTCTCGTACTAAAAGACCTTTTAGTGAGGCTCACGTATTACACTGCTGGACAATTGCTAAGGACAGATCATAAACGGCTATATAGCGCATAAAAAAGTAAGTGTGGTTGGATGCCAAGTGAAATAAAATAATGTCAGAATGCCAGGACATTACAAGAAAGACAATTTATTGTGCTCTGAAATCCAGAAGGCTTTGGAACGTGTTCAAGGGACAAACAGGCCATTTTGTGCAGAATACGTAAACGTGAAAAAATGCAATTACCGTCCGCAGGCGTTCCGGCGTAAGATGTCGATACGGGATATGGCCACCATGGAGGGCGATGCAAGATTCCACACGTCGTGTCATGCTTTGCACAACATTATCAAGCAGCTGTTGGGGTAATTTATCCCATTCCTCTGTCAGTGCACGGATGAGGATGTCCTTGTTTTTGGAGGGCATTGGCGACCAGCAAGACTCCTCCCCAAAGCATCCCACACATTTTCAATGGGATTCAGATCTGGAGAACGTGCTGGCCATACGAGGCGTTGAATACCCTCGCTCTCAAGACACTCCTGGACAGCGACTGTTCGATGACATGTTGCGTTGTCGTCCATGAAAATGAATCTATCACCGACAGCACCACGGAACATGCGAACATCAGGTAGCAGAACATCATTAATGTATCGTTGGCCAGTCATAGTCCCAGTTGGAAGCACATAGAGGGACGTACGGCCATTGTTCATGATGCCAGCCCATACCATGACACTACATGTCGGATATCGGTCCCTTTCCTGTATGTTTGCTGGACAATATGCAGTACCACTATCACGCCAGATCAGTTGTCGTCGACAATCAGACGATAGAATGTATCTACTCTCATCTGAGAAGAGGACAGCAGACCAGTCGTTATCAGTCCAATTGCGATGTTGATGGCACCATTGCAAACGGGCGGTACGGTGACGTCTGGACAATGGGATGCACACAACAGGACGGCGGGCGTATAGTCCTCCTTCATGCAAACGTCTGGCTATAGTTTTTCGGGAGATCCGCCTGCCAGTAGCAGCCATAAACTGATTTGCTACCTCACTAGCTGTGCTGCGCCGGTGTCTTTTTGTTGATAGCACTATGTACCGATCTTCTGCAGGTGTCATACTGCGAACACGACCTCCCCCGTGACGTTTGCTACACTCTCCATTTGTTTGAAATGATTTCCAAAGCCTTGAAACAACACTGTGGCTGACGTCGAACTCCCTGGCAACATCTGTTATTTTTCGCCCTTCTTCAATATTGCCAATAATACGGCCACGCGTAAAATCATCTAGGTGATGTCGGGAAGACATACTGAAAATTGCAAGTTCGTCAATTGATTCTTTCCCTTTCAACTTTGCGTTTGAACAACAACGGTCAACACGCGTCAAATCCTTTATATCACTTATCAGCGCTATGACGTCACGAACAAGTTCGGCAATCCAAAATTTGCATACGCACAACACGTCTTACTGTATTCCGCACTTATGCTAATTTCCACATTTTCCTGCCTTCAATTTTATGGTTGCTATCGTTGCTATTGTCATCCGTCCTTAGCAACTGTCCGGCAGTGTACTTTGTGGACAAGTCCGTGTACAGTAGGTGAAGGTTACATATATACCTGCGTCCGTAAGGCACGTTGAGCTACTGCACTTCTTCGTTGCGTGCTGAGAATGGTCGCTATTGATTTAGGGGATTTATAATACACTTTGGTACTAATTGCACCGGGTGCCCAACTCTTCACGAGTACATCCAAGAAAGGTAACTCTTTGGTTTTCCATTTCAACAGCGAATTTTATGTCATTGTATGCCGTGTTCATAGAAATTACAAAGTCCAGCAAGTAATCTTCTCCATGTTCCCAGACAAAAAAAAAAAGACATCATCATCTGCATAGTGTAACCATAATTTCGGGGTTCTGGGTAGGATAGTGAGTATGGTGTCCTCTAGCGGTCTCATCACAGCCTTTGCAAGCACCAGAGACGATGCTGATCCCATTGGTACCCTTTTGGATTGTTTATACACACGCGAGTCGTAGGAAAAGTAACTGGAATCCATAGCAATGTCTACGGTCGCGAAAATATCCTTCAGAGATTCTTGGCTGTATAGGTTGGATTCGACCAGTGATTGTTTGATGTTCCTTGCCGCTTCTGCCACAGGTACCGGGGATATAGGGATATAAAATCGAAACTCCCGATTAACCATCCTGGGCTTAGGAGGATGTTTCTCACTTTGGAGATGAGTTCCTCTAAGGAGCGTAATACTCTTTCCATGGACGAAAGAAACGGTACCAGAAAAACTGAAAGAGCTATCTGAAGATGCATCGATGATGCTTGCTACTAGACGCCAATAAATACAATATCTACTAGATTCTTACTAGACACCGATAAATACAGATAATACTGGTTTTGTTATTAGTTTGGTGTTGACAACCCACAGTTTACTCAATGTTAACAGTTGCTTTTATCTTCTCATTTCCGATCCAATCCTTTCTGTTGCCCCATACATTGAGGTGTCAAAAGAAAACTGGGCACGACGCTACCATTTCCATTACATGCCAACACACCCATACAGGAAACCGTATCGTCTACAAACGACGTATATATAGAGAAAGATATCCCCTCAATCTCAACTAGTAGCATTCGCAGTTCAGATAGCAGCTTATCAGGATTTAAGTGATTTAGGACGTGGTATGATAGTCGGGAGGTGGGTCACTCTATCTCGGAAATTACCACGAAATTTGGATTTACACGATCAACAATTTCAAGGGTGTACTTGGACTACACAAACTCGGGGGTCATAGTGCGGGAGACCAGTGTGGCCGTAGAAAAGCCCTGGACGATCGTAGACAGCTGCGTCTAGCACGCATCGTAAAATTCTCCCGGCATGCAACAGTGCTGCAAACCACAAAAACATTCAATGGTGGGGTCGGTAGCAGCATCAGCGTTCGGACCGTGCAACGCTCATTGCGTTCTATGGGGTTCCGAAGCCGACGGCTCACCCAAGTGCCATTGCTGACCCAACGACACAAGGCCATGTGGCTCGACTGGGCTCCGGAACACCACCATTTAACGCAAGATGACTGGAAACGTGTAGCCTGGTCCGACGAATCACGGTATCAACTGTTTCGGGAAGATGGCCAACTCCGGGTGTGGCGATAACCCCACGAGACAATGAATCCCGCATGCCTACAAGGGACAGTACAGACCGGCGGTGGCTCTGTTATGGTGTGGGGTGCTTTCAGCTGGACGCATTAGGGACCTCATACGTTTACAGACTTTTCTGACCAGTGGTAGCTACGTAACCATTCTTGGATATCATTTGCACCCATTGATGTCATGCAAGCTATCTGACGTGTGCGACCTCTTTCAACTCAACAAGGTGCTACCTGACACGTCTCCTATCTCGGGATTATGACTGGAAGAATATTCCACGTAGTTTGGCATTCTGACTTGGCCTCCTCGCCTCTCACTTGCAGAATTTAAACGCCATCGAACGCATTTGGGATGGTGTTCAACGTACCGTCAATACTAGGAATCATCCACCGTTGAATGTTACGGAATTGTGGGACGCTCTGCAGGAAGCATGGTGTGAACTGTCTCCACAGTACAGTACAGTACTACAGATAGCTCGTGGAATCCATGCCCGGAATCTTCCACTGGCGAATATTACAGAATTGTGGGTGATTCTTCAGGAAGCATGGTGTGTACTGTCTCCACAGTACTACAGATAGCTCGTGGAATCCATGCCAGGAATCCTCCACTGGCGAATATTACAGAATTGTTAATGGCTCTTTAGGAAGCATGGTGTGCACTGTGTCCACAGTACTACAGAGAGCTCGTAGAGTCCATGCCAGGAATCCTCCACTGGCGAATATTACAGAGTTGAGGATGGCTCTTCAGGAAGCATGGTGTGCACTGTCTCCACAGTACTACAAATAGCTCGTAGAGTCCATTCCAGGAATCCTCCACTGGCGAATATTACAGAATTCTTCTTCAGGAAGCATGGTGTGCACTGTCTCTACAGTATTACACAGAGCTCGTGGAGTTCATGCCAGGAATCCTCCACTGGCGAATATTACAAAATTCCGGATGGCTCTTCAGGAAGCATGGTGTGCACTGCCTCCACAGTACTACAGAGAGCTCGTAGAGTCGATGCCAGGAATCCTCCACTGGCGAATATTACGGAATTGTTAATGGCTCTTTAGGAAGCATGGTGTGCACTGTGTCCACAGTACTACAGAGAGCTCGTAGAGACCATGCCAGGAATCCTCCACTGGCGAATATTGCAGAATTGTGGATGGCTCTGATGGAAGCATGGCGTGTACTGTCTCCACAGTACTACAGATAGCTCGTGGAATCCATGCCAGGAATCCTCCACTGGCGAATATTACAGAATTGTGGATGGCTCTTCAGGAAGCATGGTGTGCACTGTCTCCACAGTACTACAGATAGCTCGTGGAATCCATGCCAGGAATCCTCCACTGGCGAATATTTCAGAATTGTGGATGGCTCTTCAGGAAGCATGGTGTGTACTGTCTCCACAGTACTACAGATAGCTCGTGGAATCCATGCCAGGAATCCTCCACTGGCGAATATTTCAGAATTGTGGATGGCTCTTCAGGAAGCATGGTGTGTACTGTCTCCACAGTACTACAGATAGCTCGTGGAATCCATGCCAGAAATCCTCCACTGGCGAATATTACAGAATTCTGGATGGCTCTTCAGGAAGCATGGTGTGCACTGTCTCAACAGTACTACAGATAGCTCGTGGAATCCATGCCAGGAATCCTCCACTGGCGAATATTTCAGAATTGTGGATGGCTCTTCAGGAAGCATGGTGTGTACTGTCTCCACAGTACTACAGATAGCTCGTGGAATCCATGCCAGGAATCCTCCACTGGCGAATATTTCAGAATTGTGGATGGCTCTTCAGGAAGCATGGTGTGTACTGTCTCCACAGTACTACAGATAGCTCGTGGAATCCATGCCAGGAATCCTCCACTGGCGAATATTACAGAATTGTGGGACGCTCTGCAGGAAGCATGGTGTGTACTGTCTCCACAGTACTACAGAGAGCTCGTAGAGTCGATGCCAGGAATCCTCCACTGGCGAATATTACAGAATTGTTAATGACTCTTTAGGAAGCATGGTGTGCACTGTGTCCACAGTACTACAGAGAGCTCGTAGAGACCATGCCAGGAATCCTCCACTGGCAAATATTACAGAATTGTTAATGGCTCTTCAGGAAGCATGGTGTGCATTGTTTCCACAGTATTACAGAGAGCTCGTGAAGTCCATGCCAGGAATCCTCCGGTGGCGAATATTGCAGAATTGTGGGACGCTCTGCAGGAAGCATTGTGTGCACTGTATCCACAGTACTACAGAGAGCTCGTTAATTCCATGCCAGGAATCTTCCACTGGCGAATATTACAGAATTTTAGGTGGCTCCTCAGGAAGCATGGTGAGTACTGTCTCCCCAGTACTACAGAGATCGCGTTGAGTCCATGCCCCTTTGCGTTGCTGCCGTTATCCGATTGGGATGAGGACCAACGTGGTATGAGAGAGGTATGCCAGTGTTTTTGGCACTTCAGTTTACATCCTCCTCAGCACCTCCATTTCTGCCGCATTTAATTTTTTAAAAAACGTCATGTGATTGGCTAGATCTCAGCTTTGTATAGCATTGCCGGATTTACTTAGAACCTTAAAAACTCGATTCTTCAACTGTATTGGCCTAGCACGTTACACAACTGTCGTTTCCCATTTAGGTCATACTCTTCTCTTCAGATATATTTGTTCCTCCAGCACAGATCTCAGGTATTTTTTAACTTCTCACTCTTATGATCAGTTTTCTTAAATGTCGTCAGCAACACGGTTAACAGTCTGATTTCTCTCACTTGTGCTTTCTGTGCATCTAAAACAATATAAAACCTGTGTTACAGGTTGGATGTGTCCCTAACGCTCTGACGTTATTCAGTACTTGAAGTGCCATCTGCTTTTATTCGGTGATCAAAATGAGAACTCAGCTCACCACTATCGCACGATATGTAAAATCAAGGAGAAATACCAAAAAATAAACTGAAGTTAGTAAGACAAACGACTTAGACGCACGTGCTCGAACAACTGTCTGCGTTACGTAGGCGTTTTGTCGTGTTCTATTTCATTTTCTTTGCTTTGCTGAGTAATTTCATAAAAAGGAATAACGCTCTGATGTCATACAGTACTTGCGGTGCCATCTGCTTTTATCCGGTGGCTGAAATCGGAACTAAGCTCACCGCAATCGTACGATACGTGAAATCTAGGAGAAATACCGGAAAATAAAATAAAGTTAGTAAGACAAACGACTTCATCTGTGGCAACACGCACGTGCTTGAACAAGTGCCCGTGACGTTAGTTCCGCTACGTAGGTGTTATGTCGTGTTTTGTTTTATTTTCTTCGTATTACAGAGTAATTTCATAAAAAGGAACAAAATTGCAGTGTAATATCATAAAAAGGGATGAGCGTTATTATAAATATAAATACCCAGATCAATTTAAAACTGTCTAACCTGCAATAAAAACAAAATTTTGAGATGTCAAAGTGAGCAAACTCGCATCTAAAAACATTTTCAGCTCTTACGTGCGGGTGGTGCAGCGGTCTAAGCGCTGGCTTATGATCATTCTTCCGGAAGGGGTCAGGGTTCGAATCCCGGTGAGGCATGGATGTTGTGTTTGTCTTACGGCACTGACTCTCTCCCTTCCCTGGAACCAGTGACCCTAAACTAGGGATGGGCGACTGCTTATAGCCAATTGAGTTGCTCACTTTGGTCGTTAAATCTCCAACCAACCAACCAACATGTATGAGTTTTTACTGTATCTCCTTACAAAAATCCGGAGTCTATTTGATATGTTTTCAATATACTTCAATTAAAAATTTCACCCAGTCCGAGGTCGGGTAATATCCCCTATATATGATATTTATTTAAAGCTTAAAAGCAGCCGTCTTAGGACTGGCTGCAGGCTAGTCAAATAACAGTCTTAATGGTGATCCTAGGTGTACTTCTTTTTACTGCCTTACTCTACTTCTGACAGATGTACGGAAATATCTGTACATTTTATCATCTGTAAACAACATGTTCCACAGTGCTACTTCCTTCACTCCTGTGGTAGCCACATCGCGTAGAATATGAAATGAGAATGGACTTAGTGCGATCTTTGGTGTACTTCAAATCTTATATTGAACGTTTCTGCCTGCATTGCGTTGCTTCTGACACTTATTCGAAAATCTCTGTGCATATTTATCTACCACACATATTTTTCTAGCACCATTCTCCCTCTCAAGTAACTCTATATTCTGTACAGTATTTTATTCTATACAGTGAGTGAAATTTTGAATCAACTTGCATTTCATTTCATTTTTATTTTCAATTGTGACCATATACACCAAAAGCAGTACCATAATAATAACAGTGCAACTAGTGACCACTGGGAAGCACGAGGGAAAGGGCCTGAATTGGCCTAAGATAGCCCTCGGCACCCATAATAAAGATCGTATAAGTCAGGAACAGACATAACTAGTTTTCTGACATCATATAAATAAATTGGTAAATAGTGAATAAAAATTATAAATAAAGAAAGGTCACCATGAATTGTTTAGTATTGTGTAAGTAGAATTTTATCTTAGTTTTATAATTTTTCACTACAAATAAGAGCATAGGCATATGAAATTCCAAAAGTAAACAAGATAACCTTCAAAGACTTAGTCAAAAAAAATAGCTGTGATAGAGCTACTTCTTCCCCAATAGATAGTTTTAGTTTTTTTCTTTAAAATATTAATATTATTAATAGCAGTAAGATGGTGAGAAAAAGTATTCCATAATTTTGGGCCAGATTAATTTATGTTATTTTTAAAATTTTTCTGTATGTGTGAATACCGGTAGTAGATTAAATCTATTTCTTGTTGGATACGTATGAGTATGCATATTGATTGTAATCAAATTATAGTAGAGGTTATATTTTATTCTTTTAAACATAATATTTCCCAAGTTATATTCATATAATTGTTGTATAGTTAATATATTGAAACTATTAGGATGTGTAGTTGTTCTATATGTCAAATTGGAAGATTGATTAGTATTAATTTTTAACTCCAATAACCTGATAAATTTATTTTGTAATTTTTGGGCTGCCTTCAGGTTGCTTCCATCTAACACGAAACCTTGGAGTTTAATTTTAAATCCAATAACAATTTTTAACTCCAATAACAATTTTTAACTCCAATAACCTGATAAATTTATTTATAATTATTCTGGGCTGCCATCAGGTTGCTTCCATGAAACACGAAATCTTAAGAGTTTGATTTTAACTCCAATAACAATTTTTGACTCCAATAACCTGATAAATTTATTTATAATTATTCTGGGCTGCCTTCAGGTTGCTTCCATGAAACACGAAATCTTAGAGTTTGATTTTAACTCCAATAACAATTTTTAACTCCAATAACCTGATAAATTTATTTATAATTATTCTGGGCTGCCTTCAGGTTGCTTCCACGAAACACGAAATCTTAGAGTTTGATTTTAACTCCAATAACAATTTTTAACTCCAACAACCTGATAAATTTATTTTATAATTATTCTGGGCTGCCTTCAGGTTGCTTCCATGAAACACGAAATCTTAGAGTTTGATTTTAACTCCAATAACAATTTTTAACTCCAATAACCTGATAAATTTATTTTATAATAATTCTGGGCTGCCTTCAGGTTGCTTCCATGAAACACGAAATCTTAGAGTTTGATTTTAACTCCAATAACAATTTTTAACTCCAATAACCTGATAAATTTATTTTATAATTATTCTGGGCTGCCTTCAGGTTGCTTCCATGAAACACGAAATCTTAGAGTTTGATTTTAACTCCAATAACAATTTTTAACTCCAATAACCTGATAAATTTATTTTATAATTATTCTGGGCTGCCTTCACTTTGCTTCCATGAAACACGAAATCTTAGAGTTTGATTTTAACTCCAATAACAATTTTTAACTCCAATAACCTGATAAATTTATTTTATAATTATTCTGGGCTGCCTTCAGGTTGCTTCCATGAAACACGAAATCTTTGAGTTTGATTTTAACTCCAATAACCTGATAAATTTATTTTATAATTATTCTGGGCTGCCTTTAGGTTGCTTCCATGAAACACGAAATCTTAGAGTTTGATTTTAACTCCAATAACAATTTTTAACTCCAACAACCTGATAAATTTATTTTATAATTATTCTGGGCTGCCTTCAGGTTGCTTCCATGAAACACGAAATCTTAGAGTTTGATTTTAACTCCAATAACAATTTTTAACTCCAATAACCTGATAAATTTATTTTATAATTATTCTGGGCTGCCTTCAGGTTGCTTCCATGAAACACGAAATCTTAGAGTTTGATTTTAACTCCAATAACAATTTTTAACTCCAATAACCTGATAAATTTATTTTATAATTATTCTGGGCTGCCTTCAGGTTGCTTCCATGAAACACGAAATCTTAAGAGTTTGATTATAACTCCAATAACAATTTTTAACTCCAATAACCTGATAAATTTATTTTATAATTATTCTGGGCTGCCTTCAGGTTGCTTCCATGAAACACGAAATCTTAGAGTTTGCATCGCAAAAGTTCTACAGAGTTAGAGGAAAGGCAGCGTTAATCAACACTTATTTCACCTGTAATTACATTTGCTGACTGAGCTTAGCTGCGAGTAGGGGAAAGCACCCACACCTTCTGCAACCGTCGGGCAAAGGACATATTGTTTGTTCGGCTCTTGCCTTCTACTGTGATCAGCTTCCCTCTACTCTGTGGATTTGTTAAAAGTGTGTGTGTGTGCCAAATATATAAAAGATCTACTATCAATACCTACATTTCATTTAACGTTTGAGAGTGGAGGACTTAAACTGACAGAAAAAAGTCCCTTCTTGCTATATAAAGGGACAGAATAAACATTTTTCCTTTTGTTAAAAGCGAAATAAAAGTTCAAAAAACGGTACTGGCTGCTAGTTTCCAGGGAGAATTATTTCACGGGTAACGGCAAATGGCGACTGAGAGTTTTAACCTGGAACTTTATCAAACAAAAGGGGGGCGTAAATTTACACGAAGAGCCAACACCGAAGCACCAAAAGTCATAGGATAGCAGTATGCAATTTTAAACTGGCGCTGCCATCGTACACTGAAGAGCAATTGAATTAGAGATACCTGTCTAGTAACGTGTAGCACCACCTTTCGGCTTGATGACGGCGGCGATTCGTCTCAGCGTGGACTCGACAAGACACCGGAAGCGTTGGGAAGCCATACGGATCTACAACCCCTGAACAAGCTCCCACAGTTCATGAAGATTTGATGGAGGGGTCAGAGCCTCGAAAATCTCTCTCGATGGCATTCCAGTTGTGCTCGATGGGATTGAGATCAGGTGACCTAGCTGGCCAAGGAAGCGAGGTCATGTATGTGGAGTGTTCATCCAACCATTCGGATACAATTCGGGAGCTGCATTGTCTTGTTGCAGGATGAGGTCCCCAGTGGGATGTTGAAGACGCACAAACGGGAGCAAATGATCGTGCAGGATATCCCGGTAACGTTGACCTGTAAGGGACGATGTCACACGTACCAGGGGTCCCATTTCAGTCCACGTAAACAGTCCCCAGACGAGAATACCACCCCTACCAGCTTGAAGAGTACCCAGCTAGCAAGAAGGATCCATCGCTTCATGTGATTTACGCCGTACTCGTATCCCGCCATCTGCATGTACCAACGTCAATCTCGTCTGATCAGTCCAGGTGGTCCAGTGGCGATGTTCCCGCGCCCATGCTAATCTTTGCACGCTGGGATGTGCGGTCAGCAGCAGTACCTTCGTGGGACGATGGCTTCTGTACCCCATAGCGAGGAGATGGTTCTGGATGGTGTGGCTGCTTACACGTTTTTGTGCACCAGCGTTAAATTGCCGAGTGATTTCTTGCACTGTGGCCCGTCTATCCGCTGTTACAATGCGAGTTAGCCAACGATGACCCCGCTCATCCATACGCTGTTGTCCACGGCAGTTGACCCTTGCAGGGATGGTTTTACCGGATTCGATGTACTCACGGTGCACCCGTAACACAGTGGCTCGTGAAAATCCCTGTGCCTGCACGACTTCCGAGATGGAGTGACCCATTCGTCGGTCCCCAACAATTTTCCCACGGTCAAATGCGCTTAGATCCTTCGTCTTATCCATACTGCGTCCGATTTATACTGATTCCCGTCGCATCACTCCTTATATTGTCGGATCGCTGAATACTTCATGTCGTTTCAGTTTACAGGGCCTCCCACAGCGCCACATTTACATAACGCCAGCTGCCTCTAATTCAATTGCTCTTCAGTGTATAAAAGCTTCGACGTACTCCACGATTTTTATCAGTTGCGAGGTGTAAGCTCGTGAGGCAAGTTGAACAACCGCCAGTAGAATTACGGCAAGTCGTCGTGAATTATCGGAGTTTGAACGAAGCATGGTACTGGAAGCCAGAAGGATGGGGCATTCGTTTTCCGAAGTTGTACAAACGTTCTACATTCCTCGATCCACTGTGCCACGTATGTACCGAGATTACCTCATGGAAGGCATTACCACCCACGTTGGACAGCGAAGTGGCCGACCACGGGTGCTGAATGATCGTGACCAGCGGCGTCTGACTAAGATTGTCTCTGCTAACAGACAAGTGACACTGGCTTAAATGACATCCACATTCAATGCAGGAGGTACCAGAGACATCTCCATCAGGTCAGTGCAGCGTAATTTAGCGTTCATGGGATATGGGAGCAGAAGACCCACCAGATTGTCTTTGTTAACACCACGACATCGGACACAACGCCTCAACTGTGCTCGTGAACACGGTAATTGGGCCTGGAAGACTTGCAACATGTGGTGTGGTCCGATGAGTCACGCTACCTGTTGTTACGAGCTGATGGTAGGGTTCGAGTGTGGTGCAGACCCCATGAAGCCATGGACCCAAGCTGTCAACAAAGCCCTGTGCAAGCTGGTTGTTGCTCCAGCTGCACAGTGCCTTGCTTGGCGCGGTTTGGGTCCTCGTAAACACGTCATTAACCGGTAATCGCTTCGTTGCTCTGCTGGGCGACTATTTGCAGCCTTTCATGGACTTCATGTGCCCTAACAACGATGGGGATTTTCCAGGCCGAATGCACCATGTCATCGGGTCCAAGTTGTCAAAAATTGGCTCGAGGAGCATTGTGGATAGTTCCAACGGATGTTGTGGCCACCACGTTCGTCCGACATGAACTCAATAGAGCACTTATGGGTTGTGATGGAAAGGCCCATTCGCACCCAAGATCCTGCTTTTACAAATACCAGGGAACTATGGGCGGCTATTCAGACGGCATGGCTCAACATCTCTCCAGAAGTCTTCCGACTACTTGAGGAATCGATGCCACGTCGAATTGCTGCACTTCGTGGGCTACACGATACTAGATATCTATCCTATGCCTTTTGGCAATTCAGTGCATGACCAGTGCGTCTTTATGCAAATCGATGCAACTGCAGGTAAACGACGGCACGTGTGAAGATCATGATACAGTGTAAATAACACCTGATACTGAGCTCTGTTAATCAATGTTATTCTTGTCCATCAGATGTGAAAGGCAGCGGACTTACACGAGATTGAAAAAGACTAAATTGTAATGGCCAGAGGACTGTATTAGAGCATTTCCCAAACGGAAAGGCTTGTAGGGAAGCTCATGATCAGCAGTGGTTACGAGTGATCCAGAGGAGGGAAAAACAACGAACCCACGGCAAGGTGTGGACTGACTATTACTAATCTATGCTTAAGGTGAGGAAAGGCTAATCTGTACAGTTCTAGCCAACAGAACTGATACTGTAAGGCAACGCACCGGTAATTTGAACACTGGTGACAGAAGTCAAGTGTCACAACACATAATCCATCAAACCCTGCTAAAAATGGGGATACCTAGCTGCATGCCGCTACGAGTGCCCATGCTAACCTCGGTTAACAGACGAAACTTCCTACAATGAGCACGTAAGCGTCAAAATTTGGAATTGAATGATTGAAAGAAAGTCGTTTGGTCCAATGAATTTTGTGTCCTGTTGCACCATGTGGACCGCCAGGTACGTGTGCGTCGTTTAGGCGAAGTGTTGGCTCCAGGATGCAGCCTGGAACGAAAACAATTTGATGGAGGAAGTGGAATACTTTGGGCAATGTTCTGCTGGGAAACCTTGGGTCCATTCATTCATGTACACAAAACTATGACGCCTACCACCTACCAAACACCATTATAGACCTTTCATTGCAACGCTATTCCCTTCTAGTGGTGGCTTCTTTCAGCAAAATAATCGCGCTCGGCGCATTATTCTGAGCCGAGCTCATGTTCCGCGAATCATTCTCGAGAATGGTTCGGGGAACATGAGTAAGATTTCGGGGTATTTCCCTGGCCTCCTAATTCCCCAGACATCAATCCAATTGAGCATCTGTGGTTTGTGTTGGAACAGCAAATCCGATCTGTGTTGCCTCAACCACGTAACTTACAGATTATATACGTATACGAGGTCCGATCAAAAAGTCCCGAGACGAGGCCGATATACAACAAAGTACACCAGCGTTTTTGCCACTGTTGGAACACTCCTTGGAAGTCCTGTTCGCGAATCGTGTCAAGCACCGTCTGCGATTCCCGCTGGATCTCGTCCACGGTTTGAAAACGGCGACCCTTGAGCTCCAGCTTCATCTTCGGGAACACAAAGAAGTCGCAGGGGGCCAAATCCAGCGAGTAAGGCGGGTGAGGAAGGATAGTCATGCTGTTGCAGCTGCAAAACTGGCGTGTTGCTAACGCTCTGTGAGCTGCTGTATTATCGTGATGGAGTAGGAAATCGCCCTTGCGCCACATTTCAGGTCGTTTTGCGGCGAATTCCCTCTCTAAGACGCCGCAGAACATCGCCGTAAAAAGGGCGGTGACGGTCTGGCCCTAGGGGACGATTTCACAGTGCACAGCCCCACAATTGTCGAAGAACACGATGAGCATGTTTTTTGTTGCGCTCCGGACCTGTCGGGCCTTCTTCGGTAGTGGAGATGCCGGGCTCTTTCTTCCACTGCGACGACTATTGTTTGGTCTCTGGGTCGTAACCGTAGACCCAAGTCTCGTCCCCAGTGATGACCCGCGACAGGAACGTTGGTTCATTCACCACCTGCTGACGAAGATCTTGGGAGAGTTCAACACGGAGCGCCTTCTGTTCGGAGTTCAGAATCTTTGGCACACACTTTGCAGCAATGCGGTGCATGTTCAAAACCGACGTCAGAATTTCTTGCACTGTTCCGTATGACACATTGACGATGGTAGCAAAGTCTTGAGTGGTCCTCCGACAATCCTCATGCACCAGTTTCTTAATTTTTTCCACATTTGGGGGGGGAGTTGCTAGTGGACAGTCGCCCTGATCTCTCGTTGTCTCCCAGTGCCGCTCTGTCGCACTTGAAGCTCGAGTGCCACTCAAAACACCTCGCACGACTCATTGCTCGATTGCCATAAGCCTCCCGCAACATTTCACGCGTCTCCGTTCCCGATTTGCCGAGTTTGACGCAGAATTGGATGTTCGCTCGCTGCTGTAGTTTGCAGTCCATACCGAAATCGCAGCTGTGTTCTGCGCGTGGTCACCAAATATCGTGTGGTACAGTTCCCGATGTTCACAAAACGACGCCGCTCGGCACAATGACTCATGAAGGTCACTGCCCTCGACCGCTGCTCGCGCATCCGCGTACTGCCATCTGTTGGCGCGCTACGTACCTAGTCGACGGAACTTTTTGATTGCACTACGTATTTTCAATTCGGTTATTCGAAATTCCTTTTTTTTACACGTTTTTTGCGATTATACGTTAAATTTTAAATTCAGATAATCAAAAAACCCCAATTTTTATTAATCTTTTATACGTAACTAAGTATGTTACAAGTTTGAAAAAATCCGAGACAGCGTTTGTGTTTGCAGCTACGAAATAGATGTAGCAAATAAAAATTTACTGAATAACACCCACAGTTTTCTATTTGCTCTAAATTCGAAAAAATAATTAAACAAGCAGTATTTTGCTCAGCGCTAGAGCTAAATAAACTAGTGGAAAAACTGCTTTGAAAAAATCGATACTTATAAGTAAAGAATGTAAAATTGGGATATTTAATATAAAACATAGTCTTATTCGGAATTGCTACTTAGAATTTCAACGGTAAGCGATTTTTTTCACATATTGAAAATATGAAAATGGATAGAATTTCTTAACTTAGTTTTTACAATGAAATTAGAATAAAAAAAGCATTCATATATGTATGTCTTACGTTATAAATGAACGTAATAAAAAATGGCGTGCACCTCCCCACCTCGTCCTTCTTTTTCTTTTTTCCTTTTAAGAGGCATTCAAAATCTTTTAATAGCATTTAACAATTTGAAATTTCTTTTTCACATACTTATTTTTTATATTCATACGTTTCAAAGCCATCCGCTAGAAAAACGTATAACCAAGCTTTCGCTCTGTATGTTTATGTTTCTTCCAAAAACTTGGTTGGAGAGCTTTTGGAAGAAGCAGTAAGATTTTCAAGAGCAATGCACCATTATGTCTTAAAAGAAAGGTGTTTAATTAATGCATTCTTGCAGTCCTCACATATGGAGCAGAGACGTGGACCTTTACCGAAAGACATACAAAAGCTGCAGGCAACTGAAAGAAGCATGGAGAAATTCATGCTTGGTGTAACATGTAACAGGTCTGTATTAAGGAGGGGTCTAGCGGGGCTATAGCTTAGGGGCCCATCATTACCAAGGGCCCAGAAGCAGGGACGTCGCTAGACTTCGAAATCTGGATAGGCGAGCATTATTTTTGCTGGGGCAAGGTTAGTAATAACTTTTTTTTTTTTTTACGAAACAGTGGAAGAACTAATTTTTAATGCTTTTCACTACCCGCTACAAAAGAATTCCTGCAATCCTAACCCCCTTCCACCTGGACGCACTCACACCTACACGGATCTGACTAGTTACGCTACTGGTGTAAGGTACAGGTGCTGCTAGAATGTCGCCTTCATCATTTGGCTTGCCCTGAATGCATTGTCTTAAATTGCTTTTCAAAATTTTGTATTTTTGCTAACGGAAATAGTAGTGTACTTGAACATTTTAAAATAAAATGTCATTTTTGTTTATGTAAATCAAAATTTTAACGTCGTGTCACGCAGACACAATACCTCCCTCCCCTTAACTCCCTTCCTTCAAGCCAGAGACTTTGCCTTGCACTCCTCTCCTACAAAGCAGCCTTCAGCAACTTCCTGCACTTTCACTGTCCCAGGATAGTCTTTAGAGCTCTGGTGTAGCTTTACAGCCCACTCTCAGTGTTGAAATCCCCTGTTTTATAAAGAAAACAAACAGCAGAGCAATTAGTAGTGACCCCTCAGTGAATTCCTATCCCCCTCCTCATTAGCCTCCATACAAACATGGAAAAGAGACTTAAAGTAAGGAATGGGAAGAGTGGAGAACAATTGAATTTTCATGGCCCTTCGGATGCTATTTTGATAACCTTTCAACTGAGACGTAAACAAAGCATTTCCCAGGGAGAAATACGCAGGGCTACATGAAATAAAACACAAGATTTTTTCCTTGGCAAAGTCCAGGTTATATTTTTAAGTTAAATATATTGAAAAATGGCACATTTTGAACTGGGTGGGCAAGACGAATTTCAGGGTGGGCCTCGCACCCCGTTGACGACGTCCCTGCCCAGAAGGCATGCCTCTACACCACAAATAATACACGGCTTATGTGTTTATATATACAAATAGTTTTAGTTTTGTGTCCCGTATATATGATTTCCACTCGCTCACAAACAGTGGCTAGCCGCCCCGGTGGCGCAGTCGTCTAAGCGATGGCCTCTGATCATTCGTCCGAACGGGGTCCGGGACGGGGTCTGGGTTCGAATCCTGGTGAGGCATGGATGTTGTGTTTGTCTTACGGCACTGGCTCTCTCCCTTCCCTGGAACCAGTGACCCTAAATTAGGGACGGGTGACTGCTTATAGCCCATTGAGTTGCTCACGGTGGTCGTTAAACCTCCAATCAAAAAAAAAAAAAACAGTGGCTAGAAGACGAACAGATTTCAAGGCAGTGACTCACTAAGGGTAAATCTTCTATATCGCTGTGTACAAAGGGGTCGGCGAGACAGTTTCAGCTTTTTGACTACCATCCACCCACACCTACCTGGAACCGTTAATGGGCGAAATCCACTGTGACACCACATTGCTTAACAAAAAAGATGCACCAAGAAAAGTATGTAGTGCTAAATTATTAAAAATTCCTAGGAAAAATCTAGGAACCTTAAGCTTTTAACTCATGTTCTTATGAGAATAGTGGAAAATACTGGGACTTGTGTTATGAAAATTCTTCAGGTAATTTATTAGTTTAAAGAATGCACTACGTATTAATTATCACAAGCATATTGCTAGAATTTCTTGTTTTAACGGGCTTCAATAATGATCATCTGTCATAAGTTCTTTGGGGGCCCACTAAGGCTTTAATCCGGCTCTGACGAGAAAAGATAAGAAGATGAACACGTGGATAAGGAAAGTGACAAAAGTGGAAGACATCATGATCACAGTAAAATCCCTGAAATGGCAATGGGCTGGACATATTTCCAAAAGAACGGACCACCTATGGAGAACCGAAATTTTAGACTGGATTCCAAGGGACAGGAGAAGACCCAGAAGAAGGCCGCATGGGAGATGGGTAGATGAAATTCAAAAGCATGAGGGAGGGACATGGAGGAGACTGACTCAAGACAGACCGTAATTGAACAAAATTGGGGAGACCTTCATCCAGCAGTGAACTGATAATGGTTGTCAATGATGATGATGATGATGATGTGTGTGTGTGTGTGTGTGTGTGTGTGTGTGTGTGTGTGTTACACACTTTCAAGTAAAGGGGTTTTGAGATTTTTTCTGGTGGTGTATGAGGAAATTTCTGGGGTGTTGGATCGGTGGTGAAGGGGTAAGCCTCAGAGGTTCCCAATCTGTGCGTCGCGACTATAAGGAAAAATTTATAATTTATAGTGAAACGCAACATGCAGATTTTGAAGCATCTATCTCAACTCAACGTTCAGTTTGACAAATATTTTCCTACATAAACAGATGAACACAAATGGGTTACAGACCCGTTTATTGCCGGTGGCGCAGTGGTCTAAGCGATGGCTTATGATCATTCGACCGAGATGCGCCCGGGTTCGAGTCCCGGTGAGGCATGGAAGTTGTGCTTGTCTTATGGCGCTGGCTCTCTCCCTTCCCTAGAACCAGTGGCCCTAATTTAGAGACGGGCGACTGCTTATAGCTCATTGACTTGCTCACGGTGGTCGTAAATAAATAAAAAAGACCCGTTTACAGCAGATCCACCATCATACTGCTGAGCAGGAACAATTAATAGACATTTCTTCAGACTCCACACTGAATACGACATTCTCTTCCGGAACTCTGCCACAGTTTTGGAACAGTGTGTCAAAGGAGTACCCAGAATTGAGCAAGAGAGCCGTGAGAGTAATCCTCCCTTTTGCCGCATCCTACCTTTGCGAGACAGGATTTTCAGCTCTGGCGGTAATAAAATTCAGACATTGAAGCAAAGTTAAAGTTGAGAAGGAAATCGGCGTAGCTGTATCGAACATTGTCCCCAGATTCGATGTTTTGTGTGACGAGAAAGAAGCTCCCCCATCCTATTAAGACGCAAATACCTCTGTTAGACAGTTTCAACAATTACTGTAAAAATGTGAAAGCCCAATGAAGGGTATTTTCATTGTGAAAATATGTCTATCTCATCAATTTCTTCTTATTCATTTCTGTAATTTTATTTAAATTTTTGTAATTTTTACGTTAAAAAAAATACAAGCTAGTAATATAAATGACTATTTTCTTTTTAATAAAGTACCACAAACTCTCGAATTTGGGCTTGGGGGGGGGGTACAGGGCGTCTCACTGAAAAATGTGACTTGTGAAGGGCGGCGCGGTCTCAAAAGGTTTGGGAACCACTGGGGTAAGGGGCATAACTAACTGACTCCATTAACACAAGGAATGCCCGTCCATTTTCAGACGTGAATCTGTGAAATATGCTTCCCTTTCTTCTTGTATTAACCCTTTATCTCAAAAATTTTAATCATGCTTATGTTTCGTCCAACGTGAATGAAGATGTCGAAGACAACGGAGGTGTCAAACTTACAAAGGTTACAGAACCCATCCCATGAAAGCTGCTTCCTGATTGTTCCTTTTCTCCCTCGAATCTCACGAAACTTTTGCATTTTAATCACTGGTTCTAACGTAATAATTTACTCGCGATTAATGGCACGGGAAGGAATAATCAAGAAGTTTCGAAATACTCCAAAAGCTTTAAAAACAAATCTATCGAAACGTGCTTTTTTCCGATTCATTTCTGCATTAATCTCGGGAGGGAATTTTCAAGAATATTGATGATGCGTGTGTGTGTGTGTGCTTTAGATATCTCGTGGCGGATCTTTGAATACAGGAATGACATAGATTAATGGAAGAGTTCGACTGAACTGGAAGCACAGAGTACAAGCCAGATTTTCAGGCCTCCCCACCCCTACCTGCTTCCCCCCTCACTCTGTTCTCCGCCATTTTGGAAAGCAATCTGACAGTAATAGATGACCGGCCGTGTGCAACTCGCTCTCAACCAAATGAGTAATGGTTTCTCTCGTTATGATGACAAACCTCCGTTCTTCGCTGTGTTGCTCTAATTATCCAATGGAATGGGGAGGGGGGGGTTGACGTCGGGGTGCGGGGAGGGCATCATTTGGAATATTTGCATGCTTGGTTAAACTCATTAAATGCTTCGAACATTGTCCATATGTTTCGTGAATATGATTATTCAGATCAGTTGAGTTTCCGTGATAAAAGTTTTAGAAAGTGAGACGAGATGCTGTGCATTTATTTGGTAGGTGAGACGAGACTTTGTTCATTTTATAAATAAGGCGCAGTCACCGTTTCATTCTTGGAATAAAATTTCATTCCTAAGGCGCCCCAGTAGTCTTTTCGTGCTCTTCAAGCAGTCCGTGTGCTGTTTGTGTTGCGTGTCATCCGGTAACGTTTCATTTATTTCACAAAAATTCCACCCTGCCTTCTTCTGTAGGTTTGAAAGACACACTCATTTGACAAGTGCGGCAAAGAAATGAGTTTTCTTTTTCTTTTTAGTACAACACTTAGGAAGCAAAAACCGTGCAAAAATAATTGCTGTGTTTTTTCGCATAAAATAGCTCAAAACATGCTGCGTCAGAACCAAATACCTTTAAGATACATAGGCTGGAAAACCGTAAGTTAACCATTCGCCATTTAAAGTTCAGCGTTGTACGGAAAGAATCTGTCACATCTCGTTCTTTACTAAGGGAGCAAATTAAACGTTTACCAAATGAAACTCTAAACCCCTAGCACTGTACTGCAAAAAAAAAAAAATAATAATGAATATCAAAAATACTTTTGAGATATCAAATGATGATAGATCAAAAAACGAAATTTTCGCCACTAAAGTAATTACGCTTCCTATTGTTTTAGTAATGCCTGTATTTTAAATACGGTGGTATGTAAATTGCGAACTAAAATATGTAAATTGCGAACCAAAATCAGACCGTCATTAAAACTCTATATGTAAATTGCGAACCAATTCCCATGACCGCTATATGTAAATTCCGAACCCACTTCTCTGAACATCTGCTGGAATTACCTAAGCTAGCTCGTCTGTTTCGATTGCTTTGCTTTCGATATATCTTTTGTTGTTCGACAAGTCACACGATGGAAGTGACGCTCTCGATCTCTGAAAAAGGAAAAGATTTGTTAATCGTAGACGCCTACACTTACTGCAAAATAAAGATATTTTCGTGAATACAATGAATTAAGTACAAATGTACATATACTAAATATGGAACATCACAGAAAAAAAATTAACATGGCCCCTGCGAAAGGATGACAAACTAGTTTTGTTGTTTTCGTGAATACAATGAATTACGTACAAATGTACATATACTAAATATGGAACATCACAGAAAAAAAATTAACATGTCACTTGCGCAAGGATGACAAACTAGTTTTGTTGTTTTCGTGAATACAATGAATTACGTACAAATGTACATATACTAAATATGGAACATCACAGAAAAAAATTAACATGTCACTTGCGCAAGGATGACAAACTAGTTTTGTTGTTTTCGTGAATACAATGATTTACGTACAAATGTACATATACTAAATATGGAACATCACAGAAAAAAAATTAACATGTCACTTGCGCAAGGATGACAAACTAGTTTTGTTGTTTTCGTGAATACAATGAATTACGTACAAATGTACATATACTAAATATGGAACATCACAGAAAAAAATTAACATGTCACTTGCGCAAGGATGACAAACTAGTTTTGTTGTTTTCGTGAATACAATGAATTACGTACAAATGTTCATATACTAAATATGGAACATCACAGAAAAAAATTAACATGTCACTTGCGCAAGGATGACAAACTAGTTTTGTTGTTTTCGTGAATACAATGAATTACGTACAAATGTTCATATACTAAATATGGAACATCACAGAAAAAAATTAACATGTCACTTGCGCAAGGATGACAAACTGGTTTTGTTGTTTTCGTGAATACAATGAATTACGTACAAATGTACATATACTAAATATGGAACATCACAGAAAAAAATTAACATGGCCCCTGCGCAAGGATGACAAACTAGTTTTGTTGTTTTCGTGAATACAATGAATTACGTACAAATGTACATATACTAAATATGGAACATCACAGAAAAAAATTAACATGTCACTTGCGCAAGGATGACAAACTAGTTTTGTTGTTTTCGTGAATACAATGAATTACGTACAAATGTTCATATACTAAATATGGAACACCACAGAAAAAAAATTAACATGTCACTTGCGCAAGGATGACAAACTAGTTTTGTTGTTTTCGTGAATACAATGAATTACGTACAAATGTTCATATACTAAATATGGAACATCACAGAAAAAATTAACATGCTTTACTTGCGCAAAGGATGACAAACTAGTTTTGTTGTTTTCGTGAGATACAACTTACGTACAAATGTACATATACTAATATGTGAACATCCACAGAAAAAAGAATTAACATGTCACTTGCGCAAGGATGACAAACTGGTTTTGTTGTTTTCGTGAATACAATGAATTACGTACAAATGTACAATTACTAAATATGGAACATCACACAGAAAAAATTAACATGGCACTTGCGCAAGGATGACAAACTAGTTTTGTTGTTTTCGTGAATACAATGAATAACGTACAAATGTACATATACTAAATATGGAACATCACAGAAAAAAATTAACATGTCACTTGCGCAAGGATGACAAACTAGTTTTGTTGTTTTCGTGAATACGATGAATTACGTACAAATGTATATATACTAAATATGGAACATCACAGAAAAAAAATTAACATGTCACTTGCGCAAGGATGACAAACTAGTTTTGTTGTTTTCGTGAATACAATGATTTACGTACAAATGTACATATACTAAATATGGAACATCGCAGAAAAAAATTAACATGTCACTTGCGCAAGGATGACAAACTAGTTTTGTTGTTTTCGTGAATACAATGAATAACGTACAAATGTACATATACTAAATATGGAACATCACAGAAAAAAAATTAACATGTCACTTGCGCAAGGATGACAAACTAGTTTTGTTGTTTTCGTGAATACAATGAATTACGTACAAATGTACATATACTAAATATGGAACATCACAGAAAAAAAATTAACATGTCACTTGCGCAAGGATGACAAACTAGTTTTGTTGTTTTCGTGAATACAATGAATTACGTACAAATGTACATATACTAAATATGGAACACCACAGAAAAAAATTAACATGTCACTTGCGCGAAGGATGACAAACTAGTTTTGTTGTTTTCGTGAATACAATGAATTACGTACAAATGTTCATATACTAAATATGGAACATCACAGAAAAAATTAACATGTCACTTGCGCAAGGATGACAAACTGGTTTTGTTGTTTTCGTGAATACAATGAATTACGTACAAATGTTCATATACTAAATATGGAACACCACAGAAAAAAAATTAACATGTCACTTGCGCAAGGATGACAAACTAGTTTTGTTGTTTTCGTGAATACAATGAATTACGTACAAATGTACATATACTAAATATGGAACATCACACAGAAAATTAACATGTCACCTGCGCAAGGATGACAAACTAGTTTTGTTGTTTTCGTGAATACAATGATTTACGTACAAATGTACATATACTAAATATGGAACATCACAGAAAAAAAAATTAACATGTCACTTGCGCAAGGATGACAAACTAGTTTTGTTGTTTTCGTGAATACAATGATTTACGTACAAATGTACATATACTAAATATGGAACATCACAGAAAAAAATTAACATGTCACTTGCGCAAGGATGACAAACTAGTTTTGTTGTTTTCGTGAATACAATGAATTACGTACAAATGTTCATATACTAAATATGGAACATCACAGAAAAAAAAATTAACATGTCACTTGCGCAAGGATGACAAACTAGTTTTGTTGTTTTCGTGAATACAATGAATTTACGTACAAATGTTCATATACTAAATATGGAACATCACAGAAAAAAATTAACATGTCACTTGCGCAAGGATGACAAACTGGTTTTGTTGTTTTCGTGAATACAATGAATTACGTACAAATGTACATATACTAAATATGGAACATCACAGAAAAAAAAATTAACATGTCACTTGCGCAAGGATGACAAACTGGTTTTGTTGTTTTCGTGAATACAATGATTTACGTACAAATGTACATATACTAAATATGGAACATCACAGAAAAAAAATTAACATGTCACTTGCGCAAGGATGACAAACTTGTTTTGTTGTTTTCGTGAATACAATGATTTACGTACAAATGTACATATACTAAATATGGAACATCACAGAAAAAAATTAACATGTCACTTGCGCAAGGATGACAAACTAGTTTTGTTGTTTTCGTGAATACAATGAATTACGTACAAATGTACATATACTAAATATGGAACATCACAGAAAAAAATTAACATGTCACTTGCGCAAGGATGACAAACTAGTTTTGTTGTTTTCGTGAATACAATGATTTACGTACAAATGTACATATACTAAATATGGAACATCACAGAAAAAAATTAACATGTCACTTGCGCAAGGATGACAAACTAGTTTTGTTGTTTTCGTGAATACAATGATTTACGTACAAATGTACATATACTAAATATGGAACATCACAGAAAAAAATTAACATGTCACTTGCGCAAGGATGACAAACTAGTTTTGTTGTTTTCGTGAATACAATGATTTACGTACAAATGTACATATACTAAATATGGAACATCACAGAAAAAAAATTAACATGTCACTTGCGCAAGGATGACAAACTTGTTTTGTTGTTTTCGTGAATACAATGATTTACGTACAAATGTACATATACTAAATATGGAACATCACAGAAAAAAATTAACATGTCACTTGCGCAAGGATGACAAACTAGTTTTGTTGTTTTCGTGAATACAATGATTACGTACAAATGTACATATACTAAATATGGAACATCACAGAAAAAAATTAACATGTCACTTGCGCAAGGATGACAAACTAGTTTTGTTGTTTTCGTGAATACAATGATTTACGTACAAATGTACATATACTAAATATGGAACATCACAGAAAAAAAATTAACATGTCACTTGCGCAAGGATGACAAACTAGTTTTGTTGTTTTCGTGAATACAATGAATTACGTACAAATGTACATATACTAAATATGGAACATCACAGAAAAAAATTAACATGTCACTTGCGCAAGGATGACAAACTAGTTTTGTTGTTTTCGTGAATACAATGATTTACGTACAAATGTACATATACTAAATATGGAACATCACAGAAAAAATTAACATGTCACTTGCGCAAGGATGACAAACTAGTTTTGTTGTTTTCGTGAATACAATGATTTACGTACAAATGTACATATACTAAATATGGAACATCACAGAAAAAAATTAACATGTCACTTGCGCAAGGATGACAAACTAGTTTTGTTGTTTTCGTGAATACAATGATTTACGTACAAATGTACATATACTAAATATGGAACATCACAGAAAAAAAATTAACATGTCACTTGCGCAAGGATGACAAACTAGTTTTGTTGTTTTCGTGAATACAATGATTTACGTACAAATGTACATATACTAAATATGGAACATCACAGAAAAAAATTAACATGTCACTTGCGCAAGGATGACAAACTAGTTTTGTTGTTTTCGTGAATACAATGATTTACGTACAAATGTACATATACTAAATATGGAACATCACAGAAAAAAAATTAACATGTCACTTGCGCAAGGATGACAAACTAGTTTTGTTGTTTTCGTGAATACAATGATTTACGTACAAATGTACATATACTAAATATGGAACATCACAGAAAAAAAATTAACATGTCACTTGCGCAAGGATGACAAACTAGTTTTGTTGTTTTCGTGAATACAATGATTTACGTACAAATGTACATATACTAAATATGGAACATCACAGAAAAAAATTAACATGTCACTTGCGCAAGGATGACAAACTTGTTTTGTTGTTTTCGTGAATACAATGATTTACGTACAAATGTACATATACTAAATATGGAACATCACAGAAAAAAAATTAACATGTCACTTGCGCAAGGATGACAAACTAGTTTTGTTGTTTTCGTGAATACAATGAATTACGTACAAATGTACATATACTAAATATGGAACATCACAGAAAAAAAATTAACATGTCACTTGCGCAAGGATGACAAACTAGTTTTGTTGTTTTCGTGAATACAATGATTTACGTACAAATGTACATATACTAAATATGGAACATCACAGAAAAAATTAACATGTCACTTGCGCAAGGATGACAAACTAGTTTTGTTGTTTTCGTGAATACAATGAATTACGTACAAATGTACATATACTAAATATGGAACATCACAGAAAAAAAATTAACATGGCCCCTGCGCAAGGATGACAAACTAGTTTTGTTGTTTTCGTGAATACAATGAATTACGTACAAATGTACATATACTAAATATGGAACATCACAGAAAAAAATTAACATGGCCCCTGCGCAAGGATGACAAACTAGTTTTGTTGTTTTCGTGAATACAATGAATTACGTACAAATGTTCATATACTAAATATGGAACATCACAGAAAAAAAATTAACATGTCACTTGCGCAAGGATGACAAACTAGTTTTGTTGTTTTCGTGAATACAATGAATTACGTACAAATGTTCATATACTAAATATGGAACATCACAGAAAAAAAAATTAACATGTCACTTGCGCAAGGATGACAAACTGGTTTTGTTGTTTTCGTGAATACAATGATTTACGTACAAATGTTCATATACTAAATATGGAACACCACAGAAAAAAATTAACATGTCACTTGCGCAAGGATGACAAACTGGTTTTGTTGTTTTCGTGAATACAATGAATTACGTACAAATGTTCATATACTAAAATATGGAACATCACAGAAAAAAATTAACATGTCACTTGCGCAAGGATGACAAACTGGTTTTGTTGTTTTCGTGAATACAATGAATTACGTACAAATGTACATATACTAAATATGGAACATCACAGAAAAAATTAACATGGCCCCTGCGCAAGGATGACAAACTAGTTTTGTTGTTTTCGTGAATACGATGAATTACGTACAAATGTACATATACTAAATATGGAACATCACAGAAAAAAATTAACATGTCACTTGCGCAAGGATGACAAACTAGTTTTGTTGTTTTCGTGAATACAATGATTTACGTACAAATGTACATATACTAAATATGGAACATCACAGAAAAAAAATTAACATGTCACTTGCGCAAGGATGACAAACTAGTTTTGTTGTTTTCGTGAATACAATGATTTACGTACAAATGTACATATACTAAATATGGAACATCACAGAAAAAAATTAACATGGCCCCTGCGCAAGGATGACAAACTAGTTTTGTTGTTTTCGTGAATACAATGAATAACGTACAAATGTACATATACTAAATATGGAACATCACAGAAAAAAAATTAACATGTCACTTGCGCAAGGATGACAAACTAGTTTTGTTGTTTTCGTGAATACAATGAATTACGTACTAATGTACATATACTAAATATGGAACATCACACAGAAAAAATTAACATGTCCCCTGCGCAAGGATGACAAACTGGTTTTGTTGTTTTCGTGAATACAATGATTTACGTACAAATGTACATATACTAAATATGGAACATCACAGAAAAAAATTAACATGTCACTTGCGCAAGGATGACAAACTAGTTTTGTTGTTTTCGTGAATACAATGAATTACGTACAAATGTACATATACTAAATATGGAACATCACAGAAAAAATTAACATGGCCCCTGCGCAAGGATGACAAACTAGTTTTGTTGTTTTCGTGAATACAATGATTTACGTACAAATGTACATATACTAAATATGGAACATCACAGAAAAAAATTAACATGTCACTTGCGCAAGGATGACAAACTAGTTTTGTTGTTTTCGTGAATACAATGAATTACGTACAAATGTTCATATACTAAATATGGAACATCACAGAAAAAAAATTAACATGTCACTTGCGCAAGGATGACAAACTAGTTTTGTTGTTTTCGTGAATACAATGATTTACGTACAAATGTTCATATACTAAATATGGAACATCACAGAAAAAAAATTAACATGTCACTTGCGCAAGGATGACAAACTGGTTTTGTTGTTTTCGTGAATACAATGAATTACGTACAAATGTTCATATACTAAATATGGAACATCACAGAAAAAAATTAACATGTCACTTGCGCAAGGATGACAAACTGGTTTTGTTGTTTTCGTGAATACAATGAATTACGTACAAATGTTCATATACTAAAATATGGAACATCACAGAAAAAAATTAACATGTCACTTGCGCAAGGATGACAAACTGGTTTTGTTGTTTTCGTGAATACGATGAATTACGTACAAATGTACATATACTAAATATGGAACATCACAGAAAAAAAATTAACATGGCCCCTGCGCAAGGATGACAAACTAGTTTTGTTGTTTTCGTGAATACGATGAATTACGTACAAATGTACATATACTAAATATGGAACATCACAGAAAAAAAATTAACATGTCACTTGCGCAAGGATGACAAACTAGTTTTGTTGTTTTCGTGAATACAATGAATTACGTACAAATGTACATATACTAAATATGGAACATCACAGAAAAAAAATTAACATGTCACTTGCGCAAGGATGACAAACTAGTTTTGTTGTTTTCGTGAATACAATGAATTACGTACAAATGTACATATACTAAATATGGAACATCACAGAAAAAAAATTAACATGGCCCTTGCGCAAGGATGACAAACTAGTTTTGTTGTTTTCGTGAATACTATGAATAACGTACAAATGTACATATACTAAATATGGAACATCACAGAAAAAATTAACATGTCACTTGCGCAAGGATGACAAACTAGTTTTGTTGTTTTCGTGAATACAATGAATTACGTACAAATGTACAATTACTAAATATGGAACATCACACAGAAAATTAACATGGCCCCTGCGCAAGGATGACAAACTAGTTTTGTTATTTTCGTAAACACATTGATTTAAATTGTTTTACATTGTTTTAATCATTATTTTTTCATACTGGTTTATTTTTTTATATCGTCAGAATGGGCGCCGAAAAGTTGGTTCGCAATTTACACACAGGGGTCTTGGCTCTTAGTTCGCAATTTACACACTCCGTTAAATACTATGGTTATACCGAATTTAGTAAATGTTCATCAAATGTATAACACTAAATTTACGCGACAATACTGCCAAAATATTTTTTTCTTTTGCAAAACAGTGAGAGACATTTTCCCCAGCTGCCAACAGTGTCTTTGAAGATGTGGACAGAAGCTTATCAATGGGCCAAATTGTCAAAACGAGTACCGTTAAAGAATAACACTGAATTGAAGCGGTGTTACAGAATTCTAGGTTGTGACGTATTGAACTGTGAAACTTACGACAATCCCTGGGAAGACGTTCGATGAGACAAGGAACAACATTTTAGCGAGTGGAAAGTAGAATTACCACAGGACAAGGCTGATTGGCTGAATGGCACATGCAACTGCCCAAAGTATCTCAGAGCTTACTTTCGTTTCTAAACATTTAGTTGGGTTAGCAATTCGCCTGAAATAGGTTGAATCACCTGCTGAAGCAAGGAATGTACAAATCGGGGAGAAACGTAAAAGAGGACGGCCAGCAAAATCAGAAAAAGCCTTACTAAGTAATTCAATAATTTCTTTTTTCACGTTTATTATGTGATTTTATTTTTAATAATTAGTTAGACTGATTTCCATATCATGATTATTATAATAAAACTTTAACACATTAAAAGTTTAGTTTTCATTGTTTTAGCTTAACACCTATAACTACAAGTATTTACAGGTAATATGCGTATTACAGTACTACTGATATTTTTTGGTCACAAAAAGAACTTTAGATTTAGTCATGAATTATTAATTTTAATTTCAGTTCCAATATCATAAGAAATGACAATTATGATTACATTTTTCCCGTTTTAAAAATATGTAATCTTACGTTTAGAAAATATTATTTTGCTTAGAAATGATAACAGGGACAAACAAGAAGTCAGTATCAGGTTATTGATTTAAAATTAGATATCATCTAAAATTTGGGGAACATTTAGTATTTTTGGGAGACAACAACATTGTTTTAGTGTCAAATAATTTAAGAAAATGATGAGAAGTTACTATCTGGTTATTACTTTATCATTATTATGTGGTCTAAAATTTGGTGAACATTTACTACTTTGGGGAATCAAAAAGTTCTTTTAGTGGCACATAATATAATACAGTAACAAGAAGTAAATATCTAGTCAACACTTCAAGATTAAATATGGTCTAAAATTTGGTCAACATTTACTATTTTGGGGAACCGAAAGTATTTTTTTTTTTTTTGTATGTATATGTTCATTAAATTTGGTAAGCAGTTAAACACAAGCCGTTTACTAAAGGCGTTCGCGTGTTTATATCAGTCACACACACACACACATATATATATACTGTATAACTTATAAGGGATGTAAGGTTAGGTGATGCGTAACATCACAGCCTCTCCTTGACAAATGTCAACCCCGCCTTCTCGTGGTACATCCTGTTCCCACTAAAGGGGCTCTGACGACCGCCAATAGCGGTATAACTATACCATCGGTATTAGAGGAAATGCTATCCCACACTCACCAACCCGCTTGGCCAGCGTGGTGAGTTATGGCCAAACCCCTCCAAAATGACTCCAAAACTTAAATCTTGGCCCTCAGCCTCCGGCAGCTGGAATGTACCTGGCCAAGGCAGCGGCCAGTGCGACATGAAGGCAGAGGGTGCTAAGAATCACCGGAGGACCGGACTAGGCTGCCATCTGATGCTGACCTTGGCTACGTATAATGGACGCTCCCTATCTTCTGATTCAAGGCTTCTTGGAATTGGAAGAGGAACTACAAAGGATCAAGTGAGACATCGTCGAGCTAAGTGAGGTAAGGAGAAAAGGAGAAGATCGCATTGAACTGAAAAGTGGACATATCTTCTACTATCGTGGGACTGATACTGGCAGAACTAGTGGTGTTGGATTTATAATAAACAAGAAACTGAAGGATAAAGTTGCAGAACTTGAAAGTTCCTCTGACAGAGCTGCGCGACTCGTTATCCAACTCTCGAGAAGATACCAGGCTCAGATTATTCAAACTTATGCACCCACCACAAGTCATCCTGAAGAAGAAATTGAAGAATTTTATGAGGAAATTCGTCATCTAAATAATAAAGGTAAGCAGCACTTGAAGATAATTATGGGAGATTTCAATGCAAAAATAGGGCAACGGCAACAGAATGAAACTTGAGTAGGTAAATTCGGTCACGGCAACAGAATGAAACTTCAGTAGGTAAATTCCGTCACGGCAACAGAAACCAACGTGGAAATACTCTCGTAGAGTTTGCAGAGGCAGAAGGGTTTTTCATCATGAACTCCTTTTTCAAGAAAAAGCCACACAGGAAATGGGCATGGAGACATCCAAATGGGACAACAAGTGAAATTGATTTTATTATGTGTAACAAAAAATTCGTCATAGAAGACTGCAGAGTGCTGAACAAGTTCAACACAGGTAGTGACCATAGATTGGTGAGATGTAAGATGTACCTCAACACTAAACTCGAACGTTGCAAGCTCATAAGACAAATAAAATGTATTGATATAACCAACCTTAAAAAACGCCATAATACCTTCAAGTTGGAACTGAAGAACAGATTCTCTGCTTTAGAAGGCCTAACTTCGGAAGAAGTAGATATTTCTGAAGTTAACAGAAAAGTAACCAAAGCACTTATGGAAACAGCAACAAAATTAGCTGGGTCTAAGAAAAAGTTGCATGTGAACAAATTATCAGGAGAAACCAAAATGTTGATGCAAAAAAGAAGAGAGATGAGGACAACTAAAGAAGATGTGACTTCCAAAGTGGAATATATAGAGCTATGCAAAACAGTACGAAATAGTATCACTGAAGACGTAAGGAAATTCAAATGTGAACTAGTAAGGAAAGCAATTGAAAACAACCAAAGCCTAAAGATAGCAAAGGAACATCTCAGTAAAAGAAGAAACCAGATTATGGCACTGAGAAAAGAAGATGGTTCTGTAACAAGAAATAGAGGCGAAATTTTGACAAAAGTGAAAGATTTCTACTGCAAGTTATATGAAAGGGATGATACATGTGCTCCAGACATCATGAAAGGTACCAGAGTTCTTCCAGTCCTCCCAGCAGAAGTTGCACATGCAATCAAGAACATGAAGCGGGGAAAAGCTCCAGGAGAAGATGGAATTACTGTAGACATCATACAAGAAGCAAGTGGAGAAATCGAAACAGTATTCGCCCAAATTTTCACTCGATGCCTTAATGAAGGGAAGATTCCTGAAGATTGGAACAACGCTACAATGATCCTGCTACATAAAAAAGGTGACATTGAGGATCTCGTGAACTACAGACCTATCAGCCTCCTATCAGTGGTTTATAAAATCTTCACTAAAGTTCTTTCACACCGCTTGAAGGTGACACTGGACATGGCTCAACCGAGAGAACAAGCTGGATTCAGGAGTGGCTACAGCACAATAGATCATATCCACGTACTGAGAGAACTAATTGAAAGAGCGAGGGAATATGGACTTCCATTGTGCACGGCTTTTATCGATTATGAAAAAGCCTTTGATTCGGTGAAACCATCAGCAGTTACAATGGCCCTGAAATCCTGCGGTATTGAAGATGCATACATTAATATTATTAATAACATCTCTGAAAATGCAAGTGCAAAGATTCGGCTGTTTGAAAATACAACACACATAAAAATTGGAAAGGGAGTGAGACAAGGTGACACCATATCTCCGAAGCTCTTTAATGCCACATTGGAAAATGTCTTTCAATCACTGAACTGGGAAAACAAAGGGATAAAGATTAATGGAGATTATCTAACCCACCTTCGTTTTTCTGATGACGTAGTCATTTTTGCAACTACCCCATCAGAGCTGCCGAGTATGATCCAGGAATTTGCTGACAAGAATAAAAAAGTGGGATTAAAAATGAACTTTCAGAAGACAAAAGTGATGTTCAATGCTTTTACAAGAAATGAAGGTTTATCGATTGATGGAGAAAAGCTGGAGATAACAGACACGTACGTTTATCTTGGACAGCAGATATCAAGTGAGGGTCACATTGATGAAGAAATTAATCGGCGTATAAAACTTGCCTGGAGAGCTTTTGGAAGAAACAGCATAATTTTCAAGAGCAATATGCCATTATGTCTTAAAAGAAAAGTGTTTGATCAATACATCCTTCCAGTGCTTACGTATGGTGCAGAGACGTGGACCTTAACTAAAAGAGACATACAAAGGCTGCAGACAACTCAAAGCAGCATGGAGAGGTGCATGCTTGGTGTAACCAGGAGAGATAAGAAGATGAAGTCGTGGATCAGAAAAATGACAAGAGTGGAAGATATCGTGATCAGAGTTAAATCCCTGAAATGGCAATGGGCTGGACATACTCCCAGAAGGACAGACCATCCATGGACAGCCGAAATTTTAGATTGGATTCCAAGGGATAGGAAAAGACCCAGAAGAAGACCACATGGGAGATGGGTGGATGAAATTCGAAAGTAGGCGGGAGTGACATGGAGGAGACTGGCACTAGACAGATCGTTGTGGAAGAGGCTTGGAGAGACCTTCGTCCAGCAGTGGATTGATAATGGTTGGCAATGATGATGATGATGACAAAAGAAACATGCCGTTTTGTCGTACAAATTCTGCGATCAAAATGTCGCCAGCTGCTGCCACTCATTTGCACAAGAACTTCCAGTCTATGCATCTTATAGGTCTTTGGTCAGAACTGTTTATTGATTTCAGCTGCAAGAAGACATTCGCTGCGGATAAGATCGGGTAAGGAAGGATACGGGCTGTGTTTTGACATGACGTCGAGAAAATTGTCGCCCCACCCCTCGTACCTATTGTAGTTCAAAATTTGATTTATTCGAAATGATTGCTGATTTCTGTTCTCAGAATGATACGCTCGTGTTGTAGACAATGATCAGAGAAAGATATAGACTGCGTTTTCAAAATGAGATATAGAAAACAGATAGTACAACAGAAATGCTGTTTCTAACATACAGCGCATTGTCAAAAACCTTGTTGCATTGGAATGGACTCCTGATTTCAGCTTTACTATGGTCCTCGCACCAGAGTTGAAAACGGGCCAAACAATTTGGACCCGGGCTAGTCCGACGCATAATCGGACCTGACCACTACAAATTGCTTTGAGCTACAAACTTGAATGCATCATCGACATCATCATCATTGTCAATCATTATCTGTCCACTGCTCTGTGAAGGTCTCCCCACGTTTCTCCCACAACGGACTGTCTTGGGTCAGTATCCTCTATCCACCCATCTTCCGCGTGGTATTCTTCTGGATCTTTTCCTGTCCCTTGAAGTCCAGTCTAAATTTTCGGTTGTTCATCGGTAGTCCCTTCTCTTGGTAATATGTCCAGTCCATTACCATTTCAGGGATTTTACTCTGGTCATGATGTCTTCCACTCTTGTTATTTTCCTCTTCTTATCTCTAGTGGTTACACCAAGCATGCATTTCTCCATGCTACTTTCAGTTGTCTGCAGTCTTTGTATGCCTTTTTTACGCTTTCCAGCTGTATGTTGAAGAAGCGTATATGCTCCCACTTTGTCCGTCCGTCCGTCTGTCTGTCCGTACGATAACTCGCTTAAAAATGGGTCGATTTCAATGAAATTTTAATATGTGGCTGAGGACTATCTGGGGACGAACCCTATTGAAAATGGGCGAAATAGGGTCAAAGGTCAGAACATACGAGAGGGACCTATTCCAATCTATTACCCTTATGCGTCATGACTTTCGTAAAAATTGGTCAGTTTTGATAAAATTTTAGTATGTGGTAGGGGACCATCTAGGAACGAACCCTATTGAAAATGGGCAAAATGGAGTCAAAGCTCAGGACATAGAAGTGGAATCCATTCCATTTCCCTTATGCATCATAACTTGCGTAAAAATGGTTCGATTCCGATGAAAATTTAGTATGTGGTAGGGGACCACATGGGAACAAACCCTGTTTAAAATGGACGAAATGGGGTCATAGGTCAGGACATAGGAGAGGGATTCATTCCATTGCTCTTATGCGTCATAACTTGCGTAAAAACGATTCGATTTCGATGAAATTGTATTATGTCGTAGATGACCATCTGGGAAAGACCCCTATTGAAAATGGGCGAAATGGGGTTAAAGGTCAGGACAAAGGAGCGAGATGCATTTCATTGCCCTTTATGCGTCATAACTTACGTAAAAATGCTTCGATTGCGACAAAACTTTATCATGCTGTTCCGGAGATGTACTGAACCGGTTCTGGTTAATATCATTGAAATGGGATCGAAGGTCAAGACACAGGAGCGAGATTTATTCCACAGCCATTATCGTCATAACATGGGTAATGACTTGAGTAATGATCTCTGGTATGTTGAACAACGTAGACTAATCAATGCATTGCAAGATTTTACTAACTTGTTTAGTTAAGTTCCACGTCTCTGCTCCGTACGTAAGCACTGGAAGGATGCATTGATTAAACACTTTTCTTTTAAGACATAATTGCATATTGCTCTTAAAAATTGCACTGTTTCTTTCAGAAACTCTCCAACCAAGTTTTATACGCCAATTAATTTCTTCATCAATGTGACCCTCACTTGATATCTGATGCCCAATGTAAATGTAGGAATCGGTTATCTCCAGCTTTTAACTGATAAATATTCATTCCTTGTAAAAGCATTGTGCATCAGTTTTGTCTTCTGAAAGTTCATTTTTAATTCCCACTGCTTTACTCTTCTCAGCAAGTTCCTGGATCATACTCTGCAGCTGTGAAGTATTATTTCAAAGACCTCTGAAGGGTTCTTAGAAATATATTTGTTTTTGTATTCAAAATTAAAACGGTAATAAAACCGTGTCGAAATCGGGTCAGGAACACCTTGACCCGACCCGTTTGACCCGCAAGAAATTGTTGACCCGGTGACCGGTTTCCATCTCTGCTTCGCGCTGCAAACAATGTGACATATATCGATGAGCCATTACATTACGACCACCCCCAGCCTAGAGTAATAACCGCGCCTGGAAACCAAACGGTAGCGCAGGTGAACTTCACAGAGCAGTATGTATACAACCCGAGGACCGGCTTTCGGTTAGTAGTGTTCGGGGTCAAAATGGGAAAAGCCTCCGATTTATCCGAGTTTGATAAATGACAAATTGTGATGGCACGGCGTTTGCGAACTATGATCTCGGAAACGGCGAGGCTTGTGGGTTGTTCACGTGCCGCTGTAGTGAGTACGTATGAAAAGTGGTGCACAGATGGACAAACGACGGACCGTCGTCCAGCCGTGTATCGTCCGCAGCTCATTGATGCCATTGGGAAGAGGAGATCGTCGCGCATTGTTCACAGCGACCGCCGGGCCACAGTACGACAAATCCCCCGCAGCAACAACAGTGGTGATCAGGGCGATGTGTCACAGCACACAGTTCATCACAGCCTTCTGCGCATGGGCCTGCGTAGCTAAATACACAGCCGGGTTCCCAGGCTCACTGCACATCATTGCCAACAACGCATGAAATGGGTCCAAGATCATCGAGATTGGGCCGTGGATGATTGGAAGAAAGTGGCTTGGTCTGACGAATTCAGATTCCTGGTGCATCACGTAGACCGCCGAGCGCGGATACCCCGACGAAGGCTGTGGCACCTGGATGCTCTGTTGGGCGGAAACAGGCAGGCGGCGGGGGTGTTATGCTGTGGGCGATGCTTTCTTGGGACACTTTAGCCACTATTATCCCAACAGCACGATCCCTGACAGCTGTTAGGTATCTGAACATCGTTGCGGACCAAGTTCACCCATTCATGGCAGCTGTGTTCTCTGCTGGTGATGGCCTTTACCAACAGGATAATGTGCCATGCCACACTGCCAGAATCGTCAAGGAGTGATTCGAGGAACATGGTGGTGACTTTCTGTTAATGCCCTGCCATCCAAATTCACCTGACATGAACCCAATAGAACATTTGTGGTTCGACTTGGAAAAGCGGGTTCGCGCTAAATCACCTCCATAACGAAATGTACGGAAATTGGAGGACCTGCTGTTTACATTATGGTACCAGATATCCCAGGATACCTATCGTCACCTCATCGAATCGATGCCTTACGGAGTGACCGCTGTTTTGCTGAATAAAGTGGGTCCTACAGCTTATTAGGTAGTTGGTCATATGTAATGGCTCATCAACCTTTCTTTTAAATTTGCGTGTTCTCGTGCAAATTTGTTTTCTTCTCAGTAAAAATTTTGTGGCTTAAGGGCACATTATTTCTTTCGAGGAGCTTTTCAAAGTTAGCAATCTGACAGTGGGTTGAAAGCAGGATTTGTCCAGAAACTTACCTTTGGGGGGAGGGGGGGGATGTTACCCTGGTCTCAAACAAAGATAAATTATGAGACTTTGTGGATGTATCTCTCTCTATTTATATATATATGTATCTCCCTCTCTCTCTCTCTGTCTCTCTCTCACTCTCTCTCTCTCTCTCTCTCTCTCTCTCTCTCTCTCTCTCTCTCTCTCTCTCTCTCTCTCTCTCTCTCTCTCTCTCTCCCCACCCCTCTCTTTCTCTCCCCACCTCTCTCTTTCTTTCTCTCTCTCTCTCTCCCTTTCTCTCTTTCTCGCTCTCTCTCTCTTTCTCTCCCCACCCCTCTCTTTCTCTCCCCCACCTCTCTCTTTCTCTCTCTCTTTCTCTCCCCACCCCTCTCTTTCTCTCCCCACCTCTCTCTCTTTCTCTCTCTCTCTCTCTCTCTCTCTCTCTCTCTCTCTCTGAAGCTGGAACTGAAATTTATCGTCAAATTCACAGTAAATTTTAATCGTTGTAAAAGATTTTAAAAAAAATCTGCATTCATTGCTAAAATTTTCCAGAAGTAAATACATTAATTAATTATTTATCTACGATCTTTGTCATTCAAAAAGGAAATGTCTGTTTTATGGGGGTGATCGCCCCAGGCAACCCCTGGTGGATGTGGTAAGGGTCAAAAGGTTCAGCAAAAGTTAAGAAGAAAAATCTGTGTGAGGCTCGGTAGCCCTGTTTTAGATAAAAGGCGACAAGTTCTATAAGATTTGCTCTATTGGATTACATTTGGTGATGGCGAGCTATTGTGTGTTATTAAGAAATACTTGTGCGAAGTATTCTCACACTGCTGTTACATAAGCGAATTATTATCGATGTGCTGAATATTTGGCTTACTTGGAGATGGAATAAAGTAACATTGAACTTGTAAGTACAGAATTCTATGATTATTGAGTCCTGGACAGTATTAACTTAAATCTTTTAACCGACTGGAATGAATTAACACGGGGTTAGCAAAGTAGACGAAATAAGCTCGAATGTATATATTCTGTCTAAAAAGTGGGACAACCTCGTGTTAATTCATTCCAGTCGGACAACCTGCGCATCAGAAAGCGCTGTTTTGCTCTTAGCTTTGTAATTCAAAGTGGTTATTTAGGAGAATGATTGACACTAATCCTTTAGGACTGAATACCTCCAAAAAAGTCAATAGAATGGCGAAAAACTTAAGGCGAGAGATGTTTGTTTGATTCACTTGTTTTTACCCAGTGACATGATGTCCGTGTCAGGGGGACTAGTGCTTTCCCAATCATGTCGTGGGTCATGGAGCAGAGAATAATGGACTAGAAGGGAGTGCTTATCACCAGTGACAGGATTAACCCTTTAACGACCATGATCCCAAAATCTTTTATCACGCTAAATACCGTAACGCCTGAAATTGTCTGTGTTGGTTCACTTCTTTGTTTAGTAACAACGATAGTGACTGAGGGTGACACCTGCTGGTCCCTCATAGATCATGAAAAAGCAGGTAAAGGTAAGACATCTGACTCACTCTAGACAGGCGTTTCAGGCGGCTATGGTCGTTTGTATATACGGGCGTTTTGGGCGTAATGGTCGTGAAAAGGTTAAACCTAAGAACGGAAAGAGAAGATGTTTGAGTCACTTGTTTCTACCCAGCATGATATCCGTGTCAGGGGGACTATCCCTTCCCCATCAGGCCTTGGGTCATGTAGCAGAGAATAAAGGACTAGAAGGGAGTGCTTATCACCAATGACAGGATTAAACCTAAGAAAGGAGAGAGAAGATGTTTGAGTCACTTGTTTCTACCCAGTGGCATGATGTCCATGTCAGGGGGACTATCCCTTCCCCATCATGCCTTTGGTCATGGAGCAGAGAATAAAGGACTAGAAGGGAGTGCTTATCACCAGTGACAGGATTAAACCTAAGAAAGGATAGAGAAGATGATTGAGTCACTTGTTTCTACCCAGTGGCATGATGTCCGTGTCAGGGGGACTATCCCTTCCCCATCATGCCTTGGGTCATGGAGCAGAGAATAAAGGACTAGAAGGGAGTGCTTATCACCAATGACAGGATTAAACCTAAGAAAGGAGAGAGAAGATGTTTGAGTAACTTACTTCTACCCAGTGGCATGATGTCCGTGTCAGGGGGACTATCCCTTCCCCATCATGCCTTGGGTCATGGAGCAGATAATAAAGGACTGGAAGGGAGTGCTTATCACCAGCGACAGGATTAAACCTAAGGAAAGAGAGAGAAGATGTTTGAGTAACTTATTTCTACCCAGGGGCATGACGTCCATGTCAGGGGGACTATCCTCATCATGCCTTGGATCATAGAGCAGAGAGTAAGGGACTATATGGGAACGTTTGTCAATGGTGACAGGTTTACGGGCCATACTGCTGAGATGAGATAGGAGAAGGAATTGCTTTACCATAGCTTTCTCAAATACTGACCTCTGTGTGAACATTTCTGTTTGGGTGATACAGAGAATTCTGAGCACCACTTGGTTCAGGTACATCGCCCACCAAGAGTTTAAAGTGTGTTTTGCATTGTGTTATATGTTCAGCTTCAACTTATACAGCAACAGTACGAATTAAAATATGAAGGTGGCCTCCCCGGCTGGAGCAGTGGTCTAAGCGATGACTTCTGACCATTCATTAGAGATGGGTCAGGGTTCGTATCTCGGTGAGGCATGGGTGTTGTGCTTGTCTTATGGCATGGGCTCTCTCCCTTCTCTGGAGCCAGTGGCCCTAAATTCGAGACGGGCGATTGCTTATAACCACTGAGCTGCTTACGCGGTGATCGTTAAAACCCCAATCAAAAAAAAAAATTCTTTGAATAGCTTAATTGCTTAATGAACGTTAAATTTTGGAGATCTACAGTCACCCAACCCTCATTATTCCATAATAAAACTAGAAAGACGACACCCAATTTTCGGGTGTAATGAGCACGTCTTTTGAATTCCTTCTGACGTGAATTAAATGTATTAAAGGTATTCAAAGTCTCTGGAACCCGTATGGAAAGCAATAGTATCTGACCGAAGAAAAAGTTTTTCAATCGGGCATTTTATCCCGCAGATATTGTTGTAATTGGAATGTCAACTTACGCCCTGTGGCTGCAGACTTGTGCGTTAAGAAAAATTTGAAATTATGTGAGAAACATTTCACAGCGGAAACACTCTCCCACAAAGAGAGAATTTTTCAACTCGGACTCTTAGAAGCAGAGATATCGACAAATATAAGATATACATCTACGCCCCCTGGCAGGAATAGCATGCATTATTTTAAGAAGAAAGTATTCTCAAAAGGTTTTTCGATCAGAAGCAGAAATTAACGCTTATGCCCCTAATGGCCAAACCATTCTTTACCAATACTAAATACTTTCTTTTGCCAAATATTAAAAATTGCACGTAAAACATTTCCCATCAGGAGCTGTTTTTTTTTTTTTTTTTTTTTTTTTTTTTTATTGGAGGTTTAACGACCACCGTGAGCAACTCAAATGGGCTATAAGCAGTCGCCCGTCCCTAATTTAGGGTCACTGGTTCCAGGGAAGGGAAAGAGCCAGTGCCGTAAGACAAACACAACATCCATGCCTCACCGGGATTCGAACCCGGACCCCGTTCGGACGAATGATCAGAGGCCATCGCTTAGACCACTGCGCCACCGGGGCGGCCATCAGGAGCTGTACGTGATACAGAAAGAATTTTTCAAATCGGAGTTTTGGAAGCAGAAACATTGGAGAAAACGTAATTTATCTTAACGCCCCCTAGCGGAAAGTCTATGATTTACTTGAAAATTCTGAAATTACATGAAAAACGTTTAGCACCGGACACTCCACCCTGCAAAGAAGGAATTTTTCAAATCGGACTTTTAGAAGTAGAGATATTGAGAAAAATAAAATATACATCTACGCCCCCTGGCAGAGAAACCATGCATTATTTTAAGAAGAAAATATTCCGAAAAGGTTTATGTGAGTGGCATCGGTCCACGAAATAATTTTTTCAATCGAGATTTTAGAAGCTCAGGTATTGTGGCCAATACATCAGAGGCAGAAATTATCACTTACTCCCTCTGATGGCCAAAGTATTCTTTACCAAAAATTAGAAATTATACGCAAAAGATTTTCCATAAGGAGCTGTATCCGCTGAAGAAAATATTTTTCAAATCGGAATTTTAGAAGTAGAGATGTTGGGGAAAAGGCAATTTACTTTTACGCCCTCTAGTGGGAAAACTATGCGTAACTTGAAAAAGTGACTATGCCTAAAATACTCTTTGACAATAAATGGGATCGATAGGCAAAAGAATTTCTTCAATCGGATGTTTAGAAGCAAATATATGGAATGGAATGTATTTTTAATTCGATATCATCTGCATTTACGCCCTCTAGCAGCGAAATTGTACGTCGTAAAAAAAAAAAACCGAAATGACAGATCATGATTTGCATATTTCAAGCTTCCCAATGCAAAAAGAATTTTTCAGATCGCATTAATAGTTCCAGAGATATGGTATCCACGGGCAGACGGACGGACAAACCGATAACATAAGCAAGATCTTTTTTTACAAAAGACGTGCTAAACCAGAGCCTACGAAAATGATTACGTCTCAATACATCGTGCGGAAGTTAGAGAATATACATATACCCTTTCATGCATGGATGACACTGTTTGGTTCTCTTCCGCTCAGGAACCAATTGCCCCAAATTGGGTAGGAGCGACTGCTTATAGCCCACTGAGTTCTTCACGCTAATAATTAAACCATCAAATCAACAAAAAAACAAAAACAAAAATTCTGAGAGTGATTTCTCCTTGTTATGGATTGTTTTTCTTTTAAATTTACGCTATACTTAAAAAAAGAAAAAAACTGATATCCATCCAAGTTGTTTTGTGGTAAATTTATTCCGACAGAGTCATTTGTGAAACACAAATTCGCCGGCGGAGAAGCTCGAACTCCTAATCCTTCTGCTCCAGCGCCGAATGTTTTTCCATTTAAGCTACTCCAGCAAGGGCTTATCACTGCCACTTGTCGTTTTGACGGGTGCGTCACCACTGTAGTGCGTCATATACACAATCCTATCAGAATAATATGACCACCTACCTAATAATGGGAATAACCACCCTTGGCCCGGATGACAGAGGCGAGACGGCGTGGCATGGACGCAATGAAGCCCTGGAAATTTTTTCGAGGCACACGTGTCCATTCAGACTGCAGCAGAGCAAGGACGTCCCGGAGATGACGTTGTTGTGCGTCCGCACGTCGACTCTGCCGATCGAAATGGTACCACAAGTGTTCTATGAGATTGAGGCCTGGCGATTTCGCTGGCGAATGGAAACATCGCTGTCGTGTTCCTAGAACAAGTCACGCACCGCCTTAGCAACGTGGCACGGCGCATTGTCCTGTTAGTAAACACCATCACCACCAGGGTAAACATCCAGCGTGAAGGGATGCATTTGGTCAGCCAGGATGGACAGGTAACCATTGGTTGGCATTCAGGGACCTATCCAGTGGTGCCGGCGGTCCCAGGTCATACCAGGAAAACATCCCCCCGACATGCACTCTGCTACCGCCTGCCTGTATGACCGACAAGCCTGGTTCTCGTGTGTCTGACGTCGTATTCGCCACCATTCGTCACTTCTGTGGAGTAGAAACCTCGATTCGTTGGAGAAGGAAACCTTTCTCCACTCTTCCACTGTCCAATGACGTTAGTCCCATGTGAACTGCAGGCGTCATTGCCGATGGAGCTGAGTTAACGTGGGCGCCTTGACGCAGCATCAGCTCCGGAGTACTACGCGTAACAGGGTTCGCTCTAATGTTATCCGTGATACGTACCTGGGTGTTGCAGCGTTAATTTGCGTGGTCAATTGCTGCACTGTGGCGCTTCGATTGCCCTTTGCCAGTCGACAGAGGCGACACTTTCCTCTGGTGTCGACAGTGTTTGAGGCTCCACAGTTATGGCGTCGGGGATAACTCGGTGTGCCAGCGGTCCATTCTTGGTACACCCTTACTACAGCACCACGCGAACATCCCACGAAGTCTTCTGTTTCTGAGATGCTTCCACCCTTGGCGCGGTAGCCGATGATCGTTCATTTTTGAACTTCTGTCAAATCACTTCCTCTGCCCATTGAACTCACGTAATGCGCTATGGCTCGTCTGTCCTGGCGTGCCGCTTATACTCCGTGTGGTCGACCTTGTCACGTGCTCCCTTTGAACCTCCTGGTCGGGTACACTGTGATTCCGGGGGTGGTCATATAAATCTGATACGACAGTGTATATCCCATTTTCCGTTAAGAAAGGACTGCGACAAAAGTTTTAGTTTCCTTCAAGCATGGTTTCATGCTTGAAGGAGCTCATTGCAGAAGAAGAAATTGTCACTGATTCCAGACAATGTGTTGAAGCATCACACATTTTGTCAAGAACCTAACAGCCAATAGATCCATTTTTGCGTCCGGCCGTCAGTGTGGAACCCAATTTTTTTGGTTTCGTGACTCGAACCTAGATCATTCTGATTTGGAGCCGAATGCTTTCCCAAGAAAAGCTACCCTTGCAGGGTTTTATCACTGCTATCTGTCGTGTTGACATACAGGGGTTGTCCAAAATAATGGAAACACCTTGAAACAATAGGCGTTACGCACCTAATATGGTGTGGTAGCACCCTTGGCATTTAAAACTGCTTGAATCCTTCTTGGAATGGACGCATACAAGTCCTGGATGGTGCTAAGTGGTATGTTGTACCATTCTTCCTGCAGAAACTGATCCAATTCCGTGAGAGACGCCGAAAGAGGATAACGGGATCGCACTCTGTTTTCCAACACAGACGAAAGGGGCTCAATGATGTTTAAGTCCAGTGATTGTGCAGGCCAGGGAAGGTGTATTACTTCATCCTCATGTTCCTCAAACCATGATTGAACAGTTCGATTTCTGTGAATCGGAGCATTATCATCTTGAAAGGTGCAATCCCCTGACGGAAACAATGTCTGCGCCATGGAACGCACATGGTCGGCCAAAAGAGTGACATAGTCACCGCTAGTGATCCGTCCGTGTAAGGGGATAATGGGACCTGTTGCAAACCACAAGATCATGGCCCAAACCATTACGGAACCGCCCCCATGTTTCACTGTGGGAAGGAGACAGTCTGGGTTGCAGGCTTCTGCGGGAGTTTTCCACACGTAAACCCGTCCCGTGGTGGGTAATAGTGAGAAACTTGATTCATCGGAAAACAAGACATGTTTCCATTGATCCGCAGTCCACGTTTTATGTTCCTGGCACCACTGGAGTCTCCGTTTCATATTCACCTGTGTCACCGGGGATTTTGCAATCGCAGCTCTGCCGTTAATATTGTGCTTATGCAATTCCCTTCGCACAGTATGGGTCGACATTGGGATTTGGAGATGTGCATTAAGCTCAGCAGTCACTTTCGTCGCCGTGGTCTTCCTCCTTGCAGTCACAATCCTCTTTAATGTCCTTCTGTTTCTCGCAGTGAGTTTGGTTTTCCTTCCACAGTTGTGTTTTGCTATTATGTTGTGCCGTGAACATTGTATGCTGTCATGACCTTCGACACAGTACCTCTCGATACCCCCAATACCTGTGCCACTCTGGTTACCGCTGCACCAACCAGACGGGCTCCTACAATGTGCCCTCTTTGGAACTCCAACAGGTCACTCATTGTGCCTTCACCTGGAACGAAATTATGCAAACACCGATTTACAATGCAATCACACAGACCCTTGAGACTATAAGCAACACTTTTTTCCAAAAAAAAAAAATTGCAGCTACATATTCGTTTTGCACAAAAAGCAGCACATACCAAAGTCACTGTTTTCAGCGAGGTGTTTCCATTATTTTGGACAACCCCTTTATGTGTCACCTCTGTTGCACATCATCTGTCTTTTGATCCGTTTTAATTAAATCTCTGTAAGACTGAGAACTGATTTTCTCTGTTATGTTCTGGCATTTTTAGTGCTAAATATGTGATGATAAATTGATGCGTTTCACGGAGATAGTATGTTCTCATCTTTTCTTGAAGGCTCTCCTGAAACTATTGTTAAACGTGTTCATTTGCTCACATTTACGCTGTAGATGTTTCTCGTAAAATGACCGTGCATTGTACTTTAATAGCGTTCCACCTTCCTTGCTTGGCTCACGTGACACTTCTTTCAAACTGGCAAAGTGCGAAATGGACTTCGTGTCACTTTTGTGTGTTTAACATGTGTAGCCAATGTATCTTATTCTTCATGATATTCAAAGTTTTCTTTTTTTCAGTGAAACTTGTATGGAAGATTCGACAAAACTGTTTGAGAACGATATTTCAGAAGGCAACGTGAAGAAAACACAATTCGCCAGGCTTAGGACTGTCTGCTTGGAGATGATAATGGCGCAGGTGACAGAAAAGAGAAAAGCAACAACCATCTGCCTCGTCACGACACATGAAAGCAAATGGCGCTGTCAAGACGAATAAAAACCACAGCTCGAAAAGCGAAAACAGGGTCACGGGAATAACGCAGAGATAGACTCCAAGAAATTGATATTCTTCTGAAAAAAAGTGCTACACGTAGTAAAAGAATAATTAATTTTGAACAAAAAGAAATTGTTTTAAAGTATTCATTTTTCATTGAATCAAGTGCAGCTTACATTATTACTCTAATTACTTTGCGGCAAAACACTAAATTTTTAAAGCTAATATCAAGAACTAGTTGTAAAGCCTGTTGAGAAAAGAATACAACGGGTTCTAGAAATCACTTATTGCTATTCAAGCGTTTATTATTATATTTTGCAGAGTCATCGTAAAAAATGGGTGTGCATTGAAACACACCCTGGATGTGCTTCATTGTTCATGTATGGAAATACAAAATACGGAAGAATTTGCTGGATGATAATCCTCCCTTGGTAAGGGACGTGGACTCCTTTTCGCGTGCTATCCCATGTTGTTGTTGTTGTTTTGTGGGGGAGGGGAGGTTGTATTACTTGTTGGTTTTTTTTTTTTTTGTGATTTTATTTTTTTAGCATTTATCAATTGCGTCAACGACGTTGGAAAATATCTTTGTACACGATATTTTTTGTAAACATCTTTTCGGATTCTGGAAAAATTTACCATCTGAAGGTCTCTCTCCGGGAATGTGTTTGGCTTTATAAAATTCCCAAATTTGCTCAAGAGTGCCACATGAGTGTCGCGCTACAGTCCTTTCATCGTCTATAACGTTTAAAGCCACATGACGGGTAGCTTTTCTTTGTTGTTGTCGGTTCGTTAATTGCCTCTGAACCTCTTAGCGCAGCGTTCTTTCCTTTGTTCGGGGGTCATATTCTGTGCCCCTGCAATATGAACATTTCTCATGCGCTCAGATTCAGCTTCAATATGTTGCGGCGTCATATTACTTCGACGATCAGGCAAACGTCGAATATCAGCATTTCTTTCAACTGCACTGCATTTTTGTCTCTTTTTTTCTGGCATATTCGGCATTGCGGCGGTTAACTGCTTGTCTTTCGACTGCAATGCGTTGTGGCGTTTAGCTTCCATTTCTTCATCTAATGAAGGAGGTAACTTTCTTTTTTGACGTGGCATAAACAAGGTTTAAAACAGCAGTCAAGTTCGCGAAGGACAGTAACTTTCGTCCTTGCCTTACTCAGCACCAGTAAAGTAAAATATCTTACAACCTACAACTGTATGCATCCTCTTCCATCGCACCCGAAAAAAATTCTCTAACTTTGAATGAAAGAAAAAAGACGTAAAAAAGCCATTAAATATGAACGGTTACGGATAACACGATGTGAACACCGAAATATAAATGTTCGTCTTCTTCTGTGATATAGTGTACGTAGTTATTTGTTTATGGTTAAAAAGTGATCCACGTCGTTGCAAGTCTTGCCTTTTTATACAGTAAGATCAATGATAGCTCTTCGAATAACTTTCATATGTCCATAATGTTTCCAATAATAGCATAACTTGAAATAAAAAATTAAAAATTTCAAACAATGGTAACGCAAAGAACTGTACACCAACTATACATAAGATAGTACAACTGTACTAATTATCCGAATTTATTGGAGTAGATAAAATCAAGGTTTCAAGCTTTCGGACATCAATCAGTTTTCAAGGAACCTTGAAAAAGCCATCTGGTTGATGTGCGAAAGCTTGGAAACCTTGATTTTATCTACGCCAATAAATTCGGATAACTAGTATAGTTGTACTATATTATGTATTTCAAACAATAGTTTATCAAAAATCTTTCACTAGCAAAATGCTGAATCTGGCATTGCATTGTTGAAGAAGCACTCTTTTCTCTAACGATACCGAGGACCATATTATTTCTCCAATTAATATTTGGTATACAAGTGACGAAAAATTTTCTTCCCAATCCAAGACAAAATCACGAAAATCCAACAAATGTAATTAAAGAAAGGAGTATATCTGGAAAAGGGAATTGAAAATTCAACAATAATTTCCAAAATTTCTGTGGAATTCTTTATCTAGAGTTGTAACTTCTTCTACAAGTAAGATATCTTTTCGTATTGTTTAATGTATAGAGAAAACGCTCGCTTTTAATTTTTTTAAGACCTGGTGCAGGTACTATGCTGAACTTTTCGCTGAAATTCCGGAGAAATTCGAAAAAAAACCTAAGTGATTTTTCTCGTACTTATTCCTTCTTTATTTGGCAGCTTTTATTACAGTGTTTTTTGGCTTATAAGACGAGACTTTCTTCTTCAGAAGTCCAGGTGTCGACTTATATGCCACAACGACTTATCTGTTGAAAATTTTCAAAAATATTGTGCCTTGAATTTGGTCGTGATCCAAGCACCCGAACCTCAATCTTCTACTGATAAGAAACCATTCCGAAAGCGTATAAAATGTAATATTCAGCCCAGTAAGAACTTGTCTAAACATCGAAATCGCAGCGACCGATTTGGCGTGTCAGCTATCGTATGTTTATCACATTCCTCTCGCGATCCCTCCAAGACACCGAGGGTGGCATTCACCAATAGTTTTGTAAAGCCGCCAGAACTACAATGGGTGTATCTCATTTATCTTCCAAAGATTGAACCTCTGGAACACATCGCTACTATGCAGTTGATTTGCTGGTGACAATTGTGTCGATAGTCGGCGGCACATGCGTTTTAAGAAAAGCAATGACCACCTATTAGCATGGCAGTCTTTTTTCGCTCTGTCAATCTCTCAATTGTATCTCTCAACTGAATTTAAATAAGCCGTTGCTTCCATTTGTTATGCTTATTTTAATTTATTTCATGATTCTAATTGAAATCAAAAACGCTTTTGGTTTCTGGTTTCAATCGGATTCTGTCAGAAAGCAGTGAGCCGTAACTTACGCTGTAAGCTTCACTGTGATTTGGAACCGTTGTGTGACCTTGGGAGTTTTGTTGCTTTGTTTTTCACCGCTGCGCGGTGACATCTGTAACTGGTTGGTCGGAGGAAAGAAATACGGTAGCATCAGTTCGTGAGAAAAAAACAAAATAAAGTTACGAAATTCAATTTTACGCCAAAACGAAAAATGCATGTTACCTCATTTTCTCTTAATTTTAATATTTACCGAAACATTAAAAACGACAGAATTTTGGAACAGCAACTGTATTTGTTCGAGCCTTGTCTTATATTCAGTATCGACTTATCTATGAATGAAGATAAGGAAATTGAGAAATTGAACTCATTACACTTAAACACCATATCAACTTCTGAACACTAACTGTATTTGTTCTAGCCTCGTCTTATACTCAGGATCGATTAATCTGTGCATGAAAATAAGGAAACACAAATTTAACCCATTCGACTTATGCTCCATGTCGACTTATAAGCCGAATTGCACGGTAAACGATTTTATAACAATTACGTACATGTTGTCTAAAATTATTTATTTTAATCCATTTTTTTTTTTTTTTTTTTTTTGTGTGTTCAGCTGAGTGAGTTTTTTTTTTTTTTTTTTAATTTATAGGCTGCGTTTGATTTGGCGGAAATATGGTATAATTCGAAAACTTATACACTGCCGGACAATTGCTAAGGACGGATGACAATAGCAACGATAGCAACCATAAAATGGAAGGCAGGAAAATGTGGAAATTAGCATAAGTGCGGGATACAGTAAGACGTGTTGTGCGTATGCAAATTTTGGATTGCCGAACTTGTTCGTGACGTCATAGCGCTGATAAGAGATATAAAGGATTTGACGCGTATTGACCGTTGTTGTTCAAACGCAAAGTTGAAAGGAAAAGAATCAATTGACGAACTTGCAATTTTCAGTATGTCTTCCCGACATCACCCAGATGATTTTACGCGTGGCTGTATTATTAGCAAGATTGAAGAAGGGCGAAAAATAACAGATGTTGCCAGGGAGTTCGACGTCAGCCACAGTGTTGTTTCAAGGCTTTGGAAATCATTTCAAACAAATGGAGAGTGTAGCAAACGTCACGGGGGAGGTCGTGTTCGCAGTACGACACCAGCAGAAGATCGGTACATAGTGCTATCAACAAAAAGACACCGGCGCAGCACATCTAGTGAGGTAGCAAATCAGTTTATGGCTGCTACTGGCAAGCGGATCTCCCGAAAAACTGTCGCCAGACGTTTGCATGAAGGAGGACTATACGCCCGCCGTCCTGTTGTGTGCATCCCTTTGTCCAGACGTCACCGTACCGCCCGTTTGCAATGGTGCCATCAACATCGCAATTGGACTGATAACGACTGGTCTGCTGTCCTCTTCTCAGATGAGAGTAGATACAGTCTGTCGTCTGATTGTCGACGACAACGGATCTGGCGTGATAGTGGTACTGCATATTGTCCAGCAAACATACAGGAAAGGGACCGATATCCGACATGTAGTGTCATGGTACGGGCTGGCATCATGATCAATGGCCGTACGTCCCTCTATGTGCTTCCAACTGGGACTATGACTGGCCAACGATACATTAATGATGTTCTGCTACCTCATGTTCCCATGTTCCGTGGTGCTGTCGGTGATAGATTCATTTTCATGGACGACAACGCAACATGTCATCGAACAGTCGCTGTCCAGGAGTGTCTTGAGAGCGAGGATATTCAACGCCTCGCATGGCCAGCACGTTCTCCAGATCTGAATCGCATTGAAAATGTGTGGGATGCTTTAGGGAGGAGTCTTGCTGGTCGCCAATGCTTTCCAATAAACAAGGACACCATCATCCGTGCACTGACAGAGGAATGGGATAAATTAGCCCAACAGCTGCTTGATAATGTTTTGCAAAGCATGACACGACGTGTGGAATCTTGCATTGCCCTCCATGGTGGCCATATCCCGTATTGACATCTTACGCCGGAACGCCTGCGGACGGTAATTGCATTTTTTTCACGTTTACGTATTCTGCACAAAATGGCCTGTTTGTCCCTTGAACACGTTCCAAAGCCTCCTGAATTTCAGAGCACAATAAATTGTCTTTCTTGTAATGTCCTGGCATTCTGACATTATTTTATTTCACTTGGCATCCAACCACACTTACTTTTTTATGAGCTATATAGCCGTTTATGATCCGTCCTTAGCAATTGTCCAGCAGTGTACTTTTATCGTATTCATTATTTTTTGTATAACTGAATAAGAATTTTATCTTTTTCTACGGAAACACGAAAATCCTAAAAGCACACTGAATCTTTCAAACTGGAATTCCAATATGAATTTCGAAGATACTTCTAAATCACGGAAACTTTCTATATATATGTTTTTTTCGTTTACTTCTTTGTTTCTGTTGCGAAAATTATATCATCTAAATATCTTAAGATAAGTAAAAATGTTGAAGGTTTGTTAAGGTTTTACCTACAAATCTTTATATTTAATAATTACTGTAAGGTTCGCTAACCCCGCAGTTCATAAAAAAAAACAATTGCAAATATGTACACCGATGACCCACTACATTATGACCACCCCCACCCCCAGCCTAGAGAAATGAGCGCGCCTGGATACCGAACGGTAGCACAGGTGAAGTTCACAGAGCAATATAACCTGCGGACCGACTTTCGGTTAGTATAGAGTGTTCGGAGTCAGAGTGGGAAAAACTGCCGATTTATCGGAGTTTGATAAAGGACAAATTGTGATGGCTCGGCGCTTCGGAACTACGATCTCATAAACGGCGCAGCGTGTGTGTTGTTCACGTGCCACTGTAGTGAGTACGTATCAAAAAAGTTGTACATATGTCCAAACGACGGACCGTTGTCCAGCCGTGTGTCGCTCGCAGCTCATTGATGCCAGACGGAAGCGGAGACTGTCGCGCATTGTTCACAGTGAACACAGGGCCACAGTGCGATAAATCACCCGCAGCTACAACAGTGGTGATCAAGGCAATGTTTCACAACACACAGTTCATCGCAGCCTTCTGCGCATGGGCCTGCGTAGCCGAAGACTCAGCCGAGTCCCCATGCTCACTGCACATCATCGCCAACAGCGCATGAAATGGGACCAAGATCATCGAGATTGGACCGTGGATGATTGGAAGAAAGTGGCCTGGTCTGACGAATCAAGATTCCTGGTGTATCTCGTAGACAGCCGAGCGCGGATATGCCGATTACCAACACAGGCTGTGACACCTTTTGGCGATGTTTTCTTGGAACACTTTAAGCCCCATTATTCCAATAGCACAATCCCTGGCAGCTGTCAGGTATCTGAACCTCGTTGCGGACCAAGTTGACCTATTCATGGCAATTGTGTTCCCTGCTGGAGATGCCAACTACCAACAGGATAATGTGCCATGTCACACTGCCGGAATCGTCAAGAAGTGGTTCGAGGAACATGCTGGTGACTTTCTGTTAATGCCCTGGCCTCCAAATTCCCCTGACATGAATCCAATCGAACATTTGTGGCTCGACTTGGAAAAGCGGGTTCGCGCTAAATCACAACTACCCCGAAATGTACGGGAACTTCAGGACCTGCTGTTGATATTATGGTACTAGATACCCCAGTATACCGATCGCCACCTCATCGAATCGATGCCTCGCCGAGTGCCCGCTGTTTTGAGGGTTAAATGGAGTCTTACAGTTTATTAAGTAGGTGGTCATAATGTAATGGGTCACCGGTGTATGCATATATTCATTCGCACGTGGAATTACTTTGTTCGCGCTATTTTCGGGCAGAACGCACGAAATCGGCATGTTTAAGTCTGTTGCTGTTAGATACACGCGATTAGCCGCATTACTGTCAGCTTAATACGTAAGTACTTGAAGTGTGTTGTACCTGTCTTGTGTGGTGATGGGAGTATCTCAAGTGCGCGTTAAGGAGTGAAACACAAGGTAAAGGGTGCTTGCAGGTAGCTCCGAGCATGGGAGATTAACTAGGAAATCCAATAGTGGAGTTTATCTGAAGTTTTAAGATAGAACGGACACTTTTTCTTAGGTGATGGAAGCAAGACAGACGGGACCTTAAGATTTCGAGAGAGAGTTCGGGTCTTGTATTGTACGTCGGGGAAGTTTTTCCCGAGAGCGATTCATATTGGGATCGCGTAGCTGAAACGACGGTTTTCGGGAAATACGAAGTTCGGGTCTAGTGTCGTTTGGCTCTAATTTCGTGAGAACTCGAATGAGACGCTATCATTGCAAGTATCACTCGAGTTGCCACGAATTTGGAGCCACTTCTTCAAGTAACGCCTTCTCCCTACCAGGATACCGCGTGCACAATAAACATGATACCTTATCATCATCATCGGGAATTTTCAGTACCAAGTGGATTCCCTCGACCATATAGTTCAGCCAGTGCCTTCCTGCATTCTCTCTATCCAAGGCTATCACTTCATTTTGTCCATTATTTTTAAAACTTGATTTAATCTCCTCCATCCAGTTTCTCCTTGGTCTTCCTTTCCGAACCCTCTTTCCTGGGGTTTCCCACTCCATCAGAATTTTAGGAAGTCTCTCTGATGACAGTCTCCTTACATGGCCGAACCATTGCAATCTCCGCATCTCAATAGTTTGAATAATGTCTACTTTGAAGCTCATAATATCTCGAATTTTTGTATTACGCACTTTTTCACATCTGGATTTTCTTGCCGAATGCCTCCAAAAGTCCATCTCTGTAGCCAATAATCTTTGTTGGTGTCTTTTATTCAATGTCCACGTCTCCGCACCATATAAAATGATGCTCTGTACAATCGCAGAAAAAAATGCGCCTTTTTACTCCTGGAAAAACATTGCTGCTCCAACGAACAGGATTCAAACCAGAAATAGCTTTCCTGCCCTCCGCAATTCTCCGATTAAAAGATACATTAAAAGATAAAATATACAATATTCTATAAATATTGATATATTATTATAACAAATGTAATTAATACAACATTATTATATTAATACATAATCTATATATTTAAAACACAAGGCCGTCCTTTCTACAACCCGCCAGCGCCACCCACTGCAACGATTTTCATGATTTTTTAATGAAAGCTGCTGACCCACAGATTTGTCATCGCTAATTTTTATTGTCATAAGTATTTTTTTTATGCTACCATAGCATTTTCTTTGTGCAATCCACCGTAAGCTGAAATATACACGGGAAATCGGGAACTACTTAAAAGCGTTCTGATTCGGTAGTACAGCCAAAAATAATAAAATATAAGCGAATTAGCCTATGTCCATCAGAAAGAAGTTAGCTTCCCAACGGTGAAAGAATTGTTTAAATCGGTTCAGTAATTTTTGATATTAGGAAAAAAAATCCGTATATTATAGTGACTACTTTCTTTCACGTTGGCTGCAGTGTTTCTTTCAGGCATACATCCAGGGGGGCGAAGGCCTTCCGGAAACGACCAATTCGTCCGACATTTTAGGTTACCGAGCCAAATGTTAATAAATTCAGGCTATGATGAAAAAGGGAAGTTTCGTTTCCTTTTATGCTACAAATATTTCTCCAATTATATTTTTTTTAATATTTGTTCAAATGGTACTAGTTATAGTTTATTTTATAAAAAAGTATATTACGACGCATGGTATTCTTCAAAATATAATAATTAGACTAATCATACCTAATTGTCTGGGGATCGTGATTCAGGAACAAGAGTGCGTTGTGTGCATTTTAATAGATAAAAATTTCAAGCCTGCGCCGCCCCCCCCCGCCCCCGCCCTCCTTTAGCTGAAAAAAAAAGTTTGTTATTCCTGAAATGTTTGAAGAAGTAAGTACTATATCAGAGATGAATATAGCATTTTACTTCGGGGGGGGGTAGGAAGTTTTTGAAATCCACCATCTGGAACAAAATTGAAGTTTATGAAAAACTGAAGAAAAATTAAAACATTTCTTCTAATGTAAGTTGATACATTTTTATTAAATTAAGGCATTTTTTTCTAACGTAAGTCGCATTTTAAACCAAAAAAAAAAAAAAAAAAATGAAACGTCTTCCCGGGAGGAAAGGCCCCTTCTAAATGCGCCCCTGTGCTAAATATATAGTAGTTACTTCTATATATATAAATATAGTAGTTAAAATTACATATCATGAAAGAAATACGGGTCCCGCTCCAGGACGATGAACATTTTCAAGTTTTCGGATATTATCTGACTTACCATCCTTGTCACATTTACGCCAAAAATCGGATTGTCATCTTCAAAATTTGAATAAAATTATATATATATAGCAAATGGAAAACTTGCGCCCTCTAAGGTTCCATTTGCCCCCCCCCCCCCGGGCAAAAAGACCTGAAAGAAACACTGGTTGGGTGTGATCAGGTTGTATGTAAATACAGCGGAACGTTACACGGGAAACCGGAAACTACTTGAAAGCGATCTGATTCGGTAGTACAGCCGAAAATAATAAAAAATAAAGGAAATAGCCTATGTCCACCGGAAAGAAATAAACTTCTCAACGGTGAAAGAATTATCCGAATCGGTTCAGTATTTTCGAGATTACCTGGAGCACACAAAGTTTTTCTGTTTATATATTAGTATATAATGATACCAAAATAAAAAAAAAATTGTTAAAACCAAACTGGCAAAATAAAACAAACACATTTGTATCCCCATTTGTATACCGATATCATTTCGGGTCACTGAAAGAATGCCTCAATACTCTAATGCAAGTCTGTCCACGACGGAAAATCACATGTTTAATGAGGAACGTCATCGCTGAACTCGTATAAGAGTAGTTGGAAAAATAAAAAATTAATGGGAATATTACGATAATTTTGTTGTTGGTGACCCACCTTATACACGGCCCATTAATCATTCAACAGTTTACTGTTGTTATGCATTTTATTACGATTCGTGTTATATGACAAGAAAAAATTCCAGTCACAGCTTTTTCAACCGTGCGTGGCAAGGGTTACGGACTTGTGTTCATTTAAAGATATTTCGTATCTTTAAATGAATATTACGTCGTATCTCATTATTGTCAAGTCAAGTCACTGCGTTCAAATTGTTACAGCGTTCTATTATTCACTTTGCAGTGTCTGTCTAACTTCCTTGAAAAAGCCATCTGCTTGATGTGCGAAAGCTTGGAAACGATTATGTGTCTCTTTCCTACGCAAATAAATCGGATTACTAGTATTGCTTTACTGTTTTTTAAATTTTGAAATCTTGCAACCTCACATTCTGTTCAACCTACCGACCAACAAAAAGAAATATGAAAGAGGAAACTGCTGGCATAAATTTACAGGTCGCTGGATATCTTAGTAGCGTAAAGATTCGTTGACAGTGATGTCCGGTCATCCAACTATAGGTAACGCGACTTTTGAGTCGTCTTGTAGTGACTACTGACTTTAAAGATGTGATGACTTCCCCTTTTGCTACTTACAAATTCTTTGTCTCCTGTCATTTTTCGGACGCTTCCAATTTCCTCTTGAGGAAGTGACGCAGACGTGCTATGACTTTTAAAAAGACCTATTTCACTGGGTGTCCTGCATTTTAAAGGCGTCCGTTCAATCTGCATTCCCTCTGTCGTAGTCTTTAGCTGCTTACTCATTCCTTTTTGCATAAATAAGTGTACAAAAGCATTCTATGCTGCAAATAATTGCTTCCTGCTACTTTTTCAGACAGGATTTTAATAGTTTATTATTTAGGTCTTCGAGCACGCTGGAACTTGTTTTGCGAAATGTTTGCAGAATCCTTATCCTATGGAATTTTTCCACCGAATAAAATTTCACTCTGCGATTGTTTCTGCACTTTCTTTTTAAATTCTAATTTATCGATAGAGTGAAGCAAGTAATTTTGATAATACGTTTTAATACTTCCTTATGGATTGTGTACAATACTCGTTAAACTAAATTCTTTTTAAATTCTATTTTATCGATAGAGTGAAGCAAGTAATTTTGATAATACGTTTTAATACTTCCTTATGGAATGTGTGCAATACTTGTTAAACTAAATTATTTTTAAATTCTATTTTATCGATAGAATGAAGCAAGTACTTTTGATAATACGTTTTAATACTTCCTTATGGAATGTGTGCAATACTTGTTAAACTAAATTATTTTTAAATTCTATTTTATCGATAGAATGAAGCAAGTAATTTTGATAATACGTTTTAATACTTCCTTATGGATTGTGTGCAATACTTGTTAAACTAAATTCTTTTTAAATTATATTTTATCGATAGAATGAAGCAAGTACTTTTGATAATACGTTTTAATACTTCCTTATGGAATGTGTGCAATACTTGTTAAACTAAATTATTTTTAAATTCTATTTTATCGATAGAATGAAGCAAGTAATTTTGATAATACGTTTTAATACTTCCTTATGGAATGTGTGCAATACTTGTTAAACTAAATTCTTTTTAAATTCTATTTTATCGATAGAATGAAGCAAGTAATTTTGATAATACGTTTTAATACTTCCTTATGGAATGTGTGCAATACTTGTTAAACTAAATTCTTTTTAAATTCTATTTTATCGATAGAATGAAGCAAGTAATTTTGATAATACGTTTTAATACTTCCTTATGGAATGTGTGCAATACTTGTTAAACTAAATTATTTTTAAATTCTATTTTATCGATAGAGTTAATCAAGTACTTTTGATAATACGTTTTAATACGTCCTTATGGATTGTGTGCAATACTTGTTAAACTAAATTCTTTTTAAATTCTATTTTATCGATAGAGTGAAGCAAGTAATTCTGATAATACGTTTTAATACTTCCTTATGGAATGTGTGCAATACTTGTTAAACTAAATTATTTTTAAATTCTATTTTATCGATAGAATGAAGCAAGTAATTTTGATAATACTTTTTAATACTTCCTTATGGATTGTGTGCAATACTTGTTAAACTAAATTCTTTTTAAATTATATTTTATCGATAGAGTGAAGCAAGTAATTTTGATAATACGTTTTAATACTTCCTTATGGAATGTGTGCAATACTTGTTAAACTAAATTATTTTTAAATTCTATTTTATCGATAGAATGAAGCAAGTAATTTTGATAATACGTTTTAATACTTCCTTATGGAATGTGTGCAATACTTGTTAAACTAAATTCTTTTTAAATTCTATTTTATCGATAGAGTTAATCAAGTACTTTTGATAATACGTTTTAATACGTCCTTATGGAATGTGTGCAATACTTGTTAAACTAAATTCTTTTTTAAATTCTATTTTATCGATAGAATGAAGCAAGTAATTTTGATAATACGTTTTAATACTTCCTTATGGAATGTGTGCAATACTTGTTAAACTAAATTCTTTTTAAATTCTATTTTATCGATAGAGTGAAGCAAGTACTTTTGATAATACGTTTTAGTACTTTCTTATGGAATGTGTGCAATACTTGTTAAACTAAATTATTTTTAAATTCTATTTTATCGATAGAGTGAAGCAAGTACTTTTGATAATACGTTTGAATACGTCCTTATGGATTGTGTGCAATACTTGTTAAACTAAATTCTTTTTAAATTCTATTTTATCGATAGAGTGAAGCAAGTAATTTTGATAATACGTTTTAATACTTCCTTATGGAATGTGTGCAATACTTGTTAAACTAAATTCTTTTTAAATTCTATTTTATCGATAGAATGAAGCAAGTAATTTTGATAATACGTTTTAATACTACCTTATGGAATGTGTGCAATACTTGTTAAACTAAATTCTTTTTAAATTCTATTTTATCGATAGAATGAAGCAAGTAATTTTGATAATACGTTTTAATACTTCCTTATGGATTGTGTGCAATACTTGTTAAACTAAATCGTACCAGGAGCTGTCCTCGTGCATTTAAGATGCAATCAGTATATTCTGATTTCCACGGCAGGCAGTAGCCACGCCGGTGGCACAGTGGCTTCTCACCATTTGTCAGGGATGGGTGTAGGTTCGAATCCCGGTGAGGCATGGATTTTGCGCTTGCATTACAGCACTGGCTTTCTCCCTTCTCTGGAACAAATGTCCCTAAATTAGGAACGGCAATTTCCTATAGCTGCTGAGTTGCTCACGGTAGTCGTTAAAGTCCCCAAATAAAAATTGTACCGAATCATTGCGTTGTAAGTGCCAACTTCTGAGCCCCCTAATTATGCAATTTTTTTTTATTGGGGTTTAACGACCACCGTGAGCAACTCGATGGGCTATAAGCAGCCGCCCGTCCCTAATTTAGGGCCACTAGTTCCAAGGAAGGGAGAGAGCCAGCGCCGTAAGACAAACACAACATCCATGCCTCACCGGGATTCGAATTCGGACCCATCTCGGATGAATGGTCAGAGGCCATCGCTTAGACCACTGCGCCACCGGGGCGGCCCAAAATTTCCCTCTTCTCATGCATATTCTATGTACAAATTTTGTTAGTAATGTCTTCGGAATGCTTGAATACGGGACAAATATCAGTTACATGTCATAGTGTTGTTGTTTTTTTGTGTGTGTGGTTTTTTTTTGTTTTTTGTAAACTACCTTAATCATCCTTCCATTAGGTGCTAAAACACGTTTCTTTTCTCCGCTATTTCGAGCCTTGTGTTTCCGTAATTCTAGCTGCATCCATGAATTCCCTGTAATGAAAATGGGTTTGACCAACACACCGTGTATAACTCTTTATAAGCCGTAGATGAAGTAATTTACCCAAGTCAAGACCTCTTGTGAAACACTGCATGTATCCTGAGAGAAACGTACCTCCGTCATCAGAAAAAATTCCTACCACTGATGGAATAACAATGGCCAAATATTGGACTTTGTTTTGTTTCTCGTGATGTAGGCCTATTTATCGCCTGCGTTTGGTTTGGGTCCGTTCCACTCTGCGCGGGGAATGCCCATGTCAATTGCCCATCACCCCTATCTCTAATGTTTTGTCTACTGAATGCATCTGAATTTAAAAGCCCAGCTCTCCGTCTATGTATCGCTTACGTTCGGTTTGGGTCTGTTCCACTCCGCACTGGGGATGTTCATGTCAACTGTCCATCACTCCTATCTCTACTGTTTTGTCTACTGAATGTATACATCAATCAATGATATTAAATGAAAAGCCACCCGTGCATAATTTCTGTTTGAAATCTGCCACTACAACTCAGACAATGAGAAAGAACAGTATACGAAATTTTGAAGTGTCATCCCCAATTTTTCTATGTTAGTTTGCCCTCAGACACAGAAACCCGTATAGACGTTCTCTTTTTTAGCACGTCTTTTGTAAAAAAAGATCGTGCTATGTTATGGGTTTGTTCGTAAGTCCGTCCGTCTGTGGACACCCTATCTCTACAACTAATAGTCGGATTTGAAAAATTCTTTTTGCGTTGGGAAGCTTGAAATATGCGAATGATGATCCTACATCTCGTTTGTTTTTTTTTGTTTTTTTTTACGATTTACAATTTCGCCGCTAGAGGGCTTAAATGTAGATCATATCGAATTCAAAATACATTTTATTACATATATGTATTTGCTTCTAATCACACGATTGAAAAATTCTTTTACCTTTCAAATCCATTTATATGGGAGATTATTTTAGGTATAGCCACTTTTTCAAGTTACGCATACATTTTCCGCTAGGGGACGTAAAAGTAAATTGCATTTTCCCCGATATCTCTACTTCTAAAACTCCGATTTGATTTTTTTTTCTTCAGCGGATACGGCTCCTGATGGAAAAAAAAAATATTTGCATATAATTTCTAATTTTTGGTAAAGAATGGTTTGGACACCAGGGGTCGCAAGAGTTGATTTCTGCTTTTGATGTACTTGCCCCAAAATCTGGGCTTCTAAAATCTTGATTGAAAAAAATTCTTTCGTGGATCGATACTATTCCCGTCCATAAACCTTTTCCGAATATTTTCTTCTTAAAATAATATATGGTTTCTTCGCCCGAGGGCGTAGATATATATCTTATTTTTGTCAATATATCTACTTCTAAAAGTCCGATTTGAAAACTTCCTTCTTTGTTGGACAACGCATCTGGTGCGAAATGTTTTTCATATAATTTCAAAATTTTCAAGTAACTTATAGGGTTTCCGCTGAGGGGCGTTAAGGTAAATTGTGTTTTCCCCAATATCTCTGTTTCAAAAACTCCGATTTGAAAAATTTGCCCTGTATCGGATACAGCTCCTGATGGGAAATGTTTTTCATATAATTTCTAATATTTGGTAAAGAATGGTTTGTCCACCACTGAGAGTAAGTGTCAATTTGTGCTTATGATGTATTTGGAGCTCCTGAAAACTCGACTGAAAAAATGCCTTACTGTTAAATGTAAAAACCTATACCGGTATTCGAAACCTATACCGCTGACATAAAAAAAACTTTTGAGAATACGTTCTTCTTAAAATAATGCATGTTTTCCCCGCCAGGGGGTGTATGCATTTCTTATGTTTGTCTATATCTCTGCTTCTAAGTATCCGATTTGAAAACATTCTTTCTCCGTTGGATAGCGTTTCCGCTGCGAAGTGTTTCTCATATAATTTCAAATTTTCTTAACGCACAAGTCTGCAATCAGAAGGCGTAAGTTCACGATTCCGTTAACAGCAATATCTGCGGGATTTAAAACCCCATTGAAAAACTTCTTTCTTCGGTCAGATACTTCTGTTTTCCATACCGGTTCCATTAACTTTGAATAGCTTTGGTAAATGTAAATTTAATTCGCGTCAGAATGGATTCAAAAGACGTGCTCATTACACCAGATAATTCGGTGTCATCTTTCTTGTTTTATTATAGATATCAATTAATATTATACAATACATGTAAGCATACACAGAGAAAAAGTTTCATTTGGACATGAAATCCTTTCTAAGTCAGAACAAGGGTACTAATTTTAAACCCTAACTGTTAACGTATATATATATATATGTATCACTTCTACTGAGTGCAGACGAAACAAATCCTGTCTTCTTTGCTACGGTTAAAAAGAAATAATCCCTAAATTTATCTTTGTCATGTTACCGAATCTTAGAAGAAAATCTTTAACGTCTGACCAATGACAAACATTGACCTACGTTCTAGTTTTCTTTTCTTTTAAGCGGCGATTAAATTAAGTTTGTCTTGTTTTATATTTTTTATTTTTTTTTTTTTTTTTGTGCAGTGTAGTGTGACATGGAAATCTATTTGCCTTGGACTTTCCGAAGCCAGGCGAGAGCGCGGGTGATGACAAGACTATCGCAATCTGCTAGACCGAAGTAGCAGTGCGATAACTATCAATTGAAATAATGGTGTGACATCATCACATTAACTTAACTGCACTGGGCGTCGTTAAAACAGCCATTTCGAAAGAAAACCAGCGAAGCCTTTGATTTTACGAGGGCATTTTTTACTTCTCTGCAGAGTTCGGTGTTTCCGATAAGCCAATTATGAATGCAAATTTGCTTTCTCTCGCGCGGTTACAGTTTAATTAGGTGTCATCGGGGAAAATGCCTCATCTGTTTATTGTTGGATGCTTGCCACGACTTCGCCTACAAATACTCAGTCCCTGTATAGGTGATCTCCGGAACGCAGCAAAAATCTACACTGACTGACGAGTAAACGCTACTAATTTTAAAATTTGGTGTTCATCAAACACAGCTTATCAGGTTTTCGTGCTGCTGAAGATAAAATTTCACTTTTCCCGAAAGGCGCAAGCTTTGTTAATTACATATTCGTCTAGCATTCAGATAGATACAGGGAGAGAGCTCTTTCGCTGCCTTTATTCCCTAATGCTTTTATTCTCAAAGGAGTCACCTTTTATGCGAGCTGATTGGGTGACGTCGTTCCAGCAAACTAGCTAATTGCTGATTTTTCCTGTGGCTCTCTCTTGCACTACAAAGTCAATTACTTTCTCGCGTGACACTTTACACCGCAACAAAAATTTTGTAACTATGGCACTTTATAGGCATACCTTATTCTTGCACTAGAAAGTATGTAACTCTCTCAGTTGGTCCTTTAAGGCCATCGTGACTTCTTGCACTGAAAACTTATCATTCAGTACTAGAAAATATTTCACTTGGCATCTATTCACATGATTGATTCTTTTACTAGAAACCTAAAATTCTGTTACCTTCCACCCGTGCCTCTTGCACTAGAAAATATGTTACTCTCTGATTTGTTTTTGAATTTGAGCTCTGAATTTGCACCTTTTCGCGTGATTGACTTTCACTAAAAACCTAAAATTATCTTATCTTCCACTCATGGCTCTTGCACTAGAAAATCTGTAGCTCTCTCACTTGACACCTTTGCACATGATAATCTCTTTCACTAAAACCCTAAAATTCTCTTATCTACTGCTTATTCCTCTTGCACTGGAAAATCTGATACTCTCTCACTTGGCACCATTTCATGTGATTGACACCTTTCACTAAAAACCTAAAATTCTGTTATCTTCTACGCGTGGCTCTTGCACAAGAAAATCTGTAGCTCTCGTGCTTGTCACCTTTTAATATGACTGACTCTTTCACTAGAAATCTAAAATTCTGTTATTTTCCACTCGTGTGTCTTGCACAAAAAAATCTGTTCCTCTCTCATTTGGCACCTTTTCGCATGATTGACTCATTCACTAAAAACCTAACATTCTCTCATGATCCACTCGTGCCTCTCGCACAAAAAAATCTGTTCCTCTCTCACCTTCACCTTTTCACATCATTAACTCTTTCATTAAAAATCGAAAATTCTCTTATCTTGCTCTCGTGCCTATTGCAGTAACGATCAATAGAATTTCTGGAGATTTCTGAAAATTCGCTTTCTTAGGGAAAGGCACAGTGAAGGAGATGATGATCTGGACCGAAATATTTAATCTTCCGTCTTCCCCATCAACGAGGAGCAACATACCATCCTACTCCAAGGCAAGAAATGCATCCTCAATGTTGACATCAGGACGTTAACTTCTTTCTTGTTCTTCTCTTTCTTTTTTACAGATTACGAGTGCTCCTCTTGATAAACATACAAATAACAAGGGCAGATAAATATGACGCAAAACCACCTCGATTTTGGATGTACTGACGTAAATGTCTGGGCATGCGGTCTCATAGCTGTCAAATGGAGTCCTGCTCTATTTCACACCTCTTACATCTGGTCACTTAGAACAAGTGTGGACCGTGCTGTTCATAGGGCGTCCAGATATGGCTCACATGTGCTCGAGTGGGGGAAAATGTGGGCACTTCACTGGCCACGACTGTTCATCTGGACCACTAAACATAAACTCCTGCGATATACATGTGGATACTATCAAGCTAAAAAAAGGAGGACCGGCACTCCAGTAAAAGAAAAAGAGAGCAATGAGCTCCGGAATCTCGGCAAAATTATGGCGAGCAGTCGGATTACCATTGACGAGCACCAACGAATATCGAAGATTGTAAATGATTGCTCACCACATCATAATACCAGCAGAGTGATCAGTATGGCGTTCAAAGGGCCTTAGTTTCATTGTGTTCAACATGTTTTCCCACACGTATAAGTGCCCATCATCGGACTCCAAACTGGGACATCCATCCCGCACTGGAAAGACCCATTGCTTAGGACAAGTTCAAGCCCTGTGGAGTTGGTTTGGAAATCTTCGCGGGCGGTTCGATGTTGGGCGGAGGAGACAAAGCACGTTCCTGCGTCCTGCGCGACGGTGTTTTAGTTTTTGAGGACAGTTTCTCACTGTCTGCTAACTACTCAATCTTCAAAGTGGAACTTCAGGCTATCTTGGAGGCAGGCTATCTCTGGGGAAAAAGTTGGAAACCGGTATTGTCCATCTCAACACCAGCATCTACCTGTACAGTCATGTTGCCCTGCTCTCTCTCTTCAGAAGTTCCACAGTAAATACCCTCAGCTTAAAATAAAAGTCAAGTGCCTTCTGAGTCATATGGGTGAGAAAGCCGTCAATTCACTGGATGAAAGATCACGAAGGAACCTCTTTGAATGAAAGGCCTAACGCTCTTGTGAAAGAGGCCTATTCTTCCCCTTGGCATGGACACTATCCAACTTAAGGCTCTAACCAGCATTGATCACTCTACAAAAGTTCGTCTTCTGGAGGAGAAGCAGCCAAGAGAGAAGGACCACCCTATCGCTCTTGCCAAAAGTCTCCCTAAAAAATATGTGTCACAGATACATTCCCGAACCAGGTGCTGAATGGCCATGGTACTTTTCCGGCTTACTTCAACCGCTTTTCCATCAAGATCTGTTTGTGTGTCTGTGATCCTTAAGACACAAATGTCCAACACTGCCCTCTCTGACAATCTCTTTTCTATCGTCGAGCCCGGAAAGCCTAGCCGGGATCACTGACTCTTCGAGAAGGAGAGGAATTACAGAAATCATGAAACACATAGTAGAAGAAGAAGAATACAAGTACTTCAAGCAGTGTCCCATGTTGCAAGCATGAGAACGACGGCTGACATCCAGAAGAAAGCAAAGTAAAACTAGATGCTTCTCTTCTCTAAATGACAGTGATCTTTCATATGTTCGTCCTTCTGTCCTCTCTGTAGATATGTATCACCTCCCGTAACTGCGTTTGATTTCATCCAGTGTGAAAACAGGAATTTGTCAGCGTCTCCTCACTCCGGAGTGGCTTGCTCTAACCGACTAAGCTACACCGACGGAATGTATCGCTGCAGATTTGTCGTCTTCACGATCTCTGTAGTACGTCACATTATATCGCTCTTTTTCCCCCTTTTGAAGCAAAGAAGGAACCTTTCATTAATTCCAGACGATGTGCGAAACGAACATCACACATTTTTCGAAGAACCCAATGGCCAGTAAATCCATTTTTACGTTTGGGTCTCAAATTTGTAGCGTTCTTAACTATTTGAAACGTATGTAGTCTCGAGAACACTACTTAAGATTTCTTCTTCTTATTTATTCTCTCTCTCTCTCTCGAAGTAAAACAAAAGTCACTCAAATAAAGTTTCAGAAAGTCTTACTTACCGTTAGCTCTTTTATTCCCTCAGTATCGTGTATGGTCAATATACTTGAATATTCCAAAATACTTGCGAAACTAATCACAATAGCAATAATACTTCAAAACTAATTAACTAAAGTTAGTAAGCAGAAAACTGTATTAACTCCAAAAGCTAAGTATAAAACAAAAACACTCTGAAACGCAACCTTCAAATAGATACAGTTACAGTTAGCACAGCTCCAACGATTATAACATCACACCACCACACCACACATTTGGCTGCTTCTTCAACATTATACACACCGAAGAGCCATCACATTACGATCACCTACCTAATAAGCTGTAGGACCCCCCTTTATTCCGCAGAACGGTGGTCACTCGACGAGGCATTGATTCGATCACGTAGCGATCGGTATCTCGGGTATCTGGTACCATAATGTCAACAGCAGGTCCTCCATTTCCCGTACATTTCGGGGTGGTGGTGATTTAGCGCGAACCCACTTTTCCAAGTCGAACCATAAGTGTTCGATTGGGTTCATGTCAGGTGAACTTGGAGACCAGGGCATTAACAAAAAGTTACCATCATGTTCCTCAAACCACTCCTTGACGGTTCTGCCAGTGTGGCATGGCGCATTATTCTGTTGGTAATGGCCATCACCAGAACGAAACATAGTTGCCATGAATGGGTGAACTTGGTCCGCAACGATGTTCAGATACCTGACAGCTGTCAAGGATCGTGTTATTAGAATAATGGGGTCTAAAGTGTCCCAAGAAAACATCGCCCATAGCATAACACCGCAGCCGCCGGCCTGTTTCCGCCCAACAGTGCATCCAGGTGCTATAACCTCCTCCGCTGGTAATCGGCGTATCTGCGCGCTGTCGTCTACGTGATGCGACAGGAATCTTGATTTGTCAGACCAAGCCACTTCTTCCAATCATCCACGGTCCAATCTCGATTATCTTGGGCCCATTTCATGCGTTGTTTGCGATGACGTGCAGTGAGCGTGGGCAGACGGCGGGGTCTTTGGCCACGCAGCCACGCACAGAAAGCTGCGATGAACTGTGGGCTGTGACACATTGCCCTGATCACCACTGTTGCAGCTGCGGGTGATTTGTCGCACTGTGACTCTGCGGCCGCTGTGCGCAATGAGCGACAGTCTTCGCTCCCCTCTGGCATCAATGAACTGCGGACGACACAGACTGGACGACGGTTCGTTGTTTGGCCATCTGTGCACCACTTTTGATACGTGCTCACTACAGCGGCACGTGAACAACCCATACGCCGCGCCGTTTCCGAGATCGTAGTTCCGAGGCGTGTTACCATCACAATTTGTCCTTTATCAAACTCCGATAAATCAACAGCTTTTACCATTCTGACTCCGAACACACAACTAACCGAAAGCCGGTACTCGGGTTGTGTGTATAGTGCTCTGTGAACTTCACCTACGCCACCGTTCGGTCTCCAGGCGCGCTCATTTCTCTAGGCTGGGGTTGGTCATAATGTAATGGCTCTTTGGTGTAGTGCTCCTTTCCATAGACACAAAGTGAAGGTGTACTTAAAAAAGTTGCTATCATTGCATATTTTAAGTCCTCCTGGGAAAAGTGATATTTAAAAAGTTTCACTGACAATCAGTGTTCCTTTCTACAGGAATACTGTGAAGTTTCCTGTGAAGTTTCCTGTAAATAAAGTGGCTATCATTGTTCATTGGAATTACTTCTGGGAAAACTGGTATATAAAATGTTCCACTGACAATCAGTGTTGCTTTCCATAGACACAGTGTGAAGGTGTTAATCAAAAAGTAGCCACCATTCCATATTTAAGTCCTCCGGCGGAAACTGGTATTTAAAATATTTCACTGACAACCAGTGTTGCTTTCCGCAGACACAGTTTGAAGGTCTACTTAAAAAAGTGGCCATCACTGTAACCGCACCTGGGGAAACTGGTGTTTAAAATATTTCACTGACAATCAGTGTTCATTTCGTTGACACAATGTGAAGGTGTACTTAAAAATGAAAAGTGGCCATCATTGTAACTGCTCCTGGGGAAACTGGTGTTTAAAATATTTCACTGACAATCAGTGTTCATTTCGTTGACACAATGTGAAGGTGTACTTAAAAAAGAAAAGTGGCCATCATTGTAACTGCTCCTAGAGAAACTGGTGTTTAAAATATTTCACTGACAATCAGTGTTCATTTCGTTGACACAATGTGAAGGTGTACTTAAAAATGAAAAGTGGCCATCATTGTAACTGCTCCTGGGGAAACTGGTGTTTAAAATATTTCACTGACAATCAGTGTTCATTTCGTTGACACAATGTGAAGGTGTAGTTAAAAAAGATAAGTGGCCATCATTGTAACTGCTCCTGGGGAAACTGGTGTTTAAAATATTTCACTGACAATCAGTGTTCATTTCGTTGACACAATGTGAAGGTGTACGTAAAAAAGAAAAGTGGCCATCATTGTAACTGCTCCTGGGGAAACTGGTGTTTAAAATATTTCACTGACAATCTGTGTTCATTTCGTTGACACAATGTGAAGGTGTACTTAAAAAAAAAAAGTGGCCATCATTGTAACTGCTCCTGGGGAAACTGGTGTTTAAAATATTTCACTGACAATCAGTGTTCGTTTCGTTGACACAATGCGAAGGTGTACTTAAAAATGAAAAGTGGCCATCATTGTAACTGCTCCTGGGGAAACTGGTGTTTAAAATATTTCACTGACAATCAGTGTTCATTTCGTTGACACAATGTGAAGGTGTACTTAAAAAAGAAAAGTGGCCATCATTGTAACTGCTCCTGGGGAAACTGGTGTTTAAAATATTTCACTGACAATCTGTGTTCATTTCGTTGACACAATGTGAAGGTGTACTTAAAAAAAGTGGCCATCATTGTAACTGCTCCTGGGGAAACTGGTGTTTAAAATATTTCACTGACAATCTGTGTTCGTTTCGTTGACACAATGCGAAGGTGTACTTAAAAATGAAAAGTGGCCATCATTGTAACTGCTCCTGGGGAAACTGGTGTTTAAAATATTTCACTGACAATCTGTGTTCATTTCGTTGACACAATGTGAAGGTGTACTTAAAAAAGAAAAGTGGCCATCATTGTAACTGCTCCTGGGGAAACTGGTGTTTAAAATATTTCACTGACAATCTGTGTTCGTTTCGTTGACACAATGCGAAGGTGTACTTAAAAATGAAAAGTGGCCATCATTGTAACTGCTCCAGGGGAAACTGGTGTTTAAAATATTTCACTGACAATCAGTGTTCATTTCGTTGACACAATGTGAAGGTGTACTTAAAAAAGAAAAGTGGCCATCATTGTAACTGCTCCTGGGGAAACTGGTGTTTAAAATATTTCACTGACAATCTGTGTTCGTTTCGTTGACACAATGCGAAGGTGTACTTAAAAATGAAAAGTGGCCATCATTGTAACTGCTCCAGGGGAAACTGGTGTTTAAAATATTTCACTGACAATCAGTGTTCATTTCGTTGACACAATGTGAAGGTGTACTTAAAAAAGTGGCCATCATTGTATGTTGGATTTCCTCCTGGGAAAATTGGTATTTGAAGTGTTTCACTGGCAATCAGTGTTCCTTTTCATAGGCAAAGTGTGAGTGTGTGCACAATAAAGTGGCCATAGTGGTACATTAGAATTCATCCTAGGAAAACTTCTTCTCGAAATGTTATACTGATTATGGGTCTTCCTTTCCATAGATTTAATATGAGGCTGTACCCAATAAATATATAAACGTCATAGAAAGAAAGAAGCAGACTGACAAATTGACCAAATGACAGGAAGACATCTTAAAGCAACTGGTGCTGATGTTATGTGTGCTTGAAGAAGTATTTCCGAGATCTTTTTGAAACTGCTTTTATTGGTCGAAACAGAGGATGAAGAGGGCGCGCAGTACCACACGATACCTTTCTGCCGGAAAAAGAGGAACTGCAGAATCTAATCTTCCAGAGGAAAAGATGGGGATAATCGTCATGTGGAATGATCCCTGAAGTGAGGTGATTTCCCTTCCTGGTTTTTCCAACTCATTCGTTTAATAGTACCACTTAAAGGATATTGCGATTTCTTTGCAAGGACTTATTCCCTGAACGTCACTCTCTTCAGCAATAGAAATCAAGAGGGAAAACCTCTTTTAAATAGTTTCGCCGAAAAGAAGGAGAGCAAGACAAAGAGAGAGAAAGCGAGACAGAGAGATAGAAGGAGAGAGAAAGAAACAGCTACAGGGACAGGCGAAACGATAAACGTAATGAGACGCTGAATGAGATAAACAGAAAAAGATAGACAGAACCATATGGAAATGCACAAACAGAAAAACTAAACAAAGATATTCAGTAGATGTAGGACGTCAGAATGATGGGAAAGACAGATATACAGACAGTGATAGACAAAGTGAGGAAGAGAGGGAAGGACGCGTGGAACGACGAGGCAGAGTCAGTCGGAATTACAAAGAAAAAGAGAAAGAGAGATAGGGAGTGACAGAAATGAAGATAGAGAGACAGGTAGAACACAGTGAGAAGTAGACACAGAGGGATACGAGAGAAGGACAGAGGGACACAAACCGAGACATTGCACTGTTAAAAAAAAATCTACTTAAAAATGAGAACCTGAACCTACTCGTTTTTTTTTTAGTACAGGGTGATTCATAAAGAAGTATACAGTTTCAAAGCACTATAAAACAAGAACAATGTAATATATTTTATGTTACCTGTAACAGAAGTGTAGGGGAATGTTTCAAATTTTTTTTAGAGACAGTCACAGATGTTGTATGTGTGCACCCTTAGTCACACGACACACATTGAGCCGGTAATTCATTTCCTCCCAAATGCGAGGTAAGATTTCTGAATCATGTGCAGTGATAGTGGCTGTGATGCGCTGTTTCAGCTCCGCTAGATTTTTTATGCCAATTGTACATAGATTTTCTGGTTGGAGGTTCTTTTCCGAATTGTGATCGAAAATGCCGTTGCACAACAGTTACATATTCTGTTTTGCTCAATTCAAGAACGCAAAACGCCTTATCCACTGCAGACACTGCCATTTTGACTGACTAGTCACGTGACACGCGCGCTGTCGCCTACGTCACTTCCCTCAGTAGCGGGACACAAACTTTATGAGTACATCTACCTAACGGTTCGCAGTTGTAGTCCGTGTCTTCAAACGTTACTGTTTTACAGCATCTGGAAACTGTATACTTCTTTATGAATCACCCTGTACAATCATATCGTAAACGAGTACATGACATGCTCAAATATAAGTAACCATCCGTACTTACAAATACCTGCGTCAATCAATATAAATATAATCTGGTATTATTTCATTTTAAATATTATAGATTTCAAGAGAAATTGTTTAATAAATGTGTAAATTGACACACATAAATAATTAGTACAACAAAGTCACCGATCACAAGTAATTTAATTATGCATAAAGTATATTTGTGTACGTTTTGACATTAACTATATTTGTGTCAATCTCATAAATGATATATTGTCGCTTCAGCACTATATTTGTCATAAAATTGTGCGGTCCATTTGCCCAGCATGTGACAACGAGTACATCTATTATCCCAGATGTGCCATCGAATAATATACACTGACGGAAAAAAAATCCCAACACCAGGAAGGGGTTGTGTTAGATAAACGACAGTTGGTAGGCGGTGAGAGTACATCGGTAAGATGACGTCTATGCAAATTTCGCGCTCGGCGAATACGTGTGGCGCTAGTACCGCCCCTCGGAACATGCAAAGCAGGTTTGCTGTAAATACGCGCTGTAACGTTCGTGAGCGTTAGTTATCGTTGAGATTCGACGTAAGGTGTTGATGTTAGTCAAGAATGCCTTTAAGAAGACGAAGAAGCCATTATCAACAGCTCACGGAGTTTGAACGAGGTCGTGTATTAGGGCTACGAGAAGGTGGATTTTCTTTCCGCAATATTGTAGAACGACGTGGCAGGAATGTAGCCACTGTGCATGATTGTTGGCAGCGGTGATCAAGGGAAGGTACTGCCTCAAGAAGACCGGGTTCCGGCCGGCCACGTGGCACTACTGAGAGGGAAGACCACCGTGTACGACGTATGGCCGTGGCGCATCGTACCGCGTCTGCGGCAGCAATTCGAGCTGCAGTTGCCACCACGGTGACACAACGAACGGTTACAAATCAGTAACTTGAAGGACAGCTCCGAGCCAGACGCCCTGTAGCGTGCATTCCACTTATTCCAAACCACTGCCGTTTGCGACGTCAGTGGTGTCAAGCTAGAGCTCATTGGAGGACGGAGTGCAGATCTGTTGTGTTTTCTGATGAAAGGCCGGTTCTTCCTGGGTGCCAGTGATGGCCGTGTGTTGGTTAGAAGGAGGCCAGGTGAGCGCCTGCAACCAACCTGTCTGCGGCCGAGACACACTGGACCTACACCTGGAGTTATGGTCTGGGGAGCAATTTCCTATGACAGCAGGAGCACTCTCGTGGTTCTCCCACGCACATTGACGGCACAGTTGTACGTCGGTCTGGTGATTCAACCTGTTGTGCTGCTATTCATGAACAGCATTCCAGGGGTGTTTTCCAACAGGATAACGCTCGCCCGCATACCGCTGTTGTAACTCAACATGCTCTACAGAGTGTCGACATGTTGCCGTTGCCTGCTAGATCACCAGATCTTTCACCAATCGAGCACGTATGGGACATCATTGGACGACAACTCCAGCGTCACTCCCAACCAGCATTAACCGTCCATGTATTGACCGACCAAGTGCAACAGGCATGGAACTCCATCCCACAAACTGACATCCAGCACCTGCGCGACACAATGCATGAACGTTTGCGTGCTTGCATTAAACATTCTGGCGGTTACACCGGTTATTAATGTACCAGCATTTCACATTTAAAATGGCTTTTCTAGCGCTTACATTACGCTGTGATCTTGAAACCTTAATCGATTATATATGTTACCTATACAAATGTATTGCCGCCATTTCATTCCTCTACAACTATTTTTTCGTGGTGTTGGGATTTTTTTCCCCGTCAGTGTATGTACTTCCAGTTGATTCTATAAATAAATGAGTATGTATGTAGAACACGTATTCCAAATTTGCAATCGAGCCGCGGAGGGCTTAGTGGTCGGAAATTCAGAATTGGCCTGGTAGTGTGAATTTCTAATAATCGCTGAATATCCGCCGTGCATCGGACGAGCATGGTAAGTGACAACCCCCGGGCAGGAATCCCTCGGCTAAAGTTCCTAAGCCCCAGCCTCCCTAATTTCTCTCTACCGTCTGTGTGCAAAATCGTACGCTTGTACAGTGGCGCCATCTAGTGTCCTCTCTCTCACTTACAAAAAATATCGTGTCAGAATCGCTAGATTCGCTCTAACTTCCTTCAGTTTCTGTACCCTGCCCGAAAGGGCACAGAAAGTGAAGGAAGTTAGAGCACACATATTTGAAATATATGGATTTTTTGAGTACATATATTTGAAATATATGGATTTTTTTGAGTACATATATTTGAAATATGTGTACTCAAAAATGAGTACATATATTTCAAATTAGATATACCAGATATACTCACAACTGATTCCCTGTATGTACTCAAAAATGAGTACGTGTCTTTTTCGAAAATGAGACACAAGTACTCGAGGCTATTATAACCCCAGAATGTACTCAAAAACGAGTACATTTTGTTTATTTTTAAGTACCAATTTTTAACAGTGTGAGTGAAAGGCGGTCTAACAGTAAGAGAGACAAAGAAAGACGCAAGTATAAAGAGGGAACGGAAACACGCAGTAGCGTTACAGAGACATATAGTTACAGGTAGAAACAGGTCGGTAGAAATAAGGAGAAAGAGTTACAGGTAGAGAGAGGTCGGTAGAGATGAGAAGAGAGAGTTACTTGTAGAGGATGGTCGGTAGAATTAGGAGAGAGAGGACAAAAGCTTTCACGATGTTATTGCAGAGAAAAAATAGAGGCTTTGTTTTTTTCTGTTCAGTTCTTTTTAGAAAGGTAAAGCCAGAAAAAAACGGCGGAATAAATCCTCAGTAACAGGGCATTATTACTGTACCATTCTTCAAGTATTTTTCCAAAGAGAGCAGTTCCGCTTTTTAAAATGGTAATGTTCCTGCTTTACAGTTCAGGCTCATTCCCACACATCTTTTGATGCACGAAATGCTTAAATATTTGTGCTATAAATACCAGATGACTGTCTTTCCGTTTGCCTGTGTGTGTACATCGTATTTACCAACTACTTGGATATTTTTTCCGTTCATCGCCCCCATGAACATACACTTATGTCCAAAAACTAAGGTCACTTATATTTTCATAGCGTACTTTTCTTCCAACAGAATGTGGATGAAAATATTTTAATACGGAGTAAACAAAGATGAAAAGGATATACACACACGTGAATGAGCATGATTTTGTGCCTATTATTAAAGAAAATCGATAAAAAAATAAAGCATGCCATTTTCCGATATAGACTCACAATATCTAAAATTGACAGAAAGAATTTATAATTTTTCATGGATCGTTTTAACAGGGTGTATGTCCACCTCTGTGTATATGTCCACCCCTGCATTATTGGCATCCTTGGGCCATGCTTTTCTCGAGATTGTCCAGAAGATCCTGAGGGAGGTTTCTCCGTTCTTCTTTCAGCTCAATCACCAAGTCTTTTTCGGATGCCAGGTGGGGGATCATGTTCAGCAATGCGCCTCCCCAGAGCGTCCTAATCATTTTCGATTGGATGCAGGTTGGGGGAGTACGCAGGCCACTCCATTCGGTTAATCCCTTCTTTCTCCAACAGTTCATCAACACATGATGATCGATGTGGATGAGCATTATCTTCCATAAAAACGAAAGAATTTCCTATAGCACCGCAAAAAGAGCCTTAAATGTCTTAAAATGACCTCCTCGCAATAACGCTGGTCATTCATTGACCCTTTCTCCAACACTAGGAGCTGTGTACGAACATTGATCCCTATTCCAGATCAGTTACACCAGCACCCGTGTAATATTCAATTTTTATGATGTTTCTGGCTGAATAGACAGTGCGGGATTCTTGTCAGATGTATTGCCGCCTAGAGGCAGACGAATTTATTTGATTTGATTTGCTTTATTGAATATTCTGCCATACACCACAGTAATACCATACATGACGAAGTTTAACACAAACAGTAAATCATTACAATAAGACTGTGCTAAGTACCTAACCAAAACAAAATTCGTACAATGTCAGTAATGCATACTTAATACGTCACAACCCACTTACAATAAACATAGCATTAACTACAATTAATGAACTTACACAATTAAACCAAAATCTATGAAGTAGATGGTATGAAATGTAAAAAAGTAATTTATGTCTACATAAATCACTGCAAGTGTATGACATGGAGCCAGGAAAAAAGGGTTTAATGAAAAAGCCTGACGAGCCCCCGATCCCCAAGAAGTGTATCAATCCAAGAACACAGTGCACAAAAATCACAGTACGACACAAATTACCATAATAGTACAGGGAAGTTAAGGATACATGATTGTAAACAACTTTAATTAAAAAGTAGATGGAATATAACCAGTACAGTTACATTATACATCTTAACACATGCCAACATAACCACTGATAAACATAGGATAAGAAAGCGAATCCTGTAATGGTTAAATTCAAATTGATCGGAAACTTGAAACTTGGTCGTTCTGGGTGGTGTAGTGGTTAGCATACATGGGCGTTTTCTGGGAGACGAGGATTCGAGTCCCGCTCCAGGACGATGAAAATTTTCCGATATTATCTGACTTACCATCCTTGTCACATTTACGTCAAAAATCGGATTGTCATCTTCAAAATTTGTATAATGAAAGATTTATATACACTGGCGTGCAAAAATTAAGGACGAGACGGTTTTTCGAATGTAATGTCGTGCAGAAGTGCTCCACATTGACTCAAATCATACCATAAGATCCCCAAGATGTAAGAATATGGGACAAGTGAGCAAAACCGTCCAAACAAGGAATCTAAAGGATACAAAGGCACTTTATTGAAAAGGTAGCTTCGAGCACAACTGGACAGAAGACAGAAACGTCCATGTGACAGGCGGCTGCCAAGAAAAATCCAGTCTTTAGTAGGGGATATGATCACCCCTGACTGCGTTGCAGGATTTACAACGTCTGTCCATGCTGAGGACGAGGTTGTCAAGGAGCTGTTGAGGCATCGCGGCCCATTCCTCTTGTAGCGCCAATCGCAGCTACGGAATCGTTGCTGGCGGCTGGTGACGTGCTGCTAAGCGTCTCCCGAGAAGGTCCCACACGTGTTCGGTTGGATTTAGGTCCGGGGACCTTTCGGGCCAATCCATGCGTTGAATATCTTCATTCTCCAACAGCTCTGCGACAGCCACTGTACGATGAGCTGTAGCGTTGTCGTCCATGAAGAGGAACTCAGGACCCACAGCACCTCTAAACAGACGCACGTGAGGCAGGAGAACCTTGGTAAAAAAGCGGACACCAGTGACTGAACCTCCTTGGAAGATGTGGAGGTCAGTACGGCTACCAAGCATGATACCGCCCCAAACGAGAACTCCGCCACCTCAAAACCGGTCCCTTTCGATGATGTTGGATGTGTAATTGCGTGTTCCCTGCTCTTTCCAGATGTGTATACGTCCAGAATCGCTCGTCAGACTAAATCGGCTCTCATCCGTAAAGAGAACTCGACCCCATTGCTGATGTGTCCAGTTCTTGTGTTCCTGGCACCACAGAAACCGCCGTCTCCGATGAGCAGGCGTTAATGGCACACGCCGTACTGGTCGTCGTGCAAATAGACCACCTTTATGCAGCCTCCTGGCCACGGTAAAACGCGATAACGGACGTCTAGTTGTCTGTTGCATGTGCCTTGCGATTTCTCCCGCTGTCTGCCGTCTGTCTCTTCTCGCCTGTAGGACAATATACTGGTCGTCCGCCGTCGTGGTTGCTCGTGGATGACCACTGCTAAACTCTCGGACAGCTGTTCTTGTCGTTTGAAATGCTCTCTAAGCTCGTGAAACGATGCTGTGAGCGATCCCGAACTCCTCGGCCACACTAGTCACACTTCGACCTTCTTCCAACTTCCCAATGGCGCGACCTCGGGTAAAGTTATCCAGATGTCGTCTACTGGATTGCCTGTTGGCCATATCACACGGTGGCAGCAACTCGACGTCGTTCAAACCCATGTACACCGTGCAATAGCTTTCACCGAATTTCTGAGCGTACACCGCCCGTGTGCTTTATACCCTTCTGACACTCCCCCTCCCCTTACGTCATGCTGCATATATGCGTATGCCCTACCGTACCAGACCCTAGTCCATCTCCTGAGTGGTCTTTCGGTCCGTTTTGCCTGCTCGTTCCGCTGTTATGCTAATTTCTCCTCTTCGTCCTTAATTTTTGCACACCAGTGTAGGACATCTATGTATATATACGAAATTAATGTAATCGAAAAATGTACATCACAAGAATATCTCTACAGTACATTAAACAATCATGCAATAATAAATAAACCAAGATCAACAAGACAAAGCAACAAAGTTAATCATAAATCACACCATACCACCAAGCACAACGATGATATATGCAGAAAAATCAAAAGGAGTACACCAATAGCCAGTTGGTACAAATTTACAAATATACGAAAAAAATCATAAAAAAGCACAACACAAAACAGCAAATACACATCCCCAAAATAAAAAAATAAAAAAATTGGCTTTCATCTGCGAACAGAACAATGGTACATTGCACTTCACTCCATGTGGGCTGTTCACGACACCACTGATAGTGAGTTGTTTTAATAGCGTGTTGTTTTGCGTGCTGGTATCAATAGAACACACTGTACATGTTTTCAGGCATTCAAATTGAAATTATTCAAACGCCTTGACACCGTCTGACGCGATATTTTGTACCCGTGCTTGATTCCGGCTTTTTGCCAGCAGTTATTCGGTGAGATCTTTTAGCCGTTACAACAAGATAACGATCTTGTGAGGAAATAGTTTTGCGTGGTCAACCACTATTGAATCTTCCAGCAGCTATTCCATGTTCAGAAAATTGTTTCCAGGTCTATGATACTGTACTACGCTCTGGGCAATTCCGATCTCCTTCGCTACGTCTCTCGTTGTTGGGTTGAACAACAATTCGACCTCAGATAAAATCATTCAGATGAGTTCCTTTGATGTACTACAAGTCGCCATAACAACACAAAAGGCAATTCCACACTTCAACACCCACAAAATAAGCGATTTCTTCCATCTCACGCTTCAGCTTTTATCGTCCATCGGCAGTACACAGCTGTCACGTGATTCCCGACAATTTGCATATGACCCAAATACTGTCATATGAGTAGCTTGCGCTTATGTATGTCGATGATGTCAGAGTGTTTTGACTGCCAACCAACGGCTTACAAGTCCGACATTTAGCCTTTTGCCATTAAGAACTTTTTAGAGAGTTTCCTCAAATTTTGAAAGTAACGATCTATTTCAAATAGCTGTGTACACTAGAGCTGAGACGGGCTGAGCCCGAGCCCGAAAGCTCGAAGCAGAGCCCGGGCCCGAATCGGGCTCGGGCTGTAGAATATTTACTACCATTCGGCCTCGGGCGTGCTCGGGCTCTTAGAGAGAAGGAGTGCGAGAGAATTTTTTTATATACAAATGTGATTTTATATGATTTAACACATGAGGCACTTTATAAGCGGTAAATGGAATTCTTCGGCAACTGGTTCTGGGTAGGAAGCGGGCATTCGAGATGGCTATTTACTCCCTGCTAATTCTATTTATAGATATTGGATACTTGATAGCATGCCGATGATAATTTACCCCTTATCTCCACGCAGAAGCTCCCTGCTAATTATATTTATAGATATTGGATAGTTGATAGCATGCCGACGATAATTTACGCCTTATCTCCACGCAGTAGCTCCCTGCTAATTCTATTTATAGATATTGGACAGTTGATAGCATCCCGACGATAATTTACCCCTTATCTCCACGCAGTAGCTCTCTGCTAATTCTATTTATAGATATTGGATAGTTGATAGCATGCCGACGATAATTTACCCCTGATCTCCACGCAGAAGCTCCCTGCTAATTCTATTTATAGATATTGGATAGTTGATAGCATGCCGACGATAATTTACCCCTTATCTCCACGCAGAAGCTCCCTGCTAATTCTATTTATAGATATTGGATAGTTGATAGCATGCCGACGATAATTTACCCCTTATCTCCACGCAGTAGCTCCCTGCTGATTCTATTTATAGATATTGGATAGTTGATAGCATGCCGACGATAATTTACCCCTTATCTCCACGCAGTTGCTCCCTGCTAATTCTATTTATAGATATTGGATAGTTGATAGCATGCCGACGATAATTTACCCCTTATCTCCACGCAGAAGCTCCCTGCTAATTCTATTTATAGATATTGGATAGTTGATAGCATGCCGACGATAATTTACCCCTTATCTCCACGCAGTAGCTCCCTGCTGATTCTATTTATAGATATTGGATAGTTGATAGCATGCCGACGATAATTTACCCCTTATCTCCACGCAGTAGCTCCCTGCTAATTCTATTTATAGATATTGGATAGTTGATAGCATGCCGACGATAATTTACCCCTTATCTCCACGCAGTAGCTCCCTGCTGATTCTATTTAGCAACATACATATTGTAGCGCATTGTGGCGCGACAATATTAGCATTATTGAGTAACATACAATTGCAGCACCTCCCGGTCATTTTGGATGCCCGGACGCCCGAAGCACTTCTGGTGGAAACGAACGGTCAAAGAAAATCGTCCAGTTATACTGTAAAAATAGATAGAAGTCCCTTCCAACCATTCCCTATTTGAGAAATACATTGGTTAATTGCAGAAGGAGAAGAGAGTGGAAATGTGGAAAAGGAGATGTTTTTTTATTAATGGTTGAATAGGTTAGCCAGTTTTCGGGCTCGTTCGGGCCCGGGCTCTATTTTGCAATATAAACTTCGGGCCCGGGCTCTATCTTGCAATATAAACTTCGGGCTCGGACGGGCTCGGTCTCTGAAAATTGAGCCCGAACTCAGCTCTAGTGTACACACTGTAGACGATCTTCTTCGATTGTTTTCTAATGCCAGAACTCGTCATGCTGACAAAAATTCGAACAAATATCGCTTTAGAACAAGCACCAAAGGCCAAGGTTTTTAGGTTTAGATTCTAAAGACTCGAATGACGGAAAAAGCACGAAGATTCGAATTTTCGAATCTCGAATCTTTTCAAGATTCGCGGGATTCGAGGATTCGCATGTCTCATCCTTATTTAGGAGTTCTGTGAAATAATACCATAAAACAGTAGATTTCACCTTTTCTTAAAGATAATGGAAAGTCACTGTCAGTTTAAAAAGATGTCGAGTTCCAAAGCATACTGTTACTTCGAAAAATCGCGATGAAGAAAATAGGTAATTTGTAATGTCCTCCTACAGAAAAAATAAAATTATTACGAACGTATTAAAAAAAATAACAAGCTCCAACAGAAAGTAAAATGACTAAATCACTCGCATTAACGACAAAAAAAAGTCATCATCTTGCAATTAGAGTTTTCCTAGAACATAAGCCTGAATTCTGTATCTTTCTAGCTCTGTTATTAAGAGACGCGGTTTCTAAGGTGGATCCACCTAAAACCTTTGCCTTACGTATTTCTGATAGGCAAACTTCTGTAGCCATTTCCTTCACAATTAATGCGTTCCCAAAGATGAAAATTTTAATATCGATAAAAATCACTTTATATTATAGCCTAGTATACTTAATATGTTCTAAAACTTAACCATAATTATATTAAAAATCAATAACCTTTCTTTTGGTGGTGTTTAGCCCGGAGAACAGATGGCGCCACATCTACATGTGACTTACTAAGGCTATCACGTCGCATTTTTTTCAATAATACATTAATTTTTGAACTGCAATCAGCACTTGTGTCCATCAATGCGATAGTCTGGAATATTTAGAATGATTCGAGTCATTTAGATTAAATATTCTAATATTAATTTAGCTGAAAAGGTTGCAGAGTGAGCTTGCTGGTTTATTTCGGAACTAAAAATCAGCAGCAATTCTGTTAACATTTTCAGCTAAATTATTATTAGAACATTTAATCTAAGTGGCTCAAATCATTCTAAACATTCCAGACTGTCGCATGGATGCACCCAAATTTTGATCATCTATTTTCTGGTTTCAACATCACCAAAGGAAAAGTTTTTGATTTTTCATGTAATTATGGTTCAGTTTTAGAAAATATTAAGTATACTAGGCTATAATATGAAATTATTTGTATCGTTGTTCAAAATTTTCATCCTTGGGAACACATTAATTGTGAAGAAAATGGCTACAGAAGGTTGCCCATTGGAAATACAAGGCAAAGATTTTAGGTGAATCCGCCTTAAACTAGCCCAAACTGCCCGATTCGAACTCCACCATTGCGAAAAGACTCTCTTGCGTAAGGGCTGAGAAATTCAGGTTCTTCGATATTGCTGAATTTCTGTATAAATACAGAAAAACCTGAAACAGACTTTTCTAAAATAAACGGAACTACGGACTACAGAAAATCTGTGAAAATGCGGAAATTAAAAACAAGGGGGGGGCGGGATTTTTCGAAACGGAAATTTCATTAAAAGACGGACACCTACCGCGACTTTGTTGCTCGTTAATTTCAGAAATTTTGTTGCTCAAAATTTTCCGTGAATTCACACCACTTATTTTTACAGTATATAAGATTTCTTTTCTTTTTTTTCTTTTCTTCTGAAGCTATTTCAGCATTTTTGGCACTTAAAACTCTTTTTAATTATTTTCTTATTTTAAAGACTGGAAGTATATTTTTTTCAATTTGCTAATAATAAAGTAACGTAATGTTTGACAAAATTTAACGTTTAAATGGTACACGCTTGTTTTCTAATTGAGGGTTTATGACGTTACTTTTTTCATCCCCCCTTCTTCTGAAGCTATTTCAGCATTTTTGGCACATAATACTTATTTTAAAGACTGGAGGTATAATTTTTTATTTTGCTAATGATAAAGTAACGTAATTTTTGACAATATTTAACATTAAAATGATATACGCTTGTATTCTTATTTAGGTTTTTTTTCTTCTCAAGTTTAAGGGCATTTTCCACTATTTCCAGGGCTATTTTCAGGTCATCAAAATCCAAGCCCTAGTTTTAACGAAAATTCGGAGGATGTTTTTAATATTCGTGGAAACTCAGCGCAGTTGAAGGACGTGTTCAACTCTGCATTCTATTATTCGCTGCTGTAGAATTTTCTCTCTCTCTCTCTCTCTCTCCGGAGATAAAGATAAGTGTTGTAAAACCCCCGCGAAGTAAGGTCAACACGACAATGAAACTCTCATCACGTAACGCTTCCACGAATCACTGACGTGGCCGAAGACTTTCACCAGTGTCTGAAGCACCTTGAGCCTAATGAACTCTAACGTGGGGTCAGCACTACCAGAAAACTATCGACAGTTGACACTGAGCAAATCCCTCCTCTCATTTGTCGAGTCCGTATTTCTCATTGCTGCTAAACTCTCCTTTCCTTGTCCTTTCAGGACGGAAGCAGCTGGCCAGTGTTTATACTGAGCGTAAGGGGGAGTCTTGTGAAAGGAGCCAAACATTCTCCCCTTTACTTGCACTCCTCCTTATCCTTATCCAATCCTCCAAGCTGTCAATCACGATCTACTGCATCTGGATCCCTACACTCAACAAAGCGCTTTCAAAACATGCCATTCACTCGTTGCTTTCCTTTCAGGCAAATCCTGTTTCTACGCCCATATCTTAATCTTGCGTTCATTCCCATATGTTTTGATCTTTTTAATTCTGGCAGACTGCTTTTCTTCCTCCTATAAAATATTTTTACAGAGCCTCATTATTCACAAAGTGAATGTATTTTGTCTCAGTGGAACACAGATTTCGGATTTAAATTGCTCCCACATTTTTAGCACGTCTTTTGATTTAGGCGAAAATTTACTGTAACACTTCTTCTGGTCTGTCCGCCTGCCTGTAGACATAATACCTCGACTAAGTCCTGACGTTATGCCATGGGAGAGAACCATCCCTCCAAGTTTTCTCTCAGCCAACCATTTAGCATTCTCTACAAAAGAAATAAAATACATCGAACTCATAGGTCGACAAAGTGTGTTTGCAACTTTAAACATTTACTAGTCCGTAACCTGTGTTGAAAAAGCTGTGACTGAAATTTTTTCTTGTCATATAACACGAATCGTAATAAAATGCATAACTATAATAAACTGTTGAATTATTAATGGGCAGTGTATAAGAGGTCACCAACAACAAAATTTTCGTAATATTCCCATTATTTTTTTTGTTTTTCCTACTACTCGTATAGGATTTTAACGATAACGTTCCTCATTATTGCATAAACATGTGCTTACCCGTCGTTGACGGGCTTGCATTCGAGTATTGAAGCATTCTTTCAGTGACCCGAAATGATATCGTGTCTTGATAACCACACAATGGGGTTAAAATGTGTTTTATTTTGCCAGTTTGGCTTTAACAATTTTTTTTTGGTATCATTATATAATTTATATTAATATACACTGGCGGAAAGTAAAAAAAGAACACCAAGAAGGAGACGTCTGATACCAACGAAATTTATACAGCATAATAACGGAATACAGAGGATAACGTGATCAAAACATTATGGCAAAATACAGCTGTATTTGCTGGTAAACTGAAAAATAGCATTTCCATGTAACATGGTAAGTACGAGGTTGAACCGCCATAAATTGAGACACAATGTGCAATTCTGGCATGGAGTCTGTCGTACAGATGTTGGATGTAAGTTTGGGGTATTGAGTTCCAAGCATCCTTAACCTGGACGCGTACATCGGGGATGGTCGTGGCTGGCCGTGGAGACCGGATAAGTCGTTGTCCCATAAAATCCCACACGTGCTCAATGGGGGACAAATCCGGTGAACGTGCAGGCCATGGGAGTTGTCTCACACCCTGAAGTGCATGTTGCGTTGCACGTGCCGTGTGTGGGCGTGCGTTATCTTGCTGGAAAACACCACGATGGACCGACCTTACAAATGGCAAAACAACGAGCTGAATGATATTGTTGATGCAGGAGGTGCTGTTTAACGTACCCGGTATAAACACTAGTTGTATACGGGAGTGATAGCTGATCGCTCCCCACACCAGGAGACCAGGTGTAGGCCCTGGGTGTCGCTGGCGGATGCAAGAAGGGTGGAGACGCTCCCCTGTGCGTCTGCGAACACGCATACGGCCATCGGAGGCTCCCAAGCAGAATCTGCTTTCATCGCTGAACACGACAAATCGCCATTCCGTTCTCCAGTGTAGACGTTGGCGACACCACTGCAGCCGTTCCTGACGGTGGGCTGGAGTCAGAGGTACACATGCCACAGGCACACGTGCACGTAGTCCTGCATCCAGTAGACGCTTGCGGATTGTTCGCACAGCCACCTCAGATGCAACGGCTGCTCGGATTTGCGTCGCAGTGGATGTTCTGCTTGACAACGCCGCTCTTCTTATGCGTCGATCAGTCCGCTCATCAGTCCGTCTGTGACTCCCGGTTCCAAGTCTTCTCGTGTGGGAATGTTCCTCGGACCATCTACGCCACCATGGTACCACCACCGATACTTTCCGTCCAATTCGTTCCGCAATACGACCACCCGGCTTCGCGGAGTCGGACTAGACGACCGCTCAAAGTCCGATAACTGCTGAAATCGTACACGTCTTCCATGTCCACGCATTGCAGCTTCTTCAGGGTCTTCGCACGTGTCCGTACGCCAACGGCTGATTACATTCACTTCGCCGTACTGCTTAAATACCACCGATGATAATTTGCATATTATGCCGTGCTGTGACGTAAGCGCTCACCGGTTGGTCCCGAAATTAACATCACACCTACGTAAACTCGACCCCATTAACATATGTAAATTTCATAATCGTCCGCCAATTCCTTCTTGGTGTTCTTTTTTCACTTTCCGCCAGTGTATAAAGACAGAAATTTTGTATGTTTAAGGTAATCTCGAAAACTATTGAACGGATTTGGAAAATTCTTTCACTGTTGGGAAGCTTTTCGGTGGATAATAGGGTATTTCGCTTATTTCTTAATATTTTTGGCTGTACTACCAAATCAGATCGCTTTCAAGTAGTTCCCGATTTCCCGTGTATTGGTCCGCTTTATTTACATACAACCTGATCACACCCAACGTGAAAGAAAGTAGTTCACAATAATATACGGACTTTTTTTACTAATACCGAATACTACTGAAGAGATACGGATAATTCTTTTACTGCTGCGAAGCTTACTTCTTTCCGGTAAACATAGGCTATTTCGTTTATCTATACCAGGAGTCGCCGACCTTTTAATACCTACCACCCACTTTTGCATCTTTGTTGATGGTAAAATTTCCTTACCGCCCGCTGGTGCCGCAGTAACTCAATTTAGAGCAAGTGCGAAGTAATTTTTGACGAGAGGGTTCTTGAAAAATATGTACTTCAATTTAACTTTTTATTTTTACTTTACTTATGTTTATACGTCGATAATTTCGGATGTAGGTAAAAATACCCCTGAAAACTGAAAAGCGGGGAAAATACCCCCGGATGAAATACCCCTAAACAAACGGTTCACTGTAAACTGCCACACAGGAACACTGATGTGTGGCAGTGTTCCGGTGTGGCAATTTACCGGCAACCCTGCCACACATCTTTCAGCAACTTGGCTACAAAAGTTCAAAGGGGGATGGGGGCTATAAAGATTGCCGTTTCTGGGCCTATATTGAGAACTGAATTGGGACAAGGGGATAAAGATTAATGGAGTTTATTTATCTAACCTGCATTTTGGGAATGGCGTACTTATTTTTGCAACTACCCCTTCAGAGCTGCAGATTATGATATAGGAACTTGATGACAAGAAAAGTTGTGGGATTAAAAATAAACTTTCAGAAGACAAAACTGATGTACAATACTTTTACAAGAAATGAAGATTTTACAATTGATGGGGAAAATCTCAAAGTAACCAATACCTACATTTAACTTGAACCACAGGTATCGAGCAAGGGTGACATTGATGAATAAATTAATCGACGTATAAAACTTGGCTGGAGAGCTTTTGGAAGAAAAAGTACAATTTTAAAAGCAATATGCCATAATGTCTTAAAAGAAAAGTGTTTAATCAGTGCATCCTTCCAGTGTTGTCGTATGGAGCAGAGACATGGACCTGAGTTAAATGAGACACACAGAGGCTGCCGACAACTGAAAGATGCATGGAGAGATGCATGCTTGGTGGAACCAGGAAAGACAGGAAGAGGAACTCGTTGATAAGGAAAATGACAAGATTGGAAGACATCATGATCAGAGTAAAATACCTTAAATGGTAATGGTCTGGATGTATTGGTAAAACAACTGCCCACCGATGCACAATCGAAATTTTTGACTGGAAACCAATGGACAAGAAAAGATCCAGAAGAAGACCACGTGGGAGATGGGTGGATGAAAGTCGAAATCATGCCGAAGTGACATGGAGGAGACTGACTCAAGGCAGGCAGCTGTGGAAGAAACTAGGGGTGACTTTCATCCAGTAGTGGATTGATAATAGTTGACAATGCTGATTTATTTATTTGTAAGCACATCCCTACAGATGGTATATCTAATTACAGGAATTGCTATATTTGTATTTACAGTGATAATTATCAAATGATATTTACAATCTTGCAAAACATGCTTTATGAAAAAAATTATTACTTACATTAAAAATATCCGGACATTCTTCAACTGAGTTGTGAAGCCTATACATTTTACATAACAAAGAATTTTTTCCAGCATCAGTTCTGCAAATTGTCACTGCAAATAGTTCACATTTTGTCCTCGGTAAACGTGGTACACGGAAACTTAATTGGTTTACAATTTGAGTATCATTAATCTCATCATTGATAATGCCGTACAGGAACTTGAGATGGAGGGCCTTCCTTCTCAATTGCAGAGAGGTCATTTTGAAGAATGTTAAAAGGTCAGCCGTCGTGATGTCTGCTATATAAACACCAGTTGATTTGTAAAAAAGGTGTCTAAGGAATTCTTTCTTTAACTTTCTCGATTTCATTTACTAGAGTTACGGGAATAGGGGTCCAAATGATCGCCGCATATTCCAGTGAGGATCTGACCGTAGTCTCAAAAATGCGAATAAGTGTCTGAGTATTCGAGAAATACTTGGAATGTCGCATGATAAATTCAACATTTCTGTACGTACAATTATTTTGATATGACTTTTAAAGTTCAAGTTCGAATCAAACGTGACTCCCAAGTCCTGGATATCGCTTGTCCGGCTAAGAGTATAGTCGCCAGCTTTGTCGTGAAAAAGAATTGGTTTTCTTTTTCGCGAAAAGGAAACGAATTGACATTTAAAGATGTTGAGGTGGAGATGTTTTAATGTACACCACTGAAGCAGGTTACTGACGTCAGTTTGAAGAGCAAGACAGTCATCAGGAGTCTGTACATTGCGATAAAGCTTGAGATCATCAGCAAGCAAGAGACATGGGCCATCAATACAAAAAGGAAGGTAATTAATGTATATGGAAAACAGGAGTGTGTGTGTGTATATATAACTTCATGACCACTCCAAATCACAACGCCCACGAACACACAAAACACCAAGGAAAGAACCCTCGAAACAACCAAATATAAAAACCACAAAAACCACATAGTAAACAAAAGAAAATCTTAAATTATGAATTATTAAAACAATAAAAAATAAATACAAATACATATACAAAAAGTAATAAGCAATGGGTGACGACCAGAATTGTGCGGTATGTTGCCGCGGAAGTAGTTCGGGTCACATTGTTTACGGCCTAATTAAAATTTAAAGACCAGGAGTAATTTACCTAAATTATTTTTTTTTTACTTAATTTAAATTATTTTTCTTTTGCTCCCTTCCTGCCTCAAAAACCCCCTTTTCCCCACGGAAGCAGAAAACCCAGGTGGTCAAATCGGTTTGCCGGACACCCGTGAAGAATGACCAAAGGAATTCACCTTCTTTTCACTCTTGTGAGGAAAAGCATGGCATTCGCAAAATTTAAGAAATGTCCTCAGTGCTAGCGTTGCTGGTGGGACAATACATCCCGGTATTTCAGAAGGCACAGGCAAGAATCCGGAACGCGGTCAGATGAATAGGCGAGTTGCGGTTTACGACCATCTCCTTGATGAGAGAGGCACGAGCGAAAGTCGTAAAGTACATCGCGGTGTCACAGAAAAGTCGTAACTCTGGCAGCGGAAAGCCCCTTTAAATTCCTCGCTATTCATCTGAGCGTAAAATAGGCCTTATGGAATTCACAAAAAGTACCACATGCACAACAGGCCAGCTGCCGCGAAAAGGTAGCCAACTGGACCAGAGGTCCAACCAATAGCCACTAAGCCCGAGCACTGGTCAGATCAGCTGACCAATCCGGACCCCAGGCGAAGAGTACGTAGAAGGTTGTAGGCACGCCCCTATCACGTGGAAAATTAAAGGGACGGAAATATATACACAGACACGAGAGAAGATGGGGTGACCATATGGAAAAATTCGTATCGCGATCAGATAGGGATAGAAAAATCCGTATCAGAGATTGAGACATGAGAGGAGAAGATAGGTAGCAGAGATAGAAAAATTAGTATCGAAGGGTCGTAGCCGGAACGGCGTTCCGCAGTTAGGAGAGATGGTTTTTTCACGCATAGTAATCGGAGGACAGAGTATGCGGTCCCAGCCGTGGTAGTCGATAGATCCAGAGTCAACACCCACGCAAGTTTTCATCTACCAGCGTGGGGCTTCCACGAGCGACCACACCAACGACAGGAAGGTAAGATGACGTTATTTTTCCCAACTCCAGTTCCCATGTTAACTAGATATATACATATGCATGGTCGCTATGCCTCCGCGAAATAGATTGAGGGGTTACTTTAAAGTTAAGCTCAAGGGTGTGACAGGCGTACGCAGCAGTTGATCAGTACATATGGCTAATTCCAATATCTTTTAATTTAACGTAACTTTTGTTTGGCCTCCACCTAAAGGATGTAATTGCTTATATATACTTTTTTTTATTAATAAACATTGTTAATTACTTATCCTGGTGTAGCTAACTTTATAGGCTGTGTCATCATCATCATCATTGTCAACCATTATCAATCCACTGCTGGACGAAGGTCTCCCCAAGTTTCCTCCACAACGGTCTGTCTTGTGCTAGTCTCCTCCATGTCACCCCTGCATACTTTCGAATTTCATCCACCCATCTCCCATGTGGTCTTCTTCTAGGTCTTTTCCTATCCCTTGGAATCCAATCTAAAATTTCGGCTGTCCATCGATGATCTGTCCTTCTGGCAGTATGTCCAGCCCATTGCCATTTCAGGGATTTAACTCTGATCATGATGTCTTCCACTCTTGTCATTTTTCGGATCCACGAGTTCCTCTTCTTATCTCTCCTGGTTACACCAAGTATGCACCTCTCCATGCTGCTTTGAGTTGTCTGCAGCCTTTGTATGTCTCTTTTAGTTAAGGTCCACGTCTCTGCACCATACGTAAGCACTGGAAGGATGCATTGATCAAACACTTTTCTTTTAAGACATAATGGCATATTGCTCTTGAAAATTATGCTGTTTCTTCCAAAAGCTCTCCAGGCAAGTTTTGTACGCCGATTAATTTCTTCATCAATGCGACCCTCACTTGATATCTGCTGTCCAAGATAAACGTACGTGTCTGTTATCTCCAGCTTTTCTCCATCAATCGATAAATCTTCATTTCTTGTAAAAGCATTGAACATCACTTTTGTCTTCTGAAAGTTCATTTTTAATCTCACTTCTTTACTCTTGTCAGCAAGTTCCTGGATCATAGTCTGCAGCTCTGATGGGGTAGTTGCAAAAATGACTACGTCATCAGCAAAACGAAGGTGGGTTAGATAATCTCCATTAATCTTTATCCCCTTGTTTTCCCAGCTCAGCGACTGAAAAACACCCTCCAATGTGTATATTCCTCTAAATTCACAATTTGCGGCATATGGGTTTTTTACGAATACCTCGTAACGAGCCCATATGAAACACAACGCGACGTCCGTAAACTTTGAGATTGGGTTCCTTACAGTTATGGGAACGCAACCTCACTGTTTATCCAATTAGACGAGTAATAAGTATTCCGCGACCACCGTACAACCGGGTTCATGGTAATAGGTACTGCAAGGTTTTTATAATATTGTAGATATATATAACCTACACATTAACCATGGATGAAAGCCTCAATATTTAAAAACGCAGGCTCTCTCACTTACAAATTTATACAACCGTTGCAACGCACAGTTTCGTTAACGTCTTTGTAGCAAATAAGAAGCAAATTATACACATACGTACTCCCAGAAAGACAAATAACGAGTGTATTTTACGTTAGCATGTCAGCACTTTGAAGAAATTTTCAGGATGAGGAAACTGAAAACATTCCCTCTTGATGTGTCCCCCAAGAATATTTCTGCCTTCCAACCCCCTCGTGATATCAGTCATAAAACCAGAAATGATTGGAAGAGCGATTAATCAGAGCGGAAGTTGCTAATAAGTGACTTCCGTCCTGGCGTCAATCGATGACGATCTCAATTGTTTTTCAAGCAAAAGTTGTTACTGACTGAGAGGCACTTCACGGCCTCACGAAAATGAAAACAAAAAATTAATAATGAAATGAATATAAAACAAAAAGAAAAGCCGCATCGTTTTATCATGGTCCATTTCTTCCGACGTTTAATTCTCTCTTGCCCCGAAGCGGTATATGAATATTATTCTCGTGTTTTATAAAACCAGTTTTCTTCAGATCGTCATTGAGGTCAAATGCAGCGAAAACATCGGAATTACTAATTATCGTATGCCTCGGCTTACTGTGAATACATTGGAGCAGATGCTGCAGCCGTTGACGTCCCGTCTTGTTTTGCAGCTAAAAAAAAAAAAAAAAAGAGGAACAAAGGTAAAGAAAAAAACCTGATTTAAGCAAGCCTTTGATAGAAAAAAAAAATCAAAAAAATCTGCGCATCTCCTTTTGCACTTTATTTTTAAAAATGCCTTATGACCCAGTCATAGTATCCGAGCTAAAATAATTGCGCCTAATGTGGGCAATAATTACGTAGATAGAAGTTTCAAAATAAACTATTGAAATTAGAAGAGATACCACTTCAGTTTCGAAAGATGCTATTAAATTTTAAGACGGTACTGCCGATGCTTCAAAGGATAGTGTTGATCTTTCAAATGACATTATTGTAACTTCAAACGATGTTTAAAGTTATATATAATTTGTGACTACAGAACTTCTGGTGTTGAGATAGAATGAAAATGCCTACGTTTACCACAATAAAACGCTTATTATACATCGACTATAGTTTCGCTCGGCATCATCAGGACAAATGGAGTGTAAACATTCAAATCATTGTGACATCATCAGAGTTCTAAGGTCACGGTTTTTGGTGAACTGTTTCCACGCGCTTAAAAGAAATGGAGTTAACGTCATATCGTTGATAAGCCGTGAAGAGTTCCGGTACATGTGGAAAGCTTCTAACACATTAAGCTTGTATAACGATGTAAAGTTCTCCGTCATTTTCTTCCACGCTGGGCATCGAACCCGGATCCCCTCATTCCGGAATAAGTCGCTCTCCCAACTAAGCTACGCGGACGTATGCTCTCGCTGCTATCTGCCTTTATCTCATGTGCGTCCTGCGGTGCAGCCACGTCACACTTGATAGTCGAATCAGGTTTATCAATAAGCGTAGAGTTTCCAAACAAAAATTTATGGTTATTTTCGTGACAATGTTGGGCTGAAGATGACTTCTTCAGTTCACAGTTCCGTACGTAAGTCTTGTGTTCCTTCACACGGAAACAACTTAAAGCCCTGCGGGTCTGTCCTATATATGAAAGTCCAAATTCACAAGGTATCTGATGAATTCTCCAGGAATTTATATCTTCTATGTAGTCTTTTGATCCGTAAAAATTTATCTTGTTTATCGTAACTTTGAAATTACAACTTTTGAGAATTTTTGAAATTCCGAAACAAATCTGAGGAGCAAAAGGAATAACCGTCCAATCCTCTCCTACTGGGAGGTCTATTGGCATGCGCGAACAGACTGATTTCGGTTTCCTCAAATTTTGGACAGCTTTGTCTATAACGGAAGGGCTATATCCTCTGCAAGTCGTTTAAGAAAATCGAGCTCTTTCATCAAGGAGTCCTCAGTTGAGCATATATGTATTATCCGATATACGTATGTGTAGAAGGAGGAGATTTTTTGTTTTCATGAGTGATTTGAATTTGCATGTGGAAAAAAAGATAGTTTCACAACACCAAAAACTTCAAAGTTTCGTAAGACACGACTGAAATTTCACCAAAGGGAAAGGGTATTACTGTGGTCTGAAACGATTTGAGTAAAGTAATGAAATTTCAGAACCTATTAATGAAGTTTTTCAAACGATTTCAAAGAAGTTTCAAGCTGTTGTTAGAGTAGTTTCAAAGAAAGCCATTAAAGTTTCAAAGAGTATGAAGTTTCAAATGATGCTGACAAAGTTAAAGGGAAACTGACATACAGGGGTTAGACAGATTAATGTGAACACCACGCTCAGTGAGGTGACTTTTAATACAGCTGCGTACGTCGCAATACGGAAAGGTGTCCACCACTTTTTGGTTGTAATAGCTTTGCTTAGAACGTCAAGGCCCTGTATAAATGCATTTAAATTGTCTTTTTGCAAAATTTCTTTCAGGATGACGACGAATTTAGCGCCGTAATAGACTTCGAAAGAGGGGTAATTATTGGGGGCCGGCTAGTTGGTACCTCCGTGACAACAGACGCCAGGGTAGTAGGAGTATCGAGAGCTACCGTTGTCGTGGTGCAAAATAACACACTCAAAGCCAACTTGTTCTGAAGGAAACAGAGATAAGGAAATAACAATAACAAATAGTTTATTCACTGAAAATAAGTTGGTAACGTGGTAACACATTTAGTGAAAAACCTATAGTGCATTAAATTTACTCCTAAATATTTCACTTCAAATGCAAACTTCGATACCATTAAAATTAAGTCTTAAGAATGGTTTACTCTTTAAAATTCATCAATACTCTTCAATCACTACTCAACTGAATCATCATACACATCAACATAAAAATACTCGATAAGTCGCTGGAGTCTTCTACTCTCAGCACTGATTATCTTATTCCCTTATACTTCGTTCACTTCAAAATTTCTTATTTCCTTTAACGGTATCTCTCCTGGCTTTACCGGCAGTTAACCATTCAATATAAATCACCAGAAACATTATTATTCTTTAGGAAACACTTTAGATAATTCAACTTATCGCTAGGAGAAATTGTGCCAATTTTCACCTAGACATAACTTTACTATAAATTTAAATATCTCAACTAAATTATGTGGATTGTCAGGGAAATTAAAATGACTCTGCCTTGCAACTTTCGTCCAAGACGTCATCTATGGGACTGGTTATCTCTCCGGCTGCATCTGGGAAAGGGTAGTCTCAATAAGCGTTCTCTAGGAAGGGGGGCCTCCGTTCATCTACGTAAAGGCCGCTCGTGGGAGTTGCCGGACTCACTACCGTCAATGGGCGACTCTGGCCGTCCTCATCTTCCTCTAGGTGAATGATCCGAAATATCTGTCAGTAAGTCCCGACCGACCTCTTCCAAGATTACATGAGAAATGCATGAAAATTTCTGTCCGTAAGTTCCGACTTCTCCTCGGATATTTTAAGACTCCACCTCCTGGTTCTATACTAAAATTAATTATTCTCGCTCATTGGTCCGAGCTGAAGAAAGAATCTATTTTTTGATAACAAGTTGATAAATTGATAACAATCTATTTTTTATTCGCTTTCAAGACCGTTAGCCATCAATTCCTAAAATTTACGACGCTGTCAATCTTGTCATTTTTAGGGTACCAGATGCGCTTCTCCCTTCTTCTCGAGTGTGTATGCTGTGTGTTTTCCTGTGTTTGTTGGTAACGTTGATAACGTTGATTGCTTACATCAAAGAGAAGCGAAACAATGTTGTCGAACATTAGGCCTGGAGATTGCCTCGGTCGCCGTTGCCTTCCTGTGTCTCAGTCTTTTCTCCTATTGTCCGGGGTTACCCTGGGAGTCGGCGCTGCTTGGAAGTCTTGCGCTCTCTGGCTGAGTGTGTGTGTGGGGGGGGGGGGGGACCCAGGGAGGATGACTTGGACTCTGATCACCTTTCCTTCAAGCATCCACTGCACGCTGACTGGAAGGGGGTCGAAACGTTTGGGGTTCGCTTGCCTGGGAAAAAATTAGAAATATTTCTTTCTTGTCTGTTAACCCCTTAGGAAAATTAATTGAACTTAAAATTTGTTCCTTATGAATTCCCCTTTTCGTCCTAAAGCCTTGCCCATACCTCAAGCTATGAAAATTAACCGCCTCCTTTCTTAATTTAAGCTTCCTCGGAATGTAAATTAATTGTGTTGTAGCTCCTCACCTTAATTTAAATAAAACTAAATAAATGTGGCCGACAAACGTAGTTTGGCGTGCCAACACAACTTTAGACTTTAATGAGGGATTTTAAACGATGAAGATCAAAGGGACAGTAATGAAGATTCATCAACTGGTCAGATGGTCCGAAAGAGGATCAGCACATGGCTTTTTCTAACAACTTTGGATTTTAATGAGGGAATTTCTTACGATGAGGATCAAAGTGGAAGTAAAGAAGATTCATCAACTGGCCAGATGGTCCAAAAGAGGATCAGGTCATGCCTTTTGTTAGAAAAACCCATGTGCTTATCCTCTTTCCCTCATTAAAATCTAAAGTTTAGAATCAAACCGCACCCTTCGGTTCCGGAGCCGAATGTTTTCCCAATTAAGCTACACCGACTAAGTTTGTCGCTCCTACTTTGCCGTCTTGACATTTGTGTCACCTCTAAGGTACGTACGTCCCACAGGCACATTCTGTTTTGTGAGCTCTTGAAAAAAAAATATGAATAAAAAGTCAAAAGAAATCTTTGTACCACATTACACAGCTGGCGATTCATGGGATGTGTCCTTAAACAAGAGACGGTTCTCAGGCATCCCTCCGTAGCATTTACCATTAGTGAGACTTTTGTCGCTCTCCCTCCTTGAAATGGTCTAGCGACGAGCTGGATCTATCTGAAATCTGCGAATTAATTCCTAAAATCAATTTGAAATTTTCATCATATCGTTTAGATTTTCTTCGTTAGTGAAAGACAAATGAAAGGAGCAAATCAGAGTATATTTTTTCTTTCATCTCTCGCGCTTTCATAAAAGATAAATAGTTGTATCGTTTAAAAATGTTTCTTTAATCACGATCTACCTCGCAGCAGCGCTTTTTGTCCAATCAACGTTCGTAAAAAAAGTTTTAACTTTGATTAAAGCGCCCTGCGTTTATTCTCATCAAGGGTGCTATCGATTACCCGGTAAATGGCGCAGAGCTTCTGTCTCTTTTCTGCCTTAATCAGACTAACCCAATTATTTTGTAGCAACAATACAGGCATTCAGCGTCAAATTAAATTTATCTTTCCTTTTTTTTTTTTTTTTTCATCGTTTATTTTCTTTTTTTACCTGGCTTCTTTTATTTACGAAAAATAAAGTAATTTCTCTACGGTATTAATAGCGTTTTAAAACGATTGGCCTTTTGTTAGCTGATTTTATTAAAATGGAAACACGAAGCTTCTGCGACGATAGAATTTCACGAGGAAACGTGCCGTTCGAAGATTGATTTTCGACGCTTGCTTCGCGCCATAAATCCTTCCGAAGGGACATTCAGAGAAATCTGCCAAAGATAAACAAGGCTTCTACTAAAAGCGACCTTTTCAAAGAGCTTCGTGATTTTGACTCACAGTTCGAATTCTAAAGAGAGCTGGTCGGCAGAAAGGCTACATTAATAGAACTCAAGCGGATATTGTAAATGGTTTATAAAGGAGAGGGCGTCCAGTTCTTGGAACTGACGCATCCTTTGGTTTATATTTTCATGCAACAAACCACACTTCTAAAATACGACTAAAAATATCAGGGGGTGAAATATTAAAATCTAAAAATGACCGATTTTTCAGAATCGTCTTCCTAACACGGACTGCCTTAAACCTCTATAAAATAAAAATAGTACGCCTCGTATTTGATTTAACTAAGTTTTGGTAACTTGCCAGTTAAATAGTCCGCAACGCACGTCGAGAAACCTCTTTCACAGTAGACTGGGTGAATTAACACGTCTGATGTCCAGCTACACTTCGTCCCCCATACAGGGGTTGGACAAAATAATGTGAACATCACGCTCAGAGACGTGACTTTTAATGCAGCTGCATACGTCGCAATACGCAAAGGTATCCACCACTTTTTGGTTGTAATAGCTTTGTTTAGAACCTCAAGGTCCTGTTAAGTGCATTTAAAGTGTCTTGTTGAAAAATTCCTTTCAGGGTGACGACGAATTGGGGGTAATTGTTGGTGGCCGGCTAGTTGGTGCCTCCGTAACAACAATAGCCAGGTTAGTGGGGGTATCGAGAGTTACTGTGTCTGGCGCCATGGCAGCATACAATGTTCGTGGCAAAACCTCGTATGCGAAACCTAACAGCGGCGGGAAAACGACCGTGACTGATACAGACAGGAGAGCGTTACACCTGTGATAAGAAGACTACGGCGCCGAAAATTAGTGAGGAGCTCAATCTGCATCTCCAGACCTCAGTATCAACGAAAACAGTGCGCAGGGAACTGCATAAACAAGATATTCGTGGCAGAGCTACTATTGCAAAACCTCTGGCGACGCAGGTGAATGCACAACGGCGATGACAGTGGTGCCAGGAGCCTACAACTTGGACTGTCAATGCATGGAAGCGTGTAATGTGGTCGTATGAATCCACATTCACACTATTCCCCACCGCAGGACGTGTTTGCGTGTGGAGAACACCTTCAGAAGCGTACAACCGAGACTGTCTGCTTCCAACACAGCAGCATGGTGGTGGTTCTGTCATGCTCTGGGCGGTCTTATCGTGGTTTTTAGGAGGTCTCCTGATCATTTTGAAAGGGTGGATGACTGGCAGGGCGTATGAAACTATTTTGGCCGACCAAGTCCATCCAATGGCTCAGGCTTTGTTTCCTGCTGGGAATGCCATTCATCGAGATGATAACGCCCTAATTCACAGAGCTCGGAATGTCCAGTCACGGTTTGTGGAACATGAGAACGAACTTTCGCACCTTCCTTGGCCTCCCCAATCACCAGACTTAAACATCATCGAGCCACTGTGGTCTGTGTTGTAAAACAGAGTGAGATCCCGTTATTCTCCTCCTGCATCTCTCAAGGACCTGGAGCAGTTTCTGCATAAAGAATGGTGTAACATCCCACTAACCACCATTCAAGATTTGTATGCGTGCATTCCAAGGAGTATTCCGCTGGTTTTGAATGCCAAAGATGGTCCCACACTCTACTAGGTACGAAAAACCTTCTTTTCTGCATGAAGAATGGTGTAACATCCCACTAACCACCATTCAAGATTTGTATGCGTGCATTCCAAGGAGTATTCCGCTGGTTTTGAATGCCAAAGATGGTCCCACACTCTACTAGGTACGAAAAACCTTCTTTCTGCATGAAGAATGGTGTAACATCCCACTAACCACCATTCAAGATTTGTATGCGTGCATTCCAAGGAGTATTCCGCTGGTTTTGAATGCCAAAGATGGTCCCACACTCTACTAGGTACGAAAAACCTTCTTTCTGCATGAAGAATGGTGTAACACTCCACTAACCGACATCCAGGAGTTGTATGCGTCCATTCCAAGGAGTATTCCGCTGGTTTTGAATGCCAAAGATGGTCCCACACTCTACTAGGTACGAAAAACCTTCTTTCTGCATGAAGAATGGTGTAACATCCCACTAACCACCATTCAAGATTTGTATGCGTGCATTCCAAGGAGTATTCCGCTGGTTTTGAATGCCAAAGATGGTCCCACACTCTACTAGGTACGAAAAACCTTCTTTCTGCATGAAGAATGGTGTAACACTCCACTAACCGACATCCAGGAGTTGTATGCGTCCATTCCAAGGAGTATTCCGCTGGTTTTGAATGCCAAAGATGGTCCCACACTCTACTAGGTACGAAAAACCTTCTTTCTGCATGAAGAATGGTGTAACACTCCACTAACCGACATCCAGGAGTTGTATGCGTCCATTCCAAGGAGTATTCCGCTGGTTTTGAATGCCAAAGATGGTCCCACACTCTACTAGGTACGAAAAACCTTCTTTCTGCATGAAGAATGGTGTAACACTCCACTAACCGACATCCAGGAGTTGTATGCGTCCATTCCAAGGAGTATTCCGCTGGTTTTGAATGCCAAAGATGGTCCCACACTCTACTAGGTACGAAAAACCTTCTTTCTGCATGAAGAATGGTGTAACATCCCACTAACCACCATTCAAGATTTGTATGCGTGCATTCCAAGGAGTATTCCGCTGGTTTTGAATGCCAAAGATGGTCCCACACTCTACTAGGTACGAAAAACCTTCTTTCTGCATGAAGAATGGTGTAACACTCCACTAACCGACATCCAGGAGTTGTATGCGTCCATTCCAAGGAGTATTCCGCTGGTTTTGAATGCCAAAGATGGTCCCACACTCTACTAGGTACGAAAAACCTTCTTTCTGCATGAAGAATGGTGTAACACTCCACTAACCGACATCCAGGAGTTGTATGCGTCCATTCCAAGGAGTATTCCGCTGGTTTTGAATGCCAAAGATGGTCCCACACTCTACTAGGTACGAAAAACCTTCTTTCTGCATGAAGAATGGTGTAACATCCCACTAACCACCATTCAAGATTTGTATGCGTGCATTCCAAGGAGTATTCCGCTGGTTTTGAATGCCAAAGATGGTCCCACACTCTACTAGGTACGAAAAACCTTCTTTCTGCATGAAGAATGGTGTAACATCCCACTAACCACCATTCAAGATTTGTATGCGTGCATTCCAAGGAGTATTCCGCTGGTTTTGAATGCCAAAGATGGTCCCACACTCTACTAGGTACGAAAAACCTTCTTTCTGCATGAAGAATGGTGTAACACTCCACTAACCGACATCCAGGAGTTGTATGCGTCCATTCCAAGGAGTATTCCGCTGGTTTTGAATGCCAAAGATGGTCCCACACTCTACTAGGTACGAAAAATCTTCTTTCTGCATGAAGAATGGTGTAACATCCCACTAACCACCATTCAAGATTTGTATGCGTGCATTCCAAGGAGTATTCCGCTGGTTTTGAATGCCAAAGATGGTCCCACACTCTACTAGGTACGAAAAATCTTCTTTCTGCATGAAGAATGGTGTAACACTCCACTAACCGACATCCAGGAGTTGTATGCGTCCATTCCAAGGAGTAGTCAGGTGGTTTTGAATGCCAAAGATGGTCCCACACTCTACTAGGTACGTAAAACCTTCTTTCTGCATGAAGAATGGTGTAACATCCCACTAACCACCATTCAAGATTTGTATGCGTGCATTCCAAGGAGTATTCCGCTGGTTTTGAATGCCAAAGATGGTCCCACACTCTACTAGGTACGAAAAACCTTCTTTCTGCATGAAGAATGGTGTAACACTCCACTAACCGACATCCAGGAGTTGTATGCGTCCATTCCAAGGAGTAGTCAGGTGGTTTTGAATGCCAAAGATGGTCCCACACTCTACTAGGTACGTAAAACCTTCTTTCTGCATGAAGAATGGTGTAACATCCCACTAACCACCACCCAGGATTTCCATGCGTGCATTCCAAGGGAGGATTCAGGCGGGTTTGAATGCCAAAGGTGGTCCCACAACGTATTAGGTAGGTAAAACCTTCTTTTCCTATATGTGTTTACATTATTCTGTCCAAGCTCTGTATATACTGGTGCCGAAAAATAATGATAATCTAAACTAGAAAGATGACACCGGATTTTCGGGTGTAATAAGCACGCCTTTTGAATCCGCTCTGACGTAAATTAAATTTATCAAAGCTATTCAAAGTCAATGGAACCGGTATGGAAAACAATAGTATCTGACGGAAGAAAGAAGTTTTTCAAACGGGTTTTTAATCCCTCATATATTGCTGTGAACGGAATCGTGAGCTTACGCCCTCTGGTTGCAGACTTGTGCGTTAAGAAAAAGATGAGTTTATATGAGAAACATTTCGCACCGAAAACGCTCTCCAACACCGAAAGAATTTTTCAAATCGGACTCTTAGAAACAGAGATATCGACAAAAATAAGATGTGACTTTACGTCCCCTGTTGGGAAAACCATGCTTTGTTTTAGGAAGAAAGTATTCTCAAAAGGTTTTTCCATATGAGCGGTATCGGTCCAAGAAAAAAAAAATTAGTCGAATTTTCAGGAGCCCAGATTTTGCTACAAAAACATCAGAAGCAGAAATTAACACTTATGTCCCCTGGTGGCCAAACTATTCTATACAAAACATTAGAAATTATGTAAAAAATATTTTACATCAGGTGTTGTATGCGATACAGGAAGAAAGTTTGAAATCAGAGTTTTAGAAGCAGAAATAATGCAGAAAACGCAATTTACCTTTGTGCCCCCTAGCGGAAAGTCTATGATTTACTTCAGAATTTTGAATTTATAGGAAAAACATTTTGCATCGGAAACACTATCCAACAAAGAAGGAATTTTTTAAATCGGACTCCTAGAAGTAGAAATATTGGCAAAAATAAGATATACATCTACGCCCCTAGCGTAGAAAACATTCATTATTTCAAGAAGAAAATGTTCCTAAAAGGTTTGTCGACATGAGTAGTATCGGTCAACAAACGACTTTTTTTTCAATCGAGATTTTAGAAGCTCATATTTTGTTGCAAATACACCAAGAAGCGGAAATTAAGATTTACGTCACCTGGTGGTCAAACCATTTTTTTTTACCAAAATTAGAAATTACGTGCAAAGGATTTCCCACCAGGAGCTGTATCCAGTGAAGAAAGCATTTTTCAAATTGGAGATTTAGAAACAGAGGTATAGGGGTAATGGCAATTTACCATTACGCCTCCTAGCGGAAAGTGTACGAATCACTTGAAAATTTTGAAATTATATGAAAAACATGTCACACTGGAAACAATATTAACCAAAGAAGGAATTTTTCAAATCGGACTCCTAGAAGTAGAGATATTGACAAAAATAAGGTATACATCTACGCCCCTTGGCGTAGAAACCATGCATTATTTTAAGAAGAAAATGTTTCTAAACGGTTTGTCGACATGAGTAGTATCGGTCTACAAACGACGTTTTTTTCAATCGAGAATTTAGAAGCTCATATTTTGTTGCAAATACACCATAAGCGGAAATTAAGATTTACGCCCCCTGGTGGTCAAACCATTTTTTTTTACCAAAAGTAGAAATTATGTGCAAACCGATTTCCCATCAGGAGCTGTATCCGGTGCAGAGAAAGTTTTTCAAATAGGAGATTTAGAAGCAGGGGTATAGGGGGAAACGCAATTTACCCCTACGCCCCCTAGCAAAAACTCTATGAATTACTTGAAAATTTTGAAATTATATGAAAAACATGTCACACTGAAAACACTATCCAACAAAGAAGAAATTTTTCAAATGGGACTCTTAGAAGTAGAGATATTGACAAAAATAAGATATACATCTACGCTCCTTGGCGGAGAAACTGTGGGATATTTTAAGAAGAAAATATTCCGAAAAGGTTTATCGATGTGAGTGGCATCAGTCTACGAAAGAATTTTTTCAATCGATGTTTCAGAATCTCAGATTTTATGGCAAATACATCAGAAGCAAAAATTAACACTTACGCACTCTGGTGGCCAAAGTATTCTTTACCAAAAAATTGAAATTATATGCAAACGATTTTCCATCAAGAGGTATTTCTGCTGAAGAAAATAGTTTTCAAATCGGAGTTTTAGAAGACGAGTTATCGGGAAAAATGTAATTTACTTTTACACCTTCTAGCGGAAAATCTATGCGTAAATTGAAAAAGTAATTACATCAAAAATACTCTTCGACATAAATGGAATCGAAAGATAAAAGAATTTTTTCAATCGGATGTTTAGAAGCAAATATGTGGAATAAAACGTTTTTTTGAATTCGACATCATCTGCATTTACACCCTCTAGCGGCAAAATTGTACATCGTAAAAAAAAAAAAAAATACGAAATGAAGGATCTTCATTCGCGTATTTCAAGCTTCCCAATGCAAAAAGAATTTTTCAAATCGGACCAATAGTTTCAGAGATATCGTGGATACAGACGGACGGACGGACAAACCGGTAACATAAGAACGATCTTTTTTTACAAAAGACGTGCTAAAAAACGTATATAGTTGCCGATGTATCTAAAATGATGTACTGAAAATTGCCGAAAATGCAAATTGAAAATAATCTCGTATCTACTTTTTGACGCAGGTAAATCTCAATATGCAAAGTGGGACTAGCATAAAATGGTGCACGACCTCAGTCTCATCTTGAAGCTGTTCTAAGCAACTCGCTTTCACTTCAATGGCATGTCGAACTGATTATATCACGAAGATCATCTACACTGACGGAAAAAAATCCCAACACCAAGAAGGGATTGTTTTAGATAAACGACAGTTGGTAGGCGGTGAGAGTACATCTGTAAGATGACGTCTACGCAAATTTCGCGCTCGGCGCATACGTGTGGCGCTAGTAGCACCCCTCGGAACATGCAAAGCAGGTTTGCTGTAAATACGCGCTGTAACGTTCGTGAGCGTTAGTTATCGTTGAGATTCGACGTAAGGTGTTGATGTTAGTCAAGAATGCCTTTAAGAAGACGAAGAAGCCATTATCAGCAGCTCACGGAGTTTGAACGAGATCGTGTAATAGGGCTACGAGAAGGTGGATTTTCTTTCCGCAATATTGCAGAACGACTTCTCAGAATATAGCCACCGTGCATGATTGTTGACAGCGGTGGTCAAGGGAAGGTACTGCCTCAAGAAGACCGGGTTCCGGCCGGCCACGTGGCACTACTGAGAGGGAAGACCGCCGTGTACGGCGTATGGTCGTGGAGCATCGTACCGCGTCTGCGGCAGTAATTCGAGCTGCAGTTGCCGTCACAGTGACACAACGAACTGTTACAAATCGGTAACTTGAAGGACAGCTCCGAGCCAGACGCCCAGTAACGTGCATTTCACTTACTCCAAACCACTGCCGTTTGCGACGTCAGTGGTGTCAAGCTAGAGCTCATTGGAGGACGGAGTGGAGATCTGTTGTGTTTTCTGATGAAAGCTGGTTCTGCCTGGGTGCCAGTGATGGCCGTGTGTTGGTTAGAAGGAGGCCAGGTGAGCGCCTGCAACCAACCTGTCTGCGGCCGAGACACACTGGACCTACACCTGGAGTTATGATCTGGGGATCAATTTCCTATGACAGCAGGAGCACTCTCGTGGGTAACCCACGCACCCTGACGGCACAGTTGTACGTCGGTCTGGTGATTCAACCTGTTGTGCTGCCATTCATGAACAGCATTCCAGGGGGTGTTTTCCAACAGGATAACGTTCGCCCGCATACCGCTGTTGTAACCCAACATGTTCTACAGAGTGTCGACATGTTGCCGCGGCCTGCTAGATCACCAGTTCTTTCACCAATCGAGCACGTATGGGACATCATTGGACGACAACTCCAGCGTCACCCCCAACCAGCAAAAACCGTCCCTGTATTGACCGACCAAGTGCAACAGGCATGGAACTCCATCCCACAAACTGACATCCAGCACCTGTACGACACAATGCATGAACGTTTGCGTGCTTGCATTCAACATTCTGGCGGTTACACCGGTTATTAATGTACCAGCATTTCACATTTAAAATGGCTCTTCTCGCGCTTACAATAAGCTGTGATCTTGAAACCTTAATCGATTAAATATGTTACCTATACAAATGTATTGCCGCCATTTCATTCCTCCACAACTATTTTTTCGTGGTGTTGGGATTTTTTTCCATCAGTGTATATATTAATTCTATAAGATTTTTTACTGTGAGTAGTATTTTGAGATAACGGCTGAACGTAAAGATATGGTTGAGGTATCAAAATAAAGGTTTTGCCATGCAGATGTGCCAGTCGAAGAGAAAAATGTTATTGGGGCAACGGTTCTGGCGTTGTGGGGCGGCAAAGTTCCTATGTAATGTGTATGGGAGAAGCGTGAGGTTAGCATTCGATCGCCTGCGGTTGACTCACGCGCTGTTGAAGGCGGGAGCATGGAGGGACTGAGATAGTCCAAAGTCCGAAGTCTTCTCTTTTCTGAGCGAACCGTTGCGCAAAGCAACGCTAGCACGCGTTTGTATCAAAGTTCTTCTCATCGGAACGGCGAACACTCTCGAAGACCTGATTGCGTTATGCCGTTGGACTGTGTGATGTATATATACAATTTAATATTCATTCGATCCAGTTTATTCATGTAGATAAGACGTTTCCCATTATGTAAAGATGTAAATAAACATTCCGTTGACCATTGTTAGTTAAAATATTAAGAATGTACATATTGAGTTGCGCCATCTATATCTTCATTCTATAAGGCTTTTTACTGTGAGACCGGTTTTGAGAAAACGGCTGAACGTAAAAATATGTTTCAGGTATAAAAATAAAGGTCTTACAATGTAGATGTGCCAGTCGAAGAGAAAACTGAGATTGGGGCAACGATTCGGGCGTGGCGGGGCGGCAAAGTTCCCATGTAAAGTCTATGGGAAAAGCGTGTGGCCCTTATGTACATCAGGCGCTCAGTTTAGTGTCAGACTTGGTGTGTGTATGGTGTTCTGTTATCAGTCCTAAAGTAAATAAATACTTTATTGCATACTTACCCTTAACAGAATGTCTCTCCCGCAGAAAAAAAATAAATAAATAAAACGTAAGAGCCTTACTGGAAGGCCTGAGCGATTATGGGTCGCAACTACATGTTTCAGACAAGAGAGAATGAAGAGTAATCTCAACACGAATCTCATTCCAGCAACATTTACAATGAGATGAGAGTGAAAGAGTGGGCTATCCAGTTGATTTTTTGCACATGATCGAGATGAGTGGACTTCCGCCTCACATTTTACGATTGAAAAAGGGTGAAGTCGAGATGCTCATCACGAACCTGGCCTCCCCGGTGGCGCAGTGTGTCTAAGCGCTGGCTTATGATGATTCGTTCGTGAAGGGTCCGGGTTGGAATCCCGGTGAGGCATGGATGTTCTGCTTGTCTTATGGCACTGGCTCTCTCCTTTCCCTGGAACGAGTGACTCTAAATTAGGGACGGGCGTCTGCTTATAGGCCATTGAGTTGCTCACAATGGTCGTTAAACCTTCAGTCAAAAAAAAAAAAAAAAAAGAACATCACGAACTTGGACTATTTTACTGAAGTGGTTGAATTAATTTGTCAATCAAATAAAGTTTACATTTGTTGTTTCGTATGAGTTTTTTCTTTTCAAAAAAAATAAAAAATAAAATAAAATAAAACTAATCGTCGATTCCGACGGGGTTGTCTAGTATCATATTGAAAAGTCAAGGTGCTTTCGATGCAGGATCATTTTAAAAACCTGCACACATAAAAAATTCAAACCCACTGGCGGAATTTAAACATTTATTGTATAAGGTTAAAAAGTTAAAAGAAAAACCATAAGAACTTTCGGGTTTCCAAAAAAAAAAAAAAAAAAAAAAAACCATGATCAGATGACTAAACCAGAGAAGCATCGTTAAGAAATAATGACGTAAGGAGCGCAAAAATTTTATGTATGCAGGTTATTAAAGTGATCGTGCATCAACCTTGACTTTTTAATATGACATGTTCCGCACGAATTTGGATTTCTTCATACCACGAAGACATCCCATAAATGGTATTCAGCGGTGCAAAGCGATTGGTGGGATGGAAGCATGTCAGTTCCAGATGAAAGTTTCCAGAGCATTCAATGTTCCACAAAGTGTCTTGTATGACAGCAGACGCTTGTCGTCGACAACGACAAGTCTTCTAGAACCCCAGTTGCTGCAGACGCTTGCTATACGAGTCGGACTGCCAGACATAACAGAGGCTTTTCTCTCTTTGGAACTTCCAGGAGCTGCAGAAAAGAAGATCTCAAAGCATACTCTTTGTAGAAGCTTTCGTCAGCAATTTCTTAATGCAAGCAGACCAGGTATTTATGTTCCTCTAACTTCCGCCGCTTGATGAGCTCGATTAACATGAAGTCTCCAACATCACGCTTTAAGTCCATACCAGTGGGAGAATGTACTTTTCATACATGATCATATGTAGAGGATTTTAGGAAGGGAATGTCTGACCCTAGGTCTTAAACAACCCTTAGAAATAGGAAGCTAGGAGATTTGGGCTAGAGTACCCGATAGGAAAGTGACACGGAAGCGAAGCAGAAAGGGGGAGGAAGACGCCCTTATTTATTACCCGGGGTCCGACGGCTTAACGTGCCCATCCGACGCACGGCGGATATTTAGTGGATTGAGTGTTCGTACCTGCCTGGGATCGAACCTGAGGTCCTTTCCGTGGCAGTCACGAACGTTGCCCACTAGGCCACCCGCGGCACTTTTCATACATGAACCGCGATTCAGCTTAAATACTGATTCGCCATGTCTCCTCAACTTCGGGACCGCGGGTGGTTAGTGGTCAACGTTGGTGACTTCCACGCAGAAGACCTCGGTTTCGATCCCAGGCCAGTACGAATGCTCGGATCACTGAATGTGCGTCGGATGGGCACTTCAAGCCGTCAGGCCCCGGGTACTGGCCCCCGGTGATAAATAAGGATGCCATTTTTAGGTGCCTCCCCCTTTCTACCTCGCTTCCGTATCACTTTCCTATCGGGCACTCTAGCCCAAATCGCCTAGCTTCCTATTTCTGAGGGTTGTTTAAGACCTGGGGCCAGACACTCCCTTCCTAAAATCCTATACATCTGTTCTCATCTCCAGAGAATCAGGAACCCTCTAACATCACAAAATAGTGTTGCATTCAGAAAGTTTTTACAGGGGGGCAAATACAAATTTCGAAGGGCTGAAACTTGGTGACTGATTATATACATATAATCACAATTTTGTTATTTATATATATATTAATACATATAAAAATTTTAAATAGAGTGCAGAAATTTTCTTATGCTCTTATATCGCAAAAGCAGATTCCAAGAAATCTTCACATACAAGTGATTAAAAATGTAAAAATATTATACCTCTGCTTTAATTCAGTAATGGACTACGGATTTCACCATGGGGTGGTGTAAAATATTGAGGACGCTAGTAAAGGTAAGGCAGTGCTGGAGAAAATCCCCCAAGACATTGGGAGCGGTAAAAATGTCCTCGCCTTACTACAAGCTTGTTTCTGATTATTAAGGAATCATTACAATGTTACCTGAGAAAACGTATGGTGTATGCCATTCCCCTGCCATTTGGTTTCAGCCCCTTTATATGATTTGGATTAGCAAAAAAAAAAATAAAAAAAAAATAACTGTTTCGATACCATTTTTAGGTGCCTCGATTTTTTTTTTTTTTTTTTTTTGTCACAGGATGTAAACCACCAACGCCAGAAAAAAAAAAAAAAAAAAAAAAAAGGCTTGTTATGGGAACAATTTCTAATAGTTTGCTATTGATAAAAATTAGGTAGAGAAATATTTTCTTGTATTGGAAGCACTAACGTCCCGTTAGCTACACTGAGGCTTAACCGTATTGAAAAGTCGTCATCCAGAAGAATGAAATAAAACTGAATGCCAGCTTCCAAAATATGATGATGTATTCAGCGGCGGATTTACCACTAGGCCAACTAGGCCGCGGCCTCAGGCTCTATAGGGCCGCAGGTGTAGAATCCAGAAAAACGGAGAGAATAGAACAGAAAAACTTAGAAAAGGGAGGCACCGTTGTTTCAATTTACTTGTGTATAATAAAGTAGTGGTAATTTTTTATTTTATCTTGAATGATAACTAAAGAAATAAGAACGTCATGCTACGTCATAACTAAAGAAATAAGCTCTCAGCTCATGCAGTTCATTCATTGTTTAATTATTGTACTAACTCACTCATAACTACTTTGGTCTATTAGTTTAGTTGTATTTGTAAATGTTAGAAATAAGGGTTTCATTTTATAAAGTATAGAAAGAGCTGAGTACTCATACTTGTAGTAGATTACTTATTTTTCTTATGTATTAGGTGCTTGAATTAATTCCCGCTGTTGCCCAATAGAGAGCAGCAGTGGTCCACTGTGACCCGGGCCACACGTGACCTCCCTTGCGCACGCACGTACCGTCCGTAGTCTGGGCGAAGCAGTGTGTGACACGCGATCGGAGGGCACAGAACACGAGTTTGTAACGAATTCACGATGTCGAGTTTCGTGCCAAAAAAAGAAGCATTTTCGGGAAGCATTACTCTTCTGCTTTCATCTCAAGAAATCTGCAGCGGAAAGTCATCGTTTGCTAGTGTAGGCCTATAGGGAACATGCCCTATCGGAAACAACATGCAGAGAGTGGTTCTGACGCTTCAAAGCCAACGAATATGACGTGAAGGACAAAGAGCGCCTTGGGCAGCCGAAAAAGTTCGAAGATGGCGCATTGGAGTCCTTATTGGACGAGGATTCATGTCAGACGCTCCACGAGTTGTCTGAAACACTACGGGTCGATGAGTCAACGGTTAGCAAACGTTTAAAGACAATGAAAATGATCCAGAAGCTCGGAAACTGGATCCCACATGACAAGGTTATTCCTCTCTACAACAACGCTAGACCTCATGTCGCCAAATCTGTGAAGGAGCTCTTGGAGGCACTCGGCTGGGACTTCTTATCCCACCCGCTTTATTCCCCGGACATTGCTTCCTCGCACTTCCATTTGTTCCGGTCGCTACAACATAGCCTGTCGGAGCAACACACTTATTTAACAATAAAATTATGCTACCAATTATTATATTCTTAACTTAAAGATAGGTTTATTAGAAAAGCTTATACGAGAAAATTCAAATATGGGTGGCCGGGGGGGGGGGGGGCACATAGAAAAGTAATCCGAGTTGTCAGTGCTTGAAAAATTTCCCCTTCAGCGAGGTCTCTTTAATGTTTTCTTGAAGGATGATGGAAATTTCAGATTGAAGTCCATGTGGATGGTTTTTTCTTATTATTATTATTATATTTTCCCTCATTTTCTTAATTTTTTAAATTAATTTCTCTAAATATTCAGTTATAAACGAACAGAATTAGACTAAATATAAGGGGAGATCGCACCAAAACCTAAGGGGGGCATTAATAATAGATTTTCGGGAGGGGGGTTAAGCACCCCAGAAAAAGATGCCTAAATACATCACTGTCACAGAAAGAGGCTAATTTGGTGATTGTGGTGGGATGGACTGGGCAAGAATCATGACACACAGATCTGCATATCATCTTTCAGAGTAGCTCTGTCACTACCTTTATGTGCAGAGACTAGATCTATAGAATGAAGACTGTTTTGAAGACCAAGGGCAGTCCAACACTTGCTACTGCACTGTAGGTACACTGTAAAAAACAAATGGTGTGAATTGTCGGAAAATTTCTGAAAATAACGTGCAGCAAAGTTGCCGGTATTTGTCCGTCTTTTCCAGAAATTTCTGTTGTTAAAAATGCCCGTTCATTTTGACTTCCGTACTTTCACAGTTTTCCCGTTGTCAGAAATTCCGTTTATTTCATAAAAACCCATTTCAACGTTTCTCCGTATTTAAACTGAAATTCTGCAAAATTGACGACCCTGCATTTTTCAGCCCTTACCCCATTAGATTATCCTTCCGCTGCAGTCAGGACAGAAGCCTCGTTGCTTGGGTTGTTTCCCGAGGTAACGCACGCCTTTAACCACTGGGCAAGAAACGCTCGGAGACGGGACTCACGTACATCGTAAAACAATTAATACACACAATTCATGTGGATTAGGAAGATCAAACAGAAATCATCGCTCTTTCCACGTTAATAAGTGAGTCACGGAAAAATTCTCATCGGCCGCCACCGGGAATCGAACCCAGATTCTTCCAGTTACGCGCCGGACATGCTACCACTGCATCACAGGGGCCTCGAATTCTCCAGACTCACATACGACTAACTGCCAAATCACATGGCAGGGTTGCTTCTCGGAACCCCTCACAATGTTGTGGATGCATCCAAGATCGTAAGCAGCAACTGAACAAATACCTAGGAGACAAATGAATAATTAATACACGCAATTGACGTGGATTAGGATGTTGGTGATGCAGTGCTAGCATGTTCGGCTCGTAACTGGAAGACCATGGGTTCGATTCCCTGTGGCGGCCGATGAGAATTTTTCCGTGACTCACTTATACACATGGAAAGAGCGATGACTTCTGTTTGATGTTCCTGGTCCACGTCAATTGTGTGTATTAATTATTCATTCGCCTCCTAGTTGTTTGTTAAGTTGCTGCTTTCTATCTTTGGTGAAACCCCAACATTGTGCGGGGCTCCAAGAAGCAACGTGCCATGTGGTTTGGCCGTTAGTCGTATGTGAGTGTGGATAATTCGAGGCCGCTGTGTTGCAGTGGTAGCATGTCCGGCGCGTAACTGGAAGACACTGAGTTCGATTCCCGGTGGCGGCCGATGAGAATTTTTCCGTGACTCACTTATATACGCGGAAAGAGCGATAACATCTGGGTGATCGTAAAACCAATTGCGCGACGAAAAATTTGTTTTTGTCATTAATGCCAGTGATCTAGTCATTTTGTTTTCCGTCGGAACTTTTTTTTCTGTAGGAGTATTTTTCACAAATTAAGCATTTTTCATTGTGATTTTTCGAAACAACAAAATGCTCTGCAACTTGTTTTTCTTAAACTGGCAATGACTTTCAGTTATCTTTAAAAAGGTAAAATGTACTTTTTTCACAGTATTATTTCACCAGAAAAAGAAAAAAGTTCCTAAATATAAAATTTACTCTTGATAGCTATAATAGCTTTTGTCTTAAGTTGTCCAAAGGCTGATACATAGACATCATATAACCATCTGTATAATAAGTTAAGTACTCGGTTTCTTACAGTGACACATTATTTAATGAATAGCTGGTGCACAAAACAGGGGAGAGGAAAAGAAATATCCTGAGCCACGATAAACAAAATTCATGCGATATGATATCCACACTATCCGATCTCTCAACGGAACATAAAAATTCGACACACGATTGAAATTTAAAAAGTTAATCACTAATCAAACCTCAAGTATTCTCACCAATCACTCCATTTACAGGTAATTTCTCGTCATATGGATACGGAAAAAAGTGTGAACGGAGTTTTCCGTTAATATACGAAAGGAATTGCGGAAAGGTTTCTGAAAATTCAGAATTTTACGTTAACACATCTGTAGAATTTCAATTTACCGTCAATATAAGAAAGACACTGCGGAAAGTCAGGTTTCTTTCCGTCGTTTCACGTATGACGGGAAGTGGCTCGTCAATTTCAGAAAATTCTTTAGTGTACCTATGGAAAGATATCACCTCGTTGAATCCACGCCACATCGAATCGTAGCTGTTTTGAATGCCAAGGGCAGCCCAACACATTATTAGGTAAGTGTTCCTAATAATCGGCTACTTCAGTGTAGTATGTGCAGCGCCTTGTGAGATCGACAGAAAGAAAAAGTGATCTCTACCTGGGTCTAGGCTTCGTTCTGCGTAACTACATCATGTCAAGCATCGCACTCACCACCAAAGCAGGAAAGAAAAATTGATGCCGCCCCTGGGGCGCACTCGTTTAAGCGCTGGCCTATGACCATTCGTCTGTGATGGGTCCGGGTTCGAATCCCGTGAGGCATGGATGTTGTGTTTGTCATACGGACCTGGCTCTCTCCCTTCCCTGGAACCAGTGGCCCTAAATTAGGGACGGGCTACTGCTTATAATAATCCACTGAGTTGTTCACGGTGGTCGTTAAACCGCAGATCAAAAAAAAGAAAATTGGTGTTCAGCTGCAGTTGTTATTTATTGCAGCTATAGGATATGAAATAAAATAAATAATTATTGTAACAAACAAAAGTAATAAATACAACTAGAAATCAGCTAAATTTTTAAGGTAGACACCCAAAGTTTTCAGCCATCAACAAAATCACAAGTTTTCCAACCAACTACTGCATAATATCAACTAGATCTAACTGTAAACCAACAAAATTGTAACACTCGAAACAACACACACGAAAAGTACCGAGGAATTTGCTTAAACTATGTTTTCAACAATGACTAGCAATAGGCTCCATCGTTAGTGGTCCAAATCTGAAGGCAGTTTGCGTTTTGCGTTGTATTGAAATGAAAGCATTTGCCGTTTAACACAGATTTCCGGTGACTGAGTGGGCCGAAACGCAAACTTCTGGTTTTTCGTCGGTGTTGCACCCGGGGACTGTAAAATTTTCCTACATGTTAAAGCTCCAATTAGGTAGCTGAGTCTGAAGCGCGGGGGCAGAGGGGTCAGCTGCCCCCGCACGCCAATGAGTGGGAGAGCGGGGAAGCTATCCCCTCTGCCCCGCTCTCCTGCAGAAGACCGGATACCGTTCGAAGGCCAGTAACGTTTTGTGATTCATTAGGTACAAAAATTTCAGTCTTTCTCTTCAAAAAAAGAAAAAAAGAGAGAAAGAAAGAAAAGGAAAGAAAATGAAAGTAGGGTGAGAAATGAGGCATCGCCTTTATTCATTGTTTACAAATAACGTCTACATGTACCGTTCTTGTGGAATGTATCGATGAGGAAGTATCAAAGTCAATTTTATTCTGTTTAAGCGTTCGTTTTACATCGATATGATATGTTTTTATAAGTGAATGTTTTAACGATGTAATACGTCTTGTCTGCAGTTTTCCCAAATGTTGTCAGCCCCTATTTTACAATAGTACGATAAATTTTACGTACTGATCAAAAATTTTGTATTCTGAAACTTGCCCCCGCTGTCAGAAAAGTAACTAAGACGCCCCTCTGCAATCAGACACCAAGAAAAAAAAGTTTTGAATGATCTGGCAAAAGTCTAGATAATCTGCTTTTGAAGGTCCTGTGAATTATTCTGAGGAAAATGTTAATAAAATACTTTTTTTAAAAAATAAGTATCCTTCCTGTTTTAAATTTCCAATAAATTATTCCGAAGAGAGGTCTTATTAATATGTTTTTCTTTAAAACAAATGCATATTTTTTTTATTTCTTCAGAATGCCCGATGTGCAGGACTAAGCTGTTCTTTCTCAAGTTCTCAAGAACTATAGGAAAAAGGAGCTTTATGCACTTTTCTTTAAAATAAACGTTTTCATACGGCCTGCTATCGAATCTTCTGTTTTACATTCACTTTTTCTAAACCAATTATCGCATCTCAATATTTTATGATAAACATTGTCTGATTTTTGAGCAACGCCTTGTTTGAAATTGAGATAGATCTCATTGTACTTAAAATAGTAGAACTATACTAGTATTCCGAACTTATTGGCGTAAAATAGAATTTCCAAGCTTTTGCACATCAACCAGATGGCTTTTTCAAGGAAGGTCGACAGAAAATTGCGTAAGCTTAGAAACTTTGAATTCTATTTTACGCCAATAAATCGGATTATTAGTGTAGTTCACTAGTTCTAATAGTTTAAGTATAGCATCGTTATCGTTGTTATCATTAGATCTCATTGTGCTTCAACGTAGCGAAATCTTTCTAATTTTTAATTATCGACTACCGTTCTTCAACAGTCAGGAACAAAAGTACACTGAAAAATGCTGTCTTAAAGTTTAATGAACGCATAGTTGTTTCTTTGGTATTTCAAAGTAATGATTATCATTCTTTATTATAATGCGCATTCGAAATTTCTCTTTAATCGAGTGCTGAAGTTGACCAACGGAAGTGTGGCGCCATCTTTCGGACTATTAAGATAACATGAAACCATTTTCTTGAAAGTTTACTACGGAAAAGCCAAAAACTTTCCTGCCAAATTATATCAACCGAAAATTTAATGGAAGGACTTAGATGATCCGAAAAGCCCCCTTTTTTTTACCTGTATTATTTCTTACATCGCCATATGGTATTATACTGTCACACACCGCCCCCCCCCCCCAACTCTTTTTAATTGCAGTAAAATTTCTAGTGTTTTCTTCCTATATTTTTTAAGAAGAAAAAGTATAGGAGAAAAACGCTAGCATATGCGCCAACATCGTTCGATTACAGCGTCGCTCCGACCAAATGCCTGGCGATATGGCGACTTGACCAACCGGATTCTCACAACCCAAGTATATGTCCTCTCTCAAACTCCCTCAACTGCTCGTGTTGTGCCCGAATCCAACATCGAGGCATCTTCACCGTCCGTGAAAGTTAATGCAACCGCAATCCACTATCACAATTGTACCAGCGTGTGAGCTTTGTTCCTTGATACACCCTCCTCGACGCGCGGTTCCCATGCGCTGTGGCGGGCGACTATTTAGCCATTGGTCGTTATTTTTAACCATTTGCATATTTGTCCCTGAAGTACTTGCATGCGGAGTATCAACAGGATCGAAGGACTTTCTCGGGAAGCTTCGTTTCTTTGTTTTTCGCTTTTTTTTTTTCTTTTTTTTTTTTTGCAAAGAGTGTATTTCTGTTGTATATAATTTCCCAAATATCTTAAAAACAAGTTCGTAAAATCATGCAATGCACTGATTATGATAGGCTTTCCAACATGCCAGAAATCATTACTCAAGTTATTATTCATATAAGTTATGATATATAATGGCTGGGATGTAAGGTCAGGTGATGCGTAACATCACAGCCTCTCCTTGACAAATGTCAACCCCGCCTTCTCGTGGTGCATCCTGTTCCCACTAAAGGGGCTCTGACGACCGCCAATAGCGGTATAACTATACCATCGGGATCAGAGGAAATGCTATCCCACACTCACCAACCCGCTTGGCCAGCGTGGTGAGTTATGGCCAAACACCTCCAAAATGACTCTACAACTTAAATCTTGGCCCTCAGTCTCCGGCAGTTGGAATGTACCTGGCCAAGGCAGCGGCCAGTGCGACATGAAGGCAGAGGGTGCTAAGAATCCCCGGAGGACCGGACTAGGCTGCCATTTGATGCTGACCTTGGCTACCTACAACGGACGCTCCCTATCTTCTGATTCAAGGCTTCTTGAATTGGAAGAGGAACTACAAAGGATCAAGTGGGACATCGTCGGGCTAAGTGAGGTAAGGAGAAAAGGAGAAGATCTCATTGAACTGAAAAGTGGACATCTCTTCTATTATCGTGGGACAGATACTGGTAGAACTAGTGGTGTTGGATTTATAATAAACAAGAAACTGAAGGATAAAGTGGTAGAAGTTGAAAGTTCCTCTGACAGAGCTGCACGACTCGTTATCCAACTATCGAGAAGATACCAGGCTCAGATTATTCAAACTTATGCACCCACCACAAGTCATCCTGAAGAAGAAATTGAAGAATTTTATGAGGAAATTCGTCATCTAAATAATAAAGGTAAGCAGCACTTGAAGATAATTATGGGAGATTTCAATGCAAAAATAGGGCAACGGCAACAGAATGAAACTTCAGTAGGTAAATTCGGTCACGGCAACAGAAACCTGCGTGGAAATACTCTCGTTGAGTTTGCAGAGGCAGAAGGATTTTTCATCTTGAATTCCTTTTTCAAGAAAAAGCCACACAGGAAATGGACATGGAGACATCCAATTGGGACGACAAGTGAAATTGATTTTATTATGTGTAACAAAAAAATTCGTCATCGAAGACTGCAGTGTGCTGAACAAGTTCAACACAGGTAGTGACCATAGATTGGTGAGATGTAAGATGCACCTCAACACTAAACTGGAACGTGGCAAGCTCATAAGACAAACAAAATGTGTTGACATAACCAACCTTAAAAAACACCATAATACTTTCAAGTTGGAACTGAAGAACAGATTCTCTGCTTTAGAAGGCCTAACATCGGAAGAAGTGGATATTTCGGAAGTTAACAGAAAAGTAACCAAAGCTCTTATGGAAACAGCAACAAAATTAGCTGGGTCTAAGAACAAGTTGCATGTGAACAAATTATCAGAAAAAACCAAAATGTTGATGCAAAAAGAAGAGAGATGAGGACAACTAAAGAAGATGTGACTTCCAAAGTGGAATATATAGAGCTATGCAAGACAGCACGAAAAAGTATCACTGAAGACGTAAGGAAATTCAACTGTGAGCTAGTGAGGAAAGCAATTGAAAACAACCAAAGCCTAAAGATAGCAAAGGGACATCTCAGTAAGGGAAGAAAACAGATTATGGCTCTGAGAAAAGAAGATGGTTCTATAACAAGAAATAGAGGCGAAATTTTGACAAGAGTGAAAGATTTCTACTCCAAATTATATGAAAGGGATGATACATGTACTCCAGACACCATGAAAGGTACCAGTACCAGAGTTCTTCCAGTCCTTCCAGCAGAAGTTGCACATGCAATCAAGAACATGAAGAGGGGAAAAGCTCCAGGAGAAGATGGAATTACTGTAGACATCATACAAGAAGCAAGTGGAGAAATCGAAACAGTACTCGCCCAAATTTTCACTCGATGCCTTAATGAAGGGAAAATTCCTGAGGATTGGAACAATGCTACAATGATCCTGCTACATAAAAAAGGTGACATTGAGGATCTCAGGAACTACAGACCTATCAGCCTCCTATCAGTGGTTTATAAAATCTTCACTAAAGTTCTTTCACACCGCTTGAAGGTAACACTGGACATGGCTCAACCGAGAGAACAAGCTGGATTCAGGAGTGGCTACAGCACAATAGATCATATCCACGTACTGAGAGAACTAATTGAAAGAGCGAGGGAATATGAACTTCCATTGTGCATGGCTTTTATCGATTATGAAAAAGCCTTTGATTCGGTGAAACCATCAGCAGTTACCACGGCTCTGAAATCCTGCGGTATTGAAGATGCATACATTAATATTATTAATAACATCTATGAAAATGCAAGTTCAAAGATTCGGCTGTTTGAAAATACAACACACATAAAAATTGGAAAGGGAGTGAGACAAGGTGACACCATATCTCCGAAGCTCTTTAATGCCACATTGGAAAATGTCTTTCAATCACTGAACTGGGAAAACAAAGGGATAAAGATTAATGGAGATTATCTAACCCACCTTCGTTTTGCTGATGACGTAGTCATTTTTGCAACTACCCCATCAGAGCTGCAGAGTATGATCCAGGAACTTGCTGACAAGAGTAAAGAAGTGGGATTAAAAATGAACTTTCAGAAGACAAAAGTGATGTTCAATGCTTTTACAAGAAATGAAGATTTATCGATTGATGGAGAAAAACTGGAGATAACAGATACGTATGTTTATCTTGGACAGCAGATATCAAGTGAGGGTCACATTGATGAAGAAATTAATCGGCGTACAAAACTTGCCTGGAGAGCTTTTGGAAGAAACAGCATAATTTTCAAGAGCAATATGCCATTATGTCTTAAAAGAAAAGTGTTTGATCAATGCATCCTTCCAGTGCTTACGTATGGTGCAGAGACGTGGACCTTAACTAAAAGAGACATACAAAGGCTACAGACAACTCAAAGAAGCATGGAGAGGTGCATGCTTGGTATAACCAGGAGAGATAAGAAGAGGAACTCGTGGATCCGAAAAATGACGAGAGTGGAAGACATCATGATCAGAGTTAAATCCCTGAAATGGCAATGGGCTGGACATACTGCCAGAAGGACAGACCATAGATGGACAGCCGAAATTTTAGATTGGATTCCAAGGGACAGGAAAAGACCCAGAAAAAGACCACATGGGAGATGGGTGGATGAAATTCGTAAATATGCGGGAGTGACATGGAGGAGACTGGCACAAGACAGACCGTTGTGGAGGAAACTTGGGGAGACCTTCGTCCAGCAGTGGATTGATAATGGTTGACAATGATGATGATGATGATATAATGGCTGTCAAATAAATCTCGCTCCTATGACCTGACCTTTGACCCCATCTCGATGATATTTAACAGAACCGGTAAAGTGTACTTCCGAAACAACATGATAAAGTTTTGTCTCAATCGAAGCATTTTTATCTAAGTTATAACGCATAAGGGTGGTGGAATGGATCCCGCTCCTATATCCTGACTTCTCACCTCGTTTCGCCCATTTTTAATAGGATTCGTCCCCAGGTGGTCCCTTACCACATACTAAAATTTCATCGAAATGGAACCATTTTTACGCAAATTATGACGCATAAGGGCAATGGAATGGATCCCGCTCCTATGTCCTGAACTTTGACCCCATTTCACCCATTTTCAATAGGGTTCGTCCCCAGGTGATCCCCTATCATACACTGAAATTTCATCGAAATGGAACCATTTTTACGCGAGTTATCGTGCAGACAGGTGGACGGACAGACAGACAGACAAAGCTGGAGCATATACGCTTCTTCAACCTACGGTTGGAAAACGTAAAAAAACGGGACTATCTGACATTTGACCGACAGATCACTTCACCTAAGACTATTTCGCTGAAACTCATTTTACCGAAATGTCGTTACGCCGAAGGTTCATTTCACTACAGGGTCGTATCTCGGGCGACCCATACACCCATACCTTCCTTTTCCCCTTCACTAGGTTTTGATTTCTTGCGTGTAAGTACAGAGAGTGAATCGAAAGTTTTGCAATATTTGCATAACCGCATGTGCTGCGGGGGTATGTCACGTGTTTAAACTATAGTTCAAGTCGCGCACTGCAATCAGTCGAAAGGGATATAAAGTGGTAGTCGTTGCTCTTAGCAGCATTGCATGTCGTCGTTCTGTCAGTGGTCGGGACGTCTAAAAGGTGAACAGCCACAACCGGCTAATTAGGAAACTTTTGCTTTACGAGTTTGAACTCGGCCATAACGATGCTCAAGTAACACGAAAGATTTGTCATGCGAAAGGGGAAGGTTCCGTGGACCACACCACTGCAACCCGATGGTTCAAAAAATTTCGTTCAGGTGACAAAAACCTCGACGATCAGCCAAGGTCAGGTAGGCCGCGAACCGTGGATTCGGAGCCCGTGCGCCAAGCCGTAGAGGCAAATCCGACAAACCAGTACTCGGAGATAATCCGGCGAGCAGCTGGGCAAATCACAGACCACCGTGGTTCGTCACTTTCAGGACCTCTGCAAAGGTCTACAGGAGCTACCACATTGTCATTCACGAACTGACGCCAACTGAAGCAAACCACCGAGTAGAAGCGTGCAAGAAAACCCACGCGATGTAAGTTTCATCAAGAAAATTGTTACGTGCGATGAAAAGTGGGTCTATTTAATACCGTAATCCTAACACACGACGCCAGTGGTTGAGCCCGGGACAGCTTCCTGAACCTGTTGCCAAACGTTGGGGGCTTCAAGCACAAGGTGATACTCTGCGTCTGGTGGAATTTCGAGGAGATAATCCATTACGAATTTGTTCCAGACGGTCGGACCATCAACACCAACCTCTACTCTGAACAGCTGGAGCGGATGTATGCCGTTTTGGAGGAGAAGTACTCGACACTGGTGAACAGAAAGCGCGCTCTCCTACAGCAGGACAACGCTCGGCCTCATACCGCGTGAATGACCCAGGCAAAACTCCAGAAACTTGAGGGCATCGAATTAATGCCACATCCAGCATAAAGTACGGATCTTACCCCGTCGGATTATTACTTGTTCCGGTCCATAGCCCACTTCCTTCGCGGGCAGCACTTCAACAACCAGGAGGAGGTGGCAGCTGGGATGAAGGAGTTCTTAGCCTCGAAGGACAAGAACTGGTACCGCCGCGGAATCGAAGAACTGGCAGACAGATGGCTAAAGACTGTGCAACACGATGGTTCATACTTTGAATGCTTGTCAGCTTTCGTCGTAAAGGTTCGTATAAAGACATAAAGTGATCCAAATATTGCAAAACTTTCGACTCACCCTCTGTAAGAGATGTAACTGACAATTTACATTTTTTTAAGATAAAAAAATATCACAACTGTGATATGGAGTATAATTAATGATAAAGCCTTATCAAAATTTTCTGTACGCTGTTTTTTATTTATCCTTTTTACATGTTGTTTGATTTTCTTTTACACTTAGTGATGGCAATTTTGGGAAGTAAAGAGGGTGGGGAAGGGTTGTAAACAGTTAGTTAGCCTTACTTACTTAGGGGGACAAAATAGCCTATATAGCACCGGCACTGCGTGTATAGAAACAGAAAGAGCTAGTCGTATGGACGCCCATAGGCTAGTTTTCAGGAGGGGTCAAACAGAAATTGTAACTACGAATAACATATGTAAAAACCATATGCAAACTTCTATTATGCGCTTTTGTTATTTAACTGTTTCTACCACAATCTCAACACATAAATATAATTGAAAACTAGAAGACCCAAAACATACATAAACAAGAAAGATGACGGCGAATTTTCAGTTGTAATGAGCACGTCTTTTGAATCTGTTCTGACGCGACTTAAGTTTATCAAAGCTATTCAAAGTCAATGGAACCGGTTAAGAAAACAAGTCAGTAAAACCATGCAATGCATTGAGTATGATACGCTTTCCAACACACCAGAAATCATTACTCAAGTTATGGGGATAATGGCTGTGCAATAAATCTCGCTCCTGTGCCTTGACCTTTGACCCCATTTCAATGATATTGAACAGAATTGGTTCAGTATACCACCAGAATAACATACTAACGTTTTGTCTCAATAGAAGCATTTTTAGTCAAGTTATGAGGATAATGGCTGTGGAGCAAATCTCACTCCTGTGTCATGACCTTTGAACCCATTTCGATTATATTCAACAGAACTGGTTCAGTATACCTCCGGGAACAACATGATAAAGTTTTGTCGCAATCGAAGCATTTGTACGTATGTTATGACGCATAAGGGCAATGGAATGGATCCCGCTCCTATGTCCTGACCTTTGACTCCCATTTCACCATTTTCAATAGGATTCGTCCCCAGTTGGTCCGCTACCACATACTAAACTTTAATAGAAATCAAAGTATTTTTACGCGAGTTATCGTGCGGACGGACGGACGGACGGACAGACGGACAAAGCTGGAGCATATACACTTCTTCAACCTAGTACGGTTGGAAAGAGTAAACAATCAATCGGTTTCAACAATCGATAAAATATCCAGAAATAGAAACAGAAGCTTAGTTCCACCAGCGGCTAAAAATCATGTTACGAGGATTAACAAATGGCGCACAAAAAGTTTCTCATACCACAAGGAAGGTGTCGGAGACAAAAAGACTTTCAAATCGAACAGTTAAAATAAGAAATATACGAGAGAAGGGAACGAACGTTATATAATTTTACGCCTTCTAGCGGAAAACTTTTGCATAATTGAAAAATTGAAAATAGGCGAAAATTTTTCTGCATGGAAAAAGCTATGCTGAGGAAAAAGAAATTTTCAAATGCGTCTCCCCGAAGCAAAAATAGAGAGAACAAGTTAGTAAAATCATGCAATGCATTGATTATGATTCGCTTTCCAACATACTAGAAAACATTACTCAAGTTACGGGATAATGGCTCTGGAATAAATATCGCGCATGTGTCCTGACCTTTGACCCCATTTCAATGATATTAAACAGAACCGATTCAGAGTACCTCTGGAACAACATGATAAAGTTTTGTCGCAATCGAAGCATTTTTACATAAGAATTTTTTCAATCAAAAGGAAGAATTTTTTAAAATCGGACTTTTAGAAGCAGAGTTCTTAACAAAAATATAATATACATCTACGTCCCCTGGAGGAGAAACCATGCATTATTTTAAGAAGTAAATATTCCGAAAAGGTTTTTCGATGTGAACGGAATCGATCCAAAGAAGAATTTTTTTAATCGAGATTTTAGGAGCTCAGATTTTGATGCAAAAGAACATTGTTGACGTGGGAACGTTTTAGCTGAATGCATCCCTCTGGGCGATGTAAAACAGGGCTGAAGAGAAATCTGTGTGCGAGAGAGAGAGAAAGAAAGCTTTCAACTTCTTCCTGTTCATTCTTTTGCCGTCAGTAGCAGTGCTTTTGCAACGCATGTGTAGAAGAAGTGTTTATTGGCGAAAATCTGAGAGATTTTGTTTTCAGAGTGCGCATGGGAGGTTTTACTGTTGACGACGATAAGAATAGGCTATCTCTGATCATCAATAACTCCTCGAAGGCACTGCGTCGATCCAAGGAAGGCAGCCAGATGAGTAATAAAAACAATAAATAGATTTTGTCATGCTAATTGGAAGTTATCTTTCTTCCACCGGCAATGACTCTGCATCTCAGTTGCCGTCAAACAAATTCTGATAATGCGATATTTTTTTATATTTCAAGAAAGTTCCCAGTTCTCTGCCTCCCGTTTTTCATAGTTTTAATTTAATATTTTTTAATTTTACTTTTCAGTATGAAGAAATTGTTCCCTAGTGCAGTAAATTAACAAAAAGGAACGAAATACGAAGCAAAACTTACATCTGTATTTGTGAATAATTATAGTTTGTCGTTGAACACAGAGCACCCCTCAGAGGAGGCAACACCCCCTACCCCCAGCCCGGTTCAGAGACCTAGCGGGCTCTGACCACCACTCGCAAACCAAACAGAAATTGTATAATTTCGAAAACGCTGAATTCTTATTTGGATTGCTAATTTTCGGTAGGAAGTTCTGGCACTTTCAAATGATCTTGTTAAAAGGCTTTTTTCAGGGAGATCAAAAATTCCTTTGCTACATGATCGATTATAAAATATTCATGACTTTCACGGCCTTGCATTTTCCGTGGAAAAATTTCCCAACAACAAGTCGATAATTTATGGACGGGGAGTTTTAAACCCTTTAAGGAGGGAGAAGGCAACAACTGAGAGTTCAAGATGTTCTTTTTAGAACTAGAATCCAGATTACAGGTAACAAAGAATTCATTTTTGTTTTCAGCAGGTTCCGTAAAGTTCGTTCATTCCATCCACCTAGAGCTCCAGGGAGAAAACTACTTATTTCTCCGTGAACTATGATGCCATATTTAAGAAAAAAAACAAAAAAAACGGTGATGAATTGTTTCACAGAATTAATTTTTAATACGCGTTAACAAAGTGGATGCATCTCTTCTATTATCGTGGGACAGATACTGGCAGAACTAGTGGTGTTGGATTTATAATAAACAAGAAACTGAAGGATAAAGTGGTAGAAGTTGAAAGTTCCTCTGACAGAGCTGCACGACTCGTTATCCAACTATCGAGAAGATACCAGGCTCAGATTATTCAAACTTATGCACCCACCACAAGTCATCCTGAAGAAGAAATTGAAGAATTTTATGAGGAAATTCGTTATCTAAATAATAAAGGTAAGCAGCACTTGAAGATAATTATGGGAGATTTCAATGCAAAAATAGGGCAACGGCAACAGAATGAAACTTCAGTAGGTAAATTCGGTCACGGCAACAGAAACCAGCGTGGAAATACTCTCGTTGAGTTTACAGAGGCAGAAGGATTTTTCATCTTGAACTCCTTTTTCAAGAAAAAGCCACACAGGAAATGGACATGGAGACATCCAATTGGGACGACAAGTGAAATTGATTTTATTATGTGTAACAAAAAATTCGTCATCGAAGACTGCAGTGTGCTAAACAAGTTCAACACAGGTAGTGACCATAGATTGGTAAGATGTAAGATGCACCTCAACACTAAACTGGAACGTGGCAAGCTCATAAGACAAACAAAATGTATTGACATAACCAACCTTAAAAAACACCATAATACTTTCAAGTTGGAACTGAAGAACAGATTCTCTGCTTTAGAAGGCCTAACATCGGAAGAAGTGGATATTTCTGAAGTTAACAGAAAAGTAACCAAAGCTCTTATGGAAACAGCAACAAAATTAGCTGGGTCTAAGAACAAGTTGCATGTAAACAAATTATCAGGAAAAACCAAAATGTTGATGCAAAAAGAAGAGAGATGAGGACAACTAAAGAAGATGTGACTTCCAAAGTGGAATATATAGAGCTATGCAAGACAGCACGAAAAAGTATCACTGAAGACGTAAGGAAATTCAACTGTGAGCTAGTGAGGAAAGCAATTGAAAACAACCAAAGCCTAAAGATAGCAAAGGGACATCTCAGTAAGGGAAGAAAACAGATTATGGCTCTGAGAAAAGAAGATGGTTCTATAACAAGAAATAGAGGCGAAATTTTGACAAGAGTGAAAGATTTCTACTCCAAACTATATGAAAGGGATGATACATGTACTCCAGACATCATGAAAGGTACCAGAGTTCTTCCAGTCCTCCCAGCAGAAGTTGCTCATGCAATCAAGAACATGAAGCGGGGGAAAGCTCCAGGAGAAGATGGAATTACTATAGACATCATACAAGAAGCAAGTGGAGAAATTGAAACAGTACTCGCCCAAATTTTCACTCGATGCCTTAATGAAGGGAAGATTCCTGAGGATTGGAACAATGCTACAATGATCCTGCTACATAAAAAAGGTGACATTGAGGATCTCAGGAACTACAGACCTATCAGCCTCCTATCAGTGGTTTATAAAATCTTCACTAAAGTTCTTTCACACCGCTTGAAGGTAACACTGGACATGGCTCAACCGAGAGAACAAGCTGGATTCAGGAGTGGCTACAGCACAATAGATCATATCCACGTACTGAGAGAACTAATTGAAAGAGCGAGGGAATATGAACTTCCATTGTGCATGGCTTTTATCGATTATGAAAAAGCCTTTGATTCGGTGAAACCATCAGCAGTTACCACGGCTCTGAAATCCTGCGGTATTGAAGATGCATACATTAATATTATTAATAACATCTATGAAAATGCAAGTGCAAAGATTCGGCTGTTTGAAAATACAACACACATAAAAATTGGAAAGGGAGTGAGACAAGGTGACACCATATCTCCGAAGCTCTTTAATGCCACATTGGAAAATGTCTTTCAATCACTGAACTGGGAAAACAAAGGGATAAAGATTAATGGAGATTATCTAACCCACCTTCGTTTTGCTGATGACGTAGTCATTTTTGCAACTACCCCATCAGAGCTGCAGAGTATGATCCAGGAACTTGCTGACAAGAGTAAAGAAGTGGGATTAAAAATGAACTTTCAGAAGACAAAAGTGATGTTCAATGCTTTTACAAGAAATGAAGATTTATCGATTGATGGAGAAAAGCTGGAGATAACAGACACGTACGTTTATCTTGGACAGCAGATATCAAGTGAGGGTCACATTGATGAAGAAATTAATCGGCGTACAAAACTTGCCTGGAGAGCTTTTGGAAGAAACAGCATAATTTTCAAGAGCAATATGCCATTATGTCTTAAAAGAAAAGTGTTTGATCAATGCATCCTTCCAGTGCTTACGTATGGTGCAGAGACGTGGACCTTAACTAAAAGAGACATACAAAGGCTGCAGACAACTCAAAGAAGCATGGAGAGGTGCATGCTTGGTATAACCAAGAGAGATAAGAAGAGGAACTCGTGGATCCGAAAAATGACGAGAGTGGAAGACATCATGATCAGAGTTAAATCCCTGAAATGGCAATGGGCTGGACATACTGCCAGAAGGACAGACCATAGATGGACAGCCGAAATTTTAGATTGGATTCCAAGGGACAGGAAAAGACCCAGAAAAAGACCACATGGGAGATGGGTGGATGAAATTCGTAAATATGCGGGAGTGACATGGAGGAGACTGGCACAAGACAGACCGTTGTGGAGGAAACTTGGGGAGACCTTCGTCCAGCAGTGGATTGATAATGGTTGACAATGATGATGATGATACGTATGCTCTATACATATTTTTAGCACGTCTTTTGTAAAAATAGATCGTGCTTATGTCATCGGTTTGTCCGTCCGTCCGTCCGTAGACACCATATCTTTGTAACTATTAGTCCGATTTGAAAAATTCTTTTTGCATTGGGAAGCTGGAAACATGCAAATGATGATCCTTTATTTCGTTTTTTTATATATAATGTGCAGTTTCGCCGCTAGATGCCGTAAATGCAGATGATATCGAATTATAAATACATTTTATTTCATATATTTGCTTCTAAACATCCGATTGAAAAATTTATTTTATCTTTCGATTTCATTTATGTCGAAGAGTATTTTAAGTATTTGCAGCTGTACCGCCCATCTTAGCAACGCAGCGGATCCGTTCATTTGCTTTTGAAGGGATGTCCGGTGACTTTTGTCAATATAGTGTATACAACCAGAGGACCGGCTTTCGGTTAGTAGAGTGTTCGTAGTCAGAATGGGAAAAGCTGTCGATTTATTGGAGTTTGATAAAGGATAAATTGTGATGGCACGAAGCCTCGGAACTACGATCTCTGAAACGGCGCGGCTTGTGGGTTCTTCAGGTGTCGCTCTAGTGAGTACGTAACAAAAGTGGTGCACAGATGGCCATACGACGGACCGTCCTCCAGCCGCGTGTCGCCCGCAGCTCATTGATGCCAGTGGGGAGGGAGACTGTCGCACATTGTTCACAGAGACAGCAGGGCCACAGTGCGACAAATCACCGGCAGCTACAACAGTGGTGATCAGGACAATGTGTCAAAGCACACAGTTCACAGCTGCCTTCTGCGCATGGGCCTGTGCCACCGAAGACACATCCGGGTCCCCATACACGTCACCAACAACGAATGAAATGTCATCACCAACAACGCATGAAGAGGGACCAAGATCATCGAGATTGGACCGTGGATGATTGCAAGAAAGTGGCCTAGTCTGACGAAACAAGAATCCTGGTGTATCACGTAGACGGCTGAGCGCGGATATGCCGATCACCAACGGAAGCTATGGCACCTGGGATCCTACAACTTCTTAAGTAGGTGGTCATAATGTAATGGGTATATGGGGTCTGGGTCAAAACAGCGACACCCAAAACACCGTGTTTTGTCCTGTCGGCGTTTTGACCGGCACCCGGTATGGGTATATCATATGTGATATATCATCATCAACCATTACCAGTCCACTGCTGGATGAAGGCCTCCCCAAGTTTCTTCCACAACGATCTGTCTTGAGCTAGTTTCCTCCATGTCACTCCTATATGTTTTCGAATTTCATCCGCCCGTCTACCACTTGGTCTTCTTCTGGGTCTTTTCCTGTCCCTTGGAATCCAGTCTAAAATTTCGGTTGTCCATTGGTGGTCCGTTCTTCTGGTAATATGTCCAGCCCATTGCCATTTCAGAGATTTTACTCTGATCATGATGTCTTCCACTCTTGTCATTTTCCCTATCCACGAGTTCCTCTTTTTATCTTTCCTGGTTACGCACCAAACATGCAACTCTCCCGGCCTCTTCCAGTTTTCTGCAGTCTTTGTATGTCTTTTTGACTTAAAGGTCCATGTCCCTGCACCATGCGTAAGCATTGGAAGGATGCATTGATTAAACACTTTTCTTTTAACACATAAAGGCATATTGCTCTTAAAAATGGTACTGTTTCTTCCAAAAGCTATCCATCGAAGTTTTATACTCCGATTAATTTTTCATCAATGTGACCCTCGCTTGATTTCTGGTGTCCAAGTTAAATGTAGTTATCGGTTATCTCCCGCTTTTCCCCATCAATGGATAAATCTCCATTTCTTGTAAAGTCATTGTTCATCAGTTTTGTCTTCTGAAAGTTCATTTTTGATTTCATTTCTTTACTCTTGTGAGCAAGTTCCTGGATCATACTCTGCAGGTCTGAAAGGGTAGATGCAAAAATGACTACTCATCAGCAGAGCGAAGGTGTGTCAGTTCCTAGATTATAGGGACCACCAGAGCACCGAGTCTGCAGGGCGCCCCACAATCTTGAAAATAAAAACAAAACCATTTTCAGTAGAATTTTTCATATCTATAAATATTTTTTTTAATTTGAGGTGCGAGGCCCTAAGAAAGGGATTTTTTATTAAGTTTTTTTTTTTTTCCACTCCCTCTACTTCCAAACTGATTATCATCTGTCACCGTACAGATATTGAAATTTGCTCGATGCCTATAACAACGACCTCTGCATGACTAAATTTTAAAATGCCAATTTTAACCACCTAAATTTTTTCCTACATTCATGAAATAGCAAAATAAGTTTCACTATTTTGTCCCTACATTTATATAGACTCACGGACAATGAAATTTGCGCACAAAGAAGGAATCGTCGGACTAAACTGAAATTTTGTGGACGTAATGATACAGATGAATGATACACATGATGGCAAACACAGAGTTGCAGGACAATTACGCAGAGGGATCTGTGGCACGCAGTCCGGTCATCTTTAATAGCGCGTCGCACCGCCTCGGGCGGCGATACATGCTGTAATACGGTTCGGCATGGAGGCGAACAAACGCCTGATCTTGTCTTACGGCAGACTGGCCTACACGTGTTGGACGGTGTGGTCCAAATCCCTGATAGTGCAGCACGGCGGCAGCCGGCGTTTCAACTGGTTCCACACACGCTCGGTAGAGGACATGTCCGGGGAGCGGGAAGGCCGTAGAACTGTCTGGACATTACGTAGGCAGTCCTGGGCAACCCGAACCGTGTGAGGGCGGGCATTATATAGCTGGTATAGCGCACCTGGAATCCCGGCCAGGAATGGGAGCACATGGGGCCGTAGGATGTCATCCACATACCACTGGCCCGTCAATGATCCACGTACCGCTACTAGAGCTGATCGGCTATGGTAGGGAATGGCTCCCCAGCTTGCCGTGGAACAGGTGTGGCGCTCAATAGCGAAGTTGGGATTGTGCCGTTGACCCGGGGACCTCCACACCCGAATACGATGACTATCTGTCCCCAAAGCAAAGCGGCACTCATCGCTAAACACCACATGTCGTCAGTCTGAACCATTCCATGTCGCTCCGGCCTGGCACCACTGCACACGGAGCCGGCAATGTTCCGATGTTAATGGCAAGCACACGTAAGGGGCGCTGGGATCGCAGATTCGCTTCCGCGAAGCGTCTGGAAATGGTTCGTGGGCACACAGGAGCAGCTACACCTGCCTGTATAGTGGACCGGGTTCCCGTGGGATCCTCTCTGCCTGTGGTCCTCCTGGTCCGTCCGGAGCCACTCCGCAGTGTGGCAGTGCCGTCACGTGTCCAGTGCTCCCAACATGGCTGGACAGTATAGTCAGAACGATTCAAGTGGAGGGCTATACGGCGCGCTCACCATCTAGCGGTTTTCAACCAGATAATCAGGCCTCTCTCGAAGTCCGAAAGTTGCGTAAATCGACGTCTCTGGAGTCTACCCGGCATTCTTGTCACTCTGTGCTTTTGCTTGCGTCGGCCGCTGCTTTTCGCTTTCATGGGGTATCGACTACACGCCGGTTTATAAGGCTACCTGTTCGTGCTTGCAGCGCCACCACTGGGTGTGCGGTCATGCGGATCAGATCAGATCATGTGTAGAGGATTTTAGGAAGGGAGTATGGGACCCCAGGTCTTAAACAACCCTTAGAAATAGGAAGCTAGGAGATTTGGGCTAGAGTGCCCGATAGGAAAGTGACACGGAAGCGAAGTAGAAGACGCCCTTATTTACTACTGGGGGGCCAGTACCCGGGGTCCGACGGCTTAACGTGCTCATACAATGCTATAGTAGATCAGATCAGATCATATGTAGAGGATTTTAGGAAGGGAGTGTCTGACCCCAGGTCTTAAACAACCCTTAGAAATAGGAAGCTAGGAGATTTGGGCTAGAGTGCCCGATAGGAAAGTGACACGGAAGCGAAGTAGAAGACGCCCTTATTTACTACTGGGGGGCCAGTACCCGGGGTCCGACGGCTTAACGTGCTCATACAATGCTATAGTAGATCAGATCAGATCATATGTAGAGGATTTTAGGAAGGGAGTGTCTGACCCCAGGTCTTAAACAACCCTTAGAAATAGGAAGCTAGGAGATTTGGGCTAGAGTGCCCGATAGGAAAGTGACACGGAAGCGAAGTAGAAGACGCCCTTATTTACTACTGGGGGGCCAGTACCCGGGGTCCGACGGCTTAACGTGCTCATACAATGCTATAGTAGATCAGATCAGATCATATGTAGAGGATTTTAGGAAGGGAGTGTCTGACCCCAGGTCTTAAACAACCCTTAGAAATAGGAAGCTAGGAGATTTGGGCTAGAGTGCCCGATAGGAAAGTGACACGGAAGCGAAGTAGAAGACGCCCTTATTTACTACTGGGGGGCCAGTACCCGGGGTCCGACGGCTTAACGTGCTCATACAATGCTATAGTAGATCAGATCAGATCATATGTAGAGGATTTTAGGAAGGGAGTGTCTGACCCCAGGTCTTAAACAACCCTTAGAAATAGGAAGCTAGGAGATTTGGGCTAGAGTGCCCGATAGGAAAGTGACACGGAAGCGAAGTAGAAGACGCCCTTATTTACTACTGGGGGCCAGTACCCGGGGTCCGACGGCTTAACGTGCTCATACAATGCTATAGTAGATCAGATCAGATCATATGTAGAGGATTTTAGGAAGGGAGTGTCTGACCCCAGGTCTTAAACAACCCTTAGAAATAGGAAGCTAGGAGATTTGGGCTAGAGTGCCCGATAGGAAAGTGACACGGAAGCGAAGTAGAAAAGGGAAGGAAGACGCCCTTATTTATTACTAGGGGGCCAGTACCCGGGGTACGACGGCTTAACATGCCCATCCGACGCACGGCGGATATTTAGTGGATCGAGCGTTCGTACCTGCCTGGGATCGAACCCGAGGTCTTCTCCGTGGCAGTCACGACGTTGACCACTAAGCCACCCGCTGCCCTGCGGTCATGCGGAATCGCACCAAACGTGTAACATTTGCATACGTGCACGCACTCTAGCTATTTGCAAAGTTTCGCGGTTGTAGCATGTTTTCTTGTAGGTGCGCAAATTTCATTGTCCGTGAAAGTATTTAACCATTTGCGTGTAAACCAGATGCTTAAATTTTAAGAAATGATGCAAACGTTATCAAAATTGTTTTTATGCTATATATGTAGGCCGATTGCGCATTGTTTTTAAAAACAATACTGGAAATTAAAAAAAAAAGTAGTTTTCATATTTGTCGCATATAGAAGCTAAAAAAAAAACATCATTAATTTGTCAGTCACGTCACCTTGCATCAAAAATTAATCACAAACATGTACCTGAAAAAAAAAACTATTTATAGTTTATTTTGGGATAAGGAGCCTTATTGTTCCCTACAAAAAAAATCGCTACCCAGATTAGTTATCTTTTTGTCATTTCGTAAGGAAGTCTTATAAGAATAACAATGCACCCTCAATTTCCTTTCTCCAGAAAGGAAATCGTACATTTCAACACTTTTTACTCTATCAATCGCTTAACTTTTAATCCACATATATTATGGTATTTTTCTTAAGCTTAAAACAAATACTTCTTTGAGATAATAACATTTCCTTTATGCAGGTGAGTACTAATAGCTCCCGCAACCCCTGCATTGCGGGGTGCATCACTGCTAGGAGGGTCTCTAGCTTTATATAAAAACATTTTACAGAATCTTTTGCAGAAACTTCATGTGAATAACGAAATAACCAGCAATTTTTTAAGGAAGACTTAAAAACAACAGCTATTTTTGGTTACTGTTTTCCTCGTGGTTAAAATTTATGAAAACTGGATGACGGGAAAGCAGTTATTTCAGAGGACCTTAGGATCCTTTTCACAATAATTTCTATACATGCACAAAATAATGTGAAAGTAATATGAGTTCAATAAGTGAATTTTTTTATCAATGAGTTAGATAAGGTATTATGTATTACAGTTGTTCGAAAGTAACTACAAGTGCTTTAGAATTGTATAGCGAACTGAAAGGTGTTATTCGCGGGGAGAAGCAGAAACTTTTTTTTTTTTTTTATATAACAGTCAAGAAACAAATTTGTTCTATCTGCAAAATCTCGTAGCAGTATGTTAAGTGTGTTTTTATTTTCAAGGGAAAATCTTTTAAGGAGTTTTTTTTTTTTTTTCCGCCACAATTCCTAATTGTTAGTTTTTTATTTGCTTACTGATGTTCTGTATTTTCGTATAAATCGGAAAAGATTTTTAGACGCTGTCACATGAAAGTTACGTGTTTTGTACGTGTGATCAGGAGCGTAAAGATATCCCTCGCAACCCTCGCGTTGCGAGGGGGGGCGTAAATTTTAGGGGGCCCAGATCTATGTATATATATTTTTTTTTTTTTTTTATTTAGCAATTTAATTTTAGACAAGAGGTTTTCTACTTGCTCTAAAAATTTTTGTCTTAAATTTTCTGTCTTTTGGATACGAACGTTTTTGAACTAAAGGGCCCCATCATTGACGCAGACGCCGATTAGAGATCAGATCAGATCAGATCATATTTTGAGGATTTTAGGAAGGGAGTGTCTGACCCCAGGTCTTAAACAACCCTAAGAAATAGGAAACTAGGAGATTTGGGCTAGAGTGCCCGATAGGAAAGTGGCACAGAAGCGAGGTAAAAAGGGGAGGAAAACGCCCTTATTTATTACCGGGGACCAGCACCCGGGTTCCGACGGCTTAACGTGCCCAGCCGACGCACAGCGGATATTTAGTGGTTCGAGCGTTCGTACCTGCTGGGATCGAACCTGAGGTTTCTACCTTCGGTCATCGCACACTCAAAGTAGGCTTGATGGACTTGCGATGATAAGCATTAAAAATGACCGAGCCAGAAAACTACACGTGAGGAAACTGATTGAAATATTCGCTAAGAAGAACGTTAGAAGGGAATCCAGATTTTAATAACGTAAGTTTTCTTTATTTTGTAAAATATGCTTGCTTCTTGAATTTAAAAGACAAGACACTAAAAAGAAACAATATCGCTGAAATATTTAAAACGAGAAAAAATGTAAACACACTTGTTTTTCCTCTTTCTCAAAAATTATTGTCTTAAGGAATTAGAGAGCTTTAAAGGAAGTTCGAAACCAGACACTCGAAGATCAGTTTTTGTTTTCACTTGATTTGATATCGTCAACATCTGTCATTTGAAGATTTTGCACTTTTTTCCCTGAGTACTAAATTTATCGAGGATACTCACCGGAATAAGTGCTCACATAATTAAACGCAGTACATAAGTGATCACAGAATCAATATCTGGAAAATATATTTTTACTACGGTGAAGTTAAATACATATTTACCCTCAACTTTTGCATTAATTTTTACTATATTGGGGGCCTGTTAGGAAAATTTCGCGGGTGGGGGTGGGGGTGGGGGTGGGGGCAGAGATTTTGCGGTACGCCGCTGCGTGTGATTGAGACATTTCAAATAGGTTGGATTTAAGTCTCTAAAAGAATAAAATTTGCACGATATATTCAACTTTGGCATAACTGTTTTGCAGTGCTGTCTCTTGGTAAAAAATTAGGGCAACTATTTCAGTTACAACGTGCACATTTGTGTTACACGCACCAAAGTGCAATAATTTTGGTTTTACGAAAAATGCCTGTACATTCCAAAGAATTTTAATCATTAAAACGCCTTTAAAACCTAGTCAATATTATATGGAATTAAAATTTTAAGAAATTGTGTGCTGATATATTTTCGCAAAAGGGCCTCGAAGAAATGTTTGCGGGGGGTGGCAGGATTTTTCGGTAAGCTACTGCCTGTATTACAGTTTTGATGCGGGTTCTTCACGAACGACATTTTATACGTAACCATTTTATTAAATACGAGATTTATTTTGCCTGTTGCCCCAGAAAGAAATTTCACCCTGGGCTCCGCAAAAGTACCATACGGCCTTGCTTAATTATATGGTGTAATGGTCTCATTCATTTTATACCGTTCAATTTATTGATTGAATAAAAATTTCATTCAATTGACAAAATAATCATCTCTGGAACAGACGTTACATTTTTAATCAATAAGCTCTTCATTTTCTTTTTCCGTTATATGGTATTCCAAAAAGAAAAAAGCGTAAAAATAAGCTTGTTTATGGTGTTAGTAAAAGACAAACGGAAAAATAAAATATTGGAAAATTATTTCTTACAGAAATATACAAAATATTAAAATTGAGTCGAGTGCACGTGGTCCCATGGTGTAATGGTTAGCACTCTGGACTTTGAATCCAGCGATCCGAGTTCAAATCTCGGTGGGACCTCGTTGACTTTTATTTTTTTCGTTCTGTTCTTTTTTACCTAATTAGACGAAATTTTCATTTCACGTAAAATAAGCTTATTCTCCAACTGTCTTTACATATAATTAAGAAGGAGTAATAAAAACGCATCATTAGAAACAACTTATCGCTCTTCAAATATCAGCAGAGCGTCAGGAAAAATTTCCTTTTGTGAATTTATTCTCTCATTCATTTTATACCGTTCAATTTATTTATGTGAGACGCAAACGGTGTTAAAAATTTTAGGTGTATTGTTGTTAACCTAATTATTTATGTATTTATTCACGTACCAATGTACTATTTAGTTATTCTCTAGTACAGTAGTGAAAGATAGATGGCAGCACGTCAACGAAGATTAAATGTTAGCTAAATGTTAGTGAGCACTCCATGCAGTTAATAGGAGCTAAAACGGCCCAAGTTTCCATTGGATACAGATTTGAACCTTCCAATAACAATACGTTCATTAGTATTAATCATGGGAGTATTTAGAGGGGGCAAGAGTCCTTTCCCGCGAAAATGTTTATTATTTATGTTTATCGTCAAGGTGCAACTTAACTTAGAAAGAAATGTTTTAATCTGATAAAAGCACTCTGGACTTTGAATCCAGCGATCCGAGTTCAAATCTCGGTGGGACCTCGTTGACTTTTTTATTTTTACAGATTTGAACCTTCCAATAACAATACGTTCATTAGTATTAATCATGGGAGTATTTAGAGGGGGCAAGAGTCCTTTCCCGCGAAAATGTTTATTATTTATGTTTATCGTCAAGGTGCAACTTAACTTAGAAAGAAATGTTTTAATCTGATAAAATGCGTCAACTTACATTAGATAAAAATGCTTTATTTTTTCTTCTATATATTTTTATTAACTTTTCTTTTTGTTCTGGTGGGTTTCAAAGCCTTTTATTTTTTGTCATCTCTCCGAAAACAATTCTACATATGCCCCTGATAATATTGCTAATTTGTTGATCTCGTATTTCGCTCTTAATGTGCAAGCTTTGGAATTCGTTCCGAAGAGTATTGCTTAATCTAAATTTCTTTTTCTAATGGAATCGGATGACAGGCGGTCACACTGTAACTGCGGTACAACTAGAATTTCGGAGAAGCTTTAAATTACAAAGATTTCTATTATTTAATTACGAATTGACATATTACTATCTTTTCTAGCCAGGGGTGTATACATTTCGTTTTTTTTTTTTGTTTTTTTTTTTGTTTTTTTTTTTTCGAAAGAGAGCCGACTAGAAGTAGAAGTTTTCGAAGTCCACCAGAATAAATTAAAAGTTAATGAAAATAAAAAAATCAGTTAAAGCATTTTTTTCTAATGTAAATCACATTTTAACCCAAAACATAAAACAGTGAAGCATTTTGGAAGCAAGGTCCCTTGCATCCCCTCCTTCCTCTAAATAAGTTCCTGTTTCTAGCTTTATTAAAGTTACTAACAGCCTAGGACACCTGAAGGAAAATAAGAAATTCAAATAACGGAATTGGGCACGTAATGATTTGACGTGCTGTCAGCTATCAATGACTCCCGTAACTACTAAAGGTTTATCGTAAGATATGTATTAATCTGAGTGTTAGGAAAAAAACTGCGGAAAGGAACCTCGAATATACTTAATTTGATTCAGTAAACATGTCGTCGAGATGACAACGTTCTTTGCAGAATTTATTGATTTTTTCTAACGATGACCACTGAAAGTGTAATAGATTTTTGTTTTTTTCTTTTGACTATCCCGTTGTTAAAGGAAAACTTTCTCCACCGGTAATACTTTATAACGAATTCAACATAGGTTTCATTAATGCAATTTCGTACAATTTTATTTTATGAAGAGTAGTTAACTCTAAAAAAATCAGATGTCTCTTCTTTGAAAGTTCCAAAAACTCTTATGGAAGATGCAAAATATTGTTGTGGAGAGTTTGAACTATTCTTATACGATACCTGAACTATCGACATAAATATGTAACACTGTCTACTTCGGGACCCGAACCCAGGCAAAGCCAGAAAGAATGCGTAGAAGTAGAAGCTCAAATATTCAGCTTAGTTTTGAATGAGTGTAAGAGAAATTCTGTCCTATATCTGCAATGTAAATTCTTTTGTACACAGTTTCTCGAAGACTATTACTTTGTAGTGCTTGAAATTTTGAGCACAAATAAGAACTACGCATAGCTAATATATGCCACATTTATTATTCCGAAAAATTTGTTAGAATTTTATTTAAAATTCAATTTATCTGACTCGAAAGTACTCCAATTTGGCGCTAGATGACCCGATAAGTAAGCTTAGCAGTGTTTCTGTGTGGAAGAAACGAAATCTCTCATTTCTGTCTGATTTTTTTATTTATCTAGGCCAAAAAGCAATAATTGAATGGGGCCAAAAGTGAGACTGGAATCTTGTTTCCCATAAATCATCTTATATCCTACTGTACTTTCATTTTTTGAAGAGAAAATGTGTACATTAGCAGAGAAACACTGAACTTGAGCTATAGAACAGAAGAAATCCTTTTTCCGTTACATCAAGGGTTAAAAAACACAATCGAATAAAAAAATTGAGCTAAAATATATATTTTACAAACTGTTTCCTCTAATAGACTCTAGTATTTACAAAACGATGTTTTTTACGACAGCAAGTTATGCTACGCGACTAGAAAGCTATTTCAACCTACCAATATTTGTATGGTGCTGCCATCTCTTGGTAGAAGAAATAATTTGAATATGTTTCAAAAGACAAGAAGGTACGAAAAAGTCAGATTTTTAAGAAACGAAAAAGAAAAATTCACAGTATCGTTGAATTCAGTAACGTCTTGATGAAGCATCGTCCTGTTCCGTCCAATTGCGGACTCCACAGGGTTGAATTCAGTATATAGAAATCATTCATTAGTGCACAAGCTTAAGTGAACAATAGTTGAAACGGCAAATGTTCTAACCTGTGACCGCTTAAGTATTTGGCAATCCCCTTCTAAAATTTAAGAATAATGATGTTTTTAAACGGCATTAAACTAAATTGCGTAAATTGAAAAATACAGTTATCCTTTTTTAATTAAACACCAACGCATACATATAAGAAATCACATACACGTGTAATCGAAAAATACCCCATTGTGCAACCCATTCAGTAATATTAAATAGCAACAAATACAATTCAAAAAATATGGGCAGGGCTCAGTAGTTTCATAACCTAACACCGAATATAATTGCTAATCTTGGATAATCAATTAATAGTAAAGCGTTAATTATCAATAATTCATTATTGAGAATTATATAAACTCATTAACAAATTCACAATTTTATTGATAATTAAAATATTGATTTACAAAATGTTGATACAAAGACTTTTGTGGATGGCTATGATTTATTAAATGTGGTTAATGTGAAATACAGTACTTCCTTCTCCGTGTTCAATTTCTCGGAGTTATTTATAAAGACGCAATTTTAAAATCATTTTGTGAAATAAATAATAGTGTAGAATATTGAAAATGTAAAGTTTAGCTAGGACTTTAATAAAATTATTCCTACATAACTTAGCATCATTGTACAAGGCAGCTGCTCTTTGTCGCCATTGACTTCAAAATGTGAATCCTCCTGTGTTTACTTTTATTTCTCGATGAATGTTCAGCGATACAAGTACAGAAAGTCGAGAATTAGACATTGTGTTTCGAAGATACATTTTTTGGCGCCTGAGAGTAGAAAATGTACTTTCTGGAGTGGCTGCTGAGACAGGAAACGTTCATAGAATTTATAGTCATTTCTTGATATTGAGGTAAAAAGGAAAAAAAAAAAAGCAGCTTCACAGCTCGATAAGTATTCTATCGCAGTGGTTGGTCTTTCCTCTCCTCTTCTTATTGTTAATAAAGGCATCCTCCAGGAGTGTGACCGACGGCGAGGGAAACCTGCGGGTGTCCCACGTGCTTGTACGTGGGACACCCGCAGGGTTCATTCGCCATGCGCCAATGAAACGAATTCAAAGGTATTCGAAAAAATCCGCGACTTCGTTGGAATAAAATGTGATTCGATCAGTTTTTATCTTGATATTTTTAATGAACACAATTTAAAACTCGGCTTTAAACGAGAAAAAAAATCATGTGATTCGGCGTTCAAGAGAAAAATGTGCCTTGATATCCAATGGGAGGGTCTTCAACCCCTGATCCCCTCCCTTTCTTACGCCAATGCAACAAATACGAGCATTTGGTTTTGAACAATACGGGCATTTGGTTTTTTGGTTTTGAACAAAAATAGTTATATACAATTCCGTAGTGTCGCACAAAATTGCGGGTTATACGTACGTCGTAGGAACTTGCAAAATGGCTCATTTTAGATATCTTGATCCCAAGAATAGGAGGGAAAATTTTTTTTCTTCTGCATTTATTCAGCTGATTGCTGTACGTATCACAACACTCAGTCTGACTTCGTCATGGCAACGCGGGACAGATGGCGCCAGCCCGTGCCAGCGAGCAAGGAGCTGATTGGCTATTATCAAGGACAAATCGGCTACACGTGCTTCCACTACTATTCAACTGTAAACTGTGTTACAGTGAGGACGAAAACAGGGTTCTGTTCAGAGACGTAGCCGCATACCCTGAAATTTGTCTTACCCACACAGTTCAAAATGTACCATTTTCAATATACATTTTTACATATTTTTTATTTATTTTTCATATAATATTATGTTTTTATATATTTTTTAACTGTTTATATTTATATTTTTAGATTTTTTAGATTTTTTTGTATTTTTTATGTTTTTATATATTATTTATTTTTTTTAATTTTTTATCTTTTTATATATTTTCTATTTTTTATATATATTTTTATATATATAAATTGTGACTCCACAACTTAAATCTTGGCCCTCAGTCTCCGGCAGCTGGAATGTACCTGGCCAAGGCAGCGGCCAGTGCGACATGAAGGCAGAGGGTGCTAAGAATCCCCGGAGGACCGGACTAGGCTGCCATCTGATGCTGACCTTGGCTACGTATAACGGACGCTCCCTATCTTCTGATTCAAGGCTTCTTGAATTGGAAGAGGAACTACAAAGGATCAAGTGGGACATCGTCGGGCTAAGTGAGGTAAGGAGAAAAGGAGAAGATCTCATTGAACTGAAAAGTGGACTTCTCTTCTACTATCGTGGGACAGATACTGGCAGAACTAGTGGTGTTGGATTTATAATAAACAAGAAACTGAAGGATAAAGTTGTAGAAGTTGAAAGTTCCTCTGACAGAGCTGCACGACTCGTTATCCAACTCTCGAGAAGATACCAGGCTCAGATTATTCAAACTTATGCACCCACCACAAGTCATGCTGAAGAAGAAATTGAAGAATTTTATGAGAAAATTCGTGATCTAAATAATAAAGGTAAGCAGCACTTGAAGATAATTATGGGAGATTTCAATGCAAAAATAGGGCACCAGCAACAGAATGAAACTTCAGTAGGTAAATTCGGTCACGGCAACAGAAACCAGCGTGGAAATACTCTCGTAGAGTTTGCAGAGGCAGAAGGGTTTTTCATCTTGAACTCCTTTTTCAAGAAAAAGCCACACAGGAAATGGACATGGAGACATCCAAATGGGACGACAAGTGAAATTGATTTTATTATGTGTAACAAAAAATTCGTCATAGAAGACTGCAGTGTGCTAAACAAGTTCAACACAGGCAGTGACCATAGATTGGTGAGATTTAAGATGCACCTCAACACTAAACTCGAACGTAGCAAGCTCATAAGACAAACAAAATGTATTGACATAACCAACCTTAAAAAACACCATAATACCTTCAAATTGGAACTGAAGAACAGATTCTCTGCTTTAGAAGGCCTAACATCGGAAGAAGTGGATATTTCTGAAGTTAACAGAAAAGTAACCAAAGCTCTTATGGAAACAGCAACAAAATTAGCTGGGTCTAAGAACAAATTGCATGTGAACAAATTATCAGGAAAAACCAAAATGTTGATGCAAAAAAGAAGAGTGATGAGGACAACTAAAGAAGATGTGACTTCCAAAGTGGAATATATAGAGCTATGCAAGACAGTACGAAAAAGTATCACTGAAGACGTAAGGAAATTCAACTGTGAACTAGTAAGGAAAGCAATTGAAAGCAACCAAAGCCTAAAGATAGCAAAGGGACATCTCAGTAGGGGAAAAAACAGATTATGGCACTGAGAAAAGAAGATGGTTCTGTAACAAGAAATAGAGGCGAAATTTTGACAAGAGTGAAAGATTTCTACTCCAAATTATATGAAAGGGATGATACATGTACTTCAGACATCATGAAAGGTACCAGTACCAGAGTTCTTCCAGTCCTTCCAGCAGAAGTTGCACATGCAATCAAGAACATGAAGCGGGGAAAAGCTCCAGGAGAAGATGGAATTACTGTAGACATCATACAAGAAGCAAGTGGAGAAATCGAAACAGTACTCGCCCAAATTTTCACTCGATGCCTTAATGAAGGGAAGATTCCTGAGGATTGGAACAATGCTACAATGATCCTGCTACATAAAAAAGGTGACATTGAGGATCTCTGGAACTACAGACCTATCAGCCTCCTATCAGTGGTTTATAAAATCTTCACTAAAATTCTTTCACACCGCTTGAAGGTGACACTGGACATGGCTCAACTGAGAGAACAAGCTGGATTCAGGAGTGGCTACAGCACAATAGATCATATCCACGTACTGAGAGAACTAATTGAAAGAGCGAGGGAATATGAACTTCCATTGTGCATGGCTTTTATCGATTATGAAAAAGCCTTTGATTCGGTGAAACAATCAGCAGTTGCAATGCTGGCTCTGAAATCCTGCGGTATTGAAGATGCATACATTAATATTATTAATAACATCTATGAAAATGCAAGTGCAAAGATTCGGCTGTTTGAAAATACAGCACACATAAAAATTGGAAAAGGAGTGAGACAAGGTGACACCATATCTCCGAAGCTCTTTAATGCCACATTGGAAAATGTCTTTCAATCACTGAACTGAGAAAACAAAGGGATAAAGATTAATGGAGATTATCTAACCCACCTTCGTTTTGCTGATGACATAGTCATTTTTGCAACTACCCCATCAGAGCTACAGAGTATGATCCAGGAACTTGCTGACAAGAGTAGGGAGGTGGGATTAAAGATGAACTTTCAGAAGACAAAAGTGATGTACAATGCTTTTACAAGAAATGAGGATTTATCGATTGATGGAGAAAAGCTGGAGATAACAGACACATACGTTTATCTTGGACAGCAGATATCAAGTGAGGGTTACATTGGTGAAGAAATTAATCGGCGTACAAAACTTGCCTGGAGAGCTTTTGGAAGAAACAGCATAATTTTCAAGAGCAATATGCCATTATGTCTTAAAAGAAAAGTGTTTGATCAATGCATCCTTCCAGTGCTTACGTATGGTGCAGAGACGTGGACCTTAACTAAAAGAGACATACAAAGGCTGCAGACAACTCAAAGAAGCATGGAGAGGTGTATGCTTGGTGTAACCAGGAGAGATAAGAAAAAGGAACACGTGGATCCGAAAAATGACAAGAGTGGAAGACATCATGATCAGAGTTAAATCCCTGAAATGGCAATGGGCTGGACATACTGCCAGAAGAACAGACCATCGATGGACAGCCGAAATTTTAGATTGGATTCCAAGGGACAGGAAAAGACCCAGAAGAAGACCACATGGAAGATGGGTGGATGAAATTCGAAAGTATGCGGGGAGTGACATGGAGGAGACTGGCACAAGACAGACCGTTGTGGAGGAAACTTGGGGAGACCTTCGTCCAGCAGTGGATTGATAATGGTTGACAATGATGATGATGATGATGATATAAATTGTATGTGTTTTTTATATTTTTATATATTTTTTACATTTTTTTATATTTTTGATTTATATATTTCATATGAATTTTATATTTTTTATATATTTTTGTTTTTCTATATTTTTATATATTTTTATATTTTTTATAATTTTATGATATTTATATGTTTTTTTATTTATATATATATATATCATCATCATCATTGTCAACCATTATCAATCCACTGCTGGACGAAGGTCTCCCCAAGTTTCCTCCACAACGGTCTGTCTTGTGCCAGTCTCCTCCATGTCACCCCTGCATACTTTCGAATTTCATCCACCCATCTCCCATGTGGTCTTCTTCTGGGTCTTTTCCTGTCCCTTGGAATCCAATCTAAAATTTCGGCTGTCCATCGATGATCTGTCCTTCTGGCAGTATGTCCAGCCCATTGCCATTTCAGGGATTTAACTCTGATCATGATGTCTTCCACTTTTGTCATTTTTCGGATCCACGAGTTCCTCTCCTTATCTCTCCTGGTTACACCAAGCATGCACCTCTCCATGCTACTTTGAGTTGTCTGCAGCCTTTGTATGTCTCTTTTAGTTAAGGTCCACGTCTCTGCACCATACGTAAGCACTGGATATATCATCATCATCATCATTGTCAACCATTATCAATCCACTGCTGGACGAAGGTCTCCCCAAGTTTCCTCCACAACGGTCTGTCTTGTGCCAGTCTCCTCCATGTCACTCCCGCATATTTACGAATTTCATCCACCCATCTCCCATGTGGTCTTTTTCTGGGTCTTTTCTTGTCCCTTGGAATCCAATCTAAAATTTCGGCTGTCCATCTATGGTCTGTCCTTCTGGCAGTATGTCCAGCCCATTGCCATTTCAGGGATTTAACTCTGATCATGATGTCTTCCACTCTCGTCATTTTTCGGATCCACGAGTTCCTCTTCTTATCTCTCCTGGTTATACCAAGCATGCACCTCTCCATGCTTCTTTGAGTTGTCTGCAGCCTTTGTATGTCTCTTTTAGTTAAGGTCCACGTCTCTGCACCATACGTAAGCACTGGAAGGATGCATTGATCAAACACTTTTCTTTTAAGACATAATGGCATATTGCTCTTGAAAATTATGCTGTTTCTTCCAAAAGCTCTCCAGGCAAGTTTTGTACGCCGATTAATTTCTTCATCAATGTGACCCTCACTTGATATCTGCTGTCCAAGATAAACATATGTATCTGTTATCTCCAGTTTTTCTCCATCAATCGATAAATCTTCATTTCTTGTAAAAGCATTGAACATCACTTTTGTCTTCTGAAAGTTCATTTTTAATCCCACTTCTTTACTCTTGTCAGCAAGTTCCTGGATCATACTCTGCAGCTCTGATGGGGTAGTTGCAAAATGACTACGTCATCAGCAAAACGAAGGTGGGTTAGATAATCTCCATTAATCTTTATCCCTTTGTTTTCCCAGTTCAGTGATTGAAAGACATTTTCCAATGTGGCATTAAAGAGCTTCGGAGATATGGTGTCACCTTGTCTCACTCCCTTTCCAATTTTTATGTGTGTTGTATTTTCAAACAGCCGAATCTTTGCACTTGCATTTTCATAGATGTTATTAATAATATTAATGTATGCATCTTCAATACCGCAGGATTTCAGAGCCGTGGTAACTGCTGATGGTTTCACCGAATCAAAGGCTTTTTCATAATCGATAAAAGCCATGCACAATGGAAGTTCATATTCCCTCGCTCTTTCAATTAGTTCTCTCAGTACGTGGATATGATCTATTGTGCTGTAGCCACTCCTGAATCCAGCTTGTTCTCTCGGTTGAGCCATGTCCAGTGTTACCTTCAAGCGGTGTGAAAGAACTTTAGTGAAGATTTTATAAACCACTGATAGGAGGCTGATAGGTCTGTAGTTCCTGAGATCCTCAATGTCACCTTTTTTATGTAGCAGGATCATTGTAGCGTTGTTCCAATCCTCAGGAATCTTCCCTTCATTAAGGCATCGAGTGAAAATTTGGGCGAGTACTGTTTCAATTTCTCCACTTGCTTCTTGTATGATGTCTATAGTAATTCCATCTTCTCCTGGAGCTTTCCCCGCTTCATGTTCTTGATTGCATGAGCAACTTCTGCTGGGAGGACTGGAAGAACTCTGGTACCTTTCATGATGTCTGGAGTACATGTATCATCCCTTTCATATAATTTGGAGTAGAAATCTTCACTCTTGTCAAAATTTCGCCTCTATTTCTTGTTATAGAACCATCTTCTTTTCTCAGAGCCATAATCTGTTTTCTTCCCTTACTGAGATGTCCCTTTGCTATCTTAAGGCTTTGGTTGTTTTCAATTGCTTTCCTCACTAGCTCACAGTTGAATTTCCTTACGTCTTCAGTGATACTTTTTCGTGTTGTCTTGCATAGCTCTATATATTCCACTTTGGAAGTCACATCTTCTTTAGTTGTCCTCATCTCTCTTCTTTTTGCATCAACATTTTGGTTTTTCCTGATAATTTGTTCACATGCAACTTGTTCTTAGACCCAGCTAATTTTGTTGCTGTTTCCATTAGAGCTTTGGTTACTTTTCTGTTAACTTCCGAAATATCCACTTCTTCCGATGTTAGGCCTTCTAAAGCAGAGAATCTGTTCTTCAGTTCCAACTTGAAAGTATTATGGTGTTTTTTAAGGTTGGTTATGTCAATACATTTTGTTTGTCTTATGAGCTTGCCACGTTCCAGTTTAGTGTTGAGGTGCATCTTACATCTCACCAATCTATGGTCACTACCTGTGTTGAACTTGTTCAGCACACTGCAGTCTTCGATGACGAATTTTTTGTTACACATAATAAAATCAATTTCACTTGTCGTCCCAATTGGATGTCTCCATGTCCATTTCCTGTGTGGCTTTTTCTTGAAAAAGGAGTTCAAGATGAAAAATCCTTCTGCCTCTGCAAACTCAACGAGAGTATTTCCACGCTGGTTTCTGTTGCCGTGACCGAATTTACCTACTGAAGTTTCATTCTGTTGCCGTTGCCCTATTTTTGCATTGAAATCTCCCATAATTATCTTCAAGTGCTGCTTACCTTTATTATTTAGATGACGAATTTCCTCATAAAATTCTTCAATTTCTTCTTCAGGATGACTTGTGGTGGGTGCATAAGTTTGAATAATCTGAGCCTGGTATCTTCTCGATAGTTGGATAACGAGTCGTGCAGCTCTGTCAGAGGAACTTTCAACTTCTACCACTTTATCCTTCAGTTTCTTGTTTATTATAAATCCAACACCACTAGTTCTGCCAGTATCTGTCCCACGATAATAGAAGAGATGTCCACTTTTCAGTTCAATGAGATCTTCTCCTTTTCTCCTTACCTCACTTAGCCCGACAATGTCCCACTTGATCCTTTGTAGTTCCTCTTCCAATTCAAGAAGCCTTGAATCAGAAGATAGGGAGCGTCCGTTATAGGTAGCCAAGGTCAGCATCAAATGGCAGCCTAGTCCGGTCCTCCGGGGATTCTTAGCACCCTCTGCCTTCATGTCGCACTGGCCGCTGCCTTGGCCAGGTACATTCCAGCTGCCGGAGACTGAGGGCCAAGATTTAAGTTGTAGAGTCATTTTGGAGGTGTTTGGCCATAACTCACCACGCTGGCCAAGCGGGTTGGTGAGTGTGGGATAGCATTTCCTCTGATCCCGATGGTATAGTTATACCGCTATTTGCGGTCGTCAGAGCCCCTTTAGTGGGAACAGGATGCACCACGAGAAGGCGGGGTTGACATTTGTCAAGGAGAGGCTGTGATGTTACGCATCACCTGACCTTACATCCCACTGGATATATATATATATATATATATATATGTTTTTTTATATGTTCCATTTTTAATATAATAGTCGCTACTGGAACCTTAAAATATAATTTGGACTCGCCAAGTAATGATAAGTCTTGGGTTTTACTTCATGTAGTCCTACGTATTTTTCCCTAGGAAGTGCGTTGTTTACGTCTCCGTAGAAAGGTTATCAAAAATAGCATCCCAAGGGCCATAAAAATTCAGTTGTTCTCCACTCTTTCAATTCCTTAGTTTAATTCTCTTTTTCATGTTTGTATGGGCAGGGGGTGAATGAGTAGGGTGGATAGGAATTCACTGAGGATGGTGATTACTAATTGCTCTCCTGTTTGTTAGCACGTCTTTTGTAAAAAGATCATGCTTCTGTTATCGGTTTGTCCGTCCGTCCGTCTGTACCCACGATATCTCTGCAACTATTAGTCCGATTTTAAAAATTCTTTTTTGCATTGGGAAGCTTGAAATATGCAAATGATGATCCTTTATTTCGTTTTCTTTACGATGTACAATTTCGCCGCTAGAGGGCGTAAATGCAGATGATGTCGAATTCAAAAATACGTTTTATTCCACATATTTGCTTCTAAACATCCAATTGAAAAAAAAATGTTATCATTCGATTCCAATTATGTCGAAGAGTATTTTAGATATAGTTACTTTTTTAAATTACGCATAGATTTTCCGTTAGGGGGCGTAAAAGTAAATTACGTTTCCCCCGATAACTGTTCTTCTAAAACTCCGATTTGAAAATTTTTTCTTCAGCGTATACATCTTCTGAAGGAAAATCTTCTGCATATAATTTCAAATTTTTGGTTAAGAATACGTTGGCCACCAGGGGGCATATGTGTTAATTTTTGCTTCTGGTGTATTTGCCATAAAATCGGAGCTTCTAAAATATGGATTGAAAAAATTCTTTCGTTTATGCCACTCACATCGATAAACCTTTTCGGAATATTTTCTTCTTAAAATATTCCACAGTTTCTCCGCTAGGGGGCGTAGATGTATATCTTATTTTTGTCAATATCTCTACTTCTAGGAGTCCGATTTGAAAAATTCCTTCTTTGTTGGATAGTGTTTTCCGTGTGACATGTTTTTCATATAATTTCAAAATTTTCAAATAATTCATAGACTTTCCGCTAGGGGGCGTAGCTGCAAATTGCGTTTACCCCTATATCTCTGCTTCTAAATCTCCGATTTGAAAAATTCTTTCTGCACCGGATACAGCTCCTGAGGGGAAATCGGTTGCACATAATTTCTCATTTTTGTAAAAAAAAAAAAACAGTTTGTCCACCAGGGGGAGTAAATCTTAATTTCCGCTTCTGTTGTATTTGCAACAAAATATGAGCTTCTGAATTCTCGATTGAAAAAAACGTCGTTTGTTGACCGATACTACTCATGTCGACAAACCTTTTAGAAACATTTTCTTCTTAAAATAATGCATGGTTTCTACGCCAGGGGGCGTAGATGTATATCTTATTTTTGTCAATATCTCTACTTCTAGGAGTCCGATTTGAAAAATTCCTTCTCTGTTGGATAGTGTGTCCGATGCGAAATGTTTATCCTATAAATTCAAAATTTTCAAATAAATCATAGACTTTCCGCTAGGGGGCACAAAGGTAAATTCCGTTTTCTGCGTTATCTCTGCTCCGAAAGCTCTGATTTGAAAAATTCTTCCTGTATCGCATACAAGACCTGATGGAAAATATTTTCCCCATAATTTCTAATGTTTGGTAAAGAATGGTTTAGCCACCAGGGGTCATATGTGTTAATTTCTGCTTCTGAAGTATTTGTTTCAAAATCTGGGCTTCTGAAACCTCGACTAATTTTTTTTTTTTTTTCGACCGATACCACTCATATGGAAAAACCTTTTGCGAATAATTTCTTCCTAAAATAATGCATGGTTTTCCCCCAGGGACGTAAAGTCACATCTTATTTTTGTCGATATCTCTGTTTCTAAGAGTTCGTAAGCTCACGATTCCGTTTACAGCAATATCTGAGGGATTAAAAACCCGATTGAAAATCTTCTTTCTTTCGTCAGATCTATTGTTTTCCATACCGGTTCCATTGACTTTGAATTGCTCTGATAATTTTAATTTGCGTCAGAACGGATTCAAAAGACGTGCTTATTACACCCGAAAATTCGGTGTCATCTTTCTTGTTGATTCTAACACGGAAAGTGGAGTCTAAAGCTCTACTAGAGCTCTTAAGATTACCCCGATAGAGTGAAAGTGCAGAAAGCAACTGACGACTGCTTTTTAGGGGAGGAGTGCAAGGCAAAGTCGCTGGCTGGAGTTAAATTAAGGAGAGGGGAGGTATTGTGTTAAGGAGAGTTAAGGAGAGGAGAGGTATTGTGTCGGCTTGGCACAACGTAAAAATTTGATTTAGATAAGCAAAAACGACATTTTCTTTAAATAAATTCTTCAGGTATAGTACTATTTTCGCAAGCAAAAATGGAAAATTTTGAAAAGAAATCTAAGACAATGCATTCAGAGCAAGCAAAAAGTTGAAGACAACATTCTGTTAACACTTTTATCTTACACCACTGGCGTAACTAGTCAGATCCATGTATGTATGTGTGTCCTGGTGAAGAGGGTCGGAACTTCACGAATTCTTTTGTAGCCGGTAGTGAAAAGCATTGAAGCCAACCCGGTGATGCAGTGGTCTAATCCTTGGCTTAAGACCATTCGTCAGAGAAGAGTTCAGGTTCGAATCCCGTGAAACATGAATGTTGTGTTTGTCTTACGGCACGGGCTCCCTCCCTTCCCTGGAACCAGTTATCTTAAATTAGGGACGAGCGACTGGTTATGGCCCACTGAGTTGCTCACGGTGGTCGTTTAACCTTCAATTAAAAAAAAACAAAAATGTTAAAGATTCGTTCTTTTAGTGTTTTGCAAAAAAAAATGGTATCAACTTTGCCCCACCCATAATAATGCCCGCCCACCCCTTCGCCTATCCTGATTTCAAAGTCTAGCAACGTCCCTTGTTCTGTTATGAGTATAGGGTCGAGGGAGACCACCGAAACGAGGGCGTGTTTTTCATAATGCACATGAGCGAAGGAATTTTGAAAGCACACGTAATGATCGCAGTAATACACGCGGCAACTTATCTTTCCGGAAAGCTTTATTGGATGAAACTGCCATACATGAGCACAGCTTGAGTGCGATGAATATTGAGTGTGCGCACTGCCACGCTTTGCATTTCGATAATGAAGAAATTAATGGTCATTTTAATTCCTATTGTCATAAGGGCTTTATTTCCAAAGAGGTTAGAAGAAGAGGAGGTGAAACGACCCGTTTTGAGTGAAGCCAAAACAGATCAGCTGTTTCGATCGTCACTCTGATGTGATGGGAGTCTGCAGGAGTTCGGAAGCGTGACGTCACTTCCTGGTTCTGCAGCAGTTTTGCTTAGCGCATGCAAACCATGAAAACAAGGAATATTTTGGACTTCGTATTTCTCATCATTAGGGTTTTGATTATATTTTAAACATGGTTACTTGCACATGCACAATAAGCAAGTAACCATGTGCAGCATGCACTTCCGCTCAAAAAATCATTATTTTGTTCAATTTTTTAAAGAAATACCAAAAAATATTTTCTTACTTTTTCTGGAATGTTTTAATTATGAGAACGAATATTTCAGCCTCAATTTTTTTCATGACTGTATGGGTAGATAGAGTAAGGATCCGAAAACCCCGTTCAAAATCGCGATTTCCCAATAGAGATATACAGGAGATTCTCGGGTTGGGCACATTGGCGTAGTCAGCTGATTAAAAATGGCGTCACGCCAGAAGCATAGGGAGAGGGGTTGTTGCCACCTCCTCCTTCTTCTAACCTCCTTGCTTATTTCCCTTCCAGAACTACAGATAAGTGTGGGACTGAAGGACTTACTTCTGAACAGTCCTAATTCTGTCCAACACATCCGGAAATCCAATAGTGCAATGTCATTTCGCTTCCCTCTCGGCCACAAAAAGGAGATTCAAGCCAATAATCCGAACTGCTTTAAAATTCAGAGACAGATTCACCGGTACATCTCGTATATATTACCACTTACTGGTGAACAGTGTACTTGGATTCCTCCGCAGCACTGATTGGCATAATGAAAATAAAGAATTAAGGCGATCGATATCGAGAGCCCTGGCAGATATTCTGGCTAACAATCCTTACGCCCAAGCTGCCATATTGTCTCATATCGTCTATTGTTCCTTGTGTTCTGCTCATCATATTGCTTCCGGTCTCTCCCGTTCTGAAGACTCAACTGACCTCTGCACAGTGACTTTCTTCTGTGTGCTTCGTCTTGTATTGTATTTGCCTTCGACTACCTCACACGATTGTTACAGTCTATTTTTGTGTAATTTCTTCTGTGATGCCTTGAATGCCTAACACTCATTTCAGCTTCGAGGCTATTGTTGTTTTTACCATGCCATGTATTTCCCCTGTTCTTTTGTGTACTTGTCCTCGAGACACATTAAAGCGATGTTGAAACCTTACGCCCAAGCATACAAGACTGCAGCTGAGGAGATCTAACATGAAGTAGCAGGACACAATATGGACCTGCGTTTTGTTGATAATACACTAACGGAAAAAAATCCCAACACCAAGAAGGGGTTGTGTTAGATAAACGACAGTTGTTAGGCGGTGAGAGTGCATCTGTAAGATGACGTCTATGCAAATTTCGCGCTCTGCGCCTACGTGTGGCGCTAGTAGCGCCCCTCGAAACATGCAAAGCAGGTTTGCTGTAAATACGTGCTGTAACGTTCATGAGCGTTAGTTATCGTTGAGATTCGACGTAGGGTGTTGATGTTAGTCAAGAATGCCTTTAAGAAGACGAAGAAGCCCTTATCAACAGCTCACGGAGTTTGAACGAGGTCGTGTAATAGGGCTACGAGAAGGTGGATTTTCTTTCCGCAATATTGCAGAACAACTTGGCAGGAATGTAGCCACTGTGCATGATTGTTGGCAGCGGTGGTCAAAGGAAGGTACTGCCTCAAGAAGACCGGGTTCCGGCCTGCCACGTGGCACTACTGAGAGGGAAGACCACCGTGTACGACGTATGGCCGTGGCGCATCGTACCGCGTCTGCGGCAGCAATTCGAGCTGGAGTTGCCACCACAGTGACACAACGAACTGTTACAAATCGGTTACTTGAAGGACAGCTCCGAGCCAGACGCCCTGTAGCGTGCATTCCACTTACTCCAAACAACTGCCGTTTGCGACGTCAGTGGTGTCAAGCTAGAGCTCATTGGAGGACGGAGTGGAGATCTGTTGTGTTTTCTGATGAAAGCTGGTTCTGCCTGGGTGCCAGTGATGGCCGTGTGTTGGTTAAAAGGAGGCCAGGTGAGCGCCTGCAACCAACCTCTCTGCGGCCGAGACACACTGGACCTACACCTGGAGTTATGGTCTGGGGAGCAATTTCCTATGACAGCAGGAGCACTCTCGTGGTTATCCCACGCACCCTGTTGGCACAGTTGTACGTCGGTCTGGTGATTCAACCGGTTGTGCTGCCATTCATGAACAGCATTCCAGGGGGTGTTTTCCAACAGAATACCGCTCGCCCGCACACCGCTGTTGTAACATAACATGCTCTGCAGAGTGTCGACATGTTGCCGTGGCCTGCTAGATCACCAGATCTTTCACCAATCGAGCACGTATGGGACATCATTGGACGACAACTCCAGCGTCACCCCCAACCAGCATTAACCGTCCCTGTATTGACCGATCAAGTGCAACAGGCATGGAACTCCATCCCACAAACTGACATCCAGCACCTGTACGACACAATGCATGAACGTTTGCGTGCTTGCATTTAACATTCTGGCGGTTACACCGGTTATTAATGTACCAGTATTCCACATTTAAAATGGCTCTTCTCGCGCTTACAATAAGCTGTGATCTTGAAACCTTAATCGATTAAATATGTTACCTATACAAATGTATTGCCGCCATTTCATTCCTATACAACTATTTTTTCGTGGTGTTGGGATTTTTTTTTCTCCGTCAGTGTATATTCTCACATTCTCTATGTTCCCTCAACAGAATACATAAAGTAAGAAAGAATGGCGCAATTTTATTACCACTTTACTTTCTTGAAAACTGCGAAAAATACTTCTTACTATATAGATTGGGGCTTTTGCTCCACCAAGCCCCTACTTTACATATAGGAAAATCATTAAAGTGTTACTTTTTTGCCGCCGTTTTAAGTTTCGCGAATTCATCAATAATTGCTTCATAATATAATGACTGAATAACATCTGTTTCTATTATTTTCATCGTTTTCGGATTGCCTAAATCCAACTTAATAAATTGCGTAAATACACGAGAGTGAAAAATTCAAGGAAAATCGGTTAAAAAAAGTCAAAGCGTTTCACTTGACGGAGACGAATGCAAATTGGTGATAGTGTAAAAGCCATGTATGCTGGCAGTACAGCTTGTGTACGAGTGAATGGTGTTTTATCAAAATGGTTCTCTATTGGTGCGGGAGTCAGACAAGGTTGTGTAATGTCACCATGGCTGTTTAATATATTTATTTATGGATGCGTGCATGCGTGATGCCAAAATAGATAATACTCGTTTATGTCTTGGTGATATCCGTGTATACAGATTGCTGTATGCTGATGACACTGTCCTGTTGGCAGAGAGCAAACGTGAGTTGCAGCGTATGTTGTCCCGCATTTACGACGTCTGCGTGAAATTCAAACTGAGTATAAATAAGGAAAAAAACAAAGTTATGGTTTTTGAGAGAGGAACTGGTAACACTGAATGTAATGTAAGTCTAAATGGCACAGTGATTGACCAGGTGAGTGAGTTTGTGTATTTAGGAAGTGTGTTTGACAGAGAGAACAAATTGGATTTTGAAATTAGTCGGCGAGTGAAGTCTTCATTGAAAGTCATGGCGGCTTTGGGAGGTTTTCACAGGAATGCTGGGTTCTCAAGAGAGTCCCGCATGGCTGTGTATGAAAGTGTAATTGCTCCTACTCTGATGTATGGCAGTGAAACCTGGGTACTACAAAAGAAACATAGGAGTCGTTTGTGTGCTGGAGAAATGCGTTACTTACTGGGGTTTGTGACAAGACACGTTCTGATCGTGTGAGGAATGAAGATGTGTTGCAGTTGTGTAATGTGAAGCAAAATGTTGTTAGCAAGATGGAGACTAATATGCGTCGGTGGTTTGGCTATGTTGAAAGAATGAGTGATGAGATGCTTACTAAGAAAATCTTTTTAGCCCAAGTGGCAGGAAGGAAAGGCAGAGGAAGACCAAGGAAGTCATGGAAAGATCAGATTCAGGAGTGTGTGCATAAAAAAAAACAAAAAACTATGAGTGTGAAGTACAGAAGATCTTATGTACGGCGTGTGATGGATGTCAGTGAAGCCCGAGTTGTATGTCAAGATCGCTGTAAATGGAGAAGTTTTATACGGCAACAGTAAGTAAAAATTATCTGGTGGTTTGTATTTCTTTTTGGAGCTAACCTTTGAATCTCAGAGAACAACTTAGTGATATGTATGTATATGTATGTGAAAACATTAGCCTTTACATGCTTTATCCAACGCACGGTTTAAAGGTTAGGGACGCATTAGCCGAGGGAGCATCAGAAGAGTGGAGTTAAAGCACACATAACTGTGGTTTTAGACATTGGATTATTTAGTGCGGATAAAGTCCGAATATTTCACGTTTGAATATGCCAAGAAAAAGGCATTTGAATGATTGTGAAAAATGGAGGGCTGATGCAGTGGTGTAGAAGAGCCTTAACGCGTCTTTGCGGCCCTGACGCACTTTTTCTTCAGGCTTAGCGATGCTAAGGCACATTTTGTGATTAGATGGAAACAAAAACAGGAAACAATGATTTTTTAATTCAAACAGTCGACGTGGATCAGGAACATCAAAGAGAAATCATCGTTCTTTGCACGTTAATAAGTGAGTCTCAAAAAATTCTCATCGGCCGCCACCGAAAATCGAACCCAGGATCTTCTAGTTACGCGCCGGACATGCTACCTCTGAACCACAGCAGCCTCGAATTCTCCCGACTCACATGAGATTAACTGCCAAACTACATGGCAGGTTGCTTCATGGTGCCTCGCACAGTGCTGTCCATTCGCCTCCTAGTTATTTGTTCAGTTGCTGCTTTCCATCTTTGGTGAATCCCCAGCATTTCTGCGGGGCTCCATGAAAAAATCTGCCATGTGGTCTGGCAGTTAATCTCATGTGAGTCTGGAGAATTCGAGGCTGCTGTGGTTCAGTGGTAGCATGTCCGGCGCGTAACTAGAAGATCATGGGTTCGATTCCCGGCGGCGGCCGATGAGAATTTTTCTGAGACTCACTTATTAACGTGCAAAGAGCGATGATTTCTGTTTGGTGTATGTAAAGAGAATACTGTGTTTTATATTCGAGCATACACGTATCTGAACCAGAGGCGTACCCAAGGGAGGTGGGGGGTCCTCGGGTCCGGATCCCTCCCCTTGAAGGTGGATTGAGTACGAATTTAAAGCGATATAGAGGGCGTCCCGTAAGACGGGAGCCATAGGAGAAAATATGTTCAAAGTGTCCGACGTTGTATTGCACACACAGATGAAGACGCAATCTCCACTCTTACAGCACTTTATGGATCACACTCGTGGGAATTTTCTGACACGCCTCCAAAATGCGTTTTTTAAGATGGAGAATGCTTTGAATTTTGAGCTCGTACACCGCGGCTTTCAGGTGATCCCAAAAGCGAAAATCGAGCGGAGGCCACTTTCCGTGTCCTCGGCGCCCAATCCCATGTTCAGGAAACTGTGTGTTAAGGTAATGCCGCACTGTCAGCGCGTGGTACGGAGGGGCGCCATCCTGCTGAAACCATTCCGGGAATGTGCCTGCTGGATTCAACAGGCTTGGAAATGCTTCTACCTGTAACATATTCAGGTTCATTTCAGCGGTTACCGTCACGTTAAAGAAGGGACCAACGATTCTGTCTTTCCTCAACCCGCACAGCACCAAGACACGCCCGTTCCTTGGAAGGATTGAACCAAAAAGGATTTTGTACTGATCAGTATCGAGTGTTCTGACGGTTGATTCCCCGGAAACATAAAAGTTCGCTTCATCAGAGAACAGAATTTGTGATGGAAACGTTCCATCATTCACGCATTGTTCTTCTGCCCATTCGCAAAATTGAATTCCCCAATCAGGATCGTCTTCACTTAAACGCAGTTTGTAGTTACACTTTGTATGGATGACAGTGATTAAGTTTCAAGATGCAGTGGATGCTGCTTTTGGAGATCCCAGTTTCAGTGGAAGCGACTTCTTGGGGCTGGAAACGAAGCGAGCCATCACATTGGTACTGCGTTCGTCGTCCGTAAGAGTTCTTGGCGGTCCGCTGCGAGGCTTGTCATGTAAGGACCCAGTTTCCTTAAATTCGGATTTCAGCTTGCCAACGCATCTATGGGTGATTCGTGCGTGGTCTGGATGCAGCTTGCTGAATTCTTCGGCCACCTCCCTGTGACTTCGGGTCCCAAATAACAAAATGACATCAATTCGTTCTTCCGTACTCAGCGACATGGTTTACCCGTAAAAGATGAAACACAAATGTGAGAAACTCCCATGCGTCCGGACTTACTGGGCACCCTGTATATATGAGGCTTTTACCAATGAACCAAATCCATGGACCCTCCTCCTAGAGGTTTGTACGAGTCGGGTCGGGCCAAATCGACCCATTCCTTTTATCGCAATGGTAAAGAAAGAAAAAGAGTCGTGTTCCCCTATTTCCTGGTATGTTTAACTGTTTTGCTGGCTGTACTTACTTCCATGACATAGCCCAGGGCGTAAGCACAAAAGCAAGCAGAGGCACTTACAGTGTTTTTACCATCTGTAGGTATTAAGGTGGTAAAACCACTTTGAGGCTTGCTGACAACAAAAAGATTCGACCCCGAGCGAGTGTATGTGTTGTGTTACGGAGACTTAATACTAGAATTTTTGGCATAGATACTAAATCTCATTTCGCAACTTTTATTTCGCTTCAATGCTCCATTTCCTTTGTTGTTTCCACGATGCGTGAGAAAATTGTGCTTCGTCACCAAAGTACAGAAACATCGGAAGCACGGTTTATTTAGAGACGCCAGTTTGTCGCATCTTAAAGGTCTGTGCGTTTGTATTTCTCAGACGCATTGGTATCGTCCAGCTCATTTTATCTTTTTCCTTCTTAATTTCAAAGCAGCCGATCGAAGGCGCAAACCCTCTTAATTTCAACCTTGAAGTTTTGTGAAGCCGACGCCGGCCTTTTCCCATGGTTTTTGTGGAAGAAAGGGGGTCAGTTTGAGTGGAAACAAGGAAGTAGCTAGGAGTCGACTCGAGATATTGAAAGCGAGCGGTCGTAGGGAGAGGAGGCGAGGAAACGCCTTAGGTGTTGGCAGGAATATCTTAAGCTAACCAGGGGAATGGAGATATTTCTCCACGTGCGCGATTGATAGACGAGGGAATGGATGGGAAAGGAGGAAGGTAACGAAAAAGCGATTTACGGAAGGAAATGTTGTTTCAGAGGAACGGGGACGAATAATTGAAAAGCTGAGTACAGCTTTCTGCACTTAAGCAAAGAAAAGAATAAATTGTTTTAAGATATCTAAAAGGATTCTATAAAAAAGTATTGCTCATAGTTATTATTATCTTTACTTTTCTACGTTAACCACGCAAGACTATGGAAGCTAACAAAAACCAAGTTGACAGTTGTGTGGAGTGGGGGATCGGGGGTGTCTGCAATGATGCAGCGTGTCCGTGTGTGTGTTGGTATGAGAGAGTGGGAAGACATCGATTGTTTCTCCGGTGTCCCTAATCTGTATGGGGATTGACTTTTGTAATGTTACCACTTGCTAGTTCAGAGAAAAAGATATTTTGAACGCGCTTAGTGTTCTTTTTTCTCTCTCATTAAAGGTTATATTTTTCGATAATTGTTAAAGTTTAGTTAATATTTTTAGGCTTACATTCAACTAAATCTTTTCAATAATATTCCATCATTTAATTTTCACAATTTAATACAATGCAATAGAAAGGCAAAATAATACCAAATGGCACATCACGGGCCGGGATTAAATAAGAGCTGCAATTTATAGTCCCAGGCCTGATCGGGCCGAGTGTCTAATATTTGAAATGGGCCGGGCCGGCCACACCAAATAAAGCCCGTACAGACCTCCACCTCCCCCATTAAGAAATTTCTGGTTATGCCACTGATCTTAACCAAATGCCCGTATTGCAAGGATGAGACTAAACTGTTGGATCACGCAGAAGGGCGTAATCCAACAGCTAGGAAGAAAAGCAACGCAGAAAACTTAAACTGGCGTGCAGGCAGTGTTTGTCGTATGTTTGGTCGCTTTATGACTTCTAACTGTTCGTCCGATTAGGCCTGGGTTCGAGTCCCTGAGAAGTATAGGCGGTGTGTTTAACTTACAGAAGTGATTTCCTTTCCCTGTGACCAGCGGCCCTAAATTAGGGACGGACGATAGCTTATATCCCTCAGTGTTGCTCATGGTGGTCGTAACCCCCTACTCCAGTGGCGCACATATGAGTACTTCTAAGGGGGGAGGCAGAGAAATATCTTTATCTCCTTCAATGCTGTCAAACATTTTGGCAAATGTACAAGATACTAAAATACAACAAAAAATAATTGATACAATCAATCATTAATACCTTATTATTTTAAAAAATGCTTTAAAATAAGGGTTTCGTCCATTTCAGTCTTTTAAATTTTCCAAAAATTTGGCTATACCAACGGCTAGGGGGGCTGGAGCCCCCTATGGGTGTCCTTGCCCCATCCATACCCCCTTCCGACAGTGACAAATGTTTCATGGATAAAAAGAGCATAACAAATAAACTCCCCACCGCCTCTAACAAAAGTAATCCACTGAGCCCATTCTGTGATTACTTGCGAGTAACACGAAAAGGCGCTTGCGCTGTCGGAGTGGCCAGAAGCCCGGCTTCTGGCCAGTCGCTCGAGATGGGCCCCAGATAAGGAACGGGAGGTGCCCCACGTCCCTGGTCCTCCATGAAGCAGTGGTTTCAAATCAGAGATGGATGACTTCCTATGTCCCTAGATGATTATTGTGGTCAGAAACAGAAAACAAAGGAGAGTCGTTACAGCTAATTAACGGAGTAATGCACAAGACCTCAGTGTACAGGTGAGTAAAAATGCTGGAACCTCGGTATGTACGTGTACCATTCGCAGAGAACTTCATTCCATGGCTTACCGTGGTCGTGCGGCTGCTCATAAGTCTTTCATCTCCACTCGGAATGCTACTCGTCGTTTAGCATGGTGTAAAGAACATTTATCGTGGACCGTAGATCAATGGAAACGGGTCCCATGGACTGATGAATCCAGATACACGATACATCAGTCTGATGGCCGTTTGTGGGTATGGCAGCAGCCGGGGAAATGCTCTTTACCACAGTGTGCTGTTCCTGCGGTCAAGTTTGGAGCTGGCAGTGTGCTCGTGTGGGAGTGGTTTTAGTGGTATGGTCCCGGCTCATTGGTTATCGTGGACAAACCTGTTAACCAGCACGTCTACCTCGATATTCTTGACTATTACGCCCTACCAACTCTGTGGCAATACTATGGAATCCAGCCTTGTTGGTACCAGCAGGATTATGCACCGAGCCATCAAGCAAGGGCTGTTATGAAGACAATTCCGTATCGTGTGTGGACTGGCCAGCACAGAGGCCTGATCTTATTCCTATAGAGGAGCTATGGGATGAATTAGAGCGCCCCATAAGAAGTTTGGAACCAAGGCCTACTACTAAGCAACAGTTAGCGGCAGCATTATGTACCGAATGGAAGCGCATAGTGTTCCAAAATCTTGTCTAAAGTATGTCTCGGAGGGTCAGTTTTCACACAGTATTTATTAGAAGAAAGATACAGGAGATATGCTTGAATAAATCATCTCAAATGATGTATGACAAAAAAATATTTACAGGTGCTTGTAGCTTACGCTACTGCTTATTTACACGGTTCTGTACATTGATGATAGTAAAAAAACAGTTAATTACACTCGAGTGTCAGGTGAGGCAACAAAAGTCTCTGACAAAGCAAAGAATAGGAACAATTCAGCTTGAAGAGCGTTATACAATATTAATTTTGCACAGTATTGATGCAAGGAATAATACAGAATTCGAGCTTGCAGACATAGATTCAAAAGACAGGTGATGAGAAATTAACAGAATGTGCAGCTTGCGCTACGTTAATTACAGGATTCGGTGCAACGTTTGCATGACAACAGTTAAGTGCAGTAGAAATCTGGCGAGGCAATATGAATCTCTGGTAATACAGAGAGTAAAATCAATCCAGAATGATGAGCACTATAGAGTATAAATTTTACACAATATTGATGAAAAAAAAAAAGTTCTGACCGAAAGGTGATACATTGTGGGTGACCTGGAAAACCAGGAGGTTGCAGGTGATCAAGGGACAAACATGAAATCGAAAGACAGAAGATGAAAAATTTACAGATGAATGTGGCTCGCGGTACTACATGTTACATACAACGGTGATATGAAAAATAGTTAAATACAATAATTTTCCTGAGAATACAAAAGAAAAAATAATCTCTGAAAATACAGAGAGAAGACACAACTCATCACAGTGAGTATTGGAGAACACAAATTTACACAGCTGAAAAGTAAAATTACACTGTTGAATCAGGAATTGAAGATAAGAATATACTGTAAAAACCACAAAGTTTACAGATGTCTGTGGTTCGTGAAACGACCTATATACATGATTCTGTACAATGAGAAGTTACAATTTATATATATTGATTTGTCAGAGGTGGTAAAGAAATAGTCTCTGACATCGCAGAGAGAATACATAATTCAGCAAGATGAGTAATGAAAAACAAAAAATTTACACATGAGTTATACACGAAATGATACATGTGAAGAGGATGAGAACAGAGTCTTAAAAAAAGCGTGAAAAGAAATTGACAATTATAAGTAGCTCATGCTTCGAACAATTCATAGGATTCTATACAATAATTGATCTACTAAAAGTTATGTACAATAGTGAGACAAACAAAAAAATTCTGATAAAATAGAGAGTACAAATAATATAGTACAGTGAATGTTGAGGAACAAGATTGCACTCAGTTGCGAAGCAAGAAAAAACAGGAAATGTGTATAGAAAAATCGTCTCAAAATGACATATGAAAAGAAGATTTGCAGGTGCTTGTAGCTGACGCAACGACCTATTCACAAAGCTCAATATAGTGGTGAGAGAATACAGTTTATGTATGATAATTTGTCGGAAAAGACAAAAAATAGTCTCTGATGAAGCAGAGATTGAAGACAAATCAGCATGGCAAAAATTGTATCTATCAGGAGGTAGGTGAAACAAAAGTTCCGACTGTAAGGTGAAGCGTTGTGGGCGACCCTGCAAACCAAGTGGTTGCTGGTGACCAAGTTGATAGGAACTGTGGTTCACTGCAGCGTGCAACTGCAGTGGTAAGTTCTAGTCGAAGGCGGGAGAGTAGGCGATTACGAAAATGACAAAGTAACGCAGTACTGACTTTATTTATGTTAGTAGAAGCTTCGGGGGGACGCTGAAGATGATACACGTGAATTATATGTTTTACAAGCACGAAGATGTAGGAGCAGACTGCCGGAAGGTGAATAGGGCGAGAAGAGTTCAGAAGTAGTGTTCGGTAGGCGCTGAAGGTGAGGACGGTCTCACAGGATCGTTGCGCTAGCGTGAAAGCGAGATGGAGTATTGGCAATAATACTGTGCAATACATGAAGACATGCTGAACGTCAGCCTCCTCGCCACAATACGGACAGGAGGGTGAAGATAAAATGGTCATGCGATGTAAAATCGACGGCACAGGGAGGCGGTTGTGTAAGAAAAGCCAATGTGAATTGACTTCAAGGGGTGCTGAAAGTGGGGAAAGCGCAGCGGACCACACTGCGGAGGTAGAAGAAAGTGGAATACCAGAAATGGGAAGAGGTGCGGAAGAGCGAGAGAGAAAACGGTAGAGATCAGCTGTTGAGAAAGAGACAAGAGGAAGAGGTGGACCAATGGACGACAGAAAAAATGGGAGAAGGAGAGAGGCAGAGTGAACAGAAATGAGACCTGAGGGAGTAGCAAGCTCAGGGAACAGGGAGATTATAGTAGAAATAAGAGAGTTGTGAACAAAGTGAGCGTTGGCATTGAAACGGAGAGCAGAGGGTAGAGAAGAGAAGGGGAGCCAGGAAAGATCGGTGTTAACAAGATCGCTGACAGTAACGACTCCAGCTCTGAGCCATGAAGGAAAAGCAAAACATGGGAGATGGGGAGGGTGTAGCAGAGAAGGAAAAAAAGAGGTTCGGAAAGTAGGTCATTTGTGGAGGCAGGGAGAGAGCGAGAAAGAGGGAGGGAACGAAGAAAGGAGATAGCCTCTTTGTAGACAGGAGGGAAAAGTGTGAGAAGGGGACAGTGGTCCATGAGTAAGAACGAAAGGAGAGTAAAGCGTGGGTTATGCGGAGATACTATGACATCACGAGCAGCAACTGCAGAGGGAGCAGGTGCCGCAAGTGATCGTAAAAACGTAGACACACGATAAGCCTTGTAATAGGATCTGACGTCGGGTAGACTAATGCCTCCGTTGGAAGGAGACAGGCTGAGTTGAGGTGCTCCGACCCAGTGATGGCCGGGCCAGATAACCTGAGTTTGACAGCGGGTGAGTTCAAGAAGACGTAGTGCTGGTTGCTTCGAAGCCAACCAGGAATACGTGCACATTGAAAGCAGGTAAGTGTGCGTTAGACGTGCTCTTTGAAAGACGGAGGTGCAGAATTGTGCGCGCCGCCAGATTGCGACCGAGCGATGTAGGCGTGGCCGGAGAGTCGTCCAGGTGACGAGTGAAGCAGTTGCTGGTTTTCCAAGGTGGACTCCTAGGAATCGTTGAGAGGTGTTGGACCACTCTGCTCCCCAAGGAGAGTCAGTGCGGTTAGTCCACGAACCGGTCCATAGGCCTGTGCTTTTCGTTGTGTTTAGCGCTGCTCCGGAACATGAGGCGTAAGTATTGTAGAGATTGTGGAGATCGTGAAATTGTGAGTCTTGCCGAATGCAGAATGTAATATCGTCGGCGTAGGCAACATAGGTAGCAACATGATGACGTGTGCTGGCTACCACCGGTGGTAGTGAAGCAAAGAAGGATCGATGGACTGCGCGTAAAAAAGGTTCTATTGCGAGGGCGAAGAGCTGCCCGGATAAGGGGCAACCCTGACGCACGCCGCGACGAAAGGGTATGGGAGCTGTGAGAAGGTTGAGCAGCTTGACGTGGAAAACTGCGTCCCGGTAGAGGGAGATGAGAAGAGAAGCAAAGGAAGGAGGAAATCCGAAATTTAGTAATGTAGCAAGAAGGTAATCATGAGAAATATTATCGAACGCTGAGCGTTGATCGAGGGAAAGAAGAGCAAGGGGTTCTGAGCGAGAGCGGGCGAGGTGAATTAGATCATTAAGAAGCTGAATATTATGGGAGATGGAGCGCCCGGGTACAGTATAGGTTTGATTAGTGGAGAGAATATGAGGGAGTATGGGGTTAAGCCGGCGGGACAGAAATTTAGTATAGAGTTTATAATCAGTATTTAAGAGTGAGATGGGACGCCAATTCCCCAAGTCAAGCGGATCACCCTTCTTGGGGAAAAGTACAACATGTGCGAGCGTGAAACTCCTTGGAAGAGATGTAAGATGCATGGCAGTAGAAAAGGCACAGAGGAGAAATGGAAGGAGGGCAGGAAGAAAAGCCTTATAGAAAGAAACAGGGAGACCGTCCGGGCCAGGTGAAGCCCGGGGGTTGAGGGACGAGAAAGTGTCAGAGAGCTCAGTTAAAGTGGGAGGATGGAGGAGGCTGGCTGAAAGATGAGAAGGGACCTGAGGCAAAGAAGAGAACAGAAGAGCAGAAGCCGTAGGGGAGGGAGGAAGAGTTTCACAAAATTTTGAAATGTAGTAATTACGTACCATAGAACAAATTGGAACTGGTTCGGATGAAACTACTCCAGTTGGAAGACGAAGGTGCTGCAGAACAGAAGAGGATCGGCGAGTTGACTCAAGTGACGTAAGGAATTCGTACGAACAAGCATCAGGTTTCAGGTGTTGTAGTTTAAGGCGTTGAAGGGCTTGTTTTGCAAGTGGCACCAAAAGTGAATGCAATTCTGCCTGGTAGACTTGAAATAGGGGATCAGCAAGATTGAGCAAAGAAAGCATTTGCCTAGTATGATCAAGTCGCATCCTCCGTTGTGTCATAATCGAGTATGACAGGTTTCGTACCAGTAATATGAGGTGGCGTTTTACTTCCAACCAAACTTTGAGGGGGCACGGTGCAGAATGAAGCCTTGTACGCCAATCCGCAAGAAAATCTCGCACCGATGAGCAGAAGGCTGAGTCATCTAAAAGAGTGTCGTCAAAAGTCCAAGGCCGGATTGTACGTGGCTGTGTTGAAGTAGCAAAAACTGTTATGGCAATGGCGCAATGATCCGAGGAAGCTGTGGGTGTACAGCATGAATCTGATATTGCTGGTAGAAGAAGAGAAGTTGCATAAAAGCGATCCAATCTTGCTGTAGGAGGATCAATGGCTCTTGGTGCACGCCATGTATGTGTAGTCTGGGTTGGTGACAAATGGCGTTGAACATCTACTAGTGAGAAGTCTGAAGTGATAGACTGTAAGAGATGTACTACTTCCGTGCGGTGTTCTCTGGAAGAAGAAGAGCGATCAGTTAGGGGATGTAGAGTGCAATTGTAGTCACCTCCGATAAGTACCCGGTCGGTGATGGGAATACGTGACAGAGCCCGTCGAAGTTTTGCAAACAACTCTGGCACGTGAGTAGGAGTGCAAGGAACATAAATGTTGAATACATGAAATTTTTCAGCTGCGACGGTGAAAGAGACTCGTTGTAATAAGTCTCGACATAAGTTTTTCACTGAGAAATAGGAAAGAGTTGAACGAAAACGTGAGTGAACACCAACTGCCATGCCACCACGCGACAGTTGGCTGTAGGCGTGATGGAAAGTATGATCCCACTGACGCCATTGATGAAATTGAGTGGTGGAAGTACAGTTTGTTTCCTGCAGAAGTAATATATCAGCATTCAGCGGAGCAAGATCCTCTCGTACCAGCGCATTCGCAAGAGGTGTCGCAAAACCGCGACAATTAAGTGACACCACCTTGAATGTCTAGGTTAGTTGTGGGATGCAGTAGGAATTGACTGGCTGTAGTGATGGAGTGGAGTCGACGGAGAAAACAAGCACTCCACGGGACCTCGTCCGCAATGCGCCGAAGAGTGTTTTCAAGTGAGTGTAATTGAACCAGCACTTGTGGAAGAGCTGCTTCATACTGCTGAATGGAAGTGCGTGCTGAGGAAGGGCTAGAGGGCCCTAAAAGGCAATCCAGCACGTCTTCGTATGGCAGAGGCTCAGCAGGGAAAGCATTTTCAGCAAGAAAAGTTGTGAATTCTTCTAGTGAGGGAAAGGCACCCTCACATGCTGTCTCAGAGGAAGTGTGTAGAGGCGACCTGGAGAACGGTCGTCGAGAGCTGACGGAGCGAGAGGATGAGCGGGTAGAAGAGCGAGATGATCTTCGGGATGCCAGAGTCTTTGCCTTCTTCGTCTTGGAGCGAGTAGCACCACTGCGTTTTCCAGCAACCACTAAAGCTTCATGATCGTCTGGAGAGTCTGAACCCGAAGCGTTACCTGTGACTCGTGTCATGGAGCCAACGGTAAAAGCTGAGGAGTGGTCAACATGTACATCAGCAGTGGTTGTAAAAGTACAAGGGGAGTCGATTTTGGAAGCCTGGGAAAATTCTTAGGATCAGCAGGAGGTGGAGGCATCAAAGTCGTTTGTTGACCAATGGCAGTAAGCTGACTTTTGGAAGATCTTGATTCCGCGATTTTCCTCGAATAGGAAGAAGTCTGTGAAGCGTTGGTGGACAAAGTAGAAGAAGATGTAGTGTGTGGAGCTGTTTGCAGGGAGGCACGTGGGCACTGAGCCCTTATGTGACTTTCGCTCTGACATATAGTGCAATACTGTGAAGTGATTATCTCAACTCTTCGGCGTTGCTGTCCACAGCGGATGTGCAAAACATTCGGAACCGCTTTCAGCTGAGCATCAGATGAAAAGAGGACTCGAGCAGTGCGGCGAAAACCTCGAATGGATTTGTCTTCAGGATCTCTGGGAGCCGCAGAGAGAGTTGTTATGGAGCCAACAACTCTGCCGTACCTGCTGAGCAAGGTGCAAAGTGCAGCGTCGGATACTTCTGGTGGTACGGGGTAGAAGGTCACCTGCACCGGGCGGTGCGCAACCGGTTGTGCTAACAGATGCACGTCATTGATGGTTAGACCTTCCGTAAGGACCTGGTCAGCATGCGCTTTATCCTTAAAATAGACCAAGACAGATCTGGGTTTTCGAGCTACAAAGTCTATTGCATCCTTTGGTAAGATAGTTTTGAGGGCTCGGCTATATTGCCACAGCTTAGTGTCGGGAAGCGCATCAAAATAGACGCCCCGTTCCATAGTGGAGGAAAAAAGGTGACCAGCTCGGGAATCCTCTGGTATGTCAATTGTAGCAGTAGAACCGACGACAGTGACATAGGATTCAGGAAAAGGCATAGCAGATGAAACTGGGGGTGTGAGGACCCCAGAAGTTGCAGAAGCATAGGATGCTTGGGCAGGCATGGGTCGAGAACTCGATGAAGCGGCTCCTAGCAGTGAGGGCGGATCAGAAAGTTGATGAAGAGCAGAAGCTATGAGCTCAGTATCGCTGATCACGGAGACGTCATCATCTGCTGAGATGTAGATAGGAGACTTGGCACCACCGCACTTGGTGGGAAGGGAAGAAGTTATTGCTGGAGAAGAAGAGGTATCCATGACGTCGCAATGACGCTCGGGAGCCACCTCATTTAGCTGAGCAGGAGCTGCCGCCGTAGAAGAAGAAGAGGGTGCTGGCTGATCTGCCAAGATAAGGATGTGGGCGTCACCCTTGTCTGCCTCCGCCATCGAAGCAATGGCGAGACTTTAACGAAAAAAGACCAGCTCGGTTGAAAAATAAAACAGTGAATAATGAAAAAATATGGCACTCACCAACCTGGGAGATACACGAACGTAAAGCGTAGAACTTCAACTTGAAGATACACGCAACCACAGAAACTAAAGCACTCAATAAACACCTTATAGCAACGAAAATCACGGAGCTTAAAACCCAACCACTGAGCTTCGAAGGGTCAGTGCATGCATTAAGGCCAAAGGTGGACCGACACCGTTCTAATGTATGTCAATAAATGCTATGTTGTGTTTCTCTTCTAGGTGTCCAGTGACTTTTGTCAATATAGTGCATATCCCAAAATGTTCTCTCGAGACTGTGGAAACAGTTCAGAATGAAAGGCGGAGTATCCCATCGTCCAGGACAAGGCGCCCACTGGCCACACCCGCGTCACAGGACAGATTCTTAGTTTTAATAGCGAAGCGAAACAGATGGATGACAGCACAACAGAATGCCCGAGAGTTTGCTGCATCTACAGGGAGGCATTTAACCAGGTTTACTGTGCGTATTATGCTGCAGGAGAAAGGCCTCTGCGCGACAAGACCGATGCTTTGTGTTCTCACTTCAACCACGAGGTGCGTAAGTTTAAAGTCGTGTAGAGAGCATCGCAACTGGAGTCCCACTGACTGGTCTGACGTACTACAGAATTAAAGCACGTGTTAAGACGATAAATCTGCAGCGATTCATTCCGTCCGTGTAGCTTAGTTGGGAGAGCAACTTACTCCGGAGTGAGGGAGCGCGGTTTCGATATCCGTCACACGGACAAACCTGTGTTTTCACATTGGCGCCCGAACGTCAGAATGGCTGTACTGTCCGTTAGGTTCTTCGAAAAATGTGCTTATACTACAGACGACAAAAATGTAGTTCAGAACTTTATCAAATTTATTATTCATGTTTTTTGTGTGATGTATTTAGTGTATATGGTTTTTTTGGAATCTAAATCATATTTTTCAATTAAATAGTTTGGTACCTAGGTTAGTATAATGGCTTACACATATTATATGCGACTATATGTGACGTTTCAGTAGAACTATTGGTGACTACTCACTGTTTCAACTGCTTGATTATGTCTTAATCAGATTTATTATTCTTGGTTCTCATATGTTGTATTTAATGAATATAATGAATTGAAATCTATGTCAGGCCTTTTCTGAATAAATTGTTTATTACCTAAATTTTAGAATAATGGCTGTGTTCGATTTGGTTTAATTCAAGACGTTTCATTTGGCGTGAGGCTTAACGCGGGGTTCGTCGCGGATACGTGTAACACAGAAGATGTAATCCGGGGTGTTGCTTCTTTATGGCAGACAAACGTGTAAAACAGAAATGCAACGAATTTTTATTCGTCATAACCTAAGCGTACATTTCCACGTAATATAGCATTAAGAACACTCGTTCTTGAGCTACATATATTGTTTTTATACCGTTTGCAGCTGTACCGCGCATCATAACAACGCAGCGGATCCGTTCATTTGCTTTTGAAGGGGTGTCCGGTAACATGTGTCAATATAGTGTAGGTCTCCTTCTAACTGCCTTGGCTGTAAAACTGGTAATACAGTAAATAACATTCTCAAAATTAAATACGGATACAAGGTCCATTTCTTTGTTAAACATTGTAAAACAATAATAAGTTCGCTACTGATTAGGTCATTTCTAGAAACAATTTTTAACAAGAAAGATGACACCGAATTTTCGGGTGTAATAAGCACGTCTTTTGAATCCGTTCTGACGCAAATTAAATTTATCAAAGCTATTCAAAGGCAATGGAACCGGTATGGAAAACAAAAGTTAAAGACCCGATTGAAAAACTTCTTTCTTCTTCTGACGGAAGAAAGAAGTTTTTCAATCGGGTCTTTAATCCCTCAGATATTGCTGTAAACGGAATCTTGAGCTTACGAACTCTTAGAAACAGAGTTATCGACAAAAATAAGATGTGACTTTACGTCCCCTGGTGGGAAAACCATGCATTATTTTAAGAAGAAAATATTCTCAAAAGGGTTATCCATATGAGCGGTATCGGTCCAAGAAAAAAAAATTAGTCGAGTTTTCAGGAGCTCAGATTTTGCTACAAATACATCAGAAGCACAAATTAACACTTATGACCCCTGGTGGCCAAACCAATCTTTACAAAACATTAGAAATTATGTGAAAAATATTTTTCATCAGGTCTTGTATGTGATACAGGAAGAATTTCTCAAATCGGAGTTTTAGGAGCAGAAAACGCAATTTACCTTTATGCGCCATAGCGGAGAGTCTTAAATGATTTACGTGAAAATTTTGAATTTATAGGGAAAACATTTCGCATCGGAAACACTATCCAACAACGAAGGAATTTTTCAAATTGGGCTTTAGAAGTAGAGATATTGACAAAAATAAGATATACATCTACACCACCTGGCGTAGAAACCATGCATTATTTCAAGAAGAAAGTGTTCCTAAAAGGTTTGTCGACATGAGTAGCATCGGTCAACAAAAGACTTTTTTTTCAGTCGAGATTTTAGAAGCTCATATTTTGCTTCAAATACATAAGAAGTGGAAATTAAGACTTACGCCACCTAGCGGCCATGCTATTTTTTTACAAAAATTAGAAATTATGTGCAAAGGATTTCCCATCAGGAGTTGAATCCGGTGCAGGAGGAATTTTTCAAATCGGAGGTTTAGAAGCAGAGAAATAGTGGGGAACGCAATTTACCTTTACGCCCCCTAGCGGAAAGTCTATGAATTACTTGAAAATTTTGAATTTTTAGGGAAAACATGTCACACTAGAAACACTATCCAACAAAGAAGGAATTTTTTAAATCGGACTTCTAGAAGTCGAGATATTGACAAAAAATAAGATGTACGTCAACGCCCCTGGCGCAGAAACCATGCACTATTTTAAGAAGAAAATGTTTCTAAAAGGTTTGTCGACATGAGTAGTTCGGTCTACAAACGACGTTTTTTTCAATCGAGAATTTAGAAGCTCATATTTTGCTGCAAATACATCAGAAGCAGAAATTAAGGTTTACGCCCCCTGGTGGCCAAACCATTTTTTTTTACAAAAATTAGAAATTATGTGCAAACGATTTCCCACCAGGAGCTGTATCCGGTGCAGAAAGAATTTTTCAAAGCGGAGATTTAGAAGCAGAGATATAGGGAGAAACGCAATTTAGCTTTGCGTCCCCTAGCGGAAAGTCTATGAATTACTTGAAAATTTTGAAATTATATGAAGCACATGTCATACTAGAAATACTATGCAACAAAAAAGGAATTTTTCAAATCGAACCCCTAGAAGTAGAGATATTGACAAAAATAAGATATGCATCTACGCCCCCTGGCGAAGAAACTGTGAGATATTTTAGGAAGAAAATATTCCGAAAAGGTTGGCCGACATGAGTAGTATCGGTCTACAAACGACGTTTTCTTTAGTCGAGAATTTAGAAACTCATATTTTGCTACAAATACATCAGAAGCGGAAATTAAGATTTACGCCCACTGGTGGCCAAACCATTTTTTTACAAAACATTAGAAATTATGTGCAAACGATTTCTCATTAGGAGATGTATCCGGTGCAGAAAGAATTTTTCAAATCGGAGATTTAGTAGCAGAGATATAGGGCGAAACGCAATTTACCTTTACGCCCCCTAGCGGAAAGTCTTAAATGAATTACTTGAAAATTTTGAAATTATATGAAAAACATGTCACATCGGAAAACACTATCCAACAAAGAAGGAGTTTTTCAAATCGGACTCCTAGAAGTAGAGATATTGACAAAAGTAAGATATACATCTACGCCACCTGGCGGAGAAACTGTGAGATATTTTAGGAAGAAAATATTCCGAAAAGGTTTATCGATGTGAGTGGCATCAGCCCACGAAAGAATGTTTTCAATCGATATTTTAGAAGCTCAGATTTTATGGCAAATACATCAGAAGCAAAAATTAGCACTTACACCCCCTGGTGGACAAAGTATTCTTTACCAAAAACTCGAAATTCTATGCAAAAGATTTTCCATTAGGAGATGTATCCGCTGAAAAAAAGATTTTTCAAATCGGAGTTTTAGGAGAAGAGTTATCGGAAAACATGTAATTTACTTTTACGCCCCCTAGCGGAAAATCTATGCGTAATTTGAAAATTAAACTATATCGAAAACACTCTTCGACATAAATGGAATCGAAAGATAAAATATTTTTTTCAATCGGATGTTTAGAAGCAAATATGTTTATTAAAACGTAATTTTGAATTCGACATCATCTTCATTTACGCCCCTAGCGGCAAAATTGTGCATCGTAAAAGAAAACGAAATGAAGGATCTTCATTCGCATATTTCAAGCTTCCGAATGCAAAAAGAATTTTTCAAGTCGGACTAATAGTTGCCGAGATTCCATGGGTACAGACGGACGGACGGACAAACCGATAACAGAAGCACGATCTTTTTTTTTACAAAAGACGTGCTAAAAAGGGCAAACAGGATCTAGGACTCGGGCGGCCAGCGAAGCAATCTGGCAGTAACTGTAGTGTAAACACATCCTGTATGTCTCATACGGGCTCGAGCCCGGACTCAACTCGAACAGAAGACCACTTGGCCAAAAAGGAAGAAGACGCCCTGGTATTATACCCAGTTGCATGTGTCTTTCTTGAGAAACCTCCTTTTGCATTGCAGTTTCATTTCGAATAAATTATCTTTAATACTCACGTCCTCGCATTTTTTTTTTATTTCTTTTTTTCAGATACCAGTTCCGTTGGAAGGCAAACCACATTCAACTGATTGCAGGCTATCAGATTCGGGCTGAGAAATCGTTTCAGTCTGTCATTACTTTTCCATTTGCTTTAGTGTTGTAAATTTCTTGAGAGCTATCAGTGTTACACATGCGGCCATTGTCATTAGCACTAAAACCTCATTCACGAGAAATGTTTTCGCTTTCAGGAGGAAGTCCGTTAATTAGTGAAGGTCACCATGCACATCATCAGGAAACCAACATCATTAACATAACTGCAAGAGGAAAGCCTCTCCTCAAAGCGTCGATCCACTGCTGGAAAGTTTTTAGCTAACAGCTTTTAACCTTAGAAAATTATCAGAAAGGTATCATAAATTTAAAATTGCAGTTTCTGACTTTTTATGGTTTTTAGATTGAGTTTCTTCATACACTTATACGTAACTAGCTCATAGCCCATCCTATGCACGGGTGAAAAAGCTGTGACTGATATTTTTGTGACACGAATCGTAAAATACATGTACATAACAATAATAAACGGTTGAATTATTAATGGGCAGTCTATAAGATAGGTCACCAACAATAACTTTTTTTAAATATTCCCATGACAGAAGCCTATTATATAGGTTAATACATTTTAACCCGTCATACGTTAAAAATCATATATTGTAAAAATTTTGATAATAAAAATGATGTTAATTAGAGGTCATGAAAGACTTCTTGATATACAATGCTTTGTGTTATTGTCATTTTATTGTTCAAAAGATTTCCTTGCAGTTCATTGTGTTTGACAAAAAATTTCACGCCACCGCCGTTCTCTATTTAAGCGACGTTTTCTTTCAGCTTTGTCTTCTTCCATCTTGTACTACAAAGAAAAATTCCACGGAACCAATAATTATTTTAATTTCCATCACAGTAAATCAAAACTACCCCTGCAGTTACTTTCTTACAATTTTACTTGTTCCTTTTTGTGAAATAAAATAACGCTGATTCCTTTTCGTGTAATTACTCTGCAATGCGAAAAATAAAAATGAAATAGAACACGACATTACACCTACGTGACAGAACAAACGTCGCAGGCAGTTGTTCGAGCACGTGCGTGTTGCCACAGATGAAGTCGTTCGTCTTACTAACTTTATTATATTTTCCAGCATTTCTCCTTGATTTTGCGTATCGTGTGATAGTAGTGTGCTTAGTTGCGATTTCGGCCACGGGGTAAAAGCAGACGGCGCTGCAAGTACTGAAGGACATCAGAGCGTTAGGGACAGACGTTGCCTATTATATATCATCAAACAAAGATCTTCGCTCTTTCCACGTTTATAAGTGAGTCACGGGAAAATTCTCATTGGCCGCCACCGGGAGTCGAACCCAGGATCTTCCAGTTACGCGCCGGATATGCTCCGCTACACCACAGCGGCCTTGAATTCCTCCAGACTCACACACACTAACTGCCAAGCCAATTTGGAAGGTTGCTTCTTGGAGCCCCGCACAATGCTGGGGATTCACCAAAGATGGTAAGCAGCAACTGAAGAAATAATTAGAAGGCGAATGAATAATTAATACAGACATTTAACATGGACCAGGAACATAAACAAAGATCTTCGCTCTTTCCAAGTTTATAGTGCCTATTATATAGATTTTCCTTTTTGTGAAATAAAAAAACGCTGATTCCTTTTTATGAAATTACTCTACAATTTTATTCCTTTTTATGGAATTACTCTGCAATGCGAAGAAAATGAAATGAAACACGACATAACACCTACGTGACAGAACAAACGTCGCAGACAATTTTTCGAGCACGTGCGTGTTGCCACAGATGAAGTCGCTTGTCTTACTAACTTTATTATATTTTCCGGCATTTCTCCTTGATTTTACGTATCGTGCGACAGCGGTGAGCTGAGTTGCGATTTCGCGTTAGGTACAGACGTTGCCTATTATATAGATTTTATTCTGATTTAGTAGTCTACCGATATTTTACTGTAATTTCTAACGCTTTTTTAAATTGCTATACGCAATTCATTTATACGCTTTTTGCAATTATACGTTAAAATTTGAATTTCAGATTACAAAAAATACACGGTTCTCTTTGTTTCTTTTATACGTAAACCGGTAGATTACAACTTCCAGAGAATTCAGGCAGCATCGTTGTAGTACTTCATGGTGCAGTAAAAGTTGACTTTGATCCCATCACAGAAGGTTATGGGGTTTACCACCGGCTTCGATGAAAAATTGGTTTCGCATTTCATGACAAACACATATATGCGCTATTTAAAAATTGTATACATCTCTGGGATGTAATTGTGGCTCCACTGTGCGAGGGAGAATACAACAGAATCAGTGCCACAAGTGTCACTGCTGTTGTGAGGGCGAAACTTGAACCCACGCGTTACTAGGTGACAGTGTTTAATAAAGTTTCAAACACCTGGCAGAGCCTTTGCCACTACGTGTTGCTCTGGTTGTGAGGGCGAAAGGTGGACCAACGCGTTATTCGGTGGCTGTGTTTAATAAAGTTTCAAACACCTGGTTGAGCCTATGCCACTACGTGTTGCTCTAGTTGTGAGGGCGAAAGGTGGACCCACGTGTTATTAGGTGGCTGTGTTTAATAAAGTTTCAAACACCTGGTTGAGCCTATGCCACTACGCGTTGTTCTGGTTGTGAGGGCAAAAGGTGCAACCCACGCGTTACTAGATGACTGTGTTTAATAAAGTTTCAAACACCTGGTAGAGCCTTTGCCACTACGTGTTGCTCTGGTTGTGAGGGCGAAAGGTGGACCCACGCGTTATTCGGTGGCTGTGTTTAATAAAGTTTCAAACACCTGGTTGAGCCTATGCCACTACGTGTTGCTCTAGTTGTGAGGGCGAAAGGTGGACCCACGTGTTATTAGGTGGCTGTGTTTAATAAAGTTTCAAACACCTGGTTGAGCCTATGCCACTACGCGTTGTTCTGGTTGTGAGGGCAAAAGGTGCAACCCACGCGTTACTAGATGACTGTGTTTAATAAAGTTTCAAACACCTGGTAGAGCCTTTGCCACTACGTGTTGCTCTAGTTGTGAGGGCGAAAGGTGGACCCACGCGTTATTCGGTGGCTGTGTTTAATAAAGTTTCAAACACCTGGTTGAGCCTATGCCACTACGTGTTGCTCTAGTTGTGAGGGCGAAAGGTGGACCCACGTGTTATTAGGTGGCTGTGTTTAATAAAGTTTCAAACACCTGGTTGAGCCTATGCCACTACGCGTTGCTCTGGTTGTGAGGGCGAAAGGTGGACCCACGCGTTACTAGATGACTGTGTTTAATAAAATTTCAAACACCTGGTAGAGCCTTTGCCACTACGTGTTGCTCTGGTTGTGAGGGCGAAAGGTGGACCCACGCGTTATTCGGTGGCTGTGTTTAATAAAGTTTCAAACACCTGGTTGAGCCTATGCCACTACGTGTTGCTCTAGTTGTGAGGGCGAAAGGTGGACCCACGTGTTATTAGGTGGCTGTGTTTAATAAAGTTTCAAACACCTGGTTGAGCCTATGCCACTACGTGTTGCTCTGGTTGTGAGGGCGAAAGGTGGACCCACGCGTTATTCGGTGGCTGTGTTTAATAAAGTTTCAAACACCTGGTTGAGCCTATGCCACTACGTGTTGCTCTGGTTGTGAGGGCGAAAGGTGGACCCACGCGTTATTCGGTGGCTGTGTTTAATAAAGTTTCAAACACCTGGTTGAGCCTATGCCACTACGTGTTGCTCTAGTTGTGAGGGCGAAAGGTGGACCCACGCGTTATTAGGTGGCTGTGTTTAATAAAGTTTCAAACACCTGGTTGAGCCTATGCCACTACGTGTTGCTCTAGTTGTGAGGGCGAAAGGTGAACCCACGTGTTATTAGGTGGCTGTGTTTAATAAAGTTTCAAACACCTGGTAGAGCCCATGCCACTACGCGTTGCTCTGGTTGTGAGGGCGAAGGTGAACCCACGTGTTATTAGGTGGCTGTGTTTAATAAAGTTTCAAACACCTGGTTGAGCCTATGCCACTACGCGTTGTTCTGGTTGTGAGGGCAAAAGGTGCAACCCACGCGTTACTAGATGACTGTGTTTAATAAAGTTTCAAACACCTGGTAGAGCCTTTGCCACTACGTGTTGCTCTGGTTGTGAGGGCGAAAGGTGGACCCACGCGTTATTCGGTGGCTGTGTTTAATAAAGTTTCAAACACCTGGTTGAGCCTATGCCACTACGTGTTGCTCTAGTTGTGAGGGCGAAAGGTGGACCCACGTGTTATTAGGTGGCTGTGTTTAATAAAGTTTCAAACACCTGGTTGAGCCTATGCCACTACGCGTTGTTCTGGTTGTGAGGGCAAAAGGTGCAACCCACGCGTTACTAGATGACTGTGTTTAATAAAGTTTCAAACACCTGGTAGAGCCTTTGCCACTACGTGTTGCTCTGGTTGTGAGGGCGAAAGGTGGACCCACGCGTTATTCGGTGGCTGTGTTTAATAAAGTTTCAAACACCTGGTTGAGCCTATGCCACTACGTGTTGCTCTAGTTGTGAGGGCGAAAAGTGGACCCACGCGTTATTCGGTGGCTGTGTTTAATAAAGTTTCAAACACCTGGTTGAGCCTATGCCACTACGTGTTGCTCTAGTTGTGAGGGCGAAAGGTGGACCCACGGGTTATTCGGTGGCTGTGTTTAATAAAGTTTCAAACACCTGGTAGAGCCTTTGCCACTACGTGTTGCTCTGGTTGTGAGGGCGAAAGGTGGACCAACGCGTTATTAGGTGGCTGTGTTTAATAAAGTTTCAAACACCTGGTAGAGCCCATGCCACTACGCGTTGCTCTGGTTGTGAGGGCGAAAGGTGAACCCACGTGTTATTAGGTGGCTGTGTTTAATAAAGTTTCAAACACCTGGTAGAGCCCATGCCACTACGCGTTGCTCTGGTTGTGAGGGCGAAAGGTGAACCCACGTGTTATTTGGTGGCTGTGTTTAATAAAGTTTCAAACACCTGGTAGAGCCCATGCCACTACGCGTTGCTCTGGTTGTGAGGGCGAAAGGTGAACCCACGTGTTATTAGGTGGCTGTGTTTAATAAAGTTTCAAACACCTGGTAGAGCCTTTGCCACTACGTGTTGCTCTAGTTGTGAGGGCGAAAGGTGGACCCACGCGTTATTCGGTGGCTGTGTTTAATAAAGTTTCAAACACCTGGTTGAGCCTATGCCACTACGTGTTGCTCTAGTTGTGAGGGCGAAAGGTGGACCCACGTGTTATTAGGTGGCTGTGTTTAATAAAGTTTCAAACACCTGGTTGAGCCTATGCCACTACGCGTTGTTCTGGTTGTGAGGGCAAAAGGTGCAACCCACGCGTTACTAGATGACTGTGTTTAATAAAGTTTCAAACACCTGGTAGAGCCTTTGCCACTACGTGTTGCTCTGGTTGTGAGGGCGAAAGGTGGACCCACGCGTTATTCGGTGGCTGTGTTTAATAAAGTTTCAAACACCTGGTTGAGCCTATGCCACTACGTGTTGCTCTAGTTGTGAGGGCGAAAGGTGGACCCACGTGTTATTAGGTGGCTGTGTTTAATAAAGTTTCAAACACCTGGTTGAGCCTATGCCACTACGCTTTGTTCTGGTTGTGAGGGCAAAAGGTGCAACCCACGCGTTACTAGATGACTGTGTTTAATAAAGTTTCAAACACCTGGTAGAGCCTTTGCCACTACGTGTTGCTCTAGTTGTGAGGGCGAAAGGTGGACCCACGCGTTATTCGGTGGCTGTGTTTAATAAAGTTTCAAACACCTGGTTGAGCCTATGCCACTACGTGTTGCTCTGGTTGTGAGGGCGAAAGGTGGACCCACGCGTTATTCGGTGGCTGTGTTTAATAAAGTTTCAAACACCTGGTTGAGCCTATGCCACTACGTGTTGCTCTAGTTGTGAGGGCGAAAGGTGGACCCACGTGTTATTCGGTGGCTGTGTTTAATAAAGTTTCAAACACCTGGTAGAGCCTTTGCCACTACGTGTTGCTCTGGTTGTGAGGGCGAAAGGTGGACCAACGCGTTATTAGGTGGCTGTGTTTAATAAAGTTTCAAACACCTGGTAGAGCCCATGCCACTACGCGTTGCTCTGGTTGTGAGGGCGAAAGGTGAACCCACGTGTTATTAGGTGGCTGTGTTTAATAAAGTTTCAAACACCTGGTAGAGCCCATGCCACTACGCGTTGCTCTGGTTGTGAGGGCGAAAGGTGAACCCACGTGTTATTAGGTGGCTGTGTTTAATAAAGTTTCAAACACCTGGTAGAGCCCATGCCACTACGCGTTGCTCTGGTTGTGAGGGCGAAAGGTGAACCCACGTGTTATTAGGTGGCTGTGTTTAATAAAGTTTCAAACACCTGGTAGAGCCCATGCCACTACGCGTTGCTCTGGTTGTGAGGGCGAAAGGTGAACCCACGTGTTATTAGGTGGCTGTGTTTAATAAAGTTTCAAACACCTGGTAGAGCCCATGCCACTACGCGTTGCTCTGGTTGTGAGGGCGAAAGGTGAACCCACGTGTTATTAGGTGGCTGTGTTTAATAAAGTTTCAAACACCTGGTAGAGCCCATGCCACTACGCGTTGCTCTGGTTGTGAGGGCGAAAGGTGAACCCACGTGTTATTAGGTGGCTGTGTTTAATAAAGTTTCAAACACCTGGTAAAGCCTATGCCACTACGTGTTGCTCTGGTTGTGAGGGCGAAAGGTGGAACCATGCGTTACTAGGTGACTGTGTTTAATAAAGTTTCAAACACCTGGTAGAGCCTATGCATTACGTGTTGCTCTGGTGGTGAGAGCGAAAGGTGGACCCACGCGTTATTAGGTGGCTGTGTTTAATAAAGTTTAAAACACCTGGTAGAGCCTATGCCGCTACGTGTTGCTCTGGTTGTGAGGGCGAAAGGTGGACCCACGCGTTATTAGTTGGCTGTGTTTAGTGTCTATACCGCGCCTGGTGTCTATACCGCGACGTGTTGCTGCTGCTGTTGTGTGGGTGAAAGTTAGGCCTACCCGTTATTAGGTCTATAACATGTTGACCTCAGTGTATTTTGTAAATGAACTTTCAGTTCTGATGCTGCGTGTGAGGTCCTGGTTCGTTACTCTTGTAACGCAGTCAGATACTAAATCATAAATGTGGCTTTCAATTTGTAGTGTTAAATTATGAATTCATTGCATTGTATGGCGAAATATTTTTTGAATTGTTTTTAATGGTACAACTGTCTTCTAAAGCTTGAGTGTCGTTCGCTATTGCTGTTTTTAGCCGTCGGAAATTTATTAATACTAGTTCGTGTGTTACAGAAAAAGTAAACCGTTTCCTTAGTTGAATTCAGGTTTTGTAATTATTGGTACAACTTTTTTTTTTTCCCCCATGACGGGATTCTTTTATGATTTTAATCACCGGGCGGTATCCCACTTTTAGCAACCTATTGGTTGAATTTCATGCACGCTTTCAGAATCCTATTACATATGAAAGCAAGCAATTTTTGAGTTACAATCGCAGATAGAAATCTCAGTATGAAAAACTTTTTACGTGAGAAATGAGCTACGAGTTTTAATGACGCATTAATTTTTTTACCAGTAAAAACGCTACATAGCCATTTTAATGCAAACCAGTTTTTTGATAAAGCCGACACTGCAGGTTTAATCTTACTCACTATTTTTCTTTTTCCGGACCTAAAGGAATTCTTATTAACTGTCAAGACGGAGAAAAAAGTTGCTCTCATGTCAGCATTATTTTACCGCCTTCGACACACGTAGGCACATTCTTTCTTGTGTGGTTAAGCGCCATTGCAACCCACCAAGGCATTTCGCAATGCGGTGGAAAGCGTAATGGCATTGCAGTTGTGACATTGAATCACCGAAGACAAGTTAAGAAGCGGATTACTCACAGGGGGATGGGGGGGGGGGGGGGGCAGATGGCAGTGCCAAACAAACGAAGCACGTGCTTGCAGGTTCATTCTTGAATGTTTATCAAAATAACTTGGGTGATACAATACGGAAGTAAACAGGCACAGACACAACTTCAGAGAAACATCTCTAGGGAAGGCCGTAATACTAATATTTCCAGCCATAGCAACATAATTTACGTCAGTCTAAACTCAGCTCAGAACTTTGAAGCTTTTGCTTCCTCTAGTTCTTCATTAAATCAGAACATACGAGCTCCTCTTTATATCCGATTCCTTTCACAGAAATTCAGTTTGGCGCGCAAAATAAAGATTATTTCTGTAAATAAATAAGCTTTAGATGGGAGACATAAAATACTTCTTAAGTCATTGAGTCCCAAAGGAATTTCTTTTTTTTTTCTTTTTTTTTTTTTTGCAGAAAATTTTCACTTTCCCGAAAATTCCAAAACCGTAAACCTTCAAAACAAAGGCGTAAGTAAGGCAGGGCAGGCGGGGAGCTGCTGCCCCGGACGTAACTTTAGAGAGGGCGCAAAAACAATTGCTTGCAATCTTATTAAAACTGGAATGGAAACTTTTGAACCCGTTTCTGATTAAGTTTTTTAGCGCCATACTTTGTTAGTCGTCCCTTTACAGAATTTGCTTAAATGTTTCTCCAGTTCGTGAGCAATGGCAGCTTAAAAGCTGCACTTCTTCCTCAAAATGTTCATGGAATGTTAGATGATCCCATTCAGAAATGAAGTCGCGGTCGTATAGACCGTCCAACTAAACAATAACCCCGGTCTTCATCGGCTATAATGGAAACAGTGGTTTCTCTTCAGTTGGGTAAACTATACGTACGTTGCAAAATAAAAATGGCGTTCATATTGTTTAGGATTCTCTGGGGGCTATTCGACCATTACTGTGGCTGCAAGCGACAACTGCCAGTTGCATTTGATCCTTTTTCCGTTTGATGGGTACCCAAGTTCTGAACTCCGAAGCAGTTGGCAAAACCTCAACAAAAATGCAGGGTTAGATATGACGTAAATGTTGTTTTGTCAAGTAGAGTATAGATAGATAGATAGATATAGATAGATAGATAGATAGATAGATAGATAGATAGATGGATGGATGGATGGATGGATGGATGGGGGCGCAATATTTCTAGGTTTGCCCCAGGCGCAGAAATGCCTATACTCCAATTCACCCTAAAAGTGTACTGTTGTTAAAGACGGGAGAGCCTTATCACGACTCGTCGTGGAACGCAAGAACTGTATCCATCCGCGTTAATGTGATCTTCTACTGTTTTCTTTCTGATCTCTCCACCAACCCACTCATCTCACAAGCAGTGGCGATTGTGAGCAGGGTCTGGTGGAGGCCGAACTGCTTCCCCTATACCGCCTGTTTAAGTAACCAACTCTACGAGTTTCCCCGACTGTCAATTTATTGTCTCTGTGTTGTTAACGTTGGGAGAGAGGTCTTCCACAACTTCCCCCTGTCACCTTCCCAAGTGGGCAGAAACAGCCAAAGTGTAAAGATCTTGATTCAGCAACTTCTCATAACAAATTTATTTCCAAAAGCGCACACTAAATTCTGGAACTTATTTTAGATGGCAATTTTGTCTGATAAACTGTTGAGTAAACAAAAATGGATTCTGCGTAATAATTCTACTGATTTTCGCTCAGAACTCTAGGGACTACTTTTACTACTTTTCATAGCGGAGATCTGCTCCGAAATCTGAAACTTTTTAGAGTGCCAACAAGAAGACACAAATGGAAAATTCCTGAAGGCTGTGGGAAGGTTCCCATGGGTTGCGCAGTGCGATGGTTACGACGCACGAATCCCGATTGCGGTTCTGTTCTATCGTACCGATGGGCTAGTGGATTCTTTTGAAAGAATCAGCTCTCACTTGATCGAAATGCGTTGTCCGTTAACTTTTCTGCTAAACGATATCCGAAGGGAATGACTCGCGAATAGGCTCTCAGAGTCAAAACAATTTGAATTGTTCGTTGACCCTTGAGGTTTAGGGAGCGTTTTTAAGTTTAAATTTGTTTTTAAACCTTACGGGGGAAATTCTTAGTTTTTAGGTAAGTTGGTTTCAAAGCAGGGATGCTGTATGTCCCCTACATTATTTAAGATCTATATTAAGGTTTGTCTCAGAGAATGGTCAGCGAAGTGCAGAAATTTGGGATTACGGATTCAGAATGATTTCGTGTGCCATTTGCTGTTTGCGGATGATCAAGTCGTCTTGGCAGAAAATAAGGATGACGTAGCTCATATGTTTCGTAAACTGATCTCTGAATATGACCGTTGGGGACTTAAAATTAACGAAACTAAAACTGAGCACTTGTCCGATGATCCCAGAGATTTCTTTGAAATAACCGATAATATCACATTGAGAAATAAATAAATAAATACATCGCTCTTTCCACGTTCCAGAAACACATAGCAACCGAAAAATTGTTTTTCAGCCGCCGCCGTGGAATTGAACCACGTTAACGCGCTCGGCTAGTTATGTCGAGAGTTCCGTGGTTCAATTCCACTGCGGTGGCTGAAAAACAATTTTTCGGTTGCTATGTGTTTCTGGAACGTGGAAAGAGCGATGTATTTATTTATTTACTGACGCCGCGTATTTGGAGGATTTTCACATTACATTGAGAACAGTTGAGGAATTTAAATACCTCGGATTCATAATACATCAGGATACTACATGTCAGCATGACATTGATCGGAGAATTGCGGAGGGCAAGAAAGCTACTTCTGTTTTGAATCATGTTCTTTGGAGCAGCAATGTCTTTCCAAGAGTAAAAAGACTTATGTTTTCTGCAATTGTACAGAGCATCGTTTTATATGGTGCGGAGGCATGGACACTAAATAAAAGACATCAACAAAGATTATTGGATACAGAGATGGACTTTTGGAGGCGTTCTGCAAGAAAATCCAGATGTGAAAAAGTGCATAATACAAAAATGCGAGATATTATGAGTGTTAAAGTAGACATTCTTCAAATTATTGAGATGCGGAGATCGCAATGGCTCGGACATGTAAGGAGAATGTCATCAGCAGTGGCGTTTCCAGAAATTAATTTTGGGAGTGCATATCGTCGCTGCAATGTCAAACCACGAATGCGAAATTTTGTAGTTTGAATTATCGCTATTTAAAAATTAAATTTGATCAAAGAATCACTTTTTTAATTACACAAGACAGTTCAAGCACTACATAACATTTACATCAAGTTCCATCAGTGAACAACATTTTATATGATGTAAAGTCAACAATCGAAAAATTCTCACATTCTTGGCTTTATCAGTACAGCTACGATGGCATTCCTTCCTACAGTGATGAAAAAAATGTGCATGAGACAAGGCATTTTTATTTTTCTCAAATACTATGATTACAAAGTAATGTTCATTCTACGTTTTTGTTTTCCTGTATGTCATCATCATCATCATTGTCAACCATTATCAATCCACCGCTGGACGAAGATCTCTCCAAGCCTCTTCCACAACGGTCTGTCTTGTGCCAGTCTCCTCCATGTTACTCCCGCATACTTTCGAATTTCATCCACCCATCTCCTGTGTGGTCTTCTTCTGAGTCTTTTCCTGTCCCTTGGAATCCAATCTAAAATTTCGGCTGTCCATCGATGGTCTGTCCTTCTGGCAGTATGCCCAGCCCATTGCCATTTCAGGGATTTAACTCTGATCATGATGTCTTCCACTCTTGTCATTTTTCTGATCCACGAGTTCCTCTTGTTATCTCTCCTGGTTACACCAAGCATACACCTCTCCATGCATCTTTGAGTTGTCTGCAGCCTTTGTATGTCTCTTTTAGTTAAGGTCCACGTCTCTGCACCATACGTAAGCACTGGAAGGATGCATTGATCAAACACTTTTCTTTTAAGACATAATGGCATATTGCTCTTGAAAATTATGCTGTTTTTTCCAAAAGCTCTCCAGGCAAGTTTCAAACGCCGATTAATTTCTTCATCAATGTGACCCTCACTTGATATCTGCTGCCCAAGATAAACGTACGTGTCTGTTATCTCCAGCTTTTCTCCATCAATCGATAAATCTTCATTTCTTGTAAAAGCATTGTACATCACTTTTGTCTTCTGAAAGTTCATTTTTAATCCCACTTCTTTACTCTTGTCAGCAAGTTCCCGGATTATACTCTGTAGCTCTGATGGGGTAGTTGCAAAAATGACTACGTCATCAGCAAAACGAAGGCGGGTTAGATAATCACCATTAATCTTTATCCCTTTGTTTTCCCAGTTCAGTGATTGAAAGACATTTTCCAATGTGGCATTAAAGTGCTCGGGAGATATGCTGTCACCATGTCTCACTCCTTTTCCAATTTTTATGTGTGTTGTATTTTCAAATAGCAGAATCTTTGCACTTGCATTTTCATAGATGTTATTAATAATATTAATGTATGCATCTTCAATACCGCAGGATTTCAAAGCCATTGTAACTGCTGATGGTTTCACCGAATCAAAGGCCTTTTTATAATCGATAAAAGCCATGCACAATGGAAGTTCATATTCCATCGCTCTTTCAATTAGTTCTCTCAGTACGTGGATATGATCTATTGTGCTGTAGCCACTCATGAATCCAGCTTGTTCTCTCGGTTGAGTCATGTCCAGTGTTATTTTCAAGCGGTGTGAAAGAACTTTAGTGGAGATTTTATAAACCACTGATAGGAGGCTGATAGGTCTGGAGTTCCTGGGATCCTCAATGCCACCTATTTTATGTAGCAGGATCATTGTAGCGTTGTTCTAAAAGGCTTACTTCCTCCCTCTCCCAGGCTCCAGCCCGCACCATACAATAGACTGACGCCCTGACCACGGCAACATACAACACCAGTTCGCTCTTTTGTTTCTTTCGTGGCATACAAGTAGGAAATGGGGGGGGGGGGGGCGGTAGGCCTTAACAACAGTCATATGTGAGCTCGTCTGACTATTCCAAATAAAAAGGAAGTAACTAACGGTAATTTAAGGAAGACCAGAATGGCGACTCTAGCAAAATAGCGTCACCGACAACTTTTATAAATTTTTAATACTAGACAAAATTATTTTGGGATGCGCATATGCCCCCCCCCCCCCCTTAACATCCATCCGGGTACGCTATTGGTCATCAGAGAGACTTCCTAAAATTCTGATGGAGTGGGAGATTCCAGGGAAGAGGGAAAAAGAGGAAGACCAAAGAGAAAGTGGATAGAGGAGATTAAATCAAGTTTAAAAAATAATGGACTAGATGAACGGATGGCCTTGGATAGAGAGAAGTGGAGGAAGACTCTGGTTGAACTATACGGTCGAGAAAATCCGCTTAGTAGTGAAAATTTCTAATGATGGTGGATAGTTTCAAAACGTTCATGAAATGTATTGCATTTTTACACTTTTGAATGGGGTTTCGTTTTCTGACAGAACATGAACCTCGCCGAGATACCCTCGCGGATATTTGACGTCCAGTGAGACGTACTCTCAGTAGACAAAACATTAGAGGTACCTACCTAACAGCGTGTTGGTTCTCCTCTATCGAAACACAGCTTGTACACGTCGAGGCATCAACTCTATCAGATGCTGGAGGGTTTCTGGAGGTAATGCCAGCCATTCCTGCTGCAGCATTGTCCACCACTCCGCCCTAGGCGACGATCCAAGATCCATGGATCTGATCTTACGCTCCATGGCATCACAGAGAGCTTCCACGGGGTTGAAATCCGTGGCTCTTAGAGGCCACTGTATGGTTCCCAACTTAGACGAGTGCTCCTCGAGCCAAGCTTGGGAGGTAACGGCCCGGGGGCGGCACATTGCCCTGCTGAAACCGACCAATGGCAACAGAGTGCGCGAAGGCCATGAAAGCGTGTAGGGGATCAGCCAGCACATGTTGGTAGCATGCAGAGGTTAAGGACCTCTTCAGGCACATTAAGGGACCTAATGTTCTCCATGAGAAGGTTCCCAAACCATCACAGAACCACCACCGCCTTTGGCAGACAATCAGGCAGCCCTCATGCTGTCGATGCCACACCCACACCTTCCCGTCAGGTCAGTACAGCTGGAAACGGGATTCATCTGATCACATGACGCCACTCTGCAGAGGTTCAGCTTTGATGTTCCAGGCACCAGGCGAGGCATAATGCCCAATCACGAGCAGCCAACAGTGTCACATGAGTAGAGTGTCGGGTCCCGTAGCCTAGCGTGTGCAGCGCACGTCGTAGCGTTTGCACACTGACACTGCTTGGGCCTCCGATATTTAACCTGGATGTGATTTGCGCCTCCGTTGCCAAACGGTCGGTCTGTACCAGCCTCGATAGTCTACGTCGACCCCTGTCATCAATGGTGCTTGGTCGTTCACCACTTGCTGTCTGGGCGCTGGTACGTCCGTCGATGTTATACGCGCGGTACATACAGTCTCGATACGGTTGCCCTCGGGAACCTAGGTTTCTTACCACTTGGGTGATTGAACGACACATCTGACTTGCGCCGATAATTCGTCCACGATCAAAGTCGCTCAGATCACCAAGTTTACCCATGTTCGTTGGTGGCCATATACTGTTGGGAAGATATGCTCTCCGCCTATTTATTGCGTGTGTTTGGTTTCGGTCTGTTCCAGTCTGCGCGGGGATTGCCCATATCAACTGCGCATCACCCCTATCTCTAATAATGTTTTCTTTGGTAATGTTGACACCTGCTAATGCACTGGCGCGCAAAAATTAAGGACCAGACGGTTTTTCGAATGTAACGTCGTGCAGAAGTGCTCCACATCGACTCAAATTATATCATAAGATCCCCAAGATGTGAGAATATGGGACAAGTAAGTGAGCAAAACCATCCAAACAAGCAATCCAAAGGATACAACCCAAGTAGCAATTAATGTCGGTCCGATATCGGCTCCATGTCGGTAGCCGATATAACCGATATCGGCCCGATATCAGGGAGGATAACTTTTTGCAATATCGGTCCAATATCTGTAGCCGATATCGGCTAAATATCAGGGAGGATAACTTTTTGCAATATCGGTCCGATATCTGTAGCCGATATCGGTCCGATATCGGCTCAATGTCGACTGATATTAACGACATTCAGCCGACATAACCGATATCGGCCCGATATCTAGCCGATATTCCCCAAGTAGAAATTAATGTCGGTCCGATATCGGCTCCATGTCGGTAGCCGACATAACCGATGTCGGCTAAATATCAGGGAGGATAACTTTTTGCAATATCGGTCCAATATCTGTAGCCGATATCGGTCCAATATCTGTAGCCGATATCGGTCCCATATCTGTAGCCGATATCGGCTAAATATCAGGGAGGATAACTTTTTGCAATATCGGTCCGATATCTGTAGCCGATATCGGTCCGATATCGGCTCAATGTCGACTGATATTAACGACATTCAGCCGACATAACCGATATCGGCCCGATATCTAGCCGATATTCACTGCTACTTGGGAAGGCACTTTGTTGAAAAGGTAGCTTCGAGCACAACTGGACAGAAGACAGAAACGTCCATGTGACAGGCGGCTGCCAAGAAAATTCCAGTCTTTAGTAGGGGATATGATCACCCCTGACCAGTGGCGGATTTCCGACTAGGCGCACTAGGCGCGCGCCTAGGGCCCCAAAGATTGAGGGCCACCGAAAACGTATAATTGGATTGCCAGTATTGTTTTGGTTTCACAAACCGAAACAAAAACAAATCAGACTTTCACAATTTTCCGATGAAAATAATAAGAAACAAGTTAGTGAAATCATGCAATGCATTGATTTCACTAACTTGTTTCCAACATACAGAAATAATTACTCAAGTTATGAGGATAATGGCTGAGGAATAAATCTCGCTCCTGTGTCCTGACCTTTGACCCCATTTCGACGATATTCAACAGAACCAGTTTAGTGTACCTCTGGAACAACATGCTAAAGTTTTGTCGCAATCGAAGCATTTTACGTAAGTTATGACGCCTAAGGGCGGTGGAATGGATCCCGCTCCTATGTCCTGACTTTTGACCCCATTTCGCCAATTTTCAAAAGGGTTCTTTCCCTGGCGATTCTCTACCACATACTCAAATTTCTTCGAAATCGAACCATTTTTACATGAGTTATCGTGCGGACAGACGAACAAAGCTGGAGCACATACGGTTGGAAAGCGTAAAAAATGCTTTTAAGAAATTCTTCACATTCTCGCTTTCCTGCAATGACTGATGAAATTCTTACTGTGAGCCTTTCTTGGTCCATGGCATTCGTCTATGCCAAAACTCCTCCACGAAAAGTCATCCACCCTTTTCAAGTAAAGCACTGTGCATCAATTGCATTTTACCCGTATTTTCTAGTGTCGAGAACTTTTCCGGTTGCCAAGGTCTTCAAGTATCTTATTTTTGCTTGATACCATGCTCCTTTTCGACTAATTTGTTCAAAATGTATGTAAAAAAAAGATGATTTTCTAAAGCTGAAGCAATGGAAAGAGCACGTTTTATAATTGAAATGCATTCCAATTTTATGAAATTTTATGACAATTTACCCGAGATGTACGAAATTTCATTTTCAGCGCCATTGGTGTTACATTTGCCAAGAAACTTGAAACTGAAAAGGTGTTAATGTAATCAGATTTGCCTAACGGAACAAACTCAAAAAGAATTTTTGCTGTAACTGAAATAGTCCCTTCGTAGCGCAAAGCTAAAATTTACGAAATTTCCACTTTGAGAACTCCTAGCGGGAAATTTATGAAATAGTAGTGAAATTTAAAATGGGAAAAATTTAATTAATTTTTATGTCCGATCATTCGCGGAAATAATTTTTGGAAAATCTGTGAAAACCAAATTTTTTGGCGTTTAGCACCTTTAGCAGGAAATTAATGAACTATATCCAAATTTTAAATATTTGAGAAGGAACAGTTAAGCCTAATCTGTGAGACACAAAATTTGAATAGTTTCTTCACAACAGAACTTTAACTTTTTGAATTTTTGATTGGACAGCCCTTAGCGGTATTTAAAGTGCCGAACTTAATATCCCTAGATTTCCTATTAGCCGCAAAAATAATCTTTGAAATATCAAAAAATAAAAAAATTCGATGCTCACGGGCAGACAAAATGATTATATTAACACTGTTTCTTACAAAACGTTCTAATAATGGGAAGATAAAATGGAATTTTAAAAAGCACAAAATCTTTCTTTTGACTTTTTTTTTTTTTGATACTCTGACGGATGAAAATTTCTGGGGTGATTAGAAGGAGAAGGGGCCCCCTGAATCTTTTAGCGCCTAGGGCTACAAAACATCTAAAGTCGCCACTGCCCCTGATTGCGTTGCAGGATTTACAACGTCTGTCCATGCTGAGGATGAGGTTGTCAAGGAGCTGTTAAGGCATCGCGGCCCATTCCTCTTGTAGCGCCAATCGCAGCTGCGGAATCGTTGCTGGCGGCTGGTGACGTGCTGCCAAGCGTCTCCCGAGAAGGTCCCACACGTGTTCGATTGGATTTAGGTCCGAAGACCTTGCGGGCCAATCCATGCGTTGAATATATTCACTCTACAACAGCTCTGCGACAGCCACTGTACGATGAGGTGTAGCGTTGTCGTCCGTGAAGAGGAACTCAGAACCCACAGCACATCTAAACAGACGCGCGTGAGGCAGGAGAACCTCGGTACAATAGCGGACACCAATGACTGAACCTCCTTGGAAGATGTGGAGGTCAGTACGGCTACCAAGCAAGATACCGCCCCAAACGAGAACTCCGCCACCTCCAAACCGGTCCCTTTCGATTATGTAGGAGGTGTGATTGCGTGTTCCCTGCTCTCTCCAGATGTGTATTCGTCCAGAATCGCTCGTCAGACTAAATCGGCTCTCATCCGTAAAGAGAACTCGACCCCATTGCTGATGTGTACAGTTCTTGTGTTCCTGGCACCACAGAAACCGCCGTCTCCGATGAACAGGCGTTAATGGCACACACCGTACTGGTCGTCGTGCAAATAGACCACCTTTGTGCAGCCTCCTGGCCACGGTAAAACGCGATAACGGACGTCCATTTGTCTGTTGCATGTGCCTTGCGATTTCTCCCGCTGTCTTCCGTCTGTCTCTTCTCGCCTGTAGGACAATATACTGATCGTCCGCCGCCGGGGTTGCTCGTGGACGACCACTGCTAAGCTCTCGGACAGCTGTTCCTGTTGTTTGAAATGCTTTCCAAGCTCGTGAAACGATGCTGTGAGCGATCCCGAACACCTCAGGCCACACTAGTCACACTTCGACCTTCTTCCAACTTCCCAATGACGCGACCTCGGGTAAAGTCATCCAGATGTCGTCTACTGGATTGCCCGTTGGCCATATCACACAGTGGCAGCAACTCGACGTCGTTCAAACCGATGTACATCGTGCAATAGCTTTCACCGAATTGCTGAGCGTACACCGCCCGTGTGCTTTATACCCTTCTAACACACACACCCCCGTCATGCTGTATATATGCGCATGCCCTACCGTACCGGACCCTAGTCTATCTCCTGAGTGGTCTTTCGGTCCGTTCTGCCTGCTCGTTTCGCTGTTATGCTAATTTCTCCTCTTCGTCCTTAATTTTTGCACACCAGTGTAGATGGCCCGACCTGTACATTCATGATGTCAGCGGGCAAACAAATATTTGATAGTTTATTTCGGAATTATCAGGATCATCTACAGTATTGCTGATTTCTTTTCAATTATTTTATTAATTTTCGGAATGGAAGCAAAATGTTAGTCTATCCATGCCGTAGTTTTGGAATGTTTAGAATGGTTTGAGACAGAATAAGTTTTCTGACAATAATTTAGCTCAAAATGTCGCAGAGTGAGCTCACTCGTTTTTTTCGGAATTAGAAATCAGCAGCACCTACAGGTCTGTTAACATTTCCAGCTAAATTATTGTCAGAAAATTTTATCTAAGTGGTTCAAATCATTCTAAACATTCGAGACTGTCGCGTGGATCGATTTAAGTGTCGATTCCATTCCGAAAATTAATAAAATTGTTGAAAAAAATGCGACGTGATTGCATTTAGCAATTCACATGCACATGTGGTGCCATCTATGTACATGCACATGTGGCGCCATTTGTTTATTATATCAACAACACCGAAGGAAAAGTCATTGATTTTTTAAATAATTATGGTTAAGTTTTAGAAAATATTAAGCATGCCATGCTATAATTTAAAGTTATTTTTATGGATATGAAAATTTTCATCCGTGGGAATGCATTAGCTGCGAAGAAAATGTGTACAGAATTTTTACAATTGAAAACACAGGGCAAAATTTTCAGACGGATCCATCTTAGTGAAAAACCGTTTGGTTGGGAGGTGGGTTTTTTTTACCATATATTTACTTACAGTATGGTGAGATAACGCATTGACGAATGATAAAAATGCATTTTGTTTTCTGTGGAAAAAAAATTATGCAGAACTGCGCTTCTAATAAATAGCCTAAGGAGAACTCCGTCTGGGTAACATCCCAATGAGAAGTTCGAAAATTCATTAACCATTTTTCATATTTTTCTTAAATGAAAAAGCATTTACAAAAATGGCACTCCTGCAAAAAATATCTCCAAATTATTTCAAAAATGAAGTTTTCTCATTCGCTTTATTTTTCAAGCGGGAATGTTCACAAGCTCTAATTTCTATTTTTAAATTTCTATTATTATTCCTCCATTCCTTTCTGGCTTTGTAGTTCCTTTAGTTAAGACTTGTCAAAAGACGTGCTCATAAAACCAAGAATTTGATACGAATGCTTTTGTTTTCCCCCGTCTTGATTATGCTACAAAAGCAAGATAAATTATCCAGACAGAATTCAAAGTTCAGACGCGACGGTCTCATTTGAAAAACATTTGCCATTCAAACAGGCGTTACATATATTTTTTTTTTTTTCTTGGAGGAGTTGATTAAAATTCTAACACCGCCTCTTTTCTTAATGAAAAGATTTGCTCAATCGAAATGGAAAAAACACTGCGGAACCACGTGAAAAAGAGTATGTGTCTGAGAGAACACAAATTCTTGGAATAAATACGTTCCAGAACATCATAGAAGGAATTTGCTTACGCATGATTCCGTTGAACGTGCCCGGCGTGGCGATCAGCCTGTTTTGTTCATTGTGAGCTTCCGCGGCAGGCCTGCGTATGAGTCATTGGCGCACCTATGTGACGTCATCATCAAATCAGCCAGACGCCTTCAAAAGAATTACATCAGCGACAAATATTTCGTTTCTTATTCACATCCTGATACGTCTGTCGATTTCAAAACAGGAATCGTAAAAGTATGCTTCTAACAAAAGCAAGTTCAAGTTCACTTGATAATCTTGTCACTTTAACGAGGCTGCTGGTTCCTCTAATGAAATTTGCATCACCGATTGTTAAATCGGAATCGTGTAATGAACTAAATACCAAACTCCGTTTACAAATTCGTTAGAAATAGCATTGTATAACAAGTCTTTCTTTGATGAAATATCAAGACATCTTGATCAAGATGCATTTATACGAGGTGCGATCGCAAAGTATCCAGACTGGTTGCATAAGTTCCGAATAGCGCGACACAGCAGGAAGCGGTTTAACACAAGTTGACCTTGAAATCTACTAGGCATGTGCCGTGAGTCACATCACCCTTTCTCGTCAGGTTTAGACGGAGGACTACGTCTAACTCCGCGGATAGTACGGGACGACTAACGGCCGCCCGCCTGTGACAAAATAGGTCCCAACTGAAACCATTATAGCGTTAAAAACACTTGGCGCACACTAATCGTGTTAGCATATTAGTAAACAGAATAGAGTCCAATTCGCGTACTGCGCAATACATCGTGCGCGCGATGCTCCCCTCGCTCCCTGTGCGCGGGGGAGGTGATGCAATATTTCTGGATGTACCATCGCGTTTGATTCAGTCTGTCTCAGCAACCGTGAGCGCAACACGACTGTGGGTGGCAACGTTTAGAAGCTCTCGACGAAATTTATTCAGATACACGAAGAACATTTCCCAGTGGTTTGAACTGAACATTAAAAAAATGTTTTCTTGTGAACCGGTGAACACTTTTGTCAATATCGCGGTTTATCTGGACAACAGTGAGTGCAAAACGACGGTGCGTGGTATCGTTTTAAAGCTCTTGACGAGATCTATTCATATATATAAAAAACATATCACAGTGGTTTAAATTAAAAAAAAAAAAAAAAAAAAAATTTTAAGCCGCCCCGGTGGCGCAGTGGTCTAAGGTGTTGGCCTCTGATCATTCGTCCGAAGGGGTCCGGGTTCGAATCCCGGTGAGGCATGGATGTTGTGTTTGTCTTATGGCACTGGCTCTCTCCCTTCCCTGGAACCAGTGACCCTAAATTAGGGACGGGCGACTGCTTATAGCCCATTGAGTTGCTCACGGTGGTCGTTAAACCTCCAATCAAAAAAAAAAAAAAAAAAAAAAAAATTAAATTGTTTTCGTGTGAACGGGTTTACATTTTCGACAATGCCGCCGAATTGGCAGAATGACCGCAAGCAAAAGTGGAGAAAATCAAAACGAGAGGCAAGAGCAAGTGATGAGGAATGTAAGGAACCCAAGAAGATAGAGTACGACGTCGGGTAATTCGTGTATCGATCTGCTTTTTGTTCGCAATGTATCCAGCATTATTTGTAAAAATTATGTAATCTACTTTTCATATGTGTTGGCTATAACAAATTAAACAAACGCTTTGAAACCATACTCGACTAGCTCATTTCAACTCTCGGATCTGCAAGTCGTAGTCCTACGTTCCAAACTGACTGCTCAATCAGAACTGGGCCTACCTACCTTTTTTTTTTTTTTTTTTTTTACAGTAGTGCTTTGTTTTCACTTGTGTGAAGCTGTTTGTCGCATTTTTCATGTTGGAAAAATTTATTAACGAATCTGCATCAGATTTTGTCAAAAACTTGGCGAAATGTGCAAATAGCATACTTAAATTACAGAAAGTGTATGGGGAGGATTGTATAAGTCGTGCATAAGTTGTTTCTTATGAGTGGTATGAACGTTTAAAAGATGGTCCTGAAGGTGTTGAGAGTGATGATGAAAGGTCTGGGAGGACCGTAACCAGGAAAAGTGGGAACAATGTCGAACTTGTGCGCACAGCTGTGCGAGAATATCGCCGAATCACTCTATTCGTGATTTATCTGATGATTGCAACATTCGTCTCGGTTCAGTTCAACCAATTCTCACGAGCGGTTTTGGTGTCAAACGAGTCTCATCCAAATTTGTGATAAAATTGCTCTCAGCTGAGCAACAACAGGCCCGTGTTTCAGCTGTTAGTGACCTGCTTGATTGAGTGCGTCGAAAACGACGAAGATTTTCTAGAAACCATCATAACTGGTAATGAATCGTGGGTTTATGGATACGACTATAAAACTAAGCCCCAGTCTTCAGACTGGACGGCCCCAAACTATCTCAGACCCAAAAAAAGCACGACAGGGCCGCAGCAATGTCAAGAAGATGCTGACTTTTTTCAAGGAAATATGCATAATAGTGCTGACTTTTTTCAAGGAAATATGCACAATAGTGCTGAATTTCTTCAAGGAAATATGCATAATGATGCTGACTTTTTTCAAGGAAATATGCACAATGATGCTAACTTTTTTCAAGGAAATATGCATAATAGTGCTGACTTTTTTTTTCAAGGAAATACGCATACTGATGCTGACTTTTTCAAGGAAATATGCATAATGATGCTGACTTTTTTCAAGGAAATATGCATAATGATGCTGACTTTTTCAAAGGAAACTATGCAAAAGGAATACGCTCCATCAGGCCAGCGGACATTCAACAAGCAATACTGCTGTCAAGTTTTGCGGTGTTTGAGGGACACAGTGCGAAAGGCAACTCCACCATAACATTTTTTTTTATTGGAGGTTCAACGACCACCGCGAGCAACTCAATGGGCTATAAGCAGTCGCTCTTCCCCAATTTAGGGTCACTGGTTCCAGCGAAGGGACAGAGCCAGCGCTGTAAGACAAACACAACATTCATGCCTCACCGGGATTCCAACCCGGACCCCTTTCCGACGAATGATCAGAGGCCACCGCTTAGACAACTGCGCCACTAGGGCGGTACCATAACAATAGGCCTGCCCATGAGTAGCAACTTGTGCAGCAATTTCTTGCTAAGCACCGCACTGCACAGTTCCAACATCCACCGTATTCACCAGAAGCGACTTCTTCTCTTCTCAGATATTAAATACTACTTGAAAGGAAAAAGATTTCAAGATATTGAAGAGAAAAAACGGAATGCGACGAAGCAGCTGCTCGCTATTTCAGAAGACTTTTTTTTTTATTTCATTGTAGGTTTAACGACCACCGTGAGCAACTCAATGAGCTACTAGGGGTGTTCAAATGAAAAGGTACGAAACGACACTGTGGGTATAAATGAAGACTTTATTCAAAGTATACACCATAGGCCGTAGCACAACGATCCCATTGATTAACGAGCCGAAGGATTCCTTGTTCCCAGAATTCCTGTGGCCGTGACGAGACCCAGTCCTGCACAGCGTCCTTGAGTTCGTCGTCCGAGTGGAAGCGCTTCCCTTTCAGATGTTTTTTCAGGGGACCAAACACATGGAAATCGCATGGCGACATGTCCGGGCTGTAGAGCGGATGGTCAAGCTGCTCCCACTGGAACTTGGCCGGGTTCCGCGTGTGTGACCCTGGAGACGTGTGGACGCGCGTTATCATGGAGCAGAACCACACCCTCTGTGAGCAGCCCCGGTCTTTTGTTCTTGATGGACCTGCGTAGGCTTCAGAGTGTCTCTCAGTACACATCGGAGTTAATGGTTCGTCTGTGCTGGAGGAATTCAACAAGTAGTCGATTGGACGGCGCTCTTTATAAGAGCTTCTGCTTTCTCCTGCGCATGCGGGCGCCCGCGCATGCTCCGATCCACGCCGGCGACTCCAATCGCATCCCTAGATGTGTCGCTACGTTCTCCCATAGCGGCATAGGCAAATATGTTAACGGTTACGTTCTTATGACGTTTCGTACCTTTTCATTTGAACACCCCTAGTAAAAGCAGTCGCCCGTCCATAATTTAGGGTCACTGGTTCTAGGGAAGGGAGAGAGCCAGTGCCGTAAGACAAACACAATATCCATGTCTCACCGAGATTCGAACGAGGACTCCTTTCGAACGAATGATCAGAGGCCATCGCTTAGACCACTGCGCCACCGGGGCGGCAGGGGACTTCTTCGAAGACGATTAAGTTTCGAATCTGTAAATCCTGTACTTTTTTCTATTTTTAATAAATCCAGTCTTGATGCTTTTTGACCACACCTTGCATTATATGAGCATATCGTGATCAAGATGAGCACAGATACTTCACAACGAATGTAGTGATGTTTGAGAACATAAGACGCCACACTGGGACAGATAAATGATGAAAGAACAAGATTTTTAACATAAATAATTTGTTATTGTACTGTTATTTGCGTTTTAATCTAGTACACCCAGGTGAGTCAAAAGTTCGTCCCGTTCGCAGCTAAAAAGTGGCGCAAAAGAGCCATATATGTTCACCTCGTCCCGCACAGTACAGGCCGTTGCTCTCTACAGTGCTTTACAACGTCTCACCACAGCCACGATCCCACAGTGGTACCACTCGGCATGTATCCATCACAGAAACCTCTGATTCCAGATTCCACGTCCACCAATGAAGCGAAGTGCCGTACTTGTAGAAAATGGGCCATGGAGCAAAGCAGGTGGTAATCGGATGGAGGAAGTTCCGGACTGCATGGAGAATGGGGTATCCTGTAGTTTTCGGCTTACCACTCTGGAGGTGTGACTTGGGGTATTATCCACTTCTAGCAACGCCCGCTTCCTATTGGTGAGAGGTGGGTAGCATTGGTGCAGAGCATCCTGGACCACTCTGGCGGTGTGACTTCGGGCACTATCCACTTTCACCATCGCTGTTCTCCTATTGGCGAGAGCTGGTTAGCGTTGGCGCAGAACATAATGGATCACTCTGGAGGTGTGACTTGGGGTATTATCCACTTTCAGCATCGCCCGCTTCCTGATGATGAGCGATGGATAGCGTTGGTACTGAGCAACATGGACCCACTCTCGAGGTGTGACTTGGGCATTATCCACTTCCAGCAACGGCTTCTTCCTATTGATGAGCGCTGGGTAGCTTTGGCGCAGAGCTTGATGGACCTCTGTGGAAGTGTAACTTGGGCCATTATTCACTTTCAGCATCGCCCGTTTCCTATTTGTGAGCGCTGGGTAGCTTTGGCGCAGAGCATCATGGGCCTCTGTAGAGGTGTGACTTGGGATATTTTCCACTTGCAGCAACACACGCCTCCTATTGATGAGCGCTGGGTAGCTTTGGCGCATTGTATCATGGACCACTCTAGGGGTGTGACTTGGGCATTATCCACTTCCAGCAACAGCCCATGGACCATTCTGGAAGTATGGGACTTGAGACATACTAATCCGCTACCAGTAACGTCCGCTTCCTATTGATGAGCGCAATGTGTTTTGGAGCAGAGCATCACGGATTCGCAGCAGTTATTCGGGATAAAGGTTCTTATCACCATCTGACACGAGTTCCTAGTGCATAGGACTCACGCAATTCCATCCACCTAATTCGCAGCATGACTTTCCTCTCGAACAACCCTCTTTGCACCACTAGCTGTACTTCCTGGTGTGACCTCAGTCACTGGTTTCCAGGTGTAGGGAAATGTAGGAATACACACTTTTCATCACCTGTGATCAGCACGAAAATTTCCTAAGACACAGCTACCGATTCCATCAACCCATTGACCCATTTTGTCCCTGAATCATTATAAATCATTGCAATTGTACATACAGCGTACTGAACCAAAGCTAGAGGTTCGTGTCTTCCCGAATAGAAATTCGTAGATCATCAATGCCTCAAGCAGCTAGCTATCTACGGTAAGCTTGATAAGGGCAATGTTCCAGAACGAAAATCCAGCGCTCATCTGCCGATCTCCTTCACAGTACTTAACTACTAAATCAATGCATTTACGACTAAAACTAAAGTACAAATATATTAAGCGGGCACAGATTCTACATTTCAATTTCTTCACAACACTAATCTAAATTTAGGCCAAGTTATGTGCTTAAGTTACTCATAAACGTTATGTATTTTTTAAACGCAGCAGTTGTTGATGCCCTCTTCTAAAGCATTGCATGCGTGTACACCGTATAGATATTCTTTCCCGTTAGCATCATGGTGACACTATATAGGTACCTTCCAAATGTGATTGGAATTTTCGGGTGTCATAAGCAGGTCATTCGGCAAAAGTATCAAACGTACTACCCAAAACGTATTTCTTAAGGGTGTGTAATAGGCAATTTTCTAGCAAAATAATCAAATTTTGTGTCACTTAACTAAACATTGTGCTTAAGAAAAAGGTGGAAAGTGCATGCAAAATTGTGATTATAGTGATCAGTATTAAATTCAAATTTTGAAACGGGACCTTCAAAAAGTGCATACAGTGAAACCTTTCTTGGTGACCACCCCTCACTACGACCGTTTTTCTGTGGAACCTATTTCAATACCCATAATGCTAATGCTAACCTTACCCATATGAAAAGACCACTCACCCCCTCATAACGACTATCTTTACGTAAAGACCACCGCACAAAAACTGCGTTGTCCGGATTACCATTTCCGCTGAAAATTTTCTCTCTATACCCTGGAAACATGAAACACTAAATTAAACAAATGTGCTTTAGTATGGGGGGGGTCACTTTAAATGGCTAGGAGGAGTTCATGGCAGTGACAGGCAATTCTAATGGCTTACGTAGTAACGTAAAGAAAGACACAGTCCTCGTCTCCACACTTCCAACAAAGGTTGAAAAGGTGAGTGACAGTTAAAACTCACCTTTATTTCACTCCCCTTTTTGGCCGGACAGAGAACACTGTCCTGAACGGGGAAAATTAAGAAACTATTCTGTGAGCTGAAAGAAAACATAGAAAAATCGTGCTGAAAGAAAAGTCTGATAAATTTAAGCAGACAACATTACATTCCTTTTTGCAATGAATTTTTTTAGATTACCACTATATAAGTACCTTCCAAATGTGTAACTGTACTACATACACTGTAGTATTTTTTTATTATTTATAGACAATTACACATACATACAGACTGTACTGTAAATAAACTAAAATGCATCGTGTTTGGAATGTAGCAATTGAGAGTACGTAATGTATAAAAGTTATGCAGTAGTTTACAAAGGTTTAATCCCAAACTGTTCATTGTACACTGCTGGACAATTGCTAAGGACGGATCATAAACGGCTATATAGCGCATAAAAAAGTAAGTGTGGTTGGATGCCAAGTGAAATAAAATAATGTCAGAATGCCAAGACATTACAAGAAAGACAATTTATTGTGTTCTGAAATCCAGAAGGCTTTGGAACGTGTTCAAGGGACAAACAGGCCATTTTGTGCAGAATACGTAAACGTGAAAAAAAATGCAATTATCGTCTGCAGGCGTTCCGGCGTAAGATGTCAATACGGGATATGGCCACCATGGAGGGCGATGCAAGATTCCACACGTCGTGTCATGGTTTGCACAACATTATCAAGCAGCTGTTGGGGTAATTTATCCCATTCCTCTGTCAGTGCACGGATGAGGGTGTCCTTGTTTATTGGAGGGCATTGGCGACCAGCAAGACTCCTCCCCAAAGCATCCCACACATTTTCAATGGGATTCAGATCTGGAGAACGTGCTGGCCATACGAGGCGTTGAATATCCTCGCTCTCAAGGCACTCCTGGACAGCGACTGTTCGATGACATGTTGCGTTGTCGTCCATGAAAATGAATCTATCACCGACAGCACCACGGAACATGCAAACATGAGGTAGCAGAACATCATTAATGTATCGTTGGCCAGTCATAGTCCCAGTTGGAAGCACATAGAGGGATTTACGGCCATTGATCATGATGCCATCCCATACCATGACACTACATGTCGGATATCGGTCCCTTTCCTGTATGTTTGCTGGACAATATGCAGTACCACTATCACGCCAGATCACTTGTCGTCGACAATCAGACGATAGACTGTATCTACTCTCATCTAAGAAGAGAACAGCAGACCAGTCGTTATCAGTCCAATTGCGATGTTGATGGCACCATTGCAAACGGGCGGTACGGTGACGTCTGGACAATGGGATGCACACAACAGGACGGCGGGCGTATAGTCCTCCTTCATGCAAACGTCTGGCGACAGTTTTTCGGGAGATCGGCTTGCCAGTAGCAGCCATAAACTGATTTGCTACCTCACTAGCTGTGCTGCGCCGGTGTCTTTTTGTTGATAGCACTATGTACCGATCTTCTGCAGGTGTCGTACTGCGAACACGACCTCCCCCGTGACGTTTGCTACACTCTCCATTTGTTTGAGATGATTTCCAAAGCCTTGAAACAACACTGTGGCTGACGTCGAATTCCTGGCAACATCTGTTATTTTTCGCCCTTCTTCAATCTTGCCAATAATACGGCCACGCGTAAAATCATCTAGGTGATGTCGGGAAGACATACTGAAAATTGCAAGTTCGTCAATTGATTCTTTCCCTTTCAACTTTGCGTTTGAACAACAACGGTCAATGCGCGTCAAATCCTTTATATCTCTTATCAGCGCTATGACGTCACGAACAAGTTCGGCAATCCAAAATTTGCATACGTACAACACGTCTTACTGTATCCCGCACTTATGCTAATTTCTACATTTTCCTGCCTTCCATTTTATGGTTGCTATCGTTGCTATTGTCATCCGTCCTTAGCAATTGTCCGGCAGTGTAGAATACACTGCTGGCCACCCAAAATGCAACACCAAGAAGGACACGAGATAGCAAACCCAGATTTACTCGACTTATAACAACAGATACAAAGACGAAACGATTGAGCTTACAGGCCCGTGCGACTTGCGGAACACGCAGCCATCAATAATAGTTCGTGTGGCCCCCATGGCTGGAACGAAAGAGGCTTTGGATGTGGACTTCACGTATGTCGGTCCAGGCTGCTTCCACACGTTGCCACAGTTCATCAGGCGTAGCCGCGCGTGGTACTTTCCGGGCCACTCGGTTGCCGATCAGTGACCAAAACGGTTCGATGGGCGACATATCGGGAGAACAGGCGGGCCACGGCAGCAGTGACACCTGGTGGGCCGCGAAGAATTGTTGCACGATGCGTGCCACGTGCGAGCGCGCATTGTCCTGTTGAAACGCTGTCGCTGGCAGGTCCTGCAGGTAACAGAGGACTACAGGCTCCAAAACGTCGGAGATAGCGCGGTGGCTGTTGAGTTTACCGGCGATGCGTACCAGAGGGATGCGGGTGTTATACCAAATTGTGCCCCAAACCATGGCGCCAGGCGACGGACCGGTATGGCGATGCAAAATGCAGGCGTCATACAGTCTCTCGCCGCGGTGCCACCACACGCGAATCCGACTATCGTGGTGTTTCAGGCAGAAGCGGGATTCGTCGGAGAAGACAATGTCGTGCCATTCCGTAGTCCAGGTGTGGCGTTCAACGACCCACTGCAGCCGCACACGCCGGTGGTGTAACGTCAATGGTAATCGGAGCAATGGGCGCCGTGCGACAAGTCCCCGCTCCTGCAGACGACGTCGAACGGTACGTGCTGACACAGGTTGTTGCGCAACACACCCTAATTCCTGCGCTAACGTTCGTGATGTGGCGCTGCGAGCCGTCAATGCCCGCCGCACAACATGCCGGCCTCTCCGTTCGGTGGTGTGCCGCGGCTGCGGCAATCGCTCACGTCGGTCCCTCCGTCCAGCACCCACCGAATCCATACTCGCCTCACTGCGGCTGGATGTCGTCCCACACGGGCGCTGATGTCTCGGTACGATAAACCGCTGTCGCGATAAGCCACTATTCGTCCTCTGTCGAACTCCGAAACGTGCTGGAATGACTGCCGTATTCTGCGACGACATATCAGGAAGCTTCCCACGCACAGGTCCAGCAGCACAACACACTTCCACTACTTACACCCCGCCATATGTGCACCCTTCTTATAGTGTTTCTCACTGGCGTGCAGGGCGCACATGATTTGCATATGCCCTGCAATGCTAATTGTTTGCATGTCCTCTCGCTGGCGACGCATGCTGCGAATTTCCGGCCGATCGGATGCTTCCTTCTTGGTGTTGCATTTTGGGTGGCCAGCAGTGTATGTGCCATTAAAACCTACCCCGATTTAGCGACCACCCCTCTGAACGACCGTTTTCTAGAAGTGCCAGAAGTGGTCGCATTAGAGAACTTTCACTGTATATATTGTTCCAAATGTAAGTATACCGTGACACTCTTAGCGGAAGAATAGTACTTTTGGAAAAATCAGGTAATATATCCATTTTATCCATAATAGCGTTGGGTAACTGATGCTAAAAGAATTTTTCTAATCATACTTGAAGAAATTGAGATACTGCTCAACTGAAACTGAAGTTATAAGGTGAAAAATAATGGGCCGCTGCAGTGACCAGAGACGTAGGTTTCTTAGCAGTGGTCAGAGTTGGTCCGGGTTCGAGCCCCGGATGAGGCATAGGTGGTATGTTTGGCTTAGTGCGCCAGCTCTGTGACCAACCTGGAATCAGTAGTTCCCAAATTAGAGACGAACGATTGCTCATGTCATTTTGAGTTGCTCATGGTGGTCGTTAAACCTCAATACAAGTTAGTAAAATCATGCAATGCATTGATTATGATACGCTTTCCAACATACCAGAAATCATTACTCAAGTTATTACACAAGTTATGAGGATAATGACTGCAGAATAAATCTCGTTACCATGACCTGACCTTTGACCCCATTTCGATGATATTCAACGGACTCGGTAAAGTAACCTTCCGGAACAACATGATTTAGTTTTGCCTCAATCGAAGCATTTTTACGTAAGTTATAACGCATAAGAGCGATGGAATGGATTCCGATCCTATGTCCTGATCTCTGACCCCATTTCGTCCATTTTCTATAGGGTTCGTCCCCAAGTTGTTCTCTACCACCTACTAAAATTTCCTCGAATTCGAACCATTTTTACGCAAGTTATGACGCATAAGGGCAATAGAGTGCATCCAGCTCCTATGTCCTGACCTTTGACCCCACTTCGCCCATTTTCAATAGGGTTCGTCCAAATGTGGTTCCCTACAACATAATAAAATTTCATCGAAATCGAACCATATTTCTGTAAGTTATGACGCATTAGGGCAATGGAATGGATCCCGTTCCTATGTCCTGACCTTTGACCCCACTTCACCCATTTTCAATAGGGTTCGTCCCCAGATGGTTACTTACCAGATACTAAAATTGCAGCGAAATCGAACCATGTTTACGCAAGTTATGACGCATAAGGGCAATGAAATGGATCCCACTCCTATGTCGTGACCTTTGACCCCATTTCATCCATTTTCAATAGGGTTCGTCCCCAGGAGTTACCCTACCACATACGAACATTTCCTCGAATTAGAACCATGTTTACGCAAGTTATGACGCATAAGGACTATGAAATGGATCCCAGTCCTATGTCGTGACCTTGTACCCCATTTCATTCATTTTCTATCGGGTTCGTCCCCAGGTGGTCCCCTACCACATACTAAGATTTCATCGAAATCGAACCATTTTTACGCGAGTTATCGGTGCGGACAGACGGACAAAGCTGGAGCATATACGCTTTTTAACCTACGGTTGGAAAGCGTAAAAAAGGGAAAAGAAAATTCTGGTCTTAATTGCAGTTGTTGGCTACAAAAAGAATTTTTCAAATCGTATTTTAGAAGAATTACGGTGTTAAATGTAATGAAATAAAAAAAGATATATGCTAAATGTAATAGAATATTAGAAGAATTATGGTGTACAGTGTAATGGTTCATCGGCGTCACGATACACCGATGAACCATTACGTCACGATACACCGATGAACCATCACATTATGACCACCTACCTAATAAGCTGTAGGACAGACACCCTTTAGCCCGCAAAACAGCGGCCGCACGGTGAGGCATCGATTCAGTGAGGTGGCCACAGGTATCCTGGGGTAACTGGTATCATACTATCAGCAGTAGGTCCTCCAGTTCCTGTACGGTTCGGGCTGGTGGTGTTTTAACGCGAAACCGTCTTTCCAAGTCGAACCACAAATGTTCTGTTGGGTTCATGTCAGGAGAATTTGGAGGCCGGGGCATTAACAGAAAGTCACAAACATGTTCCTCAAACCAGACTCCTTTTGGTAATGGCCATCACCAGCAGGGAACACAGTTGCCATGAATGGGTGAACATGGTCCGCAACGATGTTCAGATACCTGGCAGCTGTCAGGGATTGTGCTATATTGGGATAATGTGGCCTACAGTGTCCTAAGAAAACATCGCCCACAACATAGCACCGCCGCTGGCGGCCAGTTACCGCCCAACAGGTCATCCAGGTCCCAAAGCCTCTGCTGGTAATTGGCGTATCCGCTCTCGGCCGTCTACGTGATGCACCAGGAATCTTGATTCGTCAGACCAGGCCACTTTCTTCCAATCATCCACGGTTCAATCTCGATCATTTTGAGCACATTTCAAGCGTTCTTTGCGATGAACTGTGTGCTGTGACACATTGTCTTGATCACCAGAGGTGTAGCTGCCGGGGATTTGTTTCAATGTTGCCTTGCTGTCTCTGTCTCTGTGAACAATGCGCGACAGTCTCCTCTCCCCTCAGACATCAATGAGTTGCGGACGATACACGGCTGGACGACGGTTCGTCGTTTGGCCATCTGTGCACCACTTTTGATACGTACTCACTACAGCGGCACTTGAACAAGCCGCGCCGTTTCCGAGATCGTAGTTCCGAGACGCCGTACCATCACAATTTGTCCTTTATCAAACTCCGATAAATCGACAACTTTTCCCATTTTGACTCCGAACACTCGACTAACCGAAAGCCGGTCCTAGGGTTGTATACATTACTGCTCTGTGGACTTCTCCTGCGCCACCGTTCGGTATTCAGGCGCGCTCATTTCCCTAGGCTGGGGGTGGTCAAAATGAAACGGCTCACTGGTGTACACTGAAGTCACCTCACTGAAGTAAACTGTCCTGGCTAACCACTGCACTTATCTTCGCCGTGGCCTGGTGCATTGCAGCTGTGCTTGGATTTTGCAGAATGAAAATCTAATAAACAAACAAGATCGTAGAAGTATATACAGTATATTTACGGCATCTAACAGTGAAACATGCGCATAAGAAAGAAATGTATTAAACGTTTTGTTTTTTGTTTAATCTAATGATAAAACCTTTTTGCCTGTGATGGTATGGATCACATTGTCTTCCCGCTACGGAGCCAGTTATTCTCTCAAATGAACTACACCGACCTTGGCTTATCGCAGTAGTTCGCTGTTTTTGCTCTTGCGTTACCTCAGTGGTACGTAATACTCTTTACGGGAGGAGAAATTGGATAAACGTGAATCACCACTACCGACAGGTGGATATACAAAAGGAAGGACAAAGTAAACTTTAAAGGCATACTTTTTTCTTTTCAAAAGGCAGAGATAGGAGAACTGTATAAGTGAATAATAATCCATTTTTGTGTAGGAAGGCATTTCGTCATCTATGTTCACCAGCATGAATTACTGTACTTAATTATATTCAACTAGAATTTGAAACCAATGAGAGATACAGATGTTCTTTCATTCTCGAAAAGCAGCAGAAATCCTTATGAGAATAGCATACATGAACCGCGGAACAAAATATAACTCACTCTGCAACTGCCTTTGTGCCACAACTATGCTATGTATAACAGTAAATCTGTACCTAGAATTCTTGTCCTATGACTGCACCTGTGATATCACGCAGATCTCTGACGTCGGGGAGAATTCATCTCTAACGGCATAGAATTTCCGGAGCGTAATGATTTCAAACATAGTGTTCGTTAGAGGATGATAAAGTCGACATCATTTCTTCAGAGAAGTGTTTCCTTTTGTTGAGGTCGGATTCGACTTCGCTTATAAACGACGTTACCATTAAACTGACTTCAAGACAAAGTAATGATCCTCGAACGCAAAAGGCTGATCTGTTTTCAAAACTGTTCGGATTTTATGAGCATGGTATTAGCTATGTGATAAAAGCATTTCTGATTCTCCATGAAATTCGAATTAAAAGCAGCTAACACGAGGAGTCATCAGAAAACCTACACGCGCAGAAGACTGTAGAATGATACTGTTACACAGGGTAGACTTAGTCTTTTCCTCCTTAAGAAAATTTCTTTTAAAAAAACTATGATAGGTAGAAACAAAGGGCATGATGCATGTAAAGTAACAGAGGGTTTTTTTTCTACATTTCAAAATTGTTTCTATTCTTCAATAAAAATAACATTTCTATGTACATGACAGTGGAATTCTGCTAATAAATACAGTGCTATATACATCAACTGGAAAGTTCCAGTGAAACGTAAAACAAAATATTGTTAAAATCATAAAATTATTTCATCACGTAGGGCGAAGGAGAGGCAGACAATAAAGCACGAGCGATACAAATGAAAATGTATACCTACAGCATTGTAGACAGGGCAAGACATGATTCTATACTATGCACAAATTTCAATCATGCATTACTACCATACTCAAGATTAAACATGCACAAGTTACTGATTCACATAAAAGACCATAGGTGAGAAGGAACTAACAGGTGCAACAGTATTTAGAAATATGACAGTACTATTAGAAACAATTAGGCACAAATACACTGGAGGAAAGTGAAAAAAGAACGCCAAGAAGGAATTGGCGGACGATCATGAAATTTACATATGTTAATGGGGTCGAGTTTACGTAGGTGTGATGTTAATTTCGGGACAAACCGGTGAGCGCTTACGTCACAGCACGGCATAATATGCAAATTATCGTCGGTGGTATTTAAGGAGTACGGCAAAGTGAATGTAATCAGTCGTCGGCGTACGGACACGTGCGAAGACCCTGAAGAAGCTGCAATGCCTGGACATGGAAGACATGTACGGTTTCAGCAGTTATCGGACTTTGAGCGAGGTCGTCTAGTCGGACTCCGCGAGGCCGGGTGGTCGTATCGTCGTATTGCGGAGCGAATTGGACGGGAAGTATCGGTGGTGGTACGATGGTGGCGTAGATGGTCCGAGGAACATTCCCACACGAGAAGACGTGGAACCAAGAGTCACAGACGGACTGATGAGCGGACCGATCGACGCATAAGAAGAGCGGCGTTGTCAAGCAGAACATCCACTGCAACGCAAATCCGAGCTGCAGTTGCACCTGAGGTGACTGTGCGAACACAATCAGCAAGCGTCTACTGGATGCAGGACTACGTGCACGTGTGCCTCTGGCATGTGTACCTCTGACTCCAGCCCACCGTCAGAAACGGCTGCAGTGGTGTCGCCAACGTCTGCACTGGAGAACGCAATGGCGATCTGTCGTGTTCAGCGATGAAAGCAGATTCTGCTTGGGAGCCTCCGATGGCCGTATGCGTGTTCGCATACGCACAAGGGAGCGTCTCCACCCTTCTTGCATCCGCCAGCGACACACAGGGCCTACACCTGGTCTCCTGGTGTATGGAGCGATCAGCTATCACTCCCGTACACAACTAGTGTTTGTACCGGGTACGTTAAACAGCACCTCCTACATCAACAACATCATTCAGCCCGTTGTTGTGCCATTTGTCCATCGTGGTGTTTTCCAGCAAGATAAAGCACGCCTACACACGGCACGTGCAACGCAACATGCACTTCAGGGTGTGAGACAATTTCCATGGCCTGCACGTTCACCAGATTTGTCCCCCATTAGGCACGTGTGGGGTTTTATGGGACAACGACTTACCCGGTCTCCACGGCCAGTCACGACCATCCCCGATTTACGCGTCCAGGTTGAGGATGCTTGGAACTCAATACCCCAAACTTACATCCAACATCTGTACGACAGACTCCATGCCAGAATTGCACAGTGTGACGCAGTTCATGGCGGTTCAACGTCGTACTAACCATGTTACATGGAAATGTTATTTTTCAGTTTACCAGCAAATACAGCTGTATTTTGCCATAATGTTTTGATCACGTTATCCTCTGTATTCCGTTATTATGCTGTATAAATTTCGTTGGTATCAGACGTCTCCTTCTTGGTGTTCTTTTTTCACTTTCCGCCAGTGTAAATAATGAATTACACGCACATACACATACGCAATTCATTTATAGGTTTTTTGCGATTATACATTCAAATTTGAATTTCAGATTATTAAAACCACACGGTTCTTTGATTCTTTTAAACGTAACCCGGTATGTTACACCTTTTAGAGAATTGAGATAGCATTGCTGTGTTCCTTCTTGGTGCAGCCAAAGTTGAACCTTGATCCTATCAAAAAAGGGTATGCTGTTTACTTTCGGTTTGTATGAAAAATTGGTTTCGCGTTTGATGACTCACATACACATGCACTATTTAAAAATTGATAAATCTCTGGGACGTAACTTTGTGGCTCCATTATTTCGTGGCGTAGTGGAATAGAATCATAAATACACCGATGAACCATTACATTATGACCACCCCCAGTCAAGAGAAATGAGTGCGCATGGAGACCGAACGGTGGCGCAGATGAAGTTCACAGAGTAGCATATATACAAGCAGAGGACCTGCTTTCGGTCAGTAGAGTGTTCGGAGTCAGAATGGGGAAAGCTGCCGATTTATCGGTGTTTGATAAATGCTAAATCGTAATGGCACGGCGCCTGGGAACTACGATCTCGGAAACGGCACGGCTTGTGGGTTGTTCACGTGCCGCTGTAGTGAGCACGTATCAAAAGTGGTGCACAGATGGCCAAACAACGAACCTTCGTCCAGTCTGTGTCGTCCGCAGTTCATTGATGCCAGAGGGGAGCGGAGACTGTCGCGCATTGTTCACAGCGACCGCAGAGTCACAGTGCGACAAATCACCCGCAGCTACAACAGTGGTGATCAGGGCAATATGTCGCAGCACACAGTTTATCACAGCCTTCCGCGCATGGGCCTGCGTAGCCGAAGACCCAGCCGGGTCACCACTGCACGTCATCGCCAGCAACGTATGAAATGGGAACCAAGATCATCGAGACTGGACCGTGGATGATTGGAAGAAAGTGGCCTGGTCTGACGAATCAAGAGTTCTGGTGCATTACGTAGACGGCCGAACGGGGATACGCCGATTACCAACGGATTCTTTGGCACCTAGAGACCTGACGTTTTCTTGGGACACTTTAGGTTCACAATCCTTGACAGCTGTCAGGTATCTGAACATCGTAACGGACCAAGTTCACCCACTGATGGCAACTGTGTTCTCTGCTGGTGATGGCCATTACCAACAGGATAATGCGCCATGCCACTCTGCCAGAATCGTCAAGGAGTGGTTCGAGGAACATGCTGGTGACTTCTTGCTAATGCCTTGGCCTCCAAATGCACCTGACATAAACCCAATCGAACATTTGTGGTTCGACTTAGAAAAGCGGGTTCGCGCTAAATCACTACCACCTCGATTTACGGCAACTGGAGGACCAGCTATTAACATTATGGTACCAGATACCCCAGGATACCTATCGCCACCTTATGGAGTCGAAGCCTGGCAGCTGTTTAGCGGGCTAAAGGGGGTTCTACAGCTTATTAGGTAGGTGGTCATAATGTAATGGCTCTTCGGTGTATATTGTCAGTATTCAACATTCAAGTTTCAAATGGATGCCCTCAGGATCCGCAGGAAAGAAAAGTTGTTAATTCATGAGTTCTATGCTGAAGCACTGGTCTCAGATTCTTAGTTGCGAGGGTTTCACTTCATCTGGAATCAGGAATAGTTATAGACAGATAAAGTCGTCAAAAGAGAAGTTTGAATTTCAAAGGATTTATGATTTTTGCAATGCGATAAAATATATTATAAAGATTTTTTTATCTGTCGCAGCAAATTTGGCTTTAAATAAGTCATTATTAGGAAACATTTTATACTCCTGTAAAGTATAAATTTTACGATAGTATTTAACATTTTGAGAATTCGTTTATACGTTTTGTTTTCGTTTAAACGTCGTTGGACTATACATGTAAGGGATAATTGGGCCCGCGTTTTCTTTGCTAAAATTCCTCAGTCTTATGCTATTGGAGCCATTACTTATTTCCGTATTTTATTGCATCCCACTCTGAATAATTTCACTTACACTCTCATGCCTTTTCTCTCATCTGTCTTTGAACGATATCAGATGATTGGAAGCAATTTTTCGTTATTGTCATTGTTGTTGTTGTTATATGATTATGTCTATGCATATATAAGCCGGAAATGATTGAGATCTTGAGATTATCTAAATCCTTGTCTGCATGAGAAATTTCAATCCAAACCAGCATCAACAATTGAGCTATCTTTTTTTTTTAATATTCACTCAATTTTTTCTGAGCACGTCTGGCATAATTCGGCATCGTGTTCCATTACTTTGACCGATCTCCGATGATTGAAACCGCTATTTAGTGTTGCTATTTTTTCATCGTAATAACGAACACAGACGTAATTATTAATTAGGAAATTAAGAGCTCCAAATATGGCAATTATCCAGCTGAACACCTGTCTGGTAAATGAACCAGCATGTGATCATGACATCATAATCCCCATAACAAGCACAAATCCCACAACTCTTCTAGTTTTCCTTTTCGTACGTCGAGACAAAACACTGTTCTGCAGTGCGTGCGTGTGTTCTGAGTGAGTCCTCCGTCCCAAGAATGAATGATCTAATCTTCCTGCCATTAGAAGTCGTTTTAAAAACGTCTGTGAAGGCCACTTTGATGCTTATGTCTTCCGCATTCACGAGTCTATAACAATAAAAAAACACCCACTCGCCAACTCAACTCACAATCACTTTAGAACTTCTCAATTGACCGTGTTGGTTTTTTCTTGAAAACAGCAAGGTCATCGCACACAGAAAAGAAAGAAAGACACTTAATAACGCCTCCGATGTTTCACGAATTCGTCGCAAAAAGTGTGTCGAACGAAATGTCACAACAGCTCAATCATACCTTTCTCAAGTTCCACAAATCATAATTCAAAATAACTGATACCTTTAATTTTCCAAGCGCTTTGCCACCTAAGACGGACATAAAAATCGGAATTAAACATCTGTCAGTTTGCGGCAACTCTATGAATTCTCAGAAATGACTCTAGTTTTTTGTTGCCAGATGGCTGAGTAACAATGGTGAAATTACTATTAAGCGCGTTTAAGTGATGTTTAAGGACTCGTGAAATGAGGGGGGCACAAAGAGTATTAATAAAACAAAATTTTAATTCAAGTTCGCCGACAAAAGAGGAAATGAAAACTGCGAGAAGAGAAAAATAACTGCAAGCAACAGAAAGAGAAGAGCTCTTTTCAATTCGTTCGTCTGCTATGCTGTTAGCAGTGCTGGACAGAGGCCTGCACGGGTCAGACCGGGTTCGGGCTCGATGTAATCCTGATCTCGGGTAACTTAGGCCAAGCAACATAAGTTGCTTCTCCGGGTCGGGCCAACATTTTAATCATCTCACGTAAAAAAACGGGCCATAACGCCTGTTTACTTTCCACAACTTTTTTTTTTTCTTCGTTGAAGTTCGTTTTTAGAAATTCGAAAATTAGGCTCAAAGCCCGGTGCTGATCACTGGTTCACATCTTGGCATGGGCACCCATGGGGAGAAAGCCCTTGCCCTCACCTGGAAATCTGACTTTACAATTTCTGGTTTTGGAAGCTACTACAAAGATTTTGCGGTGATATTAATTCTGATTGCTAATTTTTTCTGCCGAACTTTTGAATGCGTGTGCATGCACCAAAAGTAGGGAAAACGTTGTGAATTATGTACAGTAGAAAATAATAAATTTTTGTGTTGAATGTTAGATAACAAAGTAGAAACATACAGCACGAAAGGCGAAGGAATGAAAAATGTATCATTCTGTGCAGCAGCCCATTCACTGCCTGACAAAGATCTGAAATTGTTGCCAGAACTTTCCTTTTTCTTGAGATCTTTTTTTTTTTTAGGACCGATTACGTGCTTGCTGGAGTTTCGTGGCGTGTAATTCACAAGTAGCCGAAAGGCCAAGGTTAAGAAAAGCAGCAAAGAAATTTCACTATTGTCTCAACAAGCTGCAGAATTTAATTTATCAATGCCTTCTATGAAGTTTTGGATCTCCTGATTTTCAGTTAAATTCATGCATTGCATGTGTGGTAAAACTGGTTAGACAACAAGAAGGACAGAGGAAATTTGCGTGTGGTGTTTTTGCATGTTGTTTATACACTGCTGGCCACCCAAAATGCAACACCAAGAAGGAAACATCCGATTGGCCTGAAATTCGCAGCATGCGTCGCCCGCGAGAGGACATGCAAACGATTAGTATTGCAGGGCATATGCAAATCATCTACGCCAGGCACGCCACCGAAAGCACTATAACAAGGGTGCACAGAAGGTGGGGTGTAAGTAGTGGAAGTGAGTTGTGCTGCCGGACATGTGCGTGGGAAGCTTCCTGATGCTTCGTCGCAGAATACGGCAGTCATTCCAGTACATTTCGGAGTTCGACAGAGGATGAATAGTAGCTTATCGCGACAGCGGTTTATCGTACCGAGACATCGGCGCCCGTGTGGGACGACATCCAGCCACAGTGAGGCGAGTATGGTTTCCGTTGGTGCAGGAGGGACGGACGGACGGACGTGAGCGATTGCCGCAGCCGCGGTACACCACCGAAAGAGAGGACCGGCATGTTGTGCGCCGGACATTGACGGCTCGCACCGCCACATCACGAACGTTAGCGCAGGAATTAGGGTGTGTTGCGTAACAACCTGTGTCAGCACGTACCGTTCGACGTCGTCTGCAGGAGCAGGAACTTGTCGCACGGCGCCCATTGCTCCGATTACCATTGATGTTACACCACCGGCGAGTGCGGCGGCAGTGGGCCGTTGAACGCCGCACCTGGACTACGGAATGGCATGACATTGTCTTCTCCGACGAATTCCGCTTCTGCTTGCAACACCACGATGGTCGGATCCACGTGTAGTGGCACCGCGGCGAGAGACTGTATGACGCCTGCATTATGCATCGCCATACCGGTGCGTCGCCTGGCGTTATGGTTTGGGACGCAATTGGATATGACACCCGCACCCCTCTGGTACGCATCGCCGGTACACTCAACAGCCACAGCACCATCTCCGACGTTTTTAAGCCTGTAGTCCTCCCTTACCTGCAGGACCTGCCGGCGGCCACGTTTCAACAGGACAATGCGCGCCCGCACGTGGCACGCATCGTGCAACAATTCTTCACGGCCCACCAGGTGGCACTGCTGCCGTGGCCCGCCTGTTCTTCCGATATGTCGCCCATCGAACACGTCTGATCGCTGATGGGCAACCGAGTGGCCCGGCAAGCATCACCCGCGGTTACGCCTGATGAACTGTGGCAACGTGTGGAAGCAGCCTGGACCGATATACCCCAAGCCCACATCCAAAGCCTCTTTCGTTCGATGCCGCGGCGTGTAGCGGCCGTTATTGCCAGCCATGGGGGCCACACGAACTATTGATGGCTGCGTGTTCCGCAAGTCGCACGGGCCTGTAAGCTCAATCGTTTCATCTTTGTATCTGTTATTATGTGTCCAGTAAATCTGGCTTTGCTATCTCGTGACCTTCTTGGTGTTGCATTTTGGGTGGCCAGCAGTGTAGTTAGAATTGAGGAGTTAGGTGGAACAACGACTTATTCATTACAACACGGTTCTGACAAATTCAGTAGATACTTACATCTACAGCCCATAAGAATAGCAATTATGTTATAAAAATAAAGATACATTTATTGTTATAAAAAACGAAATAACCGCATAAGAAACCTTTAGTAGTTCTTCCAACCCAGCTCATCAATTTCTGTTTGCCCTCTCCTGAAAACTAATTTCAGTTTGCCCCTCCTGAAAACTAATCGTGTATTCTCCCTCGTGAAAACTAATTTTTGTTTGCCATTCCTGAAAACTGATTTCAGTTTGTCTCTTCTGTAAACTAATTTCTGTTTACCCCTCCTGAAAGCTAATTTATGTTTGCTCCCTCGTGAAAACTAATTTTGGTTTGCCCCTCTTGAAAACTAATCTCAGTTTGCACCCTCCTGAAACTAATTTCTGTTTGCCCCACCCTGAAAACTAATTTCTGTTTGCCCTTCCTTGAAACTAATTTCAGTTTTCTCCTCCTGAAAACTAAGTTCTGTTTTCCCCTCCTGAAAACTAATTTCAGTTCGCCCCTTCTGAAAACTAATTTCTGTTTGCCCTGTCCTGAAAACTAATTTCAGTTTGCCCCCTCGTAAAAACTAATTTCTGGTTATCTCCTCGTGAAAACTAATTTATGTTTGCCCCTCCTGAAAACTAATTTCAATTTGCCGCTGCTGAAAATTAACTTCTGTTTGCCCCTCCTGAAAACTAATTTCAGTTTGCCCCCCTGAAAACTAATTTCTGTTTGCCTCTCCTGAAAACTAATTTCTGTTTACCCCTCCTGAAAACTAATCACAGTTTCTTCTCTACTGAAAACTAATTTCTGTTTGTTCCCTCCTGAAAACTAAGATATGGACACCCATGAGCTTGGATATGAGATAAGGAATGTTCAGAGCAATTAACCATCTGTCTAACTTCTGATAATGTTTTGACCTGAGGAGGCAGCTGAAGCGAAGACCGGCGCAAAAGGCAGCTTATTGCAAAAAATGTGTGCCACTAAGAATGTGTACAGCAACCACTCACCAAGGAAGGTAAAAAGAAATTCAGTGAATGATAGGATATCAATACAAAAGAGGAAAGATGCATTGAATTGTTCTTATTACATTATTTTTCATATGACAAAAGTCACATAGATTTGTTATCATGGAGAAAGTTAAATTCATGGCAATGTCCACAACTTGTTAGGGTCATCAAACATGTATCTCAATCCCTACCACATGTGCAGCAGAGAAGGAAATTTTGGTACAGCATGGAGGATAGTCGAGGAAAGAAAAACCAATCTGAAGCCTGAGGTCGTAGACAGCATTTCGTTTCTTTGTGATAATTTACGAAGAAGAGTGTTACGCTCATATTAATTTATATACATATTTCTACACAATAATTCCCAAATCCATTTGCTCTTTATGTTATTCAAGAGCAGCATTTCCTATAAACTTACGGAACTTACATAACAAAGAAAGGTATGTTAACTATATTTCGGGTATTCTCCAGGGGGTCATCATTAGACGTGGGCAATGGGACCCTATAATGTCTAATCATACTGAATCCATTAATAGCAAGGAACAAATTTCCCCGAGAGTTAATGTAACTAAGGTTTAACTTCTTTCAATGCAGATATGGAGGTGATTAGAGTAACCAGATGCCTGGTATGCTATTTCCATAACAAGTGCTCTATGGGATTGATATCGGGAGAGTTCGGAGGCAAATCGATATGCTGGAAGTCTAAACTGCGTTTCTCAAAGCATACCTATGGCCCGGTGCATTGTAACCGGGGCTTCCATATTTATCAGAAGCGAAATTATGTAGCCATTTCTAGAGATAGGGAATTGGAATCATTTTCTTTCAATTCCCGTCATTAGGATGGGAAGGTCAGCGACAGGCAAAGTACCTTCTTCCCACGCGTCGCTGCAGGGGGATGTTAGATTTATAGTTTCGGCGATGTGAGAAGAATGAAACTGGACTTTATTGCTTTTCCGCCATCCCATGCGGCACGACGAAGCAATTAAGAACAGAGAGTTTTGAGAGTGAAGGCGTAGCCGCGCTTTCTAGGAATAGGTCGGACGAGGGGACAGTCTTTTGAGGGGGTTACTCCCCGGGCAAGAGAACAAGAGACTCGGCTGGCAGAAATCGGGGTAGAACGAGGATTTTGGCCGGGAAGAGATAAGCAGAATTCGGCGAGTAGGACACCGAGGGACAAATAAAGTAATGAAAGCACGAAAATGACGGACAAAAGCTTGGTGACATTCCCCGCAGCATCTGAATAAAAGTCTTCCTCACTGCACAAAAAGAGTTTAACTAGAGTCGCTTTTTGATACCTTGTATTTTATTTATCTGCTCCAGTCGGGAGAATTACGGGTTAAACCTCCGATACTGAACTTACTGCAGAGCAAACATCAAACGGACCCTCCACACAGGGCACTGTAATAGAACTCAGCACCAAGCCCTGTAACAGCATTGTCATTTTGGAAGACACCGTTGCCATTTGGGAAAAAGTGCACCATTGCTGGGTGTACAGAGTCAGCAAACAATTCACCATGGTGGGCACCAATCCTTCGTTGTTCCGCATGCACCAAGGGGTCCAAGTTCCTGCTAGGTACATATGCGCCACGCCATGAAACAGCCTCCACCGACTTCCACTGTGGAGACCATGCAGGATGATCGAGTGCCTTATATTGTTTGCGCCAAATACGTTCAGGACCCTCCACGAAGTGGAGTACAAAACGCCAGACCAGCACACTTTTTTCTAGTCATCCGACGTCCAACTTCCATGATTTTTGCACCGGGCGAGTCTTTTACGTCGATGCGCCGTACTTAGAAGAGGATGTCGTCAGGATCGTCTGCTTTTATAGCACATACGTGCAAGCGTGCGACACGTGGTCATCACAGATCCTGTTCCGGGTTGACCTCTGTTGTATTGGGTAGGCAACTGTTGAACAGTGCTGCCATCTGTTGGACTGTACGAGTTGTCGGATCCGGCGCTCACATCAACCTTTCACTGTCCTGGGCAGTTTTACCACCGGGTCGTTGTTTTACTATTTTCTTGTCAGTCCTGATACTCTTTAACTACGAACAACTTACTAGTTCATCCCTTTGGGAAATCAAGACACCCGATCTAGTTCATCCCTTTGGAAAATCAAGACACCCGATCTAGTTCAGCCCTTTGGGAATCGAGACACCCGATCTAGTGCATCCCTTTGGGAAATCGAGACACCCGATCTAGTTCAGCCCTTTGGGAAATCGAGACACCCGATCTAGTTCAGCCCTTTGGGAAATCGAGACACCCGATCTAGTTCAGCCCTTTGGGAAATCGAGACACGCCGGTCTAGTTCATCCACTTGGGAAATCGAGACACCCGATCTAGTTCATCTCTTTGGGAAATCGAGACACCCGATCTAGTTCAGCCCTTTGGGAAATCGAGACACCCAATCTAGTTCAGCCCTTTGGGAAATCGAGACACCCGATCTAGTGCATCCCTTTGGGAAATCGAGACACCCGATCTAGTTCATCCATTTGGGGAATCGAGACACCCGATCTAGTTCATCTCTTTGGGAAATCGAGACACCCGATCTAGTTCATCCCTTTGGAAAATCGAGACACACCGATCTCCCACAATTTGTCCTTTTCTCAAAGTCTGATAAATACTTCCGCTAAGACATCATGCTCCGAATTTTACTACCTATTGCTCCACTCACTCCTTATATATGCTACGTTGGTCGATCAATCACGCCCTCTTGGAAGTCACGTGGTCAACGGCCCGCATCCACTTTTGATACGGGTGGTCATAAATCAGCGATCACTCGGTGTATAAGAGTTCGGCCATCCCTAATTGGACGCCTAGGGCCACGGATGACATAGTGGTCAACGTTCATTACTGCCATTGAAAGGTCTCAGGATCGATCCCAGGAAGCTACGAACGGTCGAACCACTAAACATCTGCCATGTTTCAGATGGGCACGTCAAGTCGTCGGTCCTCGGGTATAGCCCCCCCCCCCGGTTATAAATAAGGGCGCCTTCCTCCCTTTTGTACCTCACTTCCGTGTCACTTTTCTGTCTAGCACTCTAGCCGAAATCTCCTAGTTTCCTACTCCTAAGGGTTGTTTAATACCTGGGGTGAGACACTCCCTGAAATCCACTACATAAATCTCTAGTTTGAGGCCACTGGTTCCCAGGAAGGAAGAGAGCCACTACCGGGAGACAAGCGTACCAACTCTGGTACGCTTGTCAAATTCAAAATTCAATTTATATATGTACATATAAACGTAATTTATGTATTCATCCCAATAACTGCTTTATATTTAATAACTGAAATCCTTTTTAATAATAAAATTTGGTTACTTGCTAAATTTTAGTGCCACTATTTTGCGTAATCCAGAAGTAATGGCTGACTATGACCACACAGTATATTACAAATGGAAATCGTTATTTACGATTACACAAATGTATTTTTTTAAATATATTTAGATTGTTCACTCTTTCCACGCTTTGGTGGAGGTGCGCATACTTTCATATGGTCCGTTGGATTGTTGGTTCCATAATCTTTTATTACACCGTCGACATCTTTCTTTGTATTATACACTTTCCACATTTTGAACAACAAGCAAGACCAAACAACACAGAATTATTCATCGGTTCCTTAATGAGACGAAACAATTTCCAGCATTCACTCTTCCCCTTGTGGTTTTCAACAAACACGTATTTGTTGGATTCGACGACTCTCTCAACCTTCTTAATATTAAATCCATCCATATTAACAAATAAGGAGTTTATTTCGACATGACATGTCATGGGAACGGGATGTTAGCACATCAATTGAAAACCTCTGAATGCTCAATGTAAAAGATGCGATGTGAAAAGTAACTCTTAGTCATACAGTGAACTTCGCACGGAGAGAGTGAATCAGCTGAGAAGCAGGCGAATGGCGTTTGCCTGTACCTTGCCCTGGACAACCGCACTGCAAAAGAACGCAAAGGAAGTATCTTTTTACGATATGGTGTCGGTGTGTCTGACCTCGGTCGGTGAAAATCTTCGTTGCTTTATGAAAGAGACAATATTTTTGCATAGCATGTCATTATTCACTCCGTGGATACCAGTATCGACTACAGAATTCCACAACGCGCATTTTTCTTTGGAATACATTTTTCTCTTTTCAAAAATAAAACGGGAATAAAACCGGGTCAAAATCTTGTCAGGAACACCTTGACCCGACCCGTTGGACCCGCAAGAAATTGTCGACCTGTTGACCCGTTTCCATCTCTGGCCTGGACATGTTGCCAGAAGAACGACGGACCATCGATGGACAACTGAAATTCTGGACTGGATTCCAAGGGTCAGGAAAAGACCCAGAAGAAGACCACATGGGAAATCCGTGGATGAATTTCGAAAGCATGCGGGAGTGACACGGAGGAGACTGGCGCAAGTTAGTCCGTTGTGGAAGAAATCTGAGGAGACCTTCATCCAGCAGCGGATTGATAATGTTTGTTGATGATGATTATAATGATGACATTACAGAATTTCTTTATATTCAAATAATATATTCAACGTACTCTATTTCAAAACTGCGGGTTGAACAGTCAATTTTGAGTTTTAGTAATCTACAGCTGATGTGAAATGGTATGAGCATCTTATCCCGTATGTTCTAATTACACTTTACCCATTTTTACCAAAAAATAAGTTTGATTTCCCAGCAGAAATCGGGCATGCTCAGCGCCTGTGAATGGTTCTTCATGATGATGATAATTAATTTTTTACTTTTTATTTACTGTTCCTGGTGAATTGTCCGCGGGTCATATGAACTGCAATGGGCCGCGTGGATTCATTGATGATCCTCTAAATACGTGGCGTCAGTTGAATAAATAAATACATCGCTCTTTCCACGTTGCAACCACACACAGCAACCGAAAAATTGTTATTCGGCCGCCGCCGGGGAATTGAATCCACGGATCTCTCGATATCTAGCCGAGCACGTTAGCTGCTGTGTGTGGTTACAACGTGAAAAGAGCGATATATTTATTTATTCAACTGACGCCACCTATTTAGAGGATTTTCACTTTGGATTTTAAATGTTGTAATATATAGCCAGTGTCGGTAATGTCCACCAGATGGAGACGTCTCAGTAGCTGAGCCCTTCTTACCGATTTATGATGTCAGAAGCTGACTGAAATATACACATAGCACCGTGGATTGTCCGCCACCGTTTTTTATTTTAGAAAAGTACGTTTCAGGTTTTCACGTATTTATACAGAAATTTCAAAGACGCTGAAATTTTCAGCACTTACACCAGAGAATCCTTTCCGGCCGGTGAGACTCAAACCAACGTCCTTTGGGTTGGCACAACAGAAAGCGCGCGCCTTAACTACTGAACCAGAAAGACTTAGGAATTACGCTCCCGTTCACGGTAAAAGTCTAACTGCGCGATGATGAATTTATTTATTTATTTATTTATTTGTCATTAACCTACCTTCTGTCTTAAGTTTACTCTTGATAACTGTAATAGTTTCTGCCTTAAGGGATCTACATACCAATACATAGACATCGTACAATCACATGTACAAAGATTTAAGTACCCGGTTCAATATATACAGTGGTTGGACAGAATAATGTGAACACCTAGGAAAAGAAGATTTTACGTATCTAATAGGGTGTGGGACCACCTTTGGCATTCAAATCCGCTTGCATTCTCTTTGGAATGGACCATACAAATCCTGCATGGTGGTTAGTGGGATATCACACCATTCTTTGTGCAGAAAGTGCTTCAGGTCCTTGAGAAATGCAGGAGGAAGATAACGGGATTTTATTCTGTTTTCCAACACAGACCACAGTGGCTCGATGATGTTTAAGTCTGGTGATTGGGGAGGCCAAGGAAGGAGTGAAAGTTCGTCTGCATGTTCCCCAAACTATGATTGGACATTCCGTGCTCTGCGAATCGGGGCGTTATCATCTTGAGAGATGGTATCCCCCGCAAGAAACAATGCCTGAAGCATTGGATGGACTTAGTCAGCCGAAATGTCTTCATACACCCTGCCAGTCATCCCTCCTGTCAACGTGATCATGGGACCTGATAAAAACTACGATATGACAGCCCAGAACATAACAGAACCACCACCATGCTGCACTGTTGGGGGTAGACAATATGGGTTGTACGCTTCTTACGGTGTTTTCCACACGCAAACACGTCCTGCAGTGGGGAATAGTGTGAATGTGGATTAATCTGACCACATTACATGCTTCCATGCATCGTCAGTCTACGTTGTATGCTCCTGGCACCATTGCCGTTTCCGTTGCGCATTCATCCGGGTCACCAGAGATTTTGCAACAGCAGCTGTGCCATGAATATCTTGTTTATTCAGTTTTTGCGCGCTGTTTTCGTTTATACTGGGGTCTGGAGATGCAGATTGAGCTCCGAATTAATTTTCGGCGCCGTGGTCTTATAACGGGTAACAATCCTTTTTAAGACTGTCGTGTCTCTATTAGTCAGGGTCGTTTTCCAGCCGCTGTTGTGTTTCGCAGACGAGATTTTACCATGAACACGGTATGCTGTCATGACGCTAGACACAGTACCTCTCGATACTCCCACTACCTTGGCGACTGTTGTCACGGAGGCACCAAATAGCCCACCACCAACAATATGCCCTCTTTCGAAGTCCGTTAGGTAACTCATTTCGTAGTCACCCTGAAAGAAATTTCGCAACAAGACTTTTATAAATGCACATAAACAGGATCTTCAGGTTCAATAAAAAGCTATTACAGCCAAAATGTGGTAGATACCTTTGCGTATTGCGACGTACACAGCTGCATTAAAAGTCACGTCTCCGAGTGTTGTGTTCACATTATTTTGTCCAACCCCTGTATAACAGCTGGTGCACAAAATATGGGAGAGAAGAAATATCCTGTGCCATAGTAACCGAAATTCATGCGATATGCTATCCACAATATCCGATCTCGCTGCTGAACTTCAAAATCTCATCTTTCGACAGAGAATTGAAATTAAACAGCTAAGCAAACATCAAGTATTCCTGCAAATCTCTCGTATTGCCGGAAATTTTTCGTCATATAAATACGGGAAAAATGAGAATGGAATTTTCCCGTTAATATAGGAAAGGAATTACGAAAAGGTTTCTTAAAATTCAGAATATTCCGTTAACACATCTTAAAAAACAGCAATTTATCGTCAATATAAGAAAAGAATTGTGGAAAGGTTTTTTAAAATTCAGAATATTCCGTTAACACATCTTAAAACCAGCAATTTACCGTCACTATAAGAAAGGAATTGTTGTAAGGTTTCTTTAAATTCAGAATATTCCGTTAACACATCTTAAAACCAGCAATTTACCGTCAATATAAGAAAGGAATTGTTGTAAGGTTTCTTAAAATTCAGAATATTCCGTTAACACATCTTAAAAACAGCAATTTATCGTCAATATAAGAAAAGAATTGTGGAAAGGTTTTTAAAATTCAGAATATTCCGTTAACACATCTTAAAACCAGCAATTTACCGTCAATATAAGAAAGGAATTGTTGTAAGGTTTCTTTAAATTCAGAATATTCCGTTAACACATCTTAAAAACAGCAATTTACCGCCAATATAAGAAAGGAATCGGGGAAAGGTTTCTTCAAATTCAGAATATTCCGTTAACACATCTTAAAAACGGCAATTTACCGTCAATATAAGAAAGGAATTATGGAAAGGTTTCTTAAAATTCAGAATATTCCGTTAACACATCTTAAAAACGGCAATTTACCGTCAATATAAGAAAGGAATTGGGGAAAGGTTTCTTCAAATTCAGAATATTCCATTAACACATCTTAAAAACGGCAATTTACCGTCAATATAAGAAAGGAATTGTGGAAAGGTTTCTTAAAATTCAGAATATTCCGTTAACACATCTTTAAAATGATAATTTACCGTCAATATAAGAAAGGAATTGTGGAAAGGTTTCTTAAAATTCAGAATATTCCGTTAACACATCTTAAAAACAGCAATTTACCGTCAATATAAGAAAGGAATTATGGAAAGGTTTCTTAAAATTCAGAATATTCCGTTAACACATCTTAAAAACGGCAGTTTACCGTCAATATAGGAAAGGAATTATGGAAAGTTTCCTGAAAATTAATAATTTTTTCTGGCGTACAAAAAATCCGTAAAATGCAAGCTTCTTTCCGTCATTTCACGGAAAAGGTTGTATCAGAAATATGCTTCGTTAATCATGAAAGAAATCGCTGAAAGTGGCTCATGAATTTCAGAATTTTTTTTACAGAGTGTAAAACTAAATTACAGAGGATTCTCTGCCATTTCTTAAAATTCAGAATATACTGTACTCGAAAATGTCGTTAAACGCAATTCCGAAGAAGAAAGAGTTCGCGATACAATATAAACATTATCCTTCTGTAGTTCAACCGTCGAACATTTTTTTCTGTGCTTTTTCTTTTGAAGGAGCTGAGGTTTGTGCCATTCACCTTTCTGGAATTTCTAACATGATGTCTGGGCAGACTGCACGTGTGTATGTATATAACTTTTAGCTGTATAATACTATCCTGTCATCTCACACATGATGAGATGAATCAGTAGCAACTGTTGTTGACGCAGCTGTGCTTCTCAGAAAGTTACATTCTAATCGGTTGCGCTCAAGGATCTTTGTTCCTATCATAACTAAAATACGAGAATGTACATCAATCCATCGTGAGACCAGCGGACGATTATCTCGGCAGTTGGAACATTCCCCGCAGCTGAATTTGCGAACTCTGAACTTACTTTGTTAAAACAAAGTGAAAAAAACATACAGGTGTTTTACGTCATGAATGGGAAAGCATAGGCACCTTATATAAATCACCAAAGTGTTCTTAATTTGCGTGAAAAGAACGCATACTTCCATTTTATTGTAGTTTTCGTGGCATCCAGAAGTTCAAATACCGCTGAAAAAATGTCTTCGAATGTTGTTAAAGCAGATAAAATCAACGTACGTTAGCCACTGAAAGGAGAGAAGTTTTGAGAATGGGTGTTAGAGACTTGCACGGTTCGGGCCGGGTTCGCATCGTGCCGGCATCTCAATCATGTCATACACCAATTTGCTTTCAACAACTATTTTTCTTTGTTGAAATTCTTTTTTAAAAATTTGGAAATAAATCTCAAAGCCTCGCACTGATCACTGATGCACGTTTTGGATATCAATTAACCCGTAAGTGACGTCGTACGTGTTTAGTACGTAAAGAGCGTCGTGCGGTGCAGGGAACAGCTACTGCATCCTTGATAAAGACCTTCTGCAGAAAGAACAATATTAATTACTGTTTTGCACTTCAATAACACTCTGAAACCCAAATGTGAGAAAAGAAATTGAATTTAAAATTTTGTTACTGAAAATCACGCCATTTTGTTGGAACACAGAAATTTTAGTCTGAATCATATACAAATGTATAACTAGACGAAACCTGTCGGAATCGACTGTTAATTTTTTTGTTTTTGTTTTTTAAGAATAAACTCATATGAAACAACAAATGTAAACTTTATTTGATTGACAAATTCATTCAACCAGTTCTTTTTTTTTATTGGAGGTTTAATGACCACCGTAAGCAACTCAGCACTCGCCCGTCCCTAATTTAGGGTCACTGGTTCCAGGGAAGGGAGAGAGCCAGTGCCGTAAGACAAACACAACATCCATACCTCACCGGGATTCGAACACGCGCCCCTTTCGGACGAATGATCAGTAGCCATCGCTTAGACCACTGCGGCTTCAACCAGTTCAGTAAAGGCAATAATAGTCTACGTTCGCGATTTATTTATTAATTTTTTTTTTTTACTGAAGGTTTAACGATTACCGTGAGCATGAGCAACTCAATGGGCTATAAGCAGTCGCCCGTCCCGAATTTAGGTTCACTGGTTCCAGGGAAGGGAGGGAGCCAGGGCCGTAAGACAAACACAACATCCATGCCTCACCGGGATTCGAACTCGGACCTTCGCAAACGAATCGTCATAAGCCAGCGCTTAGACCACTGCGCCTGCCAGGTTCGTGATGAGCATCACGACTGCACCCTTTTTCAGTCGTAAAATGTGAGGCGGAAGTCTACACATCTCAATCGTGTGCAAAAATTTAACTGGATAGCACACTCTTTCACTCTCATCTTCAGTCACAACCGTGTTTGTAAATGTTGTTGGAATGAAATTCGCGTTGCGAATGTTATTCATCTGTCGGAATCGACGGTTAGATTTTTTTTTTTTTTTTTTTTTTTTGAAAAGAATAAACTCATAAGAAGAAACAAATGTAAACTTTATTTGATTGACAAATTCATCCAACCACTTCAGTAAAGAAAATAGCCCAGGTTATTTTTTTTTTTTGTTGACTGAAGGTTTTATACGATTACCGTGAGCAACTCAATGGGCTATAAGCAGTCGCCCGTAATATTTTCACTAACAATGGTCAACGGAATGTTTATTTACATCTTTACATAATGGGAAACGTCTTACTTACGTGAATAAACTGGATCGAATGAATATTAAATTGTATATATACATCACACAGTCCAACGGCATAACGCAATTAGGTCTTCGGGGGTGTTCGCTGTTCCGATGAGAAGACTTTTATACCAGTGCATGCTAGCGTTGTTTTGCGCAACGGTTGGCTCAGAAAAGAGACTTCGGACTTTGGACCATCTCCGTCCCTCCATGCTCCGCCTTCAACAGCGCGTGAGTCAACCGCAGGCGATCGAATGTCAATCGCACGCTTCTCTCATAGACTTGACATAGGAACTTTGCCGCCCCACAACACCCAAACCGTTATCCCAATCTCATTTTTCTCTTCGACTGGCACATCTACATGATAAGACCTTTATTTTGATACCTTGACCATATCTTTACGTTCAGCCATTCTCTCAAAATAGGACTCACAGTAAAAAACCATATAGAATTAATATATAGATGTTTTAAATTCTCTTAAAAAATAAAAAAAATACGTACACTTATAAGACTGTGCATATATGCTGTGCATGAAATATTCTTCCTAAAAACTAAGTATTAGGTCCCTTCAGCGAGAATTTCTACAAAACTGCAAGTGTTCAACTGACAACACATTCAGCTATCGGGATCGGAGTTTGTACACTGGAGGTATATTTTTTGGTAACACTCAAGGCATGTTGGTCTATTGTGCAGAAAGAACACAAATAGGCAGTGTTGCGCTTATTTGCCGCCGGACATAGAAAGCATGTTTTTCTATTTCCTCTTGCTAACTTTTCATTCTTTTCTTTTTCTTTCCTAACTGCTCCTCTTTCCTGATTCCAAGGATGCGTTTCACGGACAAACTCAATTCCCTTGAAAGTCTCGTGTTATCCAATCTAGAGATGAGCGCGGGCTCCTTTTTTTTAGGCCCGGGGCCTGCCCGGGTTTTAACATTTGGGCAAATTTTCCCTATGTGAAAAAGGAAAAAAAGGAAGAATATAATTTTATTCCTATTTACATTTTCGTGATCAGATAACAATGTTAGTGCTTCCCGTTAATGTCGACCTCCCGAGAGAGAGAAAGGATAATAATTACATATTACAGTATTATGTGCATCATGTTCAGGTAATGAAATGCCTTTCATTTTGTTTCCCAAGGGTATCAAATGAATTCGTTTACCTAATTAACTACATTTAATTTGTTTCATTCCAATTTAAATAAGGGTTTTGAACGCTTAAATTACATTTTAAAATTATCATAAAATGTACGTAATTTCTGCAAGACATGAGAATTGCGTATTCCTGTTTTGCTGACGGATTTGGTTCGATTAAGTATTGAGCAAATGCGTACTGCATATATAAGTCGTAATGATTTTTAATGGAACTTTATAATATCAGCTGTTTTCTGAAACACAAACTTTGTTTAAAGCAAAGAATGAAAAAAAAAAAATTATAATAAATAAAAAACAAAAGATCCCGCGATTTCGTTTCATTTCTACAGTACGAAGCAATCTCAGACCATACTCCTCTTATAATAACAAATTAAGGCCTTGTATTTATTTAGGTACCGGTGCCGAATGATGAAGTAAAATTTCGTTTTTTTCTTAGCTGCGTATGATTACAATCGGTATTTTAATGGAAAAATCGTTGACGGTATATTCGGCTGATTTTTGTTTATTTTTTGTATATTTTTTTAATATCGGGACTGTTTTATATTATGCCGCGTTGGTTGGTATTGACAGCTGCAGAATACATATATTTTCGTTTCTGGAAGTTATAAAACACCGATTATGTTACTTCTGTTTAATTGCTGAGAAACAAGAATTTTACTATAACAAGAAAATAAGCATTAATGTATCATATACAGTATATATGTGTTATTACCGAAGTAAAATTTCTTGTATTGTTCAATAAATATTTTTTTAAAAACGCTCTTATTTTCGTTCACTTTCAGCGTGTTTCCTATACTTCTAGAACAGAAACATCATTAAAGGATGTCTTACCTCATAGTCCCTCATAATTTCTCGAAAACATAATTGCGTCTAAAGCTTGAGAATTTAATTTCGGTTTTCTTTCTTCTAACACCCTGCCCGCTGCACTAAAGGCCCGTTCACTTGCAGTGCTGCAAGCTGGTATGCACAATACACGTCTGGCAATACTGACCAATTTGAAGAATTTTGAATTTTTCCACCAAGTCAGCAAATCCTTAGCTTCTAAGTGATCGACTCCTACTTTCAAATCGCTGTGTACTTCATCTTCTTGAGAAATATCTAAATTAAATTCATTTACCAGTTCTTCAAACATACTTGATGACGTATGTTTCGGCGTGGGCAGTTCCCGTATTGTCAATACTGAAGCCGATGTTTCCGCTGCGTTAGTTTCGTCGATCATAGAAAACGTATTTGTGAATGCACATGTTTTCTTTCATTCTCCTGTAACATTTTTAACGATTTGAAGTTCAGATGAAGAAAGTTCGCCATTTTATGTTAATCGTTAATATCTATTTTGCTGTGCAACCATTTTTCTGTTTTTTTCTTCAGTATACTACTAAACTATATCATGGGGAAACGGCGCAGTGCTTCATGAACAAGGGATACCAAAGGAGTACCATATGTAAAGTGGGATGCAAATCTCTCAAGATGGCTAGTGGCTTCCTGAAACCGTTTTAGAAATTTTGTCAAAACAGACAAAATATCATAATTTAATCTTTTCATACGAAAGGCTTCGTGTTTGATAGCCGAGACATCCCCAATATCCCTTTACTGGTCGTTTGCGGATTCTAGCATCGCACAAAAAGCATTCCAGAGATTTTCGACTTCTTGATAAACAGAATTTTTCAACTGCGACACAGTTTCTGGTTTTTTTAAGTAACAAGCGATTTACAATTTTCTACATTTCTTTTCAACTCTGGTAGTGCTTCAGTTGCTTCTGTAAAACTGTGTTTCATTACAGTGTTCAAGAGGTGGCACGAACTCACATGGGCGCCACTGCACCCAGGCAGGGGCGTACTCATAGCCCCCGCATTTTCTACAGTGCGGGGGTCCTCATGGTTAAAAGGGCCTCTTGCCTGAGCAAAAAGATTTTACAAAATTTTTTTTACGGAAACTTCGCATGAAACTGCATGGTTAAAGAAATAGCCGAGAATTAAGGCAGCTTTGAGGGAAATTTTAAGAAGAAAAAGCATCTTTTTTTCTCAGTAAATACGTAAATAGAAGTATTTTCGTTGCTTTGGTTCATAAAAACTGGATGACGGGAAAACAGCTATTCAAAAGAACTTGAGGCCCCCTTGCTGTTACAAAGGGCCTCAAGTTCACAGCCCTTGCAATAGTTTCTATGCAGGTATGTTAACAAGAGAATGTGCAAAAATTATCAATTCAATGAGTAGAATTGTTATACAAATGAGGATAAGATGTTATGTATTACAGTTGTTTGCACATAACTATGTATCCTTCGGAATACAATGAACTGAAAGGTATTCTTGTGTGACGTGCCTGCACCGCAGGACGCACATGAGATAAAGGCAGATAGCAGTGCGAACACCTGTCCGTGTAGCTTAGTTGGGAGAGCGACTTACTCCGGAGTGAGGGAACCCGGATTTGATGCCCGGTGCGGACAAATTTTTACGTTATATTGGGTCCTTACTTCCAGGATGACCCGGCTGTTAAGTTTCTCGTAATGATGTGATGTTCTTTCCATACGACGAGACAGGAAAAATGAGAATCCCTTCTTCAGTGCTTCGAAAAAATAAGTCAGTGTGATGTTACGTTAAGCGTTTCTAAGCTTTCGCACATCAACCAGATTGCTTTTTCAAGGAAGGTAGACAGAAACTGCAAACTGAACGCTTAACAATTTGCATGCTGGAACTTGACTTGCAATAAATAGATACTACGTTACATTCATTTAAAGATACCAGGTATCACGTTGGTTGTGCACGCGGCATCCTGGTAGGGAGAAGGCGTTACTTGAAGAACTGGTTCCAAGTTCGTGGCCACTTGAGTGAGACGCTATAATTGCAAGTACCGCTGTTGGTAATGATCTCCAAGGTTTTCCAAATGGCTGTACATTTAGGGATAGAGTGGGTAGCTAATTTCTTTATATCATCCCATATAGGAGTTGCGGACTTGAATTTGACTTCTCTCGATAAGGCCGTGGCTACTTTACCGTATTATGTGCCCCCTTTATGTTCGTTGACCCTGATTCCAAACGAACGCTTGGCCATTCCAATGTAGTATCGTTTACAGCCGTCTGGATACTGTAGGAGGATCGCATAAGCACCTGCTTCGCTGGAAAGAGGTGGTTTTTCAGTATTTCTCTTTAGCATAGAATATAAAGTTGCAGAGGACCCAATGCCGACACCGTAGTTCATCTTCTTGAGAGCGTTCTTGAGTTTGTAAGACACATTTGGTATGTACGGAATTGGGCCTAAATAACGAAGCTGCGGAGAAGGAAGATTAGAATGTTTGACCCTGTCTTTTTGGATGATGTTATGTATCTGATTCAATGAATATCCTGTATCAGTGGCCAACTTGATGACGCTTCCAATTTCGTGTTGTCTAGAATGGATATCTGAGGAGACGGCGAAGGCTCTTCTAATTCGAGAAGGGAAGATACCTGTCTTGTATTCTGCGCGACAGAAAGGGCTTCGGAGCATCAGGTTGGTGAGGGACGTGAGTTTATAGTAGACTTGTGTATACCGAGGCGGTTGTCAGGCGAATTTCTCAAAAAAACATCCAGATAAGGTAGAGCGTTGTTGTGTTCAAGCTCCGTCTTGAAATTGATCGTAGGATGCATATCATTGATTTTATCAATGATAATTGAAAGAGTCTCTTTTCAGTGAGGCCACACGAAAGAGACTCTTCAGACTCTTAGAGACTTCCTTGAAAAAGCCATCTTTTTGATGTGCGAAAGCTTGAAAACGCTTATGTATATTTTCCTGCGCCGATTAATCGGATCACTAGTATAGTGTTAGTACTAGTATATGAACAATTAACAGGTTTGTAATCTTTCAATTTTAAAAATCACAGCTAAAAGTGTGAAGCTTTTTTGTCGTAACGTTTTATTTATTTAATTTTTCCTTAGAATAAAATTAATGTCACTGTGTAACATATTATTCAGTGTTAAAAAAGTGCAATTCTAGTGTAACTGTAAGAGATATTTAATTTTTCTGTTTACTTTCACTGTTAAAAATTGGTCTTGGAAGTAAGTAAAATGTACTCATTTTTTAGTACATTCTGGGATTATAATAGCTCCGAGTACTTGTGTCTCACTTTCGGAAAAGACACGTACTCACTTTTGAGTACATACAGGGAATCAATTGTGAGTATACTCTGGTATTTCTAATTTGAAATATATGTACCCATTTTGAGTACATATGTTTGAAATATATGTGCTCTAACTTCATTCAGTTTCTGTGCCCTTTCGGGTAGGGCACAGAAACTGAATGAAGTTAGAGCGAATCTAGCGATTCTGACAGGATAATTTGCAAGTGAGAGCACATTAGATGGCGCCATCGTACGATTTTGCACAGAGAAGGCAGACAGAAATTAGAATGGGGTGGGCTTAGGAATGAACACCTTTATATGTAACCGAGGAGTTCCTACACGGGGGGCCGTCGCTTAACGTGCTCGTCCGATATTCAGCGTTTGTTAGAAATTCACACCACCACGGAGAACCCCGACGTCCAAGCCCATCAGACTAGGGTTTAACCTGGGGTCCCTCCATCAGCAGTCTGGATCTCTAACCACTAAACCATACGCTGCTCGATTTCAAATTTGGAATACTTGTACTCCATACATACTCATTTATTTATAGAATCAACTGGAAGTATATTATTAGATGGCACATCTGGGATAATAGATATACTCGTTGTCACATGCTGGGCAAATGGACCGCACAATTTTATGACAAATATAGTGATGAAGCGACAATATATTATTTATGAGATTGACACAAATATAGTTAATGTAAAAACGTACTCACAGATATTTTATATATAATTAAATTACTTGTGATCAGTGACTTTGTTGTACTAATTATTTATGTGTGTCACTTTACACATTTATTAAACAATTTCTCTTGAAATCTATAATATCTAGAATGAAGTAATACCATATTATATTTATATTTACTGACGCAGTTATTTGTAAGTACGTATGGTTACTTATATTTGAGCATGTCATGTACTCGTTTACGATAAGATTGTACTTAAAAAAACCGAGTAAGTTCAGATTCTCCTTTCTAAGTAGATTTTTTTTAACAGTATTAGATAAAACGAATGACACTGAAGTTGTTCAGAGTGATATTAGTTTATGTGGGTAATCATGAGCATTAGCAACTGCCAAATTAAAAGAGACGTTACAATCTTTTTGTAAAAAATGTTCTATCATTCGCATTACTTATGTGTGTTTTTGATATATCACCACTGTAATTATTTTCATTTCTGTGGTTATGAACTAAACAATTTAAAATAAATGCTTACTCCTAGTAGCGTTAACATATCTATTTATTAATTTATTTTCATGTAAAAAAATTATTATGCAGCGTAGAAAATTGTGTAATAAATTAGTTTTCTACGCGACGTAAAATACGTATAAATTACGTGTAATTTATGTTAATTTAGGTGGGCAACCCTGTGCATACGTCACGTTAAAAAAAACCCTTCTCATGTCATTCAGCAAGGAACTGCATCTAAAATTGCAACTATGACACCCAAATTAGATGCACTAATTTGATATTTGCACGACGTGCGATCAGAGATACACAGAACTGGAATTTCACTAGTGTAACATGAATGAATAAACGAATGCAGTAGTTAAATAACAGCGAAAAATCCTTTACCTGTCATTCGACAAGGAATTGTTCAAAATTGTGACAATATCGCGCCCATTAAGACTCGCTGGTTTCGATTTTACACTGAGCTGCGAGATAATATATATTCCACGTTTCGCTCTCTGAAATGCAGTTTTCTCCTTTTAGTGATATTTTTCATTAACGATTAAATAGGGTGCTAATAACGACAGCGTCGCTTTAATTATTTCAAAACATTTTAATGGTGTAGGAGAAAAGAAAAAAAAACCTGGAAATGATTTTTCAGCGATATCTTTTCTCTCGCTACCTTTGTGAAGCCAGCTGCAATGAGAACGAAGGCAATGATTTTTACAACTTCTGTGAGCCGTGTCGGAAAGAAATCGGCAGAGACACGGAACCAAGCAAGGGGATTAAAAATCAATAGATCTGAAGTTGAATCGGCGTCAGATATGTCTTCATTTGAACTTCTGACACTCCTTCTTTGTAAAAACAACCCAGAAGCAATACTCTCAGAGCAGACCCAAAAGTAAGCCAGCAAAGGACCAAAGAAAAAAATAAAAAAGAATTGAGATCTGTGGAACATATTGGTTTTAGAGAGAAAAAACTGCAGTAGCATTTGATGAAAAAATAAATAAAGGGATACTTTGTCCTTATTGTGTGTGAAACAATAAGAACTGCGCCAGACAGTTTAAAAATTGATCATGTACTTATTTTTGTCGTTGTTTCTAAAGGGACTATACGGAAGTATCTCTTATCCTTAAAGTATTAATAAAAAAAATACTTGAATTGAAAATGAAAATGAGAAACAAATTTGCTGTCTGTAGTACGATAAGTTAAAACAAATCCTTAAAACTGCCGAATAAAACTCAATTTATTTACAATTTTAAAAACCTATTTATATAGCTAGCACTTTCGAGGCTCACATGTCCCCATTTTCAAGCTCAAAAGCCTCGAAACACAGAGGCAACGACTATATACTATAGTTATTCGTGACTAAGCTGATATACGTCATAAAAATAACACAGGTGATGCCATTTACATTAAGAAAATAGAGGAAATTAAAGTCCAAAAACAAATACAGAACAAGTTCAAGTAAAAGTCTCACCTAAGTGTGTCATGGGGGGAGCGATCATCTGTCTCCAAGGTCTTGGGACTGAAGTCGGAAAGTCCGTGTTGCAGCAAACGTCGTAATATTTAAGAATAAACGGGCTTTCCGAGAGAAAAATGGTATTCTTGTTAACAGAGGAGTTTAAAACTTTAGCATTTTGCCAGTCCGGTTTGTAGCCTTCCTGTTTGACTGCAACGGCGAGGGCTGTGGTGATGTTTCCACATCGTAGAGAAAATTGGTGCTCCTTCAGTCTTATATGTAACGATCGAAGTGTCGAACCGATGTAAACCTTAGAGTCACGGTTTGATTCTTCTGAGGTCAGGGGTATGGAGTAGACACCCGGTTTGTTAAACATATTGACTTTATCCCGGTCTCTACGGACTAGTGAGAAGACATTTCGGGTACAGATTCCAAAAGATAAATTATGTCGCTGACAGACTTTTTACAGGAAAGGAACAATATGGGGAATAAAATCCAATTTACCAACAAATTTAGACAGAGAAGCTTCATTAACCAAAGTGGTAAATCGTAGTTTTGAAAACTTACTGAGTAACCTGTGAAAGAGAGAGGTCGGGAAACCGAGCTCCTGGGTTAAAGCTTGAATTTTATTTAATTCGTGAATGCGAATCTTGCGGGATGAAGAATGGGTAAAGGCTCTTTTAATCAAAAAACGAAGAGCAGAAGATTTATGTTCCGGAGGGTGAGCAGAAGCAAAAGGAATAATACAGGGAATAAACGTTGGTTTTCTGTAAACTGAGTATTGAAGTTGATTCGAGGTTAAATGCATTGTTAATAAGATATCAAGAAAATGGAGTCTTCCTTCAACTTCAAGTTCCTGGGTAAAGGAGATGGGGGGATGAGGGGGACCCCATAGGAGCAACTTCTGTTTGATGAAAAAACTGGTCATTGAATTTAAAATAGGAACGTTTTGCAAGAAGTTTAAGGGCGGATAAGACAGCATCAATTTCAAGTGGGGAGATACAGTTGTCTTGAGTTAATTTTTCAAAAATAATAGAATGGACGGAAGAAAGGGGTACATTTGGAAATAAAGACACTACATCAAGAGATGCCGTAATAAAATTAGTTCCAAAAGAGTTGAAAGCCTTAATACGGTCGAGAGCCTGTGTAGTGCTTTTGATAGATATTGAGGAATTCATTATGAGGATTTTCAAGTATGAAGCCAAGGTTGCTTCTAATGGACGAGTTGGGCTGGCGTACCCTGAGACCAGCAATGAATTGGTTGATGATCTTTTCTTGGAATAATTTGTTGTAAGTTCGTTAATCAAGTAAAAGCATAAAAGTTCAACATAACAATTTTTAGGGGGGCAGTGGCGTAACCATGTTTCAAAATCTGGGGGGGTTACGATCTCACATACATATCATCATCATCATCATTGTCAACCATTATCAATCCACTGCTGGACGAAGGTCTCTCCAAGTTTCCTCCACAACGGTCTGTCTTGTGCCAGTCTCCTCCATGTCACCCCTGCATACTTTCGAATTTCATCCACCCATCTCCCATGTGGTCTTCTTCTGGGTCTTTTCCTGTCCCTTGGAATCCAATCTAAAATTTCAGCTGTCCATCGATGATCTGTCCTTCTGGCAGTATGTCCAGCCCATTGCCATTTCAGGGATTTAACTCTGATCATGATGTCTTCCACTCTTGTCATTTTTCGGATCCACGAGTTCCTCTTCTTATCTCTCCTGGTTACACCAAGCATGCACCTCTCCATGCTTCTTTGAGTTGTCTGCAGCCTTTGTATGTCTCTTTTAGTTAAGGTCCACGTCTCTGCACCATACGTAAGCACTGGAAGGATGCATTGATCAAACACTTTTCTTTTAAGACATAATGGCATATTGCTCTTGAAAATTATGCTGTTTCTTCCAAATGCTCTCCAGGCAAGTTTTGTACGCCGATTAATTTCTTCATCAATGTGACCCTCACTTGATATCTGCTGTCCAAGATAAACGTACGTGTCTGTTATCTCCAGCTTTTCTCCATCAATCGATAAATCTTCATTTCTTGTAAAAGTATTGTACATCACTTTTGTCTTCTGAAAGTTCATTTTTAATCCCACTTCTTTACTCTTGTCAGCAAGTTCCTGGATCATACTCTGCAGCTCTGATGGGGTAGTTGCAAAAATGACTACGTCATCAGCAAAACGAAGGTGGGTTAGATAATCTCCATTAATCTTTATCCCTTTGTTTTCCCAGCTCCAGCGACTGAAAAACACTCTCCAATGTGGCATTAAAGAGCTTCGGAGATATGGTGTCACCTTGTCTCACTCCCTTTCCAATTTTTATGTGTGTTGTATTTTCAAACAGCCGAATCTTTGCACTTGCATTTTCATAGATGTTATTAATAATATTAATGTATGCATCTTCAATACCGCAGGTTTTCAGAGCCATTGTAACTGCTGATGGTTTCACCGAATCAAAGGCTTTTTCATAATCGATAAAAGCCATGCACAATGGAAGTTCATATTCCCTCGCTCTTTCAATTAGTTCTCTCAGTACGTGGATATGATCTATTGTGCTGCCAGCCACTCCTGAATCCAGCTTGTTCTCTCAGTTGAGCCATGTCCAGTGTTACCTTCAAGCGGTGTGAAAGAACTTTAGTGAAGATTTTATAAACTACTGATAGGAGGCTGATAGGTCTGTAGTTTCCGAGATCCTCAATGTCACCTTTCTTATGTAGCAGGATCATTGTAGCGATGTTCCAATCCTCAGGAATCTTTCCTTCATTAAGGCATCGAGTGAAAATTTGGGCGAGTACTGTTTCGATTTCTCCACTTGCTTCTTGTATGATGTCTACAGTAATTCCATCTTCTCCTGGAGCTTTTCCCCGCTTCATGTTCTTGATTGCATGTGCAACTTCTGCTGGAAGGACTGGAGGAACTCTGGTACTGGTATCTTTCATGATGTCTGGAGTGCATGTATCATCCCTTTCATATAATTTGGAGTAGAAATCTTTCACTCTTGTCAAAATTTCGCCTCTATTTCTTGTTACAGAACCATCTTCTTTTCTCAGTGCCATAATCTGTTTTCTTCCCTTACTGAGATGTCCCTTTGCTATCTTTAGGCTTTGGTTGTTTTCAATTGCTTTCCTTACTAGTTCACAGTTGAATTTTCTTACGTCTTCAGTGATACTTTTCCTTACTGTCTTGCATAGCTCTATATATTCCACTTTGGAAGTCACATCTTCTTTAGTTGTCCTCATCTCTCTTCTTTTTTGCATCAACATTTTCGTTTTTCCTGATAATTTGTTTACATGCAACTTGTTCTTAGACCCAGCTAATTTTGTTGCTGTTTCCATAAGAGCTTTGGTTACTTTTCTGTTAACTTCAGAGATGTCCACTTCTTCCGATGTTAGGCCTTCCAAAGCAGAGAACCTGTTCTTCAGTTCCAACTTGAAGGTATTATGGTGTTTTTTAAGGTTGGTTATGTCAATAGGTTTTGTTTGTCTTATGAGCTTGCCACGTTCAAGTTTAGTGTTGAGGTGCATCTTACATCTCACCAATCTATGGTCACTACCTGTGTTGAACTTGTTTAGCACACTGCAGTCTTCTATGACGAATTTTTTGTTACACATAATAAAATCAATTTCACTTGTCGTCCCATTTGGATGTCTCCATGTCCATTTCCTGTGTGGCTTTTTCTTGAAGAAGGAGTTCAAGATGAAAAACCCTTCTGTCTCTGCAAACTCAACGAGAGTATTTCCACGCTGGTTTCTGTTGCCGTGACCGAATTTACCTACTGAAGTTTCATTCTGTTGCCGTTGCCCTATTTTTGCATTGAAATCTCCCATAATTATTTTCAAGTGCTGCTTACCTTTATTATTTAGATGACAAATTTCCTCATAAAATTCTTCAATTTCTTCTTCAGGATGACTTGTGGTGGGTGCATAAGTTTGAATAATCTGAGCCTGGTATCTTTTCGAGAGTTTGATAACCAGTCGTGCAGCTCTGTCAGAGGAACTTTCAACTTCTACAACTTTATCCTTCAGTTTCTTGTTTATTATAAATCCAACACCACTAGTTCTGCCAGTATCTGTCCCACGATAGTAGAAGAGATGTCCACTTTTCAGTTCGATGAGATCTTCTCCTTTTCTCCTTACCTCACTTAGCCCCACGATGTCCCACTTGATCCTTTGTAGTTCCTCTTCCAATTCAAGAAGCCTTGAATCAGAAGATAGGGAGCGTCCATTGTAAGTAGCCAAGGTCAGCATCAGATGGCAGCCTAGTCCGGTCCTCCGGGGGATTCTTAGCACCCTCTGCCTTCATGTCGCACTGGCCGCTGCCTTGGCCAGGTACATTCCAGCTGCCGGAGACTGAGGGCCAAGATTTAAGTTGTGGAATCATTAATAATATAAGATTGTAACTTTTCGTGGAATGCAAACACGTGTATAATGTGTACTTAATAAAAAAGCAATATCGATTCCTTATAAGCAAAGTCAGTTCTGCAAGTTTTTAATTTACATTTCTGCACTACCTATCATAGTTTTACAGTTGGGTTCGCTAAGTTCCACAATTCGCCAACAGAGGCGCTTATGTCGTGTTCGTTAGATCGCGCCTCAGCAACTGCTATGCTCCTGCGTGTGCGTGTGTGTAGGGAAAGGGGTCCCAAACTATATCTTATACACTATGCAGTATGTATAGAATATTGTATATATACACGTATATATGTATGTGAGTTGTGGAATCATCTCACATACATATATACGTGTATATATGCAATATTCTATACATACTGCATAGTGTATAAGATAGAGTTTGGGACCCCCTTTCCCTACGCACACACACACGCAGGAGCATAGCAGTTGCTGAGGCGCGATCTAAAGAACACGGCATAAGCGCCTCTGTTGGCGAATTGTGGAACTTAGCGAACCCAACTGTAAAACTATGATAGGTAGTGCAGAAATGTAAATTACAAACTTGCAGAACTGACTTTGCTTATTAGGAATCGATATTTCTTTTTTATTAAGTACACATTATACACGTGTTTGCATTCCACGAAAAGTTACAATCTTATATTATTAAATTTAGTTGGTTCACGTCATAAAAAAAGTGTGCATTATATCATTATATTCCCGAAAAATTTGGGAGGGACTTTTACATTGGGGATCCCACACTCTGAAAATCTGAGGGGTCTTGACTCCCCCCCCCAGTGGTTGCGCCTATGGGAAGGGGGATTAACGACTACCGTGAGCAACTCGGTGGGCTATATGCATTCGTCCGTCCCTAATTTAGGACCATTTATTCCAGGGAAGGGAGAGAGCCAGTGCCGTATGACAAACACAACATCCATTAATACCGAGGAACTATACACCAATTACGTAGAAAACAGTAAAACTATGCTAGTAATCCAATTTATTGGCGTAGGAATATATAATTAAACGTTTCCAAGCTTTCGCACATCAACCAGATGGCTTTTTCAAGGAAGTTAGACAGAAACTTCCTACTTCCTACGCCCATAAATCGGATTGCTAGTATAGCTTTACTATTTTCTACACAATATCCATGCCTCACTGGATTCGAACCCGGACCCATCTCGGAAGAACGGTCAGTATCTTGCCCCACCCCGGCGGCAAAGTGTTTTTCATAATTATAGACAGAATTGTAATTAAACCTCTAAAATACCTAAAAAAAAAGAAGATATAATTAAAGACAACAATTGATGTCATCGAATTTTCGGGTGCTATGTAGACTGAAAATGTAATAATAAAAATTATCAAACAATTATTGGCACATGAAGTCTTACAACTAACGCTTCGAGGTTTTTGACTTCTCGCCACTCCAGGAAATCTTAAATTTGCATTTCTACTACAAACATGAAATCGGCTTTCTTGGGAGAGATGGGGGAGTGGGGGGATGGAGAGGATTGGAGGAACACTATGAGCAAGTCTTAGGACTCTAAGTACAGTATTTGCTAGCCCAAATTTCAGGCCACTTGTTTCGGGGGGGGTAGCGTTATAGGAGAATCACAACACTCATGCCTCGTTCGGCACATAAAACAGGGCACCACTCGTACGACTAGACAGCAGAAACTAACCCTTCTGACCACTCGGCCACGGGTTAGGCTAAATAAGCCTGGCGCTGTTTTAGATGGATTAGGGCGTAGTTAAATTTTTCATTATGACAAGAAACGATAAAAGTTTGAAATCTGTAAAATAAAATAAAATAAAGCCGTACTACGCGTTAAAGAAATTTCTACACAGAAAAAGTATTGTAATGCAGATTTGCTACACAGAACTTTCTGAACAAATTTCTACAATACTAAAGTTTTTTGCTAGCTTTGGAAGATTGAGGCTAGCGAATTTTCCCAGCAAACCCACCTTCTTTGCGTGCATGTATTTTTGCGTTGGAAAATGTTTGACTACTAAAGACCTATTTGGTGTATTTCACCGCATTAACATCAAAACATTTCCACCTTTACAGATCAAATAAATGTGATTCAATATTTCACTATCATTTTCGGTTATACATTTGACAGCATTTCATTGTGACTGATTATTCACATCAAATTTATCATCGTCTTGTATTCCCTCGTAGAGTGAGAAAGGATTTTTCCTGATCGATTCATTCCCCGTAACATGGGGAGATGTAATTAAGGAGAGAGTGAATTGGAAACAACGCATTCTAAAGCTGAAAGCAATTATCAGCAGTCAATGCAAACAATTATTCAAAGGAGTGGGAGGAAATATATACTTGGGGCGGAAAGGACCAGCAATGCATCTCTCACAGATTACAAATGTGATATTTGTGTAGAAACACCTACACTTCAAAGACATGTCACCTTTCGTTGTTCTTGTCACGGAAAGCCCGAATTACACGACATGTTGCTCGCCTGCTGCCAATATCTTGCATGATGCGGAAAGGGATGAGCATCCGGTCTGTAATCCAGCTTTGTTGGTGTGTGTGTGTGTGTGCAGATATCGTCTGATTGATCGAACGATATGAGAACTGGCCATAACCCTGTTATCGCCCCAAACGATGAGATTCTGAAGTGCATATGAGAATAGCCTTTGAACATCCGTCCACGTCGTTGCACCTTCTACGACGATATCTTGTTTCAGAACGTTATTCAGCGCTAGATACAGTAGCGTAAACACCAGCCCCCGCAGCTGGGGAGGGAGAGGGGGCGCAGGTGACGAAGGGGCGTACTGTAGCTGCTACGAGGTTATAGTTTTATAAAAAATCCGAAAATGCACACAAACAAATGGTGTCGTGGGCGAAGCAAATGTGGGCCAAGTGACCCTCTGAAAAATCGTAGGCGAAGCGACCCTTGTAAATTCTGGTCAATCTATTTAGCTTTTGTACTTAATACAACTTTGTAACATAGTCAGCTTATTTATATCTTCTGAATTTTGTAAATTCTGGTCAGTCTACTGTAATTAGCTTTTGTTTTAAGTCCAACTTTGTAACATAGCTTAATGCTTTCAGGCATTTTTTAAAGTCTTTAGAATTTCCACATTCCATCATGATGTTGCGAATCCGTTGGCATACTGGTATATACATTTTCCTCCTCTTTGGACCAAGTTCTCCTATTTCTTTTAATTGTAGTTTGTGCACCGCTGAATATACTTGATTTATAAGTGCAGTGCTCCGTAATATACTTGATGAACACTTAAAAGTTAATAGAACTGTCTCGGGCAACTTTTGAAAGTTCAATCCAAGAAGAAATCGTCATTCTTTAATAAATCTAAAGTGATACATTGGGATTAGATTAGAAGGGTCACTTCGCCCACGATGAAATATAACAGGGCAGCTTCGCCCACGATTTTCCAGAGGGTCGCTTAGCCCACGGTCGAACAAGCAAATAATTAAAGCAAATATTCATATTTCCCTATAAGATATATTTAGCTTTGCCTTAATAAATGACAAGTTTCTCTTTTAAAACACTGGACGTCCTACAGATTGAAGCTATTCTGTCCTTTGGCTCCGGTTTGTATACGATCGCTCGGCAATGAATTGTTTCCTGCACATGGATGACTGGACCCAGGGTTTCCCAGCAGAACATTAACCAAAGCGTCACACTTCTTCCACCCGCTTGTTTTCGTTCTACATTGCATCCTGATACCAGTGGCGCACCCAGGAATTCCTGTCAGGACGGGAGGCTAGATGTATGTGTAGGTATGTGTGTATGAGCACGTTAGTATAAATATATATCATCATCATCATCATTGTCAACCATTATCAATCCACTGCTGGACGAAGGTCTCCCCAAGTTTCCTCCACAACGGTCTGTCTTGTGCCAGTCTCCTCCATGTCACCCCTGCATACTTTCGAATTTCATCCACCCATCTCCCATGTGGTCTTCTTCTGGGTCTTTTCCTGTCCCTTGGAATCCAATCTAAAATTTCGGCTGTCTATCGATGATCTGTCCTTCTGGCAGTATGTCCAGCCCATTGCCATTTCAGGGATTTAACTCTGATCATGATGTCTTCCACTCTTGTCATTTTCGGATCCACGAGTTCCTCTTCTTATCTCTCCTGGTTACACCAAGTATGCACCTCTCCATGCTTCTTTGAGTTGTCTGCAGCCTTTGTATGTCTCTTTTAGTTAAGGTCCACGTCTCTGCACCATACGTAAGCACTGGAAGGATGCATTGATCAAACACTTTTCTTTTAAGACATAATGGCATATTGCTCTTGAAAATTAGGCTGTTTCTTCCAAAAAGCTCTCCAGGCAAGTTTTGTACGCCGGTTAATTTCTTCATCAATGTGACCCTCACTTGATATCTGCTGTCCAAGATAAACGTACGTGTCTGTTATCTCCAGCTTTTCTCCATCAATCGATAAATCTTCATTTCTTGTAAAAGCATTGAACATCACTTTTGTCTTCTGAAAGTTCATTTTTAATCCCACTTCTTTACTCTTGTCAGCAAGTTCCTGGATCATACTCTGCAGCTCTGATGGGGTAGTTGCAAAAATGACTACGTCATCAGCAAAACGAAGGTGGGTTAGATAATCTCCATTAATCTTTATCCCCTTGTTTTCCCAGCTCAGCGACTGAAAAACACTCTCCAATGTGGCATTAAAGAGCTTCGGAGATATGGTGTCACCTTGTCTCACTCCCTTTCCAATTTTTACGTGTGTTGTATTTTCAAACAGCCTAATCTTTGCACTTGCATTTTCATAGATGTTATGAATAATATTAATGTATGCATCTTCAATACCGCAGGTTTTCAGAGCCATTGTAACTGCTGATGGTTTCACCGAATCAAAGGCTTTTTCATAATCGATAAAAGCCATGCACAATGGAAGTTCATATTCCCTCGCTCTTTCAATTAGTTCTCTCAGCACGTGGATATGATCTATTGTGCTGTAGCCACTCCTGAATCCAGCTTGTTCTCTCGGTTGAGCCATGTCCAGCGTTACCTTCAAGCGGTGTGAAAGAACTTTAGTGAAGATTTTATAAACTACTGATAGGAGGCTGATAGGTCTGTAGTTTCCGAGATCCTCAATGTCACCTTTCTTATGTAGCAGGATCATTGTAGCGGTGTTCCAATCCTCAGGAATCTTTCCTTCATTAAGGCATCGAGTGAAAAATTGGGCTAGTACTGTTTCGATTTCTCCACTTGCTTCTTGTATGATGTCTACAGTAATTCCATCTTCTCCTGGAGCTTTTCCCCGCTTCATGTTCTTGATTGCATGTGCAACTTCTACTGGAAGGACTGGAGGAACTCTGGTACTAGTATCTTTCATGATGTCTGGAGTGCATGTATCATCCCTTTCATATAATTTGGAGTAGAAATCTTTCACTCTTGTCAAAATTTCGCCTCTATTTCTTGTACAGAGCCATCTTCTTTTCTCAGTGCCATAATCTGTTTTCTTCCCTTACTGAGATGTCCCTTTGCTATCTTTAGGCTTTGGTTGTTTTCAATTGCTTTCCTCACTAGTTCACAGTTGAATTTCCTTACGTCTTCAGTGATACTTTTTCTTACTGTCTTGCATAGCTCTATATATTCCACTTTGGAAGTCACATCTTCTTTAGTTGTCCTCATCTCTCTTCTTTTTTGCATCAACATTTTGGTTTTTCCTGATAATTTGTTCACATGCAACTTGTTCTTAGACCCAGCTAATTTTGTTGCTGTTTCCATAAGAGCTTTGGTTACTTTTCTGTTAACTTCAGAGATGTCCACTTCTTCCGATGTTAGGCCTTCTAAAGCAGAGAACCTGTTTTTCAGTTCTAACTTGAAGGTATTATGGTGTTTTAAGGTTGGTTATGTCAATAGATTTTGTTTGTCTTATGAGCTTGCCACGTTCAAGTTTAGTGTTGAGGTGCATCTTACATCTCACCAATCTATGGTCACTACCTGTGTTGAACTTGTTTAGCACACTGCAGTCTTCTATGACGAATTTTTTGTTACACATAATAAAATCAATTTCACTTGTCGTCCCATTTGGATGTCTCCATGTCCATTTCCTGTGTGACTTTTTTCTTGAAGAAGGAGTTCAAGATGAAAAACCCTTCTGCCTGTGCAAACTCAACGAGAGTATTTCCACGCTGGTTTCTGTTGCCATGACCGAATTTACCTACTGAAGTTTCATTCTGTTGCCGTTGCCCTATTTTTGCATTGAAATCTCCCATAATTATTTTCAAGTGCTGCTTACCTTTATTATTTAGATGACAAATTTCCTCATAAAATTCTTCAATTTCTTCTTCAGGATGACTTGTGGTGGGTGCATAAGTTTGAATAATCTGAGCCTGGTATCTTTTCCAGAGTTGGATAACAAGTCGTGCAGCTCTGTCAGAGGAACTTTCAACTTCTACAACTTTATCCTTCAGTTTCTTGTTTATTATAAATCCAACACCACTAGTTCTGCCAGTATCTGTCCCACGATAGTAGAAGAGATGTCCACTTTTCAGTTCGATGAGATCTTCTCCTTTTCTCCTTACCTCACTTAGCCCCACGATGTCCCACTTGATCCTTTGTAGTTCCTCTTCCAATTCAAGAAGCCTTGAATCAGAAGATAGAGAGCGTCCATTGTAAGTAGCCAAGGTCAACATCAGATGGCAGCCTAGTCCGGTCCTCCGGGGATTCTTAGCACCCTCTGCCTTCATGTCGCACTGGCCGCTGCCTTGGCCAGGTACATTCCAGCTGCCGGAGACTGAGGGCCAAGATTTAAGTTGTGGAATCATTTTGGAGGTTTGGCCATAACTCACCACGCTGGCCAAGCGGGTTGGTGAGTGTGGGATAGAATTTCCTCTAATCCCGATGGTATAGTTATACCGCTATGGGCGGTCGTCAGAGCCCCTTTAGTGGGAACAGGATGCACCACGAGAAGGCGGGGTTGACATCTGTCAAGGAGGCTGTGATGTTACGCATCACCTGACCTTACATCCTTATATATATATATATATATATATATATATATGGGATGTAAGGTCAGGTGATGCGTAACATCACAGCCTCTCCTTGACAAATGCCAACACCGCCTTCTCGTGGTGCATCCTGTTCCCACTAAAGGGGCTCTGACGACCGCCCATAGCGGTATAACTATACCATCGGGATTAGAAAATTCTATCCCACACTCACCAATAGGCAGTGGTGGCCAAACCCTCCAAAATGATTCCACAACTTAAATCTTGGCCCTCAGTCTCCGGCAGCTGGAATGTACCTGGCCAAGGCAGCGTATGAAGGGCAGAGGGTGCTAAGAATCCTCGGAGGATTGGACTAGACTGCCATCTGATGCTGACCTTGGCTACGTACAATGGACGCTCCCCTATCTTCTGATTCAAGCTTTGAATTGGAAGAAGAACTACAAGGATCAAGTGGGACATCGGGGCCAAGTGAGGTAAGAAAAGGAGAAGATCTCATCGAACTGAAATGGACATCTCTTCTACTATCGTGGGACAGATACTGGCAGAACTAGTGGTGTTGGATTTATAATAAACAGAAACTGAAGGATAAAGTTGTAGAAGTTGAAAGTTCCTCTGACAAGGCACGCAGACTTGTTATCCAACTCTCGAAGATACCGAACTCAGATTATTCAAACTTATGCACCCACCACAAGTCATCCTGAAGAAGAAATTGAAAAATTTTATGAGGAAATTGTCATCTAAATAATAAAGGTAAGCAGCACTTGAAAATAATTATGGGAGATTTCAATGCAAAAATAGGGCAACGGCAACAGAATGAAACTTCAGTAGGTAAATTCGGTCACGGCAACAGAAACCAGCGTGGAAATACTCTCGTTAGTTTGCAGGAAAGGGTTTCATCTTGAACTCCTTCTTCAAGAAAAGCCACACAGGAAATGGACATGGAGACATCCAAATGAAGAAAGTGAAATTGATTTTTATTATGTAACAAATTCGTCATAGAAGACTGCGTGTGCTAAACAAGTTCAACACAGTAGTGACCATAGATTGGTGAGATGCAGATGCACCTCAACAAAACTTGAACGTGGCAAGCTCATAAGACAAACAAAATCTATCGACATAACCAACCTTAAAACACCATAATACCTTCAAGTTGGAACTGAAAGAACAGGTTCTCTGCTTTAGAAGGCCTAACATCAGAAGAAGTGGACATCTCTGAAGTTAACAGAAAATGGCAAAACTCTTATGGAAACAGCAACAAAATTAGCTGGGTCTAAGAACAAGTTGCATGTAAATAAATTATCAGGAAAAACTGAAAATATTGATGCAAAAAGAAGAGATGAGGACAACTAAAGAAGATGTGACTTCCAAAGTGGAATATATAGAGCTATGCAAGACAGAAAGAAAGTATCACTGAAGACGTAAGAAAATTCAACTGTGAACTAGTGAGGAAAGCAATTGAAAACAACCAAAGCTAAAGATAGCAAAGGACATCTCAGTAAGGGAAGAAAACAGATATGGCACTGAAAAAGAAGATGGTTCTGTAACAAGAAATAGAGGTGAAATTTCAACAAGAGTGAAAGATTTCTACTCCAAATTATATGAAAGGATGATACATGCACTCCAGACGTCATGAAAGATACCAGTACCAGAGTTCCTCCAGTCCTCCAGCAAGTTGCATGCAATCAAGAACATGAAGCCGGGAAAAAGCTCCAGGAGAAGATGGAATTACTGTAGACATCATACAAGAAAGCAAGTGGAGAAATCCAGGCAATCGCCCAAATTTTCACTCGATGCCTAATGAAAGGAAGATTCTGGATTGGAAATACATGATCCTGCTACATAAGAAGGTGACATTGAATCTCGGAAACTACAGACTATCAGCCTCCTATCAGTAGTTTATAAAATCTTCACTAAAGTTCTTTCACACCGCTTGAACTGGACATGGCTCAACCGAGAACAAGCTGGATTCAGGTGGCTACAGCACAATAGATCATATCCACGTGCTGAAAACTGAAAGAGCGAGGGAATATGAACTTCCATTGTGCATGGCTTTTATCGATTATGAAAAAGCCTTTATTCGGTGAAACCATCGGCAGTTACAATGGCTCTGAAACTGCGGTATTGAAGATGCATACATTAATATTATTAATAACATCTATGAAAATGCAAAGTGCAAAGATTAGGCTGGTTGAAAATACAACACACGTAAAAAAAGTGAGACAAGGTGACACCATATCTCCGAAGCTCTTTAATGCCACATTGGCGAGTGTTTCAGTCGCTGAAGAAAACAAGGGGATAAAGATTAATGGAGATTATCTAACCCACCTTCATTTTGCTGATGACATAGTCATTTTTGCAACTACCCCATCAGAGCTACAGAGTATGATCCAGGAACTTGCTGTCAAGAGTCAAAAGTGGGATTAAAATGAACTTTCAGAAGACAAAAGTGATGTTCTAATGCTTTTACACAGAAATGAAGATTTATCGATTGATGGAGAAAAGCTGGAGATAACAGACACATACATTTATCTTGGACAGCAGATATCAATGAAGTCACATTGGTGAAGAAAATTAATCGGCGTACAAAACTTGCCTGGAGAAACAACATAATTTTCAAGAGCAATATGGCATTATGTCTTAAAAGAAAAGTGTTTGATCAATGCATCCTTTCCAGTGATTACGTATGGTGCAGAGACGTGACATTAGCTAAAAGAGACATACAAAGGCTGCAGACAACTCAAAGAAGCATGGAAGGCATGCTTGGTGTAACCAGGAGAGATAAGAAGAGGAACTCGTGGATCCGAAAAATGACAAGAGTGGAAGACATCATGATCAGAGTTAAATCCCTGAAATGGCAATGGGCTGGACATACTGCCAGAAGAACAGACCATAGATGGACAGCCGAAATTTTAGATTGGATTCCAAGGGACAGGAAAAGACCTAGAAGAAGACCACATGGGAGATGGGTGGATAAAATTCGAAAGTATGCAGAGACATGGAGGAGACTGGCACAAGACAGACCGCTGTGGAGGAAACTTGGAGAGACCTTCTCGTCCAGCAGTGGATTGATAATGGTTGACAATGATGATGATGATGATATATATATATATATATATATATATATACATATGGGATTTAAGGTCAGGTGATGCGTAACATCACAGCCTCTCCTTGACAAATGTCAACCCCGCCTTCTCGTGGTGCATCCTGTTCCCACTAAAGGGGCTCTGACGACCGCCCATAGCGGTATAACTATACCATCGGGATTAGAGGAAATTCTATCCCACACTCACCAACCCGCTTGGCCAGCGTGGTGAGTTATGGCCAAACCCCTCCAAAATGATTCCACAACTTAAATCTTGGCCCTCAGTCTCCGGCAGCTGGAATGTACCTGGCCAAGGCAGCGGCCAGTGCGACATGAAGGCAGAGGGTGCTAAGAATCCCCGTAGAACCGGACTAGGCTGCCATCTGATGCTGACCTTGGCTACTTACAATGGACGCTCCCTATCTTCTGATTCAAGGCTTCTTGAATTGGAAGAGGAACTACAAAGGATCAAGTGGGACATCGTGGGGCTAAGTGAGGTAAGGAGAAAAGGAGAAGATCTCATCGAACTGAAAAGTGGACATCTCTTCTACTATCGTGGGACAGATACTGGCAGAACTAGTGGTGTTGGATTTATAATAAACAAGAAACTGAAGGATAAAGTTGTAGAAGTTGAAAGTTCCTCTGACAGAGCTGCACGACTTGTTATCCAACTCTCGAAAAGATACCAGGCTCAGATTATTCAAACTTATGCACCCACCACAAGTCATCCTGAAGAAGAAATTGAAGAATTTTATGAGGAAATTTGTCATCTAAATAATAAAGGTAAGCAGCACTTGAAAATAATTATGGGAGATTTCAATGCAAAAATAGGGCAACGGCAACAGAATGAAACTTCAGTAGGTAAATTCGGTCATGGCAACAGAAACCAGCGTGGAAATACTCTCGTTGAGTTTGCAGAGGCAGAAGGGTTTTTCATCTTGAACTCCTTCTTCAAGAAAAAGCCACACAGGAAATGGACATGGAGACATCCAAATGGGACGACAAGTGAAATTGATTTTATTATGTGTAACAAAAAATTCGTCATAGAAGACTGCAGTGTGCTAAACAAGTTCAACACAGGTAGTGACCATAGATTGGTGAGATGTAAGATGCACCTCAACACTAAACTTGAACGTGGCAAGCTCATAAGACAAACAAAATCTATTGACATAACCAACCTTAAAAAACACCATAATACCTTCAAGTTAGAACTGAAGAACAGGTTCTCTGCTTTAGAAGGCCTAACATCGGAAGAAGTGGACATCTCTGAAGTTAACAGAAAAGTAACCAAAGCTCTTATGGAAACAGCAACAAAATTAGCTGGGTCTAAGAACAAATTGCATATGAACAAATTATCAGGAAAAACCAAAATGTTGATGCAAAAAAGAAGAGAGATGAGGACAACTAAAGATGTGACTTCCAAAGTGGAATATATAGAGCTATGCAAGACAGTAAGAAAAAGTATCACTGAAGACGTAAGGAAATTCAACTGTGAACTAGTGAGGAAAGCAATTGAAAACAACCAAAGCCTAAAGATAGCAAAGGGACATCTCAGTAAGGGAAGAAAACAGATTATGGCACTGAGAAAAGAAGATGGTTCTGTAACAAGAAATAGAGGCGAAATTTTGACAAGAGTGAAAGATTTCTACTCCAAATTATATGAAAGGGATGATATATGCACTCCAGACATCATGAAAGATACCAGTACCAGAGTTCCTCCAGTCCTTCCAGCAGAAGTTGCACATGCAATCAAGAACATGAAGCGAGGAAAAGCTCCAGGAGAAGATGGAATTACTGTAGACATCATACAAGAAGCAAGTGGAGAAATCGAAACAGTACTCGCCCAAATTTTCACTCGATGCCTTAATGAAGGAAAGATTCCTGAGGATTGGAACACCGCTACAATGATCCTGCTACATAAGAAAGGTGACATTGAGGATCTCGGAAACTACAGACCTATCAGCCTCCTATCAGTAGTTTATAAAATCTTCACTAAAGTTCTTTCACACCGCTTGAAGGTAACACTGGACATGGCTCAACCGAGAGAACAAGCTGGATTCAGGAGTGGCTACAGCACAATAGATCATATCCACGTGATGAGAGAACTAATTGAAAGAGCGAGGGAATATGAACTTCCATTGTGCATGGCTTTTATCGATTATGAAAAAGCCTTTGATTCGGTGAAACCATCAGCAGTTACAATGGCTCTGAAAACCTGCGGTATTGAAGATGCATACATTAATATTATTAATAACATCTATGAAAATGCAAGTGCAAAGATTAGGCTGTTTGAAAATACAACACACGTAAAAATTGGAAAGGGAGTGAGACAAGGTGACACCATATCTCCGAAGCTCTTCAATGCCACATTGGAGGGTGTTTTTCAGTCGCTGAGCTGGGAAAACAAGGGGATAAAGATTAATGGAGATTATCTAACCCACCTTCGTTTTGCTGATGACGTAGTCATTTTTGCAACTACCCCATCAGAGCTGCAGAGTATGATCCAGGAACTTGCGGACAAGAGTAAAGAAGTGGGATTAAAAATGAACTTTCAGAAGACAAAAGTGATGTTCAATGCTTTTACAAGAAATGAAGATTTATCGATTGACGGAGAAAAGCTGGAGATAACAGACACGTACGTTTATCTTGGACAGCAGATATCAAGTGAGGGTCACATTGATGAAGAAGTTAATCGGCGTACAAAACTTGCCTGGAGAGCTTTTGGAAGAAACAGCATAATTTTCAAGAGTAATATGCCATTATGTCTTAAAAGAAAAGTGTTTGATCAATGCATCCTTCCAGTGCTTACGTATGGTGCAGAGACGTGGACCTTAACTAAAAGAGACATACAAAGGCTGCAGACAACTCAAAGAAGCATGGAGAGGTGCATGCTTGGTGTAACCAGGAGAGATAAGAAGAGGAACTCGTGGATCCGAAAAATGACAAGAGTGGAAGACATCATGATCAGAGTTAAATCCCTGAAATGGCAATGGGCTGGGCATACTGCCAGAAGGACAGACCATCGATGGACAGCCGAAATTTTAGAGTGGATTCCAAGGGACAGGAAAAGACCCAGAAAAAGACCACATGGGAGATGGGTGGATGAAATTCGAAAGTATGCAGGGGTGACATGGAGGAGACTGGCACAAGACAGACCGTTGTGGAGGAAACTTGGGGAGACCTTCGTCCAGCAGTGGATTGATACATATATGTATATCATCATCATCATCATCATTGTCAACCATTATCAATCCACTGCTGGACGAAGGTCTCCCCAAGTTTCTTTCACAACAGTCTGTCTTGTGCCAGTCTCCTCCATGTCACTCCCGCATACTTTCGAATTTCATCCACCCATCTCACATGTCGTCATCTTCTGGGTCTTTTCCTGTCTCTTACGATCCAGTCTAAAATTTCGGCTGTCCATCAATGGTCTGTCCTTCTGGCAATATGTACAGGCCATTGCCATTTCAGGGATTTAACTCTGATCATGATGTCTTCCACTCTTGTCATTTTTCTGATCCACTAGTTCCTCGTCTTATTTCTCCTGGTTACGCCAAGCATGCATCTCTCCATGCTTATTCGAGTTGTCTGCAGTCTTTGTATGTCTCTTTTAGTTAAGGTCCACGTCTCAGCACCATATGTAAGCACTGGAAGGATGCATTGATCAAATACTTTTCTTTTAACAGATATATGTATATGTATGTATGCATACAATATATATACACTATCTACCAACAAGTAATTGGACACCCCTGCAATCGGCGATATCTGCGGTCCTGATACACGTCACGACCGCCGCCGTTAAATATCGTGTGGGAAACAACAACGCAACCAGTCGTATGCAAGATGCCACGCAGTTTGGAGCTCTCTGATTTCAAGAAAGGTGTAATCGTTGGGTATCGGGTATCACAGAAATGGCCGATCTATACGTGACATATCCAGGGAGTTAAAGTACCCAAAATCGACAGTGGCCTACGTGATTGGCAAGTGGAAGATGAGAGGTGACTGTCGAAATGTGCCCCGACCCGGCAGACCCACAAAACTGGGAGTTAGAGACCTACGGGTGCTGGCCAGAGAAATTCGAAAGAACCACACCAAATCGATGGGCCACATCCGCGAGGAGTTTCAACAGGCATCCGGGAGTGTTCTTTCGATGAATACCATCCGTAAAGAAGCCGATCTGCTCGGTTATCATGGACATGCTGCCGCCCACAAGCCTTTGATCACCAAGTCCAATAGCGCTGCTCGGCTAACGTGGTGCAAAGAACGTCGACAGTGCACCGTTGAACAGTGGAAACAGGTTCTCTGGAGCGACGAATCAAGGTTCACCCTCTACCGTTCGGATGGCAGGGTCTGGGTTTGGCGTCTGCTTGCAGAACGCCTCCTGCCGGAATGTATTGTGCCAACTGTGAAGTTCGGCGGCGGTGGAGTTATGCTATGGGGGTGTTTCTCCTGGTATGGCACGGGACTCTTGGTCGCAATTCCTGGTAGACTCAACGCCGAGACCTACTGCACCATTTTGGATGACCATGCGCTTCCTACGTTGTGGCAGTTTTAAATGATGGACCCGTGTTACTTTCAGGATGACAATGCCACCTGTCATGTTGTGAGGTCCACCATGGCTTGGTATGGTGACAATGGGGTTAATCGAATGGACTGGCATGCGCAGAACCCGGACCTTAACCGTATCGAGCACCTCTAGGGACGAGTAAGAGCGTCGACTTAACGGGGTGCCCCCACCGTCCGAAATCGGTGAAGGAACTGACCTGTCTTCTCCAAGCTGATTGGAAGAAAATACCGCTAGCCGTCGTACAACGCCTGGTTGAGAGTATGCCGCGGAAGGTCACGGCTGTAATCGTCGCTCGTGGTGGCTCCACCAACTATTGAAGGTGAATAAACTTCGTTTTCCTTTGCTATCACAGGTGTCCAATTAATTGTTGGTAGATAGTGTGTATAGATAGATATGTATTAATATACAATATGTATATATAGTGCATAAGACAGACAGATATACATTAGGTAGATAGATAAAAGAGTTGACGTTCTAGGCTTGGGGGGGGCTTAAGCCTCGAAGCCTCCCCCCTCCCCGCCTTGGGTGCGCCAGTGCCTGATACCAACACTTCTGCAGGTAAACGACACACACACACATGACCGTTCATATGGTCATATGGTGCAACAAAAAATGAGGTTCATCGGACCAGACGACCTTCTTCCAATAATCCAAGGTTCAGTTTTGATGCTCGCGTGTCCATTGTAGGCACTTTCAACGGGAAACCGAGGTTAGCATGGGTACTCGGAGCGGCCAGCGTATACGCAGCAGCATTTTTTAGCAGGGTTCGATGTATTGTGTGTTGTGATATGGTCCGATATATTGTGGGTTGTGACTCGTCCCATACGAAATAGCCTTCGCTCACCTCTCGAATTGATGAACCGTGACCGGCCCACATCTTGCGGCGGTTCCTGGTTTCTTTCTCCTCGGACCACTTTTTGAAGTACTAACCACGGCTGACCGTAAGAACCCCAAAGGCCCTACTTTACTGTCTCGGAAAAGCTGTGACACAGTCGTCGCTCCATTACAATTTATCCTTTGTCAAACTCGCTGACTTTCCCACCTAAAGAACAACACTGATTAACAGAGCTCAGTATCAGGTGTTATTTATACTTTTTCATGACCTTCACATTTACCTGCAGTCACTTATATTTGCATAGAGACGCGCTGGTTTTGGCATATTTTGGCTCTTCCGAATATGTTAGTAGCTCATCCACGGATTCAATACTTTCCAATGTAGCTAGTTATGTTCCGAATGCAGAACTTGACAAAGAACGGGATTTTGAAGGTATCTTAAAGACTTCGCTGCTATGAAAGTACGTCGAGTTTACATGTAAGAAGAGGTATAATCAAAAGCCTTTTGATAGTTTAAGGCATTTTTAAAAAACTTTTACGCCGCCAATGTTCTAAAATTATCATTCTTCTTCAGAATTAAAATTATTGCAGTTTGCATCTGATTCATTAGCATTTTATTTAAATATAGGAAAAAAATAAATGCTCTTTCCTTTCCTTTCAGTACTTTTGTTATGATAAAATACAATGAAATGCAATTTTAAAGAAGAATATGTAAAAAATAATTGTAAATAGCCTAAATCTTTGGAGATGCACTTAAGTTCTTCAAATATTTTATGGTGGAGAGCAAAGGGCTTCTTTTAGTAAAGTTGTCCTAGGGCCCAAAATTTTAAAATTTCTGACTGATCCCAACCGTGCTCTCCTAAGAGATCAGTAGAAAGAGAGGTAAATAACGGAAGGAGTTGAACGAGTGTTTTTTTAGTTCGGTGATATCTATTTTATACATCGTCAGTCTTGTCGGCTTTTAAAAGTTAAGGAGAAATTACAAGGAAACCCTTCGAAAATGGAAGCAGCGATCGACAAGGAAATCCTTTTGAAAATGGAAGCAGCGATTGACAGGAATATTCTTCAAAAATGAAATAAAATGAAAGCATCTATTAAACAAGAAAACCTATCCAAAATGAAAGCATCTATCGACAGAAAAACCCATCCAAAATGAAAGCATTTATCGACAGAAAAACCCATCCAAAATGGAAGCAGCAAGTGACAGGGAAACCCTTCGAAAATAGAGGCAACTATCGACAGGAAAACTCTTCGAAAGTGGAATCACCTATCGACAGAAAGCCCTTCCAAAATGGAAGCAGTTATCAACAGGAAAACCCTTTCAAACCGGAAGCAGCTATCAACAGGAAAATCCTTCGAAAATGAAATCAGCGATTGACAGGGAAACCCTTCGAAAGTGGAAGCAGAGATCTATAGGAAAACTTCGAAAATGGAAGCAGCTATCGACAGGAAAATCCTTCCAAAATGGAAGCAACTGTCGATAGGAAAACCCTTCGAAAATAGAGGACCTATCGACAGGAAAACTCTTCGAAGATGGAAGCAGCTATCGACAGGAAAGCCCTTCAAAAACGGAATCAACGATCGACAGGAAAACTCTTCCAAAATGGGAGCAGCGATCCACAGGAAGCCCTTCGAAATAGACGCAGCAATCGACAGGAAACCATTCGAAATTGAAGCAGCGATCGACAGGGAAACTTTTCGAAATTGAAGCAGCGATCGACAGGAAACCTTTCGAAATTGAAGCAGCGATCGACAGGAAGCCCTTCGAAATAGACGCAGCAATCGACAGGAAACCATTCGAAATTGAAGCAGCGATCGACAGGGAAACCTTTCGAAATTGAAGCAGCGATCGACAGGAAACCTTTCGAAATTGAAGCAGCGATCGACAGGGAAACCTTTCGAAATTGAAGCAGCGATCGACAGGAAACCTTTCGAAATTGAAGCAGCGATCGACAGGAAACCTTTCGAAATTGAAGCAGCGATCGACAGGAAACCTTTCGAAATTGAAGCAGCGATCGACAGGAAACCTTTCGAAATTGAAGCAGCGATCGACAGGAAACCTTTCGAAATTGAAGCAGCGATCGACAGGGAAACCTTTCGAAATTGAAGCAGCGATCGACAGGAAACCTTTCGAAATTGAAGCAGCGATCGACAGGAAACCTTTCGAAATTGAAGCAGCGATCGACAGGAAACCTTTCGAAATTGAAGCAGCGATCGACAGGAAACCTTTCGAAATTGAAGCAGCGATCGACAGGAAGCCCTTCGAAATAGACGCAGCAATCGACAGGAAACCATTCGAAATTGAAGCAGCGATCGACAGGAAACCTTTCAGAATTGAAGCGGCGATCGACAGGGAAACCTTTCTAAAACGGAAGCAGCGATTGACAGGAAAACCCCTTCGAAAATGGAAGCAGTGGTTGACAGGGAAACTCTTCGAAAATCGCAGCAGCGAATGTGAGAAACCGACGACCCTAAGGAAAATCAAACTGGAAAAAAAATGAGAAGAAAGCCGTCCCCTTTCGTATGCCCCTTCAAATGGAAAGTGTTCAATGAATTTTTAATGGAATAAAGGAATTGTTTTAGGTTTGCAACAGAATGGACCAAAGTATCCAGTGAATATAATATCGAAAATATAATAAAGTCTCGTGGTGACATTTTCCCTACTATTTCTGTTTCAGTTACCGCGCAGCTTTTTACTCTAGTCGATGTATATTTGCTGAAATTATTCCGCTTTTAAAAACCGAATGAAAAAATTATCTTTGCATGAAACCTCATTCTCTAAAAAAATCATTTATTAGTTATGAAACTCTTTTAATCAAAAGCTTTCATTTCATCGTTACTGTGAATTAAAAGTTATCTCAGTCCTTTTAAGGGAAAACGATCCACTCATTATATCCGAAAATTCAGTGGACCAATCGTAGTTCACAATTCTTTTTCAATTTGATTTGTTTTGTTTTTTTACGCCCTCCCGAGATGAAGTGGTAGTTAAACTTTTCTCAGAGAAAAAAGCATTTGTCCTATCTCTCTGAGATCAGACGACTCTCGTATTTCTCATCGGCATCATCAATAAGCTCTTCAATCACACTTGATAGATGTTGGAGTCGCATAAATAAGATTATAGACATGCCTTAACAATGGTGTATTGGTACGGATCCAACAGCGCCTCACACAGAGACTGACGCATTGTTCGTTTAACCTACATTCGAGCTATGCTATGTATCCCAGAAACCTTCGATTTAATCGCCACGACTCTCCAGACAAACCACGAAAATAATATACACACAATCAGCATTGCTTATTCACGGTAAACACCGTTTAAAAATATGACTTAAAAATATAAAAGGAAACATAGCTTTTAAACATCCCCTGACGTTGGCTCAAAACGAAAAAGATATTTTCATAAATACACCATGCCACTTCGATACTGACGCCCGCTTCTAATTTGGGGCTACTGGTTCCAGGGAATGGACAGAGCCAGAGCCATTAGAAATGACGGCGAGTAGGAACGAAAATCCTTTGACGACGTAGCTTAATTGGGAAAGCATTCGTCTCCGGAGCAGAAGGTTGTGAATTCCAGGCCCGTGAGTTTGGGTTTCACATTGGCACCCAAACGGAGAAGGGAAAAATGGATCTACTGACCATTGGGTTCTTCCAAAAATGTGTGTTGTTCTTTCCACACATCGATCGGAATTAATGAGAATCCCTTCTTCGTTTGAGAAATCCGTGAGGTTTGTTCCACACACCCTCGGGAATTAATCAGAATTCCTTCTTCTACAGCGAGCTCCTTCAAGCGAGGCTTGCCGGCTGACCCGAACACCTACGATTCTGCCCCGGCGGAATATACACTGTCATGTCAGAATAAAATAACCACCGCCAGAATCACAGCGTCGCCCACCTCCCCTCCCAGGCCAGGCGCGTCAGAGAGAGCGTGTGACAAGGTCGACCACACGCAGATATAAGCTGCCGGCCAGGACAGATGAGCCACAGTGCGTTACGTGAGCACAACGATCAGATGTATTGGTTTGACTGACGTTCAAAAAGGAATGATCATCGGCTACCGCGCCAAGGGTGGAAGCATCTCAGAAACAGCAGACTTCGTGGGCTGTTAGCGAGGTGCTGTATTAAGGTTTTACCAAGAATGGGCCTCGTGACGTCATAACTGTGGAGACCCAAAGGCCGTCGACCGTAGAGGAGAACATCGCCTCCGTCGACTGGTAAAGGGCAATCGACGCCCAACAGTGCAGCAATTGGCCACGCAAATGAACGCTGGGGCACCCAGGTACGTGTCCCTGATAACAATAGAGCGAGCCCTGTTACGCATGGGTCTCCGGAGTCGACGCTGCGTCAAGGCGGCCATGTTAATCAGGGTCCATCGGCAACGACGCCTGCAGTTCGTTGGACAGTGGAAGAGTTTAAAAAGGTTTCCTTCTCCGACGAATCGAGGTTTCTACTCCACAGAAGTGACGAGCGGTAGCTAATATAGCGTCAGACACACGAGAACTTACACACAGACACGCTTGTCGGTCAACTACAGGCCGGCGGTGGCAGTGTGCATGTCTGGTGGATGTTTTGCTGGTATGGCCTTGCACTGCTGGTACAAATTGATGCGTCCCTGAACGCCAGTGGCTACCTGTCCATCCTCGCTGACCGCATGCATCCCTTCATGTTGGATGTTTTCTTAGTATGGCCTGAGACTGCTGGTACCACTGGGTGAATCCCTGAACGCCAATGGCTACCTGTCCATCCTCTCAGATCACATGCATCCCTTCATGTTGGATGTTTTAGTAACACCTGGGACTGCTGGTACCACTGGATGGGTCCCTGAACGCCAATGGCTACCTGTCCATCCTCTCTGACCACATGCATCCCTTCATGACGTTTACCCTGGTGGTGATGGTGTCTACCAACAGGACAATGCCCCATGCCACGTCGCTGAAGGGGTGCGTGACTGGTTCCAGGAACACAACAGCGATGTCTCCGTTCTCCCTTGGCCGGCGAAATCACCCGACCTCAATCCCATTGAGCATTTGTGGGACTATTTGGATAGACAGGTTCGACGTGTCAACCCACAATCACGTCATCTCCGGGACCTCCGTGCTCTCCTGCAGTTCGAATGGGCACGTGTGCCTTGGGCAACATTCCAGGGCCTCATTGCGTCTATGCCACGCCGTCTCGCCGCTGTCATCAGGGCGAAGGGTGGTTATTCCCATTATTAGGTAGGTGATCATATTATTCTGATACGACTGTGTATGTGACGTATTGGAGAGGTGACGCATATGTCAAGACGGCAAGCAGCAATGAAAAGCACTTGACAGGATAGCTTAATTGGGAAAGCATTCGGCTTCGGAGCAGAAGGATGAGGGCTCCACAGACCCATGGCTCATTCGGAACTCGAACTCGAACCCGAGCCCTATTCAAACCACATGGCGTAATATATTTTGCAAAGGATAAAATGCTTTAATGCAACCTAGAAAGAAAACCGTGCATCAATTTGCAAGTTTATGAAAATAATAAGCGTTATCCAATGATTGCAGAATTTTTCAAATTTGACGTTTAGATGAGGAGATATCGTGTTTGCGGAAGGAAGGACGGACGGACGGACGGACGGACGGAAGGGCTATCTTTCCTTTTCCAAGTGAGCTGCTTTAGAATGAAATGAAATCATGTGTGTTTCAGAATGCTATATCCTAATTAATCTTACTTTGAAACGGAATACGACATTTTTCCTCAACATATTTGCTTCTCTCGTGTCAGATGTCACCCCGAAAAAAAATAATGAAAGACGTGTGCTCTCTTCTTAACATGACGTCCCCATTTTTTAAACTCCTTTTTTATATATGTTAAAAAAAATGAGCAAAGGATTCTCCTCTTGCGCGCATCTGTGTGATTTTTTAACACACTCCACTTTTGCCATTTGTCGTCCGTGGGCATATGTCTCAGACACATAAGGATATCTACGCAAATGGCATTACTTTTCCTTACCGACTAGTTTTTTCCCCGTCAGTCTGTGTTTCCAAAAGAAAGAATGTTTTTCTCTTACTCGGAGCTGCACTTTGGGGAATCATTTGCGCGTGCCATGTGTGACACAACGATCACATTTATATTTGCAGCTCTTCCGTTTCAAAATTTTGTGCTTTTGTGCAAATCACCCGAAAAAACTTGCTCCGAAATGAGATCTCATGCAAGAAAGAAAATGAAAGTGTAGAACTCATCTCTGGAACAGGTGAAAAATTCGCTGTTTTAGATGCTGTCTTCAATGAAAGAGTCTTTCACGTTCTGTCCTTTTTATCTCTTCGTTTGGTCTCTGAAATGTCAAAAGTCGTGCACTTAATGGCTATATCTCCAACCCTCTGCCGACCCCTCACCTCATTTTGAAAAATTATCGGATTTTAAAAAACTCTTTTACCCTGGATCACTTGAACTGTAAAAACGATAATGCATTATTTTTCCCAACGCACAATATTTTCGTCAGAGGGCGTAATTCAAAAATCAATCTTTCCTGATGCAAATTTTATTACATAGCACTGATTCAAAAGATTCGGTTGAAAAAATCATTTTGGCATTGGAAATCTTTTACTATGTCAAACATTTTTCGCACACCATTTATTTCAAACAACGCAGACTTCCCACCAGAAAGCATTTGTGTATTTATGTACCGTCGAATCCGTATATAACGAAGTCGAGAAGCATTTGATATGTGCGACTTTCGTAAAAGCGGAGCAAATAAAAAAAGGGAGTGGGGGCAGAGCCAGCCATAAGCGTGGGCGACGTGGGCTTGCGCCCACTTCGGCGGTCATATGGAAGGCGGCTGGCTGGTAGACTGCCCTTATTTTGCTTCAGCTTTTTCATATAATTATATAATGTTTACATGATAATGATCTGAAATATACTGTTTCATGAAATACATATTACTTGCCCTTTTTTCTTTGTGAATTAATAGCGTTTGTTTCATCCGTGTTATTACATAAAAGTGAATTCCTAATTGCAATATTTTATAGCAGTTCTCATTCTCTGCCGTTCTTCTAAGCCAGTATATTTAGCCTTTCTATTTGTGAAGTCTGTATCTCTGTGTCTCTTCCTGGACCTGAGACAACATTACTCGCCTTGAGGCTACATTAATGAAAATGTCTCCAAAGTGCGATTGTCACTCGCTTATTGGCCATCCACTTGTTTTGCAAAGCATGAGGCCAGGAGCAGGACGGAAACAACCCTAGGCGCTCTCCCCGTTACCCTACCACTATAGCACGGTATTATTTTCAAAGTGACCGCATCCGCAATTTAAACTAATTACCCTGTAAAAGAGAAGACGGTATGACCGCTCCGATGGGAATATTTCTTTTCAGAGTGAATATTTGTCTTCCTAGGACCCAGGGGCGGATTGGCCCACCGGGACATTTCCCGGTGAGTCCCTTCCGTATATTTTGTTTCTTTCTTTCTTACACTTTCTTAAAAATATTTTCAGTTCAGTTTTTAAGCACACAACTGAACCACAGCACTTTTTTTTTTGTAAACGAAATACACATAATGTCTAGCCGGGGGGGGGGATTCTATTTTGAATTAGGGAAAAAAACTCACCAGGAAACTGCTAGAATCCCGACTACAATAGGTGGGCCATCACTTAGTAGCTGAGGAACGAGCGAGAATGTATGTACCGTATGTTATGGGCGGGTGGAGGTGTGTACAAGATGTTCTATGTATTCCCCAAGGAAGGGGGGGATTAGTTGATTTTACTCCCGTTGGTTGTAGGAGGCATTAGTGCTGTGCTTATAAGAGCTGAGTTCGGGCTCAATTTTAAGAGTCCGAGCCCGAATTTTATATTGCAAAATAAAGCCCGGGCCCGAACGGGCCCGAATGAGCCCAAAAACTACGATTCATATGTTTAGGCATTAAAAAACAAATTCCTCTTTCAAACTTCAACTCCTTTCTCCCCGTGCAATTAACCGATGTCTTTCTCAACTGCGGAGTGTGAAAGGGATGTCTATCTATTTCTATAGTTTCTTGGACCATTCATTTCATCCTGAAATGTTTCGAGGGGCTCGGCATCAGGAAAAATCGGGAGGCACAACAATCTAAGTATGTTAACAGCATTGGGGTGGGGGCTGAACAGGGCTAAAAAAATTCACTACTTTAGTTAAAGTAGTGAAAATACTCACCCATGTTTGATAAAGTTGCAGAACAATGCTAGATAATGGTCATTATGGGATGTACTATCCACTATATGAAAACACAGAATTCAAAGTGAAAGCTAATAATATCAAGAACTTATTTTAAAATAACTGTAACATCATTTGCGCTGGTGTTCATATACGATCCCTTTTCCCCGAAATGTTCTAACTGCGCAGCCTACGCTCCTTGTGATAATTGACAAATGCTGCAGATGAAGGCATTTACGGAGATATCGTTTCAACATGAAGTTTCAAAATGTTTTGTTTACGTTATTTAGTAAGGTGTCTTTACAATACATAACCGCATCATAAAAGCACGTTTTGTAATTGAAACACATACGAATATATGATCACTAAATGAAGAATCTGTTCGCCACGCTATTTAAAAATCTTTAAATTTCTAACTTTGATTGTCCACAACAGAAAAATTACAAAAATTGCAGTACAAATAGAAAATTTTACAGTGTAAAAGTTCTGTATATTTTTTCATTTATTTAAATTTAAAAATCATGTCTTATGTGAAAGGATTTTTGATACAACTCCAACATAATTTATTCGTAGCAGTTCTCTCTCAAATATTTGCTGGAATTTAAGCCCACTCACTTCGTTGAAAATTTAAGAACAAAGGTATGAAAATCAAGATTATTTTACGATCTGTCAAACATGAAAAGGCTATATAAGCAATTTAAAAAAAAATAATGTTCTTACTTCAGCGTTCTTAAGAGAAAATTTTAAACAAATATAAATATTGAGTTTGTCCAAAATTAGAAACTTCTCCAACACAATTACATACATAACTAATTAAACTAGTGATTAAAACCTCGTTATTCGCTTTTTCTCGTCGATTAAGAGAGTTTGCCACGATATTTAAATATCTTGAAATTTCTAACTGTGATGGCCCATAACAGAAAAATTGCAGTACAATTTTTCTGCAGTAAAATCTTAGCTTGGGCCGATGAAAAATTTTCCGCAACACCCACTTCAATTTAAGGATGACGGGTGTACATTTTACCCCCCCCCCCCCCCATCCCAGTACTATGCTTGCCAGTGCTTCCAGAGCAACTGTATTTTTTGTTTTGTTTCTTAAATAAAAAAAGGGATTTTCTGTTGTAATACAATAGTACCGCAGAACTACAAAAGAACGGGCCCATTTGGAAAAATTTTCCCGGGCCCTTTTGCGACCGCCAATCCGCCCCGCTAGGACCGAGTAGGAAATCGGCATGTTTGGTTGGTACAACATATGATTTAGCAATTCTTATTTTACCCGTATGAGGTGAAGAGACTGATACAGGAGAAATACTCTAATCATTTAGAGGAAAAAAAGAAAATTGGGGTTTTAGTGAGGAAAGAAATACGGTTTTTTTTGTTTTTTTTTTTTTCATTTTCGAAGGATTTTGAATTATTTGTTTTAACCTAATTGCTAATGAAATCCAGATTGCTAATATAATAAAAAGAGAAACTAAATAAAAATGCGTACACTACACAATTCAGGTACCTCCTCAATCCCTGTTTTCTTTAGATACCTTCGTGCATACAGTGCTATTTTAATGGGTTGGTCTCGAGCCTCGCATTAATCAAGGGACTCCAACTCAGTGTTTTAATCGAAAGGAAAAAAGAAATTTCCTCAGAACTTTAAAGGGTAAAATCAGTATTTGGGAAGTTTCCACAGTCAGTTTTCAATATTTCATTTTTCTGTTGCCTGTTCTGAAAGTTTTTGGAAGTATTCCCGTAGGAAGTATTTTTTCCTGATATGTATTGTTACAGGATTCTCCCTCGAAATACAAACTGGCAATTTGTTCAGGTTTTCATTGAATTTTTGGAAAATAATTCCATAAATAATGCTATCACTATATGTGGACTGCGTGCCTCAAGAAAAGTGTGCGTGTGTGGTTAGGGGTGGGGAGTTGTGTGTAACAAAAGATCTTAATTTCATCTAAAGGCGGCCAGACTTCAACCTTGCCCACGCACCCGTCGAAATCGATGGTAATTTTTTTTTTTAATAATAAACTCATATGAAATAACAAATGTAAACTTTATTTGATTGACAAATTCATTGAACCACTTCAGTAAAGACAATAGTCCAGGTTCGTGATTTTTTTTCTCTTTTTTGTGACTGAAGATTTAACGACCACCTGAGCAACTCAATGGGTTATAAGCAGTCGCCGTCCCTAATTTAGGGTCAGCGGTTCCAGGGAAGGGAGACTACCAGTGTCGTAAGACAAACACAACATCCATGCCTCACCGGGATTCGAACCCGGACGCTTCACGAACGAATGATCATCAGCCAACGCATGGGGTATAAGCAGTCGGCCGTCCCTAACGTAGGGTCACTGGTTTCAGGGAAGGGAGAGAGTCAGTACCGTAAGACAAACACAACATCCATGCCTAACCGGTATTCGAACCCGGTAGAGAAAACCCTTCGGAATCGACGAATAGTTTTTTTTTTTTTTTTTTCCCGGTACACGAAACCCGCCGGAATAGACGATAAGTTTTTTTTTTTTTATAGAATAAACTCATATGAAATGTTTATTTACATTTTCACATAATGGGAAACGTCTTACCTACGTGAATAAAGTGGATCGAATGAATGTTAAGTTGTATATATACATCACATAGTCCAATGGCACAACGCAATCAGGTCTTCGAGGGTTCATTGTTCCGATAAGAACTTTCAAATAAATTCCTGCTGGAGTTGTTTTGCACAATGATTCGCTGAGAAGAGAGACTTTGGACTATATGCTAAGTCCCTCCATTCTCCGCCTTTAACAGCGCGCGAGTCAACCGCAGGCTATCGGATGTCAACCGCACGCTTCTCCCATTAACTTTACATTGAAATTTTGCCAGCCCCACAACGCCCGAACCGTTGCCCCAATCTCATTTGTCTCTTCAACTGGCACATCTACATGGTAAGACCTTTATTTTGATACCTTAACCATATGTTTACATTCAGCCGTTCTCTCACAACTGGTCTTACAGTAAAAAACCTTAAGGAATTAATATATAGATTTTTCACTTTTTCTATGTAAATTTGAGGCCGTCCTGGTGGCGTAGTGGTCTAAACGCTGGCTTCTGATCATTCGTCCAAAAGGGGGTCTGTGTTCGAATCCTGGTGAGGTATGGATGTTGTGTTTGTCTTACGGCACTGGCTCTCTCCCTTCCCTGGAACCAGTGATCCTAAATTAGGGATGGACTACTGCTTATAGCCCATTGAGTTGTCCACTGTGGTCGTTAAACTTTCAATCAAAAAAATAAATAAATTGAGTTCTCTTTTAGCGTTTTTCAACCTTAACGTTATATCTTTTCTCTCGCAGAATGAGGTTGGCAACACTTCTGAGATCAGCGAGTATGACAAATGCATGTGACCGATAAGAACTAGAAGAGATATAATGTTGAAGCTGCAGCCAAAAGAGTGCAGATGGTGGTGTGATGTAATTGTGGAGGCTGCGTTATTTTGAAGTTTCATTTTACTTGAAGGCGACGTGTTAAGGTATCCCAATACGTTGGGGGCACTTTTTTGAAAAAAATGCAAGAATGGGTAATTTTTTTAGGAAGGGCAACACACAAAAATACATAAACGTTGAGAAAAAATGATATCAATATAAATTTTCAGGAAATTTGTGAAAGAATTTAAGGAAATATGTCGTTTACGGTAAACGCTCTAAATAAAAACGTTACAGATATATGATGGCATTTTTTGCATGAGTATATGTGCATGACTATCATCTATGCAGTGAACTAAAACGTTAGTGATGTTCCTAAACACTGCTGAGATACTGTGACGTATATTCTAATTTAACTTTCATTTTTAGTTCCTTTTCCTATGTAAATTTGAGTTTGTTCTCTTTTACATTTTCCAAACTTAACGTGATATCTTCTCTCTCACATGAATGAGGTTGGTAACACTTTTGAGGTCAGAGAGAGAGGGAGGTATGAATGTTATAAGAACGATAGATAAAAGGACGATACAGCAGTTGCTTAGTGTATGTGTGTGTGCGTGGAGATTTTCGATCGCTGTTAAGATAAATGTGAAATTTACAACGTGTGCCATATTGTGGAGTTCTTCAAATATTGCTGGATCAATAAAAGGTTATCGCAACTTTTTGACTTCTGTATATGTTTCGTCCAGCCGTAAAAGCTTAATCAGGAACTATTGCATCATATTCTCATTTAGTTTAACATTTCCTTAGTCATGGTTTTAGACATAGCGTAACACCAATCTTACACACGAAAAAAAGGTTACGTTATAATACACTCATTCCTACATGCATTAGTGTAAATTTTCGACAAATTTCTTCACCATGTTGAATGTAAATAGCTATAACCTAACTTTGAACTGACAAACAGCAAAACGTTTAGTTCATTGCATGCACAACATTATAAGAAAGTTGTATACCAAGTTTCATCAATTTGTTTACATACCTTTTGCAGTTATCAGGTTTTCCGTAAAGAGCACGGGACGAAAATCTCATCCTGCAAAAAACGCGTTTCAAGTGCAGTTTGTTTGACCCCTGGGTTTAGACATTTCGGTTGCTATAGCTCTGTATCTATTCATCGTAGACAAGAAACAAAGCAGTTTTGAAGAATGGGGCTTTAAAATGAACACATTTTTACAAAATGTGAAATTTGGCCCAAAACGACCTTTTAACGTAGTAAGTGTTGTTAAGTGTTGTTATATAGTATATTTAACGTTCGGATTTAAAAGTGTTCTGCCTACTAACGTTTGTTACTTAGTTCTGAAGTGTTAATACCAGTGTGATTACTTTATGCTTGTTCGAATGGTAGCCTTCTGCATGAACCGTATGCGTGAGGTTTTGTTAGAATAAAGGCAAAGATCTGTAAAGTAACTACTCGTATTTTTTTTGGACTTGAATTCGAGTGACTCCTGTTCCACTTTAGGTGAAGTATTTAAGAAAACATTAAGATTTAAGAACTGATTGTATGTAGTTAATGTTTAGTAATACTAGCTGATGACTTTACCTGCACCGTCAAGGTGCTGACATCATGAAATGCGGAACTCTCTCGAATAGTTTGGGATTGATTGGATCCCTGACGGCGTTCCGACAGCTAGCCTGTCAGTCACCAGAAACCACAGTCTTCCACTCGGACAGATTCGGTCTAGAGACCTGTGGGGATCTGCCTCCCCACGGGACTGGTACCTTACACCCTTCTGTCACAACCCGTGTGTGCGACGTGCTATGGGCAGTTGGGGCAAGCAACTTTCTCAGGAAAATCCCATCTCGTGGCTGGAGATCGCCCGCCAACGCGAGTTTGTTTGGGACAAATGTCCTTTATTAGGTATCTTGAGTAATACAGACACATGCACATTTCACTACGAGGGTCTCATGCACCCCTCTCACAATATTCAAACATTAAAACATTTATTAAAACACAACGAATCACAACATTGTTCACAGCGCTAGGGCCAGTGCTGTGGTGGTGACCCCGGGCCAGGGTCAGATCAAACACCTTGGTCAATAGACCGAGAAACTCATTATTGAGAGTTACGTACCTCCGAGGGTACTTCCATCTGTCAACCATAGTTGACCCGATACTTTCTTTGCTCAAGTTCCCTAACAAGACTAGGACATGTCTTGCTGAAGCTGGAGTGAGCGACGTCCAACTTCAGTCGGAACTTGGCATTCGCAGCGGTGTGCAGTTGCTGCAGTTCAGTGCGGCGGCACACTGGTGGTGCTGGTGCCCAACATCACCACAATTGCCGCACCTTGCATCTGTCTCAGGGCAGTTGCCTCGGAAATGGCCGAACCCATTACACCGAAAGCACCTGACCTCCCTCAAAAATTCCTTTAGACGGAGCACTGACCAACCCAAGTTCAGTGTCTTCCGCCTCACCAAGTGCTTGAAGGCCTTGGGCTCCACGTCTGCCACCCAGTGGACCCTACCTCCCTTGCACTTAATGGGAAAACAGGCTTTGAACCCGTTATCGAGCTCTGGGTTCCGCCCAGAAACCATCTGCTCGAACTCTTTCCCTGAGAGATCCCCGTCGACCCCATACACTATCAACCGGGGATTTCTCTTTCGTGGGGCCGTGGGAAGTGTGCAATCCTTGGTCAGCGGATTGCTTCTCAACTCCTGGGCAAGGCGGTCGAGCTCCCCGGGATGGGAACACTCCACCGCGACCCCTCCTTTCTTTATACTCCGTAAGCTCTTGACCCCTATCTGCAGTTTTGTTGGGTTTACTGCAGTTTTAGGGTTTTCTTTGTGTCCTCTGAGAACGCACTCTCGACTGTCGGGTAGACTAAAAGCACGCGTCTCCTGTCTCCCGACTTCACCCTCTTTTTAATCTCAATCGGGGCGGGCGAAGGCCCCTTCGCCCCTGCTAGCCCCCTTCCCAGCCACTTCGGCGTAGGAAGCCGCTTTCACGTCGGCTTCGCAACGCGCGACTCATCCCGCACGGACAGTCCGCCCTCGACACAGGCCACCCGCGCTGCCCGCTCGCAACAAGCGTCTCCAACGCTGCTCAGGGCAGACTTCACCTTCTCTCTCCCTGAGGAAGCGACCCGCGAGTCCGAGAGAACGGACTCAACTTCCTTTGTGAGGTCGAGTATGTGGTTCACAAACGCCTCGGGTGTAAGCACCGGGGGTGTCCTGGGATGCGTACCTCCCACCGAAGGTACCTCTGGGCACCCGCGGACGACCCCTCAGGGCCCGAGAGGGTTCGGGCTGGGGTGTTGTTTTCCACTTCCTTGCCATGGGCGGAACTGGCAAGGGGGTGCTTACACCACTGGCTGACTGAGACTGCTCAGTCGAGGCTCCCTTCGTGGGTGTAGCGGCTTTAGAGCCCTTCGCTGGGGGAAGCGTCTTTGACAGTTTCCCCTAGCATTGGGCTCCACCTTCCGGCTGTTCTCGGAAGAGGGGCCAACCCCTTTAGCACTGCCGACAGGGCCTGGTAGTGCCTCTGCCGCTACCTTCCGCGTCCGGGCTGTCCCGGACGACTTGTAAACCATATACAGTCAACTCTGGATATAGTGAACCTTAATCATTGGTCCAGACCCGCAACATCGGAAACGTACATTAAAATTTTCGTTTATAGTGAACCCTCAACTTCGGTTATAATGAACCTAAAAAATAAAACTTCAAAGAAAAGAAATTACTTGTATCATGAAATTGTAACTTATTTCAAAACAAACCTTCTTGTAAAAAGTTGAAAGAATGTGTTGAGAACAATATTGTAGGCCTACTACTCCTTAAGTGCATTGAAGGACAAAGGTAGGATTAAAAACCTCAGCAACATCAAGCTCGTGTTCCTGCCTGCCAACACCACGTCAGTCCTCCAATTCATGGATCAAGGTGTTATTCGCAGCTTTAAAACCTGTTACAGAAGGGAAATAACGCTTCATTTAATCCAAGCCTTGTAATCAGTACACATCAATAAATGTTCTGAGTGCTGTACGTTTTGGAAACAAAGCCTGGAGGAGTGTGTCAACTATCACTATACAGAACTGTTTCCGGAGGTCTGGTTTGGCTACTGGACTTGTGGCATTCGAAGAAGAAGATGATGTGCCTCTCAAGGACCTGCTTCAGCATGTCGGTGCGAATTCCACCGAAGCTGGAGATTTTATCGATGTTGACGGTGAAGTTTTTTTTTTTTTTTTTTTTTTTTTTTTTAATTGGAGGTTTAACGATCACCGTGAGCAACTCAATGGGCTATAAGCAGTCGCCCGTCCCTAATTTAGGGTCACTGGTTCCAGGGAAGGGAGAGAGCCAGTGCCGTAAGACAAACACAACATCCATGCCTGACCGGGATTCGAACTCGGACCCCTTACGGACGAATGATCAGAGGCCAGCGCCTTAGACCACTGCGCCACCGGGCGGCCACGGTGAAGTTATAACGAATGAAATCTCCTCGGATGAAGCTATTGTCGAGGCTGTGAAAGGCGGTTCCAGCACGGAAGAAAAGGAGGCTGAAGATGATGAGGACGATAATGAAGAACATATTCCAACAGTGGAAGACATGTTGGAAGGTGTCAGGACTATGCTAAGGTTCCTAGAATGTACGGAAAATGAAGAATCCAGTGCAGCGAAAGCACAGACTCTAGAAAAGAACGTAGAGAAAATATTTATTAAAACTGTTTGCAGCAAGCAGTGGCACATAACAGACTATTTTCATGGTAACTAAGGTAATGTAGAATTAATTTCAACTTCCTCTGACGAGGTGGTTTAAGATGTTTCTGGATGCAAAATAAATTCTAACGTTTTCTAAACAGAGATTGAGTGATTGAAAGCTGGGGAAGGGAAGGGAATAAACACAGCATTTGTGCCCAGGAAATGCATGTTTGGCAAATGTAGGGTGGAAAACGCAGGAGGTAGCAAATTAACAAACATTCTTATCTTCATGCAAAATGACGTATCTATAAGGGAACCACGGGTGCTTGCTGTCTCTCTCTATCTCTCAACAGTAGATAATTCCTTATTTAACTGCAAAGAGGAAATTTTTAAGGTGAGAAAATGCCATTTATGTTGTTTTCTGATAACTAAGTGTGCTGAACTTTGATAAATGTAGTTTCTCCAAAAATTACTGCTGGTAACAAGTGGTTAAAGCAACAAGGGATCTACACAGTCTAGTGAAAAAATTATGACCACTCCTTCTGTAAAATGGAAACGCAACCAGCCGCCAGATGGCGGGAATAGCAACGTAGCGTAGTTGGGAGAGCAATTTACTGCCGAGTAAGGGGGTCGCTGATCCCCATCACGGACAAATTTTTGTTTTAACATTGACGTCCGAACGTAAAAATGGATCCACTGGCCGTTGGGTACTTCGAAAAATGTGGGATGTTTGTTCCACACATCGTCTGAAATTAAAGAAAAATTCCTATTTCGCTTCAAAAAAAAGAAAATAATAATAAGATACTACAGAGGTGAATCACGTATCAAGATGACAAATCTGCAGAGGTTCATTCCGTCCGTGTAACTTAGTTGGGAGAGCAACTTACTCCAGAGTGGGGGCGCGCGGTTTCGATCCTCGTCACGGACAAATTTGTGTTTCCACACGTTGTCGACCGTGGACAGCGACGGCTATCCCGACTAGTACGATCCAACAGATGGGCCACAGTGGGATAACTGGTCCAAGCATTTAATGCAGGCACCAGAAAGAGCTTATCGCAGACCACAGTCCAACAAACTCTGCTCTCTATGAGTCTCCGGAGCCGCCATACTATGAGTCTCCGGAGCCGCCATACTATGAGTCTCCGGAGCCGCCGAAGTCTGGCTGTCAGCATGGTTCCCATGCTGACAGCCAGACTTCGACGATTACGGCATGAATTTGCATCTGAGGGAGGCATTGGACCACCGAACATTGGAAGAAATTTCCATCTGAGGGAGGCCTTGGACCACCGAACATTCGAAGAAATTTTCATCTGAGGGAGGCATTGGACCTTCGTACATTGGAAGAAATTTCCAACTGAAGGAGGCATTGGACCATCGAACATTGGAAGAAATTTCCACCTGAAGGAGGCATTGGACCATCGTACATTGGAAGAAATTTCCACCTGAAGGAGGCATTGGACCATCGAACATTGGAAGAAATTTCCACCTGAAGAAGGCATTGGACCATCGAACATTGGAAGAAATTTCCATCTGAGGTAGGCATTAGACCATCGTACGTTGGAAGAAATTTCCATCTGAGGGAGGCATTGGACCATCGAACATTGGAAGAAATTTCCATCTGAGGGAGGCATTGGACCATCCACCATTGGAAGAAATTTCCATCTGAGGGAGGCATTGGACCATCCACCATTGGAAGAAATTTCCATCTGAGGGAGGTATTGGACCATCCAACATTGGAAGAAATTTCCATCTGAGGGAGGCATTGGACCATCGAACATTGGAAGAAAGTTGCCATTTCAGACGAACCACGCTTTCTGCTTTAACGTGTGGATGGTCGACGGAGAGTACGGCAAAGCTCTGCTGAGAGAAATCATGCCGACACGTTGCTCTAAAACAAACAGGCAGGATGTGGCAATGTGCTCGTGTGGGGCATGTCTTCCTTAGAATCATTGGGAGAAATCATCGCGCAATGAACGCTTCAGGGCCGCCCTGGTGGCGCAGTGGTCTAAGCGATGGCCTCTGATCATTCGTCCGAACAGGGTCCGGGTTCGAATCCCGGTGAGGCATGGATGTTGTGTTTGTCTTACGGCACTGGCTCTCTCCCTTCCCTGGAACCAGTGACCCTAAATTAGGGATGGGCGACTGCTTATAGCCCATTGAGTTGCTCACGGTGGTCGTTAAACCTCCAACCAAAAAAAAAAAAAAAAAAACGCTTCAGGCTACATATCCATTGTGGCGGATCAGGTGCTCCCCATGATGACAGTCTGGCACGGGTTGCTTTCCTTGCCATGTTGCACGCGCGCGAAATGTTTGAGGTGCATTCCACTGACTTTAGCTTACTATATATTGGCCACCGTATTTGCCGGATAGCAATCCCACTCCAACATCTGTGGAACTATCTTTTATTGGTGGGTGGGTTAATTAACGACCACCGTGAGTAACTTAATGGGCTATAAGCAGTTCCCCGTCCCTAATTCAGGACCTCTGGTTTCAGGGAAAGGAGAGAGCCAGTACCGTAAGACAAAAATAACATCCATGCCTCTCTGGGATTCGAACCCAGACCCATCTCGGACGAATGATCAGAAGTCAGCGCTTAGATCACCGCGCCGCCGGTGCGGTTTGTGGCTTTCCTGATCCAGGAATTCCTTTTCGCATTATTCTTGGTTACACAAAGCATGCATCTCAGTCTGTGAGTGTGTGCTCGCGTGTTTTTATCCATCAACAAGATGTACAGGCCGGTAAACTTTCCGTGAAGAGTTCTAGTTAGAAAACAATGGGGTAGGGAAGGCGACACAATATTTAAAACTTCGCGTCATTTTTTTTTTTTTTTTTTTTTTTTGAAGGTTTAACGACCACCGTGAGCAACTCATTGGGCTATAGCAGCCGCCCGTCCCTAATTTAGGGCCACTAGTTCCAGGGAAGGGAGAGAGCCAGTGCCGTAAGACAAACACAGCATCCATGCCTCACCGGGGATTCGAACCCTGGCCCCTTACGGACGAATGATCAGAGGCCATCGCTTAGACAACTGCGGCAATTGAAGGTTTAACAACCACCGTGAGCAACTCATTAAGCTATAAGCAGCCGCCCGTCCCTAATTTAGGGCCACTAGTTCCAGGGAAGGGCGAGAGCCAGTGCCGTAAGACAAACACAGCATTCATGCCTCACCGGGATTTGAACCCGGACCCTTCACGAACGAATGGCCATAAGCCAACGCTTAGACCATCTGCGCCAACGGGCGGCGTCATCCTCGAGAGATTCGGACTGAAATCGGTATGTCACATTTGTTATCGGCCTAAATATTAATTCCATGGCAATTTATTAGATCCTGTCATCCATCTACGCCGTGATAGTGGCTTAATAACGGTTTCGATTTGAGTGCTTTCCCCAAAACTGAAATGTAATATCAGCAGTTGTTACGGCCTGACGGAAACTATGGAATACGCAGTCTAGCAGTGAAGAAAATTTCTCAGCTGAACAGTAATATATTGATTTTAGAAGACGGATTCATTAGTCAAAACTTTCCATTAATAAGTAGTTGTCAGTTTCTTTTTTACATATAGTACCGTAAGTTGAATTAAATGATGCGGCTCTTCATGCAACAAAAACCGTTCACATCGTGACGTCTGTGTCGGTTTTATGCTTAACGGAGACAAACACCATAAGAATTTTTTTTTTCGTGTACTCCAAAATACTGTGCTCCATCTCTCAGAGGGGACTTTATCTGAGCTCCGAGGAATGCAGAAGTGAATTGTATTCTCGACTACCCGGTGGGCAATGGTCTAAAGGCTGGCTTCTGACCAATCGTCTGAGATGGGGTCCCGGTTCGAATCCCGGTGAAGCATGGATGATGTATTTGTCTTATGGCACTGCCTCTCTCCCTTCCCTGAAACCAGTGGCCCTAAATTAGGGACGGCCGATTGCTTACAGCCCTTTGAACTGGTCGTTAAGCCCTTACTCAAAAGGAATTGGTTCTCCAATCAGGAAGTCACTAGACTTTGAAATCAGCGTGGGCGATTTTTTTTTTCTTGTTTTATTCTCTGGGGCAGGTTTATAGCCTGTTGATAAACCAAGCACTGAAAGGAAGAATTTTTAACAATTTTTACTACAGGCTACAAAGGAATTTCAAAGCCCCCCCCCCCTACACACACCCTGATTCACACACACCTGGACCTGATAAGTTATATCACTATTAATAAACCGAAAAGATAACATGACTACTGGGTTAGTGGTGTAAGATATAAGTTTTGATAGAATATCACCTTCAACTTTTTACTTACTGTGGATGGATGAATTGTCTTAATTGCTTTTCAAAATTTTTAATTTTTTCTCATGAAAGTAGTACTGTACTTGAACATTTTTTTAGAGAAAAAAATGCTCATACATTTTTAAAGAAACATTTTTGAGCAATTTTTTGAACATTTGTTTAAGAAAAGTGTTCTATTTATTAATCAAATTTTAACGTCGTGAGACGCAGACATCCCAACCCCTGCCCCCGCCCACCCACCTGAACTCCCTTCCTTCAAGTCAGCGATCTTGTTTTGCAGGCCTCACTGGTGTAGCTTTAGACTCCACTTTCTGTGCTGAAATCCCCAACTTAGTAAAACAAACAGCAGAGCAATTAGTAATGACCCCTCTCAGTGAGTTTCTCAATCGCCCCTGCCCATACACATATGAAAAAAAATGCTTAAACTAAGGATTTCGGAAAGTGGAGAACAATTATATTTTGCTGGTCCTGCCGATGCTATATTTTGAGAGCCTTTCTACGGAGAAGTACACAACGCACTTCCTAGGGGGAAACTACGCAGGGCTAGCCCACGAAAAATACGAGACTCATTATTACTTGGCAAAGTCCAAATTATTTTTTAAAGTTAAGAAAATTGAAAATAGGCAGATCTTGAATTGGGTGGGTGGTACAGTGGGCAGAAAGAATTTCACGGTGGGCTTCGGCCCATTCTCGCATTCCCTTGGCGACGTCCCTGTCTCCAGTATGGGCATTTTCTGCTTCTGGCACAATTCAAGTGGTAGTCTCTTTTCCAACTATACTCCTATTCCAATAAATCGGATTACTAGTATAGCTTTACTATGTTCTACATAACTGCTGTACACTGAGTGGCCACTTTATTATGACCACCTGACAGTTTTAAGCAAATGAGCTATGGCTGCACGCTGTTGCCGCCATAGGGCGAGGCTAGTATAAAAAGGGAAAGCTTAGTGCTTGCAACAGTAACAGAAGTGATTTTTGGGTGACGAGATGGGTAAAAAAATGCGATTTGACGGACTTTCAGCGTGGGATGATTGTAGGAGCTCGGAGCCATAGAGCGAGTATCACCGAAACCGCCGCATTCGTGAAATGTTCGAGAGCAGCTGTTAAAGTGTTTAAAGACTGGACTGTCAGCCAAAAAACTGGGTCTCTACGTGCAACGTGTGGTCGTCATGTAGACTGCCCGGGCGGAACGGAGAGTATCCAGACTGGTAACAGACAACAGAAGGGCAACAGTGCAGCAAATTACTGACCATCTTAATCAAGGATCCCCTCAAATGATCTCTGCAAGCACTGTTCGCCGTACACTGCATCGGATGGGATATGGCAGCCGAAGGCCTATTCGAACACCTTTGCTGTCTGCAGTTAACAAGATAAAACGTCTCCAGTTCGCACAGGAGCACAAGGATTGGACAGTCGATAATTGGAAACAAATTATGTGGTCCGATGAATTGCGATTTCAGTAGCACCATGCCGATGGCCAGTGAGAATTTGGCGGAAACAGCACGAAAGCATGGATCCCAAATGCATTGCTACAACCCTTCAAGCTGGTGGAGGCAACGTTATGGTTTGGGTAATGTTTTCCTGCCATGCTTTGGGCCCTCTAATTCGTGTTGATCAACGTCTGACTGGCACATCATATCTAAGCATCGTTGCGGACCAAGTGAATCCTGTCATGTAGATGGTTTATCCCAATGGCTACTTTCAACAAGATAATGCGTCCTGCCATAGTGCTCGTATTGAACAGGATTGGTTTCAGGAACATACCGGGAGAGTTTACTTTGTTTAGGTGGCCCCCACAATCTCCAGATCTCAACCCCATTGATAATTTGTGGGATGAAGTTGAACGAGCCATCAGACAGCTGGATCCACAACCCTGCAATCTTACACTCCTGGAAAGTGCTATTCATCAAGCATGGTCTCAGATTCCACAACCCACCTATCAACATCTCGTGGAGTTCATGCCACGAAGAATCGACGCAGTATTAAAGGCAAAGGGTGGCCCAACGAAGTACTGAGGTGGTCATAATAAACTGGCCACTCAGTGTATAGTTCCTCGTTAATAACTTCTTTTCCCACTTTAGGTGACTCTGTTGAAAGTACCAGACAAATTTTCTCATTATCACATTTCTTTAAATGTGTAAGAATCTTTTTTATATCAAAATAAACAGTAGCAGAATAAGATAAAACCGTCTAGTGGTGTACTTTCATAAAATTATATACACTTCCCTACCATTAATATCTTCCATTGATAGTGAATTAGATCCTACGCAAGAACCACGTCACAAATCCAACTACACTAGTGTCCAAAATTAATACAACAACTACAAATTCGAGAATACACTACACCGACAAAAGTCACCGGACACCCCTTCAAAAGCAAAATGAACGGATCCGCTGCTGTGTTAAGATGCGCGATATAGCTTCAAACGGTATAAAAACAAGCCTGCAGCTGACAGCGTAACAAGCTTGCAACAATACAGCTGATCGCACTGTAAGGTTGAGTGAAAATCTAGCGGCGGGAAAGAACTGGCTTTGAGGAAGGAAAGATTGTTTGGTGTTATATTAGTGGGCTGTCCATAAGAGAAACCGAGAGGCGTTCAAACATACCCAAGTCATCTGTTTTGGATGTACTGAATAAGTACAAGACACATGGCGTGCCTGAAGCAGCAAAACGTACAGGCAGACCAAAGAAAATCAGTGATAGAGGACGTTGAAGCCTCAGGAGAGTCGTTACAGCTAATCGACGGAGTACTGCACAAGACCTCAGTGTACATGTGAGTAAAAATGCTGGAACCTCGGTATGTACTCGTACCATTCGCAGAGAACTTCATTCCATGGGTTACCGTGGTCGTGCGGCTGCTGATAAGCGTTTCATCTCCACTCGGAATGCTACTCCTCGTTTAGCATGGTGTAAAGAACATTTATCGTGGACCGTAGATCAATGGAAACGGGTCCTATGGACTGATGAATCCAGATACACGATCCATCAGTCTGATGGCCGTGTGTGGGCATGGCGGCAGCCGGGGGAACGCTATTTAACACAGTGTACTGTTCTTACGGTCAAGTTTGGAGCTGGCAGTGTACTCGTGTAGGGGTGTTTTTCGTGGTATGGTCCCAGCCCATTGGTTATCGTGGACAAACCTGTTAACCAGCACATCTACCTCGATATTCTGGAACATTATGCCCTACCAACTCTGTGTCAATACTATGGAACCGAGCCTTGTAGGTACCAATGCACTGAGCCATAAGGTAAGGACTGTTACGGCGCGGTTTGACGATAATTCCGTATATCGTGTGTGGACTGGCCAGCACAGAGCTCTGATCTTATCGGACGCTTCTAATTCATCCCATAGCTGCTCTATGGGATGAATTAGAGCGTCCGATAAGACGTTTAGAATTAAGGACTACTACTAAGCAACAGTTAGCGGCAGCATTATGTACTGAATGGAAGCGCATACCTATCACTGTGTTCCAAAACCTTGTCGAAAGCATGTCTCGAAGGGTCAGTGCATGCATTAAGGCCAAAGGTGGACCGACACCGTACTAATGTATGTCAATAAATGCTATGTTGTGTTTCTCTTCTAGGGCTAGGTGTCCGGTGACTTTTGTCAATATAGTGTATGTCCAAAACGAGAAGGCAGACTGTAAATATGTAGATTTTTTAGAGACATATGCCAAATGGAAACCCTAAACCGACGTTCCATAACAGCATTGCTAGCTCCTATGGAGTATGAAAATCTCGACCTACGACACTAAGGTGACTGAAGTGGCATACCTGAAAAACTCGGCCTCCCTCCTCCCCCCACAAAAAATATCTTCGATGCCCTTTTACGAAAATCTACTTGTTTCAGTTACCGAAATTTTTAAATTCCATATAACTAACTAGATTTTACTGGCGTTTTAATAATTCAGATTCTTTGAAATCTATAGTTATTTTTTGTAAAACCGATATTGTTACAGGAATGTACATTTTGTAACTAAAATGATATCCTCACTGATATAAAAATTTCATTTATTCAATTGATATTTCATTCACATTCTCTTGTTAATGTACATGAATAGGAACTACACTGAAGAGCAATTGAATTAGAGGCAGCTGGAGTTATGCAAATGTGGCGCTGTGGGCGGCCCTGTAAACGGAAACGACATGACGTATGCAGCGATCCGACAATATAAGAAGTGATGCGACGGGAATCAGTAAGAATCGGATGCAGTATGGGTAAGACGAAGGATCTAAGCGCATTTGATCGTGGGCAAATTGTCGCGGCCTGACGAATGGGTCCCTCCATCTCGGAAGTCGTGCAGGCACTGGGACTTTAACGAGCCACTGTGTCACGGTTGCACCGTGAGTACATCGAATCCGATAAAACCATCCCTGCAAGGGCCAACTGCCGTGGACAACCGCGTGTGGATGAGCGGGGTCATCGTCGGCTAGCTCGCATTGTAACAGCGGATAGACGGTTCACAGTGCAAGAAATCACTCGGCAATTTAACGCTGGTGCACAAAAACGTGTAAGCAGCCACACCATCCAGAACCATCTCCTCGCTATAGGGTACAGAAGCCATCGTCCCACGAGAGTACCGCTGCTGACCGCACATCACAGGGTGCAAAGATTAGCATGGGCGCGGGAACATCGCCACTGGACCCTAGACATGTGGGAAAATGTTACCTGGACTGATGAGTCGAGATTCACGTTGGCACATGCGGATGGCAGGATACGAGTACGGCGCAAACCACATGAAGCGATGGATCCTTCTTGCCAGCAGGGTACTCTTCAAGCTGGTGGGGGTGGAATTCTCGTCTGGGGACTGTTTACGTGGACTGAAATGGGACCCCTGGTACGTGTGGCATCGTCCCTCACAGTTCAACGTTACCGGGATATCCTGGACGACCATTTGCTCCCGTTTGTGCGTCTTCAACATCCAACTGGGGGCCTCATCCTGCAACAAGACAATGCACCGTGCCATCGCTCCCGAATTGTATCCGAATGGTTGGATGAACACTCCACTGACGTGACCTCGCTTCCTTGGCCAGCTAGGTCACCTGACCTCAATCCCATCGAGCACATCTGGGATGCCATCGAGAAAGATGTTCGAGGCTCTGAACCCCCTTCATCAAATCTTCGTGAGTTGCGAGAGCTTGTTCAGGGGTCGTGGATCCGTATGGCTTCCCAACGCTTCCGGTGTCTTGTCGAGTTAATGCCGAGACGAATCGCCGCCGTCATCAGGACGAAAGGTGGTGCTCCACGTTACTAGACAGGTATCTCTAATTCAATTGCTTTTCAGTGTATATCATATTCTGTCTTACAGGAGAGCTGTTGACCTCCAATTGCTTTTAATGGACGACAACGCCCGTCTTTATAGGACTCGGCAAGTCGACGAATACTTGAAGATTGAGGATCAAGGCCATGGTTACCAGAAGGGCAGGGAGGGTGAAAAAAAAAGCCCAATAAACCCCGCAAAACCCCCAATAAACCCGAAAAAACCTGGGGCTCAATAAACCCCGAAAAAACCCTAGTGGTCTGTTTTTTTTTTAAAAAACAGGCTTTTTTTAACAAAACAAACACATCGCAGTGGTCTAAGCGATGGCTTCTGTTCATTCGTCCGAAAGGGGTCTAAGTTGGAATCCCGGTGAGGCATGGATGTTGTTTTGACTTACGGCACTGGCTCTCTCTCTTTCCGGGAACTAGTGGCCCTAAATTAGGGACGGGCGACTGCTTCTAGCCCATTGAGTTGCTCATGGAGGTCGTCAAACCTCCAATAAAAATCCCCCCCCCCAAAAAAAAAATCTGTGACTCGAACCCGAACTAAACTCTGACAACTTGCCAGAAACTCATGCCTCTGACCACTAGGTCGCCTGCACGACGGGGACTTTAATCTTTACCCATGTCGAACGATTTGTTGTAAAAAAAAAGGAAGAGGTGGCCTTGTGGTCTTCCACAAGGCCACCCTTTCACTTTCAATCAAATGTCGTTGCATTACTTTAGTGAAAAAAAAAAATTTTTTTCACCTATAATTAAATGAGAAGTAAAAATTAACGTACCCATTAAAACCTCCCGTTTCAATCACCAACAATGTAATTTGATTATTTAATTTGTTATTTTAATAATCAGAAGTTACAATCATTCTGATAGCTGCTATTAGCTGCAAAACAATTCCATGTTTTCCCCTGAAGCGCTAAGTCAACATGTGACATACTGTGGAGGTGAAACACGTCAAGACGACAAATCTGTAATGGTACATTCCGTCGGTGTAGCTTACTCAGGTAGAGCAACTCCTCCGGAGCGGGAGAGGCGATTTCGATCTCCGTTACCGACAAATTCCTGTTTTCACATTGGCGCCCGAACGTAAAGGATGGATTAACTGGCCATTGAGTTCTTCGAAAAATATGTGATGTTCTTTCCACACATCGTTTGGAATAAATGAAAGGTTCCTTCTTCGCTTCAAAAAACAAAAATAAAAAAAAATAAGAAGGAGGTGATGTGACGTACTGCAGGGGTGAAAAACGTGCCAAGACGACAAATCTGCAGCGATATATTCCGTCGATGTAACTTAGTCGGTTAGAGTAACTCACTTCGGAGCGAGGAGACGCAGTTTCGACAAATTTCTGTTTTCACAAACACAGAAAATTTAAAATATACACAATATTGACAAAAGTCACCGGACACCTAGCCCTAGAAGAGAAACACAACATAGCATTTATTGACATACATTAGTACGGTGTCGGTCCACCTTTGGCCTTAATGCATGCACTGACCCTTCGAGACATGCTTTCGACAAGGTTTTGGAACACAGCGATGGGTATGCGCTTCCATTCAGTACATAATGCTGCCGCTAACTGTTGCTTAGTAGTAGGCCTTGGTTCCAAACTTCTTATGCGGCGCTCTAATTCATCCCATATGTGCTCTGTGGGATTAAGATCAGGGCTCTGTGCTAGCCAGTCCACACACGATACGGAATTATCTTCAAACCACGCCGTAACAGTCCTTGCTTTATGGCTCGGTGCATTATCCTGCTGGTACCAAGGCTCGGTTCCATAGTATTGCCACAGAGTTGGTAGGGCATAATTGTCCAGAATATTGAGGTAGACGTGCTGGTTAACAAGTTTGTCCACGATAACCAATAGGCCGGGACCATACCACGAAAAACACCGACACACGTGTACACTGCCAGCTCCAAACTTGACCGTAGGAACAGTACACTGTGGTAAATAACGTTCCCCGGCTGTCGCCATACCCACACACGGCCATCAGACTGATGGATCGTGTATATGGATTTATCAGTCCATAGGCCCCGTTTCCATTGATCTACGGTGCACGATAAATGTTCTTTACACCATGCTAAACGACGAGTAGCATTCCGAGTGGAGATGAAAGGCTTATGAGCAGCCGCACGACCACGGTAACCCATGGAATGAAGTTCTCTGCGAATGGTACGTGTACATACCGAGGTTCCAGCATTTTTACTCACACGTACACTGGGGTCTTGTGCAGTAGTACTGCGTTGATTAGCTGTAACGACTCTCCTGAGGCTTCGACGTCATCTATCACTGATTTGCTTTGGTCTGTCGGTACGTTTTGCTTCAGGCACGCCATGTGTCTTGTACTTATTCAGTACATCCAAAACAGTTGACTTGGGTATGTTTAAAGGCCTCTCGGTTTCTCTTATGGACAACCCACCAATATAACACCCAACAATCTTTCCTTTCTCAAAGTCAGTTTTCTCCCGCCGCGACATTTTCACTTAACCTCACAGTACGATATGATCGCGGTCAGCTGCAGGATTGTTTTTATGCCGTTTGCAGCTGTACCGCGCATCTTAAGAACGCAGCGGATCAGTTCATTTGCTTTTAAATGCGTGCCCGGTGACTTCTGTCAATATAGTGTATGTTCTGAGGGCCGCTGAGTTATGGACTACTTAGCTCTTTCTTGGGTCTTGCCCTGAATGTGCAAAATAAACGGAGAGTTAGCTTTACAAAACAAAAGCAGGAAACCCAACCCACATCCGGGAGTACAACCGGGCCAAACGCTGACAACTTGCAGGAAACCCAACCCACATCCGGGAGTACAACCGGGCCAAACGCTGACAACTTGCAAGAAACCTACGCCTCTGACCACTAGATAACCGGGACGGCGAGGCTGTAGTTTGGGCCCATCTCGGGCGATTAGTGCAGTAGACGAAACAATTATGCCCCTTCATATTTTTCACAGATATAAATAGACGTGAAGGACAATTCCTGAATTATAATACATACCCCAGTGTCATATGCAAATTGGAAACGCATTCATTGGTGTCCATAAAGGTACTCTGCGCGTGCGTAGCGAAAGCTGATCAGTGAAATCAGCCTTTAAAAAGCGAAGCAATTGTGGCCCTGCTCAGTTGAATGTTTAGCGATACGGGTGCTTTTGGGGGGAAACAGGTGTTAGTGATTGGTACCAACAGTCCGAAGACAAAATAAAACCTATATAATAGGCTGTGACAGTAGCCAACGTTCTGACGACATTCAATACTTGCAGCGCCATTTGCTTTTATCTGGTGGCCGAAATCGGAACTAAGGTCACCGGTATGGCATTATAACTAAAATCAAGGAAAAATGTATATTAGGACAAAGTCCTCTTATACATTTTTCAAGGAGAAATACCGGAAAATAAAATACAGTTAGTAAGACAGACTTCATCTGTGGCAACACGCACGTGCAAGAACAACTGTCTGCGACGTTTGTTCTGTTACGTAGGTGTTATGTCGTGTTTTATTTCATTTTCTTCGCATTGCAGAGTAATTTCATAAAAAGGAATTAAATAGCAAAATAATTTGATAAAAAGGAATCAGCGTTATTTTAAATATAAATACCCGGATCTACTTTAAATTCTCTTACCTACAATAAAAACTGAAATTTGGAGATGTCAAAGTGAGCAAAATCGCATCTAAAAACATTTTCAGCTTTTACATGAATGAGATTTTACAGAAATCCGGCGTCTAATTGAATATGTTTGCAGTCTGCTTCAATTAAAAATTTCATCCTGTCCTAGGTTGGGCAGCATTCCCTGTATATGAATATTTATTTAAAGCTGAAAAGCAGCCGTCCTAGAACGGGCTGCCTGTTAGTTCACGGAAATAATTTGTTGAAAGTGTTAGGTTTAAAAAAATAAACATACCCTCCTGCTCTTGACTGTCTGACATCCAACGGGGAAAATCGATGTCTTAAGAGTACAAACTGATATGAATGCTATCGATATTGTCCGAGCAATCAATAGGAGCTCAAAAGTCGCACGAAATTACCTGAAAGATCCAGCCGGGTACTGTAAGAAGAAGATCACCAGCAGACCACCCAAAGTTACGAATCGGGAACTTCGTTTTCTGAGGCGCAAAGCGTCAAACAGAATTGTAGCAAACAGCTCGACAACTGCGCTGCGAATTAGATTTGCCAGTTACTGTTCGACGAACACAACAGTTGCTGAATCAATCAGGACTTCGGGAAAACTCCAGAGGAAACCAATGCTGTCTTCACTCCATAAAGTCAATCAAAAAGAATTCGCTCGCAGCCATATCAGTTCGCGCTCTGAGTGGCGAAATGTCATTTTCTCCGAATAGAAAAATTTAATCTGGATGGCATGCACAGTTATGGGAAGGATGACAAACAAGAACCGCTAGTGTTTTCCACTCAACATCAGGGAGGTGTTTCGGTCGTGATATGGGGTGTAATTGGCTGCGGAAAAAAAAGCGATACTTCATTTGTGGATGGGAAAATGAACAGTTCTGGTTACCAACGAAAACCAGTTTCCACGAAATGGACTTGAAATGGTCGGTAGAAATTGGTTGTTTTAGCAGGACAGCTGCAAAATTCATGCGTCGAAAGCGTCCTAGATTTGGTTTAAGTCGAAAAAAATAAAATTACTCGAACTTTTGTGACGTACTGTAAGAGGTGAAAACATGTGTCAAGACGACATATCTGCAGCGAGACATTCTGTCTGGTTAGCTCAGTTGGGAGAGCGACATACTCCGGAGTGAGGGGACATGGATTCGATAGCCGTCGCGGACAAACTTGTGTTTTCACACTTTGCCGGGTAAAATCACCGGTCAAAATATGAAAACACATTCTCTGTTTTATAAATAAAATAGAGAATGTGTGGTATATGCTGGCATGAATGGTGTAAGAAAATGGCGGTCATTTCATGAAAAAGGACAGTTTGAAAAAAGCTATCCTTGAATCATGGAATTCTATGGGTATGAAGTACTTTCAGGACTTGTATGGCAGCTTACCTCGTCGAATGGAAGCTTGCTACAATGCCAAAGGTGTGTAGACAAAATATTAAATATCTCGAGCTCCTAAAATTGACACATATGAATTAAAAGCCCTAAGGGCCATAATAATTTCTGACTTTCTTTGTCACACGAAAGTGTACAAAGCCTGTATAAATGTGTTTTTGAGCATAAGAACTGTTTATCTTTCTTGTACGTAATGTGGAGTACAATTTGTTCTATGTCATCTGCTTTCCTTATATTGCTTTGATTTTTTTTTTTTTTGCTGAGTAAATGACACGTAGGCCATAATTATTTCGCTCACTGTAAGATCAGTAGGACATCTCTTTTCTTTTACTCTCGTGTCACTGCATTACTTTAAGTAAAACAAGTTAGTAAAATCATGCAATGCATTGACTATTATACGCTTTCCAACATACCAGAAATCATTACTCACGTTATGAGGATAATGGCTGTGGAATAAACCTCGCTCCTGAGCCCTGACCTTTGACCCCATTTTGATTATATTCAACAGAACCGGTTCAGTATACCTCCGGAACAACATGATAAAGTTTTGTCGCAATCGAAGCATGTTTACGTAAGTTATGACGCATAATGGCAATGGAATGGATCCTGCTGCTATGTCCTGACCTTTGACCCCATTTCGCCCATTTTCAATAGGATTTGTTCCTAGGTGATCCCCTACCACATATTAAAATTTCATCGAAATCGAACCATTTTTAGTTAAGTTATGACGCATAACGGCAATGGAATAGACCCCGCTCCTATGTCCTGACCTTTGACCTCATTTTGCTTATTTTAAATAGGGTTCATCCCCAGCTACCACATACTAAAATTTCATCGAAACCGAACTATTTTTACGCAAGTTATGACGCATAAGAGCAATGGAATGGATCCCGTTCCTATGTCCTGACTTTTGACCCCATTTCGCCCATTTTCAATAGGGTTCGTTCCCAGGTTGTACCTTACCACATACTAAAATTTCATCGAAATCGAACAATTTTTACGCGAGTTATCGTGCGGACGGACGGACAGACAGGCATACAGACAGACAAAGCTGGAGCATATAAGCTTCTTCAACCTACGGTTGGAAAGCGTAAAAAGCGGGGTTTTTTTTTAACCTACAATTAAATAAGAAGTGAAAGTTAACGTGCTCGTTTCAATCACCAACAGCCGCCCCGGTGGCGCAGTGGTCTAAGCGATGGCCTCTGATCATTCGTCCGAAAAGGGTCCGGGTTCGGATCCCGGTGAGGCATGGATGTCGTGTTTGTCTTACGGCACTGGCTCTTTCCCTTCCCTGGAGCCAGTGACCCTAAATTAGGGACGGGCGACTGCTTATAGCCCATTGAGTTGCTCACGGCGGTCGTTAAACCTCCAATCAAAAAAAAAAAAAAAAATCACCAACAATGTAACTTGATCATTTAATTTTTTATTTTAATAATTAGAAGTTAAAATCATTCACACAGCTGCGATTAGGTACAAAATAATTCTATCTTTTCGCGCAAAGTCAACACAGCAAACTTGAAATGTATGTTTTGAAGGCCTCTAAGCTGTAGATTACTTAACTTCTTTGTCCTGAATGTTACTACTAAGGCCATCGTGAAAGTAATGCCTCCTCCTTAATAACTTTTGAAATTTTGAAGTGATTTTAATGAAACTGTACTGACATGTACTATGATATGTTACCAATGTGGGAACAAATGTTTTTCAGAATCGGAAGTAAAGATCATGAACTGTCGACAGAGAAAAGCAGCGAGCTCTAATTTAATTCCTGGAAAAAGAGGGATGTGAAGCTCCAGAAATACACAGAAAAGCCCTGGCGATGTAGCTGCCACAATCGATATCAGTAATGTCCGAAGATGTATGAAGAGGTTTCGAGAGGGAGAAAGTTCAGTGTCGGACAAACAACGGAGTTGAAGACCCACAACTGCAGTGGCAGAAACCAACAGGCAACGAGTGAAAGACCTCATCACAGCTGATCGTCGTGCCACCATCCAGGAGTTGAAACAATAAGCAATGCTCTCGATGTGCAGATATTGAAGAAGCTAAAGGAAGCTGTCAGAAGGAAAAGACGTGACATTCCACTTCATAGTGTTGTTTTACACCATGATAACGCACGTCCCCACACCTCGATGAAGATTTCACAGGCTATTTCCAAAACAGAGTGGACGGTGATGTCCCAACCCCCCTACAGTCCTGATTTGGCTCCTCAGACTTTTTCCTGTTTGCCCCTTTGAAGAAACACCCTTCGTGGGGAACGTTTCAACGATGTGACAGATGTTAAACTGGCTGTGAACTCATGGGTGAAACGACAGCTTCAGGAATTTTTCCAAAATGGAATAAATAAAGACATCGCTCTTTCCACGTTTTACAAACACACAGCTACCGAAAAATTGTTATCCAGCCACTGCTGGAGAATCCAATCCCAGACCTCTCGCCGAGCGCGTTAGCCTTACACCACGGTGGCCAACAATCCACGGCGCTATGTGTGTTTTCCTGTCAGCTTCTGACATCATTTTCCAAAATAGATTTTACCAATGGGTTCAAAGATGGTGGAAATGTATAGAGAGTGACGGACAAAACTTTGAATAGGCTAGCTAGCATTATTAACAATATGTCTAAGTATTTTGCCACCAAGTTTCACATTTTTGCTGCTACAAATAAAAATCTTGTGAAGAACGAGGCATTACTTTCAGAATGTTCTTTGTAATAAAGTCTGCGTCTGAGAGAAATGTATCGGCTTAAGTATTTCGAAAAGAGGAGACAATTTTAAAAGCAGACGTTCTCTTTTAACACACTAGTTAGTTGTTAACGGTACGTCTGAAAATCAGCTTACTTTTATTTTATTTTTGTTTCTGAAACGAATACAAGACGTTTTCCTTGTTACATGCGAACTTTGGTACGCAAGCTGTTCATTACCGAAATAGGTCACCCACTAATCATTTGACACCATGAATTTCATTTAAAAGGTGACACAAAGCATTCACTCACTTTCCATTCACTAATTTACAGTGTAACCACGTCGTTCCTAAATCCATAAATAATGGTATGCCTGCTTTTTACCTCAATAATTATATTGATTTCTACCCTCAGGAGAATTAGAAAGAGGAGGGGGAATTATTAAAAAAAAACACTTCAAGTTGGTCCCCCTTTCGTATTCCTCGGCTGAATCTGGAACAGTTCACTTTTGAACACAAGGGTCACGCAAGCAGTTCGTGTTTCTATGCAAGTGAAAACGTGACCATCCAATCAGGTGAAGCATCGATTATCATAATCCGTTCCTTTCGTCGTGTCGGTTGTTCAGGAGTAACCAGATAATTAGAGCACCCTTTTTAATATTTTATCTCTTCTATTTGAGACATACGACTCATTTCCTTTTTCTCCATAACTGCCGATGGGAAAGAAAGGGTGCATTTATTTTCTTTTTCTTTCTTTAAGTGAAAAACGAAAAGGTGCATTTAATTACACCTTCTACTATGTAAACTGCGTTGTAAACAACGGAATTTCTAAAAATCCCCCAAAAAAGTCGCGGCATAAATTGGAGGCTCCAAACTCGATATGAAAACAGGGGTGTAAACAAACGAAAGTATAGAACTCCATATGAGGATTGCGGAGCAAACAGGCGTGACACTTTAAGAGAATATCAAGTTTGCGGTTGAAACATACGGAAGACTGTACCCGTATACACAACCGTATCAGAATAATATGATCACTTGCCTGATAATGGGAATAACCACTCTTGGCCCGGATGACAGCGGCGAGAAGGAGTGTCATGGACGCAATGAGACCCTGGAAGGTTGCCCGAGGCGCACGTGCCCATTCGGACTGCGGCAGAGCATCGATGTCCCGGAGATGGCGTGGCTGTGGGTCGGCACGTCGAACCTGCCCATCCAAATAGTCCCACAAGTGCTCTATGGGATTGAGGTCTGGTGATTTCGCCGGCCGAGGGAGAATGGAGACATCGTTGTCGCGTTCGTGAAACCAGTCACGCACCCCCTTAGCGAGGTGGCACGACGCATTGTCCTGTTGGTAGACACCATCACCACCAGGGTAAACTTCCACCATGAAGAGGTGCATGTGGTCAGCGAGGATGGGCAGGTAGCCATTGGCGTTCAGGGACCCATCCAGCGGTTCTAGGTCATACCAGGAAAACATCCCCCAGACATGCACACTTCCACCTCCGGCCTACTCTTGACCGACAAGCGTGTCCGGGTGTAGGTTCTCGTGTGTCTGACGTCATATTAGCCACCGACCGTCACTTCTGTGGAGTAGAAACCTCGAGTCGTCGGAGAAGACAACTTTTTCCCACTGTCCAATGACGGTAGTCCCGTGCGAACTGCAGGTGTCGTTGCCGATGGACCTGGGTTAACCAGCGCGCCTTGATACAGAGTCGACTCCGGAGGCCCATGCGTAACAGGGTTCACTCTACTGTTATCAGAGGCACCTACCTGGGTGACCCAGTGTTCATTTGCGTGGTCAGTTGCTGCACTGTTGCGCGTCGGTAGTCCTTTACCAGTTGACAGAAGCGACGTTCTCCTCTGGGGTCGATGGCCTTTGGGGCTCCACAGTTATGACGTCACCAGGTACTCGGTGTACCAGCGGTCCATTCTTGGTACACCCTTACTACATCACCTCGCGAACAGCCCACGAAGTCTGCTGTTTCGGAGATGCTTCCACCCTTAGCGCGGTAGCCGATGAACATTCCTTTTTGAACCTCCGTCAAATCACTACCTCTGTCCATTGTCTTCACGTTACGCACTATGGCTCATCTGCACTGGCCGGCTGCTTCTATCTCCGTGTGGTCGACCGCGTCACGTCCACTCTGTGACGCGCCTGGGTGTGTACACTGTGATTCCGTGGGTGGTCATATTATTCTGATACGACCGTGTACACAGAGGATGGCTATATAGAAGCTCAGTGGCGAAATATCAAATTGAAACAAAACAAGAACAAAGCTCACAATTTCAACTTTAACTCACATATTTTATTTTGCTACATCAGTGTTTCTCAAAGTGTGGTTGTCCGTGGCGGCCTATCAAGTGGTCCACAGGAAATTTCAGAAAATTAATGAAGAATGTGGAAATCTGTTTTCTTAAATTTTGAGCGCATGCTCAACACGAGTATCCAGAGCTATCAGATAGAGCATTAAACATCTTCAGTTCCCGACGACTTACGCCTGCTAGTTTGGATTTTTGAATTTAGTTGAAATAGATAACTTGGAAAAAGTTCTCAAGCAGCAGCATCTCTCTCACAGATGCTTAGTTATTATTTCTGTTGTTAATTACTGAATCTTTATAGGTGGACTTTCAGAAAAGTATTAAAATTAAAAGAGAAAATCAAAGTATAATTGTCCATATAACATTTTGCATGTGATGTGACTTGAATAGTATGGAGAAATCTTTTGCGGTGCCTCATGGGTGTAGCTATAATTTAGGTTGAGGGGCTTGTGATTTTTGGAGACGGTTTAAGTAATTTCCCATAAATATTACCTGTTATAAAGCTCAGTTTTTGAGGAGAGTTTGAACCCCCAATACGTCCTACCCTAACTACGTCCATGCTCGGACTACATTGCCAATTATTCCATTAAGCGAATGATAACTTTTTCGTTACACAACTGACAAAGTAAAAATCATAACTCACCAAACTCTTTCCTCCTTTCTATATCAAATACAGGTACTCTAAATATTACTTTGTTTCAGATAGGGTTGGCAACCAACCGGTATTTTAAGCACCTGGTCAAAATGTTTTGGTGATTTTCTACCTAAGGCAGGTGGCAACTGCTTATCGACCCTATCTGGGGACGGTTGTATTTTCAAGTAAAAAAAACCAGCTGAAAATTTGCTGAAAAAAGCTTAAAATTTATCAAAAGAAACTAAAATTAACTAACGGGGATAAATCGAACCGTAGCTCATATCTATAAGCTCGCCTATAAATCACGTAAATCGAGGGATACTTTGGTTGGGTCTTTCGTTGGCGCGAGGGAAGGGGGGCGTCAGGGGGGCGTCATCACTCACCGGCCGATGAGGGTGTCCGGTAGGTCCTCATATTATTAACCAGGGTTGGTGATCTTAGTTTCACAGATAATATATTTTTCAATTTCAAAATTCTCCCAGGGAAGTTACCCTGACTCTACTCCCCCACCCCCACCCCCGCTTGGTGGTCCGCGATAACTAAAGGAATGCTTAAAGTGGTCCATGAGGGACCAGAGTTTGAGAAACACTGTCCTCGATACAGATACGCCAACGTTCAAACACATCTCTGTAAAAGTCATCAGGTTGTTCTCGGAATTATTTCCTCGGCTTGAACATCTTCGTGATAGGAGAATTCCCTTCAAATGTCTCTTGAGAGAATAAAACAACCAGAAGTCGGACGGTGCCAAATCTGGGTTGTAGGTGGGGTGTTCAAGAACTCCAATTTTTGTATGGCCTCTGAAGTGAAAGAACAGGCGTGGGGTTCCGCTTTGTTGTGATGCTGAATCATCGGCTCTTTGTCCACGCGGACGCTGTTTATTCTTTGCTTTAACTTTTTTAAGCTATGCACGTAGCTCTCAAGGTTGATAGTCATACCTTTGACCATGTACTCTTGATGAATAATGCCTCAGTAGTCCCAGAACTCAGCGAGCATGAACTTATCGGCAGAAATTTGAGTTTTGAATTCTTTAAGCTCGAGGACAAGAGCGAAAAAATTCAAAACTCCATTCTTTTTCTAAATACTTTATTTGTACATGAAGTCTATTCTTCTTTCCTTATGGTGAACTTGAGTGTTACGTTTTCATAAAAAGTTCCTTCCGAGTACTTTTTCATATTTAAAAATAATGTTTTTCTCTATAAACAAACCAGCCCAGTTGCTCGAATGTACATGTCCTTGTGTGGCTCTAAGATATATCTTGATTATTTTTAATACGGAAAACTTCTTTTGGCAGTTGCAGTTGTTGAAAGAAAGTTTAATATCAGATCTGCTAATTTGTTCCCCTCAATAAACACTATGTCCAATTATTCGGTTGTCGGAAAAATCATGACGTATTTTGGCACCCGATGGCGGTTGGGCAGTTTTGGAAGTACTAGAGGCATGCGCAGCTCTGTTATCGCTATGGCATTCGACGGGTGCCAGTTCTAGCTGCAGTCTAAAAGGAATAGTGAGCGATTTGGTTGATTTGCGGAGATTTGACATCAAGTTGAAGATGGAAGACCAAATTGTGAATTTTCGCCATATTTTACTGTTTTACTTCCGTAAACAGAAGAACGCGCGTCAAGCTTGTGAAAAGTTGCGTAAAGTGTACGGTGATAATGCTCTACAAGAACGTCAGTGCCAGCGGAGGTTTGCAAAATTCCGCGCTGGTGAGTTTGGACCTCAACGATGCTCCTCGGTACGGGAGGCCAACCGAGATTGACGACGACCAAATCAAGGCACTGATCAAGTCAAACCCACGTTACACAACAAGAGAGATTACACATACATTGCCCATCCATCATTCAAGCGTTCACGACCACCTGAAGAAGCTGGGATACGTAAGCAAGCTCGATGTGTGGGTTCCTCATGAATTCAAAGAAGCTCAATTGACGGCGCGTATAAACATCTGCAATATGCTTATTAAACGTGAGGAAAACGATCCTTTTGGAGGAAACTGATAACTGGTGACGAAAAGTGGATTGTGTACAACAATGTGCTGCGCAAACGGTCTTGGTCCCGACGTGCTGCTTCGCCTCAAACGACATCCAAAGCATACATTCATCAGCGGAAGGTTCTGGTTTCAGTGTGGTGGAATTTTAAAGGTGTCGTGTTTTCCGAGCTCCTAACACGGTACCAAACAATCAATTCGAATGTGTACTGTCGGCAATTGGGCAGTTTGAACGAATCCATCATCTAGAAACGTCCAGAACTCGTTCATCGTAAAGGTGCTGTGTTCCATCACGACAACGCGAGACCACACACAAGTTTGATCAACCGCCGAAAATTATTGGAGCTTGGGTGGGATGTGTTGCCACACCCAGCAAACTCGCCTGACCTTGCGCCGTCAGACTTCCACTTGTTTCGCTCTCTTCAGCAGTTCTTGCGTGGTATAACGTTCAATTCAGATGAGGCTGTAAATCAGCACCTTGTACAGTTTTTTTGCCATGACAGACAGGTCCTTCTATGAACGAGGCATTCTGCATCTCACTGAAAGATGGCAAAAGGTTATCGAACAAAACGGGCATTATATCATTGATTTATCTTTGCTCTTTCTATCAATAAATGATCTTTGCAAAACATGGCTAAAATACGTCATGACTTTTCCGACAACCCAATATTATTCAACTTTATGTAATAAGTAATGTCTCTTACTGATTTGTTTTCTATTCATCAAGGGAGTTAAACACCTTCAGTTCATTTTTTTAATCCAGTTATATCAAAATTTGAAGCATAGAGTTCTTTAAGCGCTGATAGTAGATGTTCTGGGAAGCTTGCACAAAATTTATCAAAAAGTTCGAGTCCAACAAAGCCACTAATTTAATATATAATATCACTGATTTTAATTCATTGACACTTCACACAAACCGAAACCACTTTCGCGAAACACGCGCAGTTAAAGGCGGAAGCATGGAGCGACTGAATTCTTCTCTTTTCTGAGCGAACCGTTGCGCAATGCAATGGTTCATTCACCTCCATACACTCATTCATTTTGTCATGGAAACGCTAGCAAGCGATCGTATCGAAGTTCTTCGCATCAGAACAGCGGACCACCGATGGACAACCGATTTTCTAGACTGGATAGAAGGGACAGGAAAAGACCCAGAAAAAGACCACATGGGAGATGGGTGAATAAAATTAGAAAGCATGCGGGAGTGACGTGGAGGAGACTGGCAAAAGGCAGACCGTTGTGGAAGAAACTTGGGGAGACCTTCAACCAGCAGTGGATTGATAATGGTTAATCATAATAACGATGATGATGATATATATTACAGTAAAACAGTACAGCATTTTTTCCCTTTCATGTGTGTGTGTGTGTGTGTGTTTAATTACACATGTAAGTGGAAAAACACACAATAAAATGCAAATTACAATAAAATAATACAGGCAATTTAATATAATATAGATAATTCGAAGGCAGTTCTATGCGTTATTAGTTTTCAGGATTCTTAAAAGGCAGCTGATTGGTGGAATTTTGGTTTGCCGTCCCGGTGGCGCAGTGGTCTAGGGGATGGCTTCTGACCGTTCGTCCCAGATGGGTCCGGGTTCGAATTACGGTGAGGCATGGATGTTGTGTTTGTCTTGCGGCACTGGCTCTCTCCCTTCCCTGGAACCAATGATCCTAAATTAGGGACGGACGACTGCTTATAGCCCATTGAGTTGCTAATGGGAAAAAAAAATGGTTACCTTATTTTTTGTTATATATATATATAAAGAGAGAGAGAGAAAGAGAGAGAAAGAGAGAGAGAGAGAGTTACACACTCACTGGAAAGCCGAGGGTAATTGATAATTTTACCCACTTCTCTTTTGCTGATGACAGTAATTTTTGCAAATACTCAGAGCTACAGAGTATGATACAGAAACTTGCTGACAAGATTAAGAAAAGGGGCTTGAGAGAAGTACTAGCATAAAATAGAACTGATGTCCAATGGTTTTACAGGAACTGAAGATTTAACGGTTTATGGGGAAAATCAAGAAGTAACCGACGATGCTCACGTTTACCTCGGACAACAAACATCAAGCGAGAACCACATCAAAGAAGAAATTAATAGACGTATGTATAAAACTTCGCTGGAGGGCGGGGGGCATTTGGAAGAAATAGTACATTTTTCAAGAGCAATATTTTATTTTTATTCCTCCATTCTTATCACAGCATGAAGCAATAGGAATAAATATTTTTTCGTAATGCGAAGACAAGCAGTTGTAACGTACCTGGAGATGTGACGTACCTGCCAGAAGGACGCACACGACATAAAGGCAGATAGGAATCAGAATAAAACGTCCACGTAGCTCAATTGGTAGAGCAACTTATTCCGGAATGAGGGGACCCGGGTTCGAATCCTGGCGAGGATAAAAATGACGGAGAAATTTACTTCGTTATAATGGCGCCCGAACTATCCGGATGACCCGACCGTTCAAAATCTCGCAATGGTGTGATGTTATTTCCACACCGCGAGATAGGAAAAATAAGAGAATCCCTTCTCCAGCACTTCGAAAAAAAAAAATAAGGGGGAGATGATGTAACGTACCAGGAGATGTGACGTACCTGCCAGAAGGACGCACACGACATAAAGGCAGATAGGAATCAGAATAAAACGTCCGTGTAGCTCAATTGGCAGAGTGACTTATTCCGGAATGAGGGGATCCGGGTTCGAATCCTGGCGTGGACAGAAATGGCGGAGAAATTTACTTCGTTATACAGTATTTTAAAGTTTTCCTTCTAACAAGTATGAGCACGAGCAGAATTTTTTCACTTTTCTTTTTCAAAAAACTTTGTACTCATATGAGCGTTTAGCCTACTGTTGACAAGAGTTAAACAAGTTAGTAAAATCATGCAATGCATGGATTATGATACGCTTTCCAACATACCAGAAATCATTACTCAAGTTATTACTCGTTATGAGGATAATGACTGCGTAATAAATCTCGCTCCTGTGCCCTGACTTTTAACCCCATTTCGATGATATTAAACAGAATTGGTTCAGTATACCTCCGGAACAGCATACTAAAGTTTTGTCGCAATAGAAGCATTTTTAGTCAAGTTATGAGGATAATGGATGTGGAATAAATCTAGCTTCTGCGTCCTGACCTTTGACCCCATTTCGGTAATATTAAATATAAGCAGTTCAGTATCCTTCCGGAACAACATGATAAGGTTTTGTCGTAATAGAAAAATGCTCACGTAAGTTATGACGCATAAGGACGATGGAATGGATCCCGCTCCTGTTTGTTGACCTTTGACCCCATTTCGTCCATTTTCAACAGGGTTCGTCCCCAGGTTGTCCCCTACCACATACTAAAATTTCATCGAAATCGAACCATTTTTAAGTGATTTATCGTGTGGACGGACAGACAGATGGACAAAGCTGGAGCATATAAGCTTCTTCAACCTACGGTTGGAAAGCGTAAAAACTGCTGGTGTACGAAACCAAATGCTGAGCATTTGCTATGGTTCCTTGCGTTCACAATGTTTGAAAATGACTCCAAAACCTTTCTACAGAGCATTCATTCTAAGAGTTAGTAAAGCGTAGACATATTTGGTTCTCCTTATCTGGGCTACTCTGACAACACACTCTAGTTCCGTGCCAGGTGAAATTCCACACGTTTGCTGTCCAGGAAGAGGCTTCGTGGGAATCTACGCGAATGTGACAACATATGTCACAACAGCCAAGAAACATGACTCTCATACCTTTTAAATGAAAAGCTGAAGTACGTAGGATCTGATCGCTTCTACTTGGAAGTGTGTATTGTAAACTGAGTTCAGAATGTTCCTTACCCGTCAAGGACACTGGGATTACTGCAAAATAAATCCTAGAAATGCGGCTCTTGTATCCTTTACCACGCAATCTGTTTTCTTTCTATTTTAGTTCCCAATGCTGTTCTTTTCATTTCCCAGAAAGGTATTTTTCTCATTAAATGGGTTGTATATCCAAAACACTGCAGAGGAGAAGCTCATAACGCTGACACTTTTTGTCTCTGCAAGAAAATAAAAAATAAAAATGAAAAACGAAAAAACAAAAACTGCTGTTTTAATACACTCACGGACAATGAAATTTTCGCACATCTAGAAGAATACGTGCAAATAGCTAAACTTTGCAAATTGCTAGAGTGCGTGCTGGTAGGCCAATAATCCACGTTTGGTGCGAGTGCGCATGACCGCACAGCTTTTGATGGCGCTGCAAGCACGAACCGGCAGCCTTCTAAACCGGTGAGTAGTCGATGCCCCATGAAAGCGAAAAGCACCGGCTAACGCAGGCAAGAGTACAGAGTGACAAGACGTCGATTTACGCAACTTATGGACTTTGAGAGGTCCTGATCATCGGGTTGAAAACAGCAGGGTGATCGGCGCGCCGTGGATCGTGTTGACCATACTGTCCCACTATGATGGGAACAGTGGACACGTGATAGCACTGCCACACGGCGGAGCGGCTCCGGACAGACCAGGAGGACCACCGTTAGAGAGGATCTACAGATCATGCGCCAGGGACAAATGCATCCCACAGGGACCCAGTCCACCATACAGACAGATGTAGCGGCTCCTGTGTGCCCACGAACCATTTCCCGACGCCTCGTGGAAGCGAATCTACAATCCCAGCGCCCCTTACGTGTGCTGCGATTAACACCGGAACATCTCCGGCTCCGTGTGCAGTGGTGCCAGGCAAAACGACGTGGAACGCCCCAGACTGGCGACGTGTGGTGTTTAGCGATAAATGCCGCTTCGTTTTGGGAACAGATGATCATCGTGTCTGGGTGTGCAGGTACCCGGGTCAACGGCACAATCCCAACCCCGCTATCGAGCGCCACACCTCCCCCACTGCAAGCATTATGGTCTGGGGAGCCATTGCCTACGATAGCCGATCAGCTCTAGTAGTGGTATGTGGATAATTAACGGGCCAGCGGTATGTGGATGAGATCCTATGACCCCTTGTGCTCCCATTCCTGGCCGGGATTACAGGTGGGCTATATCAGCAGGATCATGCCCGCCCGCACACGGCTGGGGTTTGCCCAGGACTACCTACGTCGTGTCCAGACACTTCCATGCCCAGACCGCTAACCGGACATGTCCCCTATCGAGCATGTGTGTGACCAGTTGAAACGCCGACTGCCGCCGTACCGCATTATCTGGGATTTGGAGCACACCGTCCAACACGTGTAGGTCAGTCTGCCGCAGGACAACATCAGGCGTCTGTTCGCCTCACTGTCTGACCGTATTGCAACATGTATCGCCGCACAAGGCCGTGCGACGCGCTATTGAAGATGACCGGATTGCGTGCCACAGACCCCTCTGTAATTCTCCTGCAGCTCTGTTTGTGCCATCATGTGTATCATTACTTCTATATGCGCAAATGTCATTGTCCCTCAGTGTATGTGATTCACCCGACATGGATTCGGGTCCGAGTCTGGTGGAGGAAACGTTGATGTATTTGTCTGATGTCATAGGCCATAAGTGGGGAACCTTTTCATGTTGGAGGGCCGCATTCATTTCAAAAGCAAATCAACGAATCCGCCGTGTTATTAAGATGCGCGGTACAGCTGCAAACGCTATAAAAACGAGCCTGCAGCTGGCCGCGATCATATCGCACTGTGAGGTTGAGTGAAAATGTCGCTGAACTGACTTTGAGAAAGGAAAGATTGTTGGGTGTTATATTAGTGGGTTGTCTATAAGAGAATAATACAAGCTTGCAGCTGACCGCGATCATATCGCACTGTGAGGTTGAGTGAAAATGTCTCTGAACTGACTTTGAGAAAGGAAAGATTGTTGGGTGTTATATTAGTGGGTCGTCCATAAGAGGAGCCGAGAGGCATTTAAACATACCCAAGTCAACTGTTTTGGATGTACTAATTAAGTGGAAGACACATGGCGTGCCTAAAGCAGCAAAACGTACCGGCAGACCAAAGAAAATAAGTGATGGACAACGTTGAAGCCTCAGGAGAGTCGTTACAGCTAATTGACGGAGTACTGCACAAGACCTCAGTGTGCAGGTGAGTAAAAATGCTGGAACCTCGGTATGTACTCGTACCATTCGCAGAGAACTTCATTCCATGGGTTACCGTGGTTGTGCGGCTGCTCATGAACCTTTCATCTCCACTCGGAATCCTACTTGTCGTTTAGCATGGTGTAAAGAACATTTATCGTGGACCGTAGATCAATGGAAACGGGTCCTTTGGACTGATGAATTCAGATACACGATCCATCAGTCTGATGGCCGTGTGTGGGTATGGCGGCAACCGGGGGAACGCTATTTACCACAGTGTACTATTCCTACGGTCAAGTTTGGAGCTGGCAGTGTACTCGTGTGCGGGTGTTTTTCGTGGTATGGTCCCGGCCCATTGGTTATCACGGACAAACCTGTTAACCAGCACGTCTACCTCGATATTCTGGACAATTATGACCTACCAAATCTGTGGCAATACTACGGAACCGAGCCTCGTTGGTGCCAGCAGGATAATGCACCGAGTCGTAAAGCAAGGTCTGTTACAGCGTGGTTTGACGATAATTCCGTATCGTGTGTGGACTGGCCAGCACAGAGCTCCTGATCTCTATCCCATTGGACACCTATGGGATGAATTAGAGCGCCGCATAAGAAGTTTGGAACCAAGGCCTATTACTAAGCAACATTTAGCGGCAGCATTATGTACTGAATGGAAGCTCATACCTATCGCTGTGTTCCAAAACCTTTTCGAAAGCATGTCTCGAAAGGTCAGTGCATGCATTAAGGCCAAAGGTGAACCGACACCGTACTAATGTATGTCAATAAATGCTCTGTTGTGTTTCTCTTCTTGGTGTCCGGTGACTTTGTCAATATAGTGTACTTCGAGATGTACATTATTTTGTGAAAATCTTACTGACTTCAAAAAGTTTAAAAGAAAATTGGAAATTCTAAAGTTAACTTACCTTTAGATGACTTTGTTGTAAATGCTTTTTGTTGGAAAGCATTTGTATATTTGATTGCAACATGGAGGTCCTCACTTTTAGTTGCTCCTCTAGCAACAAGTAAAAAGCAAAAAACCATTTTTTTTCAGGTTGCCCAAGGCGTGGGTATTCTATTGCATTTCCCCATATTCCAACTGGATCTTTCTTAGCGTCAAATAAAGACTTTAAAATGTCATCTTCTGAGAACTCAATCATTTTCATCTGTAGTTCTTTAGGAGCCATAGAATAAAATCATGTGCGTAGGAGGTGTCAAAATAGCCCTTGTGGCTTACTAATGTTTTAATTGTGGCCGTCAGTCCGGGAGCATTTTTTCATTAAATCTCCTTTAATTCTTTGGTATTTTAAATACAGTCATTTTAAGATTAAAATAAAAATAATAAAAGACAAACAAAAACATACAAATAAAAATAAAAGGATTTGTTCTGCAAAATTTATTTTGTGACGTTTAGTGGGAAGACTGTAAACAGCTGCGGTTTTTGAAACCACAATGGTCGTATGAGCGGTACAGTCAGTGACGTCAGAACCGAGGGGGCAGGAGGGGGGTAACTTCCCCCGCACTCACTTGCGAGCAGGGACGAAGCATCCCATTTCCCCTCTGACATTTCTTCCTTTTTATTATGTCCACAATAGGAAATAGGATAAATATTTGGACATTTTTTTTATTTCCTGTCATCTAAAATTTCCTCTAATAAAACTAAATATTATTTTCCTTTCTAATTATTAATTAACAGTCTAAATTTGTTTAATGCATTCCTGAGTCGCGGGTTAAATTATCCTGATGGATTGTCGTGTACGAGAGAGAGAGAGAGAGAGAGAGAGAGAGAGAGAGAGAGAGAGTATTACCAGCCTTACAGTTTTCAGCAGGAAAAAAAAAAAGAAAAATGGTCTCTTACAATTCAAAGTACTAGCCTTATCAAAAAATAGCTATTCTGAAGTCTCTGAAAAGCATTTTGCTTTTATAAGAAGATTAAGTATAATAAAGTCAGTCTTTCTTTAAAGAAGGAAAAGAGAAGGAAAACTGCACTACAACCGGTGCCGGCGAGCATCGCCGGCACCGGTTGTAGTGCAGTCGGGCCCTATCAACGTCATGTGATAGGAAATGATCAAGTTTCCAGTCATCTTGGGCCCTAACAACCACGCGAACAGTCACGATCCTCACGAACATAAACGAATTCGTTGCTCTCAACCATACTTGGCTATGCTGCGTCGTCTACAGGTACGGAAGTGGACATCTGGACCGTTAACAGATGACTTGCGGCACGAGGACTACATTCGAGAAGGCCACGCCGCCTCCTACCACTGACCAGCGAGCATCGCCGGCACCGGTTGCAGTGAAGTCGGGACCTATCAGCGTGGGGTAGTGTCTAGTGCTGTCGTGTTGTGTTCAGTAATGAGTCACGGTTTGCACTTGGCGCCGATGAACAGCGCATACGTGTCTGCAGACCAGTCGGCCAGCACACGGATGCTGCCTTTACCGTGGAACAGCACACGGCTCGCACAAGTAGAGTAACCATCTGGGATGCCATTTCCTACGACAGCCACCCTTAATAGCCCTCCGTACCGTCTTCACGGCTCAAATGTACGTCGACGATATTCTACGACCTGCCACATTGCCATTCCTGTCGCAGCAACACCGAACGATTTTCAACAGGATAATGCCCGGCCATACATGGCACGCCTCTCACAGGCTTGCCTCCGTAATGTCGACACACTTCCATGGCTAACCTGATCGCCCGATCTCTATCTCTTACTCATTGTGCGAGCATGTATCGAACATCAGTGGCGTATCTTGGGTTCGAGATCTGGGCTCCCCCCCCGTACTGTTTTTTAAAAATTGCGAAGTTTATTTCTTAATTGTTAAGTAATAGAAATAACATATTTTTTTCTAAATTTTAGGTACACCCTATGCTAACATAATACCAAATAATAATGAGGATCAGGATTTGAACATTTGTGTCACGGGTGCACCGTGAGTACATCGAATCCGGTAAAACCATCCCTGCAAGGGCCAACTGCCGTGGACAACCGCGTGCGGATGAGCGGGGTCATCGTCGGCTAGCTCGCATTGTAACAGCGAATAGACGGGCCACAGTGCAAGAAATCACTCGGCAATTTGACGCTGGTGCACAAAAACGTGTAAGCAGCTACACCATCCAGAACCATCTCCTCGCTATAGGATACAGAAGCCATCGTCCCACGAGGATACTGCTGCTGACCGCACATCACAGGGTGCAAAGATTAGCATGGGCGCGGGAACATCGCCACTGGACCCTAAACATGTGGGAAAATGTTGCCTGGACTGATGAGTCGAGATTCACGTTGGCACATGCGGATGGCAGGATACGAGTACGGCGCAAACCACATGAAGCGATGGATCCTACTTGCCAGCATGGTACTCTTCAAGCTGGTGGGGGTGGTATTCTCGTCCGGGGACTGTTTACGTGGACTGAAATGGGACCCCTGGTACGTGTGACATCGTCCCTCACAGTTCAACGTTACCGGGATATCCTGGACGACCATTTGCTCCTGTTTATGCGTCTTCAACATCCCACTGGGGACCTCATCCTGCAACAAGACAATGCACTGTGTCATCGCTCCCGAATTGTATCCGAATGGTTGGATGAACACTCCACCGACGTGACCTCGTTTCCTTGGCCAGCTAGGTCACCTGACCTCAATCCCATCGAGCACATCTGGGATGCCATCGAGAGAGAGATGTTAGAGGCTCTGACCCTCCTCCATCAAATCTTCGTGAGCTGTGGAAGCTTGTTCAAGGGTCGTGGATCCGTATGGCTTCCCAACGCTTCCGGTGTCTTGTCGAGTCCATGCCGAGAGGAATCGCCTCCGTCATCAGGGCGAAAGATGGTGCTACACATTACTAGACAGGTATCTCTAATTCAATTGCTCTTCAGTGTATACGCCACTATCGAACATGTTGGGAAGCCACCAACGCCCATCCCGGAATGTCGATGAAGTGGCCCACGATTTGACACTATCGAGCATATTATACCTCAGGAGAGTGTCCATGAACAGCATACGTCTTTGCCACGCCGGGTAACCTCTTGCATCCAAGCCAGAGGTGACGCTACAACGTACTGTCTTGTTCCACTCGTGTAGCTGGTTTCTCCGAATAAAAGGCCCAACTGCTCTGGAATTGCAATCATTTCATTTCTTGTACATGCACATTGCACATACCAATTTTCATCTCGATTGGATGATTCCCTCTGGTTGATGTTTTAAGGCTCTCCAACTGAAGTTTCTATACGGTATCATCAATGGTATCACCAAATTTTCACCAATGCCTTATCATCAATGGTATCACCAAATTTTCACTCGATGCCTTAATGAAGGGAAGATTCCTGAGGATTGGAACAATGCTACAATGATCCTGCTACATAAAAAAGGTGACATTGAGGATCTCAGGAACTACAGACCTATCAGCCTCCTATCAGTGGTTTATAAAATCTTCACTAAAGTTCTTTCACACCGCTTGAAGGTGACACTGGACATGGTTCAACCGAGAGAACAAGCTGGATTCAGGAGTGGCTACAGCACAATAGATCATATCCACGTACTGAGAGAACTAATTGAAAGAGCGAGGGAATATGAACTTCCATTGTGCATGGCTTTTATCGATTATGAAAAAGCCTTTGATTCGGTGAAACCATCAGCAGTTACCACGGCTCTGAAATCCTGCGGTATTGAAGATGCATACATTAATATTATTAATAACATCTATGAAAATGCAAGTGCAAAGATTCGGCTGTTTGAAAATACAACACACATAAAAATTGGAAAGGGAGTGAGACAAGGTGACACCATATCTCCGAAGCTCTTTAATGCCACATTGGAAAATGTCTTTCAATCACTGAACTGGGAAAACAAAGGGATAAAGATTAATGGAGATTATCTAACCCACCTGCGTTTTGCTGATGACGTAGTCATTTTTGCAACTACCCCATCAGAGCTGCAGAGTATGATCCAGGAACTTGCTGACAAGAGTAAAGAAGTGGGATTAAAAATGAACTTTCAGAAGACAAAAGTGATGTTCAATGCTTTTACAAGAAATGAAGATTTATCGATTGATGGAGAAAAACTGGAGATAACAGATACGTATGTTTATCTTGACAGCAGATATCAAGTGAGGGTCACATTGATGAAGAAATTAATCGGCGTACAAAACTTGCCTGGAGAGCTTTTTGGAAGAAACAGCATAATTTTCAAGAGCAATATGCCGTTATGTCTTAAAAGAAAAGTGTTTGATCAATGCATCCTTCCAGTGCTTACGTATGGTGCAGAGACGTGGACCTTAACTAAAAGAGACATACAAAGGCTGCAGACAACTCAAAGCAGCATGGAGAGGTGCATGCTTGGTATAACCAGGAGAGATAAGAAGAGGAACTCGTGGATCCGAAAAATGACGAGAGTGGAAGACATCATGATCAGAGTTAAATCCCTGAAATGGCAATGGGCTGGACATACTGCCAGAAGGACAGACCATAGATGGACAGCCGAAATTTTAGATTGGATTCCAAGGGACAGGAAAAGACCCAGAAAAAGACCACATGGGAGATGGGTGGATGAAATTCGTAAATATGCGGGAGTGACATGGAGGAGACTGGCACAAGACAGACCGTTGTGGAGGAAACTTGGGGAGACCTTCGTCTAGCAGTGGATTGATAATGGTTGACAATGATGATGATGATGATCATCATCAATGGAGAGATACATATATTCTAATTTATTTATTTTTTATTGGGGGGTTTAACGACCACCATGAGCAACTCATTGGGTTACAAGAAGTCCGTTCCTAATTTAGGGCCACTGTTCCAGGGAAGGGAGAGAGCCAGTGTCGTAAGACAAACACAACATCCATGCTTCACCGGGATTCGAACCCGGATCCATTTGATCAGAAGCCATCGATGCCACCGGGGCGGCATTCTAATTGTAAACCCATTAAATTTCCGTGTATCACGTTCACCATGGACAATATGTGAAGTATATTCTGTGCCATTCTGTAGGACAAAAAGTTGGGGGAAATTATCCGTTATACAAAATGTGTAGAATTTACAGCTCACTTGAAGAATGTGCTGATATTTTTCATGTAAGTTATGGTCTCTTTCGTGAAGGATGTTTTTAAAGATTGCATTATCACTTTTAATGCACTGATGTTTACGCACAATGATGTTATAGCAATCCCTGTAACTAAATCTACTGTCTGTAGGGATGTGCTTAGTTAGAAATAAATAAGTAAGAAACTTGCTGATAATAGTAAAGAAGTGTGATTTAAGGTGAACTTACAAAAACCAAAATTGATGTACATTTCTTTACAGCCATGGAGATTAAAAGTTGATGAGACAAATTTAGAAGTAAGCGATTCCTCTGTCTTCCTTGGGCAACAGATATCCACTGTGGTTACATCAAAGGTGAAATCAATAGATTTCTTCTCTGATGTAACCTTCGGAAAAACTATACACTTTTCTAAAAGAAATGTTCAATTAACGCATCTTTCTGGTTCTTATTTATGGATGACATGGACCTTAACTGATAAAGACATACAGAGACTTCGCACAGTTCTATGAAGAATTGAGAGATGCATGCTTGTTGTAACCAGGAAAGATAGGAAGAGGAGTAAATGGATCAGGAAAATGACAAGAGTTGATGACATCATGATCAAGGTAAAGTCAAATTCAAACAAGAAAGATGACATCGAATTTTCGGGTGTAATGAGCACGTCTTTTGAATCCGTTCTGACGTAAATTAAATTTACCAAAGCTATTCTAAGTCTATGGAACCGGTATGGAAAACAATAGTATCTGTCCGAAAAAGAAGATTTTCAATCGGGTTTTTAATCCGGCAGATATTGCTGTAAACGGAATCGTCAACTTACGCCCTCTGGTCGCATACTTATGAGTTAAAAAAATTGTAATTTATGTGAGAAACATTTCAAAGCGGAAACGCTCTCGAACAAAGAAATAATTTTTCAAATCAGACCTCTTGAAGCAGAGATATGGACAAATATAAGACATGCATCCACGCTCCCTAGCGGGAAAACCATGCATTATTTTAACAAGAAAGTATTCTCAAAGGGTTTTTCAATGTGAGCGGTATCAGTCCAAGAAAAAAAAATTTAGTCGAGTTTTCAGGAACGCAGATTTTGCTGCAAATACACCAGAAGCAGAAATTAACACTTATGCCTCTGGTGGCTAAATCATTCTTTACCAAATATTAGAAATTATATAAAAACCTTTTTCCATCAGGAGCTGTATGCGATACAGGAAGAATTTTTCAAATTGGAGTTTTAGAAGCAGAAATGCCGGGAAAAACGTAATTTACCTTTGTGCCTCCTAGCGAAAAGTCTAGTATTTACTTGAAAAATTTTGAATTTATATGAAAAACATTTCCCATCGGAAACACTATCCAACAAAGAAGGAATTTTTCATATCGGATCCTTAGAAGAATTATTGACAAAAATAATATATTCTACGTCCCCTGGCGGAGAAATCATGCAATATTTTAAGAACAAAATATTCCGTATAGGTTTGTCGACGTGATTAGTATCGGCCCACGGAAGAATTTTTTCAATCGAGATTTTAGAAGCTCAGATTTTTTATGGCAAATACATCAGAAGCAAATATTAACACTCACGCCCCTGGTGGCCAAAGTATTCTTTACCAAAAATTATAAATTATATACAAAAGAGTTTCCACCAGGAGCTGGATCCGCTGAAGAAATTTTTTTTCAAATCGGAGATTTAGAAGAAGAGATCTCGGGGAAAACGTAATTTACTTTTACGTCCCCTAGCGGAAAATCTATGCGTAGCTTGAAAAAGTAACTATACCTAAAATACTCTTCGCCATAAATGGAATCGGAAGATATTGGATTGCCGGAAAAGTCATGACGTATTTTGACACCCGATGGCGGTTGGGCAGTTTTGGAAGAACTAGAGGCATGCGCAGCTCTGTTATCGCTATGGCATTCGACAGGTGCCAGTTCTAGCTGCAGTCTAAAAGGAATAGTGAGCGATTTGGTTGATTTGCGGAGATCTGACATCAAGTTGAAGATGGAAGACCAAACTGTGAATTTTCGCCATATTTTACTGTTTTACTTCTGTAAAGGGAAAAACGCGCGTCAAGCTTGTGAAAAGTTGCATAAAGTATACGGTGATAATGCTCTACAAGAACGTCAGTACCAGCGGTGGTTCACAAAATTCCGTGCTGGTGATTTTGACCTCCACGATGCTCATCGGTCCGGGAGGCCCACCGTGGCTTATGACGACCAAATCAAGGCATTGATCGAGTCAAACCCACGTTTCACGACACGACAGATTGCACACACATTTCACATCTATCATTAAAGCGTTCACCACCACCTGAAGAAGCTGGGATACGCAAGCAAGCTTGATGTGTGGGTTCCTCATGAACTCAAAGCAGTTCAATTGACGGCACGTATAAACATCTGCGATATGCTCATTAAACGTGAGGAAAACGATCCTTTTTTGAAGCGATTGATAACTGGTGACGAAAAGTGGATTGTGTACAACAATGTGCTGCGCAAACGGTCTTGGTTCGGACTTGCTGCTTCATCTCAAACGACATCTAAAGCCGACATTCATCAGCGGAAGGTTCTGGTCTCAGTGTGGTGGGATTTTAAAGGTGTCGTGTTTTTCGAGCTCCTACCACGGAACCAAATAATCAATTCGAATGTGTACTGTCGGCAATTGGACAGTTTGAACGAATCCATCATCCAGAAACGTCCAGAGCTCGTTCATCGTAAAGGTGTTGTGCTCCATCACGACAACGCGAGACCACACACAAGTTTGATCACCCGCCAAAAATTATTGGAGCTTGGGTGGGATGTGTTGCCACATCCAACATACTCGCCTGACCTTGCGCCGTTAGACTTCCACTTGTTTCGCTCTCTTCAGCAGTTCTTGCGTGGTATAACGTTCAATTCAGATGAGGCTGTAAATCAGCACCTTGTACAGTTTTTCGCCACGAAAGACAGGTCCTTCTATGAACGAGGCATTCTACAGCTCACTGAAAGATGGCAAAAGGTTATCGAACAAAACGGGCATTGTATCATTGATCGATCTTTGCTCTTTCTATCAATAAATGACCTTTGCAAAACATGGCTAAAATACGTCATGAGTTTTCCGACAACCCAATAAAATAATTTTTTCAATCGGATGCTTAGAAGCAAATATATGGAATAAAATGTATTTTGAATTCGACATCATCTGCGTTTACGCCCTCTAGCGGCAAATTGTATATCGTAAAAAAAAAAAAAACGAAATGAAGGATCATCATTCGCACATTTCAAGCTTCCCAATGCAAAAAGAATTTTTCAAATCGGGTTAATAGTTGCATAGATATGGTGTCTACAGACGGACGGACAAACCGATAACATATGAAAAATTTTCTTGCATTTCATTATAAGTGTAAATACATGTACTTTACCTTATTCATTCGTGTATCGCACGCTAAATTTAAATGATACGGTACGAATACGAACGATAGATAACTCAAAAGAAATGCACTTCTAGATGTAAATCAATAACAATAGCTACGCCAATGATTCTCTGACACGTGGGCACCGGACTTGTTGCTACTGAAGATCAGAAAAGAAACACTTTTTGCTTTTTTTTGGGGGGGGAGAAACGTTGAATTTAAAAGAACATTGTTGATGTGGGAACTTTTTAGGTAAATGTATCCCTCTAGGCGATGTAAAACAGTGCTGAAGAGAAATCGTTGTGCGAGAGAGAGAGAGAGAGAGAGAGAGAGAGAGACGGAGAGATACATAGACAGAGACGGAGAGATACATAGACAGAGACAGAGAGAGATAGAGAGTGTTTTCAACTCCTCTCTGTTCGTTCTTCTGCCGTCAATAGCAGTGCATTTGCAAAGAATGTGTAGAAGAAGTGTTTATGGGCGGAATCTGAGGGCTTTTGGGTTTTGAGTGGGGATGAGAAGTTTTACTGTTGACCACGGTAAAGACTAGCTGATGACCATTAACCTGTACCGTCCAATTGCGGACTCCACAGGGTTAAGTAAACTCCCTCGATAATAATAGTGACGGCGTTGCGAGTAATCCTGCCAGGATCCGACATTCCCGCATCCGGACAGAATCGGTCCGTAGACCTGCAGCTTGCTGCTACCCCCGTAGGCCGACACTTCTCACCTCTCCGTTATGACTCGGGTGTGCGTGTCATTTGGGCAGGGGCTAGAAAAATAAATTTCTCTTTCCCTGACTGGGAGAATCAATTGCTGGCGCGAACTGTTTGGGGCGTCCGCCCTTTATTCAAACAAATAGATACATGCACATTTATTTACACTGAGGAACCCATCTCCACGTGGGAAACAAATCCTTTGCTCAATGAGCCCTCTTACAATGAAAAACATTGAAAAAATATTTAAATTGAAATTTACATTGCCACAGGACTAGCGACAGTTCTGTGGTGATGACTCTGGGCTCGAGTCATCAGTTTCTCTTCTCATTCTTCATCCCTCTTCTATCTTCTTTCTTCTTCGGTCACCCCTCAATTAGGTAGACCGCCTGCTCCTCTTTGAGGTGCTTGACCAACTCGATGATCCCCTGTAGCGCTCTTGGGTACGCGAGCAGGATCGACAGGTCAATCGTCTTTGCCAATTCTGGCACTAAAATTGCTCTCTTCCCTGCCAGAGAAGCACATTCTAGAATCATGTGTGCGACATCTGCAGTCTGGGCACCACACATGCACACTCGCTCCCTAACCGCAAATCTGCGGAAGTACTCCGGCGACACGCCGTGCCCGGTTAGTACCTGGTTAAGGAAACCATTACTCTCAATGCGCCTTATCGAAATTCGGGGGAAAATACGGCGTGTTCTTCTGCCCGTACGTATCCCCCTCATCCCATCTCTGTTGCCACTCCACTAATATGGCTTTTTTCAGTTGCGTCCGCACGCTTTGCAACGGCGTTCGCATCTGAAAATCTATGCCCTCTTTACCAGCAGCTTCCTTCGCTAGCTGGTCTGCAGGTTCGTTTCCAACTGTACCGATATGGCTTCGGATCCAGTGGAAGGTAACCTTCATACTTCCCGCTGACTTTAATAGCGCTTTTATCTCTCTTTGACCATGGTAAGACATCTCCGAGTACCAGCGAAGGAGAATGGCGATTAAAGATGGAGAAGCAAGAGCCGAAATTCGGCATCAGTAACTCCTCGACGGCACTGCGTTTGTCATCCACGGATAGGAGCCAGAAGAGTAAAAAATAAATAAATAGCTTTTGTCTTACTAATTGGAAGTTATCTTTCTAATGACTCTGCACCTCAGCAGCTGTCAAACAAATTTTGGAAATGCAATTTTTTTATATTACAAGAAAGCTCTCAGTTCTTTCCCCGCCCCCTTTTTTTCATATTTTTAATTTATTTGTTTTTATTTTAATTTTCAGCATGGAGAAATTATTCACTAGTGAAGTAAATTAACAAAGGGAACGTAAATACAAAGCAGAACATACATCTGTATTCGTGGATTAATATAGTTTGTCATTAAACACCCCCCCCGGTGAGGTTCCTGCCCCCCGTTTCTGAGATTTAGCTACAACCATATCTTCATCCAGCTGTGAATTGAGAATGTTTGATGATGATACTACTCTAGCAAAAATGCAACACAAATATTTAATAAGTCAAAATAAAATGGAAAAAAAAAAAAAAAAAGAAACAAGAGAACCACAGCATTTTTTATGAATTGAAAAAAACAAGTTGAAGGTTGTAATAATACTTTTGAGGAATTCAGAATGATAATTGTTCTATGTTTTTCAGCTAGCTATTTGTAACTGAGTAATGTTTCCAAACTATCAGTAATGTTTCCCAACTGAGCATCGCATAACTGATGCCTATAGTTTACAGCCTAGATAGCGCTTAATGTAAAGTCGTTCACAATTAAAATCGTCGTAAAAAAGTGAAAACTGGAGAAAGCCTTTAGGTGCATTCATTCTCTGTCATGCGCGTTTTTTCGCTACATTCCTAAGGTCCCCAAGTGCAGTGGGAAAGTAGATTGCGTGCAGCCAATGGGAGAGAAGCGTTTCTGCAGAGCAGCTCTGACGGATTTCGAAAACAGCAGTGGGGTATCAGACAGAAACGTTTCGCCGTTGCAGTTAAGCTTCGCGAACCGTCGTTCTCGACGGCCAAGTCAACCTCTCGTGACCGGCCTCCGCTTATAGTTCTCTTCCCTCCCCAATCCCTCCTGCAAAACGCATCCCACACAACCTCTGCGTGTGTTTGAGGCCTGTTTGCTAGTTCTGCATTTAAAATGTGGACTCAGGAAGTTGCAAAATGTTAAGAGCATGTGGAAAGTAAAAAGAAATGGAGTCCAGGTAACAGTGAGTCGTTAAAAACCGAAGCGGCTGAAGTTTGCTGGCGGATTTTTCTACTCAACGGTTCTGTGGATTTTCTGCGGGGAAAATATATAAATATAGTCCAAAGAGGACGACCGTTTCACCATGGATATTTATCCTAGCGAAAGTATTTTTAGTGAACTTAAGTCCGTCCATGAAACCGGTTACTACAGCTCACAACAGTCTCTGGAGGAGAGATGGCAGCAGGTAATTCACATTTCTTTATCAATTTTAATATTTTATATAAAAAAATTGAAGCTTGCATTCATTCTTCGTAAACATAGCTCCAAAAGACGTTGTTATGATACCGGATTTGTTAAATCACAGGAGCCAGAATGTTAATAACCCCCTTTTCCTCTTTTGTTTATCGATTACGTAACTATAATTTTTATTAGATAATTTCAAAGAAATTTTTCCTATTCGTCTTTATCGATTACATAAAATGACGCCCCGGTGGCGCTGGCCTCTAATCATTCGTCCGTAAGGGGTCTGGGTTCGAATCCCGGTCAGGCATGGATGTCGTGTTTGTCTTACGGCACTGGCTCTCTCCCTTCCCTGGAACCAGTGACCCTAAATTAGGGACTGGCGACTGCTTATAGCCCATTGAGTTGCTCACGGTGGTCGTTAAACCTCAAAAAAAAAAAAAAAATTAAATAAAATCATTTTAGCAATACGTTGAGACTTGACTACCTGCCTGCTTTTGCAGAACGAACCAGCTGTTAAGCGTCCGGCAAAAAAAAAAAAAAAAAAAAGAAATCCTTGCATGTCTTCAAAACGCAATTTTACGCATTTTTGAGGGTGACATCTGAAGTGCAGTTGTACAGTGAAAATATATTTAAAGTATTTTAATGTAGATACATGGAAAAATGTATAACATACTGTGTTAGTTTTCAAAAAGGTAGATGCAAATAATTGTGGACTGGGGTTTTCGGGATTTTTCCCTGAACAGACATTTCGCTTGTCATGGGCATATCATCCGAAATTGTTGCATAAAAAAGACGCAGGAAGATCAATTAAAATGGTAAGCTGTATTTAGTCTCTGAAGTAGTAAAGCAGTGCAAGTGGTTGCATGAAGTTCGTTTATATAGTTAATTTTATTTTTGTTCTGTAATGCAGATGTTCCCGAGATATGGTCGAAGCCCTTAAACCGCAAAGAATTTTTAAAATTTTTGCTGCGTAATTTTTTTTTTTTTTTTTTTTTTTCGAGAGCTATGGTAACTGTTTACACCGTGGCTTTGTTAACGTTTACTTCATATTTATGTATAACCTGTATTCTTGCAACCTTAATTCTGCTTGGAACTTAGCTTCGGCCTCTCCTCCGTTTCGTTGTAAGATCATAAATAGGCACTAAAATTTCCGCGTGCCTTAACCTGAAGAAGTTGAAGATGTGTGGAAACTTGCTGGATTTCATTCCAGGTTTTCCATGGACACTAACGTGAGTACATTGTAACCCAGTGAAAATTAACGGATTCTGTGATAGCATCAGCTCGTCTCTAATTTATCCATAGAGGGCGCAATTTTATGCGACTCCTGTATTCCTCACGCTGGAAAGGTCAAAATTATTGTGCGCTAAATTACTTTCCAGATATTGACCAAAGAGTGGACTCGTGAAGAGCAGCAGGCATCACTAACTACTAAGATCTGCTGTTGTTCATAGAGAGCACGGTTAACATTATTAGACAAGACAAAAATAAAAAAACTGTGCAGGTCAGGTCGCTTGCGCATTGCGCGATCGTCTTTGGTCATACGTGTTGACCAGTTAATTCTGCATCGCCGCCCCAGTGACGTAGTGGTATAGTCCGTGATGGGTCCGGGTTCGAATCCCTGTGAGGTATGGGTGTAGTGTTTGCCCTTATGGTACTGGTTCACTCCCTTCCCTGGAACCAGTGGCCCTAAATTAGAGACGGGTGACTACTTATAACCTATTGAATTGTTCACGGTGGTTGTTAAACACCCAATAAAAAAAAAACTGCATTACAGAGAACGCGATAAGATGCTGCTACTACTACACTGACTGCTTGGTTTTTGAAACTGAATAATGTAAAAAAATTAAAAAGTATTCATTCGTAATTTGTTCCATTTCTAAATGCATCTGAATCGGGAGAGAGATTGGCTGGACTCGCTTTGCCTAAAGTAAGGCCTTTGAAAATCGCGAGGGTTCTGTTTTGGAAGATTAAACTAAAGGTACAATTCAGCCTATTATAACCCCCCACCCCTCCCTGAACGTTAGATAGATTTTAAATGATTTTCTGTAAACATTAAAGACTTTGTGCAGTAAGATGCCTCAAGTACTACCAAATAGATTTGTGTGCAGAGCTATTAATTACCGACTTTCAAGTCATAAAAATGCAAACAAAATCCTTCTAACTAGATTTCATGTGTGAAATAATAGATTTAAACCAGATATACGTATTTTTGCTTTACACTGTGGTTTCTCCCAAAGCTGAGCATTTTCTTTGAAGGTTGAATCGTACGGGAAGTATATGTTCGAAAAGACGAAAAATTGAAGTACTGCAAAATGAAATTCAGTCGCTCAGATGAAATTTGGAGCCGCCTGCCTTGAAGGTTGGAACATGGTCGCCGTTCACCGTATATTCAACGCACTAAGAGTTGTTTGGGAAAGAGGTGGGGTGGGGGGTTGTAATTTTTCAAGTATACTAATATTTAGAGATTGGCTATGTACCATTGCACTTGTGTTCGCTGAAGAATGTTAGTAATCTGGGTTCAGTGTTGCTAGAATCTAAAAATAGGCGGTGTCTGTCACGTTGTGTATTCAGAATACGAATAATTCGGGAGAAATTCTCTTCGATACGATATTCGCGGAGAGGAAATTTTAAATATGAAATATGTGAAGTTGTTACAATTTAAATTTGTTGCGGAGCTGTACCTTCGCAAAAACCTTTCTTGTCTCTGTAAGTGGGTGCAAATTGAAGGTTTTTTTTTTTATTTCCCCGTTCTCCTTAACGCCGTTTTCGGTTGGTTGGTTATTTGGAGCTTGTGTGCCATCAACAGTTGAACCAGTTAAAACACCGTGCGGGAAGTATGTGTGAAAGAGCTGGTATTTTGATTGTTTACACAGCAAGAAATTGCTATTAAAGCCCCCCCTCGCGGGTTTGGATACGCCGGTTAAGCAGAACTTTGGGCATGTTGCTATTTGGACGTCTCACAAATGAAGCCCGCCGTCTCGTTTGTTCACATCGGTTCATGAAACGTTTTGTGTGCTGGCGTGACTAGATAATAATACGAACTCAAGACCACGCTCTTTTCGTCCTTTCGAAATGTGCAGTGTACAACATTAGACAACGTACTGACCAATACTGTGCAGCCGGTAAAATTCAGTGACTCTCACCATTTAGTTAAATTGAATCCTTTGAAGTCAGATTGGGCTGCCCTAACCAAATTTTCGGCATTACGTGTGATGGTCTAAAAGTATGTCTGTTGGTAAAAAGGTTTTTGGTGCTTTCATAGATTTAGAGAAAACTTATGACTGAGTAAACAGGATACTTCTGTGGAAGGTCTTGAATAAATATGATGTAACTGGAATTTCGCTTAATGGTGTGGAAGCTAAGTATGCTGACAGTAAAGCATGTGTGCGGGTGAATGTTTTGTCGAATGGTTTTCTATTGGTGCATTAGTCAGAAAAGATTGTGTAATGCCACCATGGCTGTTTACGGATGCATGATGCCAAAATAGGCAAAACTGGTTTATATCTTGATAATTTCCGTGTGGGCAGATTGCTGTATGTTAACCGGCCTGTTGGCAGAGAGTGAAAGTGAGTTACAGCAGGGGCGTATATAGATTTTTTTTTTTTCTGGGGGCGATAGAAAATGGAAGTTTTTGTAAACCATAAGGACAAAATAAAAGTTTATGAAAAATAGAAGAAAAAATTAAAGCATGATTTTCTAATGTAAGCTGATACATTTTTACTAAAAGCATTTTTCTAATTATGTCGCTTATTTTAATAAGAACAATGACACTTTCGGAGGGAAAGGCTCCTCCAAATTCGCCCCTGAGTTGCCGAGTGTTATTGTCCCGGATGTGCGAAGCTTGTATGAAATTCAGACTGAGTATAAATAAGAGAGAAACGAAAGTTGTTTTTTGAGCGAGTTACTGTTTGTACTGAATGGAAGATCAGTCTAAATAGCACAGGGATCGACCAGGTGTATGAATTTGTTTATTTAGGAAGACTGTTTAGCAGAGAAAACAAATACGTTGATGAAATTAGGCGAGGGAAATAAACTTTGAAAGTCGTAGCTATAAATAAACTTTGAAAGCGTAGGATTTCAGAGAAATGTTGGGTCTTAAAAAAAGTGCCAAATGTCTGCTTATGAAAGTGTAATTGTTCCTACTCTGCTGTATAGCAATGAAACATTGATACTGCAGAAGAGACATAGTTGTTTTTATGCTGCAGAGATGTTACTTACGAAGGGTTTGTAGCAAGACACGGTTTGATCATTTGAGGACATGTTGCAGATGTGAGATGTAAAGCAAAATGTTGTCAATAAGATGGAGATAAATATTCTTAGAAGGTTTGGCCATGTTTAAAGAATGAGTACTGAGATGGTTAGTAAGACAATTCATTCAGTCCAAGTGGCAGGAATGAAAGCTAATGAAGGCAATGAAATTCATGTCTGCAAGATTTATATATATATACGAAGTTTTAGATTACTGAGGCGATGTAACAAGTAACAAGATTCAAGTAAAATAGTGCACGTAGTCCCCGAAAATGTAACGTGGGGAAAACATTCTGCTATTCCCCTCTCAACGTTCACCAACATTTCCCTTGCAGATTGTAATAACATGCTCTTAAACAATTCGTAGCCGCCCCGGTGGCGCAGTGGTCTAAGCCGCTGGCCTCTGATCATTCGTCCGTAAGGGGTCCGGGTTCGAATCCCGGTCAGGCATGGATGTTGTGTTTTCTTACGGCACTGGCTCTCTCCCTTCCCTGGAACCAGTGACCCTAAATTAGGGACGGGCGACTGCTTATAGCCCATTGAGTTGCTCACGGCGGTCGTTAAACCTCCAATAAAAAACAAAAAAACAATTCGTACACTTGTGGCTTTGAAATCACTGGCAAGCCCAGGTTTTGTGCAGCCAACTTGAATCACACTTCAAAATATAGACTAAGTTACACTGCTGGCCACCCAAAATGCAACACCAAAAAGGACACGAGATAGCAAAGCCAGATTTACTGGACACATAACAAACAACAGATACAAAGATGAAACGATTGAGTTTATAGGCCCGTGCGACTTGCGGAACACGCAGCCATCAATAGTTCGTGTGGCCCCCATGGCTGGCAATAACGGCCGCTACACACCGCTGCATCGAACGAAAGAGGCTTTAGATGTGGGCTTGGGGTATGTCGGTCCAGGCTGCTTCCACACATTGCCACAGTTCATCAGGCGTAGCCGCGGGTGGTGCTTGCCGGGCCACTTGGTTGCCGATCAGCGACCAGACGCGTTCGATGGGCGACATATCGGAAGAACAGGCGGGCCACGGCAGCAGTGACACTTGGTGGGCCGTGAAGAATTGTTGCACGATGCGCGCCACGTGCGGGCGCGCATTGTCCTGTTGAAACGTGGCCGCTGGTAGGTCCTGCAGGTAAGGGAGGACTACAGGCTCCAAAACGTCGGAGATGTAGCGGTGGCTGTTAAGTGTACCGGTGATGCGTACCAGAGGGATGCGGGTGTCATATCCAATTGCGCCCCAAACCATAACGCCAGGTGACTGACCGGTATGGCGATGCATAATGCAGGCGTCATACAGTCTCTCGCCACGGTGCCGCCACACGCGGATCCGACCATCGTGGTGTTGCAGGCAGAAGCGGGATTCGTCGGAGAAGACAATGTCGTGCCATTCCGTAGTCCAGGTGCGGCGATCAACGGCCCACTGCCGCCGCACTCGCCGGTGGTATAACGTCAATGGTAATCGGAGCAATGGGCGCCATGCGACAAGTCCCCGGTCCTGCAGACGACGTCGAACGGTACGTGCTGATACAGGTTGTTGCGCAACACACCGTAATTCTTGTGCTAACGTTCGTGATGTGACGATGCGAGCCGTCAATGCCCGCCGCACAGCATGCCGGTCCTCTCGTTCGATGGTGCGCCGCGGCTGCGGCAATCGCTCACGTCGGTCCGTCTGTCCCTCCTGCACCCACCGAATCCATACTCGCCTCACTGTGGCCGGATGTCGTCCCACTCGGGTGTCGATGTCTCGGTAAGATAAACCGCTGTCGCGATAAGCCACTATTCGTCCTCTGTCGAACTCCGAAACGTGCTGGAATGACTGCCGTATTCTGCGACGAGGCATCAGGAAGCTTCCCACGCACAGGTCCGGCAGCACAACACACTTCCACTACTTACACCCCGCCTTCTGTGCACCCTTCTTATAGTGTTTCTCGGTGGCGTGCCGGGCGCTTATGATTTGCATATGCCCTGCAATGCTAATCGTTTGCATGTCCTCTCGCGGGCGACGCATGCTGCGAATTCCAGGCCTTCTTGGTGTTGCATTTTGGGTGGCCAGCAGTGTATTTAAAAAAGCTGAATTAAAAATGCAAAACGCTGGCGCTTGTGCTATATTAGAAAAGTACCAGTGGCGTATATTCGAGGCTAGCAAGACTAACTGCGAAGCCCAGAGAATGCACAACTAAAAGTAAATTAAATATAGCCAAATAAAAATCAATTATCAACGGTATTAAGATATGTTGATGCTTTCGGTGCGTAAAAAACACGAGCGGATTCGCTTCTTTCGATTATGAGAATCAGTCTGGCGAGCGATGATCAAGGACATCAACGTAACGCAACGCAAGTAGGTCTTCCAGGGACCTCGCTGTTCTGATGCGAAGAGCTTCAATGCTTTTTTCTCCTGCTAGCGTTTCCATGACAACATGAATGAGCTACGGAGCTCGTGAGTGGCCATTGCTTTGGCCAAGGGTTCGCTTGACAAAACGAAGCCTTCGGACTACCTCATTCCCTCCATGCTTCCAGCGCGTGTATCGCGAGAGTTGTTTCAGTTTGTGTGAAATGTCAATGAATTAAAATCAGTGATATTATATCTTAAATTCGTGGCTTTGTTGGATTCGAACTATTTTGATAAATTTTATGAAAGCTTCCACGAACATCTACTATCAGAGCTTAAAGACCTCTATGCTTCAAATTTTGATACAGCTCGATTAAAAAATGAACTGAAGGTGTTTTTATTACCTTGATGAATACAAAACAAATCAGTAAGAAACATTACTTGTTGCATAAAGTTGAATAATTGGACATAGTGTTTATTGAGGTGTACAAATCAGCAGATCAATATTAAACTGTTCATCAACAACTGCAACTGCTGAAAGAAGTTTTTCCGTATTAAAAAGAATCAAGATATATCTTAGAGCCACACAAGGATATGCACATTCGAGTAACTTGGCTGGTTTGTCAATAGAGAAAAACATTATTTTTAAATATGAAAAAGTACTCGGAAGAAACATTTTTGTGAAAACGTAACACTCAAGTTCACACAAAAGGAAAGAAGAATGGAGTTCATGTACAAATAAGTGTTCAAATCCTAATCCTCATAATTATTTGGTATCATGCTAGCAACAGCATGTACCTAAAATTTAGAAGAAAAAAAAATGTTACTTCTATTAACAATAAAAAATTATTTTCCTAAATTTTAAAAAAACAGTACTGTATGGGGGGAGGGTGGCTGAGATAGCCCAGGTCTCTGACCCAAGATACGCCACTGAAAAGGAAGTTTACCTACAGCTAATGTACTGAAATGCAGCCCTCAAGTGTTGATGTGAAGGTGCAGGAAATTCCAACAATCGCAGTGCAGTAGCACATTTTTTTAAAAGCCCCGATTTAAACGATCTTCTCCTGCAGTTTTCTGTACTTTTAATATGGTCTTACCGTATGGTATGGACGAGAAAACATTTATTATACACCTATGAAATCAGAAAAAAAAAAGTATCCCTTAGAAAATCGCAGGAAGGAATGTGCATTACTTGTACCGTTCTTTCTGTTTCGCCCTCTGCAGGACGAGCATCTTGATTTCTCTCCAGTTGACTGTTTTACCTGCAATCTCACTTCTGCTTATTTTTTCGCATCCAGTCATCTATCTGTCTCAGTTCACTGCTCCGCGTAGTTACCAACAGCACTTTGAGCAAAGTGACATGTCCTTTTAGTATGTTTTCCTATCCTCCAAAATTATAACTTAAAGTTGGTCAATCTTTCTATGCGTAAGTTGTATTTTGTTGGATTGCATTACATTAATTTAGTGTCTGTGTCACCAGCGTACATTGAGATAGGAAATATGCATTGGTTTGAAGTTTCTGAATATCTCACTTCATTTTTTAGAAGTAACCCATGAGTGTTAAATTCCGCGTCCCATCCTTTCTACGCAGTTGTTTGTCCCAGATAATTTGCTTGACCCCCTCCCCCCCCTCCCATCTGTTTCTCGTTACGTTTTTTTCTTCATTGATTTTGGGAACCGTATTTCTTTTTTCATTTCTCATATGAGTCATTTAAGCACTTCATTTACACTTCATGCCTGATTTGAAATGACAATGTGGTTGGCATGCTTTAAGCCGTTAATCATTTCCCTTGTCTTTTCTAGTTTGGTCTTCACGTTTTTATCTTTTAAAGTTGTTGAAGCTGCATCTTATATATAAAGTTGAATGTTTGTTTGTTTTTGAAGTTATAAATCAGCTTATTGGTGTAAATATGACACGAATGGTAAGTCAGATAAATATCAGAGAACTTGAAAATTTCGTCGTCCACTCATGTCATATTGCACCAATAAGCAGATTCACAACTTCAAAATTTGTTCAATAAGTAGGAACTGTACACCAATTATACTCAAAATAGTATAACTATACTAATAATCCGAAATTTCTTAGCGTAGAATAGAAATAAAACTTTCCAAGCTTTCGCACATCAACCAGATTGAAAAAGCCATCTGGTTTGCAAAAGCTTAAAAGCCATCTTTCTTGAAAAAGCTATTTGGTTGATTATGCGAAAGCTTGGAAAGTTTTATTTCTATTCTACGCCAATAATTTCGGATTATTAGTACAGTTATATTATTTTGAGTTTCAAAACTTGTATTAAATACAATGCTGTCTGTAATCCCGTATTTCATTCATTGTTTGCTTGTTTGTCCGTTACGACGCAAATCTACAGTTTCCAACTTAGAACCACCAAATTTAGTGTACTATCTCAGGGGTCGCGCTGGATCTTTTCAAGTTTTCGCCAATTTATTCGCCAAATTCAATTTTTTATCGCCAAAGCGTTATAACAATACGAAAAGGTAATCGCCAAAGTTCTTTTTCCATCGCCAAAACGATGTTGTTTTTTTCGCAAATTGCGAAGATGGCGATCGGCAGCGCTACCCCTGCTATCTCATGGTACTCTCAGACCGTAGACGGTTTTTGGAAGGGGTCGGAGTCTGGGGCCAAGGGGCCTCCATATAAAATTTTGGGTAAAAAGTTTCATTTCTTCCTTTTTTATTTTGAATCCGAATTTAATACTTTTTGTTGTGGTAAGTGCAAGATGATTTTTTTTTTTTTTTGTGACAAGTGCTTTCCAGTGAAGAACTGCAACACAATTCAGCATCGGAACAGAAGGTAAGTAAACAACAAACAACGTTTCGATGATATTCAACAGAACCGATAAAGTATACTTCCGGAACAACATGAAAAGTTTTGTCTCAATCGAAGCATTTTTACGTAAGTTATAACGCATAAGGGCAATGGAATGGATCCCGATCCTATGTCCTGTCCTTTGACCCCAATTCACCCATTTTCCATAGGGTAAGTCCCCAGATGGTACCCTACCACATACTGAAATTTCATCGAAATTGAACCATATTTACGCAAGTTATGACGCATAAGTTGCAATGGAAAGCATCCCGCTCCTATGTCCTGTCCTTTGACCCCACTTCACCCATTTTCCATAGGGTAAGTCCCCAGATGGTACCCTACCACATACTGAAATTTCATCGAAATTGAACCATATTTACGCAAGTTATGACGCATAAGTTGCAATGGAAAGCATCCCGCTCCTATGTAATGACCTTTGACCCCACTTCATCCATTTTCAATAGGGTTCGTCCCCAAGTGTCCTCTACGACACACTAAAATTTCATCGAAATCGAACCATATTTATACAAGTTATGACGCATAAGGGCAATGGAATGCATCCCGCTCCTATGTCTTAACATTTGGCCCCACTTCACCCATTTTCAATAGGGTTTATCCCCAGTGATCCCCTATCATATACTAAAATTTCATCGAAATCGAACCATTTTTACGCGAGTTATCATGCGGATGGACAGACGGACAAAGCTGGAGCATATACACTTTTTCAACCTACGGTTGTAAAGCGTAAAAAATATTGTGTGCTGCCTAATAAAGACTCTACTGAGAATAAAATTCAAATTCAATGTAGAAATGAAATACAGTATTAGGTACGGTTCATGCAAGTAAAAAATTAATCGTTTTCATTTGATTTGTACAAAATTTAGATTGTGAATTTTCACTAAATTCTGCCGAGCAACTCCTGGCAATTCAGCTAGTTATTTATATAATCTAAATAATTTTTATTTATGGCGTAGCAATGTTGAGTTACCTCTGTGATTTGTGAATAATTTTCACGAATATTTTCCCCATAGCCTGTGTCATAATTGTTATTCTAGCATTATGTTGGATTCATGTGAAATCATATAGCAAATGCTGTTGGATTCCGCAATGAAACTCAAATGTATATTGGGAATACCTAAAGCTCAAGAATACTGTATAGACAATCCCACTGCTGTTCACATCTCGACGAGAACCTAAAAAGCTTATGTGGTGAGGAATGAAATCACAAGTTGTGTCCATTTGTGCTTCATGGAAAGGTTTCTCGGGAGTAGTGCCAGCACACAAAATACTAATCAGCAACAGACAACAATTGTTGCACTTACGACACATTTTATAACGTCTATACACGAAAACTGCTTACATCGACTCTCACACAGAGCATTTCAACTCCCTGCAACTCACAACAGCTTCCAGAAACAGAAAGTCAACAGAAACTTGTTGCCAGACATAAATTAACAAACATTGCAATAAAATCACTAGAGATTCACATCAGCGCCACTTAGCGGATAAATGTAAATACAGTCATTTCTTTATAAATACATTTTTTAACTAAAGTTGCGGGTCTTTGTGTCTGCTTTTTTAAAACAAGATATGCTCCAGCTATCCGTCCGTAAGATAACTCGAGTAAAAATAGTTCGCTTTCGATGAAATTTTTTATATGGTGGGGAACGGAACCTATTGAAAATGGGAAAAATGGGGTCAAAGGTCAGGACATAGCGGGATTCATTCATAAGTCTTATGTGTCATAACTTATGTAAAAATGTTTCAATTGCGACAAAACTTTATCATGTTGTTCCGGAGGTATACTGAACTGATTCTGTTGAATATAATCAAAATGGGGTCAAAGGTCAGGGCACAGAAGCAAGATTTATTCCACAGCCATTATCCTCATAACTTGACTAAAAATGCTGCTATTGCTACAAAACTTTAGTATGTTGTTCCGGGGGTGTACTGAACCAATTCTATTTAATATCATCGAAATGGGGTCAAAGGTGAGCGCACAGGAGCGAGATTTATTCCACAGCCATTATCCTCATAACTTGACTAAAAATGCTTCTATTCCGACAAAACTTTAGTATGTTATTCCGGAGGTATACTGAACGAATGAGTAGTCAGGGTAGGGAGGAGGTTTTGTCTGCGAGCGATTTCTGTTATGTTGGAAAGCGTATCCATAATCAATGCATTGCATGATTTTACTTACTTGTTATTTTTTTAAATGTCAAATGTGTTTTTTTTGCAGCTCTAACTAAATACGATTGTAGACCTTTTGCTGGTATTTGCACCGGGTTGTAAAATTTGGGGATCGGGTGACGCCCTCTAATTTTGTGCTCATCCAAAAGCAGAGATCAATCATTTGGAACACGTGCCAAATGCAACGATTCCACATTTCAACAAACTTTGACAAATACGCGTAATTTTTGTGGGCAACATCGTTTTATAGTTGACAATTGCTTATCTCCGGTGCAAACTGAATCTCCGCAGCAAAAATGCGATAAAGAATTCAGAATAAATCTCTGAGACAAGCCAAAATCTGAGAGAAATGTGTGTGTGGTTCAAGGTAATTTGCTTCGTATATATGAACAACCATTATTAACCTACTGTTGGATGAAGTTCCGTCGGCTTAGGAAATTTTAGCAACGAGTTGCATTTAGGCATAAACGTCGAACCGAAAGAATCATATAATCTGACCTCATTACAAAGATTTCTTCCCAGTTTCTCTCACAAAGCTCTGTCTTGAGCCAATCTCCAGCATGCTTTCGACTTTCAACCACCCATCTTCCACATAGTCTTTTTCTGTCCTTTCTTATGTAGTCTAATATCAGTTGTCCATCGGTAGTCAGTTCTAGCAATAATATGTTCAGCCCATTTCAGGGATTTTGCTTTGATCATGATGCTGCCCACTCTTGTAATTTTCCTGATTTTCGAACATAATGTTTTTATGGAGAAGCTACTTCCAGCAAGAAAATGAACCCTGTCACAAGACTTGGATCATCACACAGTGGTTTCAGGAGCATGATAGTGATTTCAAAGTGTTAACATGATCCCCACAATCCCCAGGTCTTAACCCATTTGAACACCCGTGGGATGAGATTGAGTCATTCGTCAAAGAATTCCATCTCCAGAGAACATTCTGCAATTGACAGTTGTCATCAGATCAGCTTGGCTGAAGATACCTGTAGAACGATATCAGCACCTTGTTGAATCCATACCACATCGAATCGATGCTGTTTCGAAGGCCAAGGGCTACACAACACTTTATTAGGTAGGTGTTTCTAATAATTTGTTTTTCAGTGTATAGCCAGGAGCTCCACCCATATCAAACAATCTTTAGAGAAACTGAAAATGCTGACGAGGCCAAGGATAAGTATAAAGAATGTGCATCAACAGAGCTTCAATACGTTCGGAATAACCTAAAGGAGATAAAAAACATGTTGACGTAAGATCCTACAAGTATTACACTCACGCTGCATGTTACGCGGTACTCAAATGACAGCTTCCATTGTATTTCAAGTGCAGCAATTTCAAATTTTTGATGTTCAAACTGCTTGTCTGTTAGTCTGCATTGTTTAGTTAATTAATAGCCTTGAAAATGTCGTCCGTTAAACACGCTAAAGCAGTCTCTGTATGAATTTGCTGCGACAGCTACACTATTATACGGGTTTCATAAGACATTAGTTGCGTATGAGTTTAGTTATGTGATGTAATTCTTTTGTTGAAATAAACCAAAGCTCTGCAGTCCTTTGCAGCTCACGAGGATTTCTTTTCTGTGCTATCGTGAAACGAGCCTGCACGAATGCATCTATGAGTTCATGTTGACATTAAAAAGGATGGAACTGGTTGGGCAGGAAAAGGCGTAACTACTTTATTTTGTAAAACAAATGTTATTTTTATTCTCCATGAGCGTTGACATCAATAGCTACTAACATCGTGGGCAACAGTTATAAAATAGCAAATAGACAAAATGCTAAAATTTTATGTTCGTGAATTGCGAACAAAATTCAATGACATTAGGGGGAAAGTTATTTATTAACACGAAAAGTTTTCAGCATTTAATTAATAGACAGGAACCGTACACTAACTATACTTAAAATAGCATAACTATATACTAGTAATCCGAATTTCTTGGCGTAGAATAGAAAATCAAAGTTTCCTAGCTTTCGCACATAACCAGATGGCTTTCTCAAGGAAGGTAGACAACAAACTGGATAATAGAACATTTCAATAACTTGAACGCGGTCACCTGATTAGACAATAAATGAATAGATGTGAATGTAATTATTCATTCAAAGAAATGAGCCATCATGTTGGTTGGTCACGCGGTATCGTGGGAGAAAACGCAGCATTATTTGACGAACTGGTTCCAAACTCGTTGCAATTCTAAAGAGACGCTATCATTGCAAGCCCCACTGTTGGTTATACCGGATGATCCAAAAGTCTTGCACATTTTGAAAACGTAATAACTCGCGGAGTTTTGAGAATAGGGCAACGCGGTTTGCGTAGATCAGAATGACATCGGGTTTTTTATGAAATCACGGAAATTTTTACTCATTTTCCTTACATTTTTCATCGCTAGATGGCGCCATAGAGGAACAGGTCTAAGATAGTGGGTATAAAAGCAGCAGCTGCGAAGCAACCACAAGTCAAGGGCCGCGGGTGGCCTAGTGGGCAACGTTCGTGACTGCCACGGAAAGGTCCTCAGGTTCGACCCCAGGCAGGTACGAACGCTCGATCCACTAAATATCCGCCGTGCGTCGGATTGGCACGTTAAGCCGTCGGACCCCGCGTACTGGCCCCCAGTAATAAATAAGGGCGTCTTCCTTCCCCTTTCTATTTCGCTTCCGTGTCACTTTCCTATCGGGCGCTCTAGCCCAAATCTCCTAGTTTCCTATCTCTAAGGGTTGTTTAAGACCTGGGGTCAGACACTCTTTTCCTGAAATCCTCTACATATAAAAAAAATAACCACAAGTCACAGCCATCCGTGTTAATATGCTGTCATTACTGGACAAAGCGCTCCTGGTGAAATTGTTCTATTGCAACGCTGAATGTGTGAGTGCTGCGTTGAGAGCCTACCGGTCACTGAAAGGTGATCGCAGTGGAAAAGTACCGATGGAAAGTGTTGCGCCTCGACGAATGGTAAAAATTCGAGGAAACGGGATCTTTGGCAGCACGCCCACGAAGCGGTAGTCCACGAACACGTGCTGCTGCAGCAGAGACGATTACGCAGGAAATGGATGTGATTGCAATGTCATCCGCACATGGCGACTCCAGTGCTCGCCATGTTTCTCGGCAAACAGCATTCCATACGGGACTGTATGGTGAACACTACGACCGATTCTGCACAGATACCCGTACAAACTGCAACGGCATCACGAACTGCAAGCTGGCGATTACGTGCAGCGTCAGGAGTTCGCAGCATGGTTTTTTAGACAAATGGATGTCGACGAGAACTGGCTGATGAACGTTTTATGGACTGGTGAGGCACACTTTTCCCTAAACGGAGCGGTAAACACGCACAACTGCCGCATCTGTTCCACGGAACATCCCCGAGCAGTCGCTGAAGCGCGACTTCATCAGCCGAAAGTGACAGTGTGGTGTGGATTCACGGCTTCCTTCATTATCGGACCTTTTTTTTTTATTTGAAGAGGTCCGCGGCACCTCCTTCGAAACCGTTTCAGTGGCAGGTGCACGTTATGCGAACGTACATTATCCCTAGCTTGCAAGAGCGTGATGCAGTAAATCTGTGAACATTTATGCAGGATGGAGCACCACCCCACATCGCACGTTCCGTTAAGCAACTGCTGCAAGAGACGTTTGGCCCAAATCGTGTGTTGAGCCGACACTCTCCAAAGGCCTGGCCTCCTCGGTCACCAGACCTGACACCCTGCGATTTCTGGCTCTGGGGTTACCTAAAATCCCAAAAGTACAGATGTCTCCCCACTTCATTGGCCATGCTGAAAGATGCCATTCGACACCATGTGGCAGCTATACCACCAGACGTGCTGTTCAGTGCCGTCCATGGTGTTTTCTCTCGTCTGCAGGCAGTGCTGGAACAGGACGGCCATCACATTGAACACCTGGTACAATGAGGTGTCTAACCTGGCACAATCAGGTGGCTATTTTTCTCGGCACTTGCAAACCTGTGGTTGCTGCGCCATCTGGCGATGAAAAATGTGAGTAAAATTAGTAAACATTTATGTGATTTCCTAAAAAACCCGATGTCATTCTGATTATTTCTACGCAAACCGCGTTGCTCTACTTTCAAAGCTCTGCGAGTTATTACGTTTTCAAAATGTGCAAGACTTTTGGATCACCCGGTACTTAGAATTACACTCAACGAACATAAAAGAGACACAAGAGACTTAGAAGTAACCCTGTCCTGTCTAGAGAAGTAAAATTCAAGTCAGGTGATGCTATGTGGGATGATCTCAAGAAATTAGTTTTGTACTCCACGCCTAAATCTACTGCCATTCGCGAAACGTTAGAGATTAACAACAGTGACGCTTGCAATGATAGCGTCTTTCTAGAATTGCGACGAGTTTGGAACTAGTTCGTCAAATAATGCTGCGTTTTCTCCCACTGTACCGCGTGCTCAACCAACATGACGCCTCCTTTGTGTGAATGAATAATTATTCGCATCTATTCATTTATTGTCTAGTCAAGTCACCGCGTTCAAGTTGTGGAAGTGTTCAATCATTCAATTTGTAGTTTGCTGTCTACCTTCCTTGAAAAATCCATCTGGTTGATGTGAGAAAGTTTTGGAAACTTTGATTTTCTATTCTACGCCAAGAAATTTGGATTACTAGTATAATACTATTTTGAAAATTTCAGTATTTAATTGCGCCACAGGATTCGAAACGTGAATGAAATATGTACATTGATTGCGCAATGAGAAGCTTATGGTTCTTCGTGCTGCCACATGGTGTGGGTTCGATGTAAGGAATTGAGCTTTTTCAAATTTTGGGGAAAATTGAGTTGGCGTCAGGTCCTCGTGTGACGAGTTTTCGGTGGCTCCTCAAGACTTTTTTTTTTTCAGGATTCGTTTGTTCGGTTGAGTTTTGCTTTCACAAAATAGGCGTTTCCTCTAGTAGCTAAGAAATCTGGTACAAGTTTACAGCATTTTGCACATTTTGAGATCGTAGTGTTCAGGGGGAATTACATAATATGTCGTTAATTGGCTTTGTTACAAATAAGTGAAACAGGCGGGTACATATGTACGCACACGCACAACGAAGATTAACCCATCGTCGCATTTTGCTGATGACTCAATTTTGCAAGTGGTCTTTCAGAAATGCACAATTATGACTCATGAATTTTCAGGCAAGATTAATAAAGTGAGATTAAAGATGGACTCACGAGAAACAAAACTGATATGCGAGGGTTGTACCGAAAGTAATGTAAAAGTGGGCATAACTTTTTCATTAACGGACAGAGGTCGTTCAAACTGCACGTGTTGGTAGAGTAACTCTTTCTCTATACAAAGGTATAGTACTCAACATAGTCTCCATCACAAGCCATGCATTTGCGCCATCGTTGAACCCAACTCTCGTAACCTCTGAAAAAAATTCAGGTGTGGGCTGTAGTACTCACTTCTTCACAGCCACTTTTACCTCGTCTGTGTCATCAAATCCTTGTCCCCGCAGACTGTCCTTCATTGGACCGAACAGGTGGAAGTCTGAGGGCGCCAGATATAGTCTATACGGTGGATGGGGAATCACCGACCAGCCTAATTTTCTGATCACCTGATTTTTTGTCAAAGATGTGTGTGGTCTCGCATTGTCATGGTGAATGTGAATCCTTTTCAGATTCTTGTTCGGTCTTTTCCTTCTTATGGCTTCTGCAAGTTTCTTGAGTGTCTCAATGTACTTCTCGCTGGCTGGCTATTGAACATTTTAGGTCTTAGTAAAGAGGTGTGACGCCATTCCATGGATTGTTTCTTTGTTTCCGGCTTGTAAAGATACGCCCACGTTTCATCCCCTGTCACCAGATCGGAAAAAACAGTGTCTTCATTGGCTTCAAACGCTTCTAGCAAATCAGAGCAGACTTCCACACTTCTTTCCTTCAAATTAGGTGTCAACTGCCGTGGTACCCACTTTGCCCACACTTTCCGACACCTTCAGTCTTCCATCTTCTGTATGTCATTGTGACCACAGTCCAGTTGTGCATCAAGCTCACGGATTGTGACTAGTTTCTCCGCGCGAATCAGTTCATCCACTCGCTGATGATTCATAAGGGGTCTAAAACAACAGATGATGGTCTCCCACTGCGTGGTTTGTCTTCAATGCTGGTTTCTCTCCTTTAAACTTCTTCATCCATCTGTGGACATTGCTCTTGTCAATGGTGTCGTCTCTGTAAACATTGTGTAGCCTTTATTGGATGTTGGGCAAGCCTGCATTCTTCCTTCGTCAAGATTTCAATGACGGCACGCTACTTCTGCTTGGAATCCATTATTTACTTGCAATGAAGAAGGGTTACTATAGAGGAAGAGTTACTCAACCCACATGTGTAATTTGAACAACCTCTGTCAGGTAATAAAATAGTTATGTCAACTTTTGCATTACTTTCGGTATATTCCTCGTACAACGATTTTACGAAAACTGAAGATTTACAGGTTGATCGGGCAAACAACTGATGTCTAAAAGATACCTTGGACAATAGATATCAAGCGAGAGTAACATCAGTGCAATTTTCAAGAGCAGTTTCCTATTGTCTTAAAAGAAGTGTTAAATCAAAGCAACCGCAGTGGCCGAATGATACGAAGTGTTGCCTTGTACTCATTCATCCGAGAAGGGTCTGGGTTCGAATCCTGGCGAGGCGTGCGTTGTGTGCTTGTGTTACCACACTGGCTGTCTCCCTTCCCTGGAACCAGTGGCCGTAAATTAGTGACGGGCGACTGCTTCTATCCCATTGAGTTGCTCACGGTGGTCGTTAAACCTTCAATATAAAAAAACAAAACAAAAATACGTAATCGTAATTCCGTTTTCCTATGATGTTGCTTCTGTCCAGTATTGTTGTTATACATCATTTTATTCCATAAATATTTGCATTTCAGGTTGAAAATAGAGGGGAAATTTCCGAAAACGGAAATTCGACGCCGCAAACATTCCTCTGTATAATTGTCAGGCGTGAGAATTGCCACGGCTTCGAGGAATTTCTCATTTTCCGTCACAATTTGGGTTATCCTCAAGATCTGTACGTACCTGAACAGAAATTTTAGGGGAATTGGTAGTGGTGGAAAATGCCTTCAGCCTGAAGCTTTTGATAACGGAAGTTTCGTCTTTCAAAACTTTCGAAAACGGTACTGAGACGCAATGAAGATTTCTCCTGTAAATTTTTTTTTTTTCGCCGCGATGTTTCCTCTGCCCCGTATTGTTGTTAAATATCATTTTATTTCATAAATATTTGTATTTCAACTCGAAAATGGAGGGAAAATGTCCGAAAACGGAAATCGGACGTAGCCAAGATTTCTCCCGTAATTGTAATATTTTTTCCCAACGGTGTTCCGAACACGTAGCCTGTGTTCTTAAATATTCCCCCCAAACAGGTTATCATTTCAGCTTGATAAGGGTAGGGGGTCCGAAAACGAAAGTGACTAAGCTGAAGAATTTGTTTGATGCATGGTGTTCCAAAATATTCATTCTCCAAGTTACACTGTTTATTTTACCTAAAATAGTGAAAGCTATCATGCATCCATGGTCCTGAGACTAAAAGTTCTTTCAGCATGATAGATAAAATTGTCATCCAAGAGCACAAAAAAAAAAAACAAAAAAAAAAACAACTAGAAATGGGAAGGGAAAGATATCAGCAAAATGTAAATTTAAGCACTGGATGCTGTGCAGCTGCAGAGTCAACAAAAGAGAAATGTGGCTGTGGAACTTGCCGAGAAGAAAGCAAGGTTTGCTCACAAGAGGAGAAACTCCAGTTTATATTCTAGTAAGTAAAATCAAACAAAAAAGTGTTAGAACTTTTAAAACTTTTAACTTTATATTGTGAATACATTGATGTGCTCCAGAGTGATATTTACATAAGTAAATTCTAGTGAACAATTCTGTCTTGCACATGCTGTGTTATATTCACACGTTTTCACTGTGCACTCTGATTTTCAACCTGACTAAAAAGTTCAGCGCCGCCCCTTGTGAAGCAGTGGTCTGAGCGATGGCTTCTGATCAACTGGCTCTTTCCCTTCCCTGGAACCAGTGGCCCTAAATTAGGGACGGGCGACTGCTTATATCTCATTGAGTTGCTCACGGTGGTCGTTAAACCTCCAATCAAAGAAAAAAAGTTCAGCTATTTTTTTTTTCTTTTGTGAGTCTCATGTATGATTAGAAAACGAAGAATGCTTTGATAAAAATATTTTCTGAGTTGCATCGATATCAAAGTTGGAAACTCGTTATCTTTTTTTACGGAAATGGTACCAAGAATCCATGGATTACTTTAGATGAAAAGATTAACAAGGTGTAAATATAACATGAATGGTAAGTCAGATAGATAATATCCGAAAACTTGAAACTTTCGTCGTCCAGGAGCGGGAATCGAACTCGCGTCTCCCAGATAGCGCCCGCCTATGCTAAAAACTACACCACCCAGAACGACCAAGTTTCAAGTTTCCGATTAATTTGAATATATAACCTTCACAGGATTCGCTGGCCGAAGCAACCGGCATTCATATATAGCGAATCTGGAGGTTTAGAATTCATTCCTGTGATTGGCCTAATGATATTCTGCGCCTTCTGCAGAATGAACCAGGGGTCTAAAACGACAGTTCAACGAACCCTACTGCGTATGGGACGCCGATGCAGACGGATGGTCACATTGCTAACGAAGATGCGTCGACAGAAACGGCTTAAATTTGCACGGCAGTATCGGAATTGGACCTCCGCTGATTGGCAAAGGATTGCCTTCTCCGGTGAATAACGTTTTCTGCTTCATCGAAGGGATGGACGTTGGCATATAAAGCGAGAAAATCGGAGAACAAACACTCTTCAACCATTGCTGGAAGAACACAAGCTAAGGGGTCAGCGTTATGGTCTGCGGAATGTTTTCGTCGCATTCTCTGGGTCCACTCATACATGTGGAAGGCACTATGGACCGAATTCGTTATGAATCCGTCCTTGCAGACCTCATACATCCCATACATGCTGATTGTGTTTCTTGGGGCGGATGGGATCTTCCAGCACGACAATGCGACGTGTCACATAGCTAGAAATGTCGGAGAGTGTTTAAAAGAGCACAATGAAGACTGCAAAGTACTTCACTGGTCCCCTAATTCCCCAGACTTAACTCAATTGAGCATCTGTGGGACCACCTCGATCGTGTTGTTCGCTCTATGGGTCCTCTACCACGCACCCTCCAGCACCTGTCAGATGCGATACAGTCAGCATGGATACCTGCGAACACCTTCCAGCACCTTATTGAGTCAGTCCCAGCCCGTCTAGCTGCTGTCCGCGCTGCACACGGCGGTTACTCTGGATATTAGCTGGTGGTCACAATAATGTGACTCGACCGTGTATTATAAAACTTAGGCGAAAAAAAATTTTAATTTGACGAAAACTTAAAGCCAGAGCAACCGCTAATTTGGATTAATTTCTTGTTATTGCCCAGCATTTTTGCAAGTTTTTGTATTTCATCTGTCAATTTTTCTAAAGTACTCCCTACTTTCAAAAATTACTCCGTAAATTTTTTCAAAGGAGCAAAAAAAGAAAAGCTCCTTTAATTTTTTTTTTTTTTTTTTTTGGGCGAACTCTGATCCTGGTACTTTTTGTAGATTATTTGCGCTATGCATCTTTCGCGCATTCCAAGATTATGGTGGGTGTGAAATAAAACGTGATTCGAGAGTATACATTTATTTGCGTACAGCACATTGCATTTATTGTTGCGTCACTTCATGGGACAGCATGGGCCACGATCAAAGGTTTTGACTACTTCCGTTACCAATTTTCGTTACATCGAAATATTTTACGTGCGATTTTCTTTACTACTGTCGGTAAAGATGCGTGGCATGTAAAAAGAAAAACCGCATCCTTCCATTTCTTATACGATCAGAGACAATTGAATTTTTAGTTATGGATCTAACAACTCAAAGCAGCATAGAGAAGTGCGTGTTTAGTGTAACCATGAAAGATAAGGAAGAAAACTCGTGGATCAAGAAAATGTCAAGAGTTGATGACGTGATCAAGAATAAAGATCCTCAAGAGCCAATGAACGGGCTAGACACGGTGCTTGAAGGACAACTGAAATACTAGATTGGATGCCGAGGGACAGGAAAAGAACCAAAACATCACGTGTGGATGGATGAATGAAATTCGAAAGCTTGCTGGAGTGACGTGGAGGATAATTTCGCAAGGCAGAGCTGCGGAAGACACTTGTGGAGACTTTTCGTCCAGCAATGGATGGACAATAGTTGATCTTGATATTCACACAAATAAATCTTTATTTTCTTATACCAGGAACACAGGCAAGTTTTTGAACGTTGATTTGGGATTTGCTGTGTCTAGATTCGAACTCCCTGTCCTCCCAGCTTAGGTTCTGTCCAATCTCTGAACTAGCAGCGCTAAATTAGAGGCAAGGGGTTGTTTTATAGCTACAGTATTATGCTTATGGGTGACCTCTGCCGAAACAACAACAAAAACAACAAAATCGTTCAGATGATTCCCAAGTTGAGTCAGGGGTCGCGCGGCCGATGACATTCTTCGCAATTTGCGGGGGGGGGGGTTGGCGAAAATATTGGCGATTACCTTTTTTAACGACGTCCGATCTTTAAAAACAACTTGTTTTTGCTCCGACGTCATGTGAAACTTTGCTTTAGCAATGCCGAGGATATTTTAAAATTTAATATGGAATCCTTTAAAAGCGGTCATGTTTGTGGATTTATTATCTTTTGATGGAAACCATCAACCAATATTGCACGACTCATGTGAAAATAGTTCTCAGATAAAGATTCTATAAATAATAAATACAATTTTTCAACAAGATGTGTATTTTTGTTTTTTACACTGCCCCTTTTAGAACCAAACCACAGAATAAGCGTAATACCCAACTTTTTTTCAATTAATTTGAAATTTATCCTGTCAATAATTCCTTGCTTAAAACTTTTATAGGTAAGTAATAAATTCACAATTGAAAATAAGTGTCGATATTTCTTTCAATTAGCATTCGGGATCTATATAATAATATCTTGCTGCTTAGTTGTAAAAAATATAATCTATTGTTTTTGTACTATTAGAACACTTTATTTTTATATTTCAATGGAGAGTGGGGGAAAAATGGCGACTTCAGATTACCTTTGGCAAAAGGAAATTTAATTTGACGATTGGGTTAGCGAAAACTTTAAGAAAGCCAGGGCAACCGCTGTGTTTCATTTTTTCGTATGTCGCAGTGGAACTTCCGTATGGGTCACTTTGTTGCTTCATACAAGGGCAGATGAATTTAATATACTGAGAGTTTTGTATGTACCTCTAGTTTATGACGTAGATTCATAATATTTTAATGAATCACCACATGGCATAAATAAAATCACAATATACTTTTGTGTTTTGGCATTGGGTATCATACAACAATGGCAAAGTCACTGTTGTATGATACCCAATTTGTTACACATAGTCCTGATCCCGGAGTCTGGAGCCGAACTTTGAGTTTTTACCCTTGAAAATGCTGCGAAGTGTTACACTGTGAAATGGTTTAATCCGTTTGTCCGCAACGCCACTTGGAAAAGAGCTTATTGACTGTTATGTCTGTCAAAGTGTACGTTTCTCAGCTATAAGTCATTCGATGGAGAACGAGAAATAATTGCACCGTATTTGATACGGAAGGCATTTGGTTAAGCATTGAAGGGCACTTGAAAAACTGTTGCATTCTCTTGGGTTGTTGCGAATGAAATGCCCGGCAAAGGACCAGCACACGTGGACGGCGAGAATTGAAAAGTAGGACAACTTACCTGGGCAAAATAATCCCCCTCGGCATCGACACATAGTTGCCATCTGTCCGGCAAGGCCATGATTCCGGAACGAAAAAAGTCTTGTGGCTGGGACTCGAAGAAGTCATCAACTGCACGTTGAACCTCGTTGTCTGTCGTGAACTGTTTCCCGGACAGGACGTGATCCAGGCGACGAAACAGATGATAGTCTGTCGGAGACAAGTCCGGGTAATAGGCAAGATGAGGCAGGGCTTCATAGCCCAAGGCACTTAGTGTCAGCATCGTTCGTTGTGCGACATGAGAGCGGACGTTGTACTGAAGCAGAAGAACCCCATGTCTGTTGACCCAAGCCGTTTGTTTCTGCAGAATTTTCCGGTGCATCTGGTGTAATACAGCACAGTAACGTTCTGCTGTGATGGTTTGGCCTCTTACCAAGAAACTCCGATGAATTTCGGCTGTGGACCAAGAGATAAGGAGCATCGTATTCTTCGTGTGTAGGGGTGGCTTAGGATGCCGTCCAGCAGGCTGTGCCTTGCTTAACCATTGTGCAGATCGTTTCCGATTATCACAAACAACCCACTTCTCGTCGCAGGTGACGATTCGATGCAGTAGAGGCTCCTGTTTATTCCTGGCAAGCAGCGACGTGCAGACTTCCAAACGCCTAGTGTTGTTGGCAGTTGTCAACTCGTGCGGCAGCCACATGTCCAGATTTTTGACCTTACCCAGCGCAGCCAGACGCCGAACAACTGTCTTGTGGTGGACACCTACATCTGCCGCTATCTCACGACACGTTTTTCGGGGGTCCGCTTCAGCCACACGTAACAGAACATCGTCAGAAACGGCAACAGGTCGATGACCACGTGCTTCGTTTTGCAGGTCCGTATCTCCGCTTCGAAACTTCACAAACCATCGCCGAATGGTTCGTTCGGTGGCTGCATTCTCCCCAAACGCTTTGTTAACGTTTCGAGCGGCAATTCCTGCAGAATGGCCTAGTTGAAATTCATACAGGAAGATGGCTCTCAAATCCGGCGTCTGCATGTTTCCTTTGCAAGCCACGTGACGTCCGAACAAACCACGCTTGAACCTTTTTCTTTACACACGTGCTAACTATTTATAGTAGCTCGTGACGTAATACCCGCAACACCTGTGGGTAATTTACATTCTGCTGGGGGGGGGGGCTGTCTCCGCTGCTCGTTGGCACGGCGCATTTCATTCGCACCACCCAATATATTCCGTAAAAGGTGGGAGAAGCATTGGTATAGGTTGCTTAACACACTGCAAAATCTATGACTAAATTTTGTGTGGCTGAACTTCAGATCTGAGCGTGTTAATTCATATTTTGGTGTTTGCTTGAAAAACAAAACTTGTTTCGGGTGCTAACTACAACGGGCAACTTCGATTACTATACTGTATAATATAAGCAGTCCTCCATCCCTAACCTAATTTAAGGTCATTAGCACCAAGGAAGAGAAAGATCTAGTTCCGTAATAGAGAAGCACACCACCCTTGTCTCATCCAGGAATCGAGCCCTGCTCAATTCGGGCGAAATAACTGCATAAACGGATTTAAGGGTGAGAAACAAATCGCATATTAAAATGAGTATAAAATCAAGTTAATCAATAACTGTACAGTGCAACTAACATACACAGTCGTATAAGAATAATTGACCTCCTATCTAATAATGGGAATAATCACCCTTGGCCCGGATGACAGAGGCGAGACTGCGTGGTATGGACGCAATGAGGCCCTGGAAGGTTGACCGAGACACACGTGCCCATTCGGACTGTAGCAGAGCACGGACGTCCCCGAGATGGCGCGGTGGTGGATCGGCATGTCGAACCTGTCGATCCAAATAGTCCCAGGGATCGCGCTAGCTTTAAAGTTTTCGCCAATTTATTCCCCAAGTTCAATTTTTTTATCGCTAAAGTGTTATAACAGTACAAAAAGGTAATCGTCAAAGCTCGTTTTCCTATGCCAAAACGATTTTTGTTTCGTAAATTGCGAAGATGGCGATTGGCAGCGCGACCCCTGGTTCTATGGGATTGAGGTCGGGCGATTTCGCCGGCCAAGGGAGATATTGCTGTCCTGTTCTTGGAAACCAGTCGCGCACTAACTTAGTGACGTGGCACGACGCATTGTTCTGTTGGAAGACACCATCACCACCAGGGTAAACGTCGAACATGAAGAGATGCATGTGGTCAGAAAGGATGGACAGGTAGCCATTGTCGTTCATATACCCATCAAGTGGTACCAGCGGTCCTAGTTCATACCAGGAAAACCCCAGACATGCGCACTGCCACCGCCGGCATGTAGTTGACCGACAAGCGTTTCCTGGTATTGGTTCTCCTGTGTCTGACGCCCTATCCGCCACCGCTCGTCACTTCTGTGGAGTAGAAACCTTGATTCGTTGGAGAAGGAAACCTTTTCCCACTCTTCCAATGTCTGTAGTCTCATGCGAACTGCAGGCGTAGTTTCCGATGGACCTGAGTTAACATGGGCACCTTGACGCAGCGTCGACTCCGGAGACCCATGTGTAATAAAGTTCGCTCTACTGTTATCGGGGACACGTACCTGGGTGCCCCAGCATTCATTTGCGTGGTCAATTGCTGCACTGTTGTACGTTGATTTCTTTTTACCAGTCGACGGAGGCAATTTTCTGCTCTGGTGTCGATGGCCTTTTGGGCTCCACAGTTATCACGTCGGGAGGTACTCGGCGTGCCAGCGGTCCGTTCTTTGTACACTCTTACTACAGCATCTCTCGCGAACAGCCCACGAAGTCTGCTGTTTCTGAGATGCTTCCACCCTTGCCGCGGTAGCCGTTGATCATTCCTTTTTGAACGTCCGTCAGATCACTACCTTTGCCCAATCTGCTCACGTGACGCACTATGGCTGATCTGTGCTGGCCGGTCGCCTATATCTCCGTGGAGTCGATCTTGTCACGTGCACTTTGTGATGCGCCTTGGCAGGTACACTGATTCCGGGGTGGTCATATTATTCTGGTACGACCGTGTAATATAATACTGAAACTGTTATTTAAAGAAATGAATTTCATTCAAGCAAACTGAACAGAATATTAAATAATTAGATGCAAAATTGTCTTTCGAATGTCGCTGACTAGTGCTTTCTTAATTCCGTCTGTTTGTTGAGAGCGCAAGGGTGACGGGGTTAAAGGTTACTTTAAGAGTACTAGCTGAATTCCCACGCCACCTGCAGTTGGAAGTTCGCCATTGCTCCATGCTTACCTCGTGAAGGCGAAAGGATAAATTTTCTCTCGCCTTCATGGAGGAGGAGCTAAAATGTCTCCCTAGGATATATATGTGTTTTCGTGAACAGGAAAAACAAGGTGAGTCACCCTGTTGGCGCAGTGGTCCAAGCGCTGGCTTCTGACCATTCGTCCGAGGTGGATCCGGGTTCAAATCCCGGCGATGCATGGATGTTGTTTGTGTGACGGCACTGGCTCTTTCGCTTCCGTGAAGTCAGTGGCCTTAAATGAAGGACGGGCGACATGGTGGTTGTTACCCATCCCACTTCCCCAAGTTGCTCATTTTGGTTGTTAAACTACCAAGCAAAAACAAAAAAGACGAGTTAGTATCATAATCTATGCAATGCATTGATTATGATACGCTTTCCAACATACCAGAAATCATTACTCAAGTTATGAGGATAATGGCTGTGGAATAAATCTCGCTCCTGTGCCCTGACCTTTGACCCCATTTCGATGATATTCAACAGAACTGTTTCACTATACCTTGGGAACAATATGCTAAAGTTTTGTAGCAATAGAAGCATTTTTAGTCAAGTTATGATGCATAAGGACGATGGAATGGATCCCGCTCCTATGTCCTGACCTTTGACCCCATTTCGCCAATTTTCAATAGGGTTCGTTTCCATGTTGTCCCCTGCCACATACTAAAATTTCATCAAAATCGATCCATTTTTACGCGAGTCATCGTGCGGACAGACAGAGAGCTCATGATATAATTCCCCTTAGTTTTTTTTTTTTCCTTCTCCAGATTTTTACGTAGCAGTGAAGAAATGTGCATTTCTAGTCTCTCCCAGATTCTCAACTCGGTTCGGTTGTGATTTACTGACCGAAGTGTGCTCGTGCCTAGCATTTTGATGCTACAATAAGCAGCAGTGCGTTCCCGGCTGCAGTTCAAGGGATGATGATGCTGTGATGAATCATTCGTTACATGGTACGAACTGCGACGTTCAAACGGATTAACTTTGAATTCACCTTCGCGCACGAGAGGTTTGTCGATGAATGGGTGTAAGCTCATTTCTCACTGCGTTGACGAGTGGAGTGTATTTCTCAAATGTTGAAACTCTGAAGACACTTTACGGTAAAGGTTGTACTTGTGTAAGTGAAGGATTTTCTCAGTGCACAGTTGCGGCGGATTCGGAACAGTAAAGATGCGATTTCTTTTCCTGATTCATCATGCCCAAGTAACCGAGATCTGTTCGAGTCTGCATTCTCTTAGTCGGAAGGCCGAGTTCATGATGGGTGGATGCACTACTTATATATGTAGCACGGAATGGTAATAACTTTGAGTCTGCACATCCGGTTGCCGAGTGGTCAGAGGCGTAGTTTACTAGCTAATCGTCTGACTTATCCCAGGTTCGAGTTGGATGAAGCGTTTGCGCGGTGTTCTTGCATCATATAGCTGGTGGCCTTTCTTCCCTGCAACCATTGGACCCATATTAAGGTCAGCCGAAGGCATATATCCCTCAGGTTTTCTCATAGTAGTTGGTAATGCCGTACTTATGGAAGTGGACCTCTGTGATGTATAGTAAATCTTCGTTATAATGGACTAATAGGAGATGGGGATAGTATGTTATTGTGACTATAACCGGGTCAAGAGGTATATACACTGATGAGTCATTGCTTTATGACCACCTACCTAATAAGCAGTAGGACCCCATTTAGCCCGCAAAACAGCGGCCACTCGGCGATGCATGGATTCGATGAGGTGGCGGTAGGTATTCTGGGGTATCTGGTACCTTAATGCCTACAGCAGGTCCTCCAGTTCCCGTACGTTTCGGGGTGGTGGTGATTTAGCGCGAACCCGCTTTTCCAATTCGAACCACAAATGTTCGATTGGGTTCATGTCAATTGAATTTAGAGGCCAGAGAATTAACAGAAAGTCACCAGGATATTCCTTCATATAACCATTCCTGACGATTCTGGCTGTGTGGCATGGCGCATTATTCTGTTAGTGATGGTCATCACCAGCAGGGAACAACGTTGTCATGAATAGGTGAACTGGGACCGCAACGATGTTCAGCTGTCAGGGACTGTGCTATTGGGATAATGGAGCCTAAAGTGTCCCAATAGAACATCGCCCACATCATAACACCGCAGCCGCCGGCCTGTTTCCGCCCAACAGTGCATCCAGGTGCCTTAGCCTCCGTTGGTAATCAGCGTATCCGCGTTCGGCCGTCTGCGTGATGCACCAGGAATCTTGACTCGTCAGAGTAGTCCACTTTCTTCGTCATCCGCGGTCTGATCTCGATCTTGTGGCCCATTTCATGCGTTGTTGGTGATGATGACGTGCAGTGGGCATGGGGACCCGGCTGGATCTTCGGTTACGCAGGCCCATGCGCAGAAGGCTGCGATGAACTGTGGGCTGTGACACATTTCCCTGATCACCACCGTCGTATCTGCGGGTGATTTGTCGGCACTGTGGCCCTGCGACCGCTGTGAACAATGCGCGACAGTCTCCGCTCCCCTCTGGCATCAGTGAGTTGCGGACGACACACGGCCATGTGACGGTTCGTCGTTTGTCCACTGTGCACCACTTTTGATACGTGCTCACTACAACAGCACGTGAACAACCCACAAGCTGCCCCGTTTCCGAGATCGTAGTTCCAAGGAGCCGTGCCATCACAATTTGTCCTTTATCAAACTCTGAATAATCGGCAACTTTTCCCATTCTGACTCCGAACACTCTACTAACCGAAATCCGATGCTTGGGTTGTATATATACTGCTCTGTGAACTTCACCTGCGCCACCGTTCGGTCTCCAGGTGCGCTCATTTCTCTAGGCTGGGGGTGGTCATAATGTAATGGCTCATTGTTGTACGTACGCTGTTGAAAAACCAACCAATAACAGCAGCGGGTGCTCTGACTTTTTTAAAGTTTTCGCCAACTCATTCGCCAAATTCAATTCTTTTTCGCCAAATGTAATCTGAAGTCTCCAGTTTTTTTTTCGCTCTCCACTGGACATATAAAATCCATAAAGTGTTATTGTAGTACAAAAACAATATATTATAGATCGTTTTACAATTAAGCAGCAAAATATTGTTATAAATCCTGAATCACAATAGAAAGAAATATTATACACAGCTATTTTCAATTTATTACAACCCAGTGGTTGCAGCTATTTTCAATTTATTACAACCCAGTGGTTGCTCTGGTTTTTCTAAAGTTTTCGCGAACGCAGTCGCCAAATGTAATTTTTTTTTTGTCGATAACGTGGTTATTACAGTACAAAAAAAAAAAAAAAAAGTAATCAATAATTTAGCGGAAACCTTTTTACCCATCGCCAAAGCGATTTTTTTTTTTTCGCAAATTGTGAAGAATGCAATCGGCAGCGCGACCCCTGTTAATACCCATAAAATTTCCAAGCAAAGAATTACTTACAGTACGGATTTCGAATTAATTAAAAATTGGATATTATATTTATTCTGTGGCTTGGTTCTAAATGGGCCAGTGCAAAAAATAATAAAATACAGATGCTGAAAAATGGCACTTTATTACCTGTAGAACTTCCATCTAATAATGATTTTCATACGAGTCGTGCAATATTGGTTGATGGTTGACACCAAAAGATAAGAAATCCACAAAAATATGATCGCTTTTAAAGGATTCTATTGTTACGTTGTTTTGGTTATCTTGCGAAGCTTGCGTGGTTGAAGACAATAAAATAACTAATAGTAATAACAAATAATTTTTTAATAATCCTTTTTAAATCTCTGATAATGAAGTTTATTTGTTTATTTTTACTTAAGTGCAGAAAGTTGTGCTCAGCTTTCTCTATCATTCATTCACGCTCCTGTCAAACTCAAAATTTCTTCCCTCTATTGTGCTTCGGTCATTTCCCTCCTCTTTCTCTCCCTGCGGAGAAGAACCTTCCTCTCGCCATTCAGCTTATGACCTCGCTCTAACACCTCAGGCCTTTCCTGCCCTCGTGCCCCTACGACCGCTCGCTTTCGAATCCCAGAAAAGACTGTCTTTCCCCCCCCCTATTGCTTCCACCTCCTTACCCCGTTGCCTCCACAAAACCCCACCGGCTCCCAAGTTCCTGTGAGAAACACGCCGGCATCGGCTAATACAAAGCATCAAGGTAAAATTTAAGAGAGCTTGCGCTTTCAGTCGACTACTTTGAAATAAAGAATGTAAAGGATCAAATGAGCACGACAATACAAAATCTCTTGCAACATACAAAGATGTAGACTCTAAAATGAGACAAACTGGCGTCTCCAAATGAACCGTGATTCCTATGTTGGAGGAGAGACACAGCAAAATTTCTCTCACACTTAGTGGAAACAAAGGAAAAGGAGCACGAAACGAAATCAAAGTTGCGAAATGAGATTTAATATCTTTGCCTAAATTCTAGAATTAAATCTCCGTAACACTATATAAAATTTTAAAATGTCCTTGGTGTTGCCGAAATCAAAATTTGGCATGACGTCAGAGCAAAAACAATGTTTTCTTAAGATTGTTTTTGCTCGGGAGTTAATAAAAGAAAAAGATAATCGCCAATATTTTCACCGAGCCTTTTTATCCATCGCCAAAAACGATATTTTTTTTCGCATATTGCGAAGAATGCTATTGGCAGTGCAACCCCTGCTAAACAGGAAGCACAATAAACAGAAGTGCGCACACAGTACTGTAAACATTGTACTAAGTAAAAAAGTTATTGATCTTTTACATTTTGCACATGACTGAGGAGCTTGTCTGTGGTGATCTTAGATACGGTAACAGTTTATTCTGAGCCAGTAGAGCTGTGATGCTCCACTGAGAGTACCCCCCCCCCCTCCATGTAGAAATCATCAAAAAATGAAAATTTAGTAAGCTTGTCCTTCGCTTTTTACGCTTGTCTGATACAGTTTGCATCTCTTTACCCCATGCACTTCACATACGCGCTCCCATGTAGCACCAGCTTCTAACTTCTGTATTAGTTCTATAGTCTAGATAACTGTTAGGCAGTGATACGCTTTCCTTTTACGAAACCACTCCCTCTAGAAGCCATGGGCAATCACTGATGTAAAATTACAAGGCGAAATATGGCTAAACACTGCGTAAACACAAAACGAGCACAGGTCTTCCATTCCTTGAACTTAAATGAGATATTGTATCCGGTAACCACAACACGCACTGAGCTCTATCCTTTATTGTTGCCGTTCTGGACGTTATGAGGAAGGATGCCGACCACAAATGACGTGAAAAAACTCAGACAGTCGCCGTGCTATTGCTGGAATAACGCTGCTTGATTCATGTTTGATTGATTTTTGAAGTAGTATAGATTTTTTGCGGTCACACACTCTTAGTATATTGCCCGTGAATATGTGAAAACAGAAATTTGTCCGCGTCTCCTCACTTCGGAGTAAGTTGCTCTCAAAAACTAAGTTTCACGAACAGAATGTATCGTTGTAGGTTTGTCGTCTTAACAGGTACTTTACCTCTGTAGTGCATTACAAGTACAGTAATGCGGAAGTTAGTTTTGTATCATATATAATTGACGGTTAATTTAAACTGAAATGTTTAATTCAAGAACTAAAGCTGAATTGAATATTTTGCACGTTGGAACTTCGTAGTTTTATCTCGCAAGAAATGCAGAGTAAAGGTTTCCATCAGACCATGTTAGTACATAGATGATTCAGATGTAACAAGGTGTTTACATACAGTATGTGTTAGTATATTAGGCCTATGAATAACTTTATTAAGCATCTGTCACAGAGTTCTTAAATCATGTAACTGTTCCTTTCTTTCGACGGTTGAGATAATATGCATAAGTTTTCTTCCCCATTGCGGCGAAATGTTGAAGCTGGCTTTAGGCCAAAATACTATCACTGCTGCTGTAGATTCAGTTGCTCACTTGAGAAATTGAAGTATCGTTGTCTGTTCTCAGAGTATTTTTGACTTCGGTGCTGAGTGACTTAGCCTCTTGGGTATTTATTTTAAATTTATGATAAGAGATTTTCATTGAGTAGCGGTTTGCGCAAGTATGTTTCAGTGCTTCCTCAGCTTGCAAGAAAGACCGACCTCTGAGAGGTTCAGAGATGTTGAAATTGTGACTATCACATAGTTGGCAACCTGTCATACTTAAGATCATTATCCCTTCTATTTATTGCGTTTGTCTTTTTAAAAAAAAGTGGGTGTAATAATTGTTTGTTCTATTCCGACTGAGACATATCTGCGCTTCTTAACTCAGATTTCAACTTGTGATGCTATGTATCTTTTCCGATAGTAATAAAATAAATCCCAAGTGAAAAAAATCGATGTAATTAAAATGGGTAACGGAAGTAGTCAAAATCATTGTTGAAATCTGATTTTTGAATACTCTCATTAGGTGACGCAGAATAGTTAATTTCATTGTTACTCAACAATATATTTTACTAAACTATCGACGAAAATTATTTCATCACGTTTTACATAAATGTAACAATATCTCATTGCGATTTGCGTAAATTGCGAGAACCTCATGCTAAATGTGATAAAAGCCATTACAAAAATGCATTTTTTTTGGTGTTATGAAAACGGTGCGTCGTAGCGAAATTTTTATTCCTCTGGGCAGGTTGCCTGCTATTGACAAGAGCTTTAAAATAATGTATAACACGATGGGGTGTAACCTGTAGATATCCTACACCAGGGGTGGAGAACCTGTGGCCTTTTGAGTGAATCCAAATTTTGCAGTACAAATCCTTTTCATGGACAGGACAGGATTTGCTGGATAGTGTTTGTGGGCAGGGCATGGTCCGAGCTATGAGCCTCCGTCCCCGGCATTGTGCTCTTCCTAATCCTCCTCGCTTGTTCCGCATTTCTTGTGCAAATTGCAGACCCCGAGTGACACCTATTTTATGGCATGTCTTTCAGTTAGCCTCTCCGTTTGGGCCGCAGGTGGCCTGGTGGTCAACGTTCGTGACTGTCACGGAGACCTCGGGTTCGATTACAGGCAGGAACGAACGGTCGAACCTTTAAATATACGCCGTGCGTCGGATGGGCACATTAAGCCGTCTGGCCCGGGTACTGGCCCCCGGTAATAAATAAGGGCATCTTACACCCCCTTTCTACCTCGCTTTCGTGCCACTTTCCTATCGGGCACTCTAGCACAAATCTCCTGGCTTCCTATTTCTTAGGGTTGTTTAAGACCTGCGGTCAGACACTCCCTTCCTTAAAATCTTCTACGTATGATCTGATCTAGCCTCTCCGTTTGATCTCGCAGTGCCACAGCAGTAATTTTCACTCTGCTTAAGGGCGGTAAATTTTGAAACGTCGGCTTATTGCATTCGCTGTGGCTTTTATTTTTATGTCATGTCATCATTAGGTTGTCTCTCCGTACTCTGATCTTTCTAATCGGTAATTGAATAATTGCACTGTAACTATTCGCGTTCTATCTGATTTTATTTAGGTTACTAACACTCTCTCTGTATTACCGCATTTATTACCACTGTTTTTTACTTAAATGCATCTCATTTTACTAAGTTAAATTGGCTTATTTTTTTCTGATCAAGAGACTTATTTATTGTTCCGTAGAAAATCTGACAAATTTCCAAATGCTTTTTAATTATTGCATTTCAGGCATTTATGCTCTTTATTTGTCTGTATGAAACAAAATATTGCACTGATTTCTTATTAAAGTTAGTTATTACGGTGATTCTTTAAGGAAAAATCGTTATATATATGTATCATCAACCATTATCAGTCCACTGCTGGATGAAGGTCTCCCAAAATTTCTTCCAAAGCAGTCTGTCTTTTGAGCCAGTCTTCTCCATGTTACTCCTGCGAACTTTAGAATTTCACCCACCCATCTCCCATGTAGTCTTCCGGGTCTTTTCCTGTCCCTTGGAATCCATTCTGAAGTTTCGGTGGTCCGTTCTTCTGGCAATATGTCCGTCCAGTCCATTTCAGGGATTTTACTCAGATCATGATGTTTTCCACTCTTGTCATTTTCCTTATCCACGAGTTCCACTTCTTATCATTCCTGGTTACATCAAGCGTGCATCTCTCCATGACTCTTTCAGTTGTCTGCAGACTTTTTATGTCTTTTAGTTAAGGTCCATGTCTCTGCTCCGTACATAAGAACTGAAAAGATGCATTCATAATAATAATAATAATAATAATAATAAAAATGCCTGGATCTCTTGAATATCAGAAAAATGCACCCTTCCAGGCGTCGTACTTCGACGAGACGGGGACCTCAGAGGTTCTTATAAATCGTCCCCTCCCCAGTGGCTAACCATGTTTCAATCAAAATCTGGGGGTGTCCGATCGCACATTATATATACACATTATATATTATATATATATCATCATCATCATTGTCAACCATTATCAATCCACTGCTGGACGAAGGTCTCCCCAAGTTTCCTCCACAACGGTCAGTCTTGTGACAGTCTCCTCCATGTCACCCCTGCATACTTTCGAATTTCATCCACCCATCTCCCATGTGGTTTTCTTCTGGGTCTTTTCCTGTCCCTTGGAATCCAATCTAAAATTTCGGCTGTCCATCGATGATCTGTCCTTCTGGCAGTATGTCCAGCCCATTGCCATTTCAGGGATTTAACTCTGATCATGATGTCTTCCACTCTTGTCATTTTTCGGATCCACGAGTTCCTCTTCTTATCTCTCCTGGTTACACCAAGTATGCACCTCTCCATGCTGCTTTGAGTTGTCTGCAGCCTTTGTATGTCTCTTTTAGTTAAGGTCCACGTCTCTGCACCATACGTAAGCACTGGAAACATGCATTGATCAAACACTTTTCTTTTAAGACATAATGGCATATTGCTCTTGAAAATTATGCTGTTTCTTCCAAAAGCTCTCCAGGCAAGTTTTGTACGCCGATTAATTTCTTCATCAATGTGACCCTCACTTGATATCTGCTGTCCAAGATAAACGTATGTATCTGTTATCTCCAGCTTTTCTCCATCAATCGATAAATCTTCATTTCTTGCAAAAGCATTGAACATCACTTTTGTCTTCTGAAAGTTCATTTTTAATCCCACTTCTTTACTCTTGTCAGCAAGTTCCTGGATCATACTCTGCAGCTCTGATGGGCTAGTTGCAAAAATGACTACGTCATCAGCAAAACGAAGGTGGGTTAGATAATCTCCATTAATCTTTATCCCCTTGTTTTCCCAGCTCAGTGCCTGAAAAACACCCTCCAATGTGGCATTGAAGAGCTTCGGAGATATGGTGTCACCTTGTCTCACTCCCTTTCCAATTTTTATGTGTGTTGTATTTTCAAACAGCCGAATCTTTGCACTTGCATTTTCATAGATGTTATTAATAATATTAATGTATGCATCTTCAATACCGCAGGTTTTCAGAGCCATTGTAACTGCTGATGGTTTGACCGAATCAAAGGCTTTTTCATAATCGATAAAAGCCATGCACAATGGAAGTTCATATTCCCTCGCTCTTTCAATTAGTTCTCTCAGCACATGGATATGATCTATTGTGCTGTAGCCACTCCTGAATCCAGCTTGTTCTCTCGGTTGAACCATGTCCAGTGTTACCTTCAAGCGGTGTGAAAGAACTTTAGTGAAGATTTTATAAACTACTGATAGGAGGCTGATAGGTCTGTAGTTCCTGAGATCCTCAACGTCACCTTTCTTATGTAGCAGGATCATTGTAGCGGTGTTCCAATCCTCAGGAATCTTCCCTTCATTAAGGCATCGAGTGAAAATTTGGGCGAGTACTGTTTCGATTTCTCCACTTGCTTCTTGTATGATGTCTACAGTAATTCCATCTTCTCCTGGAGCTTTTCCTCGCTTCATGTTCTTGATTGCATGTGCAATTTCTGCTGGGAGGACTGGAAGAACTCTGGTACTGATATCTTTCATGATGTCTGGAGTGCATGTATCATCCCTTTCATATAATTTGGAGTAGAAATCTTTCACTCTTGTCAAAATTTCGCCTCTATTTCTTGTTATAGAACCATCTTCTTTTCTCAGTGCCATAATCTGTTTTCTTCCCTTACTGAGATGTCCCTTTGCTATCTTTAGGCTTTGGTTGTTTTCAATTGCTTTCCTCACTAGTTCACAGTTGAATTTTCTTACGTCTTCAGTGATACTTTTTCGTACTGTCTTGCATAGCTCTATATATTCCACTTTGGAAGTCACATCTTCTTTAGTTGTCCTCATCTCTCTTCTTTTTTGCATCAACATTTTCGTTTTTCCTGATAATTTATTTACATGCAACTTGTTCTTAGACCCAGCTAGTTTTGTTGCTGTTTCCATAAGAGCTTTGGTTACTTTTCTGTTAACTTCAGAGATGTCCACTTCTTCCGATGTTAGGTATTCTAAAGCAGAGAACCTGTTCTTCAGTTCCAACTTGAAGGTATTATGGTGTTTTTTAAGGTTGGTTATGTCAATAGATTTTGTTTGTCTTATGAGCTTGCCACTTTCAAGTTTAGTGTTGAGGTGCATCTTACATCTCACCAATCTATGGTCACTACCTGTGTTGAACTTGTTTAGCACACTGCAGTCTTCTATGAAGAATTTTTTGTTACACATAATAAAATCAATTTCACTTGTCGTCCCATTTGGATGTCTCCATGTCCATTTCCTGTGTGGCTTTTTCTTGAAGAAGGAGTTCAAGATGAAAAATCCTTCTGCCTCTGCAAACTCAACGAGAGTATTTCCACGCTGGTTTCTGTTGCCGTGACCGAATTTACCTACTGAAGTTTCATTCTGTTGCCGTTGCCCTATTTTTGCATTGAAATCTCCCATAATTATTTTCAAGTGCTGCTTACCTTTATTATTTAGATGACAAATTTCCTCATAAAATTCTTCAATTTCTTCTTCAGCATGACTTGTGGTGGGTGCATAAGTTTGAATAATCTGAGCCTGGTATCTTCTCGATAGTTGGATAACGAGTCGTGCAGCTCTGTCAGAGGAACTTTCAACTTCTACCACTTTATCCTTCAGTTTCTTGTTTATTATAAATCCAACACCACTAGTTCTGCCAGTATCTGTCGCACGATAGTAGAAGAGATGTCCACTTTTCAGTTCGATGAGATCTTCTCCTTTTCTCCTTACCTCACTTAGCCCAACGAGGTCCCACTTGATCCTTTGTAGTTCCTCTTCCAATTCAAGAAGCCTTGAATCAGAAGATAGGAGCGTCCATTGTACGTTGCCAAGGTCAGCATCAGATGGCAGCCTTGTCCGGTCCTCCGGGGATCCTTAGCACCCTCTGCCTTCATGTCGCACTGGCCGCTGCCTTGGCCAGGTACATTCCAGCTGCCGGAGACTGAGGGCCAAGATTTAAGTTGTGGAGTCATTTTGGAGGTGTTTGGCCATAACTCACCACGCTGGCCAAGCGGGTTGGTGAGTGTGGGATAGAATTTCCTCTAATCCCGATGGTATAGATATACCGCTATTGGCGGTCGTCAGAGCCCCTTTAGTGGGAACAGGATGCACCACGAGAAGGCGGGGTTGACATTTGTCAAGGAGAGGCTGTGATGTTACGCATCACCTGACCTTACATCCCCATTATATATATATGTGTGTATATATATATACATACATACATAGGTCACGCTGCCGATCGCCCTCATTGCAATTTGCGAAAAAAAATTTCATTTTGGCGATGGAAAAAGAGATTTGGCGATTACATTTTTGTGTTGTTATAGCAGTTTGGCGAATAAAAATTGTATTCGGCGAATAAATTGGCGAAAACTTTAAAAGAGACACCCCTATATATATATATATATATATATGTACTTACAATAAGCAGAAATAACTACAGCAGGAGCCAAAACATAAAAAAAAAAAAAGGTAAAAATAAAAAACAACAACAAAGCAAATGAGCAGGAGAAAAAATGGAGTGCAGAAAGCTTTGAAAATGCTGAGCTTTGTCTTTATCAAGGACCAGCAAAACTCTGCATTTTCAAAACTTTGTGCACTCCATTTTTTCTTCTCCTGCTCATTTGCTTTGTTGTTTTTTTTATTTTTACCTTTATTTTCAGGTAAGTATTGTTTCTGATAATTCTTCTCTGCTGCTTTTGCGCGTTTGTGTTCTCAGATTGTCTATTGTTTTTAATTTTTTTTAGAAAGAAATTCTAAAAAAAAATTCTGTTCATTGCTAAAGTTTGGTTTAAATTGTATATATATATATATATAGTTGTTGTTCTACTTCTCGTTCCCCGAATTTTTTTTTTTTTTTTTTTTTTTGGTAACCATGCTTTATCGATATCACTTCACTGTTTTATTAAGTACACATTATATGTTTGCATTCTACGAAAAGTTACAATCTTATATTTATTGTTACACATGTTTGTATTCTACGAAAAGTTACAATCTTATATTTTTACGCATGTTTGCATTCTACGAAAAGTTACAATCTTATATTGTTAAATTTAGATGATTCACATCATAAAAAGTGTACATTAGATTCCCGAAAAATTGGGGTGGGGGTAAGGGGTCCTTTACATTGGTGGGGATCCCTGACTCTGAAAATATGGGGATCCTGATCCCCCGACCTTCTAGTGACTACGCCTATGCCCCTGCCCCTTCAACTTTTGGCACAAGTCTACGCACAGGAAACCAGTGGACGGCTTTATAGACCTTACAGTTTATTATCCTGGTCAGTAAACCTCAAAGTTAAGGGACGGGCGACTGCTTATAGTCCACTGAATTGCTCACGGAGGTCGTTAAACCTCCAATTAATAAATAAATAAAAAAAAACAAAAAAAAAAAAAAAACGACAACCTCAAAGTAGAAAAAAAAAATTCGCACTTTTTCGAATTTTTGTGGTGCGCTTTTCTCGCTAGGTGGCGCGTAAGACTTTTTGTGTTTCACTTTATGTAGCCAAAAACCTCTTCGAATTAAGATCTGCTGAGATGACTGCTTTTATGAACTTTGCGACAGCACGTATGTTTTTTTACGGGTGGCTACTTCCAGAAAATTTGAACGAGAAATGCGGGAAGGAAACAACTCAGCATTCAGTTCCCGGAAGGAGAGAAATAATTAAAAGAAAAAGTTTCTGGTTGTAACACGATGCTTACTTGCATCCTTCCGTTCTTTATTTCCGGGTTTTTCCCCACAACTGCCTATGCGATTGCGACGTTTATGTGATCATTTGTATCAGTGACAGTCAGAAAAACTAGTGTTAGGGGGCAGTTCAAACATCAAAGTGTCCTCGTCATTGGCACACTCAGTGGGTGTGTAGCCCAGGGATGCGAGCCCTCCCCATGAGGTATCACCTGGTCCTCCGGTTTTGTTATTGCCTTCTTATTTTTAAATATATTTGTATGTTTTTAAATATACAGAGTGTCACATAAAGGTGTAACCAATTTCAAATAATCATAAGTTTTAATATAAATGGTCTCTGTACATAGCTTGTGTTAATTAACAGAACAGATCATGAAGTTTTATAGACACTCCATATACGTATAGGCACCATTTATCACCCGAACAATGTCGAATCGGCATTCCATCAGTGCCAACCATGCACTTCGAGAATCTCCGTATTAACTTTCTGCAGTGCTTGTGTAATGCTCTTCTTTAGGTCAGCAATGTGTGCAATAGGAATGCCGTAAACCTCACCCTTGATGAATCCCTATAATAAAAAGTCATAGGGTGTTAAGTCCGGCTAATGTGGATGCCATGCAATGCCCAATCCATCGATTGGGAAATTTGGTGTCCGGAGACTTCCTCACAATCAAAGCCCAATGAGGTGGCGCCCAATCTTGTTGGAAAATGGCCAGAGTTGCAAGTTCATTTAACTGGGGATACACAAACTGCTCAGTTATGTCCAAGTAATTATCAGCTTTCACTGTCGCTTCCTGAAAGAAAAATGGTCCAATAACACGGTCGATCATTATGCCACAACAAATATTAACTTTTGGGTTAGCATGTTCCATTGTGCAATGCAGTTGTTCAGTTCCGCAAATTCTCACATTCTGTTTATTTGCCTTTCCAGAAGATGTAAAGTGCACTCATCCGAGAAACAGATTTGTCTCAGGAAAGATTCAGCACTTGCAATGTTCTCCAACATCTCTTCAGCAAACTGTTTACGTTTCGCATGATCATCTAGCAGAGGTTGCGTTGGCTTTTCTAAAGTTTTCGACAATGTAGTCGCCAAATTCAATTTGTTTTCGCCTAAGTGTTATAACACCATGAAAAGATAATCACCAAAGCTTTTTTTCGTCGCTAAAATGATTTCTTTTTCGCAAATTGCGAAGATGGCGATCAGCAGCACGACCCCTGATCTAGGGTTATGTGATGGGTTATCTGCAGTTCGCACGGGTGCATTTCCAATCTCTGACGTAACACTCTGTGCACTGGCGACTTGGAGATGGCCAGCTGTCGTGCTGTTCGTCAGAATGATTTTCGAGGGCTACGAGTGAATGTTTGTCTCACAACCTCCTCCCTTTCTGGAACCAGCGATGATCGTCCAGGGCCTTTCTTTGTAAAGACGCTACCAGTTTCCTTGAATGACTTGTACCACTTTCTGATGCTGTTACGCGTGGGCAGTTTGCTCCCATATTTTACTCTGAAATTCCACTGAACCTGCGTTTCGGATCGGGTTTCAATAAACCACTCCACAATTAGTGCTTTCGTCGCAGGATCCATTGGGTACACTTCTAGAAAACTTGAGGGTATCCCTTACCACCTGCAACGAACAGAATGCTGATATTAGTTTTGTATCCAGAGTTATCATTTGAAATTGGGTACACCTTTTTGGGACACCCTGTATATTTTACGAATCAGTGGAAATACTTTAATATGGCAGAAACATTTTTATCGCTTCCCAAAATTTTGGGAGATGTTTTCTCCTGCGCATTTTCATTCACATATTAAATAGTTTGGGCCACCCCCTAAAAAAATCCTGGGTGCTCAGTTGTCCTTGTGGTAATTACAGCCATGTAAACTAGGATGATTGGAACAGCACAAAGCTTGTTATATTCCCCGATTCGTCTTATGCTCGCTTGGTAGTTTTCTCGTGGTTTCACTCCTGTGATTTTCAGCTCTGGTATAACATCATATACTCCACAAAAAGTGAGTCACTTCTAGTGCAATAGCAAGGCTTTCTTATCGGATGGGGCGGGAGATTTGAAATTATGCCTCTTCGAATCAAATAGTATTGTTTTTACAAATTTGTATGTCCTTATACACCCAGGATCCAAAACATTACGACCAGCGCGACTATGCAATTATACACCGATGAGACATTACATTATGACCACCTTCCTAATAAGCTGTAGGACGCCCTTTAGCCAGCAAAACAGGGGCCACTCGACGAGGCATGGATTCGATGAGGTGCCGATAAGTATCCTAGGGTATCTGGTACCATAATGTCAACAGCTTGTCCTCCACTTCCCGTGCATGGTGGTGATGATTTAACGCGAACCCGCTTTTCCAAGTCGAACCACAAATATTCGATTGGGTTCATGTCAGATGAATTTTGAGGCCAGGACATTAACAGAAATTCACCAGCCTGTTCCCCGAACCGCAGCTTGACTATTCTGGCAGTGCGGCATGACACATCATCCTATTGGCAATGGCCATCACTAGCAGAGAACACAGTTCCCATGAATGGATGAACTTGGTCCGCAACGATGTTCAGATATCTGACATCTGTCAGGGATTGTGCTATTGGGATAATGGGGCCTAAAGTGTCCCAAGAAAACATTGCACACAGCATAACACCGCCGCCTGCCTGTTTCCGCCCAACCGTGCATCCAGGTGCCATAGCCTCCGTTGGTAATCGGCGTATCCTCGCTCGGCCGTCTACGTGACGCATCAGGAATATTGATTCTTCAGATCAGGCCACTTTCTTCCAATCATCCACGGTCTAATTTCTATGACCTTGGGCCCATTTGATGCGTTGTTGGCGATGACGTGCAGTGAGCGTGGGGACCCGCCTGGATCTGCTGCTACCCAGGCCCATGCCCACGAGACTGCAATTAACTATGTGCTGTGGCACATTGCCGTGATCATCACTGTTGTAGCTGCTGATGATTTGAAAGATTTTCATCTTACATTCGTGCATGAGAAATTCATTGATCAAGTGCAACAAGCTGATTTTTGGACTTTGCGTTGACGCGTGACGTGTTCTCCTCGTACGATGGCGGTTTGAAGATATTACGTTACAGCTGTTCATACGGAAGTGGATATCTGTATGATACAGTGTTTTTATTGTTAAGTAGGGATAGTGTGGGGAGGGGGCAGGCAGTGTGGAAGAATATTCCTGGGACCGTGCTATGCAGCTGCTGTGAAGGAATAAGTGCGCAACCTCTTACGGACGGGAGGCTCTCAACAGAAGATTAAATACACCATTTGAATGTCTGCCGAAAGTGTGCAAAATCGGGTACGAGGCTGCGGCTTGTTCAGTAGCTCTTCATATTGGTGATACCATAGGACTTTGTGCACCACATGGATACGCTGCCTGCCGAGCATGAAGCGCAGAGTGCACCGAAAGGTTGGAAGTCAGTTCCTGTGTGCCTGCGTCTATTTCAAGAAACGATTAAAAAGAGGCATTTCGATACTTTGGATGTTCGTGTGGATACTTCGTCGTGCGGTGGAATTGCAATACTGATTTGATTAGTCTACGGATCCTAAGACAGACTCTGGGAGTCTGGTGATACGTCGTGTGGTGCAGTCGCCTTGGGATCGAGTTCGTCTGCCGTGGAACCTGAGAGAAATCTCCAAAGCACGGATGACCGAGGTGATAGCATTCATTACCTTTCAGTTGGAAAGGGTTCCCCACTTCTAAAGACACTTGGAAACTTTAACAACTTAACCATCCGAATTTAACTCCTGAAATACTTTCAGTTAAATATCGGCAATGAATATTTCATGAAGACAGTGCGATTCTTTTCAGCATTTATTTTGATCTTTTTCGGGGGGGGGGGGGCATCGTAAGTTCTATATTCCTATTGTTTCCAGATTTGGAATGATTTCGCATATTAGATCTGTAGCAAAGCGTAAGCCTTTTGGTAGGTACCTACTCTACATATCTTGTTTTTCTGTTGGCTTTCATAATTGATTGGGGGCTGGCGTCCTCATGGTCTCTTGGCTGACTTAATATTTGTGTCATGTTTCGACAGTCTTGGGGGGGGGGTATCTTTCGTGCCTTTTTTCTTTATTATTTAAACAAACCATCGTCGTGAGCGCTATTCCGCTTTCTGTTCCATGGCGTCAATAGTGAAACTGCTGCCTTGTTGGGGGATTACTTAGCAAACAAGGTGTGTAAAAAGAAAGAATTCCGTCCACTAACCTGTTCGATATTCAAGTGGCAAGCATGCTGTGTTGACTATCATTAAACGCGTTACGTAATTTAATAACCTGTCTCTTGTGTGTGTGTAATATTTTTGAGGGCTAAATTAATCAAATGCTCACAGGCGCAAAGTTTGCTTAGTTTTTTCGGCTATAGAAATGTATTTGTTCTATTTCTTCTAAAAGATAAATCATGTGCTTTGAGGAGAATGTTAAACTATTGTCAAGGCTAATATAAATTTGTATTCCTATGTTTCTCCTGAACGGGAAGATGTCCCTTTTAACCTAATTTTATGCGAAAGTTACGAGCGAAGTGAATAAATTACAAAGGTATTAAACTTTTCTTTGGAGAGCATTAGTAGTTTGATAAGCTGTGCATAAAATAGCCTTACAAAAGAGGAAAATGTCATCTTTGCCGTGAAAGGAAATGATCTACGAAGAGACCGCAGGAAACAGAAAACGTAAGTGTTGTTCTGGTTATCTTCTGACTTTTGTTGGAAAAGTTTGCATGTCATTTCGGTTTTCAATAAGAGCAGTCGCCTGCGGGTTCATCTGGCTAAGCATAGAGAAGTTTACATTACCTCCTGTGTGTAACGCTGACGTCATGAACAAAGCTTAAGGATCAGCGTCTGCGATAACGTAAACATTGGCGCTTCATTTTAAATATGAAATTTCCGTTACCGTTGCAACTACTTCGCTTTTGAAAGGTTTTCAATCATTTTAAATGATGAAAAATGTTCTATAACCCAGCACAAATCTCTTGAAAAGTGCCAGTATTATTGAGACCAAACCTGGTTAATTTGCATCAGGATTTCGGCTGTTTTGTAGCTTCGAAAAACAGAAGGCTGGACTAATAACGTTATTAATACAACACACATTGCCTTTATTCGCGTTACTAACGACCTCACACAGAGCCCCACAGTCCGGTACGTACTAAGTCGAATGAAATAATAAGGTTTAGTAATTCCTGAAATTGAGTGGTGCTTACGTAGGTAGATTAATGTATGTTAATTTCGTAAAACCAGTGAAAGAAGATTGTGAATCATAAAAGTAAATACACAGTCGAATCACATTATAGTGACCATCTCCTACTTTTGAGGTCAACAGCGCGTAGCCAATGAAAGAAGGCACGTGTCGTGAGCTGGCTTGGAGGGTATATGAAGCGTGCTGTAGGCATTCTGAAAATATATCACTCGTTGCTGTCATGGATAAAAGGAGCGATTTATCAGATTATCGGCTTTCGGCCCAAGGGTGGAAGTATTTCTGAAACAGCGCAGTTTGTGAACTATTCGCGTGATGCTGTGGTTAAAGTGAATCGTGATTGGAGAAAGAGCAACATTGAGAATAAGCGACGTAGAAACTGCGGTGCACCACGTGCCATTGATATGAGAGGTTAATGTCGTCTGCAAAGGTGCGTGAGTGCACCTTCAACATGCTACAGTAGAGCAACTCACTGGCCGCATGAACCAGGGGGCTACCGGAAGTGTGTCTGAAACGACAGTTCAGCGAACCCTACTGCGTATGGGGCTCCGATGAAGACGGACGGTCACTGCACCTATGCTAACGAAGGTGCATCGGCAGAAAAGGCTTACATGTGCACGGCAGTATCGGCATCGGACCTCCAATTGGCAAAGGATTGCCTTCTCCGATGAGTCACGATTTCTTCTTCATCGGACGGATGGATGTTGGCGTATAAGGCGAGAAACATCGGAGAACAAACACTCTTCATCCACTGTTGGAAGAACACAAGCGGGTGGGAGCAGCGTCATGATCTGTGGAATGTTTTCGTGGCATCAGGGTCCACTCATACCTGTGGAAGGCACAATGGACCGAATTCGTTATGAATCCGCAGCCACATCCATCCATCCATACATGCTGATTGTCTTCTGTGGGGCGGATGGGATCTTCCAGCACAATGCCACGTGTCACACAGCTAGAAATGTCCGAGAGTAGTTGGAAGAGCACTATGAAGACTTCAAAGTATTTCGCTGATCCCCTAATTCCCCAGACTTAAATCCAATTGCAGGGGTCGCGCTAGCTCTTTTAAAGTTTTCGCCTATTTTTTTTTTTTTTTATCGCCAAAGTGTTATAACAGTACAAAAAGGTAATCACCAAAGCGCTTTTTCCATCGCCAAAACGATTTTTTTACGCAAATTGCAAAGATGACGATTGGCAGCCCGACCCCTGCAATTAAGCTCCTGTGGGACCACCTCGATCGTGTTGTTTGCTCTATGGATCCTCCACCACGAACTCTCCAGCCGCTGTCAGATGCAGTCCAGTTAGCATGGCTCCACATACCTGTTAACACCTTCCAGCACTTCATTGAGTCACCTCCAGCCCGTCTGGCTTCTGTCCGCGACTAAATGTAACTCGACCGTGTAATTACTAAAGTATAGTGGCAGCAGTAGTAAGTATTTCGACTGTTTAGTTTTTCAAAAACAATATTTTTATTATATATTGAGATTAGACGAACGTAAGAAAAGACCTTGACACCGATGAAATGTAAGGGGAATTGGTAACTTTTTGAGTAACTTAGTGAAGGGAATTGGTAACTTAGAATTGGTAATTGGTAACTGTAACTTAGGTAATTGTAGCTTAGAATTGTTAATTGTAATTGTAACTTAGAATTGGTAACTGTAATTGTAACTTAGAATTAGTAACTGTAATTGTAACTTAGAATTGGTAACTGTAATTGTAACTTAGAATTGGTAATTGGTAATTTAGTGAGGGGGAATTGGTAACTTTTTGGTCTAGACAGATGGGGGAACCTGCGGTCTTTTGCGTGAACCCAAATTATGCCGAACAAATTTTATTTTTATTAATATGTTTTTGTTCGTCTTTTATTATTTTTTTATTTTAATCTTAAAATTACCGTATTCAAAATACCAAAGAGTAAAACAATATTTAACGAAATAATGCTCCCCGACTGACTGCCACAATTAAAACATTCAGCCATATAAGGGCTATTTTGACTCCTTCTACGCTCATGATTTCATTCTATGGCTCTTAAAGAACTACAAATGGAATTGAGTTCTCAGAAGATGACATCTTAAAGTCCTTATTTGAAGCTAAGAGAGATCCAGTCGAAATATGGAAAAATGTAATAGAATAACCCACGCCTTTGGCAACATGCAAGAAAAATGCTTTCTTGCTTTTCAAGCACTTATTGCTGCGAATCTAAAAGGTTAGTTAACTTTAGAATTAATATTTTTCTTTTTACGTTTTTTGAAGTTAGTACGATTTTTACAAAATAATGTACATCTCGAAGTATACCTGATTGAAGTTTCTTGAATGCGGCCTTGTTAGATTACAGCTAACTTAATGCGGCCTTCCAACATTAAAAGGGTCCATCCTTTTGCATTATAAATCCTTTATCTATAGCAGGCACTCCCCGGGTCGAAAGGAAGCCAAATTTCGCTACGTCGCACCATTTTCATAACATCAAAAATGCAGTCATAAAAGTTTAAGGTAGCAGTCTTAAAAGCTCGATAATTGAAAGAGGACACCAGCTTCCGATGAAGTGAAGAACTTATTCAATGTAGAAGTTAAAAGGTTAAAAATAAAGCCCTAAGAACTTTCGGTCTTCCTGAAGGCCATCAGATGGAAGTACTTAAAGAAAGACCATCATCAGATTTAAGTTTTTTTAAGATTAAAATAAAAAATAATTAAAGGCGAACAGAAACATATTAATAAAAACAATAAAATTTAGTACTTCCATCTGATGATGGTCTTTAGGAAGACCGAAAGTTCTTAGGGCTTTATTTTTAACTTTTTAACTTATACATTAAATAAGGTTCTTCACTTCATCGGAAGCTGATGTACTGTTTCAACTTTCGTGATTTTTAAGACTCCCTTAAACTTTTATGACTGACTCATTCCGCACGAAAACCTGATGCCTTGATCAAAAATGCATTTTTGTAATGGCTTTTATTACATTTAACATCAGGTTCTCGTAATTTACGCAGATTGCAATGAGATGTTGTTACGTTTATGTAAAACTTGTTAGAATAATGTTCGGCGGTAGTTTAGTGAAATGTATTGTTGAGTAACAATGAAATTAACTATTGTTGCGTCACTTCATGGAACGTCATTCAAAAATCAGATTTCAACAATGGTTTTGATTACTTCCGTTACCCACTTTCGTTATATCGATTTTTTTTTTTACTTTATGATATACTTTATTACTGTCGGGAAAGATGCATAGCATCAAAAAACTGAAACTGATTCCCTGAGATTTTTTTTTTTTTTTTTCGTATATAAAAGAACTTAATGTACGGGAATGAATTAATACGTTGGCAATTCGCCACCCACGTTTACAAAAGGTCGCGGAATTATTTTATCAAAAATGTGCCTCATGTGTTTAATTTTTACTAGCCGCCCCGGGTGGCGCAGTGATCTAAGCGATGGCTTCTGATCATTCGTCCGAGATGGGTCCGGGTTCGAATCCCGGTGAGGCATGGATGTTGTGTTTGTCTTACGGCGCTGGCTCTTTCTCTTCCCTGGAACCAGTGGCCCTAAATTAGGGACGGACGACTACTTACAGCCCACTGAGTTGCTGACGGTGGTCGTTAAACCTCTAATAAAAAAAAATTACTAATAAAAATAGGTATTTGTATGAAAATCAGTTATTTAAAGAATTTTCGTATGTGCTATGGTCAGAAAATGCGAGAACAGATTGAAATGTAAGAATTCGTCGCAACGTGGTTTGGGTTGCCGCTCAACAAAAACACCCGCGAAACTTTCCACCGGGAAAAGCTAGGGTTATTATTATTATTATTATTATTATTATTGAGTGGAAACCCCGTTAATTTTAATGAATGTATTGGTATTGTGTACTATAACACGAAATTAAGCCTCGTCATTGCCTTAGCATTAGGAAATAATTTAAAAATGTTTCATTCAGCATTGTGTACTCTGAACAGAAGGCAGCTGAGTTTCCGTTCTCAGGTGCAAGAGTTTCAAACTTACGTTGAGATGCTTTGCGAGCATAGAAAGCGAAATTGTTCCGCTTCATAAAAACCAGGCTAAAAATATAATACGATCGTTGTGAAAGTGAGCTAATGTCAATGCAGGAACGCGACTAGCCATGTGTGGAGCAAACTCCGGTGAAGAAGTTTGACATGCGACCCCCCCTCCACCCCTTCATCCTCTAAAACTTCCCTTCCATAGTTTTCTTTGCGATACATCAAATAAAAAATTGGCCGTGGGTTTACAATCAGACGTGTTTACCAGAAACCTTGCAATCACTCAAGTGGCACGTATCTTTTGTAATATTTTATTTATTGTAAAAAAAAAAAAGAAAAAAAAAAGTAAAAGAGGATTATTGTGAGTCCATAAAAGTCCAAAATGTACTTAGATCAACATTCCAGAGTCAGGAGCTCTTGCTTATTGAAAGTGGTATAAAAAAGGGAAAATGGCTGAGCCCTTGAAATTGTCAGCATGGGAATAATTATGATTTGAACTACCTGCGGCGAAATATTTTACGCATGCGGGGTTGTTTCTCAGCCGTGAGTGGTCCGTGCGCGTGGAGATGATGTTTTGGAAGTTCCGCTGCGACACGAATTAGGTATGCGCAACATTTAGTTGTGTCGTAGTTGTGATAAAGTGATTGAAACGTGTGACAGCTTCCTATAGTAAATGAGAAACATTTGCATTCTTGGCATTTCGCGTTCTTCAAAAATGATGCAGCGCGGTTAAAGTGAGCTGTCGTGCAACATGCTTTGACATTAAAATCCTATCAATTAATTGGTAGAATTTTGAAAAAACAAAACAAAAAAATACTTAATTGGTCCGCAGAACCAGTTTACAAGTGATGGCATAAATCATTTTGGGAGTTCACGTATAATCATTAGCTGTTGCTCTGGCTTTTAAAAAGTTTTCGCCAAATTCAAATTTTTTTTTTTTTTTTAAAGTGTTATGATGGTACAGAAAGGTAATTGCCAATAAATTCGATAAAACTTTTTTTCCATCGCCAAAACGATTATTTTTTCGCAAATTGCGAAGAATGCGATCTGCAGCGCGACCCCTGATCATTCAAACGAATGATCCTTCAATTTCGACGTTGTCACTACGGTCACTGACGAGGGAAGGCTTTCAACTGTCACTCTCCAAAATTGAAGAAACGTGGCCAGGAGATAGTACAAAGGGCAAAAGTGCAACATTGAATGCTTTGCTAGGAAGCCAACTTTTACCTCATGGAAATAAAGTGACTACTGTAAAATCTGTATTTTTGGAAAGGTACAAGGGAAATCGCAAAAGAGTGTGTCTGTAGGGGCATCTCGACGTCCTGAATCGAATGGCGCAAAAATCAAGTCTATATCATTAACGGTTCAGAAGATACAAACCAGTGATATGTAAGACATTTCCACGGATCAATAACACCACCAGGCGGTGCTCCAAAAACACCCCATCGGATGTAGTTGACTATTGTAGTTCTCCACTTGTGCTCTAAGGCCATTTTCAGACCACTCGTTCCCCTTTGTCAGTTCATTTGGGCCAAAATGGAAAGACACCCATTGGTTTTTTGCTCTTAGTACTATCTCCTGGCCATGTTTCTTCAATTTTGGAGAGTGATACTTGAAAGGCTTCTCTTGTGAGTAAATCATTCTTTGCAGAGATCTCGTGTTCACTAATGACGGCATAAATTATTCTTTCATGGAGTTCATTCATCATTCCGGTAAGCCATTCACGAGTGATCATTCAAATCAATGACCAATTTCCAAATTGTAACTATGCTGAGTTGATCATTCGTTGCAGGGATCTTTTGTTTACAAGTGATGACATAAATCATTCCGTCTTGGAAGTTAATTCATCATTCACGCGAAAGATGAATGAACTCCCAAGAAGTTATTCAGAAATTATCATTTAAACCAGTGACCAATTTCCAGGTTGTCACTGTGCTGAGTTGATCATTGGTTGCAGAGGTCCCGTGCTTACCAGTAATGGTACAGATCATTCTTTCTCGAGAGTTCATCATTCACGCAAGAGTCATTTGTGAATGATCAAACGAATGAGCACTCAATAATTCCAGGTTGTCACTATGCTGACTGAGTTATTAGTTGTAGGGATCCTGTGTTTACCAGTAATGGTACAAATCAATCTTTCTCGGGAGTTCATCATTCACAAAGTCATTCGCGAATGATCAACCGAATGACCATTCAGTTTTCAGGTTGTCACTATGCTGATTGAGTTGATCATTAGTTGCAGGGATCATGTGTTTACCAGTAATAGTACAAATCATTCTTTCTCGGGAGTTCATTATTCACGCAAGAGTCATTCGCGAATGATCAACAGAATGAGCATTCAATAATTCCAGGTTGTCACTATGCTGACTGAGTTTATCATTAGTTGTAGGGATCCTGTGTTTACCAGTAATGGTACAAATCATTCTTTCTTGGGAGTTCACGCAAAAGTGTCATTCACGAATGATGATTCAAACGAATGACCATTCAATTTTCAGGTTGTGATTACACTCACTGAATAAATCATTCGTTGCAGAGATCTCATGTTTACGACCGAAGCGCTATCAAGGCCACAGCTCTTTCCCGTTCACGATAAATGATTTGCACGATTTGGGGTCACCATTCAAATGAATGGCATTCATGTATCATTCCCATTCTTTAAGTCTCACTGTTATTTCATAGCTGACTTGCGCAGTCACATAACTGTTGACACTTAATTCTCAACATTACTTTTCTTATTAGGAATTCGTTTGCGAACTCATGGTGCGGAATAAAGTTACACGTGCTGCGAGTTGAAAAGTAATTGAGGATTCGTTGCGAACGAATCGTTCACGAATGGTCGATTTGTTCTCACCGAATGCTGCCTCTCAATGGTGAATATTTCGCTCTCACCGCTGTGAATGATAATTCAATCCCCAGTACTGAAACACACTAAAATAGCAGCGCGTTTAAAAGCTGTATTCCGCCAGCATGGGTTACGAAACGAATTTCTAATAAGAAAAGGAATGTGGAGAATTAATGCCAACCTTTATGTGAGTGAGCAATCAGCTAAGAAATAATGGTGAAACTTAAGAATGGAAATGATACGTGAATGCGATTCATCTGAATAGTGTGCCCGAATCATCTACCATAGGGTTCGCGCTCTTTTGCGGAGTTTGACAAAAACAGCTGTTCTCTGAAAATGCAAAACTTGGACGCCTGCAACAAATGATTCGCTCAGAGAGCGTGGTTATAGCCTGGAAATTAGATCATTCCTTTGAGGGATCTTCCTAAATTATTGTTTTAAGTAAATGCTGAATTTCCAAGAAGAAATTATTTATTCCTTCACTACTACAGTGTATACCAGAAGTTTCTGGTCATGCACCGATTTTTACTGGTCCGCAAATAGCACAACTATTAATGCAGTTTAATAGGTACACACAGGGGTTGCGCTGGCGATCGCCATCTTCGCAATTTGCGAAAAAAAAATCGTTTTGGCGATGGAAAAAGAGCTTTGGCGATTACCTTTTTGTACTGTTTATAATAACACTTTGGCCTTTGGCGATAAAAAATTCTGAATTTGGCGAATAAATTGGCGAAAACTTTAAAAAAAACCAGCGCGAACCCTGGGTACACTGGAAAAGTTTTATAGCTCTTCTTCAAGGTGGGCTACAGTAAAGTCTAAACTTTAATTACAAATTAACTGAATAATAGAGTACAAATATTTCAAAATATATTTTCACTGATTACAATTTGCATACGAACTAATGAAAGTTACATTTAACTATAGTTAGTAATTTTAGTACCTCATCATTCATTCATTCATGGCTAAACAACCCCCAAAACTTTTTTCGCCCTACTGACAAAAAAAATGTTCACAATTACACTTCTGCAACACATCTGTTACTCTCTTGGTCAGAACAATTCTTGCCATAAATACCCCGTTCGCTACACTGAAGTAGCAGGTTGGTTAGGAACACCTATCTAATAATGTGTTGGGCTTCCCTAGGCCTTCAAAACACTCTTGATTCGATGTGGCATGGATTCAACGAAGTGCTGATATCGTTCTACAGGTATCTGCACTGAAGTAGCAGATTGTTAAGAACACCTACCGAATAATGTGTTGGGCCTTCAAAACACTCTTGATTCGATGTGGCATGGATTCAACGAGGTGCTGATATCGTTCTACAGGTATCTGCACTGAAGTAGCAGATTGTTAAGAACACCTACCGAATAATGTGTTGGGCCTTCAAAACACTCTTGATTCGATGTGGCATGGATTCAACGAGGTGCTGATATCGTTCTACAGGTATCTGCACTGAAGTAGCAGATTGTTAAGAACACCTACCGAATAATGTGTTGGGCCTTCAAAACACTCTTGATTCGATGTGGCATGGATTCAACGAGGTGCTGATATCGTTCTACAGGTATCTGCACTGAAGTAGCAGATTGTTAAGAACACCTACCGAATAATGTGTTGGGCCTTCAAAACACTCTTGATTCGATGTGGCATGGATTCAACGAGGTGCTGATATCGTTCTACAGGTATCTGCACTGAAGTAGCAGATTGTTAAGAACACCTACCGAATAATGTGTTGGGCCTTCAAAACACTCTTGATTCGATGTGGCATGGATTCAACGAGGTGCTGATATCGTTCTACAGGTATCTGCACTGAAGTAGCAGATTGTTAAGAACACCTACCGAATAATGTGTTGGGCCTTCAAAACACTCTTGATTCGATGTGGCATGGATTCAACGAGGTGCTGATATCGTTCTACAGGTATTTGCACTGAAGTAGCAGATTGTTAAGAACACCTACCGAATAATGTGTTGGGCCTTCAAAACACTCTTGATTCGATGTGGCATGGATTCAACGAGGTGCTGATATCGTTCTACAGGTATCTGCACTGAAGTAGCAGATTGTTAAGAACACCTACCGAATAATGTGTTGGGCCTTCAAAACACTCTTGATTCGATGTGGCATGGATTCAACGAGGTGCTGATATCGTTCTACAGGTATCTGCACTGAAGTAGCAGATTGTTAAGAACACCTACCGAATAATGTGTTGGGCCTTCAAAACACTCTTGATTCGATGTGGCATGGATTCAACGAGGTGCTGATATCGTTCTACAGGTATCTACACTGAAGTAGCAGATTGTTAAGAACACCTACCGAATAATGTGTTGGGCCTTCAAAACACTCTTGATTCGATGTGGCATGGATTCAACGAGGTGCTGATATCGTTCTACAGGTATCCACTGAAGTAGCAGATTGTTAAGAACACCTACCGAATAATGTGTTGGGCCTTCAAAACACTCTTGATTCGATGTGGCATGGATTCAACGAGGTGCTGATATCGTTCTACAGGTATCTGCACTGAAGTAGCAGATTGTTAAGAACACCTACCGAATAATGTGTTGGGCCTTCAAAACACTCTTGATTCGATGTGGCATGGATTCAACGAGGTGCTGATATCGTTCTACAGGTATCTGCACTGAAGTAGCAGATTGTTAAGAACACCTACCGAATAATGTGTTGGGCCTTCAAAACACTCTTGATTCGATGTGGCATGGATTCAACGAGGTGCTGATATCGTTCTACAGGTATCTGCACTGAAGTAGCAGATTGTTAAGAACACCTACCGAATAATGTGTTGGGCCTTCAAAACACTCTTGATTCGATGTGGCATGGATTCAACGAGGTGCTGATATCGTTCTACAGGTATCTGCACTGAAGTAGCAGATTGTTAAGAACACCTACCGAATAATGTGTTGGGCCTTCAAAACACTCTTGATTCGATGTGGCATGGATTCAACGAGGTGCTGATATCGTTCTACAGGTATCTGCACTGAAGTAGCAGATTGTTAAGAACACCTACCGAATAATGTGTTGGGCCTTCAAAACACTCTTGATTCGATGTGGCATGGATTCAACGAGGTGCTGATATCGTTCTACAGGTATCTGCACTGAAGTAGCAGATTGTTAAGAACACCTACCGAATAATGTGTTGGGCCTTCAAAACACTCTTGATTCGATGTGGCATGGATTCAACGAGGTGCTGATATCGTTCTACAGGTATCTGCACTGAAGTAGCAGATTGTTAAGAACACCTACCGAATAATGTGTTGGGCCTTCAAAACACTCTTGATTCGATGTGGCATGGATTCAACGAGGTGCTGATATCGTTCTACAGGTATTTGCACTGAAGTAGCAGATTGTTAAGAACACCTACCGAATAATGTGTTGGGCCTTCAAAACACTCTTGATTCGATGTGGCATGGATTCAACGAGGTGCTGATATCGTTCTACAGGTATCTGCACTGAAGTAGCAGATTGTTAAGAACACCTACCGAATAATGTGTTGGGCCTTCAAAACACTCTTGATTCGATGTGGCATGGATTCAACGAGGTGCTGATATCGTTCTACAGGTATTTACACTGAAGTAGCAGATTGTTAAGAACACCTACCGAATAATGTGTTGGGCCTTCAAAACACTCTTGATTCGATGTGGCATGGATTCAACGAGGTGCTGATATCGTTCTACAGGTATTTGCACTGAAGTAGCAGATTGTTAAGAACACCTACCGAATAATGTGTTGGGCCTTCAAAACACTCTTGATTCGATGTGGCATGGATTCAACGAGGTGCTGATATCGTTCTACAGGTATTTGCACTGAAGTAGCAGATTGTTAAGAACACCTACCGAATAATGTGTTGGGCCTTCAAAACACTCTTGATTCGATGTGGCATGGATTCAACGAGGTGCTGATATCGTTCTACAGGTATTTACACTGAAGTAGCAGATTGTTAAGAACACCTAACGAATAATGTGTTGGGCCTTCAAAACACTCTTGATTCGATGTGGCATGGATTCAACGAGGTGCTGATATCGTTCTACAGGTATTTACACTGAAGTAGCAGATTGTTAAGAACACCTACCGAATAATGTGTTGGGCCTTCAAAACACTCTTGATTCGATGTGGCATGGATTCAACGAGGTGCTGATATCGTTCTACAGGTATTTGCACTGAAGTAGCAGATTGTTAAGAACACCTACCGAATAATGTGTTGGGCCTTCAAAACACTCTTGATTCGATGTGGCATGGATTCAACGAGGTGCTGATATCGTTCTACAGGTATTTGCACTGAAGTAGCAGATTGTTAAGAACACCTACCGAATAATGTGTTGGGCCTTCAAAACACTCTTGATTCGATGTGGCATGGATTCAACGAGGTGCTGATATCGTTCTACAGGTATTTGCACTGAAGTAGCAGATTGTTAAGAACACCTACCGAATAATGTGTTGGGCCTTCAAAACACTCTTGATTCGATGTGGCATGGATTCAACGAGGTGCTGATATCCTTCTACAGGTATTTACACTGAAGTAGCAGATTGTTAAGAACACCTAACGAATAATGTGTTGGGCCTTCAAAACACTCTTGATTCGATGTGGCATGGATTCAACGAGGTGCTGATATCGTTCTACAGGTATTTACACTGAAGTAGCAGATTGTTAAGAACACCTACCGAATAATGTGTTGGGCCTTCAAAACACTCTTGATTCGATGTGGCATGGATTCAACGAGGTGCTGATATCGTTCTACAGGTATTTACACTGAAGTAGCAGATTGTTAAGAACACCTACCGAATAATGTGTTGGGCCTTCAAAACACTCTTGATTCGATGTGGCATGGATTCAACGAGGTGCTGATATCGTTCTACAGGTATCTGCACTGAAGTAGCAGATTGTTAAGAACACCTACCGAATAATGTGTTGGGCCTTCAAAACACTCTTGATTCGATGTGGCATGGATTCAACGAGGTGCTGATATCGTTCTACAGGTATTTGCACTGAAGTAGCAGATTGTTAAGAACACCTACCGAATAATGTGTTGGGCCTTCAAAACACTCTTGATTCGATGTGGCATGGATTCAACGAGGTGCTGATATCGTTCTACAGGTATTTACACTGAAGTAGCAGATTGTTAAGAACACCTACCGAATAATGTGTTGGGCCTTCAAAACACTCTTGATTCGATGTGGCATGGATTCAACGAGGTGCTGATATCGTTCTACAGGTATTTGCACTGAAGTAGCAGATTGTTAAGAACACCTACCGAATAATGTGTTGGGCCTTCAAAACACTCTTGATTCGATGTGGCATGGATTCAACGAGGTGCTGATATCGTTCTACAGGTATCTGCACTGAAGTAGCAGATTGTTAAGAACACCTACCGAATAATGTGTTGGGCCTTCAAAACACTCTTGATTCGATGTGGCATGGATTCAACGAGGTGCTGATATCGTTCTACAGGTATTTGCACTGAAGTAGCAGATTGTTAAGAACACCTACCGAATAATGTGTTGGGCCTTCAAAACACTCTTGATTCGATGTGGCATGGATTCAACGAGGTGCTGATATCGTTCTACAGGTATTTGCACTGGAAGTAGCAGATTGTTAAGAACACCTACCGAATAATGTGTTGGGCCTTCAAAACACTCTTGATTCGATGTGGCATGGATTCAACGAGGTGCTGATATCGTTCTACAGGTATTTGCACTGAAGTAGCAGATTGTTAAGAACACCTACCGAATAATGTGTTGGGCCTTCAAAACACTCTTGATTCGATGTGGCATGGATTCAACGAGGTGCTGATATCGTTCTACAGGTATTTGCACTGAAGTAGCAGATTGTTAAGAACACCTACCGAATAATGTGTTGGGCCTTCAAAACACTCTTGATTCGATGTGGCATGGATTCAACGAGGTGCTGATATCGTTCTACAGGTATTTACACTGAAGTAGCAGATTGTTAAGAACACCTACCGAATAATGTGTTGGGCCTTCAAAACACTCTTGATTCGATGTGGCATGGATTCAACGAGGTGCTGATATCGTTCTACAGGTATCTGCACTGAAGTAGCAGATTGTTAAGAACACCTACCGAATAATGTGTTGGGCCTTCAAAACACTCTTGATTCGATGTGGCATGGATTCAACGAGGTGCTGATATCGTTCTACAGGTATTTACACTGAAGTAGCAGATTGTTAAGAACACCTACCGAATAATGTGTTGGGCCTTCAAAACACTCTTGATTCGATGTGGCATGGATTCAACGAGGTGCTGATATCGTTCTACAGGTATTTGCACTGAAGTAGCAGATTGTTAAGAACACCTACCGAATAATGTGTTGGGCCTTCAAAACACTCTTGATTCGATGTGGCATGGATTCAACGAGGTGCTGATATCGTTCTACAGGTATTTACACTGAAGTAGCAGATTGTTAAGAACACCTACCGAATAATGTGTTGGGCCTTCAAAACACTCTTGATTCGATGTGGCATGGATTCAACGAGGTGCTGATATCGTTCTACAGGTATTTGCACTGAAGTAGCAGATTGTTAAGAACACCTACCGAATAATGTGTTGGGCCTTCAAAACACTCTTGATTCGATGTGGCATGGATTCAACGAGGTGCTGATATCGTTCTACAGGTATTTGCACTGAAGTAGCAGATTGTTAAGAACACCTACCGAATAATGTGTTGGGCCTTCAAAACACTCTTGATTCGATGTGGCATGGATTCAACGAGGTGCTGATATCGTTCTACAGGTATTTACACTGAAGTAGCAGATTGTTAAGAACACCTACCGAATAATGTGTTGGGCCTTCAAAACACTCTTGATTCGATGTGGCATGGATTCAACGAGGTGCTGATATCGTTCTACAGGTATTTACACTGAAGTAGCAGATTGTTAAGAACACCTAACGAATAATGTGTTGGGCCTTCAAAACACTCTTGATTCGATGTGGCATGGATTCAACGAGGTGCTGATATCGTTCTACAGGTATTTACACTGAAGTAGCAGATTGTTAAGAACACCTACCGAATAATGTGTTGGGCCTTCAAAACACTCTTGATTCGATGTGGCATGGATTCAACGAGGTGCTGATATCGTTCTACAGGTATTTACACTGAAGTAGCAGATTGTTAAGAACACCTACCGAATAATGTGTTGGGCCTTCAAAACACTCTTGATTCGATGTGGCATGGATTCAACGAGGTGCTGATATCGTTCTACAGGTATTTACACTGAAGTAGCAGATTGTTAAGAACACCTACCGAATAATGTGTTGGGCCTTCAAAACACTCTTGATTCGATGTGGCATGGATTCAACGAGGTGCTGATATCGTTCTACAGGTATTTACACTGAAGTAGCAGATTGTTAAGAACACCTACCGAATAATGTGTTGGGCCTTCAAAACACTCTTGATTCGATGTGGCATGGATTCAACGAGGTGCTGATATCCTTCTACAGGTATTTACACTGAAGTAGCAGATTGTTAAGAACACCTAACGAATAATGTGTTGGGCCTTCAAAACACTCTTGATTCGATGTGGCATGGATTCAACGAGGTGCTGATATCGTTCTACAGGTATTTGCACTGAAGTAGCAGATTGTTAAGAACACCTACCGAATAATGTGTTGGGCCTTCAAAACACTCTTGATTCGATGTGGCATGGATTCAACGAGGTGCTGATATCGTTCTACAGGTATTTACACTGAAGTAGCAGATTGTTAAGAACACCTACCGAATAATGTGTTGGGCCTTCAAAACACTCTTGATTCGATGTGGCATGGATTCAACGAGGTGCTGATATCGTTCTACAGGTATTTACACTGAAGTAGCAGATTGTTAAGAACACCTACCGAATAATGTGTTGGGCCTTCAAAACACTCTTGATTCGATGTGGCATGGATTCAACGAGGTGCTGATATCCTTCTACAGGTATTTACACTGAAGTAGCAGATTGTTAAGAACACCTACCGAATAATGTGTTGGGCCTTCAAAACACTCTTGATTCGATGTGGCATGGATTCAACGAGGTGCTGATATCGTTCTACAGGTATTTACACTGAAGTAGCAGATTGTTAAGAACACCTACCGAATAATGTGTTGGGCCTTCAAAACACTCTTGATTCGATGTGGCATGGATTCAACGAGGTGCTGATATCGTTCTACAGGTATTTGCACTGAAGTAGCAGATTGTTAAGAACACCTACCGAATAATGTGTTGGGCCTTCAAAACACTCTTGATTCGATGTGGCATGGATTCAACGAGGTGCTGATATCGTTCTACAGGTATTTACACTGAAGTAGCAGATTGTTAAGAACACCTAACGAATAATGTGTTGGGCCTTCAAAACACTCTTGATTCGATGTGGCATGGATTCAACGAGGTGCTGATATCCTTCTACAGGTATTTACACTGAAGTAGCAGATTGTTAAGAACACCTACCGAATAATGTGTTGGGCCTTCAAAACACTCTTGATTCGATGTGGCATGAATTCAACGAAGTGCTGATATCCTTCTACAGGTATTTACACTGAAGTAGCAGATTGTTAAGAACACCTAACGAATAATGTGTTGGGCCTTCAAAACACTCTTGATTCGATGTGGCATGGATTCAACGAGGTGCTGATATCGTTCTACAGGTATCTGCACTGAGGTAGCAGATTGTTAAGAACACCTACCGAATAATGTGTTGGGCCTTCAAAACACTCTTGATTCGATGTGGCATGGATTCAACGAGGTGCTGATATCGTTCTACAGGTATTTACACTGAAGTAGCAGATTGTTAAGAACACCTACCGAATAATGTGTTGGGCCTTCAAAACACTCTTGATTCGATGTGGCATGGATTCAACGAGGTGCTGATATCCTTCTACAGGTATTTACACTGAAGTAGCAGATTGTTAAGAACACCTACCGAATAATGTGTTGGGCCTTCAAAACACTCTTGATTCGATGTGGCATGGATTCAACGAGGTGCTGATATCCTTCTACAGGTATTTACACTGAAGTAGCAGATTGTTAAGAACACCTACCGAATAATGTGTTGGGCCTTCAAAACACTCTTGATTCGATGTGGCATGAATTCAACGAAGGTGCTGATATCCTTCTACAGGTATTTACACTGAAGTAGCAGATTGTTAAGAACACCTAACGAATAATGTGTTGGGCCTTCAAAACACTCTTGATTCGATGTGGCATGGATTCAACGAGGTGCTTATATCGTTCTACAGGTATCTGCACTGAAGTAGCAGATTGTTAAGAACACCTACCGAATAATGTGTTGGGCCTTCAAAACACTCTTGATTCGATGTGGCATGGATTCAACGAGGTGCTGATATCCTTCTACAGGTATTTACACTGAAGTAGCAGATTGTTAAGAACACCTAACGAATAATGTGTTGGGCCTTCAAAACACTCTTGATTCGATGTGGCATGGATTCAACGAGGTGCTGATATCCTTCTACAGGTATTTACACTGAAGTAGCAGATTGTTAAGAACACCTACCGAATAATGTGTTGGGCCTTCAAAACACTCTTGATTCGATGTGGCATGGATTCAACGAGGTGCTGATATCCTTCTACAGGTATTTACACTGAAGTAGCAGATTGTTAAGAACACCTACCGAATAATGTGTTGGGCCTTCAAAACACTCTTGATTCGATGTGGCATGGATTCAACGAGGTGCTGATATCGTTCTACAGGTATCTGCACTGAGGTAGCAGATTGTTAAGAACACCTACCGAATAATGTGTTGGGCCTTCAAAACACTCTTGATTCGATGTGGCATGGATTCAACGAGGTGCTGATATCGTTCTACAGGTATTTACACTGAAGTAACAGATTGTTAAGAACACCTACCGAATAATGTGTTGGGCCTTCAAAACACTCTTGATTCGATGTGGTATGGATTCAACGAGGTGCTGATATCGTTCTACAGGTATTTACACTGAAGTAGCAGATTGTTAAGAACACCTACCGAATAATGTGTTGGGCCTTCAAAACACTCTTTATTCGATGTGGCATGGATTCAACGAGGTGCTGATATCGTTCTACAGGTATTTACACTGAAGTAGCAGATTGTTAAGAACACCTACCGAATAATGTGTTGGGCCTTCAAAACACTCTTGATTCGATGTGGCATGGATTCAACGAGGTGCTGATATCGTTCTACAGGTATTTACACTGAAGTAACAGATTGTTAAGAACACCTACCGAATAATGTGTTGGGCCTTCAAAACACTCTTGATTCGATGTGGTATGGATTCAACGAGGTGCTGATATCGTTCTACAGGTATTTACACTGAAGTAACAGATTGTTAAGAACACCTACCGAATAATGTGTTGGGCCTTCAAAACACTCTTTATTCGATGTGGTATGGATTCAACGAGGTGCTGATATCGTTCTACAGGTATTTACACTGAAGTAACAGATTGTTAAGAACACCTACCGAATAATGTGTTGGGCCTTCAAAACACTCTTTATTCGATGTGGTATGGATTCAACGAGGTGCTGATATCGTTCTACAGGTATTTACACTGAAGTAACAGATTGTTAAGAACACCTACCGAATAATGTGTTGGGCCTTCAAAACACTCTTGATTCGATGTGGCATGGATTCAACGAGGTGCTGATATCGTTCTACAGGTATCTGCACTGAAGTAGCAGATTGTTAAGAACACCTACCGAATAATGTGTTGGGCCTTCAAAACACTCTTGATTCGATGTGGCATGGATTCAACGAGGTGCTGATATCGTTCTACAGGTATTTACACTGAAGTAGCAGATTGTTAAGAACACCTACCGAATAATGTGTTGGGCCTTCAAAACACTCTTGATTCGATGTGGCATGGATTCAACGAGGTGCTGATATCGTTCTACAGGTATCTGCACTGAAGTAGCAGATTGTTAAGAACACCTACCGAATAATGTGTTGGGCCTTCAAAACACTCTTGATTCGATGTGGCATGGATTCAACGAGGTGCTGATATCGTTCTACAGGTATTTACACTGAAGTAACAGATTGTTAAGAACACCTACCGAATAATGTGTTGGGCCTTCAAAACACTCTTTATTCGATGTGGTATGGATTCAACGAGGTGCTGATATCGTTCTACAGGTATTTACACTGAAGTAGCAGATTGTTAAGAACACCTACCGAATAATGTGTTGGGCCTTCAAAACACTCTTGATTCGATGTGGCATGGATTCAACGAGGTGCTGATATCGTTCTACAGGTATCTGCACTGAAGTAGCAGATTGTTAAGAACACCTACCGAATAATGTGTTGGGCCTTCAAAACACTCTTTATTCGATGTGGTATGGATTCAACGAGGTGCTGATATCGTTCTACAGGTATTTACACTGAAGTAGCAGATTGTTAAGAACACCTACCGAATAATGTGTTGGGCCTTCAAAACACTCTTGATTCGATGTGGCATGGATTCAACGAGGTGCTGATATCGTTCTACAGGTATCTGCACTGAAGTAGCAGATTGTTAAGAACACCTACCGAATAATGTGTTGGGCCTTCAAAACACTCTTTATTCGATGTGGCATGGATTCAACGAGGTGCTGATATCGTTCTACAGGTATCTGCACTGAAGTAGCAGATTGTTAAGAACACCTACCGAATAATGTGTTGGGCCTTCAAAACACTCTTTATTCGATGTGGTATGGATTCAACGAGGTGCTGATATCGTTCTACAGGTAACTACTCTGAAGTAGCAGATTGTCAAGAACGCCTGCTTTATAATTTGCTACTTCAGTGTAGATTCATTTCGTACACGTCTGAAGTCTTTGCAGTAGCCTGTTTATGAAGCCATCTGAGCGTCATAGTTGCGTACGTAAGTGAGGATTGCTATTGGGTGTTCCTAATAATTTGCTACAGAAGTGTACGTATATTTGCAGCACAGAAACAACTGGTCACATTACGCTGCGGGCGATATTAAGTATGAGCTTCATGATGCGAATGAAGTGAAAAGATAAGGGTACCCCGTATAAGCTCATTTTATTTTTTTCGTATCATGAATTGAAGCGCTGGATATCATAGCTGTATCAACGCACTTGCTTTTGCTGCGTTCATGGCAGTTCCCGTGAAAGAGGCATAACGCGCACTCAGTTGTCATTGGGGCTAAAGCTGAATCTCTTGGTATCGATTTTTGAAGTTAACATGGTCGGTCCAGTTCTCAGAGGCAGGCGAGGTGGTGGCTTCTGGTTCATCGTAGCACTGAACTTCTCTTCGACTGCCGTATAACATTGTTTCTTAAAATTTGTGATAACAGCTACCCTTTGAAACTACACGAGTATTCGAATAAACTATAAAATGTCAGGAAATTGTTAGCACTGGGACACTGAAAGATGAAAATAAGAATTTAATTAGTTAAATTTGACATGGGGTTTTTAATTGAAAATACAGGATTTATCTCGTAGTTAGGTTTTATGTTCTGGCGAATTCGTAAGGAAGATGGAGTTTTGTACGGGGACAAAAAATATAATTTTTTAGTGGAAATTTAAGATACAACCGGCGGAAGGGAGTTATATTTGCTTGCAGCTGTGGTAGGATCTGACCTACTGATCGAAAAGAGAAATTTTCTCCTCCATATTTAGAAAATGGCCTTGCGGCCGAATTCTCTTCGTGTTTTGCATTCTGCTAGTTTAACTAGTAAAAGTGTGATGATGATTGCTCTTCAAGTGCTACGCCGTAATTCTTCGTATGCAACACGCGATGTAGAAATGGGGAATAACCTTACATCGATAAGCCATTACATTATGACCACCTACCTAATAAACTGTAGGGCTCTATTTAGCCTGCAAAACAACTGCCACTGGGTGAGGCATCGATTCGATGAGGTGGCGATAGGTATCCTGCATGGGGTATCTGGTACCATAATGTCAACAGCAGGTCCCCCAGTTCCCGTGCATTTCTGGGTGGTGGTTATGTAGCGGAACCCGCTTTTCCAAGTCGAACCAAAATGTTCGATTGGGTTCATATCAGGTGAATTTGGAGGCCAGGGTATTAACAGAAATTCACCAGCCTGTTCCTCGAACCACACCTTAATGATTCTTGCAGTGTGGCGTGGCGCATTATGCTGTTGGCAATGGCTATCACCAACAGGGAGCACAGTTACCGTGAACGGGTGAACTTGGTCCGTAACGATGTTCAGATACCTGAACATTGTGTTTTGGGGATAATGAGGCCAGAAGTGTCCCAAAAAACATCGCCCACAGCATAACACCTCCGCCGCCAGTCTGTTTCCGCCCAACAGTGCATCCAGGTGTCATAGCCTCCGTTGGTAATCGGCGTATCCGCGCTCGGCCGTCTACGTGATGCAATAGGAATCATCCAGGCCACTTTCTTCCAATCATCCACGGTCCAATCTCGATGATCTTGGGCCCATTTCATGCGTTGTTGGCAATGACGTGTAGTGAGCATAGGGACGCGGCTGGGTCTTCGGCTACGCAGGCCCATGCGCAGAAGGCTGCGAGGAACTGTGTTGCCCTGATTTGTCGCACTGTGGCCCTGCGGTCGCTGTGAACAATGCGCGACAGTCTCCGCTTCCGTCTAGCATCAATGAGCTGTGGACGACGGTTCGTCGTTTGGTCATCTGTGCACCACTTTTGATACGTACTCACCACAGTGGCACGTGAACCAGCCGCGCAGTTTCTGAGATTGTAGTTCCGAGGCGCCGAACCATCACCTTTTGTCCTTTATCAAACTCCGAATAATCGGCATGTTTTTCCCATTCTGACTGCGAACACTTTACTAACCGAAAGCCGGTCCTCGGGTTGTATATATACTGCTTTGTGAACTTCACCTGCGCCACCGTTCGGTCTCCAGGCGCGATCATTTCTCTAGGCTGGGGGTAAGCATAATGTAATGGTTCATCGGTGTAGATTCGTGTACGAAATAAGATTTGTTGACCAGTTGCTTTAGGCAGATTAGCTAGAATTTGAATTGATGCCTGACGTAGCGAAGTTCTTCCCTTGCTATAGAATCGTGGAGAAGGCACGAGCCAAGCTTTTGTGGATATAGTATTTGGCTAAGTGTGGCTTTTGCTCAGATAGGTTTCAATAAATAAATGGAATTGTGTGCTGCGGAACAATGTATGAAGTACCCAAATTCTTAAGGGTAGAAAGAGTTAGCAAACGTAGATTACTATATTTTCTGTTGATTACTTACAGTTGCCAACAGAAAATATGGCAAACACGAGGCTGCAGCATTTCCTACTGTAACTCTGGGTCCGTTAATTTTAGCGAAAGTTAACATTAATTAACTCCTCTTCTACATTGCTTCGTAGTTAGTCATTTTCTTCTTTTGTCATTGTTCTTGCGGAGATATGAGACGGTACCTTGTCACTAGTTTTTTGCCAATCGTGTTAATGGGAGAAAAGAGAACCACTTTCTACTCTGTTGCATCGCCATTTTCCCCCGTTTTTCCGACACCTGCTGTTCATTTTTGTTACTTTGTTGCCCTGGAAATCATTTTGCAGCTTTGTTTGAAGTTTTAGGGTCCCCCCCCTTTTGAGAAAGTTGTGGAATTGTTACAGGGCTTGGTGCTGACTTATATTACAGCGCCCTGCGTGGAGAGTTCGTTTGATGCTTCCTTTGCAGTAAGTTCTGTATCGAGGGTTTAACCTGTAATTCTTCCTAGTGGAGCAGGTAAACACAATACAAAGTACATATAAGTGAATCGACTGAAGCTAAATTTTGCCGCCCCGGTGGCGCAGTGGTCTAAGCGATGGCCTCTGATCATTCGTCCGAACGGGGTCCGGGTTCGAATCCCGGTGAGGCATGGATGTTGTGTTTATCTTACGGCACTGGCTCTCTCCCTTCCCTGGAACCAGTGACCCTAAATTAGGGACGGGCGACTGCTTATAGCCCACTGAGTTGCTCACGGTGGTCGTTAGACCTCCAATCAAAAAAAAAAAAAAAAAAGCTAAATTTTTGCAGTGAAGAAGACTTTCATTCAGATGTTACGGGGAATGTCTTTTAAGCCTTGTCCTGGTCTCCGTTCTTTCTGTATATTAACACCTCGTAATCTCTTTCTCTCTTCCATATCACCAGCCCGCTTGCTTACCCGTTATCCTCCTCACGCCACGCGAGATCTTTTCACCTCCGTTAAAAAACTCCTTCCTCGATTCCTGCCAGCCAAGTCCTTTCTCCGCTTTCTTGCTCCGATAACCGACCTCCGAACGTAAACTCTCCCCTGCCGAAGTGTCCGACGGATTCCTAGAAAGCCTGGCCATACCTTAGAAATACCTTCTCTCTGAAAACGCAAGATTTTTTAATTGGCTCGCTGCCTGCCCCCTCTTCTCGCTTTGCTTGGGACAGCTGAAAAACAATGTCCAGTTTCATTCTTCTCACATCGACGAAACTATGAATCTAACACCTCCTCTGCCGCGACGCGTGGGAAAAGAAGTACATTGACGTTTGCTTTCCAGCTCATCCAAATGGCGGGAAATGAAGGAAAATGATTACAATTCACTGTCACTAAAAATGGCTACTGAACTTCACTTCTGATAACTATGGAAGCCCCGGTTACAGAATGAACAAAGGTTCACACATAACAGGAAGACTCACGTACAAAGTAAGTTGCAAATGAAAAGGTGTGAGAGCAGAAAATTGACATAAAGCTGATGTGGTGAGAAAACTCTATGGCCTGAAATCAGTCGCCCGTGTAATTTGTGGTCACTACTTCCAGGCAAGGGAGAGAACCAGTGCCATAAGACACTTTTTTTTTTTTTTTGATTGGAGGTTTAACGACCGCCGTGAGCAACTCAATGGGCTATAAGCAGTCGCCCGTCCCTAATTTAGGGTCACTGGCTCCAGGGAAGAGAAGGAGCCCGTGCCGTAAGACAAACACAACATCCATGCCTGACCGGGATTCGAACCCGGACCCCTTTCGGACGAATGATCAGAGGCCATCGCTTAGACCACTGCGCCACCGGGGCGGCCCATAAGACACTACAGAGGCGTTGTAGCCACAGGGGGAGGTCAGTTGCCCCTCCCCCGCAGATGCAGGCTGTGGGGGCTCTATAAAGGTTGGTATTAAGTTGCTGCTAACGCTCGAAATTCCCATGACAACTAATTTTATAACTGGAAACATCTTCACATGTACAAAATTTCTTCGGAATCGAAAGTTCATCTGTGCCGCACCCTGGTAACGCAGTGGTCTGAGCGCTGGCTTATGACAGTTCGTCTGAGAAGGGTCCGGGTTCGAATCCCAGAAATGCACGGATGTTATTTTTGTCTTACGGCCATGGTTCTCTCTCTTCCCTGGAACCAGTAGTTCTAAATTAAAGACGGGCGACTGCTTATAGCCCATTGTGTTGATCATGGTGGTCGTTAAGCTTTCAATCAAACAAAGTTCACCTGTTTTGTTGTTTTTGTTTCGACTTGAACGACCACCATGAAAAATTCTATGCGATATGAATAACCAGCCGTCCCTACTCCAGGGAGAAGAGAGAAAGCCAGCGCCATGAGACAAAATGCACCGTCCCTTCCTCAACTTGATCTCAAACGAATGGGTAGAATATAACGTCTCAGACTGCTCAACCACCAGGGTTCCGATAAAATTTCTGTTTTTTTGTTTTTAATTTGCCTTTTTGTTTATGTACGTTTTCCAACCGTAGGTTGAAGAAGCGTATGCTCCAGCTTTTTCCGTCCGTCTGTCGGCACGATAACTCACGTAAAAATGGATCGATTTCGATGAAATTTTAGTATGTGGTAGGGTACCACCTGGGGACGAACCCTATTGAAAATGGGACAAATGGGGTTACAGGTTAGGGCACAGAAGCGGGATCCATTCCATCGCCCTTATCACATAGGTGTGGACGTCAAGTAATTTTGCTTCCTATATTTCCAATGGAAAAACTTTTCTACACATTTCCTTCACAATTAGTGTGTTCCCAAGGATGGAAATTCGAGCATCGATTAAAATAACTTCATAATATAACTTGGAATACTTAACATTTTCTAAAACAAACATACCATAATTATATTAAAAAACAATAACGTTTCTTTTGGTGGTGTTGAAACCAGGAAAAAGATGGCGCGACCTGTACTTTGATGACGTCAGTAGACAAATAAATGTTGGATTGCATAATTATGGTTATGCTTTAGAAAATATTAAGTATTCCAAGTTATAAAATGAAGCTATTTTAATCGATGTTAAAATTTTCATCCTTGGGGAACGCATTAATTGCGAAGAAAATGTGTACAGAAGTTTTTCCATTGGGAGTATAGGAAGCAAAATTACTTGACGTCCAGCTTAAAGGAGCAATTCCTGTATCTTTGAAAATTTTATTTTGAAAACGGCTCTAAGGATTTTGATGAAAGTCGTTAACCTACCGTTTTCTGGTACTAGAAATCGATTTAGCTTGATCTCGACTTTAGGAAAATTCGTTTAGTGGGTTAAATAACCACCCCGAATTACCACGTTTTCAGTGTCATGGCGTCGTTCCATTACTGTTACCCATGCTTAGAAATCTTATGACGTCACAAGCTTGCGATTGAGATGTTGGAGCGCGGTCACGCCATCTGTCTCATTACGTCACGCGTTGTGTGTGGATCCTGTTAAAGTTTTATTACGTCACACTCTTTCGAGCAGATGGTCGCGATTTCCATCTGCCTCATTACGTCACGCGTTGTGTGCGTATGCCCGTTCGCACGATAACTCGCGTAACAATCTTTAGATTTCGAGGAAATTTTAGTATGTGGTAGGGGACCACCTGGAAAGGAACCCTATTGAAAGTGAACGAAATGGGGTCAAAGGTCAGGACATAGGAGCGCGATCCATTCCATTGCTGTTATGCATCATAACTAACGTAAAAAAGGTTCGATTTCGATGAAAGTTTAGTATGTGGTAGGGGACCACCTGGCAACAAACCCTATTGAAAATGGGCGAAATGGGGTCAAAGGTCAGGAGATAGGAGTGGAATCACTTCCATCGCCATTATGCGTCATAACTTAAGTAAAAATTCTTCGATTTGGATGAAATGTTAGTATGTTGTAGGGGCCTGCCTGGGGACGAATTTTATTGAAAATGGGCGAAATGAGGTCAAAGGTTAGGTCACAGGAGCGGGATCTATTCCGTAGCCCTTATGCATCATAACTTACGTAAAAATGCTTCTATTGCGACAAAACTTTATCATGTTATTTCGGAGCTATACTGAACCGGTTTTGTTGAATATCATCGACATGGAATCAAAGGTCATGGCACAGGAGCGAAATTTATTCCACAGCCATTATCCTCATAATTTGAGTAATAACTTGAGTAATGATTTCTGGTATGTTGGAAAGCGTATTAAAATCAGTGCATTGCATGATTTTACAAATTTGTTTGCTATGCGATTTCGGTTCCCTTTGCACTGATTCATAAGTCTTTTTTCGCTGACTGAACTTGGTTAATGTTTCCAAGACTATGTGATATGAAATAATATTTGCTCTTAAACTCTCAGAATTTTATTTAATACAGAAATAGAACAAATTTTTCTTGGGTAGCTGCTTTCAGTTTTCTATGTTGTTTTCCGAGGGCGCAAATAATATAACTTGCCGTCTGGGCTACACCGCTAACGGCTTAACGTAGTTTAGGAAGCGGTTGTTATAAAATTGAAATAACATGCATTCCAAATACCGCAGAACCTTGGTTAAAAAAACCTGGGTTAAGCGTTTTTCTAGGGAATAACCTTAAAGTATAAAAGCAAAAACCGTATAAAACAAATTTCAAATGGTTAAAAATGGTATTGTAAAATTTTGAATGCTTCCATAAAGGAAGAAAAAAAAAACCCTCGTAATTTTAAGTTACTTAATTTTTTCGTTTTTATGGGGGGGGGGAGACGACCACCTTTAGCAAGTTGATGGGCTATAAGAAGTCGCCAATCTGTAATTTCAGGGCTACTGGTTCCAGGCAAGGGAGAGAGCTAGTGCCGTAAGACACACCAATACCACACAGCGAATCGAACTCTGACCCATCTCGGACGAATGGTCAGAAGCCAGCGCTTAGACCGCTGCCCATCGGAGTGGCAACGCTAATTTATAATGTATGACATATATATATATCATCATCATCAACCATTATCAGTCCACTGTTGGGTGAAGGTCTCTCCAAGTTTCTTCCACAATTGTCTATCTTGAACCTGTCTCCTCCATGTCACTCCAGCATACTTTCGAATTTCATCCAACCATATCCCATGGGGTCTTCTTCTGGGTCTTTTCCTGTCCCTTGGAATCCCGTCTAAAATTTCGGTTGTCCATCGGTGGTCCGTTCTTCTGGCAACATCTCCAGCCCATTGCCATTTCAGTGATTTCACTCTCATTTTCCTTATCCACAAGTTCGTCTTCTTATCTCTCCAGGTTACACCAAGCTTGCATCTCTCCATGCTTCTTTGAGTTGCTGCAGTCTTTGTATATCTTTTTAGTTAAGGTCTCTGCTGCGTACGTAAGCGCTGGAAGTATGCATTGATTAAACGCTTTTATTTTAAGACCTAATGACATACTGCTCTTTAAAAATTGTACTGTTTCTTCCAAAATCTCTGCAAGTTTTTACGCCGATTAATTTCTTCATCAATGTGACCCTCACTTGGTATCTGCTGCCCAAGATAAATGTAGGTGTCTATTATCTCAAGCTTTTCTCCATCAATCGATAAATCTTCGTTTCTTGTAAAAGTATTGTACATCACTTTTGTCTTCTGAAATTTCATTTTCAATCCCACTTCTTTACTTTTGTCAGCAAGTTCTTGGATCATACTCTGCAGCTCTGAAAGGGTAGTTGCAAAGATGACTAGGTCATCAGCAAAACGAAGGTGAGTTAAGTAATCCCCATTAATCTTTGGAATAAAGAATGCAAGGTCAGGTGATGGGCAACATATCGCCTCTGCTTGACAAATGTCAACCCCGCTTTCTCGTGGTGCATCCTGTTCCCACTAAAGGGGCGTGACGACCGCCATATGCCATCGAGATTAGAGGAAATGCTGCTATACCACACTCACCAACCTGCTTGGACAGCGTTGTGAGTTATGGCCAAACCCCCTGCATATACAAATATTTGTATATGCAGGGGGTTTGGCCATAACTAGTTTTGTGCCAAATGCATGCATATACAAATATTTTGCTACCTTAAGCATGCTTTAATATTTATATTATTATTATTTTTTATTTCATTATAAACACTCGGTTAAGCAATTCTGTACGACTTCATTTTCATTATATGAAAAAAAAAAAAAAAAAAAAAAAAACGTTTTGAAATAATAAGGTTGTAAATCCGAATGAGATTTTGTTTTATATTCAATACCCCTATTGCACATCCTTGACTTATCAATCATCGCTCTTTTCACTTGTTATTTTAGCATCGGTGCTGAGTAAAACATTCACTAATCTTTGTTTTTAAATTTCTTGAATTCAGAGAGAACTGTGAAAGTTATTTAGTAAATTTCTAGTTTTGCATCACCTATTTCATGGCTGCGAAAAAACAAAAACAAACTCTATCTGAATTCTTTGAAAGTTATAACATACCGGGTTACAGAATCAAAGAATTGTGTATTTTTGATAATCTGAAATTCAAAATTTAACGTATAATCGCAAAAAATGTATAATATAAATGAATTACCTATAACTGAATCGATAAAGCGATAGAAACTACAATAAAATATCGGGACTAGCGTACAGTAAGGTATAAAAAGTGAAAAACGTATAAGCGCAAAACGTATAAACGAAATCCTACTGTAGATTAGTGCTGAGACGGGCCAAGCCCGGCCCGGGCTCGAGCGGGCTCGGGCTGCATAATACTTACAGAAGGTTCGGGCTCTGAGAAAGGGAGATAATTTTCTTCCTTTTTTTTTTTTTTTTTTTTATGGTTTAGCAAACGACTTTTTTCTTTACACTTTCTAGTTGTTAAATAGAATTCTTCGGCAACTGTCTTAGATGGGCAGTGGGAACTCGGCAAGGCTATTCATTCCGGGCTTGGGTAACGAAAACCATAGGCCACGAATTACTGAATTTCTACGAAGGAAATTTTTCTCTAAAATCTATAGATAGTAGATAGAAAGCTGACGAAATTTTCCTTCCTACCTCAACGAGGCAGCTCCCTGCTAATTCTATTGAGCAACGTACGACGTAGGTTGTTGTGCCTCCCTGTTTTTCCTCATGCCCGATCCTCCGAAACATTTCAGGAAGAAATTAATCGTCAAAGGAACTGTAGAAATATATTACCATCCTTTCCCCACTCCGCAGTTAAGAAAGACATCGGTTAATTGCATAGGAGGGAAAGCGTGGAAGTCTGGAAGAGGAGATTTTTTTAAATGCCTAAGCAGGTTCATCATAGTTTTCGGGTTCTATCTTGCAGTATAAAATTTAGGCTCGGGCTTTTAAAATTGGGCCCGAACTCAGCTCTGCTGTATATTACTACACTCATAACAAGATTTACATAAGCAGCTGGCATAGTAGCATGAACTTCAATAAAAAGCTGAATGCACAGACAGCATCTTAAACGGCCCCGGCAGAATCGTGTAAAATTCAGTTTTCCATAAACTTCCAGTTCCAAATACCTGTTTGACCGAATGCACTCCAAAATCAGAGATTGATTTCAGCACGTTGGGATCACATGTCAATAATGTGAACATAATTCAATGATCTTTCGAAACTTCATTCGAAAATTCAATCGTTTATTCTTGTAATTAATTTTTGTCGAGTCGCCCTTTTATGGTGTTCTTTTACTTTTAGATTCATGGCCATAGGTCACCATTTGACGTCTTTTCTTTTGTTTAATTTTTCCTCCCACGTAATTTATGAGAGTCCCTGTCTGCCGAGACCATTAATGATAAAGTAGTGTCTTGTGTCGTGTCCCCGTTAATACTTCCCCTGACATCCATGCAACTCTACCGCCCCCGACAAATGAGATCGTGTGTGCGAAGTGCGGGGGACTGAATTCGTTTGTCACTCTTCCTGATGCCGTATTGACAAGACGACAAGGACACGTTACGTGCTATGAGTCACGTAACGTCCTTTCTCAACTTCTATTATATCATACATACATACACCTGTGGCATTTCGAAAACCCCAAGATTTAGATTTCTGGCCAGTTTTAAAGATTTTATCTCATATCTGATTGCACATTTTAATGTGGTGTCGCCTAGCGCAGAATTAATATGACATTTCTCACCACAAGAGAATAATTTGGCATTCGTATTTTTAAAATCGGTTAAAATTATTGTTGTTTAAATTAGCTGTTCAAGCTCTTACAGTCAGTGGCGTGCCTGAAAAACTCGGGGGCCCATCGCAAAAAATATACTACAGACCCTTTTGCGAAAATGTATTTGCTCTGTTACAGAAAAATTTAAATTCCATGTCTTTATCTAGGTTTTACGGGCGTTATAATAATTAAAATTATTTGAAACGTATTGATATTTTTCGTAGAACCAAATTGTTTACTCTTTATTGCGTGTAACGCAAATGTACACGTCGTAATTTGAATGATTGTCCTAGTTTTATACCAATATAAAAGTATTACAAAACACTTACGCCAAAGTTCATGATATCATGGAAATTTAATTCTTTTAGAGAACTTAGGCCAGCGTCTTTGAAGTGCCTCACGATCCCACAGGCAGAACACGTGACGACAGTGTTTCTAATGACCTTTTCCGATTGATAAGAAAATACAGAAAATAAATAAGCAAATAGAAAAGTAAGAATTGTGGCACAAAAAGAGTAAACTGAAATTTTGTTCTGGTATATACAAAACACACACACTTAACATACTGTCACAATGTTTTGCACAGTCTTTTCTTTTGACTGTTATATATATAAAAAATGACAGCTCTTATTTCCGTTCCCACGAAGAACATGTTTTAGCTCATATTCTGAAGGATTCGTAATTATGTGCAAAAAAATAACACCTTGTTCTCATTGATATAAAAAATTCCATTTATTCAACTGATGTTTCATTCACATTCTCTTGTTATTTTACATGTATGGGAACTATGGCTGTGAAAATGGGGCTCAAGTCGTTTGGAATAGCTGATTTCTCGTCACCCAGTTTTCATAAACTAAGAGAAAAAAATTCTTGAAGATTTCACTTATTTACTTAAAACAGCAACAACAACAAAAAAAAATTGCGTTTCCTTTTATTACTTCATTCAAAGCTGCCGTCAAAAATTCCTGGCTATTTCTTTAACCAGTTGCACATGAAGTTCCCGGAAAATTTTTGAAAACCTTCTGCTGAGGCTTAGACCACCCTTAGCCGTGGGCCCTCACCCGCGCACTGCGGGGCTATCAGTAAGCCCATGTTAACAGTGCCTGCGCGGTGAGCGAGTGGTACGAGCCGTTGACTTCTAATCATTCGTCTGAGATGGGTCCGGGTTCGAAACCCGGTGAGGCAGTGAATGGATGTTGTGCTTATGGCACTGGTTGTCTCCCTCCCTTGGAACCAGTGGCCCCAGATTAGGGACTGGCTTCTAGCCGATAGTTCCTCACGATGGTCGCTAAACCTCGAAATAAAGAATCTGAAAGAGATGGCCGTTTTCGGTAGACACTCGATCCGGCCGTCCGCCAGGCACCTACTGCCATGCGCTCAGATCACTAGTTTTGCCCATTTTAACCCTCAGTTGAACCATAGGTGGGGATCGACGTACATCACTCTCGTTAGCCGTATTATGTGTTGGAGTGAACTAGGGGTGCAGTCGAGGCTACTTTTTTTCAAGGCCTAGCGGCGCCAGGCTATTTTATCTAACTGAATCGGACTTTTAAAAATTTATTTATTCAGTCGTCGCCCATTGAAATACCCCCCCCCCCCCCCATGCTGGTTCGGAACAACATACAAAAGTTTAGACGCAATCGATTAATTTCTTCACAAGCAGCCACGCAGAAGGTTGGAAATAAATCCCACTCTTATGTCCTGACCTTTGACCATTTTCAGAAGGCTTCGTGCTCAGGTTATTCGAACATGCTCAAATGTCATGTAAATCGTTCGATATTGACGCGAGTTATCGTCCAGATGGACAGACAAAGTGACAGCCGGACAAAGCTGAAGCATCTACGGTTCTTCAACGTACGATTGGAAAGCGTAAAAAAAAAAACTGCATGGTACAGTTGTGTAAAAAATATACATTTAAAATTGGCAAACTGAAAGAAGTAGGATCGTTTATTTTTAGACGGAAATGTAATTGTTATATTTCTGCTAATTGTCGTAAATTACAGTTGTAACTTCCAGGCTCTATGGAGTACGGTAAAAAATTTGGTCGTTTATGTTTCGACGGAAATTTAATTCAGTTCTGAAGGTTGGAAGCTGCACTAAAGGCAAACGGTGGTCCAACACCTTAGTTAAGACATATAATAGACTATTTCCCATGTGTTCGTATTATTTTGGCGAACTTCTCTGAAGCAATTGGCTGGTGTTCTCATCGTCGAATGGTACAACATGCCACTGAAGACTATTCAGAAGTTGTATGAATCTATTCAAAGAAGGCTGGAAGCTGTATTAAACGGAAATGATCATCCAGTACTTTAAATAAACACTATTTCCCAGATGTTCACATTATTGTTTGCAACCCCTGTATATGCATATACGCGTAACAATATACGGAGACCAACAGCATTTGATATACCCCGGAATCCTTAATTTGTGATTCATGGCTTGAAAAATTCCTTATCAGAATGTTACTTTCATTTTTCATGTGCTGACCTAATTCTGTGCGCGTGTCTTTGTGTGCTTTGATGATTCAAACTGTTATTCCAGCAGCAGACATTATTGCTATGCAGTTTCATGTACACAGCTGGGTTTGTGTTGCTCATTCATCGCGAAACGCGAGATTGAACTCGAGTACCTCGTGTTCCTGTATAGTCGGAAGGCCGTGACTAACACGTGTATTTCATTCAGTTTTACAGGGGATTGTTAAGAATTTTTTTTAAAGCTGTAGTTGGATATTTATTTTTAACTGTATCTACTAGTCACATGAAAAATTAATCAAAAACTGAGATAAAATTAGCAAGTGTTTTTAAGGAGTGTCAAACGTAGTTACTAAATTTATTTCAGCGTATTTTGTAAAGTGTGCCTCAGTTTTCCAGCACATTTTACATAAAAAAGCTGAAGAATTTGTGAAAAAAATAATGATGATCGTGTGCGCAGCCAGTGAAATGCCAAACTAATTTTTTAAGTAGGATTTCGGAAGCTCAGATAGAAACAACCGCAAATATGTTTCTGTCCCTAATAGGAAAATTGTTCAACTGGAAAAAAATCTTATCCTTTGGGACAACTTGATTTCTCAGCAGACTAGTGATGCCATAAATCAATCCTTTTTGGGAGTTAATCATTCACGCAAGAGTCATTCACTAATGATCAAACGAATGAATGGTCATGCAAACGAATGTTCGGGGAGTTCATCATTCACGCAAGTCATTCACAAATGACCATTCAGTTTCTAGGTTACTACACTCATTGAGTAAATCATTCGTTGTAGGTATCCCGTGTTTACAAAGCAATGTCAAGGCCACAGCTCGGCGCCCCGGTGTCGCAGTGGTCTAAGCGATGGCTTCTGATCATTCGTTCGAAAGGGGTCCGTGTTCGAATCCTGTGAGGCATGGATGTTTTGTCTTTCGGCACTAGCTCTCTCCCTTCCCTCGAACCAGTTCCCCTAAATTGGGGACGGGCGACTGCTTATAGCCCATTGAGTTGCTCACGGTGGTCGTTAAACCTCCAATAAAAATAAAATAAAAAAAGCCACAGCTCTTTTTGCAAACTGCCCAGAAAAGCGCGAGCTCTTCATCGCTCACGATAGTTTCGCTAAAGAATATAAAGTTTCTTTGGTTCGCGAAGAGCTGACTTGTGACGAAGGATTCAGGCACACTTTTCAAATGAATGGCAGTCACGTATCATTCTCATTTTTAAGTTTCACCATTATTTCCTAGCTGACTGGTCACTCACATCATGGTGGACACATTAATTCTCAACATTACTTTTCTCTTTGGGAATCGTGCGGACTTCAATATGTCGCAGTAATGGCGGATTGAGTCATCATCAGTCACAGCGTTCAGAGCGAATCGTTCACGGGGAAGTCATTCATTTGTGAACGAATTGAAATGCGTGATCCGAAAAAAAAAAAAAAAAAAAGAAGAAAAGAAAACCTTCGCGTGTCAGTTAGGACTGTCTGGTGCCAAACACGCTAAAGAAAAAAATTACAGGTAGGCTCAGTTCTGATTGAGCCGTCAGTTTGGAACGTAGGACTACGACTTGTAGATTGGAGAGTTGAAATGAGCTAGTCGAGTATGGTTTCAAAGCGTTTATTTAATTTGTTATAGCCAACACAGTTCTATGACATGAAAAGTAATTTACATATTTTTTACAAATAATGCTGGATACATTGCGAACCCAAAGCAGATCGATACACGAATTACCTAACGTGGCGTTCTGTCTTCTTGAGCTTCTTACATTCCTCATCACTTGCAATTGTCTCTCTTTTTGATTTTCTCCATTTTGCTGGCGTTCATCGTGCTAATTCCGCGGCATTTCCAAAAATGTTAACCCGTTCACACGCAAACACTTTTTAAAAATTTTAGTTTAAACCACTGCGATATTTTCTTTATATATTTGAATAGATTCGCCAAGAGCTTTAAACCGATACCACGCACAGTCGTTTTGCATTCACGGTTGTCCAGATAAAACTCCATATTGTCAAAAGTGTTCACCGGTTCACAAGAACCTTTAAAACAATTTACGCACAGTCGTGTTGCGCTTACGGTTGCAGAGATAGACTGAATCAAACGCGGCGGCACCTCCAGAAATATGGCATCATCACTCCCGCGCACAGGAAGCGAGGGGAGCTTCACGCGCTCGATGTATTCCACAGTACGCGAATTGGACTCCATGCTGTTTACGAATATGCTAACCCGATTAGTGTGTGTCACTTATTTTTAATGCTATAATGATTTCAATTGGGACAGAGTTTTTGTCACAGGGGGTCGGCCGTAAGTCGCCCCTTACTATCCGCGGAGTTAGACGTAGTCCTACTTCAAGAAAAACTTATCAACAGATGCGCGGGTTAGTATATAAGCGTGGGCAAAGTATGTTTTCCAAAAGAAGTGTTACAATTTTGTGTGAGATCACCGTGTCGAACCGAATTTTGCAGTGATCAGCAGAGCTAGGGAAAATGATATTAAATGTGGTAGAAACAGCCGTGATGAATAATATCAGTAACCACCTGCGTTTGTTTACCTTGCATTTTATTCATTCAGCCTAAAAGGTTACTATTGCTGTATTTGGTATGTCAGTTTGCTACTATACGATTTCCGAGTATTCGTTTGTCCATTGTTAAGAAAGAGAACACCGAATTGTCTGTTGCAGTGAGCACCTTTTTCGAATACTTTCAGACACAAAAATATATTTCAATTAGACATAAAATGTCTACCTATTGCCTTGAAAAAGCCTCCCAGTGGAGTGCGGAAGCTTGGCGAAACTATGTACATCAGCTTACACCAGTAAATAAACGGATTTTACTACGCTAGAAACGCTTTTTTACACTTTCCAACCGTAGGTTGAAGAAGCGTATATGCTCCAGCTTTGTCTGTCCGTCCGCACGATAACTCGCGTAAAAATGGTTCGATTTCGATAAAATTTTAGTATGTGGTAGGGGACCACCTGGGGACGAACCCTATTGAAAATGGAACAAATGGTATCAAAGGTCATGCCATAGAAGCGGGATGCATTCCATTGCCCTTATGGGTAATAACGTGCGTAAAAATGGTTCGATTTCCATGAAATTTTAGTATGCGGTAGGGGACCACCTGAGGACAAACCCTATTAAAAATGGACGAAAAGGGGTCGAAGGTCAGGACATAGGATCGGTATCCATTCCATCGCCCTTATCCTATACTATTAAAGGAGCAATTCTTGTATGTATGTAAATTTTATTTTGAAAACGGCTCTAATGGATTTTGATGAAAATCGTTAACCTGCCTTTTCTGGTACTACAAATCGATTTAGCTTGATCTCGACTTTGGGAAATTCGTTTAGTGGATTAAATAACCACCCCGAATTACCACGTTTTTAGTGTCATGGCGTCGTCCCATTAATGTTACCCATGCTTAGAAATCTTATGACGTCACACTCGCTATTGAGATGTTGGCGCGCGGTCACGCCATCTGTCACATTACGTCATGCGTTGTGTGCGTAAGTCCGTCCGTACGATAACTCGCCTAAAAATCTTTCGATGAAATTTTAGTATGTGGTAGAGGAACACCTGGGAAGGAACCCTATTGAAAGTGAACGAAATGGGGTCAAAGGTCAGGACATAGGAGCGGGATCCATTCCACTGCTCTTGCGCGTCATAACTAACGTAAAAAAAAGTTCGATTTCGATGAAATTTTAGTATGTGGTAGGAGACCACCTGGGGACAAACCCTATTGGAAATGGGGTCAAAGGTTAGGGCACAGAAGCGGTATCTATTCCATAGCCCATATGAAATAAAACTTACGTAAAAATGCGTCGATTGCGACAAAACTTTATCATGTTATTTCGGAGGTATACTGAACTGGTTCTGTTGAATATCATCGAAATATGATCAAAGGGCAGGGCACAGGACCGAGATTTATTCCACAACCATTATCCTCATAACTTGAGTGATTACTTGAGTAATGATTTCTGGTATGTTGGAAAGCGTGTCATAATCAATGCATTGCATGACTTTACTAACTTTTTGATTGTAAACAATGCAAAAAAGTAATTATGATTTGAATTTCTTTTTTCGATTACCAAATCGAATAAAAATTAATGATTATTTTTGCTCGGACTCCATCAGAAAAGGTAATCGTCAATATTTTCGCCAAAACTTTTTATCAATCGCCAAAAAAATTGTTATTTCGCAAATTGCGAAGAATGCGGTCGGTAGCGCGACCCCTGCTTTCATCACTTAGAGAGCGGCGGAGGGGACAACGTTTAATTTAAAATACGCAATGTGAGCGAGGCTAATCATACGGAATGGAATCGCCTACAAAAAAAAATCAACCGATAAAATATCACTAATAGAAATGGCTACAAATAGAAGTTTTAAACATCCACAAATAGAAGTTGACCTTCTATTGATGAGGGCCTTAAAATAATGTCTAACACGGTGGAGTGATGGAAATGTCCTCGACGAAAAGTTACCAATCCCCTTCAGAACAACACACTTGAGATTCAACTTTTCTTTCGATCTCGAGGCCAGATTTTAGCTTGCGCATGTGCAGATGGGCTTTCGTAGCTACATTACATTTCGTCGGTGTCAGGTGCGTTTCTTACGTTCGTCTAAAATCTGAAGAGTATATATTAATAAAAATATCGTTTTGGGGAAACTAAATAGTCGAAATACTATTGCATTAAATTAAACAGTGGACATGCTATTTTAGTAAATATTTATTTTTATGAGTCATATTTTCTTTCATATTTGTTTAGGAAAATAACGTTCATTAATCCACCTACCTAAGTACCGCTCATTGTCAGGAATTAGTAAACCTTTTGGTTATGATTTAACTTCACTTGGTATTATCGGAGTTTGGCTCGGTCTGGTCGTAAGTGGTGCGAATAAATAATGCAGGGTGTTGTGCGTAAATAAATGTATCCTCTCGAATCACGTGTTTTATTTCACATCCACAAAGATCTTGTCCGAAAGATTCATAAATTATCTACGAGTACCAGGGTACTCGATTTTTTATTTCGGTGGCCGTAGTGTTTAACATTTGTTTTGCATTTTGTAACAAAAGAATTTGAAAACTGACGGGTTTTGCCAAAAAAAAAAAAAAAAAAAAAAAAAAGAATAAATAAATAAATTCGCAGCTCATTTTCCTGCATGGCTTTACGCTTTTTCGAAACGGTCGGAAAAGTTTCTTTGCCCCCTAAGTCCGCCGTGATAGGCATGTGCAAAGATACAACCCCTGCTCACAGCATGACATAGTGGGCCAGTTGGTATTTATATTTTGCCCGTGACAGATCTAAATGAAGAACAGGCCCGTTGGAGTTGTCAGGGGAGAAAAGCCTTAACCACGTGCTTTGAGAGACACGTGAAGCATATAAGAGCTAAAGCACAACGACCCATCTGGATATACTCAAGCAATAGTACCACACCCCATCGTGGGAGGATTCGGATGGTGATGATGCTTCCGAAACAAAGCTAAAGGACCACAATCTTGCAGAGAAAGGCCGGATGAACTTATAATTGCAAGGTGGAAATGTCTTCGGTTACATCGCATAAAGGACGTCATACACGTGAAAGTATCTCGTTGCCCTCTTTAGTTTGCCCGCTAAGTGTAGGGGGAAAGGCAACTATTTTTTTTTTTTTTTTTTCTGTTGGGATAAATTCTGCATTCTGATACCCTCTCCAAAATAAATATAAATTGCATGCCTTTCCTCATACGTGCGCATGAACGGATTAGTTCACTCGTACTTAGTAAGGGCGTGATGACTGAACAGATGTTTAAAGCCAGAACTTTGTGGCTCCGAACACACAATAATAAAAAAAAAGAAAAAAAAATTCTGACCTATTTTTCGTGATTCTTTTCTTAAATTAACGAAAGGTTGCATGTTTCTTATGCAACCTTTTTCGTGAACTGAGGAGGGAACAAAACTTGAATTTCACGGATTTTTCATTCGCCAGGAAAATTCTGAAATTTCAGAACTTTCCGCAGTTAAATTCTGTCCACTTTTTCCCTATACACATGGCTGAAAAATTTAGGTAGTGGAACAATTCGCGGGAATAATCGAAGTTTGATTAACTAGTAAATTGATTCTATGTAACCCCTTAAGAGTTATTAAAGCTATCAAGAGTAAATTCTATATTTAGTTTTGTGAAATATTACTATAAAGCAGTACATTGGGCTTTTTCTTAAAGATAATGGAAAGCTTCGGTTGCTCTGTTTTTTGTTAAGTTTTCGCCAATCCGTTCGCCAAATTCAATGTTTTTTTCGCCAAATGTAATATGAAGTCGCCAATATTTTTCCACTCTCCATTGGAAGCATAAAAAACCTTAAAAAAAGAGTTGTAATAATACAAAAGCAATAGATTATAGATTCTTTACTATTAAGCAGCAAAATATTACGTTATGGATCCCGAATCTTAGTAGAAAGAAGTATAGAACCTTATTTTCAATTTCGAATTTATCACTATCTATAAAATTTCTAAACAAAGAATTATTGACAGGATGAATTTCAAATTAATTTAAAAATTGGGTATGACATTTATTCTGTGGCTTGGTTCCAAAAGGAGCCGTGTAAAGAAGAAAGAAATACAGATGATGAAGAATTGCACTTTATTATTTATAAAACTTTCAGCTAATAATTGTGTTCATATTAGGTTACCACAAGGGGCCGCGGGTTCGTGACTGCCACGGAAAGGACCTCAGGTTCGATCCACTAAATATCCGCCGTGCGTCGGACCCCGGGTACTGGCCCTCCGGTAATAAATAAAGGCGTCTTCCTCCCCCTTTCTACTTCGCTTCCGTGTCACTTTCCTATCGGGCACTCTAGCCCAAATCTCGTAGCTTCCTATTTCTAAGGGTCGTTTAAGACCTGGGGTCAGACACTCCCTTCCTAAAATCCTCTACATATGATCTGGTTATCACAATCCTGGGCCGCGGGTGGCCTAGTAGTCACCGTTCGTGACTGCCACGGAGAAATCTCAGGTTCGATCTCAGGCAGGTACGAACGCTAGAACCACTAAATATCCGCCGTGCGTCGGATGGGCACGTTAAGCCGTAGTACTGGCTCCCCGGTAATGAATAAGGGCGTCATCCTGCCCCTTTCTACCTCGCTTCCGTGTCACTTTTCTATCGGGCACACTAGTCCAAATCTCCTAGCTTCCTTATTTCTAAGGGTCCTTTAAGACTTGGGGTCAGACGCTCCCTTCCTAAAATCCTCTACATATGATCGGAAGGTTACCACAATCCCATAAATGGATGACATCGCTTTGACAGGAACAAGTGGATTGTAACTCACTTTGCACTGGACCAGTTAGATTAATGAAAATTTTCTACTGGTCACCCAGTGTCCGACCGCTTGATAGAGTACTTAGAAATCACGCATAAAATACAAGCAGCTTTCTCACAATCTCCTGCTTTGGTGGGGTGAAGTTGCTCAATCGTGTGATTGACAAATAAAGTAGACAAAAAGGCATAATTGCCCTTAGCATTTTCTACAAAGAGGCATAATTGCCCTTAACACACGCTCAGCCTTTTTGGGGGAGGGAGGATCTCGCAGGTTTTTCAAAATTATTTGAGGGGGGGGGGGCTAACTTTCCTATTCTTAAATTAGACCTTTTTTTTTTTTTTTTTTTTAACACGTAAACGGACTTTTATTACGTTCTCTATAGGGCTTTCAAACTTTATTCATTTCTCTGGGCTCACCCCTATCGGGCAGAGAGTCTTGTACTAGCCTGATCTTGTCCCGCTATCGTAAAATTTATTTATTTACGGGGGAAGGGCCCTTGTCGTATTTTTTTTTTTTTTTTTTTTGTGGTAGGTGTTACTATTTGATTAATTTTGCAAAGTCCACTCCGTTAAGTCATGTTAATATTGGTTCAAAAGATAAGAAATCCACAAGTACGGTCGCATTTAAACGATTCTGTATTAATTAAAAAAATTATTCTTGGCATTGCTGGAGCAAAGCTTGATATGACAAAAACGATTGTTTTTTGCTCGGACGCAATTAAGAAAAATAATTGCCAATATTTTCTGCAAAACTTTTTTCCATCGCTAAAACGATTGCTTTACGCAAATTGCGAAGAATGCGATCTGTAGCGCGATCCCTGGAAAGTCATTGTTAGTTTAAACAGATCTCGAGTTCTATTCTGTTACTCCGAAACATCACGACGAAGGAAATACGTAATTTTTAATAGGCCCTCCTACAGAACAAATGAAATTATTACAAATGCATTCAGAAAAATAAGCTCCAACAGAAAATAAAATGACTGACTCAACCAACATTAATAACAAACAATCAAAAAATCACTGTTCATGCGAGAGATCTTAATGATAATTTATGGCTCAACTGTAAGACAGGCGCTTCCCGTTCAAAAAATCGCTGGTTGAAATCCCACTAGGGGCGATTTAAGGAAGGGCTGGTTTACTTCGTACGCTCTAGAAAGTGACCCAAAAATTCAGAACGGAAGATTGTGTGGAATTTCAGTAAAACTGCGGAAAACCCCAAAACGGATTTTTCTGAAGTACAGTGAAAGCATGTTAGGTGAAACCTCCACTGACGGACTCCTCGGAGAAACGGCAACTTTTGAGTGGTACAGAACAGCTGCCGTAGATTTAATATTAACGATAACTTCCGAACAACGAAACATCTAAACAGCGGCCAATGGACACCCCAATTAGTCCCGAAAGATACGAGTATATTACCTACACTGTGAAACATTTTTCTGAAATTCACGAGCCACTGTCTGCCATTTTTTTCGTGAATTAACGAAGCATATTTCTGATGCTACCATTTCCGTGAAATGACTGAAAGAAACCTGGATTTCACGGAATTTTCAGAAACCTCTCCGTAGTTTTTCTTATATTGATGGTAAATTACCGTTTCAGAGATGCGTTAACGGAAAATTCTGAAATTTCAGAAACCTTGCCGCAATTCCTTTCGTATTTTAACGGGAAAACTCCGTTCTCACTTTTTCCGTATCCATATGACGAGAAATTGCCGGTAATAGGAGCGACTGGGGAGAATACTCGAGGTTTGATTGAACTTTTAAATTTCAATCGTCTGTCGAACTTTAAAGGTCCGTAGAGAGATCGGATATTGCGGATAGCATATCGCATGAATTTTGTTCATTGTGGCACAGGATATTTCATCTCCTCTCCTCTATTTTGTGCACGAGCTATTTATTATACTGTATATTTTGTTACTGTAGAAACCGGGTACTTAACTTATTGTACAGATGGTTATACGATGTCTATGCATCACTCTTTGGGCACCTTAAGACAAAAGCTATTATAGCTATCAAGAGTACATTTTATATTTAGGAGTTGTTTTTTCTTTTTTTTGGTGAAATAATACTATAAAAAAGTGCATTTCACCTTCTTTAAAGATAATGAAATTCATTGTTAGTTTAAAAAAGTTGCAAAGCATTTTGTTACTTCGAAAAATCGCGATGAAAAATGCTTAATTTGTGAAAAGTGCTCCTAAAGAAAAAAAATTACAAACCTATTCAGAAAAATAATATGCTCCAACAGAAAATGACTAAATCACTCGTATTATAATGGCAAAAAAGAAAATTCATTGTCGAACAATTTTATTACGATGTACGTGACTTGGATTTCCGAGTGTCTGTGGCACAATGGTTAAAGGCGCGACGTTGCCGTTTCAAGCGGCCCGGCTTCAAACCAGAGTGGGGCGGAAGGATTATTATCTTGGTGAAGGTGCTGAAAAATGCAGGGTCGTCGATTTTGCCGAATTTCAGTTTAAATACGGAAAAACTTCAAATAGATTTTTCTGAAATAAGCGGAATTTCTGACTACGGAAAGTCTGAAAATACAGAAGTTAAAATAAACTGGCACTTTTAAAAACCCAAATTTCTGAAAAATACTGACACCTACCGTGTTTTTCAAAAATTTCAAACACCTGACATTTTTGAAAAACACAGTAGGTGTCCGTGTTTTTCAGAAATTTCTGTTTTTAAAAGCAGTTTATTTTAACTTCCAAATTGACACGATGGACATCTTTGCTGCAAGTTATTTTCAGAAATTTTCCGTGAATTCACACCACTTATTTTTACAGTATATGATGATGAAAATTGTTTTTTCTATACCTATCCAAACTTGTGGTTTCAGAGCTCACCATTCAACGAAAAGTTTATATTATTCTTTTCTGCGACTCCGGGGTAAACTGATAGCCGTGCAACTCCGCAATAGGGGGTGGGGGTGCGGAAATTTCACATGAAGCGGCTTAGGGAAATAGCCGGGAATTTTGACTACATCTTTGAATGCAGAATTAAAAAGAAAAACATTTTTTTTTTCAATAAACAAGTAAAATATTTAGAAATCATATTCACAGCTTTAGTTTATAAAAACTGGAGCTACTCAAGAGGACTTGATGCCCCTTTTCAGTCACAGCAATAGTTCGTATACATGTATATTAACCAGGGGGTCGCGCTGCCGATCGCGTTCTTCGCAATTTGCGAAAAAAAAAAAAAAAAATCGGCTTTAGCGATAAGGAAAAAAGTTTTAGCGAAAATATTGATTATTTTTTTGTACTTCTAGGGGCAAACGTAAATGCTCCACCTGCCTTATGTAATCCAAAGTCCTGCAATGTTCTGTAATCAAAGCTCGTTCACCGGAGCACGCACCCCCAGACAAATAGGTTCCTGTTACTTAGATACCCAATAATTTATAACAATTGGTCAAACAGGCGCTCTGCTCCCTCAGCTTTGTTCTATTAAGATCTGCTAATCAAGGGAGGAGGTGAATGAATAACGAAGAGACGGCCTTGAAAGGAATCCATCAAAGTTTTCTAAACTTAACCACATTTAATCATTATTCAAAGAAATGTTGTCCGAGCCTAATCTGTATATAGGAGACTTCGTTCGTGGCGAGAAATCACTCACGCAAAGTTTCCCACGTGCGTTTTTGTCGTCGTGCAGCTCTCCTTGCTAACACTTTATTGTTCATCCTAATAATACCTGCCGGAGTCTGTCCGCTCTTCAGTACAGAATCTCACGCGCTTGTGAAAGCCTGTATCACAAGAACGCTAAATTCCCGTCCATCCACGACGACATACTCAGTTTCTGGTTTCCTACCGAGTAACATACAGGTGCTTCTTCACCAAGCTCCGACCTCCCTCACTGAATATCAAACTTTGTGGGTCACTCTTCCCCCCCTGGTCACGTGCAAAGGTCACCTAACGGCCCCTATCGCGACCTTGACCTTTTCCATGAACTAATCTCCAACGGACAGTAGAGCTCGACAGCATTGTATACAGTACTGTGTTCATACATTCCGAACCGACTTGGTTACAATAAATATGTACATTTTCTCAAACGGTCGGGCGCCATGTTGGAGTCTTACAATTCATCCGAAACCCATTAGCCTCAAGGGCTTTTATTAATCCGACAAATTTAACTTGCAGAAATGTTCCTTTTCTGGAAATAAACAAAATAGAACAGTTCTTTTCCTGGAAACGGGATAACACGTGCTGCTTCTTTCTTTTGTCGCTTGACTTCTAATTCCAGTCCTTGTATCGTAATCACATAAGATATGAAAATGATGTCGAATGTCCGACATTACATTAATAATGTATTTCGCCCTTACAGTACTGTTATAACATGTTGGAGAAAAAAAATAATTTGGTGACTGAGTTGGCGAAAACTTTAGAAAACCCAGAGCAACCGCTGTTAACAATATAATGTGAAAGAAACATACGTTCAGCGAATGCAATTTTTATGCAAATGGAGGAGTTATTAAATCGAAAACAAATGCAGTCTCCTGCACGATACACTTTAATGATAAAAACTATGTACAATTAAAGTAAATATGTTTAAGAACTTTCGTGTAGTACACTCGCTTGCACATAACAGCTCATCCTTTAGAATATAATGAACTATAAGATTTTCTTCGCTGGGACTTTAAACTACGGGCAAAATACTGTGGCATGATGTTAAGTGTACTTTTTATATTCAAGAGTGAATAATTTAAGATTTTTTTGTGTGTGATGTGTGCCACTATTCTTATTGTTATTTGCTTACGTACGTTCTGTATTTTTGTATAACTCGGAAAAGGTGCTTCAATATTGTACACGACAGTTACGTATTTAATGTAGGGGTCGCGCTGTCGATTGCATTCTTCACAATTTGCAAAAAATATCGTTTTGGCGACTGATAAAAAAATTTGGCGAAAATATTGGCGATTACCTCTTTTAATGACGTCCGTGCTAAAACAATCTTCGTTTTTTATTCAATTTAGTATTTTTAAAATGAAATTCCAATGTTAGTTACTATGCAAACATTGTTTACATTGCGCTTGAGACGGAAAGCGAGTATGACGCAATCGCTGACGTAAGAACACGTAAAACCTATCGTAACACTTTATCGATTTTATAATTCCAATGGAGGGTGGAAAAAACATTGGTGACTTAAAAAAAAAAAAAAAAAAAATGCCGGAGTACCACTGTAATGTATGTGATCGTCAGACATTTCAAAGACGGTGACCTTACTTCCTTAAAAGAATAAAATTTGCGTAGGATTGACTTTGACGAATTGTTTTGTAGTACTTTGCATTGTTGGTCTAAAACTTGGGCAATCATTTATTTATAACGTACAAAATTGTATTACCTGCAATAACTTTGGTTTTACGAAAAATATCTGTAGGCTCCAAATTTTTTTTTTTTAAAATGTCGATAAAACCTGGTTAATATGGAATTCAAAAATTTCAATAATTGAGAGCTAATTGATTATCGAAGGGCGTCGAAGATATTTTTTGCGGGGGGGGGGTGCCAAGTTTTTCCAGTACGCTACTGCTGCGACTCATCTTGTTTCGAACCCCTAATTGGTTTTGTCTATTACAGACGACAGTCCTACACCAACAGGAAGAAACCTGAAACTTCTGTTTTAGTGAAACACGTTAACTCATTAGGGGAATAGGGTTTTTGTCTCATAACTTCTTTTCTGGCATTACTTGGACACTGAAGTCCTAGGCCGGGCTCCTAACATATTCCTCTATCTGCGTCTGTCTATGGTATATGAAAACACTGATTGATGGCTGGAGTTAATATCTTTTCACGGGTAGCCACCCCACTTAATAATAATAATGAAAAAAAAATAAATAAAGATCTCTTATCTTCGAGATTTAGTGTTATAGGATAATCGGCGTTTAGCTGTTAGCTCGTTAAGCGCGTGAAAAGTACTAACAGTAGGAATTAAGAGGTTGTAACCGCTAGTGGACCTCTCTCTCTCTCTCTCTCTCGTCTCTTTCAGCCGACATCCATGACTGCGGCTTCTTTATTGTGACATTGACATCAGCTGCTTAACAATGGCCTTTTGTTGAGGAAGGCAGTGCTTTTGAAGAGGAGGATCATTGGTCGGCACAACAATGGCCGAGCACGTGATCACAAGCTCACGTGAATGCCGTCCCGCAGGAAATTACTCTTGCGAAATTCATTAGACCCGTGTTGCGTTGAACTGAGGAGTTATGTTGAACTACGAGGATATTCATGCTGCCAAAGCATTGCTAGAAGGAAAATTTGTAGTCTTAAGTCTGAAATTTCTTATTGCGTAAAACGTGGTTAAATATCTCGCCTGTGCATTAATCATGGGAAAATCTTTGCCGTATAATGGTAGTAATTATCAGGGACGTTGCTAAAGGGATGCTAGGATAGGCTCTGATATTTCTATTGCCCAACCACCTCACTGTTCAAGTTGTGCCATTTTGCAATTTTTCACTTTAAAATATAATCTGTACTTTTGTAAATAATGAGTCTCGTGCTTTTCGTCGTGTAGCCCATCAACAGGAAAACAAAAAAATTTAGTAGTTCTCCACTCTTCAAATCCTTGTTTAAGCCTTTTTTTTTTTTTTTTTTTTCATGTTAGCTCGAATTAGGAGGGTTGACAGGACCGGAAGCGACTTTAGATCTTTTGGGGTCCTAGGCGCTAAAAGATGCAAGGCGCCCCCTCCCCTTCTTATTGCCTCAGAATTTTCCATCCGTCAGATTAGCAAAAAAGAAAAAAAGAGAAAGAAAAAGTAAAGTCGAGAAAAAAGTTTTTATACTTTTTAAAATTCCATTCTTTCTTCTTATATTATTAGAACGTTTTGTAAGAAACAGTGCTAGTGTATAATCCCTTTGTCTGCCCGTGCAAATCGAACTTTTTGTTTTTAGAGAGATTTCAAAAACTATTTTTGCGACTAATAAGAAAACTAAGGATATTAAGTTCGATACTTTAAATACCACTAAGGGCTGTCAAGTTGAAAATTCAAAAAAAGTAAAGTTCTGTTGTGAAGAAACTGTTCAACTTTCAGGAAAATATTATTTTTGTGCCTCTCAGATTAAGCGTAACTCTTCATTCTCAAATATTTAAATTTTCCAATTACTTCGTTAATTTCCCGCTAAAGACCAAAAAATTTGGTTTTAACAGTTTTTTCAAAAATTTTTTTGCAAATGATCGGTCATAAAATTAATTAAAATTTTCCCATTTTAAATTTCACTATTAGTTCATAAATTTCCCGCTGGGAGTTCTCAATATGGAAATTTCGTAAATTTTAGCTTTGCGCTACGAAGAGATTATTTCAGTTGCAGCAAACGCTCTTTTTGAGTTTGATACGCTTGGCAAAACTGATTACTTTTAACACCTTTTCAGTTGCAAGTTTCTTGGAAAATTTATCGCTAAGGGCGCTGAAAATAAAATTTCGTACATCGCGTGTAAATCGTCATAAAATTTTATAAAATTGGAATGCATTTCAATTATAAAACGCGCTCTTTCCATGGAAAATCATCTCGTTTTTTACATTTTGAGCTAAAGAAGGAAACTAGCATAGTATCAAGCAAAAATAAAATTGTTGAAGACATTGGCAACCGGAAGAGTCCTCCACATTAGAAAACACGGGTAAAATTCAATTTATGCACAGTGCTTCACTTCAAAAGGATTGATGACTTTTCGTGGAGGAATTTTGGCATAGACGAATGCCATGGACCGAGAAAGGTGGATAGTAAGAATTTCATCTGTCACTGCAGAAAAACGAGAATGTGAAGAGTTTCTTGAAATCATTTTTTCTTATTGTTTTCATCGGAAGATTAAGGTCTGCATTTTTTTGTTTTGGTCTGTGAAAACGAAATCAATACTGGCAATGCAATTATGCGTTTTCGGGGCCCCTTAAGCTCTGGGGCCCTAGGCGTGCGCCTAGTTGGAAATCCACCACTGGACAGAAAGAACAGCTTTGGAAAAAATGAGTGCAAGGCGGCTTGAAGGAATTGTGTTAAGACGGCAGCAGTGGCGACTACGGCTTTGCAGCTTGTAATAAAAAACATTAAAACGTCTTTTAGTGTTTCCTAAATAAAGTTACTGTCCATATTGCTCCAGCAAAAATGCTACTCCACCACAAGGATTTTGAAATCTAGCGACGTCCCTGGTCTTTTTTATACGTACACAGTCGCCTCAGAATAATATGACCACATCCGGAATCACAGTGTATCCGCACAGGCGCGTCACAGAGTGCACGTGACAAGGCTGACCACACGGAGACATAAGTGACCGGCCAGGACAGATGAACCATAGTGCGTGACTTGAGCCCAATGGGAAGAGGTAGTGATTTGACCGACGTATAAAGAGGCATGATCATCATCTACCGCGCCTAAGGTGGAAGCATCTCAGAAACAGTAGAGCGAACCCTGTTACACATGGGTCTCTGGAGTCAACGCTGCGTCAAGGCGCCCATGTTAACCCAGGTCCATCGGCAACAACGACTGCAGTTCTACCGTCATTGGACAGTGGAAGAGTAGGAAAAGTTTGTCTTCTCCGACGAATCGAGGTTTGTACTTCACAGAAATGACGGACGGTGGCGGATACTGCGTCAGACACACGAGGACCAACACCTAGACATACTTGTCGGTCAAGTACAAGCCGTCGGTGGTAGTGTGCATGTTTGGGGATGTTTTCCTGGTATGTCCTGGGACCACTGCTGCCATTGGATGAGTCCCTGAACGCCAATGGCTACCTACCTGTCCATCCTCGCTGACCACATGCATCCCTTCATGTTGGACGTTTACCCTGGTGGTGATGGTGTCTGCCAACAGGACAACGCGCAGTGCCACGCCGCAAAGGAGGTGCGTGACTGGTTCCAGGAACACGATACCGATGTCTCCATTCTCCCTTGGCTGGCGAAATCGCCCAACCTCAATCCCATAGAGCACTTGTGGGACTATTTGGAGCGACAGGTTTGACGAGCGACCCCACAACGACGTCATCTCCAGTACCTCCGTGCTCTTCTGCAGTCCGAATGGGCACGTGTGCCTCGGTCAACCTTCCAGGGCCTCATTGCGTCCATTCCACGCAGGCTCGCCGCTGTCATCGTCGGTCTTCAGGGTCACAGGTGTACCTGTAATCCTGAAGACCGACCATCCACGCGATAACGATGCTATAGGCGATACCGAAGTCTTGGGCCACACTTATCGTAGTTCGTTCCTCCTCGAGCTCCCCAATTATTGGACCTCGAGTAAAATCAAGATGCTCTCGACTGACCATTTTGTCGTCTCTAGCATGCATCAAACACAATCGAACAGAGCATGCATCAAACACAATCGAACGTCTGTAACACATATGCTAATCGTTCGGTAACTTCCGTTCAACTGACTCTACTGGATGGAGCACACTTTGTTCTCACATCACGCAAATCACACACCATGCTCCATTATTACGCATGCGCTCAGCTGTTCCCAGACATGGTGCTGAGTTAATTTGTGTTTGGGTGCTGCTGCGTTTTACAGCGTAATTTTTATTTTTTCCACTTCGTCCTTAAGTTTTGCACACCAGTGAATTTTGTCACAGAAATTTATTAAGAAAACTATTTTCGCTACTGAATCGCCGTTATTTCACTGTTCGCCGTGGTTCCGTCTGATGATTGGTTAGCGGTTGCATACTCGAACGGAAATCGGGAGATGCGGGTTCTGTTCCCGCTCAAAGGTGGTCCATTTTCACTTCTGAAGAGATTGAAAACTGAAAATCCCGTGCTTTTGTGCAAAAGTAATACTGAATATTATGCGAAAGCCCAAATTTGTCCGTGACAGGATCAAATCCGCGCCGCCCTCACTCCGGAGTAAGTTGCTCTCCCAACTAAGCAACATGGGCGGAATGTATCGCTGCAGATTTGTCGTCTTGACGCTTTCTTAATTTCTGTAGTACGTCACAATATTATTTCATCGGCCAGTGTTATTTTATTTTTGAACACTTTTTTCCTAAAATTATCCCAGGAAGTTGCGTTTTGAGCAATGACTTTATGAAAACATGCCGAACTGACTGAAAACCTGTGACGCACGTTTCTGCGTTCTGAATTGATGGTAAAACGTGCCGCTCGTTTTCAGCTGATAGGTAACTAACTTCCACCGTCGGTTATCAGAAAGGTATTTTGGTCTGTGTGAAGTACTAGTGCTTCAAGTGGGACGAGAGATGCGTTACCTAGGCAACCAGGGAGAGGTGATTTTGATTGGCTTTATGGCATATCCTGTATCCGAGATTAGGCGCATGAGATCAAACATCCGGTCTTGCACAAGGATTAGTCATTGCCTAGCAATCCAGCTGCAGAGAAAGCCGATCTTTAAAACTGATCTTTGTAGTCTTGTTACACCAGAGAAAACCGATAGCTGTGTTTACGATTTTCTTGGCGTTTCTTCTCTGCGAAAGAAAGTTTTGTTCTTTGATCAGGGTTCTAACGTTTTTCAGTACCAACGTCGTGAAAGAGAACTCGAGAGTAATTTTGAGTTACTGGAATGTTGTTTTTTTCTTTTTTTCCTGCTTTTTTAAGTATCTAAGGCATTTTGAAACTGATGTGGATTATTGTTCGTATCATAGAGCAAAGGTGACACCGAATTCTCAGTTGTGATAATATGATGAATACGTCATTTGCATCCATTCTCACAAAAACAATTTTTTTTTCGAAAATGAATGAAACTGCAGGCAAAAGAGTTTTTATTTTTTATTTTACGCCTCCTAATGAAAAAACTGCGCATTATTAAAATGCTCAACGTCAGAAGTGTTCTCCATACCTTAACTGGAACTACTTTATAGCAAACAAACAAAAGGAAAATCAAATCTGATTACTACAACTGGAAAAACATCCACTAGTAATAATTGATATACTTAAGGACCACTAACAGAACTTTCAGAAGACAAAAGCGATGTACAATGCTTTTACAAGAAATGAAAATGTATTGATTGATAGAGAAAAGCTGTAGATAGATATCAAGTGAGGGTCACATTGTTGAAGAAATAAATCGGCGTATAAAACTTGCCTGGAGAGCTTTTGGAAGAAACTGCATAATTTTCAAGAGCAATATGCCATTATGTCTTAAACGAAAAGTGTTTGATCAATGCACCCTTCCAGTGCTTACGTATGGTGCAGAGACGTGGGCCTTAACTAAAAGAGACATACAAAGACTGGATACAACTGAAAGAAGCATGAAGAGGTGCATGCTTGGTGTAACCAGGAGAGAGAAGAGGAACTCGTGGATCCGAAAAATGACAAGAGTGGAAGACATCATGATCAAAGTAGAAACCCTGAAATGGCAATGGGCTGGACATATTGCCAGAAGGACAGACCATCGGTGGGCAGCCGAAATTTTAGATTGGATTCCAAGTGACAGGAAAAAACGCAGAAGACCACATGGGAGATGGGTGGATGAAATTCGAAACTATGCAGGAGTAACATGGAGGAGACTAGCACAAGACAGACCGTTGTGGAAGTAACTTGGGGAGACATTCGTCCAGCAGTGGATTGATAATGGTTGACGATGATGATGATGATGATGAACATCAAGCAGAAGAGTGTTGACGAAAACTCAGCGGTTTTCATGTTGAAAAATATCAGAGGCAGAAATAATTTTTCGCACCGAACAATTAGATACGCAGGAAAGTTATGTAACTTTTAAGCTCCTTGGCGGGTGAAGGCTGTGCCTTGTGTTAAGACTCAATGAAAAAAAAATGTTTATAATAGCCGCACCGGTGGCGCAGTGGTCTAAACAATGGCTTCTGACCATTTGTCCGAGATGGGTCCGGGTTTGAATCCCGGTGAGGCATGGATGTTGTGTTTGTCTTATGGCACTGACTCTCTCCCTTCCGTGGAACCAGTGTCCCTAAATTATTGACGGGCGACTGTTTGTAGCCCACTGAGTTGCTCGTTAATTCTCCAGTCAAAAGGGGGAAAAATCGCAGCTAAGAGTATCCCACAAAAAAAATTTAAGGAACTTTTAGAATCAGATGTTTGCGCATTATCGAAAATACTAAGTCGTTTTATCTTAAGTCATAAGTGATGACTTTGCGAAATACGCATCGCAAGTGAAGTAATCTCTGACACTAAACTCATCTTCCTCGTAATTGTAGCATTCCAGTCGGGTCGCGAAACGATATCTTCTTTGGGTGTAGTGGGTGTTCTTTCAAGATTGGGGCCGCAGATGAAACTTGGTGCCACCACTTCGATCCGGCCACAAAACGGATGAATATAGAATGGCGGCATCCCAAGTCTCCAGGCCCCAAAAAGCCTCAGTCCTCCTTAAGAGCTGGAAGAGTGATGTTCACGGTTTTCTTCGATGAGAATATCCCATTGCTGTTCGATTGGCTGGACGCAGGCAGTACGGTCAAGGCAACCACATACTGCAGTACGTTGCACAACCCCAAAACGGCCATCAAGCGTAAGCGACCCGGTATGATGTCAAATGGGGTTATTCTGCTACACGACAACGCCCGCCCACATGTGGCGACAGTTTACCAAGATTTGCTGCGGAGGTTCTCGACCATCCACCCCCCCCCCTCCCTAGCTCCGATCTGTCGCCCTGCCACTACCACATCTTCGGGCCACTGAAAAAAACTCGAGGGCCGCCGGTTCGCTAACGGCGCTGAGGTCCGGGACGCCGGTGAAGACTGGATCCACAGCCAACCACGGAGATTCTTCGCTCAGGGTATCCACAATCTCGTGCCGTGCAGGGGCACTTGCTCGAACCAACAAGGCGACTATGTGTAGCGGGTATGTAGCCCATGTATCACTCTTACTTCCTGTATGTTCACATATTCCAACCTATATACCCTGGGACACTTGCTTGAACCGACAAGGCGACTATGTGTAGTGGGTATGTAGCCCATGTATCACTCTTACTTCCTGTATGTTCACATATTCCAACCCATAAACCCTGGGACACTTGATTGAACCGACAAGGCGACTATGTGTAGTGGGTATGTAGCCCATGTATTACTCTTACTTCCTGCATGTTCACATATTCCAACCTATAAACCCTGGGACACTTGCTTGAACCGACAAGGCGACTATGTGTAGGAGGTATGTAGCCCATGCATCACTCTTACTTCCTGTATGTTCACATATTCCAACCTATAAACCCTGGGACACTTGCTTGAACCGGCAAGGCGACTATGTGTAGCGGGTATGTAGCCCATGTATCACTCTTACTTCCTGTATGTTAACATATTCCAACGTATATGAACCCTTACTGCAGAAAAGCAATCTCGGTTTCATGTGGAGGACCCTTTTATTTGACAACCTGCGTTTTGCTGACACAAGCAGCTCTCGCTGGAGCTGAGTGACATTTTGCCGCCAGTTGCACCGGGCTGTTAACAATAGATTACGGTCCTCCCTTGCTGTAATTGCTCGCAGACGGCCTCGACCTTGCCTTCGAACACTTCTTGCACCCTGAAGTCGTGTATACAGTCGAGAAATGACACTCCAATGGCTTCTGCTAGCTGACCTGCTGCCAGCGTGTCAAAAATGCATACCGTTGATTCCGATAAATCACGCTGCACGCTGTTGAGACACCGTTCGAACCCAAGATTTCAAGAAACAAAATGTCTCGATAAACTCTGCAGAATAAGGGAGCTACCGGAAAACCTTCGTTTTATCTCAATCTGTGATTTATGTATTCTGACGTCACAATGCTAATTTGCATAAGGATATGCATGATTCGGCTGTCTACGTCACACTCGATTTGCGATTTCCACATTTCTTTAAGATATCACCCGACTGGCTTGCATAATATCGCCAAAGTGAAATGCTCCCCTTATAATTTAGAGCAGTGTAGTTACATTTGCATCGTACAAGTGCATTGATTCTTAAATTTGTAATGCAATTCGAAATCTGACGGCGATAAAATAATCCTGTCCAGAACCGTTCAGAATTGACATCTGTATCACAATTTTCGTTACTTTTTCATAATTTTTGCTGTTGCAACTACTCAGATCATTAACGTACTGATTTTAGAATTACTGAATTCGAAAAAGAACTTTTTTTTTTGTGAGTAGTGTCATTAACTTCTAATTTTCTGTGTTCAGATACTGCAGCCACATTACCCATTCATTCTATTGATTACTCATGAGAGAAAAATGCTTTGCTGTCCGAAAGGAACTTTGTAGGTACAATTTCATTTATCGGTTGATTATGTTCTACGTTCAAAAAGGTCCTGGTGGTCATTAAAAAGGCATTAAAGTTTCAGTGCAAACGGTGGAGTAATTGTTCATTAGCCCAGAACTAATACATTTCAGTGCACGACATACTATGTTAAAAATTAATCGTGCTTGGTAAGATGTTTTCCAACGCCAACTTTGCTAGTTTTCATTTGGCCCCTCGACTTATTGGGTTTCGTTTTTCTTTCCTTTGAAAGCTGGAAAAAATACTTTTATCAGCAGTGCACCTAGTTAAGTATCTCAATTCCTTTTCGACAGCATTTTTTTTCACTATTTAAATCAGTAGATCATTACAGATATCAAGCAAGAGAACCACTTTGAAGAAGAGATTAACAGGCGTAAAAAAACTTGGCTGGGGTGCATTTAGAACTGGTTTTCAAGTAGTGGCCTGTACTTAAGGGACCTTGGGAAACGGAGGTGGACCATCTTCTTTTTTAAATCAATTTTTTATGAAATTTTCTGTGACACATTTACTTTTCGTTCATTTTAATACCCACTCAACTGTGGGATGGTGAAATTTGAGGCTGCTATGTCAATGCGAAGCAATTGGATATCTCTTGAAGTTCGGAGAATTTCACCAGACAGTAGCGGGGAATCTCAGCTTAGCGAAGATTCCCTGGCGCTCCCGACGTTGCCAGAGTTTAACCTTGAAAACGATATTATTGCGCATGCTCGACTCCGAACAAGTCACGGGAAAGCGAAGAGGTCGTAAGACCATCTCCAGATGGTGAGATGGACAAAAGCAGAACGCGGGTGCTTAAAAGTTCAGGTTACAGGTAATTTGAAACAGGGACCAAGTCCAATGGCCTCTCAACGTACAGTTCGCCTCACATTACATCGTATGGGTTACAGAAGTAGACGGCCTATTCCTAAACCATTGCTGTATGCAGCGAACAAGAAGAAACGTCTCCAGTTCGCTCAGGAACACAAGAATTGGACGGTAAATGAGCGGGACAGGATAATGCAGTCCGACGAATAACGTTTTCAAGTACACCATGCAGATGGAACTGGAAGGATACCGAAAGAGCAGCAAGAAAGCATGGACCCATCTTGCATCGTCACTACTCTTCAAGCTGGCGGAGACAACGTTATGGTCGGGGGCATGTTTTCGTGGCAGTATTTGGGCCCTTAGATTCGTGTGAAACAATGTTTGACCACCCAAAGGTATTTAAATATCGTTGCCGGCCAACTCCGCCCAGTTATGTTGATGGTTTATTCCAGTGGCGATCGATACTTCTAGCAGAACAATACTTCATGTCGTAGTGCTCACACTGCACGCGAATGGTTCGAGGAGCATCAAGGATATTTTTCCCTGCTACATTAGCCACCTCAACCACTGGATCTGAATCCGATGGAGCATTTATGGCATGATGTCGAAAAGGACATCGGACAGCTGGGTCCGCTATCATGAAATCTTCAAGAGCTGGAGGGTGAAATTTATCGCATTTCGGTTATATACACTCATTGTCAAAAAAAAAAAAAAAGCAACAGACAGGAATGAAACTTGTTGGGTAGGTTTGACATCGTGAGACATGCAAATGATTCAAGTATCACGCTCGGCCACGCATGTAACGCCAGCAAGGAGAGTTCGTAGCGCTGTACCTGACAGGCTATATAAGGTCATTCCGTTGCGCGTGCTTGCTATTCTGACTCGTGCTATTTGCATCATGTGCAAATGAAGTATGCCTTGGAGAAAAGTTCGGAAGCAATTCGAGCAGTTGGAGGAGTTCGAGAGTGGCAGCATCGTCGAGCTCCGGGAAGCGGGATGGTCTTATTGCCGTATTGCGCGCCATACCGGTCGTGCTGATATCACCATAGCTCGCTGTTGGCGGCAATGGATAGAACAAGGCACGCAGCAGCGACAAGAAGGGTCTGGGAAACGTACGCAAACCACGGAGAGAGAGAGGACCAACGGGTTGTCCGACATGCGCGGAGTGACGCAACAGCCACGATTGCGGATATTCAGCGAGCTGTAGTGCCCTCCATGAATAGTCCGATTAGTGCCCAGCACCATTGGCAAACGGCTGCACGACGTAGGACTACACGCACACAGATCGTTACGACGACTGGCCTTAACACCAGTGCATCATCGCGAAAGACTGCAATGGTGTCGTGCCAGACTGTCAAGGAGGACTCGTCACTGAAGATCAGTCGCTGCCTCCTTGACAGTCTGGCACGTCAAGGAGGCAGCGGGTGATCTTCAGTGACGAGTCCCGCTTTTGTCTTGGAGGAGACGACCACATAATCCGTGTGTGTGGAGGCACCGTGGTCAGCGCCAAGATGAACGGTTTGTTGTCGAGCGTCACACGTCCAGAAGGCCTGGTGTCATGATGTGGGGTGCAATTGCCTAGGATGCTAGACCATCACCTTTGGTGTTCATTACAGGCACTCTGACAGCACAACGTTACGTTAATGAGGTCCCGCAACCAGTAGCCCTACCTTTTCTGAACGCTCACTTCGGTGCGATTTTCCAACAGGACAACGCTCGTCCGCATACTGCTGCTGTCTCGAGAGCTTGCCTTCAAGGCACTGATACTGTGCCATGGCCAGCCGCATCGCCCGACTTTTCGCCGATTGAAAATGTATGGGATGCTATTGGACGCGCTATCCACACTCCACCCCTACCGCACAATCCGCAGGAACTGCGTGAGAAGGTTCAAGCTGCATGAGATGGCTTATCGCAGGACACCACTGGGAACCTGTACAACTCCATGCCGAGACGTCTGGCATGCTGTGTGAGCAAACATGGCAGCTGGACGCCACACTGAGAGACTATTGGAGTGTAGCTGAATAAATATTGCCCATATCAGTCTTAATGTTTAATCATTTATTGTTCCTGGTAACCTTTACTTTCCCCCGAATAGCATTGCAATCCGACACGTCCTTCTGGTTGTAATTATTTTTTTTGGCGATGAGTGTATAACCCGAATGACTTACCGAAATTTAAGAGTCCATACCAAGACGATTTCAAGTACTCTTAAAGGCGAAAGTAGCTCAACAACGTAGTAATCAGGTGGTCATAATAATTTGGCCACTCAGTGTACATGCCCTAGCTGTGGTTTTGAAAAATTTGTCAAGTCACAGCTAGGAAGCTAAACTTTATTTGCGCTAAGAATTTTGAAGAACGCAATAGCATTGAGAAAATGTATATACATAGAACAACTTCAAATTGCAAGTGTTAGATAGCCTTTGAGGTCCCACATAAGGTGTGGTATAAAACTTTGAATTATGCTTTATAATGGCGTAGCTCTAAGTTTTGTGCGATTGTTATTTTCCCAGAATGAATTCTCGCAATCGCGCGAACCATTTATGGAAACCGTGTATGGTGAACAGCCATGCAACAAGAATTTCAGCTGAAATTTTGTTTCCGTGTTGCAAGCCAGTACGGTAAAGGAAAACTTAAAATTCAATATTCTGGCCTTAACATGAATTTTTATGTAAAACAGCATTGGTGTGACTCACTCTTCAGCTCTGTACTCCGCGGTAATGGCGTCGCCCTATTTTTAACCACTGCGACGAAAATGAGAAAAATGGAAGGAGAAATATTGATTAGCGTTCTCGAAGCAAGAATGGTCAAAGCATAGGTAGAAAAAATATTTATACATAAATCGAGGGAAGCTAGGAAGGGGTAAGGGTGAAAAAAAGTCGAAGGCGGTCGTTTGGGCGATTTATAAAACAGAACGTTACGGCGGTGTGGAGACCTTTCGGCGCCACGACTGTGAGGTCACATTGTAGGGATAGACCGAGTGGCGCCAGACAGATTATTTTCCGCGCCGCTTCGATTTGTCTTCGCTTTTGCTGGCTGGGTTCGTTCCACTTGCAACTTCAAGTCGTCTTGACACTTTTCTACAACTTTGAATTACGTTTTGATACTCTTTCCGGAGGCCGTAACCTATATATCTTGCTTAGTAGCGTGTACCAAATTATTTTTAAGCAAGACTGTATAGCGCCATAGAGGAAAAAGTGTGACTGTTGAAACAGAGAAAGGTAAATTGTGAAATATCACGATAATGCAAAGCGCAAAATAAACTGCGAAATAACAATATACTTTGATATATACGTCGTAATTCTTTTTTTTGTTTTTTGTTTGGGGTTTAACGAGCGCCGTGAGCAACTTGATAAGCTATAAGCAGTCGCCATGTTTCTACTTCAGATCCACTAGTTCCAGGGAAGGGAGAGAGCCAGCGCCGTAAGACAAAACACATCATCCATATACGTATGTACACAACTTGCTGACAAGAGTAAAAAACGAACTTTCAGAAAACAAAAACTGGTGCAAAATGCCTTTACAGGAAATAAAGATTCATCGATTGATGGGGAATAGCTGGAGATAACTGATACCTACATTTACTTAGGGGCAACAGATATCAAGCGAGAGTCACACTGATGAAGAAATTTTAATCAGTATAAAACTTGGTTTTAGAGCTTTGGGAACAACCAATACAAATTTCAAGAGCAATACGCCATTATGTCTTATAAGGAAAGTGTTTTCAATGCATTATTCCAGTTCTTACGTACACGGACGGGGCAGCGATGTGGACCTTGAAGAGACAAAAGCTGCGTGCGGACAACTGAAAGCAGCGTGGAGAGATGCATGCTTGGTATAACCAGGAAAGATGAAAAGAACTCGTGGATCAGGAAAATGACAAGAGTGGAAGATGTCATGACCACAGTAAAATCCCAGAAATGGCAATGGGCTGTGCATATTGCCAGAATAACGGGCCACTGATGGATAACAGAAATTTTAGACTGGATACCAAGGGATACAAAAAGACCCAGAAGAAGACCACGTGGGAGATGGGTGGATGAAATTCGAAAGAATGCTGGAGTGACATGGAAAGGGAGACCGTTGTGAAAGAAACTTGGGGACACCTTCCAGCAGTGAATTGATGATACACTGACGGAAAAAATATCCCAACACCAAGAAGGGGTTGTGTTAGATGAACGACACTTGGTAGGCGGTGAGAGTACATCTGTAAGATGACGTCCATGCAAATTTCGCGCTCGGCGCATACGTGTGGCGCTAGTAGCGCCCCTCGGAACATGCAAAGCAGGTTTGCTGTAAATACGCGCTGTAACGTTCGTGAGCGTTAGTTATCGTTGAGATTCGACGTAGGGTGTTGATGTTAGTCAAGAATGCCTTTAAGAAGACGAAGAAGCCATTATCAACAGCTCACGGAGTTTGAACGAGGTCGTGTAATAGGGCTACGAGAAGGTGGATTTTCTTTCCGCAATATTGCAGAACGACTTGGCAGGAATGTAGCCACTGTGCATGATTGTTGGCAGCGGTGGTCAAGGGAAGGTACTGCCTCAAGAAGACCGGGTTCCGGCCTGCCACGTGGCACTACTGAGAGGGAAGACCGCCGTGTACGGCGTATGGCAGTGGCGCATCGTACCGCGTCTGCGGCAGCAATTCGAGCTGCAGTTGCCACCACAGTGACACAACGAACTGTTACAAATCGGTTACTTGAAGGACATCTCCGAGCCAGACGCCCTGTAGCGTGCGTTCCACTTACTCCAAACCACTGCCGTTTGCGACGTCAGTGGTGTCAAGCTAGAGCTCATTGGAGGACGGAGTGGAGATCTGTTGTGTTTTCTGATGAAAGCCGGTTCTGCCTGGGTGCCAGTGATGGCCGTGTGTTGGTTAGAAGGAGGCCAGGTGAGCGCCTGCAGCCAACCTGTCTGCGGCCGAGACATACTGGACCTACACCTGGAGTTATGGTCTGGGGAGCAATTTCCTATGACAGCAGGAGCACTCTCGTGGTTATCCCACGCACCCTGACGGCACAGTTGTACGTCGGTCTGGTGATTCAACCGGTTGTGCTGCCATTCATGAACAGCATTCCAGGGCGTGTTTTCCAACAGGATAACGCTCGCCCGCATACTGCTGTTGTAACCCAACATGCTCTACAGAGTGTCGACATGTTGCCGTGGCCTGCTAGATCACCAGATCTTTCGCCAATCGAGCACGTATGGGACATCATTGGACGACAACTCCAGCGTCACCCCCAACCAACATTAACCGTCCCTGTATTGACCGACCAAGTGCAACAGGCATGGAACTCCATCCCACAAACTGACATCCAGCACCTGTACGACACAAAGCATGAACGTTTGCGTGCTTGCATTCAACATTCTGGCGGTTACACCGGTTATTAATGTACCAGCATTTCACATTTGAAATGGCTCTTCTCGCGCTTACAATAAGCTGTGATCTTGAAACCTTAATCGATTAAATATGTTACCTATACAATTGTATTGCCGCCATTTCATTCCTCTACAGCTATTTGTTCGTGGTGTTGGGATTTTTTTCCGTCAGTGTAGTTTACAATGATAATATAACAGTGTGTGTAAGAGAGAAACTGTTTCAGTATTCATTTTGTGTCGCTGGTGTGTTTTGACAACCCCCCCCCCCCAGTATATCTGAACCCACGTTCACGTTTGGCTGATGTGCAAATAATACAATTTAAAACTAGTGACAGGCAATATAATTCCATGTCCAATGCATTTCTGCAAATCTTTTCCCAGGACATTATGGGAAAAATAGTGTTGTTTTTTTCTTTTTATAGGGAAATCCGCTCGACTTCTGTAGTAACTGTTTCAATTTCGAATTTCTGCAATACATTCATGAAACAGTGCCTTATTTCTTCCTTTCCACACGTCGCTGGATATGGCTCAGTGGTCTTTCAGCAGGGTTCAGCAAGGTGGTACCAGCTCGAAAAAACCCAACGGGGTTGGGGGCTTTTTCGTAAACGACCATTAATTATTAATTCTTACTGAAAGAAATTTCGTCTGATAACGCCGGGGTTTTTTTTTTTTTGCAATTTTTCAGCAATTGTATCAATTTTTTTTAATTGCTTTAAAATAAAAATTGCCGAATTTTCAGTTTTTACCGCTTTCGTAAATACATATGTCTTGATGTTACCGATTCACGCGAACATAGTACAGTGGGACCTGACTTAAAAGCAACAATTGTTTGTTTCATCAGTAAGATTTAGAATTTCCTTTTCAATGCGCCATTTTATTCTTTATCGTCAACCATGCTCTGGGTTTTTTTTAATTTCCTCTCTTCCGCTTTATATTTGGTCACTTTAATTTTCAATCGCACCTTTTTATTTAACCCCCCCCTTTTGGAGTGAATTTTTTGTGATCTGATGAATGCAAATGAAAAATGTCGGAAAAACACTTAAGTGAATTTGCTGAAGCGAAAAGAGAAGTGAACAAGTGATACATTTAACACAGTAAAAAAATAATAATAATAACAATGGTGTACTTACCCCTGATTTAACAGACTTTTGGGGAAGGTTTGAAACAATCTTTGAATCCTTTTTTTATAACATAAAAGACAGGTCGTGGATTATTTGTGTCTTTTTGCTGGCGATTTTTTTAAACTATTGTACGCAAATATGTACATAACTTAATTTTCGTACACACTCATCAGAGAGGGTCACGGGTCGACAATTTCTTGCAGGTCCAGCGGATCGGGTCATGGTGTTCCTGACCCGATTTTATTCCCGTTTTATTTTTGAAAAGAGAAACATATTTACCAAAGAAAAATACGCGTTGTGGAATTCTGTAGTCGATACTGGTGCCCATGGTGTGAATGATTTGCCAAGCAAAACTATTGTCTCTTTCTTAAAGCAACGAAGATTTCCACCGACCGACGTCAAACACACCGACTCCATATCGTAAAAAGATCCTTCCTTTGCGTTCTTTTACAGTGCGATTGTCCAGAGCAAGGTAGAGGCAAACGCTATTCGCCTGCTTCTCAGCTTATTCACTCTCTCCGTGCGAAGTTCACTGTATGACTAAGAGTTACTTTCCACATCGCATCTTTTACATTGAGCATTCAGAAGTTTTCGATTGATGTGCTAACATCACGTTCCAATGACATGTCATGTCGAAATTAACTCCTTTTTTGTTAATATAGATTGATTTAATATTAAGGAGGTTGAGAAAGGCGTCGAGGCCAACAAATACGTGCTTGTTGAAAACCACAAGAGAAAGAGTGAATGCTGGAAATTGTTTCGTCTCATTAAGGAACCAGTGAATAATTCTGTGTTGTTTGCTCTTGCTTGTTGTCAAAATGTGGAAAGTGTATAATTACAAAGAAAGATGTCGACGGTGTAATAAAAGGTTATGGAACCAAAAATCTAACGGACCTCCATCAAAGCGTAGAAAGAGTGAACAATCTGAAATACATTAACAAAATACATTTATGTAATCGTAAATAATGATTCCCATTTGTAATATACTCCATGGTCACGGTCATAGTCAGGTGTTACTTCTGGGATTACGCAAAATGGTGGCACTAAAAATGACACTAAAATTTAGCAAGTAACCAAATTTTATTATTAAAAAAGGATTTCAGTTATTAAATATCAAGCAATTATTGGGATGAATATATATATTACGTTTATATGTATATATATATAAATTGAGTTTAGAATTTATAGGTCAAAGCAGATTTGTCTGGGTCAGTTATATGTCCTGGTCCGAAATTTTTGATCCGTTTCCAACTCTGACACTCACAGCACCTTAAATATATTTATATACCACTTAGTTTAAAAACAGTATGAACTAATAAAATATGATAAATCGGAAAGTCCAATACTGTTTCAAATAAATTTCAGCTATGCAATTTAGGAATAATAATAAAAAAAAAACACGAAAAAGCTCGATAAAAAGCCCCAAAAAGTCCAAGTGCGCTGGGGCTTTTTTTTAAAAAAGCCCGAGTTTTTCAAACCCTGTCATTCAAACACGGATGATATCTTACTCACTACAATTAAACTTCCTCTGATGTTGGAGTGCGTAGCTTTCGGTTGCTCAGTTACTTGATCAACAAACTGGAAGAAAAATGTTCTCTGACCTACACTTTCAGTTTAGTATCGCATTTTAATTTTAGATGTAGAACACACGTTTAAGTTTTTTACGGTCTTCTGAAGGACTAACTTCCATAACTGCACAAACAGAAGTGTGTGTATGAAACAGCATGGTATGTTAGTGTTGCAAGGCTAAGGAAACATTTTGTAGACAGCAGATGCGTCTGATAATTCTGCTGCAAAGCAAATGGATATCATGGATTTTAGCAGTTCGTGAGCAACAGGTGCAGATTGTGTTTTTTGGATGACAAATGGCAGTTTATCAGTTGTAATTGCAGAGCATGAAAATGGCCCGAAATTAAATTTTTTCTTAAATGTGATCGGGTTAGTAACGCCATTTTGATTTTGGTGACATCACGTTTGTGCGGTTTTGATTTTTCGAGTGTTGCTTGTGTGTTAGAAATCCCTATAAGAACTATACCGCCGCCCCAGTGGCGCAATGGATCTAAGCGATGGCCTCTGATCATTCGTTCGAAAGGGATCCGGGTTCGAATCCCGTGACGCATGGCTGTTGTGTTTCTTACGACCCTAAATTAGGGACGGGCGACTGCTAATATAGCCCATTGAGTTGCTCACGGTGATCGTTAACCCTCCAATCAAAAAAAAAAAAAAAAGAACTATGCCTGTCGGAGTGACACGACATTTGAACTGAAGGTCTAAAGTTTTACCAAGTTGCAGGTGGCACTGCACTCGCTCTTGTTTGTTTTGATGTTAGCGAGCTTTGCCTGGTTACCGTTCTGTTTACTTCGTGAATAAGTTAATGCGCAGCATGTTGGCAGCGGGAATGTTTTGTGGGTTAATACCACAGAGCAGGAGACTCAGAGGTAAATCTTCCATAGAGACACATGGCAACAATTTGGCCCCGAAGATCTCAGTAGAACATCGCGCCACTGGAAGGACATGGAACTAAAAGGTCGAACCGTAACCGTCTGCCTTTTTTTTTTTTTTCTTCTTCTCTCCAAGAGTTTACAGTTCAGATCATATGTAGACGATTTTAGGAAGAGAGTGTCTCACCCCAGGTCCTAAACAAACCTTAGAAGTAGGACGCTACGAGGTTTAGGCTAGAGTACCCGACAGGAAAGTCACACGGAAGCGAGGTAGAAAGGGGGAGGAAGACGCCCTTATTTATAACCAGAGGACCAGTACCCGGGGTCCGACGGCTTAACGTGTCCATCCAACGCACGGCGGATATTTAGTGGTTCGAGCGTTCGTACCTGCCTTGGAACGAACCCGAGATCTTCTCCGTGACAGTTACAAACGTTGACCACTAGGCCACCCGCCGACCGAGTTTACAACTCTCTCCGCGGTGCTACTTATGTAGTCACTGGTACCTATCACGTGACAGAAGCTATCGTAGTTTCATGTCCGACCACTGAGGCGCTATCATTAAAAAAGAAAGTTGGACCTCTGTCTTTCCTTTTCTGTAGTTTAATACGGAGGGAAGACATATTGGTGTGACGATGTGCTTTTTAGATATCCAAGTGTTTATTTTTATTCAGGTTTTAATGAATGAATAGTTTGTTATAAAATGGTAACTTCGATATGTGCTTTTCTCAATGCATTGCAAATTTCCGTGTAGCTGGTGAGTGACTTATTTTGTTCTACGAAAAGCAAACTTTAAATGTAGATTTTATTTGTAAATTTTTAAGTCTGATGGCTCTGTTTTGTCCTGTCGTTGAAACTAATAGCTCTAAGTTAAGGTCGAGCAACTGACTATAGCCTCAAGAGTTGTTCATGGTTATCATTAAATCCTCCCCCCCCCCCCCCGGAAAAACAAACAAACAAGGAAAACAAATGTTTCTACGTCTCCTAACGGGAAACTACGAATCACCGAGATTCGGAACTTATTATTATCGCTCTAATCAGAGTTGGGCAGGAATGCATTACAATATAATGGAAGTACAGATTACAGTTAACGTGTAATGCATTGCAAGGTAATCCAGTAACAGGTAAGGCATTACAAGGTAATCCCAAGTATGGTTTGCACAAGGTAATGAAATTACTCTGTAATGCATTACAATGAAGAGGATATAATTCAATTATTTAATAATGCCATTCCAACACAATGGAATTATTTGGTAATGAAATTACACAATTTGCAAATAATAATTCCATACTAATAGTTTATAGAAATGTACGTGCTCCAAAAGCTATATCTAGAAAATTCGGCCATGTAACATAGCACACAGAGAATAGAAGTGAATTGTTCTTTGTTGAAGGCTAAGATCACATGCAACGGCATTGATCTTTCTTTCATTTTTATACTATTCTCTAACCAAAATAAACATCCCATTAGTACTTACTTCATATGTATTATTTCGTTCAAATCACTTTACTTGCGGGGAAGATGGGGCAACTACTCATGTCATACACGTACAATCTCCAATACCTGCATACACACATTTAGGGACCGAGGGGTGAAACAATTGTCAAATGACCTACACAACGTGTAAGGGTGTACTGGTTGCTGGTTTATTCACGTTGTATTGTTACCCATAAGTTATTGGTTAATTACCAACATACAGTTAACCATTACGATTATAATGGGTAACTGCTACATGTCATTACAATTACCATGTAATTCTAGTGAAGAGTTCAGCATTACCATGTAATGGTAACGTTAAGTTCTTGTTCCCATTACCATTACGCTGTAATGCATTACCGATTAACTCAATTACGATTTTGGCTGTAATGGCTAGCTGTCGGAAGGAAATTTTTAGAATCCGTGCATACAGACAGACAAACGTCTTTTTTTTTTTTTTTTAATTTATTGTTATGCTGCGCGTAAAACTCCAGTTTTCTTTTTAGTAACATTTTGCTAATAGCGCTGAAGAAGTGCATGATTAAGCTAAATTCTTCTGTGCTGTGACGAAAATATTCCTTATAAGCGCAAAGAACAAAATGACAGCAGATGTTCTAACCTTGCCTTGGTGTATTATTGTGTCATGGACCTCGGATTGAGTAGTCGTGACTCTCGATCGCTGACATGTGTTTCAACCGAAATATGCAAACTGTGCAATCCTTCACTAACTCGTCATTGATTCAACGGGAACTGTGGCGCGGAATTCTTTTGCAGCTGAAGCTTAATCAGCCAGACTTTTTTCTCGGTAAACGTGCCGGAAGCCATGTTATTCAGGAAGCTTGTGTGTCAACAGGAGACGCAGAAGAGACGTGGACTTGAATTCACTTAACTTCCATTCGGGTTTATGGTCAGATCGCGATCAGTACGAGTTGTGTAATGATCATCGTCTGTTTAACTGCACACTGTCTGTTGTAGCCGCATTTAAAGTGCTCTAACAACCCTTTCAGGATAACGTAAGGGCGAAACTTTCCCAGCCGCCTCGGTGGCGCAGTGGTCTAAGCGATGGACTCTGATCGTTCGTCCGAACGGGGTCCGGGTTCGAATCCCGGTGATTCATGGATGTTGTGTTTGTCTTACGGCACTGGCTCTCTCCCTTCCCTGGAACCAGTGACCCTAAATTAGGGACGGGCGACTGCTTATAGCCCATTGAGTTGCTCACGGTGGTCGTTAAAACCTCCAATTAAAAACAAAAACAAAAACTTTCCCAAGGCCTTCACTGTCCTCTTAACCATAATCGTAACAAAAATGAAACTTAAATGTTTTGTTCGCCGTCCCGGTGGCGCAGTGTGGTCTAAGCGCTATCTTATGACCATTTGTCCGAGAAAGGGTCCGGGTTCGAATCCTTCTGAGGTTGGTTGGTTGGTTGATAAGTTTTAGTGGCGCAAGGGCCATAGTTGGCCAAAGAGCGCCAAACACAAGACAACAATTCTTCTGAGGCATGGATGTTGTGTTTGCCTTGCGGCACTGGCTCTCTCCCTTCCCTGGATTCACTGGCCCTAAATTAGGGACGGGCGACTACTTATAGCCTACTCAGCAGCTCACAATGGTCGTTAAACCTTCAATCAAAAAAAAAAAAATAAATAAAATAAAAAAAATCATGTTCCTCCAATTTAATTTTAAAGAATTAACACCCATTGTGGCGATTGCATCAGCATCCACACCATCCCGGTGGCGCTGTGGTCTAAGCGCTGGCTTGTTTTACCTTCCGAGATGGATCCGGGTTCAAATCAGGTAAGGCATGGATGTTGTGTTTGTTTTACGGTACTGATTCTTTCCCTTTCGTGGAACCAGTGGCCCAAAATTAGGAACGGGTGACTGCTTATAGCCCGTCGAGTTGCTCACAGTGGTCGTTAAACCCTCAATGCCGCCCCGGTGGCGCAGTGGTCTAAGGCGCTGGCATCTGATCATTCGTCCGTAAGGGGTCCGGGTTCGAATTCCGGTCAGGCATGGATGTTGTGTTGGTCTTACGGCACTGGCTCTCTCCCTTCCCCGGAACCAGTGACCCTAAATTAGGGACGGGCGACTGCTTATAGCCCATTGAGTTGCTCACGGTGGTCGTTAAACCTCCAATCAAAAAAAAAAAAGAAAAAAAATCCCACGTGAGGTAAGGATGAAGCATGTGCTTTACGGCACTGCTTCTATGCCTTCCCTGGAAACAATGGCTCTAAAATTAGGGACGGGCTACTGCTTTTATTGCCAGCTGAGTTGCTCACTGGTGATCCCGCATTGGATGATAGGTCAGTGTTGATGACTGCCACGGAAATGCCTCACGATCGATCTTAGGCAAGTACGAACGCACGAAGCACTCAATATATATGTCGTGCATCGGATAGCCACGTTGGGCCGTCGTGCCCAGTTATAAATAAGAGTGTCTTCTTCGCCCTTTCTACCTCGCTTCCGTGTGACTTCCCTATCTGGTACTCTAGCCCAAATCTTTTTTTTTTTTTTTTTTTTTTTTTGGAGGTTTAACGACCACCGTGAGCAACTCAAACGGGCTATAAGCAGTCGCCCGTCCCTAATTTAGGGTCACTGGTTCCAGGGAAGGGAGAGAGCCAGTGCCGTAAGACAAACACAACATCCATGCCTGACCGGGATTCGAACCCGGACCCCTTACGGACGAATGATCAGAGGCCAACGCCTTAGACCACTGCGCCACCGGGGCGGCTAGCCCAAATCTCCAGGTTCCTACATCTAAGGGCTGTTAAAGACCTGGGGAGTCAGACATTGCCTTCCTAAAATCCTCTACAAAAATATCACTGGTGTTTGGAACCCCTCTCTAAAAAAAAAAAAAAAAAAAAAAGGCTTTGAAGTGATTTTGCGGTATTATATCGATAGTTAATCGGTGGAGCATTCACAAAATTTTTAGCACCTATTTTTAAATAAAAAGTTTGTATGTATTCGTGCTCTGAGTTTGTGTTTGCCCCCCCCCCCACTTGTTGATACCAAATTTCTACCCTTCTCATTTGAAATTCTTTGGGTTGGATAGTATCTCACACCAGGAACCCTGGACATACATTTTTTTACCATATATTCAATGCACAGTTTGTACCTGCCGCCCCGATGGCGCAGTGGTCTAAGCGATGACTTCTGATCATTCGTCCGAAAGGGTTCCGGGTTCGAATCCAGTGAGGCATGGATGTTGTGTTTGTCTTACGGAACTGGCTCTCTCCCTTACCTGGAACCAGTGGACCTAAATTATTAGGGACGGGCGACTGCATATAGCCCATTGAGTTGCTCTCGGTAATCGTTAAACCTCCAATTAAAAAAAAAAAAAAAAAAACAGTTTGTACCGTAAGAGATGTAGTTCTCTTCCTGTTCGCGGCTCTATTTGAGCTTTTACAAACGGACTGAAAATTATTTCTGCGCTCAATAAAATTTACGATGATCAAAATTTTGCTTACGATTTCTACGTAGGTACATTTTTCTTCCATGGGGTGCAGTTGCGTTTTAACTTTTCTGGCTCTTTTTATCCCTCACGCATCTTCGAAACCGACGTTCACCTCTCACATCAATGGCACGTGGTGCTCGGCTGTTTTTACGTCGCTTATTCGCAATGATGCCGTTTCTCCAGTCACGATCCACTTTAACCACATTACCACGCGAACAGTTCACAAACTGCGCTGTTTCAGAAATACTGCCACCCTTGGCCCGAAAGCCGATAATCATCCCTTTTTGCAAATCTGATAAATCGCTCCTTTTTATCCATGACAGCAACGAGTGATATGTTTTCAGATCAGATCAGATCATATGTAGAGGTTTTAGGGAGTGTCTGACCCAAGGTCTTAAACAACCCTTAGAAATAGGAAGCTAGGAGATTTGGGCTAGAGTGCCCGATAGGAAAGTGACACGGAAGCGAAGTAGAAAGGGGGAGGAAGACGCCCTTATTTATTACCGGGGGCCAGTACCCGGAATGTTTTCAGATCATGAGTAAAGGAAGGGAGTGTCTGACCCCAGGTTTTAAACAGCCCTTAGAAATAGGAAACTAGGAGATTTGGGCTAGAGCGCCCGATAGGAAAGTGACACGGAAGCGAAGTAGAAAGGGGAGGAAGACGCCCTTATTTATTACCGGGGGCCAGTACCCGGGGTCCGACGGCTTAACGTGCCCATCCGACGCACGGTGGGTATTTAGTGGATCGAGCGTTCGTACCTGCCTGGGATCAAACCTGAGGCCCTTCCCGTGGTGGTCACGAACGTTGCCCACTCGGCTACCCGCGGCCGCGGATGTTTTCAGAATGCCTACAGCACACCTTATATTCCCTCCAAGTCAGCTCACGACACGTTCCTTGTTTCATTGGCTACCCGCTGTTGACGTCAAAAGTAGGTGGTCACAATAATGTGACTCGACTGTGTATATATATGTTATAGCTCAAAGCAGATTTATTCAGATCGGGTCCAATTATGAGATGTCCGGATTCAAAATTTTCAACCCGTTTTCAACTCTGCCTGGAATCAGTGGTCCTAAATTAGGGACGGGCGACTGTTACAATCCATTGAGTTGCTCACCGTGGTAGTTAACACTCCCCCCCCCCCCAAATAAAATTCATCCCTATCAGGTAGAGAATTATTTGATAACTAGGCAAAGTGTTGCATAAACAATCGCGTTTAATACAGCAGATAGCTGTTAATAGCTTTCGTAATAGTCAGGAACTTCGCAGCAACTTCTTTATTCTGTGTCATCGTCGAGGTTTTTTAGGATCCACTGACATTGCTTGTGGGGTTACCTGTTTGTGGGAAATATTCCAGCTGCTTTGTATTGGGTGCCCTCTGTTGTGTTGCATCGCATCACTGTTTGCAATCCCTTTAGCGCTTGCAACTCTTACTTGGCAACTTTGCCATATTCTCATTTCAGTGTTTAGAAGTGCATTCCACATACCATACTCCTGAGTGTTTAACACTCCGTTCAGACTAATCAAGAACCTTGGTTTTATAGTGTACTTCCTGTTTCTTGTTTGCTAAATGTGGATGCATGCAAACTGATATCTATTTAATGCAACCATTGGTCGATTTCCTGTGTTTGGGAAACTTATGAATAATCTGTCCAGAGCAAAGATTTATCATCTCTCCAAGCCGGTAACGGATCCAGATTGCTTCATAGAAAATATATATATATATATATATACCATACGTAAGCACTGGAAGGATGCATTGATCAAACACTTTTCTTTTAAGACATAATGGCATATTTCAAGAGCAATATGCCATTATGTCTTAAAAGAAAGTGTTTGATCAATGCATCCTTCCAGTGCTTACGTATGGTGCAGAGACGTGGACCTTAACTAAAAGAGACATACAAAGGCTGCAGACAACTCAAAGCAGCATGGAGAGGTGCATACTTGGTGTAACCAGGAGAGATAAGAAGAGGAACTCGTGGATCCGAAAAATGACAAGAGTGGAAGACATCATGATCAGAGTTAAATCCCTGAAATGGCAATGGGCTGGACATACTGCCAGAAGGACAGATCATCGATGGACAGCCGAAATTTTAGATTGGATTCCAAGGGACAGGAAAAGACCCAGAAGAAGACCACATGGGAGATGGGTGGATGAAATTCGAAAGTATGCAGGGGTGACATGGAGGAGACTGGCACAAGACAGACCGTTGTGGAGGAAACTTGGGGAGACCTTCGTCCAGCAGTGGATTGATAATGGTTGACAATGATGATGATGATGATGATATATATATATATAGAGAGAGAGAGAGAGAGAGTACTCTTTGTAGATAATTTATGCTGGGCACTTCTTGCATGCCAAAATGTTTGTGAAATAAAACTAGTGATTAGAGAGTATAAATTTATTTACATACAACACATTGCACTTATTTGCCTCACTCACTACTACACCAAGTCACAGTCCAGTTCACACTATGTGGAATTAAATCATAACAAACGATAGGGTTTACTAATTCCTGATATTGAATCAATGAAAGACGATATGCGAGTCATAAAAGGAAATACTTACTAAACTATGGCGCGGCAATACTAAGTATTTCGACTATTTACTTCTTCAAAAACAATATTTATTTCTATTATACAACGGCCGTTCCATAAAAACTCAGAGTAAGATCACACAAAATGAAGAAATGCAGGTACAGCAAAATATTTTTCTTTCTCAAAGTATCTTCCCTCGGATGATATGCAACGGTCCCATCGTTCAGTCGATTTTTCAAAGAATGTAGCGAAGGCATTTTGTGGAAGCTGCTTTAGCGATCCATGTACAGCTTGAATAACATCAGCATCTGTTTTGAATGTTGCGCCACGGAACTTCTTCATTGTTGGAAACAACCAGAAATCGCACGGGGCGAGGTCAGGACTGTAGGCAGGCTGTGGCGTGATTTCAATACTGCATTTCGTAAGAAACTGCTGAACACAAGCAGACACACGCGGGCAGGCGTTCAGAGATGGAAACGGGTCGCGGGTCAACGGGTCGACAATTTCTTGCGGGTCCAACGGCTCGGGTCAAAATGTTCCTGACCCGGTTTTATTCCGGAAGGAAAAAAAGGGCAATAATTTTATCTTTGAAAAAGAGAAAAATATATTCCAAAGAAAAAGAATTCTGTGGTTGATACTAGTGCCCACGGAGTGAATAATGATTTGCCATGCAAAAGTATTGTCTCTTTCTTAAAGCAACGAAGATTTCCACCGACCGAAGTCAGACACACCGACACCATATCGTAAAAAGATACTTCCTTTGCGCTCTTTTACATTGCGATTGTCCAGAGCAAGGTACAGGCAAACGCCATTCGCCTGCTTCTCCGCTGATTCACTCTCTCCGTGCGAAGTTCACTGTATGACTAAGAGTTACTTTTCACATCGCATCTTTTACATGGAGCATTCAGAGGTTTTCGATTGATGTGCTAACATCCCGTTCCTATGACATGTCATGTCGAAATTAAATGCTTATTTGTTAACATGGATGGATTTCATATTAAGGAGGTTGAGAAAGGCGTCGAGGCCAACAAATACGTTCTTGTTGAAAACCATAAGGAGAAGACTGAATACTGGAAATTGTTTCGTCTCATTAAGCAACCGGTGACTAATTCTGTGTTATTTGGTTTTGCTTGTTGTTCAAAATGTGGAAAGTGTATAATTACAAAGAAAGATGTCGACGGTGTAATAAAAGATTATGGAACCAAAATTCTAACGGACCATATGAAAGTATGCGCATCTCTATTAAAGCGTGGAAAGAGTGAACCATCCAAATACAGTTGTGTAATAGTAAATAATGATTCCCATTTGTATTATACTCACGGTCATAGTCAGCCATTACTTCTGGATTACGCAAAATAGTGGCACTAAAACTGGCACTAAAATTTAGCAAGTAACCAAATTTTATTATTAAAAAAGGATTTCAGTTATTAAATATCAAGCAGTTCTTGGGATGCATATATAGATTACGTTCATATGTATATACACTGCCGGACAATTGCTAAGGACGGATGACAACAGCAACGATAGCAACCATAAAATGGAAGGCAGGAAAATGTGGAAATTAGCATAAGTGCGGGATACAGTAAGACGTGTTGTGCGTATGCAAATTTTGGATTGCCGAACTTGTTCATGACGTCATAGCGCTGATAAAAGAGATATAGGATTTGACGCGTATTGACCGTTGTTGTTCAAACGCAAAGTTGAAAGGGAAAGAATCAATTGACGAACTTGCAAGTTTCAGTATGTCTTCCCGACATCACCTAGATGATTTTACGCGTGGCCGTATTATTGGCAAGATTGAAGAAGGGCGAAAAATAACAGATGTTGCCAGGGAGTTCGACGTCAGCCACAGTGTTGTTTCAAGGCTTTGGAAATCATTTCAAACAAATGGAGAGTGTAGCAAACGTCACGGGGGAGGTCGTGTTCACAGTACGACACCTGCAGAAGATCGGTACATAGTGCTATCAACAGAAAGACACCGGCGCAGCACAGCTAGTGAGGTAGCAAATCAGTTTATGGCTGCTACTGGCAAGCGGATCTCCCGAAAAACTGTCGCCAGACGTTTGCATGAAGGAGGACTATACGCCCGCCGTCCTGTTGTGTGCATCCCATTGTCCAGACGTCACCGTACCGCCCGTTTGCAATGGTGCCATCAACATCGCAATTGGACTGATAACGACAGGTCTGCTGTCCTCTTGTCAGATGAGAGTAGATACCGTCTATCGTCTGATTGTCGACGACAACTGATCTGGCGTGATAGTGGTACTGCATATTGTCCAGCAAACATACAGGAAAGGGACTGATATCCGACATGTAGTGTCATGATATGGGCTCGCATCATGATCAATGGCCGTACGCCCCTCTATGTGCTTCCAACTGGGACTATGACTGGCCAACGATACATTAATGATGTTCTGCTACCTCATGTTCGCATGTTCCGTGGTGCTGTCGGTGATAGATTCATTTTCATTGACAACAACGCAACATGTCATCGAACAGTCGCTGTCCAGGAGTGTCTTGAGAGAGAGGATATTCAACTCTTCGTATGGCCAGCACGTTCTCCAGATCTGAATCCCATTGAAAATGTGTGGGATGCTTTGGGGAGGAGTCTTGCTGGTCGCCAATGCCCTCCAATAAACAAGGACACCCTCATCCGTGCACTGACAGAGGAATGGGATAAATTACCCAACAGCTGCTTGATAATGATGTGCAAAGCATGACACGACGTGTGGAATCTTGCATCGCCCTCCTTGGTGGCCATATCCCGTATCGACATCTTACGCCGGAACGCCTGCGGACGGTAATTGCATTTTTCACGTTTACGTATTCTGCACAAAATGGCCTGTTTGTCCCTTGAACACGTTCCAAAGCCTTCTGGATTTCAGAGCACAATAAATTGTCTTTCTTGTAATGTCCTGGCATTCTGACATTATTTTATTTCACTTGGCATCCAACCACACTTACTTTTTTATGCGCTGTATAGCCGTTTATGATCCGCCCTTAGCAATTGTCCAGCAGTGTATATACAGGGTGATTCATAAAGAAGTATACAGTTTCCAGATGCTGTAAAACAGCAACAGTTGAAGACACGGACCAAAACTGCAATTCGTTAGGTAGATGTACTCATAAAGTTTGTATCCCGCTACTGAGGGAAGTGGCGTAGGCGATAGTCACGTGACTAGTCAGTGAAAATGGCAGCGTTTGCAGTGGAGAAGGCGTTTTGTGTTCTTGAATTGAGCAAAACGGAATCTGTAACTGTTGTGCAACGACATTTTCGATCACGATTCGGAAAAAAGCCTCGAACCAGAAAATCTATCTACGATTGGCATAAAAAATTCGAAACTACGGGCTGTTTGTGCAAACTTAAAAAGTCCTGGACGACCGGTGTATATCGGAAGAAGTCATCGATAGTGTTTGCACCGCCATTCAACGAAGCCCGGGAAAATCAACGCGGAGGGTGAGTCGTGAAGTGCAGATTTCACAGCCCACTGTCTGGAGAATTTTGAGAAAGAAGCTGAAAATGATTCCATACAAAGTGCAGATGTTGCAAAATCACAGCCACTATCACTGCACTTGATTCAGATATCTTACCTCGCGTTTGGGCGGAAATGGATTACCGGCTCGATGTGTGTCGTGTGACTAAGGGTGCACACATAGATCATCTGTGACTGTCTCTAGAAAAACTTGAAACATTCCCCTACAATTCTGTTACAGGTAACATAAAATATCTTACATTGTTCTTGTTTTATTGTGCATTGAAACTGTATACTTCTTTATGAATCACCCTGTATAAACTGAGTTTTGAATTTATAGTTCAAAGCAGATTTTTCCGGGTCGGGCCCGGGTCCGAAATTTTTGAGCCGTTCCAACTCTGCAGGAATTAATCATGGTGTAGGGCCCATTTACCCACCAGTTCCGGTCGCTTAATCGATATGTGTCATCGTAAACGCTTCAAAACTGAAATGTAATACTCAGCATTGACAGTAATTTGTGGAGGAACGGCTTGCTGGTAGACTACACCTTTATGATCAAAGAAAATTATCATCATCACCTTCCCAGCTGATTTGGTTTGGCAGACTTTTTCGGAGAAGGCGAGCCTGTGTGTTTCCAGACACTCATTGCACGCTTGGTGAGGGGGTCGAAATAGTGGACCCATGTTTCATCGGCAGTTATTACTGTGTTTAGATAGTTTGGATCCTTTGCAATCATTTGTTTCCACTCATAACACACCTGAACTGTGGCTAACAATTGTTCTCTCGTCAGGTGATGAGATATCCATAACGCTGGAAATTTTCAATTAATAAAATTTTATATAGGCCAGTGTTCTTTAAAACAATATATCAGGTAAATAAATTAATGTAACACATATATATTCTGACTTTTTTTTTTTTTTCAAGTATTGATGTACGTTAATTTCAGGAAATTTGGGTTTGGTTCAGGGAATTGTATTTTGCAGGATAAGCACCCCCTGCTTTACTTAAAAAGATATGTCGATGTTTCGAGCTACTCCTACTTTGAGACATGCATGCTTGGTGAAAACAAGAAATGAAACTCGTAGATCAGGAAAATGACAGAGTTTGTGACATCTTGATCAAAGTAAAAACCTTAAAGTGACAAAGAACTGGACATAATGCTAAGAAGAGTCTACCACCATTGGACACCAAGGAACATGAAAATACCCAGGAAATTCACGTGGGAGATGGGTAGATGAAATTTTAAATTGTGCAGGCAGACCACATGGGAGATTGGTCAACGCTTCTCCCACCTAGTCGTCTTGTGGGCCCTTAACTGCCCCTTGTCTGAGATTGGTTGATCGAGGGGCGAGTAAAACTTTGGTTTTGATGGTCGTGTTAAAGATAGAGTTGGAAAAGGGTCAAACATTTTGGACCCGGATGTCACATAATTGGACCCTACCCGGAAAATCTGCTTTGAACTATAAATTCGAAACTCAATTTATAATTATACATAAGCATTTATAGTTATAATCATACATATACACATGACGTTCAAAAAGTCTCTCCGCAGTGGGTTTCGTAGGTTATATAGAATTCATGTAAAAGTATTACGGAAACGTATAATTTACTCACTTACAGAAAGTGTTGAAATTGTCGTCCTTCATATAACCTAAGTGTTTTACACATGTTTTCAAACCACCTGTGCGAGAGTCAAAAGGTTCTTCCGCATTAATGTTTTTACTTAATTTTGATACCACGTCCAATGACAGTTTCACTTAATTTTGGAACCTCTAGTCAATTTTTTTGAATTAATTAACTTGTATGTTAAATTTTAGTTTTGCTGTTTTCTTGATAACTTGTCAAGTTTCAGAATATGTGAAAGTTGGTGTTGCTGTGAAACATATTCTGGTTTTTTAACAAGAACGTATTTGTTGGCCTCGCCGCCTTTTTCAGTCTCCTTAATATTAAATTCATCCATTTTAACAAATACGGCATTAATTCCGACAGGACATGCAATGGGAACAGTTTGTTAGCACGTCAAACGAAAACCTCGGAATGATCAATGCGAAAGACGCGATGTGAAAAGTTACCCTCGGTCTTACAATGTGACACGCGGGGTGTGAGAGAGTAAATCAGCAGAGAAGCAGGCGACAGGCGTTTGTCTGTATCTTGCTCCGGACAATGTCACTGAAAACAAACGCAAAGAAAGTATCGTTTTACGATATGGCATCGTCAGTCGGTGGAAATTTTCTTTGCTTTAAGAAAGAGACGACGATTTTTTTGTATGACAAATCCTTTTTTCACTCGGCTGCCAACAGCATTAAGCACAAAATTACACAGTACGCATTTTTCCTTGAAATATTTTTTTTCTTTTCAAAAATGAAATTTAAATAAAACCGGATCGAAATCGGAACACCTCGACCCAACCCGTTTGACCCGCAAGAAACTGTTGACCCGCTGACCCCTTTCCATCTGTGTTTTTTTTTTTTTATTGGAGGTTTAACGACCACCGTGAGCAACTCAATGGGCTATAAGCAGTCGCCCGTCCCTAATTTAGGGTCACTGGTTCCAGGGAAGGGAGAGAGCCAGTGCCGTAAGACAAACACAACATCCATGCTTCACCGGGATTCGAACCCGTACCCCGTTCGGACGAATGGTCAGAGGCCATCGCTTAGACCACTGCGCCACCGGGGGTCCCATCTGTGGTTAAAGCATTCTGTTTTCATATTTCACCTGGACTTATTTATTTCGCACAAAAACAGACCTCAGTGTTTATCGTAGTAAATAGTTCGTTACCATTAATCTATTTGATAGGAACGTCGGTTTGGAACATCAACAAAATTCGTCATAATGAAAATTATTTTATTTTGGGATTCCGTTTATCGGGGTTCCACCCGCTCTGCGCTGTCTTTGAGTTTCAGTTCTGTATTTTTATTGCGCAAGCGCCAGTCAGAGACGGCGAGAGCGCCATGAATCAAGAAAGTAGAAACTCGGTGTTGCACACTGAAATGTTTTTGAATGTGTTTGGAATTGAAGCCCCGGAAATATTCCAACTCGAAGTAATTACGCTCTAAAATAAGAATGAATGACAGGAACAGATACAGAACATGACCTGATCACCCTTGTTTCCACGGAAACTTCTACCAATCTAACCAAACATGATATTCGATTTCTCGCTGTGTTGGCATTCACGTAACTTGGAAAAAATATTTAAAAGAAAAAACCTTCTGACACAGCATTTCTCTCGAGTCTTATTAGGTTTTACCCTCTATCAGTTTTTTTCGTTCTGACATAACTTTTTTAATTGCTCATTTATACAAACATTAGTGACATTCTCGAAGATAAACCGTTTTACTTACACTAATTTACGCGTTCCAACTGTAGATTGAAGAAGCGTATATGCTTCGGCTTTCTGCCTGTCCGCACGATAACTCGCCTAAAAATGCTTCGATTTCGATGAAATTTAAGTACGTGGTAGGGAACGAACCCTATTGAAAATGGACAAAATGGGGTCAAAGGTCAGCAAACAGGAGCGGGATCCATTCCATCGCTCTTATGCGTCATAACTTACGTAAAAATGCTTCGATTGCGACAAAGCTTTTATGTTGTTCCGGAGGTATACTGAACCGGTTCTGTTGAATATAATCGAAATGGGGTCAAAGCACAAAAGCGAGATTTATTCCACAGCCATTAGTCTCATAACTTGATTTAAAATGCTTCTATTGCGACAAAATGTTGTTCCGTAGGTATACTGAACCAGTTCTATTTAATATCATCGAAATGGGGTCAAAGGTCAGGGCACAGGAGCGAGATTTATTCCTCAGCAGTTATCCTCATAATTTGAGTAATAACTTGAGTAATTATTTCTGGTATGTTGGAAAGCGTATCGTAATCAATGCATTGTATGATTTTACTAATTTGTTGCGCATGTAGTTTACAAGTGTTTTTATTTCCCTTAAAATCTGTTATAAAACGTTTAGCATTTTTTGAAACTTCAATTGAGGACTGTATGGAAAGTTGACTAGCGTCGCAGAATGGGTCTAAGGCCCTGGCTTCTGACCATTCGTCTAAGATGGACGTGGGATCGAGTCCCGGATGGGGTGTAGGTGGCGCGCTTGACTTGAGGTACTGGCTATCCCTTTCCTGGGAACCATTGGCCATAAACTAGGGAGGGGCGGCCTTCTTGTAGATCTTAGATTTCGCGAAACCCAAGTTTACCGATGGCGTAACTTGAACCAGCTTCCTTCTGCTCTGGAGCCGAACACTTTTCCGATTAAGCTACGTCTGCAAGGGCTTACCACTCCGACAAATTCCTGTTTTCACATTGGCGCTCGCAACAAAATGAATCTACTCGCCGTTGGATTCCTCGAAAAATGTGTGATGTTTGTTCCACATCGGCTAGAATTAATGAAAGGTTTTCTTCGCTTCAAAATATGTATATATAGCATAGGAGAGTTAAAATTTCACTCATGTAATATATTGCCAAAGCCTCTTTCGTTCGATGCCGCTACACGCCGCGGCATCGAACAAAAGAGGCTTTGGATATGGGCTTGGGGTATGCCTGTCCAGGCTGCTTCCACACGTTGCCACAGTTCAACAGGCGCAGGCGCGGGTGGTGCTTGCCGGGCCACTCGGTTGCCGATCAGCGACCAGACGTGTTCGATGGGCGACATATCGGGATAAGAGGTGGGCCAGGGCAGCAATGACACCTGATGGGCCGTGAAGAATTGTTGCACAATGCGTGCCACGTGCGGGCGCGCATTGTCCTGTTGAAACGTGGCCGCTGGCAGGTCCTGCAGGTAAGGGAGGACTACAGGCTCCAAAACGTCGGAGACATAGCTGTATCTGTTGAGTGTACCGGCAATGCGTACCAGAGGGGTGCGGGTGTCATATCCAATTGCGCCCCAAACCATAACGCCAGGCGACGGACCGGTATGGCGATGCATAATGCAGGCGTCATACAGTCTCTCGCCGCGGTGCCGCCACACGCGGATCCGACCATCGTGGTGTTGCAGGCAGAAACGGGATTCGTCGGAGAAGACAATGTCGTGCCATTCCGTAGTCCACGTGTGGCGTTCAACGGCCCACTGCCGCCGCACTCGCCAGTGGTGTAACGTCAATGGTAATCGGAGCAATGGGCGCCGTGCGACAAGTCCCCGCTCCTGCAGACGACGTCGAACGGTACGTGCTGACACAGGTTGTTGCGCAACACACCCTAATTCCTGCGCTAACGTTCGTGATGTGGCGGTGTGAGCCGTCAATGCCCGCCGCATAACATGCCGGTCCTCTCGTTCGGTGGTGCGCCGCGGCTGCGGCAATCGCTCACGTCGGTCCGTCCGTCCCTCCTGCACCCGCCGAATTCATACTCGCCTCACTGTGTCTGGATGTCGTCACACACGGGCGCCGATGTCTCGGTACGATAAACCGCTGTCGCGATAAGCCACTATTCGTCGTCTGTCGAACTCCGAAACGTGCTGGAATGACTGCCGTATTCTGCGACGAGGCATCAGGAAGCTTCCCACGCACAGGTCCGGCAGCACAACACACTTCCACTATTTTCACCCCGCTTTCTGTGCACCCTTCTCATAGTGCTTCTGGGTGGCGGACCGGGCGCACATGATTTGCATATGCCGTGCAATGCTAATCGTTTGCATTTCCTCTCGCGGGCGACGCATGCTGCGAATTTCAGGCCAATCGGAAGCTTTCTTCTTGGTGTTGCATTTTGGGTGGCCAGCAGTGTATATATATATATAGGTATTAAACACCATAATACTTTCAAGTTGGAACTGAAGAACAGATTCTCTGCTTTAGAAGGCCTAACATCGGAAGAAGTGGATATTTCGGAAGTTAACAGAAAAGTAACCAAAGCTCTTATGGAAACAGCAACAAAATTAGCTGGGTCTAAGAACAAGTTGCATGTAAACAAATTATCAGGAAAAACCAAAATGTTGATGCAAAAAAGAAGAGATGAGGACAACTAAAGAAGATGTGACTTCCAAAGTGGAATATATAGAGCTATGCAAGACAGCACGAAAAAGTATCACTGAAGACGTAAGGAAATTCAACTGTGAGCTAGTGAGGAAAGCAATTGAAAACAACCAAAGCCTAAAGATAGCAAAGGGACATCTCAGTAAGGGAAGAAAACAGATTATGGCTCTGAGAAAAGAAGATGGTTCTATAACAAGAAATAGAGGCGAAATTTTGACAAGAGTGAAAGATTTCTACTCCAAATTATATGAAAGGGATGATACATGTACTCCAGACATCATGAAAGGTACCAGAGTTCTTCCAGTCCTCCCAGCAGAAGTTGCTCATGCAATCAAGAACATGAAGCGGGGGAAAGCTCCAGGAGAAGATGGAATTACTATAGACATCATACAAGAAGCAAGTGGAGAAATTGAAACAGTACTCGCCCAAATTTTCACTCGATGCCTTAATGAAGGGAAGATTCCTGAGGATTGGAACAATGCTACAATGATCCTGCTACATAAAAAAGGTGACATTGAGGATCTCAGGAACTACAGACCTATCAGCCTCCTATCAGTAGTTTATAAAATCTTCACTAAAGTTCTTTCACACCGCTTGAAGGTAACACTGGACATGGCTCAACCGAGAGAACAAGCTGGATTCAGGAGTGGCTACAGCACAATAGATCATATCCACGTACTGAGAGAACTAATTGAAAGAGCGAGGGAATATGAACTTCCATTGTGCATGGCTTTTATCGATTATGAAAAAGCCTTTGATTCGGTGAAACCATCAGCAGTTACCACGGCTCTGAAATCCTGCGGTATTGAAGATGCATACATTAATATTATTAATAACATCTATGAAAATGCAAGCGCAAAGATTCGGCTGTTTGAAAATACAACACACATAAAAATTGGAAAGGGAGTGAGACAAGGTGACACCATATCTCCGAAGCTCTTTAATGCCACATTGGAAAATGTCTTTCAATCACTGAACTGGGAAAACAAAGGGATAAAGATTAATGGAGATTATCTAACCCACCTTCGTTTTGCTGATGACGTAGTCATTTTTGCAACTACCCCATCAGAGCTGCAGAGTATGATCCAGGAACTTGCTGACAAGAGTAAAGAAGTGGGATTAAAAATGAACTTTCAGAAGACAAAAGTGATGTTCAATGCTTTTACAAGAAATGAAGATTTATCGATTGATGGAGAAAAACTGGAGATAACAGATACGTATGTTTATCTTGGACAGCAGATATCAAGTGAGGGTCACATTGATGAAGAAATTAATCGGCGTACAAAACTTGCCTGGAGAGCTTTTGGAAAAAACAGCATAATTTTCAAGAGCAATATGCCATTATGTCTTAAAAGAAAAGTGTTTGATCAATGCATCCTTCCAGTGCTTACGTATGGTGCAGAGACGTGGACCTTAACTAAAAGAGACATACAAAGGCTGCAGACAACTCAAAGAAGCATGGAGAGGTGCATGCTTGGTATAACCAGGAGAGATAAGAAGAGGAACTCGTGGATCCGAAAAATGACAAGAGTGGAAGACATCATGATCAGAGTTAAATCCCTGAAATGGCAATGGGCTGGACATACTGCCAGAAGGACAGACCATAGATGGACAGCCGAAATTTTAGATTGGATTCCAAGGGACAGGAAAAGACCCAGAAAAAGACCACATGGGAGATGGGTGGATGAAATTCGTAAATATGCGGGAGTGACATGGAGGAGACTGGCACAAGACAGACCGTTGTGGAGGAAACTTGGGGAGACCTTCGTCCAGCAGTGGATTGATAATGGTTGACAATGATGATGATGATGATTAAGAGTGAGATGATGTGACGTACTGCAGAGTTGAAGTACGTATCTTAGTCGGTTAGTGCAACTGACTCTGGAGCAAGGAGACGCGATTTGGATCTCAGTCACCGACAAATTCATGTTAAACTACAAGCGTTACTGCAGGATTTGCCTTCCATTCTGCCACAACTGCGTTGATCAGGTCGGTCACAGAAATCGGGCGGTTCGTCCTGGCTCTCAGTTGGTGTTTGAATCCCAAAGATGTTCCATGGGGTTGAGATCGGCGCTGTATGCAGGCTAGTCAAGTTCTTCCACACCCATCTCATCGAATCCAATTCATCCCAAAGATGGTTCCATGAGGTTCTGTGCGGGAAAGTCAAGTTCTTCCACACCCATCTTAACAAACCATTCCTACACAGACCTTGCTTTGTGGACGAAAGCATTACACTGTTGGTAAAAGGGCCTTCACCGAACTGTTGACACTGTTGGTAAAAGGGCCTTCACCGAACTGTTGACACTGTTGGTAAAAGGGGCCTTCACCGAACTGTTGACACTGTTGGTAAAAGGACCTTCACCGAACTGTTGACACTGTTGGTAAAAGGGCCTTCACCGAACTGCTGCCGTGAGCATAGAATTGTCGGCAATGTCATTGGTCTCCGCTTTAAGATTTCAGGCGCACCAGAACCAGGGGTCCCAAAGCAGAGCGTAATGCCTCCTCCACCAAACTTCACAGTTGAGTTGCCATAACACAGTCGTGCAAGTAGCATTCATCATCTCGTTTGTCAGACTGCCAGATGGTGGAGCGTGAAGCCTCACTGCAGAGAATCGTTTCCACTGCTCCAAAGTTCACTGGCGCCGAGGTTTACACCACACCAACCGACGTTTGGCGATGATCTTGCTGATGTTATGCTTGTGTGCTGCTGCTCTGGTATGTAAACCCATTCTCTTCAGCTTTAGATGAACCGCTATGCTGGCGGCGTTGCTTCCCGAGGCATTTTGGAACTCCATGGTGAGTGTTGCAACCCAGGACAGGAGATTTTGTAGCACCACCCGCATCAACACTGGACATTTTTTTTAATTGGGGGTTCAACGAACATCGTGAGCCACTCAATGGGCCATAAGCAGTCGCCCGTCCCTAATTTGGGGCCACTGGTTCCAGAAAATGGGAGAGTCAGTGCCGTAAGACACACAACATCCATACCTCACCGGGATTCGAACACAGACCCAGCTCGGTCGAATGGTCATAAGCCAGCGATTAGACCACTGCAACCTGCAATGTTACGTGCAGATATGGAAATGGTGAACGGGTCGACAATTTCTAGCCGGTCACCGACAGAATTGTCTATAACTCAATATGAATTCCTTCCCTATTACAAGTACTTTGGGAGTAGGAAAGTGTCCGGATACTTTTGGTCAGGTAGTGGATCAGCGATAACAGCAGCTGATGGAGTAGAATTGGCAGCGTGCTCAGTAGGGCTTCTTCCCTGACGCAGCGTGAGCTTTGAAGAGAAAGCATATCGTAATGCGCAATGTTCTATGAAGCACAGGGTTTCTAAAAGGAACGAAATAACCGTAAACTGATAGGTTGTATCGAAATTAGTAAAATAAAGACCTCTTTGCATTCTGTAAATGGGATTTGACGCTTTCAGACAGCAGGTAAAGCCTGAAAGAGTGGGGAGAAAGCGAGTAAAAAATCGACCAGGAAAATTTTCGTGGCACCCCCTTAATGAGATGTGACGTATGGCGCCTGAATGAATAAACCGAATAATTAAGAATGCCGGTGCTGCTCTCCCTTGGACTCGCGTGCGTGCGAACGCATTAAAATCGATAACCAGAGACAGAATACCTAACGTCAGATAGACAAAATCAAAATCGACTTAGTCGTTTTAGTTCTGGTGTTTCGGCGCCCGAAACCCTAGCTTGCATCTGATTACGCAAAAGACAATCGGATTAAACAGAACAACTATGTAGATTGATAAGGCTAGCCCCCATGAGAAAGCGGCGTCTCGTGTTGCTGACGGAATTCTGTTTATTTTTGACCAGGAATAAAAACAGAATCAAGATTACCCAGAATCAAGATTATCTGTCGTTACTTTTAAAATTCAGTGCGCATACTTCTTTAAAAGCTTGTAGTACATCCCTAGGTGGCTTGCAGGAGCGGATATACAGGAAAGCCAACGACACCCAGGCGATTCTGGAGGGCCTTAAAAATAATGATTTATCATTTAAAAGGAAACTTATTCTAAAACAAAGAGAAAAGTCATAGAGCTCGAGGGACAAATTCGCTGTTCTGCGTTTGGAAAGATTTGGGGTCATGGTTCTATCCGAACTCGAAGTACGTCATCTACAAATATACCAGCTTAAATGCAATCCTGCCTAAATTCAGTTTTGAAAGTAATACACGGTAAAGTCACATTGTGACCACCTCCTACTTTTGAAGTCAACAGCGCGTAGCCAATTAAAGAAGGCACGTGTCGTGACCTTGCTTGGATGGCATATAAGGTGTGCTGTAGGCATTCTGAAAACATATCACTCGTTGCTGTCGTGGATAAAAGGAGCGATTTATCAGATTTGTAAAAAGGGATGATTATCGGCTTTCGGGCCAAGGGTGGCAGTATTTCTGAAACAGCGAAAGTTTGTGAACTGTTCGCGTGCTGCTATGGTTAAAGTGTATCGTGATTGGAGAAATGGCACCATTGCGAATAAGAAAAGTGAAAACTGCGGAGCACCACGTGCCATTGATGTGACGTCCGCTGCGAAGGTGCGTGAGGGTCGATCGACACGCTACAGTGGAGCAACTAACTGGCCGAATGGCCGCCCCGGTGACGCAGTGGTCTAAGCGACGGCCTCTGATCATTCGTCCGAACGGGGTCCAGATTCAAATCCCGGTGAGGCATGGATGTTGTGTTTGTCTTACGGCACTGGCTCTCTCCCTTCCCTGGAAACAGTGACCCTAAATTAGGGACGGGCGACTGCTTATAGCCCATTGAGTTGCTCACGGTGGTCGTTAAACCTCCAATCAAAAAAAAAAAAATAATAATAACTGGCCGAATGATACCGGAAGTGTGTCTAAAACAACAGCTCAGCGAACCGTACTGCGTATGAGGCTCCGATGCAGACTTATGGTCACTACACCTATGCTAACGAAGGTGCTTGACTAGCCTGCACATAGAAGAACTTGACTGGCCTGCACGTAGAAGAACTTGACTGGCCTGCACATAGAAGAACTTCACTGGCCTGCACACAGCTCCGATCTCAACCCCATGAAACATCTTTGGGATACAAAGGCAAACTGCGAGCCAGGATGAACCGCCCGACTTCTGTGACCGACCTGACCAACGCAGCTGTGGCAGAATGGAAGGCAAATCCTGCTGTAGCGCTTGTGGAAATAAGAATTTGTGTTGGTGAAGAGATCCAGCGCGTCTCTTTGCTCCGGAGTGAGTTTCTCTAACCGAATAAGCTACACCAACGGAATGTATTTGTCGTCTTGGTATGTGCTTCAACACTGCAGTACGTCACATCATCTCCTTTTCAATTTAATATGTTTTTTTTTATTTATTTTTTATTTTGAAGCGAAGAAGGAACCTTTCATTAATTCTAGACTATGTGTGAAACAAACGTTACACATTTTTCGAAGAATCCAACTGCCAGAAAAGGCTTACATTTGTACGGCAGTATCAGAATTAGACTTCCGCTGATTGCCAAAGGATTGCCTTCTTCGATGAACCACGTTTTCTGCTTCATCGAACGGATGGACGTTGGAGTATAAGGCGAGAAACATCGGAGACAAACACTGTTCAACCATTGCTGAAAGGACACTAGCTATTGGGGGCAGCGTTATGGTCTGGGAAATGTTTTCATGGCGTTCTCTGGGTCCACTCATACCTGTGGAAAGCACTATAGACAAGAGTTCGTTATGAATCCATCCTTGCAGACCACGTACACCCACACATGCTGATTGTCTTTCCTGGAGCCGATGGGATCTTCCAGCACAATGCGACGTGTCACACAGCTAGAAATGTCCGAGAATGGTTAGAAGAGCACGATGGAGACTTCAAAGTACTTCCCTGGTCCCCTAATTCCCCAGACTTAAACCCAATTGAGCATCTGTATGACCACCTCGATCGTGATGTTCGCTCTATGGATCCTCCAGCAGCTGTCAGATGCACTGCAGTCAGCATGGCTCCACATACCTGTGAACACCTCCCAGCACCTTATTGAGTACCTCCCAGCCCGTCTAGCTGCTGTCCGCGCTGCACACGGCGGTTACTCTGGATATTAACTGGTGGTCACAATGTGAATCGACCGTGTTAATGCCATACTACAACTGATCTTAAAAGTTTTGGTGTTATTTTCGGCCAATTCTCTTAGAAAGTAATGAACATTGAGCTATTTAGTTCGGTATTTTACAAAGACCGTACCATGGAAACTGAGAGTAATTTGTTTTTTTGAGTTGACAACAGTACGAAGAGGAAAAATCACCACGCAGCCGGCTAACTGAATTAAGGAAGTATCTATGACAACAGTTATTAGCCGTGGCAGACTATTCTGGCTTTGTTATTGCGCAGTTGTTTAAGGTACGTCTGCATTTCGCCATACAGCTATAGAGATGAGTGATTCGGAGTTAAGAAGTGAAATGCGTTGTGCAATAAAATTTTGCTATCGTTTGGGTAAAACGGCTCCAGAAACAGTTGATTTAATGAAAAACGATTTTTGGATGGCACCAAAATTTAAAAAAAGGGCGTTTGTCGGCAGAACTCGCGCCTAGACCTGATCGACCTGAAAGTGTTGTTACGAAGCGTATTGTTAACACAGTTTGGGTAATCCTGCAAGAAGATCGACGAATGACTTGTGAAGACATAGCGGCGTCAACTAATATTTCAAAACTTCGGCATTCCACATTTTACGCGACAAATTAGTACTGCATCGTGTGTGTTCCAGATGGGTACCTCATCACCTGACAAGAGAACAATTGTTCGCCAGAGTTCAGGTGTGTCATCAGTGGAAACAAATGATTGTAAAGGATCCAAACTTTCTAAACAGTAATAACTGCCGATGAAACATAGGTCCACTATTTCCGACCCTCTCACGAAGCGTGCAACTAGTGTCTAAACCAAACCAAATCAGCTGGGAAGGTGGTGATGAAAATTTTCTTTGATCATAAAGGTGTTGTCTACTAGCTAGCCATTCCTCCACAGATTACTGTAAATGTCGAGTATTACATTTCAGTCTTCAATCGTCTGCGACGGCATAACGATTGAGCGACCGGAACTTGTGGGCAAGTGGATCCTACACCATGATGACGCCCGCCCACATGTGGCTGCTTGTTTTCAACAGTTTCTTACGAAATGCAGTATTGAAATAATTCCACAGCCTGCCTACTCTCCTGACCTCGCCCCGTGCGATTTCTGGTTGTTTCTAACAATGAAGAAGTTCCGTGGCGCAACATTCAACACAGATGCTGATGTTATTCAAGCTGTACATGGATGGCTAAAGCACCTTCCACAAAATGCCTTCGCCACATGCTTTGAAAAGTGGACTGAACGATGGGACCGTTGCATATCATCCGAGGGAAGATACTTTGAGAAAGAATAACATATATTTTGCTGTACTTATATTTCTTCATTTTGTGTGATTTTACTCTGTTATTATGGAACTGCCGTTGTATTTATGACTCCCCATCTTTCCCTTAAAATTCGCCCCCTCCCCATTAAGTTTAGTTTAAGAGGCTATCACAAGGCTGTTACTGTACGAATAAACCGGCATTGGGAAACGAAGATACGGGAATAGATTTTATCCATGTTCCGGATCTTTTGGGGGTTTGTCAGTGAGGTGGAATCTGATGATATGCCACAGATTCCACATAAACTCGCCACGCTGGACAAGCAGGTTGGTGAGTATGGGATAGCATTTCCTCTAATCCCGGTGGTATAGTTACACCGCCATTCGTTGGTCGTGAGAGCCCCTTTGGTGGGAACAGGATGCACCACAAGAAGGCGGGGATGACATTTGTCAAGGAGAGGCTATGATATGTTTGCGCATTACCTGACATTGCATCCCACCTTCGTTTGCTAATGACGTCGTCATATTTGCAACTTCCCCTTCAGAGTTGGATCCAGGAAATTGCTGACAAAAGTAAAGAAGTGGGATTAAAAATGAACTTTCAGGAAACAAAACTTATTTACAATTTGCTTTTACAAAAAATGAAGATTTATTAATGGGGAAAAGCTGGAGATAACCGATACCTGCATTTATCTTGGACAGAAGATATCAAGCGCAGGTCACATTAATGAAGAAATGAATCGGCGTATAAAATTTGGGTGAAGAGCTTTTGAAAGAAACAATACAATTTTTAAGAGCAATATATGCCATTAATCTTAAAAGAAAAGTGTTTAAACAATGGATCTTTCCAATGCTTACTTGCGGAGCAGAGACGTGGACCTTAACTAAAAAAAGACATACAAGAACTGCGGACAAATGAAAGAAGCATGGAGAGGTGCATGCTTTGTGTAACCAGGAAAGATAAGAAGAAGAACTCGTGGATCAGGAAAATGACAAGAGTGGAAGACATCGTGATGAGAGTAAAATCCCTGAAGTGGCAATGAGTTGGACATGTTGCCAGAAGAACGGATCACCGATAGACAACCGAAATTTTAGACTGGATTCTAAGGGACAGGAAAAGACCCAGAAGAAGACCACGTGGTAGATGGGTGGATGAAATTCGAAAGCAGGCGGGAGTTAGACTGGCAAAAGACAGTCCGTTGTGGAAGAAACTTGAGACCTTAATCCAGCAGTGTACTGATAATGGTTACGATGATGATATCGGGAAATCTGAAAATTACATCTTATTGGAGAGGGAATTGAACCTGCATCTTCCGATTTCTGTTCGAGAATGCTCACCGTTACACCATCCAGAACAACGAAGTTTCAAATAACGTCCTGGGTAGTGTAACGGTGAGCATACTCGAACTGAAATCGGAAGATGCGGGTTCGATTCCCTTTTCAGGAAGACAATTTCAAGTTTTCTGATGTATCACATGATGAAGAGTATACTGGAGCAATTCAGTTATTCTGATTCGCTGCGTGAATAATCATGTGATTTTCCCCGTGGATTTATGAGAAATATTTCTTTCTTCATTTCCTAACTTGAAAACATAATACACTCGTAAAGATGCCCTTTAATTGCAGTTCATTCTGCATATGTGTGCATTTACATAATTTTTCAGGACATATTCTAGTGAAGTAACTGAACCGTGAAAATTATTTGAATGCTTTAGTTCTTCAAAATCTTTCAGGAAATTGGTAGGTTCGAACTTCGAAGGCAATTCTGATGTTGTGATCAATAAACCTTGAGGGAGGGACGATTTTTTCTATTCAAGCCAAAGCAGGAATAAGACATTAGTCATATATATTAGCGCTGTATGTATTTTTTCTTCATCATCAATAAAAAACGTGAATGGCTTCCATTGCATAGAGTAGAGGAAAGCTTTCTAAGCACAGAGGAGGGAACGACGACGGCATAACGTCATTTTTTTTTTTTTTTTTTTTTTTTTTTTTTTTGAAAACTGCACGGCTTTTTATTGCGGCACTTTTATTGGGTTATTAATAGTGACCGCTTTATGTTGTATGTCTCTTTCCACGTAGCTCTGGCTTATGACAGTTTATATACAGACGCGCCGACTACACATTTTAAAGAGCATCGCTCACCAATGAGTCAGCCAGTTGCTCAAAGTCTGAGTGCGATAAGATAGGTGTTACGTAGCTTAGTCAGAACTTGTAAATGCGGCCAAATAATAACCACCACCCGGATACTGAAAAACAAGAAGCGTACGAAGCCCTAAGTACGATGATTCAAGTAGTAATTGATAGAAATGATATCAAATCAGAAAGTAAAAGAAAAAAAAAATCAATAAAAAAATTGGGGGAAAAAAGATCACTGCGTATCAGGGCTCTTGCATTATCAAATCTGTTAAATAAAAATTCTTATCACTTTGTCTGTCTGGCGGCACAGGCGATTTCCGAATCTTACGTCGAAGTATAACCGGCTTATAACGAGGAGCTCATAACCGACGTAAGTCCTTGCTAAGTCAGTGGCGCAATGGTCTAAGCGATGGCTTCTGATCATTCGTTCGAGATGGGTTCGTATCCCGGTTAGGCATGGATGGTGTGTTTGTTACGACACTGGCTCTCTCCCGCCCCTGAAACCAGTGACCCTAAATTAGGGACGGGCGACTGCTTATAGCCCACTGAGTTGCTCACGGTGGTCGTTAAACCCCCAATAAAAAAAATCAGTTTTCGGGTGAAAAATTCCACCATATTAGAAAATGCATAATTTCAACGTTTACTAGTTCTCTAATGATGGCTAGTTTATTGTTTACGGATAACACTTTTCTCTTAGAATTTGTGTCTTATAAAAGTTTTGAATCCTATTGCTTGAAGTGTACGTGCGAGTCCGGTGGGTTTTTTTTTTTTTTTGATTGGAGTTTAACGACCACCGTGAGCAACTCAATGGGCTATAAGCAGTCGCCCATCCCTAATTTAGAGTCACTGGTTCCAGGGAAAGGAGAGAGCCAGTGCCGTAAGACAAACAACATCCATGCCTCACCGGGATTCAAACCCGGACCTCTTTCGGACGAATGATCAAAAGCCATAGCATAGACCATCGCGGGACTTGAGCGGCGAGTCCGGTGTTTAACCACACACATAAAGCAAAAGCATCATCGACCTTTCCAATGCAAAGCTCACTTGGAGGGTGAAAGGCGCAATGGACACAATTCCAGGAAATATCTCCTGTTTCTCCTCACAAAAGCGACACCCTCAATCAGTTTTTCCTTATTCCTCTCTACAATCGTCCCCCAGAAATCGACATACATGTACTTGAAACTCACTCATCCTCTTTTTGTCTAGGAGTAGAGCTGAAGAACTATCGATATTTGCGACCATCGATAGTTTCCGATAATTAGAAAAAATCGACAACTGTCGATGGTGCCCTCGATAGTGTGTTGGTAACAACTGCTCAGGACAAATATTGCTTTTTGTGCTGAAGAAGATTTCTGGCAAGAATTTTGCTTATGTTTTTTTAATTTCCAAAACAAGATATGCTTCAATAAACTTTGAAGCATGTCTTTAGACAATACACTACCAAGTTTCTTCAGTGAGCGGTAGCTTCGATGAAATATTTTCATGAAGCACTAGCAAATTTGTAGTTACTTAATTAACATATATAATGAATAACCTTTTCTCCTAGCTAACTGCTAGCTAATGCTAAGCTAAAGCTAAGCTAATGATAATGATAAATAAAGCTTTCAACTAAGCTAAGTATACTATCGTGAATATAGCTTGCACGAATATTATAATGAATTCAAATGGTTGTTGTTACTAGTTAATTAGTATCATGAATAAAGTCTCCTGCTAGTAGTGTAGTAATAGTATTGAACAAACTTATAACTGGTAGTAATGTTGTAGTAGTAATTAGGATGAATAAAGTCTTAACGCTGGTTGTTAATAATAATCCACTAATTGACATAAACCTAACAGCCAGACAGAGATCTGACAAAAACTATGAATTGAGAAAGACGTACTTACTACAAAGTTCTTTTATTATGTACGCTTGATCATCCAACGCACACACACAACTCTTTTCACAATAATCAAGAATCAAACTAATCACATAGAACGAAGCTCTCCATACAGCAACAAACTCTCTCCTTCACATAAACCAAAGCTCTCTCTCAACAACAACGCTCTCCGTATAACAACAACGATCTCCCTACAACAACAACGCTCTCCCTAAGTCTCGTTGAACGCGCCTATTTATACTGGCTACTACCACGTCATGACTTACACTCATTGCCAGATCTCATTCAGCGGGTGAAATAATATTTCGTTCAGTAAGAAGATAATTTACATAGAAAAATAAAATAACCAGAGATAGTAAAATCAAAAGGAAAGTGAATATAGAGTATACGTTACACATATTCTGCTTTGCATGTGCTGTTTTCATCACCCTTCTTTCCACGAAAGCCAAAGAAGGTAATTTTGCAATTCTACTAGGAAAAAGAATTAAAAAAAAAAAAAAAAAAAAAAAAAAAACTATCCAAATTACGGAAATAATCCATGAGAAAATGAATAAATAAGTTTTCAGTGGTGCTGTGGCTCAGGTACTTTATATTTTTCTACATTTCCTTTTTTTTTTTTTTTTTTTTTTCTGAAGCGTAACCTGGTTGACTTTATATGGAGAATATACAGTAGAATCGATGGAGTGGAGGTACGAGGGAAGGAGAGTAGAGATGTGTTAGTTGGCTGACCGATCCGACTGCAAGGTTCCTCTGCCGTCGAAAATTAATATGGAGATCAAGAAAGAAGTGAATCTGGTGGTCCTACCAGGAACAAAATTTTATGCTCTGAGGTCCGCAAAAAATAGAAACACTTAACGTGTGAATGAATTAACTGAAAATTGTTACTGCGGAAAGAAAGTTATACATTTCAGTATTTCCTTTTGTAATGGATTTTAATTGGCCACGTTCAGTATTGCGTGCAGATAGTCAGGGTGCAAAGCAAGCTATACGTGAGGTGTGAACCCATATATGCACGAAAGGAACTGTCCAAAACAGTGGAGAGAGACTTATAGAACAATATGCGGATATGGTTAACTTCTGTGGCCTTGCCGAGCACGCCATAGGGATAAAGAGGTAATCTGTAATCTGTCACAGAAAATTCCTTTCAGCGTTTAACCTTCAACGGAATTTTTCCTAGTCTTATTCCGGAAACGTCTTATTATGTTCAGTATCCTCATTTGTTCTGTTGTTCGCTTTTCATTCTGCATTTTTGCAGAGTCCTGCGTTATCGGCGTCCACGTAACTTTTAAGTTTTGCTTGATATTTACAACCGTTGTGTATTAACCTAGTTTTCACATTTTTAGTAAAATTATTCCAGAAACCCTTAAGTGCAATTTCTGAACGATCATACTTTCTTATAACGGAAATATCAGAAATGCCACGCTTGTTGCGTAGTGGTTTAAACTCAGGCTTCTGATCATTCGTCCTAGATGGGTCCCGGTTCGAATCGGGGCATTGATGTCGTTTGTCTTACGGCACTGGTCCTTTCTCTTCCCTAGAGTCGGTGACCCTAAATTAGGCGCGGGCGACTGCTTATAGCCCATTGAGTTGTCACGGTGGTCGTTAAACCCCAAATCAAAAAACATAAATAAATAAAAAAAAAAAACTACGTACAATGTGATTGAATGTGGGGGAACATTTGAACTCGAAAGAGGCGCAATTTCTAGTCTCGCCCAGCTAGAAAAGAAAAGCTTGATTCGACCAGCTTAGATTTCCTTTTTAGTCACTGTACTTACAAAATTTCTTTTAATTAAAAAATTACATTTTCACGAAATTCTGAATTCGTGGAGTAAAATTTTTCAATGCCTCGCTGCGAGATTTTGACAAAATCAAAAATTCAAGGGTAAAATGTTTCTTATTGGAACTTCCTTTGAGAAAACTATTCAGTATATCGTATTTGTTGTGATGGACACTTGCTATCAAGTTTCGCTCTGGAGATTAATAGAATATAAATTTATTCGAAATTTGTGCTTGTAAAACAGAAACGAGAGACCCAAGAGAATTCCTTTTACACTAGGAGCTACAATATATTGAAGACAAGAAAATTTAGACTAGAAGCTATATCGAAGATAACCAATAGAGACCTCTGTTTAAAAATGGTTTTTCGGAAATGTCTTGCTCTCATTTTTCAACTTTGCTTTCTGAATGTAAGTCTTGATAAACTTCAGAAGCCTGAAATTTATCAAGTCTTCATTTATCTTTGTCCACTCCTGTGTACCTAAAGTTTTAATATGGGAGTCATAAACGCAAACTGAGAAGACAAAAAAAAATTTGCCCCATCTATTTCATTCCTTTGTGAGATGTCTTGCATCTGACAAGTCTGCCTCTATCACTAACTGCTCATTTTGCACTATTAGTCCATCTCATTCTAGGTATTCTCTTAGCGCCAGCTGCTTTCGAATGTAACATCTATTGCTGTCTCTCCGTACGAACGGCTTTAAGGCTCTTTGAATGAGTGTTAGGGTTCATCTTCTGCGAATAGATGTCGCAAAAAATCACTCTTTGGGCGTAGCTTTTATGTCTTGAGTGACTCTGCCAAAAGTTGGCGTCAGCAAATCACTGGAGACCTCACCATATTCAGAATGGAAGCCGCCTCTCGTTGGCTCCACATGAAAAGACAAAATAGGAGCTGTTACGTTTTAACCAATGACGTTATTTTGGGGTGGAGCTCACTAAGTAGGTGGAACTTAGGAAGTAGGCGGAGTTTCTATAGCTCAAATTCAGGGGTTCACTGGTAATGTACACATTTTCTCTTAAAAAAATGAACGTAAAGTAGGATTTAAGATGATTTATGGAAGACAAGATTCCAATCTCACTTCTGCCCTTATTAATTTATTTCTATTTGGCTCAGATAATTAGAAAAATCATGCAGAAATGAGAGATTTCGTTGCTTCCAACAGAAACACTGCTGTGCTAACTTATAGCGCCATCTAGCGCCAAATTGGAATGCTTTAGAGTCATATAAATTGAATTTAAAAAAAATCTAACAAATTTTTCGGAATAATAACTGTGGCATATATTAGCTATGGGTCGTTTTTATTTGTGCTCAAAATTTCAAACACTACAAAGTAATAGTCTTCGAGAAAATGTGTACAAAAGAATTTACATTGCAGCTATAGGGTAGAAGATGAACCCTAACACTCATTCAAAGACAATTAAGGGGTTCTCATTAGTCTTCCACAGAAGAAATACTCAGTAATATCTGCATTGCGAACCTTATCGCGCCAATGAATCCGTTTTCACTAAATGTTCCTCTTGCCACTATGTTATAGGCGCATTTGATATCATAATGAGACCTTTACGTTGCATCCAACTCCCACTGTCATCGAAAAGGGTAAGTCTAAATAATGCATCGTATACTCTGTCAGCCACATATAACCACCTAATGTCGCCCTAACTTCGCACACAAATCTTACTGTCGCAGAAGAGTGTGTGTGTGTTGTAAAGAAGTCTTGCACCGATGAGACATTGCATTATGACCAACCCCAGCCTAGAGAAATGAGCGCGCCTGAAGACCAAACAGTGGCGCAGGTGAAGTTCACAGAGCAGTATGTATACAACCCGAAGACCGGCTTTCGGTTAGTTGAGTGTTCGGAGTCAGAATGGGAAAAAGCTGCCGATTTTTCGGAGTTTGATAAAGGACAAATTGTGATGGCACGGAACTACGATCTCGGAAACGGCACGGCTTGTCAGTTGTTCACGTGCTGCTGTAGTAAGTACGTATCAAAAGTGGTGCACAGATGGCCAAAAGACGAATCGTCGTCCAACTGGGTGTCGTCCGCAGCTCATTGATGCCAGAAGGGAGCGGAGACTGTCGCGCATTGCTCACAACGACCGCAGGACCACAGTGCGACAAATTACCCGCAGCTAGAACAGTGGTGATCAGGGAAATGTGTCACAGCACACAGTTCATCGCAGCCTTCTGCACATGGGCCTGTGTAGTCGAAGATCCAGCCAGGCTCCGGTGCTCACTGCACGTTTTCGCCAACAACGCATGAAATGGGCCTAAGAACATCGAGATTGAACCGTGGATGATTGGTAGAAAGTGGTCTGGTCCGACAAATAAAGATTCCTGGTGCATCACGTAGACGACAGAGAGCGGATAAGCCGATTACCAACGGACGCTATGGCACCTGGATGCATTGTTGGGCGGAAACAGGCCGGCAATGCTTTCTTGGGACACGTTATGCCCCATTATCCCAATAGCATAAATCCTGACAGCTGCCAGGTATCTAAACATCGTTGCAGACCAAGTTCACCCATTCATGGCAACTGTGTTCCCTGCTTGTGATGGCCATTATCAAAAGAATAATGCGCCATGCCACACTGCCAGAATCGTCAAGGAGTGATTCGAGGAACATGCTGGCGACTTTCTGTTAATGCCCTGGCCTCCAAATTCACCTGACATGATCCCAATCGAACTTTTGTGGTTCGACCTGGAAAAGCGGGTTCGCGCTAAATCACCACCACCTTGAAATGTACGGGAACTGGTGGACCTGCTGTTGACATTATGGTACCAGATACCCGAGGATACCTATCGCCACCTCATGGAGTCGATGCCTCGCCGAGTGGCCACTGTTTTGCGGGCTAAAAGAGCTCCTACAGCTTACTAGGTAGGTGGTTATAATGTAATAACTCATCGGTGTATACGCCTTCTGTTTCGCTAATACCATTGTACAGTTCCTTGTATTTCACCTCTTCATGAGTTATTACACCCAAAGGTTACAATCAGGACCTTGTTCAAACACCATCCCCTGAAAAACAAAATCGTTATATTAAGCTGTTCGGCCGAAAAGCCTAAAATTAAATTTCTCTCTCGCAACATTTATCCTCATTCCAGATTCTTCAAAAGCCCAACTCAGCTAATTAGGGTTTTACTGATACCTACTAAAAGTCTAAGATATCAACACGAAATCATCGGTATAAAGAAGGCTTCTGAAAGTCTAAGATATCAACACTAAATCATCGGTATAAAGAAGGCTTCTGAAAGTCTAAGATATCAACACGAAATCATCAGTATAAAGAAGGCTTCTGAAAGGCTAAGATATCAACACGAAATCATCCGTATAAAGAAGGCTTCTGAAAGGCTAAGATATCAACACGAAATCATCAGTATAAAGAAGGCTTCTGAAACTACATCTGCAAATTTCAACATGAATCACGAAGTTACTTTCTCCAGATAACGTAAAAGGCGGAATGGATACAACTTGCGTCTCCAAACAGTTGAAGTAACTCGGTGTGTGTTAGAGAAATCTCGCTCTTTCAATTCCATTTTGGTGAAAAATATATTTTTGGAAAACCTGTCTGAATAAACTCAACTTTTTTTAATTTAATTTTGTGTTTTAGGGTGCATTAATTAAATATCCGTTTTTTTTTGTTTTTCTGCATTTAACTCTCTCGTGTAAAAAGTAATATATTTTTGCAATTCTGTATGTGTTTATTTTTTCTTTCCAGGTAAGTGTCGTGATTTCTGGAATTTCATGGCGATTATTAATTGACTGAGTGTAAGAAGATTACACTCCCCCTAAAAGCAAATCAGTAAGTGCATACATGTGTATATTAGCAAAGTGCACTGTCGTGAACTCCATATCGTATAATAGGATTACTGCTGTAATTTTTATTCTGGGAATTTTCATCTTTCCTTATATTTCAAATGGTGAAATCTATTTTGAAGAACTTAAGTTCATTCTGCCACGAGAAAAGTTGCAATCACGTGTGAAACTCAACGTGAATTTTGTCGTTTGTGGGGTTAAGTACCATATTTGATAGCTCCTGGTATCCATCGCAGACTTCAGGACACATGAACCAAAATCCTAGATAGTTTTTAACGTTTTAACAGAGTTATGCCTCGCAAGATAGTCCTTTGTCATACACTATTTCCATTACTGATATCAAGTGAAATAAGCACGAAAGGGTGCTAGATTTGTTTAGCTAACTGTGAAGGATTTTCAATTGATACACAATTTTAGCACTGTTTCCGGAAAAGTATGTACTTATGTTTGTCCGTCCGTCTATGGAAACCATATATCTACACTTATAAGTCCCATTTGAAAAATTCTTTTTGCACTGAGAAGCCTTAACTGTGGGAACGATGCTCTTTGCCCTTTTCGGCGCACCACTTAGCCGCTATGGAATCATAGGCGCTCCAACTTCCCTATAATCCTATGAGTGTTGGATGCTCGAGCTTTGCACGTGTGAAGTTCAGTGGGTCCTTGAGCTTTGAACATACGAAGTTCAGTGCTGCTCGAGCTTTGCATGTATGTTCAGTGAGTTTTCGACCTTTGCACTATAAATTTGAGTGAGTTCTCGAGCTTTGAACATATGAAGTTCAATAAGTGCTCGAGCTTTGCACGTATGAAGTTCAGTGGGTTCTTGAGCTTTGCACATATGAATAGTTCAGTAGGTGCTCGAGCTTTGCACGTATGAAGTTCAGTGGGTTCTCGAGCTTTGCACATATGAATAGTTTAGTGGGTTCTCGAGCTTTGCACATATGAATAGTTCAGTGGGTTCTCGAGCTTTGCACATATGAATAGTTTAGTGGGTTCTCGAGCTTTGCACATATGAATATTTCCATGGGTTCTCGAGCTTTGCACATATGAATATTTCCATGGGTTCTCGAGCTTTGCACATATGAATAGTTTAGTTGGTTCTCGAGCTTTGCACATATGAATAGTTCAGTGGGTTCTCGAGCTTTGCACATATGAATAGTTCAGTGGGTTCTCGAGCTTTGCACATATGAATAGTTCAGTGGGTTCTCGAGCTATGTACATCTGAATAGTTCAGTGGGTGCTCGAGCTTTGCATGTAAATTCAGTGGGTGCTCGAGCTTTGCATGTAAATTCAGTGAGTGCTCGAGCTTTGCACGTAAATTCAGTGAGTGCTCGAGCTTTGCACGTAAATTCAGTGAGTGCTCGAGCTTTGCACGTATGAAATTCAGTGGGTGCTCGAGCTTTGCACATATGAATAGAGTTCAGTTGGTTCTCGAGCTTTGCATGTATGTTTAGTTACTGCTCGAGCTTTGCATGTATGTTTAGTTACTGCTCGAGCTTTGCATGTATGTTTAGTTACTGCTCGAGCTTTGCATGTGTGTTCAATTTGTGCTCGAGCTTTGCACGTATGAAGTTCAAAGAGTGCTCGAGCTTTGCACGTATAGATTTCAGTGAGTGCTCGAACTTGGCACGTATAGATTTCAGTGAGTGCTCGATTTGCACGCATGGAGTTCAGTGGGTGCTTGATTTGCACGTATGAAGTTCGTTGGTGCTCGAACTTTGCCCATATGAAGTTCAGTGGTTCTCGAGCTTTCCACGTATGAAGTTCAGTGAGAAAAATGATTATCTCAAACTGCTGTGTTAGCTTAAGAAAAGGCTCGTAATATGGACTGAAGGTTCAGGGAAAGAAATAGGATTAAAAAGTGCTAAATTCTATTATTTTCTTTCGGGGAAAAGGGGGTTTAGGTTGTATTGTGGTTCTTATAAAAACTTGAGCAGTGGCCCTATATTAGGGTCGGGCGACTACTTATAGCCCATCGAAATGCTCACTGTGGTCGTGTTAAAGCTCCAGTAATAATAAAAAAAAATCCCTCTGAACTTCTCCCCACTATCAGGGATGCCATACTGAGGAAGTTCTTATGGGAAAATGCGCCGTTCAGTTAGAAAACTTTTAACGAGAAGAAACTAAATTTATATAAGAACAGACACTCAAAAAGGTTAAATTACAGGTATGCGTCATACTACAGTATAACGTAACACCTTTTGCCAGTTGTGACGTACTTACCTCAGAGGTACGCGCATATCAAGACGGCAACGTAGCAGTGATAAGCACTTGTCGGTGTGTCTTAATTGGGGAAACCCTTGACTCCGGAGCAGAACGATGCGAGTTCGAGCCCCGAAACAGTTTGGGTTTTCATATTGTCGCTGGAACGTAAATTTCCTTTGCCGCCCGTTGGGTTATTCGAAAAAATGTCTGGAATTAGAACTCAGTCTTCTACAATGAGCTCTCCTTCAATCGTGGTTTGCCGGCTGAACCGGAAAGCTATGATTCCGTCCCAGCCCTTTGCACATATCAAAGCTGCATCGACAAACATCGTCGGTGTAGCTTAATTGGGAAAGCATTCGGCTCCAGATGAGAAGGATGCGGATGCGACCGGCAAATGACTTTTACGCTACACGGTGGTGAGATTCGAATCACGCCTTACTAAACCGGAGTGGCTATGCTCTCAGCTGAGCTACACCGGCGCTTCGACTTTGCCGATATGAGATGCGTTCCCACAGTAGTACGTCATGTGACGTAGTACGTTATAACGCATACGTTGCGTTGTTCTGCAATGGTGAAATTTTACATGTAAATTGGAACATTTTAATACGCTGAGTTTTGGCATTTGTTCTCACAACCCTATCTCCTGCCAGGAGGTCTTAAGATTAATTAGCCATGATTTTTGAGGAACTGAAGCCTGGTGGTTTGGAAGGAGTTACTGTATTTTCTTTAACATTAAAGGAAAAATGTTATGCATTCCGCTGTGTCAAAAATTGCACGCCCGTGAAATAGCATGACGTTCCTTTCTTTAAGTTTGAATTGTGGTATTGAATCGGTGAAACCATGTGATTAAATGCATTCGTTCGTGACCGTCATTTTGACTAGAGAATGCGCTTTTGAGTAGTTTCCTAAAGTTACTATGTGAAATGAAGAGATGGCTCATGAACGGGTTCCAGCTCTTAAATTATCTCCAGCAATATTTATTCAATATGCAACTTCCCCCTCTCCCTCCCTGTTGTCTCTCTCCTTTTGAGGCGCGCGCCGTTAGTAGCCCGTTCCTTCGTCTTCTTCATATTGATCGTCCGTGGCATCATGGTAGGAGTAGTAGTAGTAGTTACGTAAAAGCAGCGTGGAGCTTCTGTCTGCTAAGGTCATTCACCGGCCTCCGCATCGATCCGACCCGACTGCCGCTCTCTCCGTGTCTCCCGTTGTTCCCTCATCTCTCCAGCATCCTTCCTTTTCTAGAGTTCTCCTCCTGACATCTTTCTGCGCCGTGACCTACTTCTTTATTTTTTTGCTTTTCTCTACTTCTTTCCATACTGAAGAGAGCTGTGTGTGGCGCTTTTTAATTCATGAAGACGGCGCTTTTCTGCCACCGATTTTATATTTTTAACGCATTAAACCAGATATTTTATCGATCTTAAATTTACTCAGTTGTTCATTGATTGGGTTGGTGAGAAAGTAATTTCAGTTTTTTGGAAGAAAGGGAAAGGAGAAAATCTGGGTGAGGGTGTTAGTTTTCAGGGAGATTCGCGTGATCAAAAGAATGAGAAGATTCAAGTATTGATGTTGAACGAAGTTGGGCATCTCAAGGTAAATCTGAACAACAATGTGTGTGTGTGTGTGTGTGTGTGTGTGTGTGTGTGTGTGTGTGTGAGCAAAATGGAATTACAGGTGAAAGGTAACAATATGACTCAAGAATGCCAATGAACCTGTAAACGCAGCCCCGGTGTCGCAGTGGTCTAAGCTATGCCTTCTGATCACTCGTCCGAGATGGGTCCGGGTTCGAATTCCGGTAGGGCATGGATGTTGTGTTTGTCTTATGGCAGTGGCTCTCCCCCTTCCTTAGAACCAGTGGCCCTAAATTGGGGACGGGCAACTGCTTATAGCCCATTGAGTTGCTTATGGTGGTCGTTAAACCTCCAATCAACCCCTCCCCCTCCCAAAAAAAGTAATAATAATAATAATAATAATAATAATAAAGCCTGAAAAAGCACCGGGTCGTGTAATTTGAGGCTATGGTATCTGACCGTTAGTCAGAGCTGGACCTAGGTACGAGTTCAGGATGAGGCATAGGTGGCGTGTTTGTCCTGTAACACCGCCCCTCCCTTGAATTAGTAGCCTTAAATTAGGGATGCTCATGATGGACGTTGCACCTTAAAACAATGACCATTAGTCAGAGCTGGACCCAGGTAGGAATCCAGGATGAGGCATAGGTGGCGTGTGTGTGCTTTGGCGCCGACCCCTCCTACCTTGAATTAGTAGCCCTAAATTAGGGGTAGAACCTTAAAACAATAACCATTAATCAGAACTGGACCCAAGTACGAATCCCGGATGAGGCGTAGGTGGCGTGTTTGTGCTTTGGCGCCGATCCCTCCTCCCTCGAACTAGTAGCCCTAAATTAGGGATGCTCATGATGGACATTCAACATTAAAACAATGACGATTAGTCAGAGCTGGACCCAGGTACGAATCCCGGATGAGGCGTAGGTGGCGTGTTTGTGGTTTGGCGATCCCCCCCCCCTCCCTTTAACTAGTAGCCCTAAATTAGGGATGCTTATGATGGACGTTGAACCCCAATACAAACAAAAGAAAAAAAAATGAGAAATGTCGTATAACGACCCTCATTACTTTCTGGCTGTTACTGCACATAGCCCAGCAATATCCGTCACATAATTTGTTAGTTCGTTCCCAAAAGAATCATTGCTTGAGAAAGGAAAAAATGTAAAATCTGGAACCTTTGTAACAAAAACAGAGTTTATTCCGCTAAAACGATGTGTCTTGGGACTTCTTGAAGGCTGGGTAATGGAATGCTCCTGTGGCCGTCCCGGTGGCGCAGTGGTCTAAGCGATGGCCTCTGACCATTCGTCCGAAAGGGGTGCGGGTTCCAATCCCGGTGAGGCATGGATGTTGTGTTTGTCTTACGGCACTGGCTCTCTCCCTTCCCAGGAACCAGTGACCCTAAATTAGGGACGGGCGGCTCCAATCAGAATTTAAAAATAAATAAAAAATGGAATGCTCCATTGACTTGGTCTCCATCCGCTGCTATATGGACTTTAGACGGACGCCAAAACTCACGACCTGACCTCTCTTTCCAAAACTAAGGTCCCGTTTCCTTCGCTTCCACTCTCAAATTGTTTTCTCTCTTCAAACTCAGAAAATTTCCACACCCCACTGAATCAGGTTTAATCCTCACCTCCTTCGGGCTAACTGCTTTCTGTTCTCTCATTAACGCACCCTTAAGATTATCCCATGGCCACACAAGACAGATATAATATGCACTTCAAATACTTAGAGCCCTAAATTAGGGATGCTGATTGACGTTGAACCAAAAAACAAATATGCCGATAGTAATGCTGCTTGATCGCGAGTATATGACAACAACCTTAAACATGCTAATTTCATCCGCTCTGCCCAAAAAATGGCGCGAACAGAGAAATTCCACGTGGGAATGAATATATACACAGGGGTTGCGCCGGCTTTTATAAAGTTTTCGCCAATTTAGTCGCCAAATTCATTTTTTTTCGCCTACGTGTTATATAACACTATGAAAAGGTAATCGCCAAAGCATTTTTTCCGTCGCCAAAACGATTTCTTTTTCGCAAATTGCGAAGATGGCGATCGGCAGCGCGACCCCTGTATAATACATATTTACAATTATTTTGTATGACCTGGGGGCTAGCAAAGCTTACACCTGGCTTCCAAAATCAGCAATACTATATAGTTTTGAGACATTTTTGTTTTCCGTTTGAGTGAGTGAAGTTGTAGAGGATTTGAGTTTTCGACCCCAGGACTTAAACAGCCTTTTTAAGCACGAACTTGGAGACTTAGGCTTAACACTTGAAAACCCTACCCACTTCTGCCAGATTAATTTTATAACAGTAACAACATTATTTTGTATAAATAATGGTTCACTTGCTGATAAAAGGAATTTAAGTCGATTTTGAATTTGTGCTAACTATAGAAATGTCCTTGGACGAAAAGTTTTATCAATATTCACATATCTAACGATCGACTTTGAGTCATGTTATTTCGCACAATTTTACTCATTTCGTTTGGAATCCTTGACGTCAGAATACTGACTGGTATTATCAAATGGAGCACGAACACTGCGCAGAACATCTAGGATATTTATAGGTTCATATTTTTTAAGGATTCGTTTGGAATCCTTGACGTCAGAATACTGACTGGTATTTTCAAATGTAGCACGAACACTTCGCAGAACATCTAGGATATGTATAGGTTCATATTTTTTAAGGATTCGTTTGGAATCCTTGACGTCAGAATACTGACTGGTATTTTCAAATGTAGCACGGACACTTCGCAGAACATCTAGGATATGTATAGGTTCATATTTTTTAAGGATTCGTTTGGAATCCTTGACGTCAGAATACTGACTGGTATTTTCAAATGTAGCACGAACACTTCGCAGAACATCTAGGATATTTATAGGTTCATATTTTTTAACAATTGATAAATTTGCTGATTCTTTTACTATGGCAAATTTTTGAGTTTTGTCAGTTTCTGTTGTTACAAAACAAATGTAAATTGAGTGTTTCTTACCAGCTATTAGTGATGACATATGTCATGAATTCATTCTTGGGCGTTCATCCATCATTCACGCATAAGTCATTCAATGAGCATTCGTTTTGCATCCGCTCCCACTCGGTTGTCTCACTACTCTAGTGATGACATAAATCATTCCTCCTTATTATTTCATTCACGGATGATCATTCAATGTTCATGTTCTCACGCTGCCCGCACTTAGTAAATCATTCATTGCATGTATCCCACGTTTACGACCAAGACCCTTTAAAGGCTACAGCTCTTTTTAGCCCTAAAGAGCACAAGCTCTTCACCGTTCACGATGAATGATTCGCCATGAGAACGATTAGGCCTCACCATTCAAATGAATGAGATTCACATATCACTCCCATTCTTAAATTTCATTATTTCCTTGCTAACCATTCATGAGCGATTCGTTCACAACGAATGACTCTACACCGTGAATGATTCGCTCTCACCGCTGTGAACGATCGTTCCGTCTGTCACTACTGCAGCACGCTCTGAACTCACAGCACGTGTAACGTTATTTCGCACCATGAGTTCGAATTCCCAATAAGAAAATGAATGTAGAGAATTAATAAGTGTCAGCTGTTATGTCAGTGAGAAGTCAGCTAGAAACTAATGGTGCAACTTAAGAAGGGGATTGATACGTGAATGTCATTGATTGAAATTCCCAATAAGAAAAGTAATGTCCAGAATGAATAAGTGTCAGCAGTCATGTGAGTGAGCCGTCAGCTTGCAAATACAGTAGATTCCGGTTAATTGGGACTAGAACATTTTGGCCCAATTTTATGGCTGTCTCATCTATGCGAAACTTTATCCCAAAGAGTTAATTTGGGATGTTCATGAACTGTTCCAAATGAACGGCTGCCCCGATTAACTGATGGCCCAATTAACCGGAGTCTACTGTAATGGTAAAACTTGAGCTTTGGAATGATAGGTGAATGCCATTCATTTGAATGCTTTGAGGGAATTGTTCGCAACGACTGGATTTCATTCCTGAACATACGGTGAATGGGTTTCCTAAGGTCTTGCTCTTTTGGGCAGTTTGCTAAAAAGAGCTATGAATGCGCTTGTTCGTGGAGTCATTCATCGTGAACAGTGGAGGTTTCCTGATCTTTCGGGCAGTTTGTCAAAAAGAGCTGTGACTGCGATTGTTCCTGGAACCATTCGTCGTAAACGGTGAAGATTTTCTTCTCTTCTGGACGGATTTCCAATTTCCGTTTGGCCTCGCAGTTGCTTTGGAGCAAAGAATTCGTTCAGTGGTTGTACTAGCCATTGCTGCCGAAGCTCATAAGTTTGCTTGTAGAATGTGCTTGAAAAAAATTGAGAAGTGTCTTTAAGTTCTTCAGGTAATATGCAATTTTCTAAGAGGAACGTAGCCCAACGATTAAGCAACCTATGAAAGAGGAACCGGAAGTGTGTTTTTATTTAACGTTGTATAGTAAAAGTCCACAGAATGATGTTTCCATAAGATTTGTATCTGCTTCTCCCCTTAAGTTCTAGACACCCCCAACACCTTCTCGTGGGCGTGATACGAGTTTCGAACTCTGTAACGCGTTTTATTTTCATCTGAAATAGTGAAGCCAGTTTTTCTTCAAAATGCGAAGTTATTAAAGCTTATCTCGAACAGGCAGATAGTTTCTTTTGGACGGGTTAAAGGTTTTCTCCAAACCGCGGTGTTGAAGCGGGGCGGATGATAAATAACTCAGTGTTCAGATTGTTTCGAAGATGACATTTTTTTTTTTTGTTCGATTGAAGTAAATTACTGAAGTGCTCAAACCATGTCAGTGGTATACCGTTCTAAATACCACATGCACCATCACGAAATTTAATTCAGCTGGTATGAGCGCAGCTGTTATATCATTTAGTTCATTCATGCGAGGATTTTAATATCTCATCGTGACTATAATAAAGTGTCATTTTTTTTATTTCAATCCTTAGTTTTTCATTGGGAGCAACATATGAGCTTCCCTGTATTGTGCAATGATGGGTCCATAATATTCTTGTGACATCAGAACTGGCGACGAACCGCCGCAGCTGACCGAGGGCGCTGCAGTCGCTGTCAGCAAGTGCTCCTCTTCTTCTTTTTTCTTTCGATGGGTCTGGCTGTCAATGGATGTAATTATTTCACTTCCCATTTGATCCGGCGCGCGCGTGGGAAGTGAATACTACTGTGGATCCTCCATATCCGGGGTACATTTTATTAGTCACCCAGCGCACTTAAAAGCATCTGCTAGTGACTTAATAAGCCTCTTAACGACTTCGTCCAGCACGGCCGCCCTCCTTTTTGAAAGTATCCACTTAGCAAAGACTTGGAATAATTTTCTGTAATAATGATGGTCTACGTGTGATGTGTATGTGTGTCATCCTTGATCTAATTTTTGTGTGTGGAAGTATGTGAAGATGGTAGTGTCGTTTTTCTCTCCCTGGGTGGACCAGAAAATCTTAATTTTGCTCCCCTTCTATATATTTTTTTAAGCGTTGAGTTCATTAGCCTTAATTTCCTAAAGATAAAAAATTCTATGAGCAGATATCTTGCGCTTTGCAGCTGTTTCGTTTGTTTCGATGGGTACAACAGTTAGATTCATGGAAGAACTATGTGCCCTTTTTAAATAACGATTATACAGCTTCCTGCTTAAAAAAAAAAACGCATGCGGACAATTGCCACCAGTTCAAAAAGAAGCTCTACCAGGAAAGTTTTGCATTTTAGCTGACGAACAGTTTTTTCCTCGTTCATCCCAGCAGTGTTGTGTCAGGAACGTTCGTGATCACAGGAACACCCGCCAGTTCCCGTTCATTTATTAGCACTTATGAAATCTAGGCTCGGTATTGCTGTAACTTAAGGTTGGTTAGCCAACTCGGTGGCGCAGTTGTCTAAGCGCTGGTTTATGACCATTCGTCCGAGATGGATCCGGGTTCGAATCCCGTTGAGACATTTTTTTTTTGTAATTGCAGGTTTAACGACCACCGTGAGCAACTCAATGGGCTATAAGCAGTCGCCCGTCCCTAATTTTGGGCCACTGGCTCCATTGAAGGGAAAGAACCAGTGCCGTAAGACAAATACAACATCCATGCCTCACCGGGATTCGAACCCAGACCCCTTTCGGACGAACGATCAGAGGCCATCGCTTAGACCGCTGCGCCACCGGGGCGGCAAGGTGAGACATGGATGTTGTGTTTGCCTTACTGCATTGGCTCTCTCCCTTTCCTGGAACCAGTGGCTCTAAATTAAGGACGGGCGACTGCTCATTGAGTAGCTCACGATGGTCGTTAAGCCTCCAATAATAAAAAAAAAAAAAAAAAAAGGTTTGTTTAAACCATCAACAATCTAAGATATGCCGATGGGAAAAAATAGAGAACAGAGGACCACATCAAGAAAGTAAAAGAGAGTGCAAAATCAGGTTAAATGTTAAAGTAGTGGTTTGGTGGGGCAAAAGCCCCCAATCTAGTAAGTGTTTTTCAGTTTTCAAGGAAATAAAGTGGTAATAAAATTGCGCCATTTTTTCATATTTTGTTGAGGTAATTACAGGGATCGCATTCCTCCTAAAATTCCTAAAATTCCTAATATTTTGTGACCCTCCTTAAATTCCTAAAATTAGACCTAAAATTTGCTATTCATCCTAAAATTTTCGTAAGCTTATTTTTATTAAAAACACAACCGTTATTAACGCCAATAAATTTACCATTACGGTAAGGTAAAAAGACCTGTTATTGTAGAAACACAGCCTATATGCTGTGCTGCTGAAGGGAGGGAAAAATGACGCCATCGAGATGCACTTGCTTCGGGGCGGGCGTTCCATTTTTTTGCCTTCGAACAGTTTTCGAGAGTAACAAGAGATCTAAGGGAAAAGGGGAGGGGTCATTTTCACCCCTGGTTTGCGCTTTGCAGACGAACTCCGTGGCACGCAGAAGATCGTACTTTATTTTTGTACATGCCTTGTGGAACCTCCTCTTTCTGCTGATGTTTTGTTATTGTAAACCGCAGGTGGGTGGAAGCAAAGAGGAAACATGTGGTCTCCTTCCGTAACCTCCGGTAATGACGATGGGATGGTAGCTGAGTATTATCTTGGCAGGCAGTAGAGCACGTGATCATTGACCTTCGATCATGCGTCGGCGACAGCGACCTTCGACGTGCAATATATCTCGGCTCCGACTCGCTTTGACTGAACTTGCGTGAGATGCGTATGATAGTTTCTGGTTTTACGTCTTTTATGGTGTTCTCTGTGCTGTGTGCAGGTTCAGTTCTCTAGTGGTGACCTGCTTTTTTTTTTTTTTTTTTTCATATCTTCTGACATCCTCGCAGCCAAATTTCGGGAAGTTGTCTGGTTTTGCAATATTGGAACGTGTTTTTGTACTTCCCCTTCATTTTCTGGTTAGTAATACAAGTGTTTAAGATGCCTAAATCCAAAACGAAATTTCAAGATGCGTGGCTCGCCAAAGAATTGGACGGAGTGAAGTTGAAAGATTGGTGTTCTGCAACTGAAACAATATTTTCTGCTAAGTGTATATTGTGTTCAGAAATTTTCAACATTTCTAATAGTGGCTTTTCACAAGTAAAAGCGCATCATAAAGGAAAAAAACATTTGCAGAAATTTCAAAGTAAATTTCAAAATAAGTCCATCCTGAAAGCCTTTGGAGGACGGGATCTTCAGCCCAAAACAAATATTAGTGAAGTACTGAGTCATGATTTACAGTTGGCTAAAGCCGAAGCATTATGGGCCATGAAAGTTGCTAAGGACAATATGTCTTTTGTTTCATGCACTGAAACAGTTGAACTTTTCAAAGAAATGTTTCCTGATTCTGCTATTGCAGCCAAAATGCAACTTAAAGAAAAAAGTTGCTTATGTGATATCACATGGATTGTCAAAATATTTTGAAGAGGATTTGAAAAAAGACATTGCATCTAGTAGCCCAGGAAAGGTTACTATAGCATTTGATGAAACTACAAATACACAAGTGAAACGGCAGTTGGATGTGTATCTCAGGTACTGGTCTTCAGAAATAAATTCAGTTTCTTGCCGATACCTAACAAGCGTTTTTCTGGGTCATGCAACAGCAGATATTTTGCTAAAAGAAATTCTTGATGTGTTATCATCCTTCAATATTTCGTTGAACAGAATTATTTGTGTATCCATGGACAGCCCAAATGTAAATAAGTGCTTTTTACGCAAATTCAATGAAGTTGTAAAACAAGAAACAGGCCAGAAATCTTTGGAGCTAGGTTTTTGCAACCTGCATGTTGTTAGTAATGCATTTAAAATTTTTTTGACAAGCTTAAATATAGATTTTGACGAATTTGCTACTGATATGCATTACTTTTTAAAGAGTAGTGCTGCAAGACGAGAGGATTATAAATCTGTCGAGGATATAACATTGGTCACTGCCAAATTTCTTTTGCGTCATGTCAGCAACAGATGGTTAACCGTTGGTTCTGTAGCCCAAAGGCTCTTGGATCAATGGCTAAATATTACAGAATATTTTTTAAACTTCTTGCCATCTCAAAATATATTTGAAAAACAACTGCGCAATTCGGCAAGGTATAAAAGAATTCACTGTTTCCTGAAAAATGAGCTTACTCCTTGCTATTTAGCATTAATTTCATTTTCACACCAAAATTTTGAAAAGTTTTCATTATGTTATCAGAGTGAAGAACCAAAAATACACCAGTTATATTCTGATTTAAATACTTTAATGAGGAATGTTATGGCTCAGTTTATCCAAGATGATGTTATAGCAGGGAAATTTGGAGAAGACCTAAAGAATGTAGATTTTGAAAACAAAAATTCATGGAAAAACTAGGGAGTTAGAAGTTGGTATGAAGACAAAAAATCTCCTCAGGAATGTTCAGGAGACCAGGCAGAAATTATTTCTCTTAGATGTAAGATCATCACTAATTGCAACCACAAAATATTTAAAGTCAAATTTGCCATTCTGCAATCAAAAGCTAAGAGACATAGAAGTTTTAAAGGTAAAAGAACCAAAGAAAGAGTCAACTCAACTTTCAGTCACTGAAGGACTTTCGGAAATAACCAGAATTTCAAGTGTTTTGCATCTTTCTGAGGAACAAATTGATAGAGTAAGAGAAGAGTGGAAACTTTTAAATTGCGATAAGCCAACTCTAGATGAACTAGTGAAATTTTCAGAGGAAGGGCATATTCCAGTGCGGATTGATCATTACTGGCGTAATATATTTAGTATTAAAGACTCTAGCGGAAAAGAAAAGTACTCAAATCTTGCTAAACTCATAAAGTCAATTTTAGTTTTACCTCATGGTAATGCTGATGCAGAAAGGGGATTTTCGGTTAACACTGCTCTGTTAAGGAAGGACAAGGCTAACTTAAAAGACTCAACTATAACATCATTAAGAATAGTTAAAGGGGCCATTAAACACTATGGATGTGTAAGTAAAGTTCCCATAACAAGAAATTTGTTAAATAGTGTTTGTGATTCACATAAATTTTATAAAGAGTATGTTGATAAGCTGAAGGAAGAAGAATCAAAAAAGGTAAAAGAAAGGAAGCAGAAAGAGAGGGAAAATAAGGAAAAGCAGCTAGAGAAAAAAAGAAAAGCTGAGTTTGATGACAAAATAAAAGAAAATGATGCAGAAATAAATAGACTTAAAAAAGATAAAGAAGCCTCCCTAGCAATAATTCAAGAGGGAACAGAAAGAATGAGAAAAGCTGTAGAAAAACAAAATACTGTTGAAATAGCAGTTGCCTCTAACTTGATCATACAAGGTTCAGCTGAAATAAAGAAAACTGAAAGTAAATTAGTTGTGGTAGAAGCAGAAAAAGATAGGCTAATCAGGAAAAGGTTAAAACAATAATATGAAAAAAGTAATTCAGTGAACAATTGTACATAGTTCTTGGTTTTCAATTACCTTTTTAGGATATTATAATTTAATGTGAAACCTGAAAACTTTACTGTGAAAATCGTGAATTGCTTCTGGTTCAACAGCATATTAATGTTCAAAGTGAAACTTGAATGTGATAAATATACTTGAATATGATAATAACACGTGAAAAGATAAGAACTGAACATTAGAAGTAAATCATACTTAAACTTTAGACATTAGACGTTATGCAAAAAATTTGGGTGTTAACTTCGACCATATATACTAATGGACTGTACATTGGCAATAGCTGCATCAAAGCCGCCATGGCTCAAACATTGGGCACGTCATCATCAGACTCCAAATTTCGTGTAAAAATGCTGTTATGATTACTAATTTACGCTGCAGAACTTCAGTGTTTTCGGTGTATTATGTGAATGCGCCTCATATAATGAAAACTCTTCAGGTAAGTTTACTTATGAGCTATATACATGCATGATCGGGTTGTTTACATTTTGTGATTTATAATGTGATGAACATTTGCGAAGAATTTGGAACATGCATTCCATTTTTTTTTCTTAAGTTACTATATTTTTATATCAATAGCTGCAAGTTTCTGGTTAAGTAATTGAACTTTATTGACTTAGGTATTAATTCGTTTCTTACCCATGAAAAATCATAGAACTTTCTTTACTATATCGCTCAGAGCAACCATAAGCACAGCAGGTGTAACCCATCTTTTTGACTGTTGTCATGTGATTTTATGTTGGAGCCAGAAATTTTGATGTCATGCGCAGTCTATCAGTATATATGGTTGAAGGGTGTGAAGCAAACTCTTTACAATGTATACAAAGTTGTTTTACTAGATGTATACAAATATACATCTAGTTTTTATTGAAATACACTCCTAAAATTTTCCTAAAATTTTTCTAAAAATTCCTAAAATTCCTAAAATTCCTACCTAAAATTTTCCAGAAGTATGCTATGATCCCTGTAATTATATAGAGAATGTGTAAATATATTATCAACAAAACGCAGGTCCAGCTTTTGTGCTGCTACTTCATGTTCAATCGCCTCAGCTGCTCTCTTGTATGCTTGGACGTAAGAATTGTTAACCATTCTCTATTTTCATTACGACAAATAGGTATACTAGTAATTCCTACACTCGACGTGGATGCGGAACACCAAACAGAAGTCATCGCCCTTTCCACGTGGAAAGAGCGATGACTTCTGTTAGCTTTATCAGTGGCTGCCGATGAATATGTAAAGTACAATTTTTACCAGTAAGTGGTAATAAAACCAAGTTGTGCCGGTGAATATGTCCTTGAATTTTAAAGCAGTACGGACCATTGCCTGGAATCTCCTTTTTTGTGGCCGAGAGGGAAGCGAAATGACATTGCACTATTGGATTCCCGGATGTGTTGGACAGAATTGGACTGTTCAGAAGTAAGTCCTTCAGTCCCATACTTATCTGTAGTTCTGGAAGGGAAATACGGCCCGTATGACAACAGGAATTGAAATGACCATTAGTTTCCTCATTGGCAAAATGTGGCAGTGCGCACACTCAATATTCATCGCACCCAAGCTGTACTCATGTACTGCAGTTTCATCCAATAAAGCTTTTCGGGAAAATAAGTTGCCGCGTGTATTACTGCGATCATTACGTGTGCTTTCAAAATTCCTTCGCTCACGTACCTTACTAAAAACATGCCCTCGTTTGGGATGGTCTCCCTCGAGTGCTACTCATAACAGAACCCTGTTTCCGTCCTCACTGTAACACAATGTACAGTTGAATAGTAGTGGAAGCCCATTCAGCCGATTTGTCCTTAATCGCTGGCTCCGGCTGGCGCCATCTGTCAAGATCATACGCCTACCCATCTGCTCCCCGTTGCGATAACGAAGTCAGACTGAATGTTGTGACACGTACAAAATTCAGCTGATTAAATTTTGAAGAACATTTTTATCTCCCTCCCCCCCCCTTAATTCTTGGGATCAAGATCGCTGAAATGAGCCATTTCCCAAGTTCATAGACGTACCTATCTATATCGCGCAATTTTGTGTGACACTACAGAATTATATACATTGAGTGGCCACTATATTATGACCACCTGGCAGTTTTAAGCACGCTGTTGCTGCCATAGGGCGAGGCTAGTATAAAAAGGGAAAGCTTAGTGCTTGCGACAGTAGTAGGAGTGATTTGTGGGTGACGAGATGGGTAAAAAATGCGATTTCACGGACTTTCAACGTGGGATGATTGTAGGAGCTCGGAGCCAGGGAGCGAGTATCATCGAAACCGCCGCATTCGGGAAATGTCACAGAGCAGCTGTTGTTAAAGTGTTTAAAGACTGGACTGTCAGCCAAAAAACTGGGTCTCTACGTGCAACGTGTGGTCGTCATTGCTAGTGACTGCTCGGGCGGAACAGAATGTGTCCAGACTGATAACAGACAACAGAAGGGCAACAGTGCAGCAAATTACAGACCATCTTAATCAAGAATCCCCTCAAATGATTTCTTCATGCACTGTTCACTGTACACGGAAGCACCCAACGAGTCTCTGGAAACACACAGGCTCGCCTTCTCCGAAAAAGTCTGCCAAACAAATTCTGCTGGGAAGGTGGTGATGATAATTTTCTTTGATCATAAAGGTGTACTCTACCAGCATGCCGTTCCTCCACAAATTACTGTCAATGCTGAGTATTACATTTCAGTTTTGAAGCGTTTACGATGACACATATCGATTAAGCGACCGGAACTGGTGGGCAAATGGGCCCTACACCATGATAACTCCTGCAGAGTTGGAAACGGGTCAAAAATTTCGGACCCGGACAAATTTGCTTTGAACTATAAATTCAAAACTCAATTTATACAGGGTGATTCATAAAGAAGTATACAGTTTCAACGCACTATAAAACAAGAACAATGTAAGATATTTTATGTTACCTGTAACAGAATTGTAGGGGAATGTTTCAAGTTTTTCTAGAGACAGTCACAGATGTTCTATGTGTGCACCCTTAGTCACACGACACACATCGAGCCGGTAATCCATTTCCGCCCAAACGCGAGGTAAGATATCTGAATCAAGTGCAGTGATAGTGGCTGTGATTTTGCAACATCTGCACTTTGTATGGAATCATTTTCAGCTTCTTTCTCAAAATTCTCCAGACAGTGGGCTGTGAAATATGCACTTCACGACTCACCCTCCGCGTTGTTTTTCCCGTGCTTCGTTGAATGGCGGTGCAAACACTATCGATGAATTCTTCCGAAACACACCGGTAGTCCAGGACTTCTAAGTTTGCACAAACAGCCCGTAGTTTAAAATTTTTTATGCCAATCGTAGATTTTCTGGTTGGAGGTTCTTTTCCGAATCGTGATCGAAAATGCCGTTGCACAACAGTTACAGATTCCGTTTTGCGCAATTCAAGAACACAAAACGCCTTCTTCACTGCAGACGCTGCCATTTTGACTAATCACGTGACACGCGCGCTATCGCCTACGTCACTTTGCTCAGTAGCGGGACACAAGCTTTTGAGTACATCTACCTAACGGTTCGCAGTTGCGGTCCGTATCTTCAACTATTACTGTTTTACAGCATCTGGAAACTGTATACTTCTTTAAGAATCACCCTGTATAAAGAACATTTCGCAGCGGTTTGAACTGAACATTTAAAAAATTGTTTTTTTGTGAACCGGTGAACACTTTTGGCAATATCGCGTTTTATCTGGACAACCGTGAGTGCAAAACGACTGTTTGTGGTATCGTTTTAAAGCTCTCAACGAGATCTATTCGAATATATAAAGAACATTTAGCAGTGGTTTAAACTAACATTATAAAAAATTGTTTTCGTTTGAATGGGTTAAAATTTTCAACAATGTGGAATTCGCAGAATGAACGCAAGCAAATGTGGAGAAAACCAAAACGAGAGGCAAGAGCAAGTGATGAGGAATATCAGAAGCCCAAGAGGACTGCTGCCCTACCAACTAGAGTGTCGAAAACGCTTGAAAGCAGCCACTGCCAAACAAAAATCCAACACCGATCGTAGTCTCACGTTCCAAACTGAGGGCTCAATCAGAACTGAGCCTATCTGTTTTTTCTTGTGCAGCTTGAATGATCGGTTTATTTTAAAGTGCCTTTAACGTGCCTTTTTTTTTTAATTGTTCTGCAACTGCTGCAACCAAATCGAAATTTTCCAGCTTTCGTAATGCAATTTTTTTCTGATAAAATGTGTAAAATCAATTTTTTTTAGCCTTTACTAGTAGTTCGAGCGGTTTCAAATTTGAAAAACTCTAATACCTTTAACCTAGTATGAATTGTGTGTGTGTGTTCCATCTCTGTAACCACGATGAAATTCTCCTCTAGGTTGAGTAAAATTAAATATCTTTAGGATATTGCCGATTTAATAGCTTTAAATAAAAAAAAAAAAAGTCTTGAGATATCTGTACCGTAGTCGAGATTTTTGTCAAAAAACTTGCCCTTTACAACCGATACTGTATTTTGTTTTAATCCCTGTTTCTTTGTTAAATACCATGCTGTGTTCTCTCCGCGAAGTGTGCGGGTTATTTCAGGAAATACTGTATAAGGAACTTTTCCTATGTATTGTATTCTGCACTTACAATTTATGCTCACGTCGGGCATAACATCTATGTCAAAGGAAGGAAAGAAACGTTCATAAAAAGAGTTCTTTTGCAAAGTTCTTTTACCTTCACCGTAAAGCAATCGCATATATGAAGGGAAAGCCGTAAAAATTCGTGATAAACACAGCAGCGTACTTCCTCGTTAATTAAGGTTTACGTAGGTTATTTTAACTGGAAAAGGGAATTAAGCCGCTGCGGAACTCGCACAAATGGCGCCGTCATAGAGAAAAATAAGCGTGCCTAATAGCAATATTACGTTGTCGCATGCGCCCGCATACACACGCAAATACACACACACACTCTGCTGTATAATCTTTATTAATGCAATTAAGCTTGCAAAGAGGAAGAGAATCTTCCGCTATCTCTAAGGCAGGAATGTAAATGTGATAAAACTCACAGCACAGCAAGCAAGGACATTTTCACGGGAAACGACTAGTTTTAAATTAGTTTATTTACTTAATTGTATCGCAGATTAGTGTGCCAGATATATGCACTAACACAGCGCGCCTACGTTGTTTCCTCTTCGAGAGCTGAACGTTTATGAATGGGAATGCAGTGGTCACCTTGTGTCGTCGTATGCGTCAGGTGTGCGACTAAATGTTTTCTGAACAGCGTTATGATATCGATGAAAGCGCTATATGAACTGTACTTGCTTGCAAAATCGATATATTATTGATATCTTGAAAGAAAAAGTTCTTGAATTTGGAAAAGAAAAAAAGTTTTTGTATTAGTATCACTCAATATTTAATCTGTTTCCTCTAGGGTTTAAAAAAACCCTGCCCAATTGGGTTTCATCGGACTTTTTCGGGGTTTCCTAGAGTTTTTTTTTATTTCTAATTAGAACAGCTGGGATTTATTTGAAACAATACTGGAAATTCCAATTTATATTTAATTATTTCATATTTTTTTTAAACTAAGTGACTTATAAAAATATTTCAGGTGCCGTGAGTGTGTACAAAAATTACGTTATGTACACATTTGCGTGCAATTGGAAAAAGAAAAATCACCAGCAAAAAGACAGTCTGCGATCTGTGTTTTTTGTTATGAAAAAAAGATTCGGAAGTTTTTTAAACATTCCCTAAAAGTGTTGAATCATGGGATAAGTCCACTATTGTTATTTTTCGTTTCTTTTTACTGTGTTAAATATATTACTTGTTCGCTTCTGTTTTCGCTTTAGCAAATTCACTTTTGTGCGTTTCGACATTTTTCATTTACCATAGATTCATCAAATCACAACAAATACTCTGCAAAGGACGGGGGAGGGGGAATAAAAAATAAAAAGGTGCGATTAAAAGTTAAAGTGACAAAATATATAGCGGAAGATAGGAAATTTTAAAACCCCAGAGCATGGTTGATGATAAAGAATAAAATGGTGCATGCAAAAGGAAAATTTTACTGATGAAACAAACAACAGTCGTTGCATTTAAGTCTGGTCCCACTCTTAAACGGTTTTGTTCGTGTGAATCGCTAATATTAACACGGAATATTTACGAAAGCGTAAATTTAGCAATTATTAGTTCCATTGTTAAAAATTTGCAAATAAAACAAATAAAAAAGAAACAAACCCGGTGTTATCAGATGAAATTTCTTTTGGCAAAGAACTCTGAAAGTAGATATTTCACGTTTCACGAGAGCTATCCAAAACCAGCTAGCTTGCTTTATACAGTCCTTGCTTTATGGCTCGGTGCATTATCCTGCTGGTACCAACAAGGCATTGCCACAGAATTGGTAAGGCATAATTGTCCAGAATATCGAGGTAGACTTGCTGGTTAACAGGTTTGTCCAGGGTAACCAATGGGCTGGTACCATACCACGAAAAACACCCCCACACGAGTACACTGGCAGCTCCAAACTTGACCGTAGGAACAGTAAGTACACTGTGGTAAATAGCGTTCCCCGGCTGCCACCATACCCACACACGGCCATCAGAGTGATGGATCGTGTATCTGGATTAATCAGTCCATAGTACCCGTTTCCATTGATCTACGGTCCACGATAAATGTTCTTTACACCATGCTAAACGGCGAGTAGCATTCCGAGTGGAGATGAAAGGCTTATAAGCAGCCGCGCGACCACGGTAACCCATGAAATGAAGTTCTGTGTGAATGGTAAGTGTACATACCGAGGTTCCAGCATTGTTACTCACCTGTACACTGAGGTCTTGTGCAAGTACTCCGTCGATTAGCTGTAACGACACCCCTGAGGCTTCGACGTTCTCTATCACTGATTTTCTTTGGTCTGCCTGTACTCCTTGCTTCTTCAGGCACGCCATGTGTCTTCCACTTATTCAGTACATCCAAAACAGTTGACTTGGGTATGTTTAATCGCCTCTCGGTTTCTCTTATGGACAATGAACTGATATAACACCCAACAATCTTTCCTTTCTCAAAGTCCTTTCTCTCCCGCTGCGACATTTTCACTCAACCTCACAGTGCGATATGATTGCGGTCAGCTGGAGGCTTGTTTTTATACCGTTTGCAGCTGCACTGTGCATTTTAACAATGCAGCGGATCCGTTCATTTGCTTTTGAAGGGGTGTCTGGTGACATTTGTCAATACAGTGTATGTTCTATGTCCTGTCCGTCATTGACAATGAATGCACTGTTCAACACGGAAAGCAAAATTATGAACTCTGTCTATGATCGCTCCGCCCCCATCAATCTTCGCACATGCCTCCGTGATGCGTTGCTTGAGGGGATCCATGTCTCTGATTTTCACCGCGTACACCTTTGCTTTCAACATGTTCCACAGACAGAAATGAAGAGGATGCAGATGGGGTTACTGGGGTGCCCATTCCACATGGCCACGACGTTCAATCCCATTAGGGAAATTTAAATCCAAACAGTGCCTCACCGCAACATCATAATAGGGTGGTGCACCATCGTGCTGGAACCATTCAGGCTTTCCATCCTGTAGCTGATCAAGTGCAGGCATTAACTGGTCACCTAACATGATCAGATATGGCTCAGAAGTTGCAATGCCTTCAAAGAAATATGATCCTAAAAAAGCTTTGTCAATAAACACAACACACGCTTGGAAAAACTTCGGATTATTATCCAGCCGCTCTGAAGACCAAGCGCACATTTCCATGCAACGATCAGGATAATCTTTGGTTAGTCTGTGTAGCACTTGCAGCTTGTGAAATTGTTTGTCTTCAAAATCCTGTAGTCCGGAGTATCACAAGTTCCATAGCAGTTCTTCGTGTGCACATCCTGGGATTTGCTCTTACTTTTGTCATCACCGTTCCCCTCACTGCATCCGATACGGATGGTCGTCCAGAACGAAGTTGGTCCTTCACACTGCCAGTTGCCTTAAATTTTCTCCCAATCTTTGGAAGTTCACTAAATGCCATGGAAACTCTATCAGGATGAGAAGCATTGAGTGGTCCGCTACTTGTGGACATGTGCAATCCTTACTCCCACTCAACAATATCAACTCCACACGTTCCTCCGGTGTCAGTGAAATCTTTAATATGCCTCACGGAAACCTGTAACAGACAAGAAAATGTTCGTCGATTCTTAAAATGTTGTAACATACAGGGGTTGGACAGAATAATGTGAGCACCTAGGAAAAGGTTTTTACGTACCTAGTAGGGTTTGGGGCCGCCTTTGGCATTCAAAACGGCCTGAATCCTCCTTGGAATGGTCGCATGCAAATGGTGGTTAGTGGAATGTTACACCATTCTTCATACAGAAGCTGTTTCAGGTCCTTGACAGATGCATTAGGAGAGTAACGGGACCGTACTCTGTTTTTGAACACAGGCCACAGGGGCTTAAGTCTGGTGATTGGGGAGCCTAAGGAAGGGGAGAAAGTTCGTCCTCATGTTCCTCAAACCATGATTGGACATTCCGAGCTCTGTGAATTGGGACATTATGGTCAATGTTCCTCAAACCATGAATGGACAATTATGATGAATATCACATTAATTCATGCTAATATTCATATTATAAATCATCTGCAAGAGCAAACAGCTGTTCTTATCGTTATATAGATTTGGTGCCTATGTGTCCAGACTTCATGGACACTCCCTGTATAATGTAAGGCAAAATACACTGAAAGAAATGTAACTCTTCTGTGTGTGGTATCTTCTGTCTGAATCATCCGTGGTTGGTACGTTTTATTTCTCTGGTGGTAATTCGTTGATTGCTCAATTGCTTTACGAAAAGGGATAATGCTTGACCAGTTCTACTTTGCCGGATGAATTTTAGTGACGAGCGGAAGCTAAAATCCTAAAACCCCTTCATCCTACTCAATGGGTTAGAATAGCTAGGAGTAGAGAGTTACACAGTAAAATCTCCAAATAACTGTCAATGCTCGGATCGGGAAAAAGTGACCGATAAGCCTAAGTTAACATTGCTAGGCCGTTGCGTTTCTGCGAAAGCAGAATAAATATATGAAGGTCTTGAACAATAAAGAATTTTTGACTCCTTTCTTTGCACTTAAGCATACAACTGTTCAAGCCTCAATCGAGCCCATTAGGCCTTTAGCAGTAAATATTATTTGTACCTGTCTTATCCCAATAAGAACCACGTAAAAATCAAGAGACAGGGTGTCCGCTAGATCTACTCTGGGGCTAATTGGGGTGTCCGTCGGCCGCTGTTAAGAGGTTTCGCTGTTCGGATGTTACCTTTAATGTAAGTCCTACAAAAGCTACTCGGTACCAGCTGAAACTTGGCGCCGCTGGTAGGTTTCCGTTAATGGAAGTTTCACTGTATAAGCCCTGACCCTTTTTAGACGACTTAACAAGGGCAAATTTAATCTTTTTTTATTTTTATTTATTTTTTTGTCTTTATGGGATCATAGGCAGCGCAAAAGTCGAGTACTTGTGTCTGTGGTCTAGGGTCTGGTTACATATGGAAGCGTAAAACGTTTAGTTTTCCCTCAGTGAGAGAAAATCTGAAAAATAACAAGTTAGTAAAATCATGCAATGTAATTGATTGTGATACGTTTTCCAACATACCAGAAATCATTACTCAAGTTATGAGGATAATGGCTGTGGAATAAATCTCGCTTCTGTGCCCTGACATTTGACCCCATTTCGATGATATTCAACAAAATTGGTTTAGTATACCTCCGGAATAACATACTAAAGTTTTGTCGCAATAGAAGCATTCTCAGCCACCCCGGTGGCGCAGTGGTCTAAGCGATGACCTCTGATCATTCGTCCGAAAGTGGTCCGGGTTCGTATCCCGGTGAGGCATGGATGTTGTGTTTGTCTTACGACACTGGCTCTCTCCCTTCCCTGGAACCAGTGGCCATAAATTAGGAACGGGCGACTGCTTATAGCCCATTGAGTTGCTCACGACGGTGGTCGTTAAACCTCCAATAAAAAAAAAAAAATATTTTTTTTAGTCAAGTTATATGGATAATGGCTGTGGAATAAATCTCGCTCCTGTGCCCTGACCTTTGACCCATTTCTATGATATTAAACAGAATTGATTCTGTATACCTCCGAAACAACATACTAAAGTTTTGTCGCAATAGAAGTATTTTTAGTCAGTTATGTGGATAATGGCTGTGGAATAAATCTCGCTCCTGTGTCCTGACCTTTGACCCCATTTCTCCCATTTTTAGTAGGGTTCCTTCCCAGGCTGTCCCCTGCCACATACTAAAATTTCATCGAAATGGAACCATTTTTACGCGAGTTGTCGTATGGACGGACAGACAGACAAAGCTGAAACATATACGCTTCTTCAACCTACGGCTGTAAAGCGTAAAAAAAGTGGTAAGTGGTTGAATACTCCGGATTCTGGAAGGGGTTCTAACCCTTAAAATCCTAACTTGGTTGCGTCCCTGGATGCCAGAAGTATATGCGTACAGAGCCCTGCATTTCGGAAAGAGGGATCGTAATTTCATTTAGTAACATGTCCAAAAACAACTGGATACATTAATGCAGACTGATGAAGTGGAAATGAACACGTTACTTAAACGGACCGGAAGATGAAGTAGAATGATTTTATGTAACGCCGAACTGGTACATCGGAAGATCCAAACACAGATGGTTGGAAGAGATAAGGAAAGAACTACAGGAAGAGAAAGCCAAGAGCGAAACGTGTTCTAGATATTCTGTAAAAGAACACACTTCTGTAGCGTCTGAATATGTCGCTGTGTTGTTGCATCTTCTAAGTACTAAACATTTTAAGCTATCAAAATGGAACCCGCTTATAACCTCGGGACCGACAAAAATCCTCCTTTAATTAAACTGGGCGCTCGGTAAATCCATTTTTTTGTGAAAACTTCCACCATGTAAAAATATGCTTAAATGACATATGCATATATGATTATTTTATATATCATCATCATTGTCAAACATTCTCAATCCACTGTTGGGTAAAGGTCTTCCCAAGTTTCTTCCACAACTGTGTCAGTCTTGAGCCACTCTCCTACATGTTACTCCGGCATGCTTTCGAATTTCATCCATCCATCTCCCGTGTGGTCTTCTGGGTCTTTTTCTGTCCCTTGGAATCCAGTCTAAAGTTTCGGTTGTTAATCTGTGGTCCGTTCTTCTGGCAACATGTCCCGCACATTGCCATTTCAGGGATTTTACTCTGATCATGATGTTTTCCACTCTTGTCATTTCTCTTATCCAAGAGTTCCTCTTCTTACCTATTCTGATTCCACCAAGTATGCATCTCTCAATACTCTTTTCAGTTGTCTGCAGCCTTTGTGTGTCTTTTTTAGTTAAAGTCTCTCTCTGCTCCATACGTAAGAACTGGAAGGATGCATTGATTAAATGCTTTTCTTTTAAGACAAAATGGCATATTGCTCTTGAAAATTGAACTGTTTCTCCCAAAAGCTCTCCATCCAAGTTTTATACGCCGATTTATTTCGTCATTAATGTGACCCTCGCTTTTGATGTCTTCTGTCGAAGGTAAATATAGGTATCAGTTATCTCCAGCTTTTCCCCATCAATTGATAAATCTTGATTTCTTGTAAAAGCATTGTACATCATTTTTGTCTTCTGAAAGTTAATTTTTAATCCCACTCCTTTGCTCTTGTCAGCAAGTTTCTCGATCATACTCTGCAGCTCTGAAGAGGTAGTTGCAAAAATGACTGCATAAGGTTGCGCTTTCTTTTCTAAAGTGTTCGCAAATTTATTCGCCAAATTCAATTTGTTTTCGCCAAAGTGTTCTAACACTATGAAAAGGTAATCGTTAAAGCGTTTTTTCCATCGCCAAAACGATTTCTCTTTCGCGGATTGCGAAAATGGCGATCGGCAGCCGACCCCCTGTATATATATATTCTTACATATTACATATATACAGGGGTTGCTCTGGCTTTTTTTAAGTTTTCGCCAACCCATTCGCCTGATTCAATTTTTTTTCGCCAAATGTAATCTGAAGTCGCCAAAGGTTTTTACCACCCTGCACTGGAATTATAAAAACCATAAACACATAAAGTGTTATAATAGGTCTTACATCACCGATTACGTCACTCTTTTCACGTAATCGTTTTCCATCTCGCACGCAATGTAAACAATGAATGTTTGCTCAAAGTACACCAGACTGCATACAATCAAATTGCGTTTATAGCCTAGTAAAATCCATTTATTTAGTGATAGACGTATATAGATTCGCCAAGCTTTCGCTCTCCACTGGGGGGCTTTTTCAGGCAACATGTAGTCATTTTAGGCTTTTTCAAGGCAATAGGTAGACATAAAATGTCTACCTATTGCCTTGAAAAAGCCTCCCAGTGGAGTGCGAAAGCTTGGCGAATCTACAGTATATACGTCTTACACCAGTAAATAAACGGATTTTATTACGCTAGAAACACTTTTTGGTGGCAAACAATGGAAAAAAGTAATTATCATTTGAATTTCATTTCTCGATTACCAAATCGAATAAAAATAATGATTATTTTTACTCGGACTCCATCAAAAAACGGTAATCACCAATATTTTCGCCAAAACTTTTTATTAATCGCCAAAAAGGTTTTTTCGCAAGTTGCGAAGAATGCGATAGGCAGCGCGACCCCTGTGTATATATATGTGTGTGTGTGTGTGTGTGTTCGCGCGCATTTTACTTTGTCGTTTACGGCACATTTTATCACTTGTAAAAGTTTACGATTGCTGCTAGATGGCTATATGGATTGACCGCTGATTAACGACACACACGAAGCAAAAGCAGGATCAATCTTCCCAATTCAACGTTACTTGGATGGTGAAAGAGGCAATGGACACAATTCCAGGAAGTGTTACTTCCTGTTTTCCCTCAAGACACATCTCCATTCCGTTACTATTCTATTCTTCTCTGCAGTCGCCGACCAGATGTCCACTTAATACTTTTACGTGAACTGCACACTTCCTCTTCTTGTCTAGGAGTAGTTTAAGTCCCTGTTTTTAATTCTGAAGACGCGATATTCCCAAGGCACAGACAGCCCTTTGAAGTGGGTGGTGGAGTTCTTATACACAACGCGCTTGTTGAGCGTTACATTCCCATTGCTTTTCTATCGACATTCTTCCACTAGCATTCCAAGATTCCATTTGCGCAGTTGCAGTTTCTTCCTGTATTCCACCATTTCCATTCCTACTTTCCAGAATGGTATGCGGCATGTTTCCTCTACCATGTTAAATATTAAATTTCTTTAAATTTTGTTACTTCGCTTGTTAAAATTGATCATCTTAGCCTTTCTCTCCTTTGTTTATTCCGGAAACTTCATTAAATTTTGTTTCATTATAAACGATCAAATTAACTTTGAGTTAATATTATACCAAACCAAAGTTCCTGTTATGATCGTTAAATCCGAGATTTCTCTAAATACGGGCTTGTTATAAGCGGGTTCTGTTGCATTTTGTGTTGTGACACATTTCCGCTCGCAACATGCGCGTTGTACCGATACAAGGGCAACACGCAGTATCTCCCACCTTATGGAAAATTCTCTTGTGTGGGAGCATCATATCGTCATCCATTCCCAATTCACTGCTGGATAAATTCTTACATAACACTCCATCTTTAGTAGTTCTCTTCCACAACTCTCCATCTTTAGCAATTCTCTTCCACAACGATGTCTTTAGTAGTTCTCTTCCTCAACTCTCCACCTTTCAGTAGTTCTCTTCCACAACTCTCCATCTTTCAGTAGTTCTCTTCCTCAACTCTTCACCTTCCAGTGGTTCTCTTCCTCAACTCTTCACCTTCCAGTAGTTCTATTCCACAACTCTCCATCTTTCTGTTATCTTTAAGAAAAGGTGCGATGTACTGTTTTATAATATTTCACAAAACTTCTAAATATAAAATTTACTATTGATAGAGCTATATAGCTTTTGTCTAAAGGACTCCACAGATTGATACATAGACATCGTACAATCAATCACCTGTACAATAAATTAAATACCCGGTTTCTTACGGTATTACAATATACTATATAATAGCTGGTGCACAAAATGGGGGAGAGAAGAAATATCCTGTGCCACAATAATCAAAATTCATGCGATATGGTATCCACAATATCCGATCTCACTACAGAACTTCAAAATCAAATAGTTCGACAGACTACTGAAATTTTGCATTTGATCAAACTCCCAAATATTGCCGTGAATCTCTCCTATTACCGGAAATATTTCGTCATATGGATACGGAAAAATCGAGAACGGAGTTTTTCCGTTAATATAAAAAAGGAAGTGCGGAAAGCTCTCTGAAAATTCATAATTTTCCATTAACACCCCTTGAAAACTGTAATTTACCCCGTCAATATAAGAAAAGAATTGCGAAAGTTTCTGAAAATTCATAATTTTCCGTTAACACGTCTTAAAAACGATAATTTACCGTCAATATATGAAAGGAATTACGGAAAGATTTCTGAAAATTCAGAATTATCCGTTAACACCCCTTGAAAACGGTAATTTACCGCCAATATATAAGAAAAAAATTGCAAAAGGTTCCTGAAAATTCAGAATTTTCCGTTAACACATCTTAAAAACGGCAATTTGCCGTCAATGCAAGAGAGAAGTTGCGAAAACGTTTCTGAAAATTCAGAATTTTTTCTGGCGTACGAAAAATCCGTGAAATTCAGTTTTCTTCCGTCATTTCACGGAAAAAGTTTTATTAGAAATATGCTTCGTTAATTCATGAAAGAAATCACGGAAAGTGGCTCACGAGTTTCAGAATTTTTTTTACAATGTATGGATTGCTTATAAAGCACAGTATTCGGTATTTTCCAATATATGATCATCTAAAAAAAATTATTTACTCATCTTGTTCAGCCACCGAACTTTGAAAAAAGCCGAAACGTCTATAAAAGTAGTGCCTTATCACCGCTAAGGCGCCTTAAAACCCTTCTACACTTCTGGAGTGTCAGGTTTGCAACTTTCGTCAAAATAGTTCAGAATTCGATGGCATGTTTTTCTGGTGAGAGACTAGAATCCCAGAATTCGCGGTTGTAATAAATGACCTTTCTTTTACGCAGTATTGAAACTTTCTTCTATGCGGCTGTAAAAAGTAGGTTCAATTGTCTCTGTGGGGGTGAAAAAAGTAATAACTGTTCTTTCATTGTTACTGCAAGAGGCTTTTCTTTTTTTCCCTTTGGAGCTCATCCACCCTTTCCCAAAAGTTCACCTTCTGTTTCTTTGAAAGGCATAACGAGGAAAGAAAGAAAGAAAAAAAAGTTTCCACGCTAATGTCCGCCTCCAAATATCAATAACCGGTTTTTTGGCGCTGATTGAAAGCCGGCTTTTAAAGGATTCGTAAACGTGTAATTTGGGCAAAATTAATGCCCTTTAGTTTTCTCTACGGTGCCTAAACATCAAATTATGGTGTTATGTTTCCGTTTAATGTATTTAATTATTCCTCCGACTGACGTGAGTGAAGTTAAAGAGGGAAAGTGAACTACCAAAATGTGTTGCTAAATTGTCGTTAAGATTGATGTGCGTTGGGGTTGCGGAATATTTAAACAACCAAATGTGGTATGTGCGTAGTGAAAAAAACTATGTAAACTGTTGAACACTTTTATTTTATGTAGCTGTTTATTCAAAATAATTGGAGAATTTTTTGCCGTTAAATGCTGGTTTCATGTTCATATATAAATATATTTTTTAATGTTTAGGCGTTACTTTTTTTTTTTTGTCGATAGTGGAAAATCTGCGATTTCTACATAGTGAAAGGGTTCTTTACATAAAAAAGAAGTCATCCGCGGAGTAACCGTTCAAAGGCAGATTTGTTTCGTCATGGGCGCGGATTAAAGTCCTTGGTGTGATACAAGATTTTCGTTAGTTCAACCCTTCAGGTTCCCTCTCCTAAAGTCAGTTACTTTCAATTAGATGGACAGTAACGCTAGGTCAGAGGTGTAAGCTCCATTCTAATCACTCAAATGGGATTATTACTGCTTTATAGTGAAATCAGCTTTTTGATTTTTTATCAATACCCTCTTTCTAATTTATTTGGTTCAGAATCTAAAAGTGATGAGAAAAATTGTTTTCAGAATGTTTGGATTTCAAAAATTACATACTGTGTGTATACATTCATCGTCAAAAAATAGTTCCACCCAGAAGGACGTGTGGAAGGTAAAAGTTACCAGGAACAATAAATGATTAAACGTTGAGATTGATATGGGTAATATTTATTGAGCTGCACGCCAATAAGTAGTGTCTCTCGGTATGGCGTCGGGTCGCCATGTTTGCTCAAACAGCTTGCCAGACGTCTCGGCATGGAGTTGTACAGGTTCCTAATTGTGTCCTGCGATAAGCCATCCCATGCAGCTTGAATCTTCTCACGGAGTTCCTGCAGATTGTGCAGTAGGAGTGGAGTATGGATAGCGCGTCCAATAGCATCCCACATATTTTTAATTGGCGGATAGGTCGGGCGATGCGGCTGGCCATGGCAGAGTATCAGTGCCTTGACGGCAAGCCCTCGATACAGCAGCAGTATGCGGACGAGCGTTGTCCTGATGGAAAGTCGAACCAGAGTGAGCGTTCAGAAAAGATAGGGCCACTGGTTGCAGGACCTCATTAACGTAACGTTGGGCTGTCAAAAGTGCCTGTAATGAACACCAAAGGGGATCTGGCATCGTAAGCAATTGCACCCCCCACACACCATGACACCAGGCCTTCTGGAAGTTTGACGCTCGAACACAAACCGTTCATCTTGGCGCTAACCACGGTGCCTGTACACACGGATTCGTTGGTCGTCATCTCTAGCGGTCGTCGTAACGATCTGCGTGCGTGTAGTCCTAGGTTGTGCAGCCGTCTGTCTGCAAATGGTGCTGGAACTAATCGGAGGATGCATGGAGGGGCACCACTGCTCGCTGAATTTCCAAATTGTGGCTATTGGGTCACTCCACGTATGTTGTGCAACCCGTCGGTCCTCTCTCCGTGGTCCCTGTAGGTCTCCCAGACCCTTCCTGTCGCTGTTGCGTGCCTTGTTCTATCCACTACCGCCAACAGCATGCTATGGTAATGTCCGCATGACCAGTATGGCGTGCAATACGGTGATAAGACCTTCCCGGAGCCCAACGATGCTGCCACTCTCGAACTCCAACTGCTCGAATTGCTTCCGAACTTTTCTCCGAGTCATACTTCACATGCAAAGGATGCACCCAACACAACAACATGAGTCAGAACGGAAAGCGCGCTCAACGGGACGACCTTATATAGCCGATCAGGCACAGCGCAACGAACCCCCCCCTCCCCTTCTGCTTGCGTCACGTGCGCGGCCGAGCATGATACTTGAATCATTTGCATGTCTCACGATGTCAAACCTACCCACCAAGTTTCTTTCCTTGTTGGTTGCTTCCTTCTGGGTGCAACAATTTTTTTTTTATTATGTGTACATGTATGTACAATTATAAATTAAGTTCCGAATTTATCGTTCAAAACATATTTGTCCGGGTCCAAAATTTCTGACCCGTTTCCAATTCTGTTTCCTTCATGTGTCAATTAATCAAATCTTGAAAGATTTGATTAATTAATTACAGTTCTAATGTAGTTAATTAAATCTTTCAGGTACATCCGCAATTATATTATGGATATATACTGAGTGTCCAAATCATTATGTCCACCAGACCATGTTATGAAAAGTAGCTGTTCCGCAGATGCTGCTGACACGAGATGCTTAAATCTTTATTGAAAAGGGAACGCTAAAGGCATGCAGAGGCTAATGACGTGCATTGCGCAAGAGATAATGGGAAAAAGATGCTATTTGACGAACTTCGAAAGTAGAATGACCGTGGGTGAGAGCATTAGCGAAACTGCTGCATTTGTGAAATGAGCGAGAGCAGCCGTTGTTAAAGTTTACAAAGAGTGGACCATCAGTCAAAAATCAGAGTCTGAGCACTTGGCGTGTGGTCATCAACGGCTACTGTATGTTCGAGCTGAGCGGAGAGTAGGCACACTTGTTGAGTCCAACAGGCGGGCAACATTTCGTCAGATTACAGATAATCTGAATCAGGGACCAAGTCCAACGGCCTCTCAAGCTGAGTGGGGAGTAGGCAGACTTGTTCAGTCCAACAGACGGACAACACTTCTTCAGATTACAGATAATCTGAATCAGGGACCAAGTCATCGATGGTTTCTCCACCTCTCAAGCTGAGCAGAGAATAGGCGAACTTGTTCAGTCCAACAAACGGGCCACCCTTCGTCAGATTACAGATAATCTGAATCAGGGACCAAGTCATTGATGACCTCTCGAACTGAACGAGAGTAGGCAGACTTGTTCAGTCCAACAGACGGGCAACACCTTGTCAGATTATACATAATCTGAATCAGGGACTAAGTCCGATGGCCTCTCAACGCCCTATGTAGTATGTGGCGAACTGTATGGGCTACAGAAGCAAAACTGACTGTCCCTAAGTCATTGATATCTGCAGCGAACAAGAAACTCCTCCAGTTTGCTTAAAAACACGAGAATTGGACAGTAAACGAGCGGAAAGGATAATGTGGTCCGAGGAATTACGATTTCAACTACACTATGCAGACTTCCATTGTCACCACTCCTCAAGCTGGCGGAGACAACGTTATGGTCTGGGACATGTTTAAATATTATTGCCGACCAAGTCTACGCAGTTATGTTAATGGTTTATCCCAATGGAGATGGATGCCTCCAGTAGGACAATACTCCGTGTCATAGTGCTTACATTGTACGCGATTGTTTTGAGGAGCATCACGGAGTCTTTTCCCTGCTACATTGGCCTCCTCAATCACTGGATCTTAATCCAATGGAGCATTTGTGGCATGAAATCGAGAGAGGCATCAGACAACTAGATCCACTACCATCAAATCTTCAAGAGCTGGAGGGTGCAATTCATCACATTTGGGCTAATATACTCGAAGCCACTTGAAGACATTTAATATAGTCCATACGAAGACGAATTCAAGCAGTATTAAGGGCTAAAGTTGGCCCAACAACATGCTAACCAGGTGGCCATAATAAATCTGACTTATATCGAAGGCAATTTAAATGTGCGTTTTGGCTTTCAGTTTGAAAGCGAAGCAAATCTGGCGCACTGGTCTAAGCGCTATAGCTTCTGGCCATGCGTTTGTGATGGGTCCGGGTTCGAATCCCGGTAAGGCGTGGATGCTGTGTTTGTCTTACGGTACTGGCTCTCTCCCTTCCCTGGAATCAGTGGCCCCAAATTAGAGACGGGCGACTGTTTAGAGCCCAGTGAGTTGCTCACGGTGGTCGTTAAACCCTCAATAATAATAATAATAATAATAAAAAAACGATTTTTCTTAATGCATCACTATACTGGGACATTCAACATCATCACACGTGGTACTTGTTGAACACTGGCGCAGCCAAGGGCTGCGCTGGCTTTGCTAAAGTTTTCGCCACTTTGGTCGCCAAATACAATTTGTTTTCGCCAAAGTGTTATAACATTATGAAAAGGTAATCGCAAAAGCTTTTTTATCTATCGCGCGATTTATTTTTTCGCAAATTGCGAAGATAGCGATTGGCAGCGCCACCTGGGTGCTATCTTTCTCGTTTGCTTGGAGAAGATACTGTAATGCAACCATAAAAATGAAAATGCAGTTCCGCTGTTGAAATTAATTTCGGCAAAAATCTAAATGTACGACCCCCCCCCAAAAAAAAAAAGATCACTTTATTTGGTTGAACAAGGATTTTGAATAAGAACATTTGCACCACTTCATTGTGGTCAGATTTAAGTCAACCATGGTTATTAACGGATATAACGTAATAAATAACGACGCAGTTCGTTGGATATAACGTAATAAATAACGACGCAGTTCATTGGATATAACTGTATTCTGTTGTATTTCTACGGGATCATGTAAATGTACATTTGCATTGAAACAAACTCATAAAAATTTGGAAATGTTGAGTTTAAAGGAACCGCACGCACAGTTTTTACTTTGTTCCTCCTGTGAGCCGTCCGGCTTGGTGAGTGGGTCAGAGGCGCAGTTTTCTGACTAGCCTAATTTGGGACCGAGTTCGAGTCCCTGATGAAGCATGGGTACTGTGTTTTTCTTACAATGCTGTCTCTCTCCCTTCCGTGCAACCAGCTACTCCAAATAAGTAACGGACGATTGAGTTGGTTACGGTGGCTGTCAAACATCGAAACAACAAGAAAGAAATTCTTCCTGTGAACTTCAGCCGTTCAGTAGTGCGTAGAAACTTAATAATGAGACTACGTATATAAGGTAGGCAGTAATGAAACTTGAGACTATGATAAGGTAGGCAGAAATGAGACTAAGGTACGATGTGATGAGACTATGATAAGGTACGCAGAAATGAGACTATCATAAGGTATGCAGAAATGAGACTAAGGTACGATGTAATGAGACTATGATTAGGTACGCAGAAATGAGACTAAGGTACGATGTAATGAGACTATGATAAGGTATGCAGAAATGAGACTAAGGTACGATGTAATGAGACTATGATAAGGTACGCAGAAATGAGACTAAGGTACGATGTAATGAGACTATGATAAGGTATGCAGAAATGAGACTAAGGTACGATGTAATGAGACTATAAGGTGCGCTGTAGTTAGACTTTGATAAGGTACGCAGAAATGAGACTAAGGTAGGATGTAATGAGACTATAAGGTGCGCTGTAGTTAGACTTTGATAAGGTACGCTGTAAGGATATTAATAATTTACGCCGTAATGAGTATAATTTACACCGTAATGAGATTAATTTATGCCATAGTTAGACTTTAATAATTTACGCCATAGTGAGATTAATAATTTACACCATAATGAGATTGATAATTTACGCTGTAATGAGATTGATAATTTACGCCATAATGAGATTCATAATTTACGCCGTAATGAGATTGATAATTTACGCTGTAATGAGATTGATAATTTACGCTGTAATGAGATTGATAATTTACGCTGTAATGAGATTGATAATTTACGCCGTTATGAGATTGATAATTTACGCCGTTATGAGATTGATAATTTACGCCGTTATGAGACTGATAATTTACTTAGTAATAAGACTATGGTGAGGTAAGCAGTAATGAGAATTTGCTAATGAGACTATAAGGCAACGCACATGTTTACAATAAGCATTTTACAGAGTCCAATTTCTCAAATCAAAATCTCAAAGTGCGAAAATTTTTATATGGCTTTACTTGAAATTCCTAAAAAACCAGCATTAACCTTTGTGCAAAAGACATAATTTATTTCAATATTTTCCATTTTTGATTCGCCACATGGGAATAACTTATTTTATGTTGCAATCCTAATGTTATCAGCAGTCCAGCTGTTAAAAATCAATTAAATTTTTGACCCAGATTTGCCATTTCATCCACATACATTTTAGACAACGCTTTTCATTCGAAATTTTTTAAATTAATGTCAGCAAACTCCAAATTTCACTTTTTGCTAGTAAGTGTTACTCGTGTATGCATGTGTTGTGTTGATGATATGCATTCGCATTTTGTTTTTTTTAAAGAATTGTTTTCGAAAAGTCATTTTGCATTTAACTACGCAAAAAAATCCGTTCTATTTGCAGTGCACTATTTTCGTTCCATAAGTGTTGTAATTTTTATGTGTCATTAATTCTGGATCTGTAATTTATACTACTTTGCGAATTTTCCCACCACTATGTTAAATTAAGGCAGCGCGGATAGATCTGTTATCATTCCTTTTGTGGAGAATAACATTTTCAGAAAAAGCGCAATGACTTTCTTTTTTTGTTATGTTCTCCTTGAGAAAGTAGCAGGTCACTAGGTTTCAAGGTTCATTCCTTTGCCGACGATCTTTAATGTTCGGGTGAAGAAAATGCAATTTTCATAAGAAGCACGTTTCGCTTCTGGTTAGGCCTCACTGATTTAGTCGTACCCTGAACTTCTTTGGTGGAACAAAGTGGAATTGTATTATTTAACATTCACTGCAGAAGCTTCGGAGGTCTTCAACTTTCTTAAGATCAGAAAAATTACGTTTATGTACTGCTCCCTTCCACAGACAAATTACACCTTTCGAGCGTCTGCTTTTTCTATGCTTGTTTATCTGCTGTAACTTGTAATCAACAGTCTAACATGTAAGCTAGTAGTAATGAGTTTTGAAAGTTATTACTACTGTCGTACTGTCTTCTAACTCTAATAGTTTCTTCATTCAGAACATTAGTATTTCCTTTAGAGTTGCGAGTCACTTGTACATTGTAATGGAATATTCGTGGCTGCCCGATTACGCTGCCTTATGATCATTTGTCCTAGATAGGTCCGGGTTCGAATCCTGTGAGGCATGGATGTGGTTTTGTCTTACGGAACTGGCTCTCTCCCTTCCCTGGAGCCAGTCCCTAAATTGAGGACGGGTGATTGCTTATAGTCCATTGAGTTGCTGACAGTGGCCGTTAAACCTCCATCCAAAAAAAAAGAAAAAAAAATAATAATAATAAATAAATAAATAAATAAAACAATCCCGGCGTCTTCGTTGTTTGTGTTAACTCTCTCAATGTCTTTCAGTCTTGTTCATCAAACAAATCTGTGACCTTTGTTGTATGGGCTAACATTCTCTACCTATTTGTCTTCTTTTTCAAACAAATCTGCGATCTCTGGTTATATTATATTGGCTAACACTCTCAACCTACTCAGTTCGTCCCAACATTATATGCTTCGCTGTTCTCTTAACTCTTAAAAAATCCGCGATTTTTGTTATATGGCTAACACTCGCAACCTGTTTCAGTCTTCTTTATCAAACAAAATCCCGATTTTTGTTGTCTGGCTAACACTCAAAATTCTTTCAGTTTGTGTATCAAACAAGTCCATGATCATTGTTATATGGGCTCACAACACTGTCTCCTTTCAAGCCACCGAACAGGTTCAAGATCTTTGGTGTATGAGGATCACAAGCACTTAACCTTCTGAGGATTTGAAACCAAATATTTTCTGATTTGCTGCTCCATTTTCATATTTCCGTTCCTTCTCTCCCGGACATTGCCAATGCTAACGTTTGCCGTAGCGACATTAAATTCGTGCTAGAATTTCTTCCAGGATTGTCTGAAACAGAATCTGTGATTTTCCACAAGATTTTGATAAAAATCGAAGATTTATGTAAAAACGCAGGTCTAACAACAGAACCGCCAGATTTAACTGCGGTAATACTAAAAAATCTCAAATTTTTTACTCTTTATTCTCTTGAAAGAAAGAAGCATTTGTAACGACCCCTCGCTCCTTTCCACCTGTTTCTTAATATAGCTGCTATCCAGTGAGAGTCATCCCGTATTTTTGTTGGTTCGATCCATGGAATCACACAATTTAAAATATGGAGTCCGGACCCTTATTCGCAAAAATAATAAGTAGTTTAATTCAATGCTACTATGTGGCTTGGAAATTATCGCATGGCCTGTTAATGGAAGGCTTTAGATTTTCCTGGTCTCCGTCCTTCATATGGACCCTAGGCCGCACTTCGTGCTTTTTGTAAAACCGACGCTACGGCGACGCCGACGCAAAAGCCAACCGACACTTTTAAAAAATGTCCCGTTTTCTCAGTCGCCAATTCCATCGATCCCTCCCTCCCCTCCAGACCGAAAGTCCCGTGTACCTCGCTTGTACTCCAAAGACTTCCCTTTAAAACTCAAGAAAATCTCCACTCTCAACTTAATCGTGTTTCGAAATTAATTCCCATTTACTGTGGGCTACTTATAAACTCCCTTAAGCACGCGTTTCTCTCTCGTTAAGCACCCCATAGAGTAATCCCATGCCACAAAACAAGTAATGTAATACATTTTAAACACAGGCGTACTCAGAGGTTGCGCTGCTGATCGCATTCTTCGCAATTTTCGAAAAAGAAAGTTTGGCGGTGTAAAAAAAATTGGCGATTACCATTTTGTACTGTTTTAACACTTGGGCGGAAAAAAAAATTAATTTGGGGAATAAGTTGTAAAGAAGCCAGAGCAATCCCTGCATACTTATTATACTAAGCCGAATCTAAAGCGGCTAATCGCGTGTTTTCGAACACTAGCAAGCTGAAAGCGTGCTTATTTCGTCTGCTGTGCTGTGAAATGGCGCGAACAAAAAAATTTCACTTGAGAATGAACATATAAATACGTATTTGCAGGGGTCGCGCTGGCTCTTTCAAAGTTTTCGCCAAATCCAATATTTTATGGCCAAAGTTGTATAACAGTACAAAAAAGTATCGCCAAAGCTCATTTTCCATCGTCAAAACGATTTTTTTTTTTCGCAAATTGTGAAGATGGTGATCGACAGCGCGACCCCTGCGTATTTGTAATAATTCTTCCGTAACACCGGGGTTAAAGATTAAAGAATCTTTCAGCATTTAAAAATGAGTTTTTTTATAAGCCCCCCCCCCCACCCCCTTGTTATTTATTTACTATTAATATTATTTATTATTTTTTTTTTGGACTACTGTGTCATCCTGTAAATCGCGATTTTTCTGTACAAATGATGCGTGATCAACACCGTGGGTACGAAGGTACGAATCATACTGCAATTTTTATTCCTGAATTTCAAATCCTGTAAATTATACGGAGGAATTGTTTTTTTGTTTTGTTTCCCTTGAATTTCACGGGCATCGGTCTAACGAATGAAAAGCCTGTAAATGTTACGAATCAATTGCGGGTCGAATCCAGGAGCACCAGAAATACTACCACCTTATAAAATTGCAAATAAAAAAAAAAATAGAAAATTTATCACCATTCAGGTGGCTGAGCTGTCTGAGGTCCTGGGTTCTAATCATTTGTCCGAAACGGAATTGGATTCGAGTCCCGGGTGAGAAATGGTGTACTTGTTTGATGTCGCTGGCTCTTTCATTTCCCTGGAACCAGTGGTTCTTTACAGGAAACGGTAGACTGCCTTTATGTTTATCATTAAAATCCAAGACAGAAAAAAGAAGTGTACATTAAATTGCAAGGACATTTTCTGCATGTGAAAAGTATGTTTCCAAACTATAAAATTACAGGGAGTGGACAAAGAAAACGAAAAACATGGGTTTAGGACACAATTTATTAGTACGCTGTAGGACCTCCTTTGGAGACTAATACAGCTGCAACTCATCTTGGGAAGGACCGATATAAGTCGTACAGTAGTAGCCAGAGCGATTTGAAGCCATTCCTCTTACAGAAAAGTGTCTACTTCACGACGTGATGCTATTGGAAGAAAACGTTTCCTGACTAGCTTCTCCAGAACTCCCCAGAGTGGCTCAATAATGCTCAAGTCGGGTGACTGTGCAGGCTATAACAGATGTTTAACCTCACTTTCATACTCAGTAAACCGTTATTCTACTAGTTTGGCTTTGTGTATCGGTGCGTTATAATCTTGATACACGGCAACACTGTCAGGGTACAGTGTTTGAACCATTGGGTGCACCTGGTCCTCCAGAATTGTCCGTGGCAGTGATGTGCCCCTGAAGTACATTCAGCGGGCCGACAGACTGTCACGATATTGTGGCCCAAACCATCACCGATCCACCTCCATGCTTCACTGTAGGCAATAAATAGTCTGGGTTGTAGGCTTGTGAGGGATGTCTCCACACGTAAACTCTCCCGGTTGTGGGAAAGACACTGATGGATGATTCATCGGAGAACAATATACATTTCACGTTATCCAACGTCCACGATTTGCGCTGCTGTCACCATTGCACCCGACGCTTGGCATTCACACTGGTGATCCAGGGTTTGGCGATGGCAACACGACCGTGAATGTTGAGCTCCCGACGAACAGTTTTGATGGAAACAGATGAGTCGCAGTGCGTATTTAACTCTGCGGTGAGTTGGGCACATGTGGTTTTATGTTTTTTGGCTACGTCCCTGTCAGACATCTTCCTCTTACCTCGACTGTTACTCCTATTGGATGTGGTTCTTCGCTCTTGTTGGTATGCTGACATGACCCTGGATACCGTGGCTCGCAACACACCATAAAGACTTGGTCTTCGACAGAGATGCACTGACCAAAGAGTGCCAACAATCTCTCGTCTTTGAAACTCGGATATGTCTCCCATTATGTAGTGTAGGTCGCACTTTTTGACGTTCAGCTGTGCTACTGCTATGCTAATGCAACCTTCACACTCCACTCTCGTTCATCGACTGCGAAATAGAGGCACCCTGGCCACCAGGTAGGGGGTACAGCGGGGTGGCATGTGGGATGCTATTTGAGCAAGTATTTCGTTGTCCACTCCCTGTACTTGCCGTGGCGCATTTCCAAATTTAGCAGCAGTATGACCCAACCTTTTCGGCGCTCCCGCAGGCATATTGGCCTAGTGGTCAGCATTCGTGACTGCCGCGGAGAAACCTCAGGCTCGATTCCGGGAAGGTACGAACGCTCGAACCACTAAATATCCTCTGTGCGTCGGATGGGCACGTTAAGACGTCGGGCCCCGGGTACTGGCCTTCGATAATAAATAATGGAGTCTTTCTACCTCGCTTCCGTGTCATTTTCCTATCGGGCACTCTAGCCCAAATCTCCTATCTTCCTATTTCTTAGAGTTGTTTAAGACCTGAGGTCAGGCACTCCTTTCCTAAAATCCTCTACATATGATCTGATCTGATCTGATCGGTCTCGCACGCTGGCTCACGACGTGGCAGCTGCTCCACTCTGCCAGAGCCCCCGGGGTTGCTTACACTTTTTCTTATAGCCTTCTTAATAGTGGAAGTCTCCCATTTCCGCAAGAATACCGACCCCCCCCCACCACCACCACCATCTGGTAGCCCAACTCCGCACCACCTCTAGCAAGGAAATAAAATTTATTTTGTCTAGTAGGGATTATTTATCCGATATGCACTTTCTCATTGACTGAACATACGCAGTACGCACTTCCACAGAAACTTCTCATTGACACAACAAATATAATACACAACAAATACTTTCTCATTGGCACAACAACATATACAGTACGTTCTTCCACAGAAACGAAGTGTACGTAAAAGGAATTCCAACTTCGACAACAACGGTCCGAGAATTTTTGTAAAATTATATTCTCAAAATTCGCGCACGATTAAATCCTTTGCTTTTGCAACTCCTTGCTCATTGACTGAACATATGCGATACAGTACGCACTTCCGCAGAAACTTTTGGCTGTAAAACTCGTGCGGACTTGCTCCGTAAAACTCATGCAGAATTGGGCCATGAGTTTGAGGGGGTGAAAATTGGTATTCTTGCGGAAATGGGAACCCTCGTTAATAGTTAGTCCTGCTGATCGTTAGACCCTGAAAGAAAACAATCCTTTCACACCGAAAATTTTAAAAGAAGATATGTAAATCCGTTTTATTAAATTCTATTGCACAAGCAATATGCGCGTCGACATGAGAAAATAGCAGGGCCGGCTGGACCATGGAACCAACCTGGGGGGGGCTCTCCTTGACGATTCTGGCAGTGTGGCATGGCGTATTATTCTGTTGGTAATGGCCATCACCAGCAGGGAACACGGTTGCCGATGTTCCGATACCTGACAATTGTCAAGGATTGTGCTGTTGGGATAATGGGGCCTAAAGTGTCCCAAGTAAGCACTGCCCACAGCATAACAGCGTCGCCGCCGGCCTGTTTGCGCCCAACAGTGCGTCCAGATGCCATAGCCTATGTTAATAATCGGCGTATCCGCGCTCAGAAATCTACGTGATGCACCAGGAATCTTGATTCGTCAGACCAGGCCACTTTCTTCCAACCATCCATGGTCCAATCTCGATCATTTTGGGTGACCATTTCATGCGTTGTCGGCGATGTGACATTTCTTTAGGCTGGGGGTTGTGACCCGGCTGGGTCTTCGGCTGCGCAGGCACATGCGCAGAAGACTGAGATGAACTGTGTGGTGTGACGCATTACCCCGATCACTAGAGCTGTAGTTGCGTGTTATTTGTCGCATTGCGGCCCTGCGGTCGCTGTGAACAATGGCAACAGTCTCCGCTCCCCTGTGGCATCAATGAGCTGCGGGCCACGGTTCGTCGTTTGCCCGTCTGTGCACCACTTTTGATACGTACTCACTACAGCGACACGTGAACAAGACGCACCGTTTCCGACATCGTAGTTCCAAGGTGTCGTGCCGTTAAAATTTTTCCTTTATCAAACTCCGATAAATGGGCAGCTTTTCCCATTCTGACTCCGAGCACTCAACTAACCGAAAGCCGGTCTTCGGGTTGTGTATATAGTGCTCTGTAAACTTCACCTGTGCCACCGTTCGGTCTCCAGGCGCGCTCATTTCTCTAGGTTGGGGATGGTCATAATGTGATGGCTCATCAGTTTACTTTGAGATTATCATTGTGCCTTTATGATATTTTTCGTGTGTGTGTTCTTTACGGACGACATTTTCCACATAACGTTATCAAACTGTGAGATTTATTTTCTAGTGCCCTCAATGAAATTTTGCTCCGGGCCCCGCAAAAGCTCCACTCGGCCCACGAGAAGAAACTGTCATGTCAGTCAGAGACATTTTCTTCTTCCTCTTGGGATACTGATCGCACGTGCTGTAGAATTTAACCTCTTCAACCCCCAGCATGCGGTAATTTTATTCGAAGCTGTTGTAAAGGGGAGGGGGAATGGGATGGATGGGGAATGCAGAATCCGGCCAGTTTTTCCGCAGAGTAAACACTTGCACCTGTTCACAAGATGATGGCAAGGTTTAGAAACGAGGCAAGTCACAAAGAAACTAGGTCGTGCAGTCACATGGCGAATGCTGGTAGGGGAATAGTTAACTTCGTAGCGTTCAGGTGTTAGGTGGAATATTCGTCGGTTTCATTTGCTTTGGGAGTAGTATTTGCAGACATAGCCTGCTGTTATTCAAAGTATCACAGCTTATGTTACACACACCCTCCCATTGTTCATTCGGCCATGGATCTTTCTTAAATCAGCGGAATTTTAACTTTGGAGTTATCGGGGTTCAGAGAATAAAACTTAATCCAAGAATAATACGGAGAATTCACTTACAAAGAAAGTCCCAGACGAAAGTTTTATTCCTTCAATCCTTGAATTATATATCACAAAGCTGAATCTGCAGACAGCTCCAGATATTTGTAGTAGAATAACAATTCACTCGTAACAATTATAACGTAATGTCTTTTTCGTGAGCAAGATTGGTGTTATATGTGTAAAACTATGACTAAGGAATGTTGCACTAAATAAGAATACGATGCAATAGTTCCTAATTAAGCTTTTACGGCCAGACGAAACATAAACAGAAGTCAGACTTACGATAACCTTTTATTGGTCCAGCACGAATTTCAGTAGAACTCCACAATATAAGACAGCAGATATCAAATTCAATTTATCTAATTGAACGTTCTTATTATCCATCGTTCTTATCACAGTCATAAGTCGCTTTCTTTCTGACCTCAAATGTGTTGCCAACCTCATTCTCGTTTGAGGGAAAAGACCAAACGTTAAGTTTGGAAATATAAAGGATAACAAACTCAAATTTACATAGGAAAAGGAACTAAAAATTAAAGTTATATTAGAATATACGTCACAATCAATTACGATGTTAACTGTAAAATTAGAAACACAAATATCTTGTAAAATGCAACAGCAACAATTTCATTTCATTTTTATCTATGTTCAGAACAGGAAAGAAGCTCCGGGAAAAGTCCTCAAAAGTCCTGACTTAGCCCCGAGCTCCCTAAGTAAAGTCAACAATCCAAGACGGCAATAGATTACTATCAGTGTAACATGAAATCTCCGCGACGCTACAATTAGATATCAGTCTTGCTCTCCAACTTTCCGATTAACCTCCCCTTCCCATCTTTTTTTTTTTTTTTTTTTTTGTTAGTTTAATATATGTGCTTTAAGGTTGTTTTTTTTTTGTTTTTTTTTATATGTTATAGTTATTGATTTCTGTTAGTTCTCTAGGTAATGAATTCCAAAATCTTGGTCCACAGTAATGTAGACTTTGTTTTATGGTTATAGTTTTAGGTAACACTGGTATTAGTATAATGCTGATTTCTAGTATCATATTGATGTGTATAAGTAGTTTATTTTATGAGATCAGGTATTAAGTTATTTTTTTATTCTTTTATACATAATTTTTCCTAAGTTAAAATCGTTTAGTTGCTTAACAGTCATTATATTATATTATATTTCTTAGAGGATTTTAAACTCTTGTAAATCCATGAATACCCAACCGCATATAATTATTACTGTTAAAGTTGTATTTTAAATCTATTAGTCTAATGAATTTATTTTGAAGTATTTGCAGTTTTTTAATATTGGATTGAGTTGTTTGACCCCATGTTAATATGCAATAATTAAGGTAAAATATAATAATTTTAATGTTTTAACCCGTAAGATTTATTAAAACATGCTTTACAATTCCTATATGTTTTGATATTTTACTCAGAAGATTTTCTGTGTGTTTATTCCATTTTAAATCATTATTGAGTGTAATTCCAAGGTAAGTAAAGTTACTTACTATTTCAATGGATTTGTTATCCAATAATAATGGTATATTTACATCTTGTTTTGTTTTCTGTCTTGAAAAAATTACCGTTTTAGTCTTATCTGTATTTAGTAGCCGTTCATTAGCTCTCAACCACTCCGTATAATTCTTAATTCTATGTTGCCTTGTAAAATTATTTCGTTTGGATCAGTTCCAGTGAATAACAAAGTGATATCATCTGCATAAAGGATACTAGATTTAGCGTCTATATTAAAAATATTATTTATATAGATATTAAACAGCAGTGGTCCAAGTATTGATCCCTGTTGCACCTCCATTTCTACTTTTTCCATTGGTGAATAATAATTCTCCAATTGAGTAATATCAGGTAGTCTAGCTCGTAGATTGTTTGAATATCTCTGATAGCTCTTAACACAAAAACCCTTGTTCAGATACAAGTTCATGTTGTTGTTTTTTTCAAGTCCTTTTGACTTGGCTGACTGCTAGTGATGCCACAAAGAATACAACACCCTTGTGAGTTCCGACATGACGTCCAGTGCAGACAGAAAATCTAGTGAGAAGTAATTAAAATTTACACATGAGAAAGTATACCAAAACGGAAAGTTAAGCAGACAGCATACGTTACAGTGTACAGACACATTTTATCGATAAGTTTTCTTCAAAGTTTCCGTTGCACATATCGTTTTCATTGCATTTTAAAGTATTTCTTTCCCCTCATCGATTCAAAACCAGGTTTACCATGAGGCTGTCCATGCATATGATTCATATTTTTGGCACAGTAATAGGGTATGGTGCATCTAATGCAAAAATTTTAAAGTGTTTGCAAAAAATATGGTATGAAAATGAACACAAAGAAAACAGAAACGATGAGTCTCCAAAAAGCCAGGAAATACTGAGGTGATGATGAATGGAGAAAATGTCGAGCTAAGTGAGACAATGCTTAGTACCTTGGTAGTATAATCCAAGAAAATGGAAAATGTGACATGGAAATAAAAGAATTAGTAAACGAAAATACGAATTTTATAACAAGAAAAATATGTTTATTAATAAAATGAAAATTTTAAAGAAAAGGCTTAAACCATGAAATACGGGATTACACCAGTATACAATACAAATTTGAAGTTGTGATTCCGTCTATTGATGTAAATTATGACAAAAATAATAAGTCAGATAATATCCGAAAACTTGAAAATTTCATCTTCTGATATTTCGGATATTATTATACAGGGTGATTCATTAAGAAGTATTTCAACGCACTATAAAACAAGAACAATGTAAGATATTTTATGTTACCTGTAACAGAATTGTAGGGGAATGTTTCAAGTTTTTCTAGAGACAGTCACAGATGTTCTATGTGTGCACCCTTAGTCACACGACACACATCGAGCCGGTAATCCATTTCCGCCCAAACGCGAGGTAAGATATCTGAATCAAGTGCAGTTATAGTGGCTGTGATACGCTGTTTCAGCTCCGCTAGATCAACAGGAAGGGGAGGGGCAAATACCTTGTCCTTTACGTACCCCCACAGGAAAAAGTCACAAGGTGTTAAGTCAGCACTACTGGGTGGCCATTGGGTAGGTGGCATGTTGTAGTCCGCGGCTCGTCCAATCCATCGGTGACGAAGATGTTCATCGAGATAATCTCGCACGTCGCCTAACCAGTGCGGTGGTGCACCATCCAATTGGAGAATAAAGTTGTCACTGTCGTCCTGCAACTGTGGCATCAACCATAGACTTAACATATTCAGAAAAGAGCCTCCCGTGACAGTTTCTCGACGACTTCTTCCGATACACGCGGTCGTCCTGGACTTTTAAATTTGCACAAACAGCCCGTAGTTTCAAAATTTTTTATGCCAATCGTAGACAGATGTTCTGGTTGGAGGTTCTTTTCCGAATCGTGATTGGAAATGCCGTTGCACAACAGATACAGATTCCGTTTTGCTTAATTCAACACCACAAAACGCCTTCTTCACTGCAGACGCTGCCATTTTGACTGACTAGTCATGTAACACGCGCGCTATCGCCTACGTCACTTCCCTCAGTAGCGAGACGCAAACTTTGAATACATCTGCCTAACGGTTCGCAGTTGTGGTCCGTATCTTCAACTGTTACTGTTTTTACAGCATCTGGAAACTGGATACTTCTTTATGAATCAGGGTGTATTTTAATTTCGTATATTGGATATTATAATTTCGTGTTCGGATATTATCTGACTTACCACTCATGTCATATGTACGTCGATAAACGGATTCACACTTCAAAATTTGTATTGTTGTAATCCCGTATTTCATTCATTCATAGTCCAGTATTTTTATTTTTGCCATAAAGGTCCAATTCACACACATTGCTGCGCATTAAATTGCAGTGTACTTATTTCGTCCTCACTGTAATCTGTAATGTTCTAATAATTTATTGTTTTACTAATTCTTTAAATTACCTTATTCTACGGTTATCATGGTTCGCGGGTTTGCAGGAAGTTTTCTGTTTCAGTGGTTGTGTACGCAGATACATTTTATTTTTCTCCAACTCTGGTGATACCTTTCTTCTGATGTACGTTTGTAGTATTTTGAGTCGGACTTTTGCTTCAAATATTTAGACATTTTGATTTCCTCAGAAATATTTTTTTCGTTTATCAGTTATAACTTATAAAGTACTTACTAAATGTTTATTTTATGGATTATTGGTTTTTAGATAGATCTCATCCAGACGAATCGTTTGAGACCAATATCACGATCCTACCTCTACGCAATCTCGAGGTATACTGATTTAAAGGCGCTGGACTCAGCGTATTCGACCCCAAAATGGTGCGCATGCGCTTAACCTTGAAGTTGATATTTTTAGAATCATTCGTTATTACTCTTTTTTATGTCAGTTGTTAGATTTTAGCTATCTGTTATAATTTAGAAATTATAAGCATTTGATTAATCGTAAGAAATTATGTCTGTCAAGTTTTCCTAGAGGGTATCCCCATGGAACCGATTTTAAAGACGTCAAAAAGAAAAGAAAAAAAATGCAGCATTATTTTTTTTTATTATACTTCCAGCACATTTCTTTTGAATTCCAGAAAAAACATGCCACAGATGAGTTTGCCAGGTGTATGTGAGCTTCAGCCGAAAAAAGGGAAATGCAAACGCGTTGCCGCCATCTTATCTTTTGGACATGTTTCACGCGAAGAATTCGGAGCTGTTTATGAAAATAAAAGCAAGCGAGAGATGGACTTATCCTTGTAGGCGCAACATTCCACTGTAAGCATTGCTTAAGAGGGAGGTAATTGTGTGTAGCACCCTTCATAAGTGTTTTTTACAGTCACTGCTTTTCCTGTAAATGACACACTATCGAGATGAAATGGAAAAACTGGCGTAATTTGCGGTTTTTGCCTTTTAAAGGTGTCTGACGTTTGAAGTTTAACATGATCTAGTTGCGGTTTCAGTTTAGTGTTCTTGAAAGTGAATAGCTGTTGTTTCATTTCCTGTTTCCGTCATCAGTAATCAGTTTCCATTTGGCGTTGATCCATTTCTGGATGGCATCATGCTTCAAAGTGACACGTGATTTCATACTCGTATGATCCCTTGTAGGGCAAATGCCATCAAAACCTCTCAATAACGAAACTCTGCGAAACATAATTTTTTGGTTCTTTATAGCCAGATTAAACTGGGTTTTTGTTCTACCAATTTCTGAGCGATGTGATGATGCATTAGGCTACACTAGAGAACAATATCAACCATTATAAATCCGCCCGCTGGATGAAGGTCTCCCTAAGTCTCTTCCACAACGGCCTGTCTTCAGCTATTCTCCATAACACCAGCATGCTTTCTAATTTCATCCACCCATCTTCCACATGGTCTTCTTGGTCTTTTCTTGTCGTTTGAGATTCAGTCTAATATTTCAGATGCCAAATAGCAGACAGTACCATGGGTCGCTCTGCCGACCGCATTCTTCGCAATTTGCGAAAAAAAAACCGTTTTGGCGATAGATAAAAAGCTTGGGCGAAAATATTGGCGATTGCTTTTGCTCGAACGTCATGTGAAATTTGCTTCGGCAATGCCAAGGATATCTGAAAAATTAATATAGAATCTTTTTAATGCGGTCGTACTTGTGGATTTCTTATCTTTTGATGTGAACCATCAACTAATATTGCACGATTCTCATGAAAATAGTTATTAAGTGAAAGTTCTGTAGGTAATAAAGGGAAATTTTTCAACATCTGTATTTTATTTTTTACACTAGCTCTTTTGGCCCTTTTAGAACCATGCCACAGAATAAATGTAATATCCGATTTTTCAATTAATTTTGAATTCATCCTGTCAACAATTCTTTGTTTGGCAATTTTATAGGTAGCAATAAATTCAAAGGGATGTAAGGTCTGGTGATGCGCAACATACTACAGCCTTTCCTTGACAAATGTCAACCCCGCCTTCTCGTTGTGCATCCTGTTCCCACTAAAGGGGCTCTGACGACCGCCAATAGCGGTATAACTATACCATCGGGATTAGAGGAAATGCTATCCCACACTCACCAACCCGCTTGGCCAGCGTGGTGAGTTATGGCCAAACCCCTCCAAAATGACTCCACAACTTAAATCTTGGACCTCAGTCTCCGGCAGCTGGAATATACCTGGCCAAGGCAGTGGTGGCCAGTGCGACATGAAGGCAGGCAAAGAGTGCTAAGAATCACCCTAAGACTGGACTAGGCCGCCATCTGATGCTGATCTAGTATATAATGGACGCTTCGTATCTTCTGATTCAAGGTTCTTTGAATTGGAAGAAGAACTACAAAGAATCAAGTGGGACATCGTCGGGCTAAGTGAGGTAAGGAGAAAAGGAGAAGATATCATTGAACTGAAAAGTGGACATCTCTTCTACTATCGTGGGACCGATACTGGCAGAATTAGTGGTGTCGCATTTATAATAAACAAGAAACTGAAGGACAAAGTTGTAGAAGTTGAAAGTTCCTCTGACATAGCTGCACGACTCGTTATCCAACTCTCGAGAAGATACCAGGCTCAGATTATTCAAACTTATGCACCCACCACAAGCCATCCTGAAGAAGAGATTGAAGAATTTTATAAGGAAATTCGTCATCTAAATAATAAAGGCAAGCAGCACTTGAAGATCATTATGGGAGATTTCAATGCGAAAATAGGGCAACAGCAACAAACTTCAGTAGGTAAATTTGGTCAGGGTAACAGAAACCAGCAAGGAAATACTCTCGTAGAGTTTGCAGAGGTAAAAGGGTTTTTCATCATGAACTCCTTTCTCAAGAAAAAGCCGCCGAGAAAATGGACATGGAGGCATCCCAATGGATTGACAACTGAAATTGATTTTATTATGTGTAACAAGAAGTTTGTCATGGAAGACTGCAGTGTGCTGAACAAGTTCAACACAGGTAGAAACCATAGAATGGTAAGATGCAAGATGCACCTCAATGCTAAACTCGAGCGTGGCAAACTCATAAAACAAAGTGTATTGACATGACCAACCTTAGAAAAAAGCATAATACTTTCAAATTGGGATTGAGGAACAAATTCTCTGCTCTAGAAGGACTAACGTCGGAAGAACTGGACATCACTAAATTTAACAGAAAACTAACCAAGGCTCTTATGGAAACAGCAACAAAAATAGCTGGTATTAAGAACAAGTTGCATATGAACGAATTATTAGGAAAAACCAAAATTCTGATGCAGAAAAGAAGACAGACGAGGACAATTAAAGGAGATGTGGCTTCCAAAGTGGAATATATAGAGCTATGCAAGACAGTGCGACAAAGTATGACTAAAGGCATAAGGAAATTAAACTGTGAACTAGTAAAGAAAGCAATTGAAAACAACCAAAGGTTGAAGAGAGCAAAGGGACATCTAAGTAAGGGAAGAAAACAGATTATGGCTCTGAGAAAAGCAGATGGTTCTGTAACAAGAAATAGAGGCGAAATTTCGACAAGAGTGAAAGATTTCTACTCAAAAGTATATGAAAAAGATTATACATGTACTCCAGGCATTACGAAAGGTACCAGAGTTCTTCCAGTCCTCCCAGCAGAAGTTGCACATGCAATCAAGAATATGAAACAGAGAAAAGCTCCAAGAGAAAATGGAATTACCGTAGACATCGTACAAGAAGCAAGTGGGGAAATTGAAACTTTACTCGCCCAAGTTTTCACTGGGTGCCTTAATGAAGGGAAGATTCCTGAGGATTAGAACAACGCTACAATGATCCTGCTACATAAAAAAGGTGACATTGAGGATCTCAGGAACTACAGACCTATCAGCTTCCTATCAGTGGTTTATAAAATCTTCCCTAAAGTTCTTTCACATCGCTTGAAGGTGACACTGGACATGGCTCAACCGAGAGAACAAGCTTTATTCAGGAGTGGCTACAGCACTATAGATCATATCCACGTACTGAGAGAACTAATTGAAAGAGCTAAGGAATATGAACTTTTGTTATGCATGGCTTTTATCGAATATGAAAAGGCCTTTGATTCGGTGAAACAAACCATCGGCAGTTACAATGGCTTTGAAATCCTGCGGTATTAAAGATGCATACATTAATATTATAAACATCAATGAAAATAAATGCAAGTGCAAAGATTCGGCTTTTTGAGAAAGAATACAGCTCCCATAAAAATTGGAAAGGGAGTGAGACAAGGCGACACTATATCTTCCAATCCCATTAATGCCACTTTGGAAAATGTCTTTCAATCACTGAACTGGGAAAACAAAGGGATAAATGTTAATGGAGATAATCTAACTCACCTTCGTTTTGCTGATGACGCACTCATTTTTACAACTACCCCATCAGAGCTGCAGAGTATGATCCAGGAACTTGCTGACAAGAGTAAAGAAGTGGGATTAAAAATTAACTTTCAGGAAACAAAAATGATGTACAATGCTGTTACAAGAAATGAAGATTTATCGATTGATGGAGAAAATAGCTGAAGATAACCAATAACTACATTTATCTTGGGCAGTAGGCATCAAGTGAGGGTCACATTGATGAAGAAATTAATCGGCGTATGAAACTTGCCTGGAGAGCTTTTCGAAGAAACCGTATAATTTTCAAGAGCAATATGCCATTATGTCTTAAAAGAAAAGTGTTTGATCAATGCATACTTCCAGTGCTTACGTATGGTGCAGAGACGTGGACCTTAACTAAAAGAGACAAAGACTGCAAACAACTCAAAGTAACATGGAGAGGTGCATGCTTGGTGTAACCAGGAGAGATAAAAAGAGGAACTCGTGGATCCGAAAAATGACAAGAGTGGAAGACATCATGATCAGAGTAAAATCCCGGAAATGGCAATGGGCTGGACATATTGCCAGACGGACAGACCATCGATGGACAGGCAGAATTTTAGATTGGATTCCAAGGGACAGGAAAAGACCCAGAAAAAGGCCACATAGGAGATGCGCGGATGAAATTCGAAAGTATGCGGGAGTAACGTGGAAGAGACTGGCACAAGACAGACCGTTTTGAAGATACTTGGGGAGACCTTCGTCCAGCAGTGGATTGATAATGGTTGACAATGATGATAATAATGATGAATAAATTCAAAATTCAAAGTAAGTGCCTGTATTACTTTCTATTACGATTCGGGATCTATGACATAATATTTTGTTGCTTAATTATAAAAAATCTATAACTTATTGTTTTTGTACTGTTAAAACACTTTATGATTTTTATATTTCCAATAAAGAGTTAAAAAAATTGGCGACTTCTAATTACATTTGGTGAATACTTTAAAAAAGTCAGAGCAGCTGCTGGTCAGTACAAGCAAAATATCCAGCCCATTGCCATTTCAGGATTTTTGCTTTGAACACAGTGTCATCAGTTCTTGTCATTTTCCTGATCCATGAGTTCCTCCTCTTTCTTGGTATATACCAAACATTCACCTAGCCATGCTTCTTTCATTTGTCTGCAGCCTGTGAATATTTTTTTCTCTGTTCCATAAGTACTAAGAACAAATAAGGGTGCATTGATTAAACACTTTACTTTTAGGACACAATGGTAAATTGCTCTTGAAGATTGTACTGCTTCTTCCAAATGCTTTCCAATCATTATTTAATAAACCTACAAATTTCTTCTGTGTGTCCCCCCCCGATATGGTTTCTATGGTAAATGTGGGACCACTAAATTCTAGTTTCTGGTAAAAGCATTGTACATTATGCTTTTAAATCAAAGATGTAAAAGCATTGTACATCTTGTTTTCTGACAGTTAATTTTTGAGCCATCTTTACTCTAATCAGCAAGTTCCTGGATCATACTATGCAGTTCTGGGGAGGTACTTTAATAAATGTTTGTCATTAACAAAACGAAGGTGATTTAATAATCTCTGTTAATCTTCACCACCTTGTGCTCCCAGTTCAGTGATTGAAAGACATTCCGTGGCCTAAGCGATGGCCTCTGATCATTCGTCCGAAAGGGGTCCGGGTTCGAATCCCGGTGAGGCATGGATGTTGTGTTTGTCTTACGGCACTGGCTCTCTCCCTTCCCTGGAACCAGTGGCCCTAAATTAGGGACCGGCGATTGCTTATAGCCCATTGAGTTGCTCACGGTGGTCATTAAACGTCCAATCTAAAAAAACAAAAAAAAACTTTCCGCAATGTCATATTGAAGAGTGTGAGATATGGTGTCACCTTGTCTCACTCCCTTTCCATTCTTTTTATTTTTTACGTGCTATGTCCTCGAGCAGTCAAAGCTTTGCATTTTTATGGATAATATTGATAAACGTTACTGTATACATCCACAGTACCGCAGAATTTCAAAGACGTCATAACTGCTGATGGCTTCACGGAATCAAAGGTTTTTTCATAATCAATAAAAGCCATACATAACAGTTTATATTTCTTCGTTCTTCCAATTAGTACTCTAAGTACACTGTTATGATCTATCCTGCTGTAGCCACTCCTGAATCCCGATTGTTCTCTTGGCTGAGTAATGTCCAGTGTTTCTTTCAAGCAATGACACAGTACCTTAGTGAAGATTTTCTAAACGATTGATACGAGGCTGATGGCTCTGTATTCCTTGACATCCCCAAGGTCTCTTTTTTGTAGTGGGATAAGTGTAGCCATTGTTCCAATCATAAGGAATCTTTCGATAAAGGCATCTGCTGGAAAAAAGGTAGTTTCTATTTCTCCACTAGCTCCTTAAACAATGTCCATGGTATACACGGGTCGCGCTGCCGATCGCATTATTCGCAATCTGCGAAAAAATTTGTTATGGCGATTGATAAAAAGTTTTGGCGAAAAAATTGGCAATTACCTTTTTGATGGAGTCCGAGCAAAAATAATAATTAATTTTTATTCGATTTGGTAATCGAGAAATGAAATTCAAATGATAATTACTTTTTTCATTGTTTACAATCAAAAAGCGTTTCTAGCGTAGTAAAACCCGTCTATTTAGTGGTGTAAGACGTATATAGATTCGTCAAGCTTTCGCACTCCACTGGGAGGTTTTTCAACGCAATAGGTAAACATTTGATGTCTACCTATTGCCTTGAAAAAACCTAAAATGACTGACTACCTGTTGCTTGAAAAAGTCTCCAAGTGAAGAGCGAAAGCTTGGCGAGTCTATATACGTCATACATTAACTAAATAAATGGGTTTTAGTAGGCTATAAGCTCATTTTGACTATGTGCAGTATAACGGAAGTAAATTTCACCGTCACTTTTGTCCACGCCGGGGCTCGAACCCGGTCCCCTCATTCCGGAATAAGTCACTCTACCAATTGAGCTACGCGGACGTTCGTCCCGACTGTTATCTGCCTTTATGTGGTGTGCGTCCTGCTGGCAGGTACGTCACATCTCCTCCCCTCCCCCGAAAGAGGGCCGGGGACATGGCCCACGGGTCAGCCGTGACCATGAATCGTTGCAGGCAGCCATTCGTTGTAGAACGTGCATATGAGAAATCCCAGTCAATCAAGTGTGTGGAATGCAACATAACACACTTTTGTATTTTTCGAAGCGCTGGAGAAGGGATTCTCTGATTTTTCTTATCTCGCGGTGTGGAAAGAACATCACACCATTGCGAGATTTTGAACGGCCGGGTCATCCGGAAAGTTCAGGCGCCATTATAACGAAGTAAATTTCTCCGTCACTTTTGTCCACGCCGGAGCTCGAATCCGGGTCCCCGCATTCCGGAATAAGTCACTCTACCAATTGAGCTACGCGGACGTTGGTTCTGACTGCTATCTGCCTTCATGTCGCGTGTGTCCTGCTGGCAGGTACGTCACAGCAGTCTGGTGTACTTTGAGCAAACATTCATTGTTTACATTGCGCGTGAGGCGGAAAACGATTGTGTGGAAAGAGTGACGCAATCGCTGATGTAAGACCTATTATAACACTTTGTTTTTATGGTTTTTATAATTCCAGTGCAGGGTGGAAAAAACCATTGGTTACTTCAGATTACATTTGGCGAATGGGTTGGCGAAAATTTTAAAAAAGCCAGAGCAACCCCTGGTATATGTATACAGTATATCATAATGAATTTATATCCTTTCTCTGTGCACGAAATTTGGATGCACGAACTAATAACTACAGTTAGAATTTTTCTTAACGGGGTGAACGATCACCGTGAGCAACTCCATGGACAGTCACCCGTCCCTAATTTTGGGCCACTGGTTCCAGGGAACATAGAAAGCCAGTACTGTACACAAACATAGCATCCATGCCTCACGGGATTTGAACCCGGACCCATCTCGGACAAATAATCAGAAGCCAGTGATTACACCATTGCTCCACCGGGGCAGCAAAATTTTCTTTGTAAAGTACTTAATAAGACATTTGGAATTCCTCATTTCATGTTCGAAGGCTGGTGAATAATATCTAAGCCCGACTTGTCCATGCCTTGAATTCCATGTGTACTGTAGCATTTCTTTTGGATAAAAGGCTAAGGGATCTTTATCTTACTGTAGCAAACCACACACAGTAGAAAAAGATGAATGCAGCATAGAAGTACAGTAGTATAGTCATATTTTGGAAATTAATTTCTGAAATAAACTTATATTTAGGGCTGCATGCACACGGGCAAGAAAACATTGGAAGTACACTTGTTCTTAGTAAAAATTTCTTCTTTGGGTCATTCGAAAGATTTCTGGTTACGATTATTCTTGCAGTAAATTATTGCAGCAATTTTTAAAGCCACCCACCAAGGAGATCTTGTAAAGGCATCACGTTTACAATAAAATTCTGAGTATGATGTTTGCCGGGCGGTAACGTTTAATGACTGTCTGCATACGATAAACAAGACTAGTATTAACAGAGTCTGGAGATAACTTTAATGGCGTGTACTTCTTTTTTCTTCGGTTTTATTAATTGGCACACTTATTTGGCGAATATTGCCCGTTTATTGTGTATTAATTAACTGGAATGTGTGCGCTGTGTGACGATAAAATGGTCGAAATTTGTTTGTCACGTGTTCGAAAAATAAAAAAGTGCTTACATTGTGCTCGGTTCTTTGGTAATGAAACTGATGGCTTGCGGGTGGTTTTTATGGTGTTTTGTGGGCAGAAGAACGCCGAGTAGTGACCTTGATCGTAAATACGTTCCGAAACAATTTTAAAAGGATGCGTTGTGTGCGTAAATTCCCACCCCCAGTTCCTTCTTAGTGTGAAGAGATAAACCGCGTTGCCCAATTTGATAAAAAGCCTATGTGCAATTTCATCTTCTGATTCGATTGATCTTTAGGAGTTTACAAACAAAACTAATCGCCCCGGAAAAGTAATGTTGCATCGTTTTAAAGAGGTGCAGTTTGTGCGACGAAATGAATCATATTATTTTGCTTATGTACATAGTCGCATAGAAGAGAAAATAACTCACAAACGAACTTAGATAATTGAATCACTTGGTTTCTGATGCCACTGTTCAATATGCTCAAATTTTGGAGTGCGAACAGTTGTTAACTATATCTAGTTGGAATCGCTGATTTGGCTTTAAAATATATTCCAATCTTGTAGCTGATAATAGTTGAGTTGTAACTACAAATAAGCGATGGCATGTGCTAAAACGTAAGCAGAAGAATTTAAGTAAATATGCCAGCTGTGTATTCATAGGCAGGGTTGGAGAGGGGGGGGCTAAGCCTCCAACACAACACTTAGCCCCCTCCAAGAGATTTACTCTTACAGTCGATAAGGAAATCTCATCTACGCATGCAGCCCCCTCCCCCAGATTTACTATTACAGTCGGTAAGGGGATCTCATCTGGGACGGCTGGCCTCTCCCAAAGGTTTATTATTAGTCGGTAACGGGGTCTCATCTGGACTGTAAGCAAGCCCCTCCCAAAGGTTTACTGTTGCAATCGGTAAGGGGGTCTCATCTGGGACGGCTGGTCTTTCCCAAAGGTTTACTATTAGTCGGTAACGGGGTCTCATGTGGGACTGCAAGCCCCTCCCAAAGGTTTACTATTGCAGTCGTTAAGGGGGTCTCATCTGGGACGGCTGGTTTCTCCCAAAGGTTTACTATTAGTCGGTAACGGGGTCTCATGTGGGATTGCAAGCCCCTCCCAAAGGTTTACTATTGCAGTCGTTAAGGGGGTCTCATCTGGGACGACTGGTCTCTCCCAAAGGTTTACTATTAGTCGGTAACGGGGTCTCATGTGGGACTGCAAGCCCCTCCCAAAGGTTTACTATTGCAGTCGGTAAGGGGGTCTCGTTTGGGACGGCTGGCCTCTCCCAAAGGTTTACTACACTGGTGTGCAAACATTAAGGACGAATAGGAGAAATTAGCATAACAGCGGAACGAGCAGGCAGAACGGACTGAAAGACCACTCAGGAGATAGACTAGGGTATGCGCGGTAGGGCATGCGCATATATGCAGCATGACGTAGGGGGGGGATTGGAGGGGTGTAAAGCACACGGGCGGTGTACGCTCAGCGATTCGGTGAAAGCTATTGCGCGGTGTACATCGGTTTGAACGACGTCGAGTTGCTGCCACAGTGTGATATGGCCAACGGGCAATCCAGTAGACTACATTTGGATTCCTTTACCCGAGGTCGCGTCATTGGGAAGTTGGAAGAAGGTAGAAGTGTACCTAGTGTGGCCGAGAATTTTGGGATCTCTCACAGCATCGTTTCACGAGCGTGGAGAGCATTTCAAATGACAGGAACAGCTGTCCGAGAGTTTAGCAGTGGTCGTCCACGAGCAACCACGGCGGCGGACAACCGGTATATTGTCCTACAGGAGAGAAGAGACAGACGGCAGACAGCGTGAGATCTCGCAAGGCACATGCAACAGACAACTGGACGTCCGTTATCGCGTTTTACCGTGGCCAGGAGGCTGCACAAAGGTGGTCTATTTGCACGACGACCAGTACAGTGTGTGTCATTAACGCCTGCTCATCGGAGACGGCGGTTTCTGTGGTGCCAGGAACACAAGAACTGGACACATCAGCAATGGGGTCGAGTTCTCTTTACGGATGAGAGCCGATTTAGTCTGACAAGCGATTCTGGACATATGCACATCCTGAGAGAGAAGGGAACACGCAATCACACCTCCAACATCATCGACAGGGACCGGTTTGGAAGTGGCGGAGTTCTCGTTTTGGGCGGTATCAAGCTTGTTAGCCGTACTGACCTCCACATCTTCCAAGGAGGTCCAGTCACTGGTGTCCGCTGTTGTACCGAGGTTCTCCTGCCTCACGTGCGTCTGTTTAGAGGTGCTGTGGATCCTGAGTTCCTCTTCATGGACGACAACGCTACACCTCATCGTACAGTGGCTGTCACAGAGCTGTTGGAGAGTAAAGATATTGAACGCATGGATTGGCCCGCATGGTCCCCGCCCCTAAATCCCATCGAACACGTGTGGGACCTTCTCGGGAGACGCTTGGCAGCATGTCACCAGCCGCCAGCAATGATTCCGCAGCTGCGATTGGCGCTACAAGAGAAATGGGCCGCGATGACTCAACAGCTCCTTGACAACCTCATCTTTAGCAGACAGACGTTGTAAATTCTGCAACGCAGTCAGGGGTGATCATATCCCCTACTAAAGACTGGATTTTTCTTGGCAGCCGCCTGTCACATGGATGTTTCTGTCTTCTGTCCAGTTGTGCTGGAAGCTACCTTTTCAATAAAGTGCCTTTGTATCCTTTGGATTCCTGGTTTGGACGGTTTTGCTCACTTGTCCCACATTCTTACATCTTGATGATCGTATGGTATGATCTGAGTCGATGTGGAGCACTTCTGCACGACGTTACATTCGAAAAACCGTCTCGTCCTTAATTTTTGCACGCCAGTGTATTACAGTCGGTAACGGGGTCTCATGATGGAGTGCAAGCCCGTCCCAAAGGTTTACTATTGCAGTAAGTAAGGGGTCTCATCTGGGATGGCTGGCCTCTCCCAAAGGTTTACTATTACAGTCGGTAACGGCGTCTCATGTGGGACTGCAATCCCCTCGAAAAGGTTTACTATTGCAGTCGGTAAGGGAATCTCATCTGCGACGGCTGGCCTCTCCCAAAGGTTTACTATTACAGTCGGTAACGGGGTCTCATGTGGGACTGCAAGCCCCTCCCAAAGGTTTACTCTTGCAGTCGGTAAAGGGGTCTCATGTGGGACTGCAAGTCCCTCCCAAAGTTTTACTATTGCAGTCTGTAAGGGGCTAGAGCTTTTTCTGCCGTTAAAAATGCTAAAGAATGTTTTAATTCTCGCCTAAGACTATCCGCAGCTCAACATTGTTATGAAAATAACCACTGATTTCTTTCTTGAAGAAGTCAACACGTTGGATCAATCTGGCTAAGGCAGGAAACTTGATATTTTAGAAGCTTTCTCAGTTTACTTAAATTCCTTATAGCTTGTTAACGTTATATTACTTGCACTCAGAGTAGTTTTCACCAGCGCATGAAATCAAAGTGACCGTCAGCATCGGTGCTGATATTACATGGGATAGAATACAACTACACCAACTGTCATCAAATTGCGTTTGCAGCTAAAACTGTATAGGGCAATAAATGAAGGTCTTGTGAATAAGAGTATGTCTACCTATAACTTTTGTCAAAAAACGTTTTAACAAAATTTTCCCGTGAATTCCCTTAAATAAACTGGCGAAACTAGAAAAGATTTACCACAGCTCAATGTGGTTAGTACCTTCAAAATATGGTCCGAAAAACCACGTAAACCGCCGGCAAAATGTGAGCCGACCACATCTCATCGATGTTAGAGGAGAACGAAGGCTATCCCGTATGGTGCGAGCCAACAGAGTGGGTACTGTGTGTGGCGCTATTCGCCGGTAATTTGAATGGTGGTGACGTGAGTAATGTGTTGCAACACGCGGTGCATCGAACCTTGTGAAAAATGGGGCTGCCAGTGCGCATTCTAACCTTGGTTCACAGTCGAAAGCGTCTACAAATGGGCTTGCGAACATCAAAACTCGACCTTGAATAATTGGAAGAAGGTCGCCAGGTCTGATGAATGTCGTTTCTTCTTGCACCACGTGGACGCCCTGGTACGTGTGCTTCGTTTACTTGGGGAAGTGTTGGACCAATGTCATGTTTGGCACGTGAAGGACCAATATCATAATAGGCAGGCGGTCATATTGTTTTGGCGCTATGGTGTATGTCCCAACTGTGTGTAGACTTCATTCTCTAACTAATAAATCTCTCAACTGCTACGGAAGTAACGGCCACTCTCACGCGTACAACCTCAAAGTTTTAGGGGACCCTCCAAGCCATGTGCAAACATCAGTGCTGTAAATTTTATTACTGAAAAGTTGAGGTGACCCCTTTTTTCTCCTATTTGTTGCCTGACGGCTGCATTATTTGTCATTAAGAAATCGTTAATTATGCAGAAAATTTCTTGAAAAACACCTTAGTTTTTGCGAACCATGTTTCGCAAACAAACAGTGAATATTTGTAACAGTGACTTACAATAAATATTCCCTACCCAACTTTTGTTGTAAAAAATTATGCATGGTGTGGAATTAAGTCTGCATAGGTTTTAATTGTTTTGGAGAGTAACTTTTCTTTTGATTATTTTACGTTTTGTCATTTTCACACCAACCGGGTTATATGAGCAATTAGAATTGGTTATGTAAATCAGTGGTTCCCATTTCGTGGTTTGCACGAAATATTTCTCTAATGCTTCCTCAAAACAACAGTGCACGGGTGCAAATACATACACATTCAATGTTCAAAACAAAGTACGATAAAGAAACCAAAATTTTGTGACATTAAATAATTTCATTTTAGAAAAATTAACCATCTGTATATGAGGCGATCAAGAAAGACATCGGTGATCATCTTAAAATTTTAGAAGTGTCTTATTTTCCTGAAATTTCCAGTAAAATAAATTCAGTTCGCAACATACTTGGTGTCTTTTTTAAGTCTCTGGCTGATGAATTGACAACGGATGAAGAAGAATTAAAGGTAGAAAATGAATTTTCATCACTCAGAAGGGAGCTTTTACAATTCTATCATTTTCCACCACATGTTTGTGTGAGAGCTTTTAGCTTTATTCTTGTTTTAAATCAAAATACAGAAAACCTCTGTGGTGAACTAGATTTGAGATGGTATTTGTTTGTGGGTTGAGCCAATTACTGCAAACCTCTTTTCGAAAAAAGTCCAACATCGAAATAAAATTTATACATAATTTTAATATTACATTAAATAACTTCCATGTTGTAACTTATTTCATTAAAAATGTAATTTATGTTGATTATAATATATTCAACAAAACTAGTGCAATAAAGAAATTTATGTGCAGTCTTGCTGATAAATTATTTCGTAAATTTATATTTTGACTAAATCTTAGGTTTTATATTTTAAGGCAGTAAAATTTTGTGCTTTATAATTAATGTAAATTTTAATTTGAAGCTTATTTAAGTCATTATTACCTTGAGGTTTCGCACCATTTTTTTTTCTTAGTTTAAAGGGGGGGGGGGGTCGCAGGAGAAAAACGTTGGGAACCACTAATGTAAATCAAAATTAAACTTCCTCGTACTAAGATGAAGAAACTTAAGGGGGGAGGGTAGGATATTAGTGAAATTACATTGCAATGAAATAAATTAACAAAACCGAAAAAAAAATAATACCTGTATGTAAAAAAAATTATAATCTGAAAATTTTACACATACCCCCTCCCCGGTAGGGGTGGATCCAGAGGACGCAGGGGGCACCCCTCAGGAACCAAGGAAGAGCTTCAGTTTGTTAGGTTTTATAATAACAAATTGAGTTTTTTTTTTTTTTTTTTTACTATTACTTAAAAGTATATTATTTTCGTTAATTAATTGGAAGAATTTATGGACATACAAAGAACACTTTCATTTTGCTGGAAAATATGAGAAAGGTTCCCGGTTATTCTCGACACTTGCGCCCCCAGGATCTCCGAATACCTTCTGTGCGTGTGCGTACGTCAGCTTTTTACTGAAATAAAATGGGATGGTGAAGTACTTCTGCTGTGTGTGTGTGTGTGTGTTTGTTGTAGACAGAGAAACATGACGTCAGCTGCGTTTTCATCTTTATGTATATGCCTTCCTAAGTTAGAGTTCAAGAAGATCCATTTGTATAACGGCACTGCCAAACTAGTGGAATGATGATGACTCGTCATTTTGGAAAACGTGGTTTTCTTGATTTGATGAGTTTCTGTGTCTGAGTTTGGAAGCTGCGGCAAGAGCCCCCAAAAGATAAAAAAAGAGTTATTACGTTGTCATCGACATGCATTATTACCGCAGCCAAGTCAATGGAGGATGCTCCGCAGCTCATTTCGCGGGATCGTCTAGACCCGAGGGCGCCAAAAGTGATGCAGCGCGAGTCGTCGTCACCACGGTCCCTCATCCTAGCTTCACTTCAACTGCTTAGCTAACAGCTGTGCATGGCTGAGTTGAGTTCTCTTTAACATTTTAGTCTCGGGGATCGGGTCATTGGGGTCACGAAGCATCCATGTGAGAGTGCGAGCGGAAGATCGATCCCTTCCGCATTATCCCTGTGGTAGGGGGTTCTTCCCCCCCATGCCGCGTTAACGAAAGATACTTTCTAAAAGTTTCAGGTGATTAACGCATAAATTTTCTTCACTTGGAGGGTGAGTGGACGAACAGGCTTCTGTCTCTCCTGAAAGCCACATTCTCCCTTAATCTTCAGACTGCATTTCCGTAGTCTTTTATTCAAGGCAATTTTGTTTCTTCGATTTGTTTTCCTAACTATTTTTCTTTGTACAGTTTTCACCTTGTGTTTTTCTTCTGTCTTTATTGGAACAGTTCTAACATCGATTTAAGCTGAAGGATCATACGCCGTTTGAAAAGATACAATTTTTTTTTAAAGTTGAAGTTTTGTTTTTCAGACATTGAAAGTTCATGGGGATTTTTTATGCCTTTCAAAGCTATTTGATTCTTGTAAGCACTTTCACGTAGTTTTGAATCACGAATTTCAAAAACGCATCTAACCACGTGAACTTTATCGTCGAAATTTATCATCGCGTGCACGGGCGGTGGAAGGTAGGAGACCCGGGGTCCGACCCCCCTGGAATTTCATGGTTCCCTCACTGGGAGTCTTCCTAAGAAAAAAATATGTGGATCACACAGTGGCGCCTCCACGGGGAGGGCCATTGGGGCCTCCCCCCTCCCGAGCTGACATAGGAAAATTATTACGTCGAAGTTTGAACCAAAAAAATTACCGCCCCGGTGGCGCAGTGGTCTAAGCGCTGGCTTATGACCATTCGTCCGAGAAGGGATCCGGAATCGAATCCTGTCAGGCATGGATGTTGTGTTTGTCTTACGGCACTGGCTCTCTCTCGCTTCCCTGGAACCAGTGACCCGAAATTAGGGACGGGCGACTACTTATAGCCCACTGAGTTGCTCACGGTGGTCGTGTTAAACCTTCAATCAAAAAAAAAAAAAAAAAAAAAAAATCACGATACGCGATCTACATATGTACTTCTTAATCATGTACCGTATAAATATAACATGCGATAATTATAAAGGAGTAGTTCTCTTAAATAAATTTAAAAAAATCTAACCAGAATAAGAATTTGATCTACCGCTTCTTCTAATCATTTAACTGTCTTGTACTGTAACATTACTAGTAACTGGATAAGAAGAAATGTACAAATGTCAACTCCTTAATTGTTATGGCACCTGACTATTTTTCCCGGTAAATTAGGGGGGTCACCCCACCTTGGGAAATTTCTGTGCGCCCTTCCCTTGGGAAATTTTTGGGTGCGTGACTGGTTCACATATAATGTAATTCTTTTTTTTTTTTTTTTTTTTTTTTTTATGGAAATTTCCTGGAGACAGTCACCACGTTTCACAGTTTTCTGGAAAACGAACGCTTCAAGTAGAACTTCGAAAATTGATTGTGCGCAAATAAGTAGAAAAGTTAACTCAATGTTGTGCTCTTTCCGTCCGTCCATCTATCCGCACGATAACTGGCGTAAAAATGGTTTGATTTCGATGTAATTTTAGTATCTGGTAGGGGACCACTTGGGGACGAACCCTATTGAAAATGGACGAAATGGGGTCAAAGGTCAGGAGACATACGATTGGGATCCATTCCATCGCCCTTATCCCATATTATTAAGGTGAACGTCAAGTAATTTTGCTTCCTGTACTTCCAATGGAAAAACTTTTGTACATATTTCCTTCAAGATTAAGTGTTCCCAAGGATGAAAATTTGAACATCAATTAAAATAACTTCATATTATAACTTGGAATACTTAATATTTTCTAAAACATAATCATAATTATATTAAAAATCAATAACTTTTCCTTTGGTGGTGTTGAAACCAGAAAAAGGATGGCGCGACCTGTACTTTGATGACATCAGTAGACAAACAGATGTTGGATTGCATAATTATGGTTATGTTTTAGAAAATATTAAGTATTCCAGGTTATAAAATGAAGATACTTTAATCGATATTCAAATTTTTATCCTTGGGAACGCATTAATTGGGAAGAAAATGTGTACAGAAATTTTTCCATTGATGAAAGTCGTTAACCTACCGTTTTCTGGTACTAGAAATCGATTTAGCTTGATCTCAACTTTAGGAAAATTCGTTTAGTGGGTAAACAGCCACCCCGAATTACCAAATTTTTAGTGTCATGTCGTCGTCCCATTAATGTTATCCATGCTTAGAAATCTTATGACGTCACACTCTCGCAATTCAGATATGTCTCATTACGTCACGCGTTGTGTGTATCCTATTAAAGTTTTATGACGTCACACTCTTGCGATGGTCGCGATTCCCATCTGCCGCACTACGTCACGCGTTGTGTTCGTATTTTCGTCCGCACGATAACTCGCGTAAAAATCGTCCGATTTCGATGAAATTTTAGTATGTGGTAGGGGAACGCCTGGGAAGGAACCCTATTGAAAGTGAACGAAATGGGGTTAAAGGTCAGGATATAGGAGCTGGATCCATTCCACTGCTCTTATGCATCGTAACTAACGTAAAAAGGTTTAATTTCGATTAAATTTTTGTATGTGGTAGGGGACCACCTGGGGACAAACCCTATTGAAAATGGGCAAAATGGGGTCAAAGGTCAGGACATAGGAGCAGAATCACTTCCATCGCCATTATGCATCATAACTTACGTAAAAATGTTTCGATTTGGATGAAATGTTAGTATGTTGTAGGAGCCTGCCTGGAGACGAATCCTATTAAAAATGGGCGAAATGGGGTCAAAGGTTAGGACACAGGAGCGGGATCTATTCTATAGCACTTATACATCATAACTTACAGAAAATTGCTTCGATTGCGACAAAACTATATCATGTTATTTCGGAGGTATGCTGAACCAGTTCTGTTGAATATCATCGAAATGGGATCAAAGGTCAGGGTACAGGAGCGAGATTTATTCCATAGCCATTATCCTCATAACTTTAGTAATGATTTCTGGTATGTTGGAAAGCGCATCATAATCAATGCATTGCATGATTTTGTGAACTTGTTCACTTTAAAGAAGTTCGCTAAAGAATTATCGAATAGCAATGAAATGGATATTTTGCTAGAAGAAGTGACTGCCGTTAAACCACTGAGATATTAGATTGGATTTCACCATGGGGCAGGAGCAGACCACGTGGGAGATGGGTGGATTAAATTCGAAAGTATGCTGGGGTGACTTGGAAGAAACATACTGAAGACAGAAAGTTATAGAAGAGACCTTCATCCAGCAGTGGATTGAAGATAGTTGACGATAACTTGTACGAGTACTACTTGCATGTACAATTTACATATATCCTACGGTCTCCCTCTTTCATTGTTTTAACTTACGGAGAAGTTCTCTTTCTCTCGTTATTTTAACTCCAGGATCGATCCCTGGTAGTTACGGATGCTCGAACTACGAAATATTCGCCGTGCGTCGGATGGGCACGTTAAGTCGTCGGACCCCCGTGTACCCCCTCCTGTAATAAATAAGGGCGTCTTCCTTGCCCCTTTCTACCTCGCTTCCGTGACACTTTCTTATCGGGCACTCTAGCCCAAATCTCCTAGCTTCCTATTTCTAAGTTACATGGTTCCTATGGGTCCTGGAAATCCTGGAAATGTCCTAAAATTCTGTTACATGTCCTGGAATTTTATCCATTTTTGCCTTTTTGACCCTGCATGATGTTTTGTAGTTGAAGATTTTTCAACTGATATAACTTATGTCTGACAAATTTACCTCCCCACCCCCGATAAAATCTCGGGGGGGGGGGGGTTGTTGGTTTTCTTGTCTGTTAGCAGTACTGAAGCTGCGTTAAATAAGCACGTCTTTTGTAATAAAAAAAAAAAAAAAGATCGTGCGTATGGTATCACTTTGTCCGGCTGGGGACACTATATTTCTGCAACTATTAGTTCGATTTGTAAAATTCTATTGGGAAGCTTGAAATGTGAGAATGATGGCCCTGTAATCATTTTTATTTTTATTTTTCGATGCACAACTTCGCCGCTAGAGGGCATAAATACAGATCCTATCAAATTCAAAATACATTTTATTTTTTATATTTGCTTCCAAATGTCAGATTGAACAAATTATTTTTCTTTTCGATGCCATTTATATCTAAGACTATTTTAGTTAGTCTCAAACTAGTTACAATCCACAAATAAGATCGCATTTAAAAGATTCTATATTAATTTTGAAAATATCTTTGGCATTGCAAGCAAGATTTACATGACGTTCGGCCAAAAACAATCTTTTTTAAAGACTTGATTTTAATCGGACGTCATTAAAAAAACTAATCGCCATTATTAATTTTTTATTCATCGCCAAAACGATTTTTTTTTACGCAGATTGCGAAGAATGCGATCGGCAACCCTGCCTACATTTTCCACAGTCCCACTTGCGTTGCAACATGTGGGACTTCGCATTGAAAGCATGAACCTGCTAGAGATGTAATAGTGTATTGTAAGTAACATGTCACGTACACTGTCAACGTGGGATGTTGCTGGAATGCCACCGAAGTAACATTTCAGTACGCGACATAAAAAATTGTCTTAACATACCATAATTTTCTATAGGTGATGTAATTTGAAGATGAGAGACAGATGGTATAACTACAATAGATAAACAAACTCACGATCTGGGCCCTAGAATACTTGAGGAGAATCATTTACGTCATACGCAGTAGACCTCTGTCGAGTTAGAAAATTCTTCAAGAACATCTAAGTACCGCATCCTTTCGGTATCGTTCTCGCTGAAATCTTTTATACATTTTTCGACTTTTTCTTACGCAAAATTAATTTGCTAGCTGGATAAAATTTATTTTCTCTTCCATTTTATTTCAGCTGCTAGTTGTTGAGTTGGAAAAAGTCTTGCCATTCGTTAGCTAAGCATGATCAATAATCATTAACATGAAAGAAATCATGAAAGAAATACGGGATTACGCCATATAAATTTTGAAGATGACAATCCGAAAAAAAAAAAAAAAAAATCATTAACATATTTTGCGGTTTTTGAAATGCGCACTGTTACCGCTAGATGGCGTAACGATAAATCTGTGTTTAGCATTACATTTCGTCTTCTAAATGTCAGATATCTCCGAATAACCAGGAGCCGATCAAGAAGGGGGGGGGCGCCCTCTCCCCTCTGGACCAAGGTAAATCTTCGATTTGTTAGGTTTTAATAACAAATTGAATAATTTTTCGTGATAGTATTTTAAAAGTATATTGCGTTCCTTAATTAATTGGAAGAATTTATAGACATACTAAGACAAGTTTTTGATTTGGAGGAAAAGTATCAGAAAGGCGACACTTGCGCCCCCCCTCACGAAAATCCTGGATCCGCCCCTGCAAAAAAAAAAAACAGATTTCCATTACACTACAAAATTCGGCGGTATTTTTCTTTTTCAACCGCAAATTAGTAACCTTTTCTAGTAATTTGTTTTTTGGAGGGTTTTTTTTTTTTTTAGGAAGGATATTAATTGCTCTTTCGTAAATGAAGTTTAGTTTTGTTCAGTTATGCGAACGTTCCTGGCGTCATCTGTAATAGCATTTTTTTCATACAGATAAATGACTTTATTAACATTTTCTGTTATGCTCTCTTTCGAACACACACAGGCATTCTTTTAACTTCAAACCACTGGGAAGATCTGTGTACAAACAATGACCTCATTCATATCGTGCGGGTCACTTTGCTGCACTGTAGTTGAACCCTTCGTCATTGTATTACATAGACGAAGTGCGTGTTATTCCACTTGAAATTGCCCGCGAAATAAGCGCAGCGAAGCAAAAAAGTAGAAATTAGTAATCCTCGTTTCTTCTTCCGAACGTTTGAAAGCCGTTCTTTGTATTTTCTGTTCCTGTAATTAAAGCACGCAAGTGCTCTTGATGCAAACAACGATGTAGTACCAGTTACTCTGCTCTGGGAAGCTGCCACCTTGAGAAGCATGAACACGCAGATGTCAACAGAGCCTTCGTTTGGGAAGTCGCATGATTTTCTGGCTTGTTTCCGATTCTGAACGTTTGTTTTAGCACGTCCTTCGACCCTTCATGTGTTCTGATACCACTGTGTCCGTTCGATCGTCTGTAGACACAATATTTTTGCAGTGTGGTTCGATTTTTCTTTTCTTTTTTTTTTCAATAAATTCTGACTAGGATGATTCAGGCATTTTAGAATTTCTGCAATGCTCCTTTCTCTCTACTAGGTGGTGTAAAGAGATATCCATTTTGCATGTCATCATGACTTCTAAACGTCAGATGTGAGGGGGGTTCTTTTTTTAAATTTGATAGGTGTAACTATATACATTGGCCAAAAAGTTACGAATCTTTATAAGATAGAGAAAATAAATGCAAATACAGTCGAGTCCTCTATACAGGGTGATTGTAAACTTCTTCAACAAAACAAGAGGGGTGATAGTACACATCAAGACGAACAATATTTGCAATGGAGCCTAGGGACGCATTCCACTCCTAGTGCCAGAAAAGAGCACGTTCGAAAAACGTCCAGCAGGCACACGGAGTTCCAACCAGTGCATGAGAAGCACAAGATGCAAATCAGTCAATAATAAAGGGTGATTGTAAACTCCTTCAACAAAACAAGACGAACAATATTTGCAATGGAACCTAGGGCCGCATTCCACTCCTAGTGCCAGAAAAGAGCACGTTCGAAAAACGTCCAGCAGGCACACGGAGTTCCAACCACTGCATGAGAAGCACAAGATGCAAATCAGTCAATAATAAAGGGTGATTGTAAACTCCTTCAACAAAACAAGACGAACAATATTTGCAATGGAGCCTAGGGCCGCATTCCACTCCTAGTGCCAGAAAAGAGCACGTTCGAAAAACGTCCAGCAGGCACACGGAGTTCCAACCACTGCATGAGAAGCACAAGATGCAAATCAGTCAATAATAAAGGGTGATTGTAAACTCCTTCAACAAAACAAGACGAACAATATTTGCAATGGAACCTAGGGCCGCATTCCACTCCTAGTGCCAGAAAAGAGCACGTTCGAAAAACGTCCAGCAGGCACACGGAGTTCCAACCACTGCATGAGAAGCACAAGATGCAAATCAGTCAATAATAAAGGGTGATTGTAAACTCCTTCAACAAAACAAGACGAACAATATTTGCAATGGAACCTAGGGCCGCATTCCACTCCTAGTGCCAGAAAAGAGCACGTTCGAAAAACGTCCAGCAGGCACACGGAGTTCCAACCACTGCATGAGAAGCACAAGATGCAAATCAGTCAATAATAAAGGGTGATTGTAAACTCCTTCAACAAAACAAGACGAACAATATTTGCAATGGAACCTAGGGCCGCATTCCACTCCTAGTGCCAGAAAAGAGCACGTTCGAAAAACGTCCAACAGGCACACGGAGTTCCAACCACTGCATGAGAAGCACAAGATGCAAATCAGTCAATAATAAAGGGTGATTGTAAACTCCTTCAACAAAACAAGACAAGTGATAGTACACATCAAGACGAACAATATTTGCAATGGAACCTAGGGCCGCATTCCACTCCTAGTGCCAGAAAAGAGCACGTTCGAAAAACGTCCAACAGGCACACGGAGTTCCAACCAGTGCATGAGAAGCACAAGATGCAAATCAGTCAATAATACAGGGTGATTGTAAACTCCTTCAACAAAACAAGAGGGTTGATAGTACACATCAAGACGAACAATATTTGCAATGGAACCTAGGGCCGCATTCCACTCCTAGTGCCAGAAAAGAGCACGTTCGAAAAACGTCTAGCAGGCACACGGAGTTCCAACCAGTGCATGAGAAGCACAAGATCAAAATCAGTCAATAATACAGGGTTATTGTAAACTCCTTCAACAAAACAAGACAAGTGATAGTACACATCAAGACGAACAATATTTGCTATGGAACCTAGGGCCGCATTCCACTCCTAGTGCCAGAAAAGAGCACGTTCGAAAAACGTCCATCAGGCACACGGAGTTCCAACCACTGCATGAGAAGCACAAGATGCAAATCAGTCAATAATACAGGGTGATTGTAAACTCCTTCAACAAAACAAGACAGGTGATAGTACACATCAAGACGAACAATATTTTCTATGGAACCTAGGGCCGCATTCCACTCCTAGTGCCAGAAAAGAGCACGTTCGAAAAACGTCCATCAGGCACACGGAGTTCCAACCACTGCATGAGAAGCACAAGATGCAAATCAGGTGCGCTGAAGACGTGCGTAGACGATGAGGAGCAAACATTTAAAAACGCAGCCGAATCCGTTCACCTGTATTACTGAGCGAATATCAGAAGAGAATTGACGTATTCGTGAAGGGCATGTAGGACTACACATACGATATATCCCGGGCGGTAGATTGGACGCGGTGGACCTGTATCTTTGCCTCCACGCTCCCCATAATTTAATCCATTGTACTTCTTCTTCTGGGGCACATGAAAACATTGGTGTACGAGACACCTGTGGACTCCCTGGAAGATCTCGTCGCGACAATCATGTCTCTTTGTTTTCACTGTTGAAGACTCAACGTGGATAAATAACTTTACTCTTTTCTGGCACTAAGAGTGGAATGCGGCCCTAGGTTCCATTGCAAATATTGTTCGCCTTGATGTATACTATCACTCTTCTTATTTTGTTGAAATAATTTACCATCACCCTGTATAACAAACTTCCATTTAACGAAGTCTTCTATTTGATGAAATTTTCCGCAGAACTTTGAACGCAGTTTGCATGTAAATTAATCTCCATAATCATCAATTTCTATATAACGAAGTTCTTTCCGACTAGAAATTACCATTTTGTGTTTCGGAAATTTTGCTTTACAATTTTTTAGCACGCAGTTGGGAGCAAAATGTCCTTAATTCCGTATCTTGAAACATTTGATTCTGTGAGGCACACAGAATCTTATCTTGTTGGAAGACGAACTTCGCCACGCTGGGAGCAGTTTCCATGGAGACTTTACGAAACAGCTGTTTTTCCAAATCTGAATGAAAACTCCTTCGCAGAAACTGTATTTTACAGGGAAAAGCCAGTTATAACTGGTTTGGGCCTGACTCTGTAGAAGTTACGTATTCATTCTCATTCAATCTGTACACGCTTTACTCGCCTGTGTTTGCCCAAAATTTTGAAAAGAAAATGTATGTCTCTTGCGGATAAAGTGAAATTTTTAGATGATGTTAATCAAGGATAAAGATGTGGCTATAAAGTATTAGAATGGCAGCAGCTAAAAGACAAAGGAAGTGTTGAAGGTGCGGTGCTCTCTGATTTTCTCAACGTTGATGAAAACTTTGTGATCACTGATTATCCTACAGAGAACGACATCTTGGAAAGTGTAAAATGTAGTGAAAAAAACTACAGTAAATGATGAAAAGGCTGTCAAAAAACCTTCACATGAAGAAATGCTAAAAGCATTCGATATGATTCGTTGAGGATTACAGTTTTAAAACGTCCAAATGTTCCGATGTTTACAAAAATATGGAACTTTTTATAAACAAAGCACTTTTAATAGGAAATTCGTAGAGAGTAAAATTAAGGAATTTTTTACAATTTAAAATAAGTGCATACTGTATATCAGGGGTCGCGCCGACTCTTTTAAAGTTTTCGCCAATTTATTTGTCTAATTCAATTTTTTATCGCCAAAGTGTCATAACCGTACAAACAAGGTAATCGCCAAAATTCTTTTTCTATAGCGAAAACGATTTTTTTTTCACAAATTGCGAAGATGGCGATCAGCCGCGCGCGACCCCTTCTGTGTATTATTATTAGGATAATGAAAAGGAAAGGTTAGCCTTCTCTTCATTAATTTGTTTATTCAATGTATTCCACTTCTACAATATATATATATATATATATATATATATACATACATACATATATACACACTGTATTGACAAAAATCACCGGACACCCCTTCAAAAGCAAATGAACGGATCCGCTGGGTTGTTAAGATGCGCGGTGTAGCTGCAAACGGTATAAGAACAAGCCTACAACTGACCTGGATCATATCGCACTGCGAAGTTGAGTCAAAATGTCGTAACGGGAGAGAACTGACTTTGAGAAAGGAAAGATTGTTTGGTGTTATATTAGTGGGTTGTCCATAAGAAAAACCGAGAGGCTTTTAAACATACCCAAGTCAACTGCTTTGGATGTACTGAATAAGTGGAAGACACATGCCGTGCCTGAAGCAGCAAAACGTACCGGCAGACTAAAGAAAATTAGTGATAGTGGACGTCGAAGCCTCAGGAGAGTCGTTACAGCTAATTGACGGAGTACTGCACAAGACCTCTGTGTACAGGTGAGTAAAAATGCTGGAACCTCGATATGTACACGTACCATTCACAGAGAACTTCATTCCATGGGTTATCGTGCGGTCGTGCGGCTGCTTCTAAGCGAGGATCTCAGGAACTCCAGACCTATCAGTGGTTTATAAAACCTTCACTAAAGTTCTTTCACACCGCTTGAAGGTAACACTGGACATGGCTCAACCGAGAGAACAAGCTGGATTCAGGAGTGGCTACAGCACAATAGATCATATCCACGTACTGAGAGAACTAATTGAAAGAGCGAGGGAATATGAACTTCCATTATGCATGGCTTTTATCGATTATGAAAAAGCCTTTGATTCGGTGAAACCATCAGCAGTTAGAATGGCTCTGAAATCCTGCGGTACTGAAGATGCATACATTAATATTATTAATAACATCTATGAAAATGCAAGTGCAAAGATTCGGCTGTTTGAAAATACAACACACATAAAAATTGGAAAGGGAGTGAGACAAGGTGACACCATATCTCCGAAGCTCTTTAATGCCACTTTGGAAAATGTCTTTCAATCACTGAAATGGGAAAACAAAGGGATAAAGATTAATGGAGATTATCTAACCCACCTTCGTTTTGCTGATGACATAGTCATTTTTGCAACTACCCCATCAGAGCTGCAGAGTATGATACAGGAACTTGCTGACAAGAGTAAAGAAGTGGGATTAAAAATGAACTTTCAGAAGACAAAAGTGATGTTCAATGCTTTTACAAGAAATGAAGATTTATCGATTGATGGAGAAAAGCTGGAGATAACAGACACGTACGTTTATCTTGGACAGCAGATATCAAGTGAGGGTCACATTGATGAAGAAATTAATCGGCGTACAAAACTTGCCTGGAGAGCTTTTGGAAGAAACAGCATAATTTTCAAGAGCAATATGCCATTATGTCTTAAAAGAAAAGTGTTTGATCAATGCATCCTTCCAGTGCTTACGTATGGTGCAGAGACGTGGACCTTAGCTAAAAGAGACATACAAAGGCTGCAGACAACTCAAAGATGCATGGAGAGGTGTATGCTTGGTGTAACCAGGAGAGATAAGAAGAGGAACACGTGGATCCGAAAAATGACAAGAGTGGAAGACATCATGATCAGAGTTAAATCCCTGAAACGGCAATGGGCTGGGCATACTGCCAGACGGACAGACCATCGATGGACAGCTGAAATTTTTAGATTGGATTCCAAGGGACAGGAAAAGACCCAGAAGAAGACCACATGGGAGATGGGTGGATGAAATTCAAAAATATGCGGGAGTAACATGTGGGAGATTGGCACAAGACAGACCCTTGTGGAAGAAACTTGGGGAGACCTTCATCCAGCAGTGGATTGATAATGGTTGACAGTGATGATGACTGTTCCTACGGTCAAGTTTGGAGCTGGTAGTGTACTCGTGTGGGGGTGTTTTTCGTGGTATGGTCCCAGCCTATTGGTAATCGTGGACAAACCTGTTAACCAGCACGTCTACCTCGATATTCAGGAACAATTACGCCCTACTAACTCTGTGGCAATACTATGGAACCGAGCCTTGTTGTTACCAACAGGATAATGCACCGATCCATAAAGCAAGGACTGTTACGGCGTGGTTTGACAACAATTCCCAGGGATCGCGCCGGCTCTTTTGAAGTTTTCGCCAATTTATTCGCCAAATTAAATTTTTTCTTTCGCCGAAGTGTTATAACAGTACAAAAGGGAATCACAAAGCTCTTTTTCTATCGCCAAAAAGATTTTTTTTTCGCAAATTGCCAAGATGGCGATCGGCAGCGCGACCCCTGGTTCCATATCATATGTGGACTGGCCAGCACAGATCCCTGATCTTAATCCCATAGAGGAGCTATGGGATGAATTAGAGCGCCGCATAAGAAGTTTGGAACCAAGGCCTACTACTAAGCAACAGTTAGCGGCAGCATTATGTACTGAATGGAAGCGCATACCTATCGTTGTGTTCCAAAACCTTTTCGAAAGGTCAGTGCATGCATTAAGGCGAAAGGTGGTTTCAGAATCGCTTTAATGTAACAAAACAGAGGAGACGAGCAACATGGAATCGTCTCAAAGAAAAAAAAAAAGAACAGGAATGATACAAACTGATAAAAGCGATGATATGTACATTGAATGAGTAATGACAAATTTAGAATGTGATGCAAACAGAGCAATGCTTGAGGAAGAACAAAATGATCACAGGCGGGGCGCCGCAGTGCGAAAAGAACATCGAAAAGTTAATGCAAAGTCTTAACTCTCCGTGAGATGTAACGGACTTGGTGTAACAGCGAACCACAGGGTCACTGGCGACCACGTAGCATGGAAGGAGCTTTCACGGCATGCGGAGATGGCAGACTGATACTCCTGCTGTACCACAGTGCACAGAGTAACGGAAAGCATGGTGAATGGTGAAGTCCCAAGTGCGCCATCTATGAAAAAGTGTCGAGGAGTGGCAGTTAGCCTCTTGCAGAAGCAGTAGGTCGGCCCCAAGAGGCGAGAGATCTTCCAGAACGAGAGCGTTAGCGAGAGGGTTAGCAAACCCCCTACAATTCAGAGTGGCAACTTTGAATGGGTAAGTCCGACGTCGGATGAAGAGCAGCTATTGCAGCTTTCTGGAATGTGTCGAGGCGATTTATGATACCACGTATCATCAATCGCCTCGTCATCATCATAGTCGGATTGCTTGGCATTATCCCGGAGGAATTTGAGGATAGAGGTTGCTTGGTCTAAGACCTCGGGAGGAACTGCTTCAAATTGCTGTAAAAAGATGAGAGAAGCCTCCCGATTTGTTTTATGGACACAGGTTCTGAAGGAAGAGAGGCATTGGTAAGCAGAGTCGAGAAATCTTCAAACGTCGGCATAGGACCCTTGGACTTTGAAGAAGAAGAGCTAGAACGTGACAGGGGTGACTTGGAGCCTGCTAGACGGGTGGAACGATGTGGGCGCCCAGTCAGATAAGGTGACTCCTTCTTTTTCCTCCTGGCCTCGGTACTGGTAGTAGAGCGACGTTTGCTGTGGATCGATGACACACAAGCTGTGGAATCAGAGGAAAGGTCCACCTCATGGCCTGGAGCAAAAGTGCCGACAGTGAATGAAGCTTGAAGATCAGCCGTGATGTCCTCTGATGGAGAGAGAACACGGGAAGCCAAGGAGGAGTCAAGCAGAGGAAAATCCGACAGAGTGGAGAAAGCAACATCGGAAGACGCGTGTTGATCGAAGTCTTTAATCAGATTTTCGGCAGAACTGAGTCCAGGAGGTGCAGACGCAGGAGAAGGCATGGCAGCAGAAGCGGAGGAAGAGTTAGAATGCTGCCTTGGAGCTGCAGGAGTCAGTGGATCTGCATGGGGGCATTGAGCCTGCTGATGGCCGTAAGCCTTGCAGCGTGAGCAATGAGCAGAGGTGAGGAGCTCAATCCGGCGGCGCTCGTTACCGCAACAAACATCCAGGAACCGTGAAAACTTTATGAGATGCTCTTCCGACGGTGCGAGCAGTTCTACGGAAGCCACAGATATGTTTATCGTCCGGGTCAGAGGGAGAAGAGGAGAGAGTCTTCACTGGGCCGACTATTCTGCCGCATCGACTAAGTGCAGCACACAGCATATCATCAGAGATCTCCGAGGCTACCGGATGTAGAGAGACCAGAACAGGACGCTGGGCGATGGATTCTGCTAGCAGGTGACGATCGCCAATTGATAGGCCCGAGACAAGACGAGCTCGGCATATTCTTTCTTTGAAAAATAAACAATCACAGTTCGTGGCTTTCGGGTGAGGTGGGTGATGTCACCAGAAGGAAGCATCTTCTTGAGAGCGGAGCTGTACTGTTTGAAAGGAGTGTTGGGCAGTGCATCAAAACAAACTTCCAACTCGATGGTCGAATGAAGACGTTGACCAGCAGGAGAGTTCTTCTTAAAGATAGTGTCACCGTTGAGAGTAACGTAAGAATCCATAGAGGGCAGACGACACGAGGAGGATGTCGGTGGAATACCAGAGGCAGCCTCAGAATACGTGCGTGCAGAAGCGCCTCCTCTGGAAGGTATTGACGCAGTATGAGACAATGTACCGGAAGCAGAGGCAGTAGAAACTGTAGAGGGCAGGTTAGCAACGCCATCAGAGTCGTCCATGAATTCATCATCGTCAGCAGAGGCAAGGGACGTCACATCTACGTTCTCAATGGCAGAGTCTGAGACCTGAGCAGGAGAAAACGTGCAAATGACAGGAGGAAAATTAAGAGGCTCTCCACTAGCAAGCGAAGATGATTGATCGGCTGCGTCTGTCGTTGAAGAGGCAACGCGAGAAGCTGCAGCGATGCGGGCGGGAACAGCGCCCTCATCGGCAGATGCCATAATCATTGACAAGGGTTAACGAAGAAAAAACCAGCACGGTGTGTAAATTAAAACAGTGATAATGAAAAAAATGAGCACTCACCCACTCGTGAGTGATCTTAAACGAAAGCACAGACCTTTACTTCGGCACACACTCAAACACGGAGCTCGTGAAGACACATGTAGGCCAAAGGTGGACCGACACCGTACTAATGTATGTCAATAAATGCTATGTTGTGCTTCTCTTCTAGTTGTCCGGTGACGTTTGTCAATATAGTGTATATAAAAGATTTAAACTCGTTTACGAAAAGTTTATACTCGAAAGTCCAATTTACTGTCCAAATTCAACTACGTTTTACGGTATTTTTCATGTTATTTAAGTTTTTACGATTTAAATTCGTTTCTATTTAACGAATTTTTTTTATATCGAAGTTTTTAAGTGGAACGATGGGACTTTGTTAAATAGAGACTCAACTGAAGGACCGTAACAAGCTTTTCTTAGCAGGGAGGGCGAGATTGAAATTACGCCCCTTTCAGTTCAAAAATACGTCCCTTCGAGTTCCACTCAAAAATGATACGTGGTTTTCAGTTTCTCACCCTCCGCCTTTATAGGAAAGTATTATGGTTGTTCAAATATAGCACTTCACCTTTCGACATAATTTTATTAAAAATGTAAAAACTAGGTAAATACCCAAGAATCACAGGTTGTAAATATAAAGTAAAAGGTAAAGGTTATGTGAACGCCGACAACACAACACTCCACAGAAATACAGAACGGAAAACAAACTAGGGCAGAAGGAATGAGTATCGGATATTGAACGTAACAATAGGAAGAAGCTTTTAGGGGTAGTGCTTGGAAAAATTCCGTTCAAGGTTAAACTCTCAGAGAACTTTCTGCGACAGAGTACAGATGATTAATTGGTTCTTCATCCCAACGACATGTTCGGAAATGTCATGGAGGTTAGGCCTATCAGCATATTGTTTTCAATGCTTCCATTCACTGTTTTGGAAAATTCCCTTCATGGATACGAGATGTTCAGACAGGAGTTGGAAACGGGTCAACATTTTCGGACCCGGACGTCCCATAACTGGACCCGACCTGATCCAGACCCGTAACTGACCCGGACAAATCTGCTTTGAACTATAAATTCGAAACTCAGTTTATGTATATATACATATGAACGTAATATACATATTCATCCTAATAACTGCTTGATATTTAATAACTAAAATCCTTTTTTAATAATAAAATTTGGTTACTTGCTAAATTTTAGTGCCATTTTTAGTGCTGTTATTTTGCGTAATCCAGAAGTAAATTCTGTCTATGACATGGAGTATATTACAAATGGGAATCATTATTTAAGATTACACAAATGTATTTTTTTTAATATATTTAGATTGTTTACTCTTTCCACGCTTTGATGGAGGTGTGCATACTTTTATGGTCCGTTAGATTTTTGGTTCCATAATCTCTTATTACACCGTCGACATCTTTTTTTGTAATTATACACTTTCCACATTTTGAACAGCTAGCAAAACCAAACAACACAGAATTATTCACTGGTTCTTTAATGAGACGAAACAATTTCCAGCATTCACTCTTTCCCTTGTGGTTTTCAACAAGCACGTATTTGTTGGCCTTTCTCAACCTCCTTAATATTAAATCCATTCATATTAAGAGTTAATTTCGATATGTCATGGGAACGGGATGTTAGCACATCAATCGAAAACCTCTGAATGCTCAATGTAAAAGATGCAATGTGAAAAGTAACTCTTAGTCATACAGTGAACTTCGCACGGAGATAGCGAATCAGCTGAGAAGCAGGCGAATGGCGTTTGCCTCTACCTTGCTCTGGACAATCGCACTGTAAAAGAACGCAAAGGAAGTATCTTTTTACGATATGGTGTTGGTGTGTCTGACGTCGGTCGGTGGAAATCTTCGTTGCTTTAAGAAAGAGACAATACTTTTGCATGGCAAATCTTTATTCACTCCGTGGGCACCAGTGTCGACTACAGAATTCCACAACGCGCATTTTTCTTTGGAATATGTTTTTCTCTTTTCAAAAATAAAACTGGAATAAAACCCGGTCAAAATCGAGTCAGGAGCATAACCCAACGCATTGTACCCGCAAGAGATTGTTGACCCGTAGACCCGTGACCCGTTTCCATCTCTGGTTCAGACCTCGTAGTGTATGTTACTCTGTACCCTGGCTAACTGCGTGGAATACTATATGAGACTAACTAAAGTCTTTAAAAAGGAAATACTGAAGGGTGTAACTTTCTTTATTAGTTGCAATTCCTATTTTTTACATCCCCCAGATCATGAATTTACGCCCCTGGAATAACCACTGTGGGAGGGCAGACGCCCTCCCGGTAGCTACGGCCGTGCTGAACTGTGTATGCAAATGTAACAATCACATGGACTGAATGGCGTTCTGCGTTGACCCTTATAAAGAGCATACAAACTGCTCGGCAGCAGTAACTCATGTAAGCATAGGAAAACCACAGGATGCGTTGGAATTCAGAAAAAGTTTTAACCGGATCTGAAATATCCCAAAGGCTGCAGCAAAATTAGATATAAGCAGCGTGATCGTTATGCTATGAGGAGTGTTATACGGAAAATCAGATCTTCTACCCAGTGTGCCGCAACTGATCGCTAAATTAAACTAAGGAGAGGAGCAGCCATTTCAAGCCGAATTATCCGTTGAGAGTTAAAGAAGTTGGGTCTTGGAAATTGTATGCCCATTCGAAAGCCTATGTCTCAGCAAAATGCAGAAAAATATCCACTTATAGTGCCGAGAACGCATGAGTGGACAATAGAGTAATGGAAGAAAGGGAATGTGGTCAGATGAATCACACGATACACTGTTTTGCACGAACGATCGCCGCCGGCTGTCGGTACGATTGTCACCAGCCAATTAACCAACCGGCCGCGACGTGTTTCGGAGGTTTAATCATTGCGAGATAAATGAGGTACACCCATTGTAATTCTGCAATACCAGGCATGAAAATTCCCCATTGCATTGCGTTTTGGAGCGATCGCGAGGAATGTGCAATTAATATTCGAGAGCCGCCATACCAAATCGGCCACTGCGATTTTAATTTTGTTTCCGTCAAACGAAAATATCAATTTCTGCAGTTTTTAAACAAGTTCTGATTACATTTCGTATGCTTTCGGAATGGTTCCTTATGAACGTAATATTGCATTTCAGATGCGCAGAATTATGACCGAATGAAAGGCATAACATTCTTTTTTTTTTTTCCTAGTAAAGTGCACAGGGTACACCAATATTGGAAGTCAAGGATAATTAAAGCAGTGAAATTGTACTAATGTCACAGATTTGTGATCAAAGAATAGTAGGTTGAAGAAAAAAACGTCCTGAACCATGAAATTAGACTTTCTAAATAAAACTAAGAAAGGACAAAGGGTACAGAGACATTGAAAGTCAGTGAACACAGACGCAGTTTGAACTCAGTGCCTGTGCATTCAGAGATGAATTAACGGGATTATTAGTTAATTCATCTCTTAATGCACAGGCATAAGAACTTTTTCTATAAGTAATCTTTGTTTGCGTCAAGATTCACCAGGGAAACCGGATTACTGGATTTTAATTGCTCAGTTCGAAACAAATTTGTCGATAGCACTGCGAACTTTGAAGTGAGTATTTTTTTTTTTTTTTTTTTTGGTAAGTTCACCGGCGTGTGATAAAAATAGTTTTTATTCATATCTTCAGAAATCCGCTTAGACAACATTCAGTTTTATATGAACAGGAGCATTCTTTAAAGCTCTTTTTATAAAAGAATTTTGTGAAACGGAAAACCTTTTGGATGACTCAGACGAAAAAAAAAAAAAAAACAGCTCCTTATCGGTTTACAAAGGAGAGAAAAAGAAAAGCATGGTGCAAAAGAAAAGATTTTTCAGACAAGGCAAAACAATCGATCAGTGCAGGTACGTCTTTTCCATTCCATGGGGAAAACATTCATTTCCAATACCCATGCGTGAAGCTTTTCTTGTGGTAGGCTTTGCGATATGTGAAGTACGTTCTTCCTTATCAGAGGACGAAAAGTCACTGTTTTTTGTTCTACTACTTGAAAAGCGCTCCCTGAGTCGCAGATGTGACTTCCGTGCGTTGCACCAAATGTGTTCGCCTGAAGGAAGGTATGGCATATAGCTATTTTGAGCCGTTTTCGTAAAGGATATTGAGGAATTCCTTCGAATGGGTTTTATTCGTCTTTTGTCGTGGAATGTGTCACTGCATTGACTGGAAATTTAATTAAAGGAAAAATTAAATTCGTAACGAAATATCTGCCTTCTGGAAATCACTTCGCAGTTTCACGTTTGCTCGTCTTACTTACCTGGTACAGTGACCGCCGCTTGTGAAGTTCACTGGTTATAAAATTAAGCCGCTTATGGAACTCAGAATTGGAAATCCCAATATAAATTGAGCTTAATGTAGGACTACAATCCTTGTGATGTTAAGCACCGAACAAAGTTTATTCATAGTACATTTTATTATAAGGTGGTCTGTAGTTTTGCTGAACGTTTAGCTCGGCTTCATCAGGAGAAATAGAGCGCACATATTTAAATAATTGTGACATCATCAGTGTTCTGACAGTCGTGCATTTTGGTGAGTCGTTTCTACATGCTTAAAAAGATGGGCCGCCCGGTGGCGTAGTGGTCTAAGCGATGGCTTCTGATCATTCGTCCGAGATGAGTCCGGGTTCGAATCCCCGTGAGGCATGGATGTTGTGTGTGTCTAATGGCACTGGCTCTCTCCTTTCCCTGGAACCAGTGGCCCTAAAATAGTTACGGGCTACTGCTTCCGACCGGTTGTGTTGCTCACGGTGGTCGTTAAACCTCCAATAGCCGCGGTGGCGCAGTGGTCTAAGAGATGGCCTCTGATCATTCGTCCGAAAGGGGTCCGGGTTCGAATCCCGGTGAGGCATGAATGTTGTGTTTGTCTTACGGCACTGGCTCTCTCCCTTCCCTGGAACCAGTAACCCTAAATTAGGGACGGGCGACTGCTTATAGCCTGTTGAGTTGCTCACGGTGGTCGTTAAACCTTCAATCAAAAAAAAAAAAAAAAAAAAAACCTCCAATAAAAAAAAAATAAAAAAAAGGATTTGATGGCGGGACACGCTTATAGACAACAACGTATTATTGTCTATAAGTGTAAGTGTGCAAACAGGTTTAGGTTTCCTGAATTTTTGAACCGCTTTGTCTATCAGAGTTGGAGATGGACCCAGACCCGGCCGTTACATAAATAAATGGACGCCACCCGGCCTTGACCCGGACAAATCTGCTTTGAGCTATAAACTCGAATATATCATCATTGTTAACCATCATCAATCCATTGCTGGATGAAGGTCTCCTCACGTTTCTTCCACAACGGTCTATCGTGGGCCAGTCTCCTTCATCCACCCATCTCTCACGTGGTCTTTTTCTGTGTCTTTTCCTGTCCCTTGGAATCCAGTCTAAAATTTTGTTTGTTCATCGGTGGTCCGTTCTCTTGGCAATATGTCTAGCCCAGGGGTTCCCAAACTTTTGGAGACCGCGCCGCCCTTCACATATCACATTTTCCGTGCGCCGCCCCCTGTACCCAAAATTAAAGCAAAAGTTGCCCAAATTCGAGTTTGTGGTATTTTTTTAAACGAAAATAATCATTTTGATTACTAGCTTGTACTGTTTTTAATGTAAAATTACAAAATTAGAATAAAATTACAGAACTAAATAAGAAACAATTGATGAGATAGGCATATTTTCACAATCACAACACTCTTCATTTGGCTTTCACATTTTTACAGTAATTTTAGAAACTACCTAACCGAAGTATTTGCGTCTTAATGAGATGGGATAGCTCCTTTCTCGTCACACAAAACATCGAATCTGGGGACAATGTTCTATACAGCTACACGGATCTTCTTCTCAACTTTAACTTTGCTTCTATATCTGAACTTCATTGCCGCAAGAGCTGAAAATCCTGCCTCGCAAAGGTAGGATGTGGCAAAAGGGAGAATTACTCTCACGGCTTTCTTACTCAATTCTGGGTACTTCTTTGCCACACTGTTCCAAAACTGTGGTGGAGTTCCGGAAGAGAATGTCGTATTCAGTGTGGAGTCTGAAGAAATGTCTATTAACTGTTCCTGCTCAGCAGTAGTGAAAGCTGATGGTGGATATGCTGTAAACGGGATTGTAACCCACTTGTGTTCATCTGTTTATGGAGGAAAATGTTTGTCAAATTGAACGTTGAGTTGAGATACATGCTCTAAAATCTGCATCCTTGCATGTTGCGTTTCACTATAAATTATAAGTTTTACCTTATAGTTGCGACTCCCCGGACGAAGACCGGCGACGCCCTGGGGCGTTGCGACGCACCGGTTGGAAACCTCTGGTCTAGCCCATTGCCATTTCAGGGATTTTACTCTGATTGTGATGTCTTTTAAGCTTGTTATTTTCCTTATCCACGAGTTGCTCTTTTTATTTTTCTCGGTTACATCAAGCATGCATCTCTCCATGCTTCAATCAGTTGTCTGCAGTCTTTTTATGCTCTTTTCAGTCACGGTCCACGTCTCTGCTGTGTACGTAAGCACTAGAAGGATGCTTTGATTAGAAACTTTTCTTTTAAGACATAATGGCATATTGCTCTTAAAAATTGTACTGTTTCTTCCAGAAGTTATGCAACCAAGTCTTACACGTCGATTAATTTCTTCATCAATGTGACTTTTATTTAATATCCGGTGTCCAAGGTAATTGTAGGAATTGGTTACCTCCAGCTTTTCCTCGTCAATTGATAAATCTTCATTCCTTGTAAAAGCATTGTACATCAGTTTTGTCTTCTGAAAGTTCATTTTTAATCCCCATTTCTGTACCCCTCTCAGCAAGTTCCTGGATCCATACTCTGCAGCTCTGAAGGGTTCTTTAAAATATATTTTTTCTATTCAAAAATAAAACAGAAATAAAACTGGGTCTAAATCGGGTCTGGAACACTTTGACCCGACCCGTTTGACCCGCAAGAAATTGGAAATTGACCCGTTTCCATCCCTGTTGTCTATAACGGAAGAGCTACATCCGCTGTGTACTGCAACACTTTTAAAGAAATCAAGCTTGATACTTCGGAAGCTCTCTCCGTATATATATATATGTCACAACTCCTCACGACTTTTTAACGGCATGGCATAGACACAATTTCTTTTAAGAGCAATTCGCCAAAATCACTGACCGTCAGAACACTGGTGATGTTTCCGTTTTCTTCGACTTACCTCTGTTAATAAAGCATTCAGAGCTTAATCACAATTAAAATGAAATAAAGGAATTTACTGGATGCTAAAACCGATTTGTGTTGTGCATTTTAATCTTTCGAGTGCAGGATTTCCCAGCTCGTGAAGATAATGAAGTAGCATCCGTCACGTTAAGATTAAGGAAAACAACGTTCAATCACTGTTTTATTTTTCTTGTCGGAACCTTCTCTGGGCTTTGGCTGTTCAGAACGATTGGAACTTAAATTTAAATCATGTCACGTGATTTGGTGTCGGCGGTCACAAGTTTTTATCAGTTGCTTTCACGCGTTTGAATATATGCTTCGAATACAATGCAACCCGCTTAAAATGAGGATCTCGGGATACTCGCTAAATCTGTTTTGGGGTGAAAAATCTCACTATGTAAAAGTATGCATACCTGGTAAATATGCCTGTGCGTTGACATTATACACAGACATAACATGGATAAATAGACACCTGACTTGTTAGTAATAATACACAGTCGAATCACATTATTGTGACCACCACCAGCGTGACTCATCGGACTCTTCGGAAAATAATTTTTTTCGATGAGTCATTTATATTCTGTCCGCATGAAACGCAATGAACTGTAGGTGTAGCTGGATTTAATATCTGGTTGCCATACCCTTTGTAGTACATTGGGCTTTAACCCTGCCAGGCATTGTGGAAATGAGATCAGCAATGGTTCTCTGTGGAATTTGAGCCCACTATTCACGTGGCAAGGCCAGAAAGTGTGCTTTGTTGGCTGGTTTCTGTGGCATCCATCATCCTTTTCCATACAGTATGGCCCACAGGTGTTCAGCTGGGTTCATATCAGGGCTTTGGCTTGGCCACAACAGTTTCTGGATGGTGTTTTGTTAGTGCCATGCTTGGGTACGTTTTGCCGTATGACATGAGCGCCATCCTCCATGAACAAGGAAGCAGCCTTTGACATCTGACCACTGGAGAATATTAGTAGGAGGCTGTTCTGAAGGATGGTTATGCATTTTTGAACATTGATGTTGCCTTCACATTTTATGAGGACTGAACGACCAGTCATCCATGACTCCCCACGTAAGGAAATTCAACTGTGAACTAGTGCGGAAAACAATTGAAAACAACCAAAGCCTAAAGATAGCAAACGGACATCTGAGTAAGGGAAGAAAACAGATTATGGCACTGAGAAAAGAAAATGGTTCTGTAACAAGAAATAGAGGCGAAATTTTGACAACAGTGAAAGATTTCTACTCCAAATTATATGAAAGGGATGATACACGTACTCCAGACATCACGAAAGGTACCAGAGTTCTTCCAGTCCTCCCAGCAGAAGTTGCACATGCAGTCAAGAACATGAAGCGGAGAAAAGCTCCAGGAGAAGATGGAATTACTGTAGACATCATACAAGAAGCAAGCGGAGAAATCGAAACAGTACTCGCCCAAATTTTCACTCGATGCCTTAATGAAGGGAAGATTCCTGAGGATTGGAACACCGCTACAATGATCTTGCTACATAAAAAAGGTGACATTGAGGATCTCAGGAACTACAGGCCTATCAGCCTCCTATCAGTGGTTTATGAAATCTTCACTAAAGTTCTTTCACACCGCTTGAGGGTAACACTAGACATGGCTCAACCGAGAGAACAAGCTGGATTCAGGAGTGGCTACAGCACAATAGATCATATCCACGTACTGAGAGAACTAATTGAAAGAGCGAGGGGATATGAACTTCCATTGTGCATGGCTTTTATCGATTATGAAAAGGCCTTTGATTCAGTGAAACCATCAGCAATTACAATGGTTTTGAAATCCTGCGGTATTGAAGATGCATTCATTAATATTTTTAATAACATCTATGAAAATGCAAGTGCAAAGGTTCTGCTGTTTGAAAATACAACACACATAAAAATTGGAAAGGGAGTGAGACAAGGTGACACCATATCTCCGAAGCTCTTTAATGCCGCATTGGAAAATGTCTTTCAATCACTGAACTGGGAAAACAAAGGGATAAAGATTAATGGAGATTATCTAAATCGCCTTCGTTTTGCTGATGGCGTAAGTCATTTTTGCAACTACCACATCAGAGCTGCAGAGTATGATCCAGGAACTTGCTGACAAGAGTAAAGAAGTGGGATTAAAAATGAACTTTCAGAAGACAAAAGTGATGTTCAATGCTTTTACAAGAAATGAAGATTTATCGATTGATGGAGAAAAGCTGGAGACAACAGATGCGTACGTTTATCTTGGAGAGCAGATATCAACTGTGGGTCACATTGATGAAGAAATTAATCGGCGTATAAAACTTGCTTAGAGAGCTTTCGGAAGAAACAGCATAATTTTCAAGAGCAATATGCCATTATGTCTTAAAAGAAAAGTGTTTGATCAATGCATCCTTCCAGTGCTTACGTATGGTGCAGAGACATGGACCTTAACTAAAAGAGATGTACAAAGGCTGCAGACAACTCAAAGAAGTATGGAGAGGTGCCTGCTTGGTGTAACCAGGAGAGATAAGAAGAGGAACTCGTGGATCAGAAAAATGACAAGAGTGGAAGACATCATGATCAGAGTTAAATCCCTGAAATGGCAATGGGCTGGACATACTGCCAGAAGAACAGACCATCGATGGACAGCCGAAATTTTAGACTGGATTCCAAGAAAGGGACAGGAAAAGACCCAGAAGAAGGAAACCACATGGGAGATGGGTGGATGAAATTCGAAAGTATGCGGGAGTAACATGGAGGAGACTGGCACAAGACAGACCGTTGTGGAAGTGGCTTGGAGAGACCTTCGTCCAGTAGTGGTTGACAATGATGATGATGATCATCATCATGACTTAAAAACTGCCATGTTTCACAGTTGGCTGGTTGTGCTTCAAACTGAATTCCTGGCTGAGCATCGCCTCACCCAGGCCCTGCCACTGTCTGGATATTGTGCAAATCTGGGACTCATCAGAGAGTATGACAATGTGCCGAAATGCTAGGGGTCTCCCAATCATGTCTCGCCCATGCCAATCTGTGATGAATATTTGCTTAACGCAAAAGAGGTTTACGTCGATCCCCTCTTCCATGACAGCCTATTCGGCGAAGGTACTGCTAAGCAGTTGTTGAAGCTGTTCTGCAAATACCCTTTCTACGAGGATTTGTTTCCACAGAACGCTTCACTGCTGGAAGAGACACCTCTGCGATGGCTCAGGGCGACCTGCACGTGAAGCTGGTGCTTCCTTGCCTGCCTTCTTGAATTCCACTAGCACTCGATTAACTGTGGCAAGAGGAATTTGGAGATTAGCAGCAATCTGACACTGGCTGGCTCACAGAGTTCCGATTGCCCCACGATTCGTTCTTTCTGAAAGTTGCTTAGCTCCGTAGTCTGTTACTCCAAAAAAAAAAAAAAAAAAAAAATCGAGATTTCCCCACAATCAATGTTGTTTCTTACAACGTTGGCCGAGTGTTCTCTTCGCTTTCTTTACTCATCGTAACCGTTTCTGACGACGACTTAACAGCCTCCACGATATCATCGGTTGAAAAGATGCCAGATATGGCGCCAGGCAGCATCATTCATATTAATAAAGTCTTCCATTGCAGGAACATCATCAAAATGTGTTGTGTTCTGACGTATCAGTGAGAGTGGAAGATAATCTATTTCATCAGCAAAGCGTGCAGTTGCATCCAACTCAGCTTTTCTAAAGAAGTTTCGATTGGAAGACTGATACGTATCCCTCAGCCACTAAAGCAAGTCTCTTGCACATCACACTTGTCAAGCATTTCATGTACTTTCTCCCATTGCTTTTCTATCAACATTCTTACACTAACACGCGAGGATTTCCCCTGCGCTGTTGCAATTTCGTCTTGTATGCTACTCTTTCTGTTCTTCCAATCCAGGATATCCCGCAGCAGATATTCTCTTCCTCGTTAAATCCGGGGATGTCATTAAATTTGTTCTTTAAAAACATTTCTATCGAGTACGTAGAATCAACTGTCAAAAGTCCGTGACCGTCAGTACCGTTGCTGATATCGCATACTATCTGAATATTTACGTGTCATTCATCCTAAAGAAACTGGCCCAATGTACAACGGAAATGTGGTCGATAAGAAAAATAAAATACATGGCTTCACCCAAAACAACTGGGAATGATTTTTATAAAAAAAAATTGCAATACTGCATTTGACCTTGGCACGAGTCTCGAAAAAACGGTAGTCGTTTTAGTAACCATGGCAACCGGCCACACCTCTTTAACCCCTAACAAGTGATTTCGCGCTGTGATTTTTCGGGAAAATGGATGTGAAAGAGGAACGAAAATGCGCCATTTAATTTTGCTGTGGACTTAAGAAATCTTTCGTAGAGACTTTTGACTTTTCGTCTTATGCTAGAAGCTTCTAAAGATGAATGTCTTCGAAAATCAGCAATTTACAGATGGCATAAAGAATTTATGAATGGCCGTGAGTCGGCGAGTTTAATCGCGCATGGAAGACTTTCAACGAGTGTTACACAACTAAACATCAATGCAATGGGTGTTGCTATGCGGGAAGACAGACACCTATCAATTAGAGGTGTCGAAGATATGGTTCGCATTTCAAAATCATCAATTCACAGAATTTTAGCCGAGCATTTGGGCATGAAACGAATTGGTTCAACTTGGGTTCCCCGTTTCTTTTCATGTGCCTCCTAATGTAAGGCCGCACATGGCCAATTCTGTCCTTTCTTATTTGGAGAAAATGAATATTAAGTTGATACCCTAACCTGCATATAGTCCTGACTTGTCACTATGTGACTTTTGGTTGTTCCCCATTAAAAAAAAAAAAAATTACGGGTACGACAAGACCGAACAACTTATTACAGCTGCGCAGTGGTATTTCGAAAAAGATGACCCCTTCCTTGATAATAAAGGTGAACATTTTCAAAAAGTGGGAGGAACGTTATGACACCTGTATTCGATGCAATGGACAGTATTTCGAAAAAGATGACCCCTTCCTTGGTAATTAAGTTGAGCATTTTCAAAAAGTCGGGGGAACGTTGGGACACCTGTATTCGATGCAATGGATAGCATTTCGAAAAAGATGACCCCTTCCTTAATAATTACGGTGAGCATTTTCAAAAAGTGGGAGGAACGTTATGACACCTGTATGCGATGCAATGGACAGTATTTCGAAAAAGATGACCTCTTCCTTGATAATTAAGGTAAGCATTTTCAAAAAGTGGGAGAAACGTTTGGACACCTGCATTCGATGCAATGGACAGTATTTCGAAAAAGATGACCCCTTCCTTGATAATTAAGGTGAACATTTTCAAAAAGTGGGAGGAACGTTATGACACCTGTATTCGATGCAATGGACAGTATTTCGAAAAAGATGACCCCTTCCTTGATAATTAAAGTGAGCATTTTCAAAAAGTGCGAGGAACGTTGGGACACCTACCTGTATTAATGCAATGGACAGTATTTCGAAAAAGATGACCCCTTCCTTGATAATTAAAGTGAGCATTTTCAAAAAGTGGGGGAACGTTGGGACACCTGTATTCGATGCAATGGACAGTATTTCGAAAAAGATGACCCCTTCCTTGGTAATTAAAGTGAGCATTTTCAAAAAGTGCGAGGAACGTTGGGACACCTGTATTAATGCAATGGACAGTATTTCGAAAAAGATGACCCCTTCCTTGATAATTAAGTGAGCATTTTCAAAAAGTCGGGGGAACGTTGGGACACCTGTATTCGATGCAATGGACAGTATTTCGAAAAAGATGACCCCCTTCCTTGGTAATTAAGTTGAGCATTTTCAAAAAGTCGGGGGAACGTTGGGACACCTGTATTCGATGCAATGGATAGCATTTCGAAAAAGATGACCCCTTCCTTGATAATTACGGTAAGCATTTTCAAAAAGTGGGAGAAACGTTTGGACACCTGCATTCGATGCAATGGACAGTATTTCGAAAAAGATGACCCCTTCCTTGATAATTAAGGTGAACATTTTCAAAAAGTGGGAGGAACGTTATGACACCTGTATTCGATGCAATGGACAGTATTTCGAAAAAGATGACCCCTTCCTTGATAATTAAGTTGAGCATTTTCAAAAAGTGGGAGAAACGTTTGGACACCTGCGTTCGATGCAATGGACAGTATTTCGAAAAAGATGACCCCTTCCTTGATAATTAAGGTGAACATTTTCAAAAAGTGGGAGGAACGTTATGACACCTGCGTTCGATGCAATGGACAGTATTTCGAAAAAGATGACCCCTTCCTTGATAATTAAAGTGAGCATTTTCAAAAAGTGCGAGGAACGTTATGGGACACCTGTATTAATGCAATGGACAGTATTTCGAAAAAGATGACCCCTTCCTTGATAATTAAAGTGAGCATTTTCAAAAAGTGCGAGGAACGTTGGGACACCTGTATTCGATGCAATGGACAGTATTTCGAAAAAGATGACCCCTTCCTTGATAATTAAGTTGAGCATTTTCAAAAAGTCGGGGGAACGTTGGGACACCTGTATTCGATGCAATGGATAGCATTTCGAAAAAGATGACCCCTTCCTTAATAATTACGGTGAGCATTTTCAAAAAGTGGGAGGAACGTTATGACACCTGTATGCGATGCAATGGACAGTATTTCGAAAAAGATGACCTCTTCCTTGATAATTAAGGTGAGCATTTTCAAAAAGTGGGAGGAACGTTATGACACCTGTATTCGATGCAATGGACAGTATTTCGAAAAAGATGACCCCTTCCTTGGTAATTAAGTTGAGCATTTTCAAAAAGTGGGGGGAACGTTGGGACACCTGTATTCGATGCAATGGACAGTATTTCGAAAAAGATGACCCCTTCCTTGGTAATTAAGTTGAGCATTTTCAAAAAGTGGGAGGAACGTTATGGGACACCTGTATTCGATGCAATGGACAGTATTTCGAAAAAGATGACCCCTTCCTTGGTAATTAAGTTGAGCATTTTCAAAAAGTGGGAGGAACGTTGGGACACCTGTATTCGATGCAATGGACAGTATTTCGAAAAAGATGACCCCTTCTTTGGTAATTAAGTTGAGCATTTTCAAAAAGTGGGGGGAACTTTGGGACACCTGCATTCGATGCAATGGACAGTATTTCGAAAAAGATGACCCCTTCCTTGGTAATTAAGTTGAGCATTTTCAAAAAGTGGGGGGAACGTTGGGACACCTGTATTCGATGCAACGGACAGTATTTCGAAAAAGATGACCTCTTCCTTGATAATTAAGGTGAGCATTTTCAAAAAGTGGGGGTACCGCCTTCTACCGTTTGTGGTCGGTACCACCGTAGCGTGTACATGGCGCTGGCAGATATCTCTAAAAAGGAGCAGCCGAAAAAATAAAAATCTTCAAACACCACTGATTTCTTCGATTCTTGCGCGGCGTAAGAGCCAATATTTCTCCCGTGTTTTTATCTTCCTTCCCTTCAAAGTTTGTTTTGGAGATATATCTGGGAGATTAGGCTGTAAGAGTGGGCTCTTGTTCTTAAAATGAGAGGAGATTCTTCCGTCCTGGTATTTACTTTGTCGCAGTGCAGAGATTCGCTATCAAATGTCCACAGAAGATAACTGGTGACGAAATCTTTCTACATCAGCGGCATTGCCTGTATGGTGCTACTCGACCATGTCATTTCAACGGCTCTATTTCCATATTTCTTGGCGGAGATGATCGTTGGAAAAATTTTTATTGAAATGTTAAAAAAGGTACGATACCCCATTGGACCTTAATTGCTTGAGTGCGCGAGATTGGTTTAAACTTTTGATTCTTTCATAGGGGCGTTGTTGTGTTAGAGAAAATAAATACCTTAAGCAACATGTTGCATGTTTTTTTACGCTTTCCAACCGTAGGTTGAAGCGTATATGCTCCAGCTTTGTCCGTCTGTCTGTCCGTCCGCCCGCACGATAACTCGCGTAAAAATGGTTCAATTTCGATGAAATTTTAGTATGTGGTAGGGGACCACATGGGGACGAACCCTATTGAAAATGGGCAAAATGGGGTCAAATGTCAGGTCATAGGAGCGGGATCCACTCCATTACCCTTATGCGTCATTACTTGCGCAAAAATGGTTCGATTTCGATGAAATTTTAGTATGTGGTTGGGGACTACCTGGGGACGAACCCTATTGTAAATGGGAGAAATGGGGTCAAAGGTCAGGACACAGGAGCGAGATTTGTTCCACAGCCATTATCCTCATAACTTGAGTAATGATTTCTAGTATGTTGGAAACGTATCATAATCAATGCATTGCATGATTTTACTAACTTGTTAGCATGTCCTTAAAAAAAAAAAAAAGAAAAGAGTATGTATCAGCGATTGTGTTCTGGCATGCCAAGAAAACATTTCCCAAACCATAACGTTGCCACCACCAGCTTGAAGGGTTGTAGCAATGCATTTGGGGTCCATGCTTTCGTGCTGTTTCCGCCAAATTCTCACTCGGCCATCGCCATGGTGCAACCGAAAACGTGATTCATCGGACCACATAATTTGTTTCCAATTATCGACTGCCCAATCCTTGTGCTCCTGTGCGAACTGGAGACGTTTTCTCTTGTTAACTGCAGACAGCAAAGGTGTTCGAACAGGCCTTCGGTTGCCATATCCCATCCGATGCAATGAACGGCTAACAGTGCGTGCAGAGATCATTTGAGGGGATCCTTGATTAAGATGGTCTGTAATTTGCTGCACTGTTGCCCTTCTGTTGTCTGTTACCAGTCTGGACACTCTCCGTTCCGCCCGAGCAGTCACTACTCGATGACGACCACACGTTGCACGTAGCGACCCAGTTTTTTGGCTGACAATCCAGTCTTTAAACACTTTAACGACAGCTGCTCTGGAACATTTCACGAATGCGGCGGTTTCGGTGATACTTGCTCCATGACTCCAAGCTCGTACAATCATCCCACGTTGAAAGTCCGTGAAATCGCATTTTTTACCCATCTCGTCACCCAAAAATCACTTCTACTACTGTCGCAAGCACTAAGCTTTCCCTTTTTATATTAGCCTCGCCCTCTGGCGGCAACAACGTGCAGCCATAGTTCATTTGCTTAAAACTGTCAGGTGGTCATAATAAAGTGGCCACTCAGTATATAAAAAGCATAAAAACAATGTATTATAATAGTACAAAAACAGTAGGTTATAGGTTCTTTACAATTAAGCAGCAAGATATCAGGTGAGAGATTCTAAATCCTAATAGAAAGAAATATAGACACTTATTTTCAATTTACTACTACCTATAGAATTTCTAAGCAAAGAATTAGTGACAGGATAAATTTCAAATTAATTGAAAAATTGGGTATTACATTTATTCTGTGGTTTGATTCTTAAAGGGCCGGTGTAAAAAAAATACAGGTGTTTTTGAAAAATTGCACTTTATTACTTATAGAACTTTTATCTAATAACTATTTTCAGTCGTGCAATATTGGTTGATGGTTCATGTCAAAAGATAAGAAATCTACAAATATGGTCGCATATTAATTTTTGAAATATCCCTGGTATTGCCGAATCAAAATTTAGCATAACGTCCGAGCAAAAACAATCTCTTTTTAAAGAACGTTTTTGTTCTGCCGTAATCGCCAATATTTTCACCTAAACTTATCCATCGCCAAAACGATTTTTTTATCGCAAATTGCGAAGAATACGATCGTTAGGGCGAACCCTGCGATCCGTCTGTGGATATCATATCTCTGCAAATATTTGTCCGATTTGAAAAATTCTTTTTGAGAAGGAAACCCCAAACTGTAATAACGACTATCCATTGTGAAAACACAAATTTGTTGGTGACCGAGATCGAAGCTTCGCCTCCTCGCTCTGGAGCCATTTCTTCTAACCGAATAAATTACACCGACGGAATATGTCGATGCAGATTCGTCGTCTAGACATGTGCTTCACCTCTGTAGTACGTAACACCATACGTTTTGGTCTTTTTCGATGCATAACCTCGACGCTAGGGGGGGGGGTGTAAATGTACATGCTGTTAAATTCATATATATTTTATATAATTGCTTCAACCTATTCAAAAAATTTTTTTTTACCTTCCGATGCGTTTTATCACGGCCATTTTACGTAGTTTCTATTTGAAGTAAATGCATGGTGGCTGCTCTAGGGGGTAAGTGCGTAGTATTTTTCCCGAAATATCTGCTTCTAAAAATCGAAATATTTTTTTTTTTTTTGTATTAGAGGTCACGACGATATATATTTTGCATGCATTTTAAGATATTATGTGACAAAATGCTTCTTTGCCCATAGAAGGCGAAAGAGCATATTTCTGTTTTTGCAAGTATCTTCGCTTCTAAAAATCTAACTGAAAAACTTCGTTTTCTGCCAGACGCCAATTACCGTGCGAAACATTTCTGTGTCATTTTTTCATCAAAAACGTTTAGTTTTCCTGGTAGATGCAATATTTTTCGCTGATTTTTTTTTCTAAAAATATTGTTTTAAAAAAAAAGGGGCGGCGGCGTTGGTCTGTAAAGAAAAAAATAGACTTTGTGGAAGGGCCATGGGGGAGGCGGCTTTGGTCTAAAAGAAAAGAATTCATAAACTTTGTGGAAGGCTCTCTTTCTCGCGCGCACACACATACATACAAAATGGCAGATCTTCTCCTTCCTGGTATTATAGGCCTTTTTAAAATCTTTTTCCACTGAAACAACTATGCTAATTTTTTAAAACAAAGTGGAACAAAACTATCTATCCAGTGCTGGATGAATGTCTCCCCAAGTTTCTTCCACAACGGACTGTCTTGGGCCAGTCTCCTCCATCCACCCATCTCCCACGTGGTCTTCTTCTGGGTCCTTCCCTCGGAATCCAGTCTAAATTTTCGGTTATCCATCGGTGGTCCGTTCTTCTGGCAACATGTCCAGCAGCTCATTGCCATTTCAGGGATTTTACTCTTATGATGTCTTCCACTCTTTCTTCATCAGTGTGGCCCCCGCATGATATCTGCTGCCCAAGGTAAATGTAGCAATTGGTTATCTCCAGCTTTTCCCAATAATTGATAAACCTTCATTCCTTGTAAAAGCATTGCACTTCAGTTTTGTTTTCTGAAAATTCATTTTTAATCCACATTTCGTTTCCCTTCTCAGCAAGTTCCTGGATCATACTCTGCAGCTTTGAAGTATATTATTTCAAAGACTTCTGAAGGGTTCTTTGAAATATTTTTTCTTTTCAAAAATAATACTGAAATAAAACCGGGTCAGGAACACCTTGACCCGACCCGTTTGACTCACAAGAAATTGTCGACCCGCTGACCCGTGTTCCGTTTCCATCTGTGGCTTTGTAAGGGAATATGCTTCATTCTTCTTAAACATCAAGTCTGGATTGAATCTTTCAAAATAAATGTGAGTCCTTCTATTCGGACTGCTTGATTTAATATAAAAGTTTACATTCCTAACGAATGTGACAAGCAATTCATCTTTAAAATATTCGTTTATTATTTCGCAATGCACGATTCCTCAACTCTTTTGAAAGGAACTTCATTGAAGTTATTCCAGCGCAGTTCCTTGTCTTTCTGGCGATTTTCTGTCGAAAGCTTGTAGATATACACTGGCGGAAAGTGAAAAATGAACACCAAGAAGGAATTGGCGGACGATCATGAAATTTACATATGTTAATGGGGTCGAGTTTACGTAGGTGTGTTGTTAATTTCGGGACGAACCGGTGAGCGCTTACGCCACAGCACGGCATAATATGCAAATTATCGTCGGTGGTATTTAAGGAGTACGGCGAAGTGAATGTAATCAGTCGTCGGCGTACGGACACGTGCGAAGACCCTGAAGAAGCTGCAATGCCTGGACATGGAAAACGTGTCGATTTCAGCAGTTATCGGACTTTGAGCGAGGTTGTCTAGTCGGACTCCGCGAGGCCGGATGGTCGTATCGTCGTATTGCGGAACGAATTAGACGGGAAGTATCGGTGGTGGTACGATGGTGGCGGCGTAAATGGTCCGAGGAACATTCCCACACGAGAAGACGTGGAACCGGGAGTCACAGACGGACTGATGAGCGGACCGATCGACGCATAAGAAGAGCGGCGTTGTCAAGCAGAACATCCACTGCGACACAAATCCAAGCTGCCGTTGCACTTGAGGTGACTGTGCGAACACAATCCGCAAGCGTCTACTGGATGCAGGACTACGTGCACGTGTGCGTCTGGCATGTGTACCTCTGACTCCAGCCCACCGTCAGGAACGGCTGCAGTGGTGTCGCCAACGTCTGCACTGGAGAACGCAATGGCGATCTGTCGTGTTCAGCGATGAAAGCAGATTCTGCTTGGGAGCCTCCGATGGCCGTATGCGTTTTCGCAGACTCACAGGGGAGTGTCTCCACCCTTTTTGCATCCGCCAGCGACACACAGGGCCTACACCTGGTCTCCTGGTGTGGGGAGTGATCAGCATCACTCCCGTACACAACTAGTGTTTATACCGGGTACGTTAAACAGCACCTCCTACATCAACAACATCATTCAGCCCGTTATTGTGCCATTTCTAAGGTCGGTCCTTCGTGGTGTTTTCCAGCAAGATAACGCACCCCCGCACACGGCACGTGCAACGCAACATGCACTTCAAGGTGTGAGACAACTTCCATGGCCTGCACGTTCACCGGATTTGTCCACCTTTGAGCACGTGTGGGATGCTATGGGACAGCGACTTATCTGGTCTCCACAGCCAGCCACGACCATCCCCGATTTACGCGTCCAGGTTGAGGATGCTTGGAACTCAATACCCCAAACTTACATCCAACATCTGTACGACAGACTCCATGCCAGAATTGCACAGTGTGACGCAGTTCATGGCGGTTCAACCTCGTACTAACCATGTTACATGGAAATGTTATTTTTCAGTTTACCAGCAAATACAGCTGTATTTTGCCATAATGTTTTGATCAGGTTATCCTCTGTATTCCGTTATTATGCTGTATAAATTTCGTTGGTATTAGACGTCTCCTTCTTGGTGTTCTTTTTTCACTTTCCGCCAGTGTATTACATTAACTATGAAGCACACCCATTGCTTTTCGTGATCATTCACAATCTCTTTTCTCTTCCGCTCTCAGCTTCCTTTCTTCTGAAATTCTAGTTGTTGTTTTTTTCTTTCTTTGTCACTTTCTGGAGCTAGAACAAATCTTCAAATTCACAGCAAATTTTAACTGTTGTAAAAATATTTACCGAAATCTGGACACTTCTTACTATAATTTTACAAAAACAAACACATTAATTATTTACGATCTTGGTCAGTTAAAATGGAAAAGCCTGTTTCAGGGAGTCAGCCCTCGTTGGATCTGATCCTGTGTTTGACGAAGAAGGACAGAGTTTACCGGAAACTGTGGAGATAGACTTGCCCGTTGACAAAGACTTAAGAAGCCTAAAACCCATAAGTGTTTGAGAAAAAACACTTCGAGGCTATGTGGACGTCTCCATGAACACGACGAGTGGTGGTGGTGGTACGGATTCCTCATCTGTGGAATCTGAAACTTGAGGAAATTTTGGACATATGGACGAGGATAGGCATGATTGTGGAATCCGGTGGAGATTGCTCCTAAACAAAGACAGTGTTCGAGTGTAGACTTCGCTCTGAAGTGCTTGCTGTTACGTGTGGACACTGAGGTTCGCTTCCCCAGGTTCCCACCTAACCTTTTGGATATATGTATATTGTTTTCCGGCGCTTTTGGGCCAGCCTATGTACTTTTCACCAAGAACAATAGGTTTTCTTTTTATGATGCCCCAACTTTTCAAACCATCTTTGTGAGGATTCGGGAATGTACACCAAGAACAAACATGGGTATTCTTTTTATGATGCCCCAAATTTTCAAACCATCCATGTGAGGATTCGTGAATGTGCAGCAAGAGCAGAGCAAAAACTACGTACAAGAAAAAAGTGGATTCGTGAATGTACACCAAGAGCAGAGCAAAAACTACGTACAAGAAAAATGTGAATTCGTGAACGTACGTACACCAAGAGTAGAGCAAAAACTACACACAGGAAAAACTGGATTCTTGGACGTACACCAACAGCAATGCAAAAAACTACGTACAAGAAAAGTATATTCGTCGTACAAGAAAAAAGTGAAGTACGCTACGTGCTTCCAGAGTTCTAATCTGACCTACCTGTTCAGCTAGATGACCGGGAGACATTTGCCGTTGATTTGTACGTTGTGTTCAAATTGACGTAATGAACTCTCTGCTGCGATAGGTAACTACTGCGTTCGTAGCACAACAGTTCGTTTCTTGAAGGTAAGTAGCGCGAGATTTACTTAGAATCCACCTTATTCTTCGGATTTGGCAACATTGGACATTTTATTATTTTTTTAGCTTCAAAAAATCTTTACGAGGAGCCAAATTCTTGATTGTAAGCTAGTAGGCTCGGAGTAACATTACGGACAGCTCGCGCGGCTTAACCAACTGACAGCAAATATAAATACGAGTAGTAACTACGTATTAACAGCCTCTGGAGGCAAAAGTGTTGACTATGTTTCAGTTATCTTTAAAAGCAAGAAATGTAATACGTTGTAGTTGTGTAAGCATTATAAATTTTGTTATGTCGGTCCTTCAGATTTCTGGGACCTTTGTTTGTCTGTCTCTTGGAAAATCTGATCAGCCTATATCTGTCACGCCTTTCTTTTAAACATGCAGAGTAAGAATTGGCTGCAGTCCTTAAGGTTCCGAAAAAAAAAAAAAAAAACGCGCACAGACACATACCGGAACCAGAGACATTGAACCTTTATCCCCTTCCCCCTCCTTCCCCGGCAAGAAATCTAACACTGGAGGTAAATACTTGGAGCATACGTAAAGCCAGCTGTGTCCTTAACTGCTTGTTTTGTTGTTGTTTTTTCCTCATAAACGTCACTGGCTCTTATACACCGGGCGAATTTCTTGGTTTTTGGTAGATACAATAATCACGGAAAACATCTGCGAATTGCAAACGCCACTTAGCCTATATAAAAAAAAAAAAAAAGTTAGCCATTTATGTTAAGAAAAAAATTCTGATTTTACTCACATTGTTAATATAACCATATTTGTTTGCGCTGTAGAATTTGTCTGCTCTAATTACAGCGGTACTGCTGGAATTTAAATTGAACGGACAACTGAAGCTCGTATCGAAAACGGAAGCTCCCAACGTGAAGCTCTTTTTTTTTTTTTTTTTTCTGTTTTGCGATTTTGCAGCTACTCGAATGCATTTGTATATTCGTTGAGCTAGTTTTTAAAGGTGGTTAAAAAAAAAAGTAGCGGCATTCCAGAGTTAGCTGCGCCGTGGGTTTTCGTTTGTTATTTAATGCTGCTGTCTCTGTCGAATGCTCGAGAGAGGAGCGCCATTTTGATCCGTCTGCCTTTGCAGACGATGTTCATGGCACTTTGCCAGGTTCGTTCGCCTCTCTCTCTCTCTCTCTCTCCTTTTTTTTTTTTTTTTTTTTTCTGATTATTTGATTTCCCTTTCTGTTCCTTCTCCTAGAGGAGGAAGTGGGACCTTTTGGAATTCGCTCCAGACGTAATGGATGGCATTCCGGGAAGCACGTTCTACTGTTTATGTGCTCCTTGAATATTGAAAGGCGAAGAAAAAAAAAATGGGGGGGGGGGGGGGGGGGATTAATGGAATTTTACTTTCTTTTCACTGTGTAATTTTGTTTTTTAGCAGTTGATCGTATTTGTGCCTTTTACGGATTTTTTTTTCATTTATGTTGTGATGGCATGCAATATTTTGAAGTTTTTGTTTCAACCTAGACTATCCTATCATCTAAACACAAAATGCGATTGAACTTTAAAAGTACGCATCGTAGAAATCGTTGTCCCTCGTCCCTGAGCTGAATTTTAACACCCCTCGTTCCTTTCCACTCGCACATGCATACATTTAACTCTCTACCGCTTAAGAGAAAATGACTTACATATTAGTTGTACGTCCTCCATTCGTGCTTACCGCGTCCTGTGATGTTCGAAGTTGGCTTACATGTAATTGCTGCAACAGTTCGACACTCGAATAATTAAATAGACAAAGGCATCGCTCTTTCCACGTTTATCTTTAATTAACACACAGCAACCGGAATACTGTTATCCGGACACCGTTGGGATCGAACCCGAGATCTCTCGATAACTAGCCGAGTGCGTTCATCTTACGCTACGGTGGCCAACAATCCACGGCGCTATGTGTGTTTATCTGTCAGCATCTGACTTCACGCTTAGCAACTGAGACGTCACCATACGCTACGGTGCCAACAATCTACGGCGCTATGTGTGTTTATCTGTCAATCTGACTTCACAAATCCGTAGGGATGGGCTCAGCAACTGAGACGTCTCCATCTGGTGGGGCTTAACGGCACAAGCTATTGAATTATAGCTAAGAAATCCAAAGGGCGAGAAAAATGGTGAAAATCTTTCAAATACATGGAGACACTGTAAATAGACAAAGTAATCGCTCTTTCCACGTTTATCTTTAAATTACACAGCAACCGAAAAATTGTTATCCGGACACCGCTGGGATCGAACACCAGATCTCTCGATAACTAGCCGAGTGCGTTCGTCTTACTCTACGCTGGCCAACAATCCACGGCGCTGTCTGTGTTTATCGTAAATAGACAAATTAATATTTACATTGCCTCCACGTATTTGGAAGATTTTCACCATTTATTCTTGTCAATTGGATTTATTAGCTACTAGCAGGGGTTCCCGGTATTTCCCGGGGAAATATTCGTGAAATCACCAAGTTCAGAGGGTGAAATTTTATGAATAAAAAATATATTCCTGTAATTTTCCGGTAAATTTATTTTAATTCGTTTAGGTTATTGCCTTTTGGTAAACAATATTTTTCGTTTTTTCATTGGGAGCTAAAATGTAGAGATTTTTAGGATTCCCAACCATTGAGCAGGCGACATAGAGTTGTCGGTACCCTTGAGCAGGCGACATAGAGTAGTTGTCCGTGTCTATTTACAAAGAATTATATTTCTGCCTGATGGAGCAAGAAGCCTGTTGGTGGTGATAGCTCTAGCGTAAAACTGAAAAATGGAACTTTTAATGAAAATTTTGTATGGGGGCCCCTTGACCTCACCGGGCCCCAATTTTGTTTGTTTGTGGCCCCTTGACCCCCCCCCCTGCTCCGATGCCTTCCAAAATCTTTCTACGGTCTAAGTTAAAGTACCATGAGATAGTATACCAAAATTGGTGGTTCTAAGTTGAAAACTGTATATTTGCACAGCGGGCAAACATACAAACAAACAAATATACAAACTTTCACTTTTATATAGAGAGATAATTAAATAACTTGTGCCGTTAAGCCCCGCCAAATGGAAACGTCTCAGTTGCTGTGCTCATCTCTACGGATTTGTGAAGTCAGATGCTGACAGGTAAACACACACAGCGCCGTGGATTGTTGGCCACCGTAGCGTAAGACGAATGCACTCTGCTAGTCGTCGAAAGATCTGGGGTTCGATCCCAGCGGTGTCCGGATAGCAATTTTTCGGTTGCTGTGTATTAATTAAAGATAAACGTGGGAAGAGCGATGACTTTGTCTATTTACATTGTCTCCGCGTATTTGGAAGATTTTCACTCGAATAATTATTACTGTTGGCATTTTACTTCTGACAAATTTAAATCCAGTAGCTGTTGTACGATAAGCGTCATAAAACCCCGTGCGTTCATTTTATTTTCCCTACCACGTGTTTTAAGAACAGTATTTATTTCCTGGACGCCTGAAGAGGACCGAACCCACGGGATTCGCCAGACGAGTCAAAGGTTTGCTGCGCCTTCCACTGTCCGCACGATTGATGAAATTCTGTTCTTCAAGCGTTCCCAGCGTCACTCCCGATGCTTTTTGCAGAAACGCTTGGTTTGTTGCAGTGTTTGAACTTTGTGGGGGAGCCATGACTCATTTTGGCATTTTTTTTTTTTCTATACCCTTGCAAAATTGGTTCGGTCAATACAAATTTGGAAGATGCGAATCCGTTTTTTTGGTGTAAATATGACATGGATGTTAAAAGTCAGATAATATCCGAAAACTTGAAAATTTTGTTGTCCTGGAGCGGTAATCGAACCCGCGTCTCCCGGATAGACTGTGACAGCATAATAAGATTTTTTTTTATATATTTCATTGAGTAAAATAATTTTAGTTTTTAACGAAAATGTGATAACTGGTTAGAAAGTTGGAATGCCTTTAAAAAAATATTCCCACTTTTGTAAACTTCTGAATATTGAGTATTTCGCACGGCTTTAAATCTGTTAACTGAGTGTGTGTTTGCGGAAGTGCTTTATAAGTGTGTACCCCCCCCCTCCCTCCCGAAATCATTCTGCGTACTGTCCTGGGATGGGCGACTGCTGTATAGCTTTGGATGCCTGAAAAAAAATTATAGATAGTATTCATAGGCTTAATTTCAGGGGGGGGGGGGGTAGCACTATCTGCAGCACGTTCTCCGGCGGGTGATTCGCTATTCCCAGTTGATATCTGTTGAACCACGGTAACGCAGATTTGTGTTGTGTGCCAAGTGTACTACAGTACCTGATGGTGATAGTGTGGTTCGAAGCATATCTTTCCGATTATGGGTAAAATACAAGTCACGCTGCTGATGGCATTCTTCGCAGTTCGCGAAAAAAATTGTTTAGGCGATGGATAAATTTTGGCTATTACTCTGTTTTTAATAGCGTCCGAGTACATTATTTTTTTTAAATATCCTTGGCACTGCGGAAGTAAAATTTGACTTCGGTCGAACGTCATGTCAAATTTTGCTTCGGCGATGCCAAGTACATTAAAAAAATAATAATAATGTAGAATCTTTTAAAGGCGATCGTATTTGTGGATTGTTCGCATATTTTGATATGAACCATCAACCAATATTGCACGACTTATATGAAAATAGTTATTAGATGTGAAAGTTCTATAAGTAATAAAGGGCAATTTTTCAACATCTGTATTTTTTTACACTGGCCCTTTTAGAACCCAGCTACAGAATAAATGTAATACCCAATTTTTCAATTAATTTCAAATTTATCCTGTCAATTATTTGTTATGAACCATCAACCAATATTGCACGACTTATATGAAAATAGTTATTAGATGTGAAAGTTCTGTAAGTAATAAAGGGCAATTTTTCAACATCTGTATTTTTTTACATTGGCCCTTTTAGAACCCAGCTACAGAATAAATGTAATACCCAATTTTTCAATTAATTTGAAATTTATCCTGAATTCTTTGTTTAGGAATGTTATAGGTAGTAATAAATTGAAAATTAGTCTTCTATACTTCTTTCGATTAGGATTCGGGATCAATAACATAATATTTTTCTGCTTAATTGTAAAGAATATTGTTCTTGTACTATTATAACATTTTTGTTTTTATGGTTTTCATATCTCCAATGGAAAGTGAAAAAAAAATGACTACTTCAGATTACATTTGGCGAAAAAAAAAATTTTAATTATGCGAATGGGTTGGCGGAAACTTTAAGAAAGCCAGAGAAACCGCCGAAATATAACAAGTTAGTAAAATCATGCAATGCATTGATTATGATACGCTTTCCAACATATCAGAAATCATTACTCAAAGTATGAGGATAATGGCTGTAGTATAAATCTCGCTCCTGTGCCCTGACCTATGACCCCATTTTGATGATATTCAACAGAACCGGTTCAGTATACATCCGGAACAACATACTAACGTTTTGTCCCAATAGAAGCATTTTTAATCAAGTTATGAGGATAATGGCTGTGGAATAAATCTCGGTCCTGTGCCCTGAGCTTTGATCCCATTTTGATGATATTCAACAGAACCTGTTCAGCATACCTCCAGAACAGCATGATAAAGTTTTGTCGCAATCGAAGCATTTTTACGTAAGTTATGACACATAAGGGCGGTGGAATGGATCTCCATCCTATGTCTTGACCTTTGACCCCATTTCGCCCATTTTCAATAAGGTTCGTCCCCAGATTGTCCTTTACCACATACTAAAATTTCATCGAAATCGAACAATTTTTAGGCGAGTTATCGTGTGGACAGACGGACAAAGCTGGAGCATATACGCTTCTACAACCTACGGTTGGAAAGCGTAAAATACTGTTTTGAGGGTTTGAAGCTGAAAATGATTCCTAGTATTTCATCTTTGAATTTAATCTACGCAAAATGCTGTTTCACACAAGTAGAGGAATTTAATCCACAAAATGAAAATAAAACAGGATTTTGAAAGTGTGATCATACGAGAAGTTCACGGGATTCTTAAGGGTCCTAGTGGTGTGTCATTTTAAATGTTTTTCGCGTGGCTGGCTCCTTTGCCCGGTTTTACAGTAAAATTGTTCTCCCCTGCAGTCATTTGGGTTCTTTCCATTCTGGGAGCTTCGACTGTTGTGATACTTCCCTACGTAACAGCATGTCGCTATGTTCAACTTGGTTCTGTTTTGATTAAGAAATAAACAAACTAAAGCAAATTCTGAGTTAAAACGTTTCCATATTTTTTAAGTGCGCTACAGGAAACCATTTTGTGTTTATCTTTCTTTTTTTTATTAAAACGCCTTTTAATTTTATTTTATTTTTTTCGTAGACAAAAAGAAAGCGATGAAACTTTTTTTAATATAGTTCAAGGTGAAAATTATTAGAGCTTATGTCCGACAAAACCTGTCTGGTTTTCTTTTTTTTAATTCTTATGCTTCAAATAACGATTTCAGTACATAAAAGAAACTTAAACGTTGGAATAATGATGCTTTAGTACCGATGTGGTTTAATCAAATAAAGTCTGCAGTCTTTTGAGACATTTTATATCAGGAATAACACTAAAATTGTCACCTCCCGGAGTAGTAAATCCTCACTGAATATGTGAATATTTCCACGCAAAGTATATTGTTTTCGAATAAAATAAAATCTCCTAAGAGGTGAAAGTTATAGTTCCAGTCTAATTCTGTACAGTGTTTGACATTTTTTCTTTTGACTATATGTAAATAAAACTTAGCCGTCTGATTTATGTAATATCATTTTTCTTTCCAGGTAAGTCCCTTTTTGATGTTCATTACTGAAGAAAGCTTATCAGTTGAAGAATGCGGTATGTTAGGGAAAATCAACTAACACTCGAAATCTCAGGTACGATAATATCTTCTGATGCAAAATTTTGTTCAAAAAAAAAAAAAAATTTCGGGGATAAATAAACATGCCTAAAAGAAGAACGAAGCTAAAAAAAATATTGCACTACTCACACGAAAAACTGCAAAACTGAGATAAAATTCTCTTGAAAACACTTGCAGTCAAAAAGTTTCGCTTCGTTACGGAAAAAAATGGAAAACAGTGGTTCTTACAAAGTATTTAGCATTAAAGCTAGAACAGAACAGACGTCAATGTTTGTTCTGTACCGATGTGTTTGTCGGATGAACCACAGTTCGGCACGAGAAAAAAAAGTGTTGCGTTAGAATTCAGTTTTTATATATTGCACTGTTAGCAAATAATTTGACTAACTATAGCTGTAGAAGTATGTTACCATTCTTTGTTTTTGATTACCGTGTTCATGTCTTTAACTTGTTTACTAAATTCATCTTTGCCTTTCTGCGTTGGAAGCTGGTATTTGGTTTATTACCCTACATGTGAAACCGACATTTTCCAGTTTGCTTTAATGAACCGAATCGCTCGAAACAAACTGAAGTATCATATTCAAGTAGGTCAGAAAGGCACTTTCAAAGTGGAGTTTGTTTTGAAAGAAACAAAATGCAACGGTTATAAAAAGTTGATAAAATATCCTTGAAGCATCTAGAAATTAGCCATTAATTACGTGTCCAGTGGAAACATCGTGTTATTTTAATGAGTGGAATAGATGCTATCAAATTTTAATTAAAAAGCAGATAAGAAACCAAACTCTTGAGAGAATTTGTTCAAACACACCACCGCGTAAATGAGCATAACTTGGAGTGCACTATTCAGTAAGCCGGTTCGCACTTCAGAGAAAAAAGTGCATTTATGTTGTTAGAAATAATTACTTTGGGATATGTTCCTGTGTTTTGATCACTACCCTGTAAAAAATAAGTGGTGTGAATTAACAAAAAAATCCTGAAAATAAACGTGCAGCCATGTTGCCGGAAGATGGCCTTTTGACGAAATTTCCGTTAAAGTTCCCGTTTCTTTAACTGCCATATTTTCAGATTTTCTGTAGTCGGTAATTCCATTTATTTCATGTTATAGGCAGCGGTTTCTGAATGAATTTCATGTTATAGGCAGCGGTTTCTGAAGAGTGACACAATGAATAAATTTCACGTTATAGGCAGCGGTTTCTGAAGAGTGACACAATGAATAAATTTCACGTTATAGGCAGCGGTTTCTGAAGAGTGACACAATGAATAAATTTCATATAGGCAGCGGTTTTTGAAGAGTGACACAATGAAAAAATTTCACATTATACGCAGCGGTTTATGAAGAGTGACACAATGAATAAAAACATACACTTGGATTATACAGATGCTTGGTAACCATCCTAACAAAAATTGCTGGTGTGAAATCAATATTACTAGTATTGCCTTAAGAGGGCTACTCTTATTTCCAGGATTTTTTTAGGACGCCATTATCAAACACCTATTCTCTAAATCCTTGAATTTATTCATTATTTTCGTCATATTATTTTTAGTAATACTTACAGCTTCTTACTCCTCCCGTATATCAAACACTCTGTACAAAAAAAAACCCCCGAAGGAATCATGCAATAAAAATAAAAATTGGTATGTCCAATGTACGTGTATAGGAAAGGAAACGATTGCAATTCTAGAGCAGTTGAGCCATTTATTGGAATAAAACAGCATTTTTGGGACGAGTAGAATACGTCAGTACGTTGTAGCAGCATCTCTGGCTCGGATACAAACGGTTACTCGGCGTGGCATAAACACATACAGTTCACGGACACTGTCGTGAGGTATAGCATTCCAGATGGTGTCCAAATTGCGGGACAGTTTGCCGACATTCCGGGATGGGCGTAGGTGGCTTCCCATCATGTCCCAAACATGTTCGATCAGTGAGAGATTGGGCGATTGGGCTGGCCATGGAAGGGTATCTACATTACGGAGACAGGCTTGGGAGCCGTGTCGTGTGTGGCCAGGCATTATCCTATTGAGAATTTCCTGGTGACGCTGCAACAGGATTGGCAAAACAAGAGATCGTCGACGTACCGTTGATCCGTGAGTGTGGTACGAAGGATTTACCAAGGGTGTCCGGCTATCGTTGGAAATTGCTGCCCAGACAGTCACTCCCGATGTGCTAGAAGCAGTGTGCCGTTCCACGGTTAAAGGAGGATCCGTGCGCTGGGCTGCTCGTCCTCAGATACGTATGCGCTGATCATCGACGCCAAGTACAAATCGTGACTCATCACTGAAGACAGCACACGCCACTGGACAGTATCCCACATTGATCGGGCCAGACACCCCTGCAACCGGTAACGGCGATGGTCAGTGGTAGACGGCGGAGTGCCATGCATCCTCGAATGTAGTCTACGTTCTGCAAATCGTCTGGAATCTGTTCGGATGTCCACTTCCGTATACCCGTAGACAACGCAACATGTCCACGAATGGTTGAGAGCGACGAATTAGGTTCTGTTCGTGCGACTCTCACAATTGCTCGATTCTCACGTTCACCGTTACCTTTGGCCGTCCACTGCTCGCGTACGGCTACGTTGTGCCCTCCTCAACAAATTGGCGACAACATCGTCCAATTGCCGCGTCGCTTGGATCCAAATGCTTGACTATGCGGTGACTTAACCAACAGGTCTATTTCAACCCAATTATGCATCCTCTCTCTAACTCGTTCAGTTGCTCGTATTGTGCACGGATCCGACGTCGAGGCATTCTCACAGTCCATGGAGGCTGACGGAACCGCAATCCGCTGACAACAATTGTCCCTGCGTGCAAGCTTTGCTTTTGATATACCCTCCTCGATGCGCGGTTCCTATGCGCTGTGGCTGGCCACTATCTAGTCATTGATTTTTATTTTTATTTTATCATTTTCCGTATTCGGCCCTGAGGTACTTGCATGCGGAGTTTCATGAGAATCGAACGCATTTCTTGCACTGCTTAGGTTTTTTTTTTTTTTTGCAAAGAGTGTATGTATATCAACAACTAATCAAACACCCACAGGTTAGGTTTAGGAGCAAGTACCTATGCCCCCATGGAACCCTTGGGCTCCGTATCAGAAACACAGTTACCTCAGGTTCAGAACCTAGATTCGAGGTCGGCAACATATGGCTCTTTAAGATACTTGGAGGAATGGAAAATTTGCAAAGTTTCAGCTTCTACTTAAACGAAAATTCCCATTAATGTGAGAGACGGGAACCTAAAAATATTAAACTCTTGGCGGTGACCAAAAACTTTATTTTCCAGTGTTTGTGTATTTGTGAGTGATTGGTGAGCCGCAACCCATCGTTCAAGCTCGTTCTCTCTCTCCGGTGCGGACGGCTCTGCACCCGTTACACCTCTGCCCAACTCCAGGGCTTTGTTCAAAATTCAGTTCGGAGGAGCAACAGAGCGTTCTACTCGCCGGTCGGTGAATCATTGCTCGGCATTAAATTCCACATTCGGCAAGAGAGTTGAGTGCAGGTGCACCGATAGAATGTGCCCATCACGCTTCGCCGTCACAAGTCCATCAGTGGTAGTCGATCTTTCGTAGTAGTAATAGCTGTGAAATCTCCGGAGACAGATTAGCAGTAGTCACTAAAATTAAAGTTTGTTAAAATTGTAACACTTTTTTTTATTTCTCACTTGGAATATGTTGGTGACGAACGAACTGGAAAACCGGCGTCAGCAAAAAAACGAACTCTGAATTTTTCTCCTCTCTTCGTTTTTTTTTGTTGTTTTTTTTTGCTTGCTCAGTGTTTTTTCTTTTAAAAGACAGAGTTGCTATCGGTTCTGTGTTAATTATGCAGGTCTGTTTCATCCTGCTTTAAAGTGGAGATAACTTTGATTCCGCTATGTATTTTAATTCGAAGCTGAATAATATTAAATATATATAATCAAGATCTACACTATATAGACAAATGTCACCGGACACCCATTCAAAAACAAATGAACAGATCCGTTGCGTTGTTAAGACGCGTGGTACAGCTGCAAACGGTATAAAAACAAGCCTGCAGTTGACCGCGATCATATCGCACTGTGAGTTTGACTGACGCGGCGGGAGAGAACAGACCTTAAGAAAGGAAAGATTGTTGGGTGTTATATTAGTGGGTTCATAAGAGAAACCGAGAGGCGTTTAAACATACCCAAGTCAACTGTTATGGATGTACTGAATAAGTGGAAGACACATGGCGTGCCTGAAGAAGCAAGGAGTATAGGCAGACCAAAGAAAATCAGTGATAGAGAACGTCGAAGCCACAGGAGTGTCGTTACAGCTAATCGACGGAGTACTGCACAAGATCTCAGTATACAGGTGAGTAAAAATGCTGGAACCTCGGTATGCACACGTACCATTCACAGAGAACTTCATTCCATGGGTGATCGTGCCGCTGCTCATAAGTCTTTCATCTCCACTCAGAATGCTACTCGTCGTTTAGCATGGTGTAAAGAACATTTATCGTGGACCGTGGATCAATGGAAACGGGGTCCTATGGACTGATGAATCCAGATACACGAATGGCCGTGTGTGGGTTCGGCGGCAGCCAAGGGAAAGCTATTTACCACAGTGTACAGTTCCTACGGTCAAGTTTGGAGTTGGCAGTGTACTCGTATGGGAGTGTTTTTCGTGGTATGGTCCCGGCCCATTGGTTATCATGGACAAACCTGTTAATCAGCACGTCTCCTTCGATATTCTGGACAATTACGCCCTACCAACTCTGTGGCAATACTATGGAACCGAGCCTTGCTGGTACCAGAAGAATAATGCACCGAGCCATAAAGCAAAGACTGTTACGGCGTGGTTTGACGATAATTCCGTATCGTGTGTGGACTGGCCAGCACATAGCCCTGATTTTAATGCCATAGAGCACCTATGGGATGAATCAGAGCGACGCATAAGAAGTTTGGAACCAAGGCCTACTACTAAGCAACAGTTAGCGGTGGCATTATGTACTGAATGGGAGCGCATACCTATATATCGCCGTGTTCCAAAACCTTGTCGAAAGCATGTCTCGAAGGGTCAGTGCCTGCATTAAGGCCAAAAGTGGATCGACAATATACTAATGTTAGTCAATAAATGCTATGTGGTGTTTCTCTTCTAGGTGTCCTGTGACTTTTGTTCATATCATCATCATCATCATTGTCAACCATTATCAATCCACTGCTGGACGAAGGTCTCCCCAAGTTTCCTCCACAACGGTCTGTCTTGTGCCAGTCTCCTCCATGTCACTCCCGCATATTTACGAATTTCATCCACCCATCTCCCATGTGGTCTTTTTCTGGGTCTTTTCCTGTCCCTCGGAATCCAATCTAAAATTTCGGCTGTCCATCTATGGTCTGTCCTTCTGGCAGTATGTCCAGCCCATTGCCATTTCAGGGATTTAACTCTGATCATGATGTCTTCCACTCTTGTCATTTTTCGGATCCACGAGTTCCTCTTCTTATCTCTCCTGGTTATACCAAGCATGCACCTCTCCATGCTGCTTTGAGTTGTCTGCAGCCTTTGTATGTCTCTTTTAGTTAAGGTCCACGTCTCTGCACCATACGTAAGCACTGGAAGGATGCATTGATCAAACACTTTTCTTTTAAGACATAATGGCATATTGCTCTTGAAAATTATGCTGTTTCTTCCAAAAGCTCTCCAGGCAAGTTTTGTACGCCGATTAATTTCTTCATCAATGTGACCCTCACTTGATATCTGCTGTCCAAGATAAACATACGTATCTGTTATCTCCAGTTTTTCTCCATCAATCGATAAATCTTCATTTCTTGTAAAAGCATTGAACATCACTTTTGTCTTCTGAAAGTTCATTTTTAATCCCACTTCTTTACTCTTGTCAGCAAGTTCCTGGATCATACTCTGCAGCTCTGATGGGGTAGTTGCAAAAATGACTACGTCATCAGCAAAACGAAGGTGGGTTAGATAATCTCCATTAATCTTTATCCCTTTGTTTTCCCAGTTCAGTGATTGAAAGACATTTTCCAATGTGGCATTAAAGAGCTTCGGAGATATGGTGTCACCTTGTCTCACTCCCTTTCCAATTTTTATGTGTGTTGTATTTTCAAACAGCCGAATCTTTGCACTTGCATTTTCATAGATGTTATTAATAATATTAATGTATGCATCTTCAATACCGCAGGATTTCAGAGCCGTGGTAACTGCTGATGGTTTCACCGAATCAAAGGCTTTTTCATAATCGATAAAAGCCATGCACAATGGAAGTTCATATTCCCTCGCTCTTTCAATTAGTTCTCTCAGTACGTGGATATGATCTATTGTGCTGTAGCCACTCCTGAATCCAGCTTGTTCTCTCGGTTGAGCCATGTCCAGTGTTACCTTCAAGCGGTGTGAAAGAACTTTAGTGAAGATTTTATAAACCACTGATAGGAGGCTGATAGGTCTGTAGTTCCTGAGATCCTCAATGTCACCTTTTTTATGTAGCAGGATCATTGTAGCATTGTTCCAATCCTCAGGAATCTTCCCTTCATTAAGGCATCGAGTGAAAATTTGGGCGAGTACTGTTTCAATTTCTCCACTTGCTTCTTGTATGATGTCTATAGTAATTCCATCTTCTCCTGGAGCTTTCCCCCGCTTCATGTTCTTGATTGCATGTGCAACTTCTGCTGGGAGGACTGGAAGAACTCTGGTACCTTTCATGATGTCTGGAGTACATGTATCATCCCTTTCATATAATTTGGAGTAGAAATCTTTCACTCTTGTCAAAATTTCACCTCTATTTCTTGTTATTTGTTCATATAGTGTATATTAAATATTGTGCATACATTTTCGCAAATTTTTCCTATGTCGTCCAGGGACTGCAGTGGACGCTACCGTTCACATTGTCGCCATTCATGGCTCTTCTAAAAGTAAGGAATGTGCATTTTATAACTTTTTGGCCCTTTTTATGTGCCGAGTAGCCGACCCGTGACCTAGATACTCAGATGCGATAGGGGGTAGGTGGTAAGTAGGTCAAGGAATTAAGAGTTACAAATTGAAAGTTCGAGTCAACGTAGTTCGGAGTTGTAATGTACTATGTGACATGACGTAGATGGCGTTACTACTCAAGTGACGTATAAGTTAAATCGACAATGAGCAGTGCTAAGCCTGCCGGCGTAATTAAGTTGGGAGAGCAGCCGCTCCGGGGAAGGGAGACGTGTATTCGAATTCCAAAACCGGTAAAAAGGTTATATGTTATACAGACTACAAACTTCCAGTGAGAGAGAACGAAGGCGGGAGGAAAGATCAGATGACCTTACTTGTAACTGGGAGGGGGGTCCAATGCCCCATGGCTAAACTGCTCAATAATGTACCCATCCAACGCTCAGCGAGTATTCAGTGGTTTAGAGCAGCTCATCCTACTACTGATCGAAGCCGCAATCATCTGATACGAAGGCGGTTGCTCTAGCCATTAGGTCACTTGCAAGTCAAGGCCGAATAAAAGGATAACACGCTTTTTTTCGCACTTATTCTGTCTAGAAGTTGGGGGGGGGGGGCATTGGATACAGCCGTATTTCTAGCCAAACTGAAGCTCCCCAAATCAAAAATCCTGGCAGGGCTACTGATTCGGAGCGTACAATCAAAAAATGTGAAAAAGTTTGCGCTTTTCATTTCGAAGCTAAACAGTAAGTACAGCGTAAATCACTTGGGACCGTCCCGGTGTCGCAGTAGCCTAAGTGCTGGCTTCTGACCATTCGTCCAAGATTGATACGGGTTCGAACTTACCGTTTTGATTCATGCGTCACCTCAGTGGTACGTCACATATAACCCCCTTCCCTCCGCGCTTGAGAACTTGGCGGAGGGGGGGGTAAGATCACAGGTTTCTGTCCGCCGACAAACCTTACTTGAAGAAGCTTACTATAGGAAAAGGAATTTTTATTAATTCCAAGCGATGTGTGGAAGAATCCTCTCATTTTTTCTCTCGAAACTCACGACCAAGGAGGTTCATTCTTACTAGCGTCCATGTGAAAAGCCCTTTTTGCCCGTGGTGGGATTCGAACAGGGACGCAGCTAAACTTCGAAATCATGACGGGCGACGGGTGGGCTAGCATTATTTTTCGTAAGGCAAGCTTGATACCAATTTTTTGTATGAAATACTGTAAGAACGAATTTTTAATGCATTTTCCCCCCTTTTAATTGAAGGTTAAACGACCACCTTGAGCAACTCAATGGGCTATAGGCAGTCGCCTGTCCCTAATTTAAGGTCACTGGTTCCAGGGAAGGGAGGGAGGGAGCCCGTGCCCTAAGAAAAACACAACATCCATGCTTCACGGGATTCGAACCCGGACTCTTCTCTGACGAATGGTCATAAGCCAGCGATTAGACCACTGCGTCACCTGTTCGGCTTCAATGCTTTTCACTACCGGCTACAAAAGAATTCGTGCAATTCCGACCCCCGACACCTGGACACACATCCATACATGGACCTGACTAGTTACGCCACTGGTGTAAGATACAAGTGTTGATAGGATGTCGCCTTGAACTTTTTGCTTGCTCTGGATGCATTGTCATAAATTTCTTTTAAAAAATTTCCATTTTTGCGTACGAAAATAGTACTCTACTTGAACAATTTATTTAAAAGAAAATGTCGTTTTTGTTTGTCTAAATCAAATTTCAACGTTGTGCCACGCAGACACAATACCTTCCCCGGCCCCCTCCTGAACTTCCTTCCTTCCTTCCAGCCAGCTACTTTGCCTTGAACTTTTCCCCTACAAAGCAGTCGTCAGACACTTTCTGCACTTTCACTGTCCCGGGGCAATCTTAAGATCGTTTGACTTCACTTTCCGTGTAGAATCCCCAATTTTGTAAAGAAAACAAAGAGCAGAGCAATTAGTAATTACCGCCTTCAGAGAATTCCTATCCACCCTCCTCATTCCCACCCCCACCTTTGCCCATACAAACATGTAAAAAGGGGATTAAACTAAGGAATTGGAAGAGTGGGGAACAATTGAATTTTCATGGTCCTAGCCCCTAGGGATGCTATTTTGATAACTTTTTTACGGAGACGTAAACAACGCCCTTCCTAGGGAAAAAAAAGAATACGTAGCGCTACATGAAGTAAAACAGAAGACTTATCATTACTTGGCGAGTCCAGATTATATTTTAAGGTTAAATATATTGAAAAATGGCCCATTTTGAACTGGGTGGGCTGCAGGGTGGGCAAAACAAATTTCAGGGTGGGCTCAAGCCCACCTTCACACCCCTTGAAATTGACGTCTTCTTGCTTCGGAGCGGGATATTCTCCCAACTGAACTACGCTGGCAATGCTTATCGCTGCAACGTGCCGTCTTGACTCATGAGTTTTCTCAGTAATACGTCCCAGCGGATTAACAAGGGTCAATAACAGGTATCCATCCATCAAGCATGAAATGTTGAACTCCTGAAAGCGGCAGATGTTCGTGTCAGCCTCGTAAGCGAAAAAAGTTGCCATCAGTAGCAATATCGATGGGAATAAATATCACTAGGGTTATCGATTGAAAAAATATTGCGATATATCAAAAATATGAAGTACTCTGGAAATTATTTTCTTTTACCTCAAAACAGGTTTACATAATCAATATTCGCGTTTGCCCGGATCTCGTTAAAGCATGTTCCGCAGTAGTAAAATATGAGTTGCTCAATTCTTGAAAATTTGAGTCATTATGGATGAGACGTCACCAGCCAACTTGTTTAAAGCCGCCTGGGAAGTCATCAGTTCGTTTCTGTTGTGCAGTTACGTGTTCCTGACTAATAAACAGGCTCCATCTCTCTGAAAACAGGTCAAGCTCCCAGAAGAATGAGATACCTATTATCCACGAGCTCTCCCATGTTGGAAAAGCAGGCGTAAAAAAAGCAGTGAATGAATTGATTGACCTTTGACCTCGTATCACAGCAGTTTTGTAAGTTAACCGTACTTTTCAACCCCTGTGGAGGCGAATCTTGTGAGTCATTTGGTCACGAGCCTTTTGACACACAGGAATGTCTTTCACAGGCGTTCTCTCAAAAATTCTCCCCCCCCCTCCTTCCTGTATGAGGCGTCTCTTTTGAAGAGGCTATCATGGAATGAGGTCTGTTAAAAGGCAAAGCGGTTTGTAAGAAGGAAAATCTCTGATGCTGACATTATACGATGGGTAGACCTTTTTCTTTTGTGAAAGTGAAAAAGAACATTCTTCCTCATCTCTGGTACGAAAGAAAAAAAAGTTAACTGCATAGCTTATAACTCACACTCTCGTTTGGAAACTAAAAAAAAGACTGGAATGCATTTCGAAGGACGTGCTCTTGAATTTTTTTTTATGACTAGCAAATTTTACAATGGACTTTTATTTTTCCTTTAGTGGAGTGCATTGATGTTACTGAAGCCTTTGAGGAGAAATAGGTTTTTAAATTCTTTTCACGGGCGAAGATTTACGTTTATTTCGTATAACAGAAAGAAATTGCCGTATGTTCATAGCTAAAAAGGCAACTTTTTAATGAGCTTTTCCTGGTTATTTCCAGGATTATGACTGCGACGTAAGTGGCATTTCTTATCTAGAAATTTGCATGTGGAATGAAATCGCCAAATGAAACTTTTAAGCTGTATTCTTTTATGAGAAAGAAGCCGAAACTATTCATTACAATCAGTGTAGACAGGAATATATTGGGGGTGAAATCATCCTGGAGTTACTACTACGGTCTTGATCTGCAATACTGACGCACCACAGTCTAACGCGCATTTATTACCATGGTTCGAATTCCAGGTGGAACAGCTGATTTTCTGACCTGTAGTTCCATTTCGGTCGACTTCCGGGCGTTTAAAATGATGGTCATTCATATTGGTAAAAAGGAACTACAAGTCAGAAAAACACATTTCCTCTGCTAGATTGTGTATAACAACTGCGTTATTTAAAACATCGTGTGGATGTACACTGAAGTACCAAATTATTAGGAATACCCAATAGCAATCAGGCGCGTCTCATCCTCACTTCTGTACTCAACTATGACGTTGAGATGGCTTTGTAAACAGTTCACTGCAAACGGTTCAGACGTGTACGAAGTGAATCTACATTCTACACTGAAGTAGCAAATTATTAGGAACACCCAATAGCAATCAGACACGTGCCATTCTCACGTCCATACGCAACTATGACATTGTTATGGCTGTATAAGCAGTTCACTGCAAAGGATTCAGACGTGTACGAAATGAATCTACACTGAAGTAGCAAATTATTAGGAACACCCAATAGCAATCAGATGCGTCTCATCCTCACTTCTGTACGCAACTTTGACATTGATATGGTTTTATAAACAGCTCAATGCAAAGGATTAAGACTTGTACAAAGCATACATAGTCGCAATATGTAGAAGACTTCTGATTAAAGCGACTTGGAAAGAGGCAGGATAATGGGCGTTAGACAGGCAGGTGCAAGCATCTTAAACGGCAAACCTTCTCGGCTGTGAAGAACAACTGTAACGACGTGTTTTAGAGATGTAATCATTGCGAGATAAGATGCACCCATTGCAGTTCTGGCGGCATTACAAAACCAGAAGTGATGCACCCCGGCCGGGTTGTGAGAGATCGCGAGGGAGATGCAATTAACATACGACAGCTGTCACACCAAATCCGCCTCGGCGGTTTTAATATTTCTGTCGAACAGAATTATTCCTTTCAACAGGTTTTAAACAAGTTCTTAGTGAATGGAATATTACATTTTATAAACTTTCGGAATGGTTTCTTAAGAACGTAATATTGCTTTTCAGAGTGCTTGAATCAAGACCGACTTTAATCAAGACACAATATTTTTTGTTCTCTCATTGAGAAATTTCAATAGATAAGTCGATGTGGCGCATAAGTCGAAGCTCGGACTTCTGAAGATAAGTCTCGATTTATACGCCGAACAATGCGGTACTTTTCATCCCTGTTTTGTTTATGACACTGAAACCACAGATTTTAACACATTTATTCTGTGAAATATGAGACAATATATCCCGCCAATGACGTACCAAACACGTTTCTTATTGGACGAAAGATCCAGTGGGATTTTTCTCCTCCTATTGTTGACCTATTGATCTGATTAAAGGAATTAGTTGCGAAACTTGCTTGATAACAGAACAACGAAAAGCAATTGTATAAAAATACATAAAAACAGTGAAATTTTACTGTTACAATATGGAAGTTTTCCACGTTTGCGTAGAAACATGGGTCATGTGAGTTATTGGAAATAATCCCCGATAATTCTATTTGTTGTCCTGACCAGTGGTGTGATTAGTTAACTGACAAACAAATAAATGTCTATGTCCAAACTTAATTCTCAATATCGGGGGAAGGCAAAATAAAGTAGATGACGATAGAGAGATGAGTGCGAGATCCTTTTTTTAAGGCCTGGGCCCGTTACGTCATTATTTATGACTGGCCGGGATTTAAACATTTGTGCAATATTTTTCTATGTGAGTAAAAAAATAGAGCTTATTGTTTTACTCCTATTTATACACGATCGAGTCACATTATTGTGACCACCAGTTAATATCCAGAGTAACCGCCGTATGCAGCGCGAACAGCAGCTAGACTGGCTAGGAGTGGCTCAATTGCTGGAAGGTGTTCACAGGTATGTGGAGCCATGCTGACTGCCGTGCATCTGACAGCTGCTGGAGCGTGCGTGGTGGAGGATCCATTGAGCAAACAACACGATCGAGGTGGCCCCAGAGATGCTCAACTGGGTTTAAGTCCTGGGAATTAGGGGGCCAGGGAAGTACTTTAAAGTCTTCATCGTGCTCTTCCAACCACTCTCGGACATTTCTAGCTGTGTGACACGTTGCATTGTCGTTCTGGAAGATCCCATCCGCTTCAGGGAAGACAATCAGCATGTACGGGTGTACGTGGTCTGCAAGGTTGGATTCATAAATAATTTGGTCCATACTGCCTTCTACAGGTATGAGTGGACCCAGGGAATGCCACGAAAACATTCCCCAGACCATAACGCTGCCCCCACCAGCTTGTGTTCTTCCAGCAATGGTTGAAGAGTGTTTGTTCTCCGATGTTTTTTCGCTTAATACGCCAACGTCCATCCATTCGATGAAACAGAAAACGTGACTGATCGGAGAAGGCAATCCTTTATCAATCAGCGGAGGTCCAATTCCGATACTGCGGTGCAAATGTAAGCTTTTTCTGTGGATGCACCTTTGTTAGCATATGTGCAGTGACCATCCGTTTGCATCGGAGCCCCATGAGCAGCAGGGTTCGCTGAACTGTTGTTTTAGACATACTTCCGGTAGCCCCTTGGTTCATACGGCCAGTGAGTTGCTCCACTGTAGAGTGTCGATCGGCCCTCACGCACTTTCGAAGCCGACGTTCACCTCTCACATCAATAGCAAGTGGTGCTCCGCAGTTTGCACATCGCTTATTCGCAATGGTGCCATTTTTCCGATCTCGATCCACTTTAACCACAGCAGCACGGGGACAGTTCACAAACTGCGCTGTTTCAGAAATACTGCCACCCTTGGCCCGAAAGCCGATAATCATCCCTTTTTGCAAATCTGATAAATCGCTCCTTTTATCCATGGCAGCAACGAGTGATATGTTTTCAGATTGCCTACAGCTCACCTTATACACCCTCCAAGCCAGCTCATGATACGTGCCTTCTTTCATTGGCTACGCGCTGTTGGCGTCAAAAGCAGGAGGTGGTCACAATAATGTTACTCGATTGTGTATTTTCATCAAATAAGAATGCAAATGCTTAATGCCCTCCCCCCTTAAAAAAAGAATTATGTGCACCCCATTCAGGTAACAAATTGTCCATTTTGTTTCCCAAGTGTATCAAGTTAATTCGTTTTCCTAAGTAACTGTATTTAATTGTTTTGCCATTCAAATTTAAATAAGGATTATGAACCCTTAAATTTCATTATAAAATTATTATAAAATCTGCCATTTCTGTTGGGATTCGGTCCGATTAAATTGAGATAAGGTGCATATATATATATATATAGGTCGCAGTGCTTTTTTTTAATACATTCGAACTTATATTATTAGCTCTACTAGGACGGAGTTGGTTTCGACATTTACTTATTACTTGGTGAAACTGTCACATAGACTTTAATAAATATAATAACCTGTATAGCAAATTACTAAATTTGTTTTGCGCTAGTTAGAAGTTGTAAAATTGCATGTAATACAGCATGGAACTTAGTGATTTGGCTTTACTCTGATTGGTCTAAATAAATTATATAAAAGTACAAGTACAGCACTGAGTGATTCACAGTGTAATTTACATTTGTTCGTATTATAATATGTATACACAGTCGTATCAGAATAATATGACCACTCCTGGAATCACAGTGTGCCCGCTCAGGCTCGTCACAGAGTGCACATGACAAGGTCGACTCCATGTAAATATAAGCGGCCGGCCAGAACAGATGAGCCATAGTGCGTTACGTGAGCACAATGAACAGATTTAGTGATTTGAAGGACGTTCTAAAAAGGAATGATCATCTGCTACCGCGCCAAGGGTGGAAGCATCTGAGAAACAGCAGACTTTGTGGGCTGTTCGCGAGGTGCTGTAGTAAAGGTGTACCAAGAATTGACCGCTGGCACGCCGATTACCTCCCGACGTCATAACTGTGGAGCACCGAAGACCATCGACCCCAGAGGAGAACTTCGCCTCCGTCTACTGATAAAGGAATCTACGCGCAGCAGTGCAGCAATTGACTACGCAAATGAACGTTGGCACACCCAGGTACGTGCCCCCCCCCCCCCTATAACAGTAGAGCGAACCTTATTACGCATGGGTCTCCGGTAGTCGACGCTGCGTTAAGATGCCCATGTTAACCCAGGGGTCCATCGGCAACGACGCCTGCAGCTCGAATGGGACTACCTTCATTGGACAGTGGAAGAGTGGGAAAAGGTTGCCTTCTCCGACGAATCGAGGTTTCTATTCCACAGAAGTGACGGGCGGTGGCGCATACGGCGTTACACACACGAGGACCAACACCCGGACACGCTTGTCGGTCAAGTACAGGCCGGCGGTGCCAGTGTGCGGGATGTTTTTCTGGTATGACATGGGACCGCTAGTACTACCGGATGGGTCTCTGAACGCCAGTGGCATACCTGCCTAACCACGCTGATGCATTCCTTCATGTTGGACGTTTACCCTGGTGGTGATGGTGTCTAACGACAGCACAACGCACCGTGCCACGTCGCTTAGGGGGTTCGTGACTGGTTCCAGGAACACGACATCCCCTGGCCGTGGAAATCACCCAACCTTAATCCCATAGAGCACTTGTGGGACTATTCGACAGGTTCCATGTGCCGACCCACAACCACGTCATCTCCTCGACCTCCGTGCTCTGCTGCAGTCCGAACGGGCACGTGTGCCTCGGGTAACCTTCCAGGGCCTCATTGCGTCCATTCCACGCCGTCTCGCCGCTCTAATCAAGGGTGGTTATTCCCAATATTAGATAGGCGGTCATATTCTGATACGACCGTGCATAATTAGTTAATAAGCAAGTATAATTGTTTAGCGCAATCAGAGCCTACATAATATTCTTTTTTAAAGATTTATTAAAATTAAGGAAAAGAGATCTGGCTTGATGGTCTTGGTTTGTAATCCATACCCCCTACCATGTCGGGCAATGCTTATGCTGCTCGTACAATAGGAACTAGATGGCCCATACCGAAGACCCAAGGGATAAAACAGGTGGCTAGATTTCAATGAGTCAATCACCTGAACGAGACATCGAAACTCTTTAAAGCGAAAGTTGAATTTGAGATTTTCAGTCGGCACTGGATGTCTTTCCTCTTAATTCTCCCTCCCTAGCTGCCCTGGGCAATTAGCCTTTGGCCAGCCTTCAGCCTACCCGAGTCGGTTTACCTTCATGTTTCACCGAATGATCCGAAATTCCCATTTTTCATATAGTAACTAGCAGAACTCTAAATTTTAGTCGCCAGAAAACTTTATACTATCACATGATTCGTACGCGTCCTGGTATTCCATGTTGTCCTGGAAAATCAAACAGCCGCTGGAGAATCTTCAACGCCATTTGTTAAATTTCGTAATAGACTTTTTGGCATTGGTGGAAGTAGGTAGCAGATTTTTTTTTTTTTTTTTTTTGTGTATGTGCTAATGAATGCTTAATGTAAAATTCATTTGCTAATGAATGCTTTATGTAAAAATTTGCCATAAAATCAGAATGCTTTCTAATATCAGAAACTCAAATCTAGTTATTTCTTAGTATGTTCTGAGCTATCTGCTGCCTATAATTAGTTTTCTAATCATGCCCAGTTCAATTGCCTTGATCACTGACAAATGCAGCTGTGCACATAGCCCTTGGATTTAAGATTTTCCCATTATTGCATTTCATTTTGGAAATTTTTGTGCATACTTTGCTTGCTGGTGAATGGAAATTTAAAATATAGCTAGAGCATCAATATCAGAAGCTCAAGAATCAATGTTATGTTGAAAAATTCTTTTCCTAAATAATATGTAACACAAATTCTTGGTCCCATGAATATTTGTTTAAGAAATAGTAATCCATTTGTTTCTTTGAAAAACTCCGAATATTTCGCCTTTCCTTATCCTTGAATTTCCAATGTAAGCATTATTTCAAAATATATAAATAGTGTTTTGTATATTGTGTGCTATATTGAAAGAATTTCAAGAGTAATGCCACATTTATGTTCTAACTGCAGATTTCATACCTATATATTTTTGAGTTTTATTCTTTTTTTTTTATTCTGCATTTTGCTTTAATAATAATTGAACTAAAGCCAACGTAGAAAAATATTTTTTTCTCAAAAGCAGTGTAGTATAATGTATACAAAAGTTTTGTTGAGAAATTAAACCTGGTTACATTTTCAGTGACAGTTTTGGTATTTCGGTATTTATCTGTGATTCTGAGTTTCCTAATGCTGCAGCAGACAATCATTTTTAACATTTTGTATTCTATATTAAGATTTCTCAAGCATGTAGAGAGTTGTTTGTTGTAAGTTACAGGTTGAATAGACCTATGGTTTCACCATATTTTAAGTAGGAGCGTTTGCATCGTATGTCCTGGAAAAGTCCTGGAATTCTGTGCTTGAAAAAGTGTATGAACCATGCTATGAGTTTTAATGATAACTAGGAAATAAATAGTTGTTACTTAAAATACTCACAGACGTTCTTCAGTTGCGAAATGCACAGGAAACACGCAATGAACAATAATTGAGAACTTTAGGCAAAGAGCAAAAGATAGAACTATTCAGTTGTGCGTTCCTCATTGTGTTAATCGGTTAGCAGTGTTAAATAAAATTAATTAAAAAAGTGAAAGAGAAAATTAAATACGGGCCTGAATTTAGTCAAAGATTTGATATAGGAGCCCGTCCTGGCCCTGGTTGGGCCTGGATCCGTTTGCTTTTTATCATAGCTAAGGCCCGTACTCGTCTCTAGATGACAAGTTAATAAAGACAATCATATTATTTCGCTACACAGCGCGGTTGTAGTCTTCTGATAATCTGACGGGAAATAGTTAATTGAAGAAACAAAGCAATATACAAATTTAAGGTTCCAAAAATAAAAAAAATCATAATCGTTAGTCATCAGAAGAGCCGATTAGTAAAAGATCACATTAACGCATCTCTAAGAATCAGTAAAATATATGCGTTGATCAATAAACGAACAAGTTGATTAGATAAATGACGGCTGGAAGTTGTTTTTAATTTGGCCGGCATGAAGAGTAAACCCCAAAATTATAATTTCTAGATTAAAAGCCGCAATTCCCATTTTAATGAGTAACCAACCATCCCAGATACCCGTAGTGCGGTACAGAGGGCACCGCAGTGTCATGCAGATTCCTCACGTGAGTTAAAATAATTTTAGGCGTGAATTTCCGTTGAGCTTATGTGCGCACGAAGATTTATGCCAGAAATTAGCAGATTGCCTTAGTGAAACATTACTGCCTTGAAAATGTCAGATGTGAACGACAGTTCTCTTAATGCTCTTACGCGTGGGCACGCTTGTATGTGAAATCTCAGGTGGAACCGCTGAAACAGTTCAATTTTCTGAAAATACAATACAGAACACATTAAGCGCATGACGCGTCTGTAATTTTGATAAATTTATACTTGCTTCGCTTACAGATGAGCCACGTAAATTAAATTAATTACAGATGTGCCACGAAATTTGCTGTCTCTAGCAAAATCATCCTGTTTATATTCATGGAAATCGTGGTAGGCAGTATTGACTGAAATAGAGACTATATAGTTGTCATTCCCTATTTCACTCTCGCTTTGTATTTAGTAGCATGTAGATGCTAAAAGCAAACCGAGGGCGGTGTTTCAGGAACCTTTCTGCCCACGTTGAATGTTGTAAGAGATTATTTCTAAAATTCAATGACAGGTTTTGAAGAATTATGTAAATACCTTTATACTGTATAATTCTTCAAAACCATATAATAATGATTTATATATATTTTTAAACTTTGCTTCTAAGAAAAGAGAAGTCGTAGAGCGAAGGATGAAGCTGTTCTGGGTTTGAGGGCATAATTCCCCTCAAAATCGAAGTGCGTCATCTACAGGTGCGAATTTACTAGCTTAAATGCAGGCTCACTAAATATCGTTTTGAAAGCGCATGCATACATATCACGAAACTGTGTTTAGATTCAGAGGTTAGCTTCACACAAGAAATACAAACCACCAGATAAATTTCTTACTGATTATTTACTTACAGTTGCCGTATCAAACTTCGCCATTTACAGTGATCTTGACACGCAACTCGGGCTTCACTGACTATCCATCACACGACGTACACAAGATCTTCTAAACTTCATGCTCAGAATCTTTTTCTCATACAGACACTCCTGAATCTGATCTTCCCATGGCTTCCTTGACTATAAAGATGTTCTTAGTAAGCATCTCATTACTCATTCTTTCAACATGGCCAAACCACCGATGCATATCAGTCTCCACCTTACTAACAACATTTTGCTTCACATTACACCAACTGCAACACAACTTCATTCCTCACACGATCAGAACGTGGTGAAATCTGATCACACGATCAGTGGGGCGGAATCTGACGATGTGCAATAGCTGATTGTACACTGCATCTAACATGAATGTCAATTAATGCAGTACCAGAAACTAACATTGAGTAACATGTTAAAGTTCTGTGGCTCAGTGGTCATCTTTATAAAAGTAAGGACTTGTTTCCCATAACAAAATGCTTTCTGCTTTTAACTGCAGCCATTTCCTACCCATCACGGCATTACAAAAGCCCTCCGTATTAAATTTAGTTTTGATAGCTATAATAGTTAGAGTTATGGCGTCAACAAACCCCACACACACCACCATGAAAATAGTCGTATCATGTTCGGGAGAGCCCAAAATTGGCATTTCTGTTGAAATCTGGATGTCAATTTGTTTTTGCGATTACAATACTTTTTAATGTGTTTGTGGGAGAGAGACAAAATAGGCGGGTCATACAAAAATATTTTACATATTTTACGGGTGCCCGGCTAAGTGAGGGGAGCCCCTAAACCGATACTGTGCGCAGGGTCCCGGTTACTCTTAAATCTGCCACTGAGGATTGCGTTAAAAAACGCGCATGTCTACTAGCATTTGTAGCGGCTCTAGAACCTTGCTTTCACTTCAGTGGCACGCTGAGATGATTATGCCGCGAAGATATCGTATGGATTATTTTCAGAGGGGTGCAGTGGCGGCTCGTGGTTGGAAAAATAGGTGAAGAGGTACAAAAGCAGTACGAAAAGATATCTACTGTCTACAATGAAAATCCCTTAATGAGGACTTACCTATTTTTTGTATATTAAATCAATTTTTCTTCCTTTTAAAGCTGCAAATTTGTCGATTATATCGTCATAAGATGGTTAGGTGGTTGTTTCTTCGTGAGCATCAATAAAATGTCTTCCTGATTAGAAATATTTGCCAAAGAAGCAAGTCTATCTTGGGAACTAGTGTTTCTTGAGCAAGTCTGTATTCTTTTAAGAAAACTTCTTTCCACTGGCACACTTGTAGATGGAATTGTTAAACTGAGGAAAACCAATTTATAATCTTCTGTAAAAATGTCTTTGTCTCCGTGAAACACTCGAAGGAGTTCTTGAGTCAATATATTCCTTAATTTTTCATCGGCGTAGACAAGACTCAGTTCATTTTTAAGGCGCTGGTGTTTAGTAAATATGTTTCCGTAAAAATGTAGATTTTCAAGAGCGCGAGAGGGAAAGCATGCATTAAATTATTCGAATTAGGTTGTGTCAGCAAGTCAGACAAATTGAAGTTTCTTACAGTCTTGAAATCTTATATCCATTTCCATAAGAATGTGGTCCAAAATTTCAAAAATACAATTGTTTATAATTTTGAAAAATTGTTTCTTGTGTAAGAGCAGCATATTCCCGTGCTTATTTCTGTGATTTTGCTAGCTTTTCCAAACTGTGTTTCAAATACCTCATCGTACCTTTTATGGCTCAAAATTTCACGAGGTTTTTTTTTAATTTGAGTTACACAGTAGTTTATGTTTAGTTATTTTTCTTCAAAAGTTCGAATAATAGATCGGTGGAGCCAAAAATGTAAATTCGAAAGTGTTTATATCATTCATAAACCCCTTGGCAAGATGAATTTATTTTTTGTCTGTTTATTCGCTATTCGTCAGAAATCCGAACACTTCCTTCAATTTATCCCAATCTTCAACAACTACACGTACTAATTTCGAAATGGAGGACCATCGAGTTTCTGTTATGGTTGGACTGCGTCTTACGGTTGTTGTTAAAAGTGCATAAGACCGCTTCGCAGAATGGTGAACAAACGAAGCAATTCCACTGAGGCTTGCAAAAAGTATTCGACACTTAGAAATTTTAGAAAAACTCTGGTGTAATACAAGATTCAAACGATGAACTAAGCATTGAACAAAAACAGCTTGAGAAGCTTCATCCTTGACTTTTTTTCTGTAGTCCATTTAAGTGTCCAGACATTATACTTGCCCCATCGTAACACGGTCCTATTTATTTGTGTAGGTAATCAGACTGTTCCAAAATTTTGTCTAGCATTTTGTATAAAGCTCCTGACGTTCTATCTTCACTCACAATCATGGAAACCCAAATATCCCTCAACCAATACACCTTCCTAATCAACAATCAAAAATTACTTAATTTTTGACGTGATCGTTTATATATTCAGAAATGCATTCAATTAAATCATTTTGAATAGTTTTTTTATCCTTTCGTATTGATTTTCAATTTCTAAACAACTTCTTCATATCAACAATGAAAGTAATTCAATGAAATTTCCATGATTTATGGAGCCCATGCTTTCGTCATAGCCATGGAATGCTAGTTCTTGTTTGCTCAAATACAGTATAGACTAATACTGCATCAATCACTGTCTGCAGGAAAAGTCTATTTAAACGAACGTTTTCGTTAAAATGCGTTTTCAAAAGCCTAGCATTCTTCCTCGGGGCATCGGCAATGGTGTTTTGAAATTTTTTTCAAAAATCCTTAACATTAATCCGCATTTCAGGTGTTTGCTAAAATCACGATATTTATGAAGTGACCGTGTTGCGCTTAATAAATCTGAGAATCCGTCTTCATTCCACGCCGAATGTTTATTACTAAAAAGTAAGCAGGGCCAAAAAAAAAAAAAAAAATTAACACAGAAGTGCTGCAAATCCATTTATATTCAGTAAACCAACAATTTTTTAAATTAATATTGTAAGATTTACCGCTCTTCTTGATTTTGTTCTTGGCAACAATTGACAGTGAATCTGTCGGTCGTTCTTGAAGCAAAATGTCTCTTTTATCTTCATCTTTCCACAGATTAAATGGAGTTTGCAATAAATTACAAACAATGTCGTCCACAGGATGCATTCTAAAAACTATCACATCAGTTAAATTGTACACAAACCTAAAATATCAGTTAAAGCTTTCAACAAATAATCACAAAGCACGAAAGAACAAATTCCTTTCGGAAAATAATGTACCACAGCACCACAAGGAAAAAGCTCTAGTAGATTGCTAGGTACCCTGGTAGTCCGCCCGCTCCACCGTGATCTCTCACGACTTATGCGCTCAAAAACTGAGAGATGCAGAGCTAAGGCGCCTGAAGGTGAAACAGTTCATTTGAGCGAGCAGATTGGGGAGGGTGACGTCACGGTTACCATGACAACTCGGCCGAAAACTGCATATTTCCAAGCATTCACATTTCGGCTCTTCACTTGCACTGTTTTGCGTATAAGGATTTGTTTTCCGTATTGAGCGCACCATATGAATTAATATCTATTCAAAATTTTGAGTATTTTGGAACTGAATAAAGGCAAAAAAAGAATATATTATAAAAAAATACTGAATAAAACTTTATTTTGAGTAAAATAGGTGAAGAGGCACTTCACCTACTTCACCTGAAAAGCCGCCACTGGAGGGGTGATTGGTTGGATGGAAGCAGGTAGTCCCAGGCGAAAGTTTCCAGAGCATTAAATGTTCCGCGAAACTTTCACTGAAGACTCTGCAGTCTGGAGACAGTTTCAATGGACAGATATGTTCGCCGTCGCCTAGAACAAGGCCGTTCCAGAGTCACAACCTCTGCAGACGATGTTTATACGAGTCTGACTACCAGACGAAACAGAGATAGCCTCTATACACAACTCTCAGTAAAAGCCAGAATACACAGATTGCATGTTAAACGTCATGACAGCCGAGTACTAACTGAAAAAATGCTAATTTTGCATAATTCTTTCTTTTTGGTGAAGAGGTCTGTTTCATTTCATCCAAAAATCTGGTGGCACCCCCCTCCCCCCCTTTTTTTTTCAGGGTTATAAAGCTTTGCCGTTTTCTGAAGTCCCTCTTTAACTGACATTTCTTTTGGTTAACCGTACTGTGTTTAAATGATCGTACTTTGTTGTGTTAGGTGTGTGTGTTGTCTTTGTGTAATGGCTTCATTGGTTCTGAGCAGCGTTTTCTTAATTGTATTGTCATATTGGAGAGTGGTGATAGTTTCACGGCGAATTTGGCACCCGCTTCCGATGATACGGAAATTTAATTACCGTATCCGGGTCATTTAGGAACTTCACGTTCTTTCTTTCGCTAAGGAAGAAAAAAACTGCTATAATAAAATCATCATTAAAACCTTTTAAAAAATACGAGGTGAAGGTAATTGGGCGGAGGCAAGCGAAAAAGAAAAACTCGCAGAAAGTTTTGTTTTTTTATTTGAAGGTTAACTAAAAGTTTTCCAAACTTTGATCATTATGTGAGAGCCCTCTTTAAAAAAACAGGCTTTGTGAAATGCCAGGTGTGTAAAAATTCGTGCCGTAAGTATCGAAATAACCGTGTCTGTGAGCACCTTATCTCCGCGTCATGTTCGTGGAATTTAAAGAGAAAACACCGTTGAAACACAGGCACAACAAATCGTCGCGTGATAAGCAAGACACGTAATACTTACTTCCATGCAATTTGAAAAAAGGATTTGGATACTTAAGTATTCTAAATCTGTGGTTTAGTTTCTTCTGCCTTGATCGAGCCTCCTAAACGGATGCTAAAGCTCGGCTTCTTGTATATTAACCTACGCTAATAAATCAACGGATTTTGTTCTATGCTTTAAACACTTCTAATAAAAGGATACGTTTTTGCTTAGAAATTTCGTAAGCAGTGCCTCCAACATCCTGCTGGAAAAGATGCTGCCAGATCCCAAGCTCAATATCCCTCATGTTCGGTTGTCTCCCACTTCCGTGCGTGCCATTTCCGTTCAAAAGAAACTTTGTCCCATTTCCATACATATCTAGATCAGCTAGTGCAATTTCTGTACAAAAGAAATTTTGTCCCATTTCCGTACACAGTCAAATCAGCTGGTGCCATTTACGTACAGTAATACGCTTGGTATCAGATGTGGAGGATATAACAAATCTTAAGTGCATCATCTCATTGTGAAATCTATAAATCTGCTTGAAACTTTCTAAAATGTTTATGTGTGTTAAATCTGTTAGTGTGCTAAATATGCAAAACAGTGTTAAAAAAAATGCCATCCACGAATTAATGAATCGAAATGACAAGATACTGCAAGGGGTTACCCCTAATGGGTAGACTACTCTAATTAGTGGCTCCTGCTTACGATCCAGTGCTGTTAGAAAAACTAAACTATGATACCATATAAATAATAATAAAAACACAATGTCGTGTCATTGTCAAAGACAACGTGCATGTGTTAAGTAGTTCAACGTGACAAAGAAAAATAAGATCTTCGACTTAAACTTGTCTTCCTGCACCCGTATCTCGCGACTTACGGGTTCATAAATCTGTGTGCGGAAACGGCACTAACTGATATGCCATTTTTACGGAAATGGCACAAAACTTCGTTTGTACGGAAATTGCACGTACGGAAGTGGGACGACACTTCCAATTCTTGCGCCTTGTCCCCTTCAAAAATATACTGATTGGAAAAATATTGTTTAATGTCTGACTGATTCAGTATCTGGGGCTCTGCTCCTAAAATATACTGATGAATGGAAAAATATTGTTTAATGTGTGACTGATTCAGTATCTGGGGCTCTGCTTCTTCTAAAATATACCGATGATTGCAAAAATATTGTTTAATGTGTCACTGATTCAGTACCTGGGGCTCTGCTCCTAAAATATACTGATGATTGGAAAAATATTGTTTAATGTGTGACTGATTTAGTATCTGGGGCTGTGCTCCTTTTAAAATATACTTATTGGGAAAATATAATTTAATGCCTGACTGATTCAGTACGTAGGGCCCTGCCCCACATACTGAATCCGTCAGTTGATTGAAAAATATTGTTTAATGCCTGACTGATTCAGTGCGTAGGGCCCTGCGCCAGATACTGAATTCGTCAGTTGATTGGAATATTGTTTAAGTCTGATTATTATTTAAGTCAATCGTCTGATGATTGTTTAAGTCGGAATCAGCCAGTTGATTGGAAAAATATTGTTTGTTTAATGTCTGAATGATTCAGTATTTGGGACTCTGCTCCTTCTAAAATATACTGATTGCGAAAATATTGTTTAATGCCAGACTGTTTCAGTTCCTGGGACCCCGTGCTCCTAAAATATACTGATTTAAAAAAAAAATCATTTAGTGTCACACTGGTGCAAACTTGAACAATATTTTTCCAATCATTTACCCCTGACCTCTGCTAAAGTACATTGATTGAAAAATTATTTGATTGTCTGTGTGCACTTTGCATGAAGAACGTTTTGCGTGTACATTCTAGTTTTTTTCTTTTTATGTAATTTTTGTAAGCGCTTTCAAGATTTTTCATTCTCGTGGCGAGGGTTTCTCCGTTAAATTATTTAATGTTTTTGTTTGTTTGTTTGAATGCTACTTATTACACAATTTGTAAGTAGTGCTTGGAAATAAGTTCAGTGTGGTCAGTTAATTTCAGAATTTTGTCAAAAGACAAGCTGATGATGATAATAAACTTTTCCATACCTCGGTGCCGAGAAGCATGTTCATATGGCTAATTATCCAAATTGGGGCCCGGGTTCGAGTCCCGGATGTGGCTGTGTTTGCCCGGTTGCGAGTCCCGGATAAGTAATGCACTTGTCTTACGATGCTGATTCAGTTCCTTTCCTAAGAACCAGTAATCTTAAATTAAGGACTGTCTAGGATTTGTTAAACCTCAAAACAAAAAATTATGACACCTTAGAATTCGGTTTAATTTTACTTGTTAGTTGCTCATACAGAACTAATCAGCTACCGAGATATTTGTGCAAAAATAAGCGGTAATCAAAGAAATGTGCGGCGCACTTTTATCATCCGGTGTCTGTCAGTACGAGTCAAAATTACTTGCCAGTCAGCGGAAAATTCAGAAAACTAAGTTGCGAGCTATTTGTTTTTGCTCCACTGGAATAATTTAGCGTAGCAGTCAGCCAATTTAGATGCTTCTTTCAGTTCTGAGAAAATATGAGGCTAAAGAGATTTTCTATGCATTCATGGGTATCCACTAGATGGCGAGTTTGAAATCTGTGACATCATTGTTAGAAGCGGACGGATCGGTATTCTTCTCATTGTAAGTTGTTTTCATTAAAATTGTTCATATTGTGGAATTACTAAACAGCTGAAATAAAATACCGTGCCTGTTTCGAAAATTGGACGTGTAAACTAGCGCGTGTGTTCTGGGGAGTCTGAGGGAGAAGTTAAATTGATCTCTCCCCGTGAGTCACGTGTTTACTATTCTGTAGGAGACCGCTGTGTGTGATTCATTCTAAGTGGATTGTTGACTTGCATATTGCCGTAGCTAGTGGCGGCGATGAAATGCAATCTTGAGCGGCAAGCAAGCAGCGACATAGTGACGACAGCTGACCCCCTCTTTCCCCCGACACACTGAACTTAATGCGGAAAGTCAATTCAGTCGCCGCACAAACCTGGGTATTTAATTTTGAAGTGTTAAAACATAGTTTCATATGAATTGTCGGGGTAATCGTTTGAAAAATATGCGTGAGAATAATAGATTCAATTAACGAGAGTGTACAATTTGTGGCAAGAAATGACGCCCGTAGTCAGGCAGAAGTTCGGACGGGCGGTTGATGACTGATTTCGGGCAAAGGATATGAAGGTGGTTAGGCAAAATACATAAATTAGGTCGAGCAGTGGACTAGTGTGAGTGGGTAGGATGGGCGAAAGGAAACCCGTGTCGGACGCCGCCCGGTCTGGTCCTATCCTGGATACAGCCCTGCATGAAATTCATCACCTAGCAAAAGTTAATCATTTTTAGAATCCGGGACGTAAGATTACATATCTGAAACAGCATTTTTTTTTTTTTTTTTGTTATTGTGTGAAGAAATTTCATCTAATAGAAGCAACACTTGCGTTAAATATTTGCTAGTTTAACTGCAAAATGCTACTAAGGAATAACTAGCGTTATCTGCGCAAAAGATCTGCACGGTATTGTTATAAAAAAATCCTTTATGCACACAAATTTCTGTCTCTTAATTTGCTGATACACTGTTATAAATTTTGTGATAAGTTGCATCAGAAAGTGGTACTACATCAGCTGCACCACTTTTTATGATAAAGTTGCACCATTTTGTGGTGCAGACAAAGCATGTTGCAACTTTGCACCAATAGTGCAAGGTTGAAACATGTGCGATACTTGCACACTGATTAAAGATTGAAACATGTGCAATACTTGCTCACTGGTTAAAGGTTGGAACGTGTGCAGTCCTTGTTAGCAACATGTGCAATCGTTGCACACCGGTGCTAGATTGTTTGCAACATGTGCGATTCTTGCAAACTGGTGCAAGGTTGCAACATATGGTTTTTGTTCTTACCACAAAATGGTGCAACTTTTCTCAAAGTAGTGCAGCTGGTGTACCACTTTTTGGTGCAACCTATCAAAAAATTCTTAACTGTGTACGATAGAGAGCCAAAAATGATCTTACTGGTGAAACTAGTAAGTTGACTATTACTAAAAACTAGTTTTACTAAGCTAATATAGATTTTGCCGAGAGTCTGACTCTTGTGGTCTTTTGATAGTCACAGAAAAAAGTAATTGATAGGGTACTGCTTACGGTTACAGATGTAACCGTAGTGTTTCTGTACATTATATTAAATCTTTGGAATGCCTCTTTACAGCCAGGTAGATATATACATTCATCGCTGGAGCATCCTACGCTATTAATTTTGCATCTATTTAGGGCTTTTCCTTCTGGTGTGTTTTGCTTTAAATTGCAAGTTGAAGTGAGTGGTTTTTTATTAAACCGAGTGAGCAGTTCTTTTTGCAGGTAACATGATATTCCAGTTTAAGATACAAGAGCGGCTTGATCTTCCTACACATTGCATGTAGTAGTTTGTATTGAGTAAACAAATATTATTATTTTACCTGCAGCTTGATTCAGAAAGAAACGTTTCGGTCATTTTTTGATTTCCATATACTGTCTTGTACTGTTTCAAATGGCATTAGTTGCATTCCGTTAAATATTTCTGCATTTGTGCAGGCTTTGACTTGTTTTTCTAAAATGTCGAAGGATTAGCTGACTGTAGATTGACAACTGGCGGTTGAAGTTCCCTCAGACTCAAACTTGAGTAGTTTGATTTCTGCAAGCGCATACATGGTCGTATCAGAATAATATGACCACCCACGGAATCACAGTGTACCCGCCCATGCACGTCACAGAGTGCACATGACAAGGTCGACCACACGGAAATAGAAGCGGCCGGCCAAGACAGAAGCGCCATAGTGCGTTACGTGAGCACAATGGGCAGAGGTAGTGATTTGACGGACGTTCAGAATAGAATGATTTTCGGCTACCGCGCCAAGGGTGGAAAGATCTCAGAAACAGCAGCAGACTTCGTGGACTGTTCGCGAGGTGCTACAGTAAAGGTGTACCAAGAATGGACCGCTGGCACACCGAGTGCCTCCCGACGTCATAACTGTAGAGCCTCAAAGGCCATCGACCGCAGAGGAGAACGTCGCCTCCATCGACTGGTAAAGAGCAATCGAAGTGCAACAGTGCAGCAGTTGACCATGCAGATGAACGCTGAGACACCCTGGTGCGTGTCCCCGATAACAGTAGAGCGAACCCTGTTACGCATGGGTCTCCGGAGTCGACGCTGCGTCAAGGCGCCCATGTTAACCCGGGTCCATCGGCAACGACGCCTGCAGTTCGCATGGGACTACCATCATTGGACAGTGGAAGAGTGGGAAAAGGTTGCCTTCTCCGACGAATCGAGATTTCTATTCCACAAAAGTGACGGTGGCGGATATGACGTCAGACACACGAGAACCAACACCCGGACACGGTTGTCGGTGAAGTACAGGCCGGCGGTTGCAGTGTGCATGTCGAGGGAATGTCTTCCTGGTATGACCTGGTACCGCTGGTACCTGTCCATCCTCGCTGACCACATGCATCCCTTCATGTTGGATGTTTACCCTGTGATAGTGTCTACCAACAGAACAATGCGCCCTGCCACGTCGCTAAGATGGTGCGTGACTAGTTCCAGGAACACTCCAGTGATTTCTCCTTTTGCCGCGAAATCGCCCTTCCTGAATACCATAGAGCACTTGTGGAACTATTTGAATCGACGTGCCGACCCTCCACCACGTCATCTCCGGGCCCTCCGTGCTCTGCTGCAGTCCGAATGGGCACGTGTACCTCGGGCAACCTTCCAAGGCCTCATTGCGTCCATGCCACGCCGTCTCGCCGCTGTCGTCCGGGCGAAGGGTGGTTATTCCCATTATTACGTAGGTGGCCATATTATTCTGATACGACTGTGTATTCTGGTCCAGTTGTCCAGAAGTGTACATACAAATCTTCATACAGTTCATTAAAGGTCGGTAGCATTTTCTGTCTCTCTAAATTTAGAGATTAGCAGGTAGCATAGCATTCGCATCAGAACCGCTTCAATTACCTCATCATACCAACATGTATCACACCTTCGACGCCTCTTAAACTATTTCAATTCACTCTCAAACCAGTCGCATATTGATTTTCCAACAATAACTTTCACAGATGGTATATTTCTATATCTTATGCATTAACTATCTGTACTCTACCACTCCGAATAACTTCTCCTCCTCGTTGGCATCTTTCCAATTTTGTCCAGCTCTTACCGAGAACACAGTACTTTGGTACTTTAGACGTACTACACAGATGACGCACATGTCTGTCTGCACGGCAAAGTGGCAGAGATAAGGTTCGTCGGTGTAGTTCAGTTGGGAAGACACCTGGCTCCCGAACGAGGCGGCGTGGGTTCGAATCGGACCACCGGAAAAATGGCATTTCTTTATATGCTTATATCCAGGGGTCGCGCTGCCGATCGCGATCATCGCAATTTGCGAAAAAGAAATCGTTTGGGCGATGGAAGGAAAGCCAGCGCAACCTCTGCTATATCTGTATAAATGTAGTTACATTCTTGTTCGCCCGTGCGATTAAATTTGAACGTTGTTTTATTTGAATTTAATCGCACTTTAATGCCACTTTGGAAAATGTCTTTCAATCACTGAATTAGGAAAACAAAGGGATAAAGATTAATGGCTATTATCTAAGTCACCTTCGTTTTTCTTATGACGTAGTCATTTTTGCAACTACCCCATCAGAGCTGCAGAGTATGATGAACTTGCTGGCAACAGTAAAGAAGTGGGATTAAAAATGAACTTTCAGAAGACAAAAGAGATGTACAATGCTTTTACAAGAAATGAAGATTTATCGATTGATGGAGAAAAGCTAGAGATAACCAATACCTACATTTATCTTAGACAGCAGATATCAAGTGAAGGTCACATTGATGAAGAAATTAATCGGCGTATAAAACTTGCCTGAAGAGGTTTTGGAAGAAACAGTATAATTTTCAACAGCAATATGCCATTATGTCTTAAAAGAAAAGTGTTTGATCAATGCATCCTTCCAATGCTTACGTTATGGTGCAGTGACGTGGGCCTTAACTAAAAGAGACATAAAGATTGCAGACGACTCAAAGCAGCATGGAGAGGTGCATGCTTGGTGTAACCAGGAGGGATAAGAAGAGGAACTCGTGGATCCGAAAAATGACAAGAGTGGAAGACATCATGACCAGAGTAAAATCCCTGAAATGGCAATGGGCTGGACATACTACCAGAAGGACAGACCATCGATGGACAGCCGAAATTTTAGACTGGATTCCAAGGAGCAGGAAAAGACACAGAAGAAGACCACATGGGAGATGGGTGGATGAAATTCGAAAATATGCGGGAGTAACATGGAGGAGACTGGCACAAGACAGACCGTTGTGGAGGAAACTTGTGGAGACCTTCGTCCAGCAGTGGATTGATAATGGTTGGCAATGATGATGATGATGATGATGATGAATCGCACTGGTGAACAAGAATGTAACTACATCTTACAGATATAGCATATGAAGAAATGCCATTTTTAAAAGGAAGCAGACCGCGTGAACTTTAAATTGAAAGTTCAGTCGGTCTGCTTCCTTTTTATATATCATCGTCGACTGTATATTACCGGATAAACATTTCAAATAGTCATGAGCTCATGACTGCCTAATAAAGTAGTAATGACAGCGTCAAATGTAAATAAAAAAATTCCGACTTTCGTATAGGGAAGACTTATTGTACCTCGTATCGCATTGACGTTTCATGTGTACAGATTTTGACGTACGAGAAATAAAACTGGCCAACTTTTTGGTCAATTCTTTTCCACATTACGCCGTTGGAAATATGCAGTGAAAGAAGAAAACGAAGTTCAATCCTCAAAGCTAATCACGATCTTGTGTTTCATGAACAACGAGTGCCGGTGGAAAAGCATTGAGTAACATGATGCAGGAATCGTGTAACTGAGGTCTGCTGCCTCCAGCTGAAACCGATCGTATTTGAAAGCGGAATGCTATGTGTACCTCTCGCACTCCAACATAAGACTTAATCGGAAACAAGGACTCACTTTTCATGTCTTACGTCCGTCCCCATTCGTTTGCACAGGCAAACCAACCCATCTGTGACCAGTCTCGTTTTTTGTCAGCTTCAGTTTACTGACGGAAAAGAAGTACAGAAACGTTTTCGAACAAATTTCTGTGTGGATAATTGATAAAATCTGGCTAATGAGCATTAAATTTGGCTACAGTTATGGTTAAGATATTGATTTCCATAGCGCAACTGCTGAATAAGTGATGTATGTGGTGCTGTTGCCAAACGATTTTTTCAGTACATTAAAAATCCTTGCTCTTCATTGAACTGCATGAATACTGGAATTGAGTGTTAGCTTTTAGACACGCCTTTCTAATTGGTGCAAAAATTGTTTTCTGTTGTGAATAGTTAAGGATCCGAGAAAGTTTACTAGATCTGTAGAGCATTTAGGTTTTGATGATTGGCCAAAAAAGGCTACGAATGAATGGGGAAATTAGGATGTAAAAGTTACACTGCCGAAAATGTAAATTCAAAGTTTTATGGGCTGACTCTTGTTTACAGTCAAAACAAGCGCATTATTTTTTGTTATTCAGTAGAATTCGTACCTTTTTTTTTCTTTTTTTTTTATCCTGAGCTGACAAAAACTAGAATGAGGAAGAAAATGTTTGAAAAAAAAAAAAAAAAAAAAAAAAAAAGTTCTGCTTTAACAAAAATGCAATTTCCTAAAATTGAATTCGTGAGGTTTTCTAGTTTTTCTTAAGTTAATTTAAAAAAACTGATTCATGGATCTTCTTCGTATTTTTTTTTTTTTTTTAAGTTTTTAGAGAACTCCACTACGGTTGATTATTTTCGTTACAGATTTCTTTACAGTTAACCAGAGTGGATCATGTGCTTAGTAGTGGAAAGACAATGCAGTCATTGATAAAGAAGTCCCTCCGCCTCTCAATTTCAAAAACTAGAAAAGTTCTCAAAAAACTTAAATGACTCCATCAATCAATGATTTCATTGGCTTTTCACTATACCAAGCATATATGGTTATTAACCATAAAGCACCTTAGGTTGACTTTATTGTACTCTTAGGTTGACTTAATGTATAGAATTTTGGAATTTCTTTCCCCAAATTGTTTTCCTCGTGTACCTGAGTTGTTGTTTTTCTTCAAAAAGTGAGCTAAAAAGTACCGAAAATACTCGTACTAATTGCGCTTACTTTTAGGCATGACGCTATTTAGGACTGACGGTGATTTGATAGCGAGCTGATAGTTGTTTTTGGTTATTTGGGTAAGAAGCGAAGGTTTTTAATCTGTATTAGGACATGGTCACCACCCTTTCCGTGACAGTGGAAAACAAATTTACTTTCCTTGAAAAAGAAGCAAGTGCAGAGAGAGAGAGAGAGAGAGAGAGAAAGTGATTTATGTCCACATCTTTAATTTTAGCTGGTTCTTTTGAAACGTCGGTTCAGCTGACGACAGGACATTTTGGAGTGGACAGAAAAACTAAAGTGGATATCCAATTTCTTTTCAGTTAGATCTTCTTCCATTTGTGCGTGTTGGGTTGTGAAAGTTACGTAATAGCGAACTACGCGACCATTTACCAAGTTCAGCGGACCGTGAGGTATTACCCAATTATCACGTCCCCACCCCCTGCTCCCCTCCCGCCTAAGTCTTTGCCTTCCTAGCAGAGCCATCCTTTAGTTGTCTGTCCGTTGACCAGTCCTCCTCAGCGAAGAAAAACGTTCTGGTCGCCGGCGTAAATGAAGATTTAGGAGCCTTCAAAAACGACCGTTATTGCTTCAGTGATCTCTGCCTTTTGTCTCCGTTTCTGAAATTATTGTTCCCGCGTACGCATTTGTAAAGCTTGGGGTCTAGTTGGATTGAGTGTTAGTTTGGGGCCTCGGATGTTACATACAACAGCTATGGTGCTTGGAAAGAAATGAATTGTGGTTCAATTGTTGCTACTTACCAAACGTTATTTTGAGGGGTTTTTCGGTATTTCTTTTCGAGTACATCCTCGAAAGTACAGTGAACTTTAACTTTGCTGTATCAGATTATCTTAGATCAGATCCATTACGCCCCCGATTAACCACACAAAAATATATAAGAATATTGTCATTTATTGAAATCAGTGTTTCCATTATTGATAACATTTACTTTGTATTTAATTTCACAACGTGGCGGAGCCAGGATTTTTAAAAAACGGGAGCCCAGGTTCTTAGATTTTAAAAAACGGGAGCCCGGGTTCTTAGAATACCTGGGAGTCACTTTCTCGGAAATCTACAGTATTAGCTTTCAGTTACTGAAGTTTCTAAATTCCATAGTAATAACTAGGTTTTGTGGGAGCTTTAACAATTCAAATTCTTTGGAAGCCACGGGTATTTCCCGTAAAATAAAAATGATTGCGTGTAACACAAATGTGTAAGTTATAATTTTAATGATTGCCCTAGTTTTATACCAATACAAAGTACTATAAGACACTCCAAAGTTGATCATATCGTGCAAATTTTGTGTTCATTTAGAAAACTAAGACTAGCCTCTTTCGAATGCCTCACGATCACACGCGCAAAATATGTAAATACCGTGTAATAGTTTCAAATGACAATTTCCGATTAACACGAAAGTACAGCTCACAAGTAAGCAAATAAATAAGTAGTAATTAAGAATTATGGCACCAAAAACGTTGAACTACTTAAATTATTTGCTCTTAAATATAAAAAACGCACTGTATATGATGTCACAATATTTTGCACATAGTAATTGCTTTTCTCTTGGTTGTTATAAAAAAAGTGACTTAGATCTGTTTTTACACACGAAATGCACATTTTAAGTCATTATATTCTGAAGGATGTTTAATTATGTGGAAACAACTGTAATACATAATACTTTATCATAGATATAAACAATTTATTCATTGAACTTATGTTTCTTTTTAATTCTCTTATTAATATACATGTACAAGAACTATTGCTGCGGCTGTGAAAAGGGGCATTAAGTTCTCTGGAGTAGCTGCATTCTTGTTATCCAGTTTTTAAAAAAACTTTAAAGTAATTTCTAAAAATTTTACTTATTTACTGAAGAAAAAAAAAATACCAAAAAGGGATACCCTTTTAAATACTGCATTCAAAGCTGCCATCGAAAATTCCTGGCTACTTCTTCAATCAATTTCTTATGAAGTTTCAGCAATAAAAAGTGTAAAATGCTTTTACTGAGCCTTGATTAGAAGACCCTGTTAGCCGTGATGCCCCCTCCCCGGCCTTGCCCTGCAGTACGGTAATTACAATTGCGGGGCCTACTAATACACCCCTACACACACGCTTATATCATCAACCACTCTCAGTCCACTTCTGGATGAAAGTCTCCTAAATTCTCTTCCACAAATATATGTTCGCAGTTCTTTTCTACGTCACTCCTACATGCTTTCGAATTTCATCCACCTATCTGCCACGTGGTCTTCTGTGTCAGATCAGATCATATGTAGCGGATTCTAGGAAGGGAGTATCTGACTCCAGGTCTTAAACAACACTTAGAAATAGGAAGCTAGGAAATTTGGGCTAGAATGCCCTATAGGAAAGTGACACGGAAGCGAGGTAGAAAGGGGGAGGAAGACTCACTAATTTATTGCCGGAGGGCCAGTACCCTTGGCCCGACGGCTTAACGTGCCTATCCGACGCACGGCGGATATTTAGTATTTCGGGCGTTCGTACCTGCCTGGGATCGAACCTGAGGTCCCCGTGGCAGTCACGAACGTTGACCACTTGGCCACTCGCGGCCCCTTCTGTGTCTTTTCCCGTCCCTTGGTATCTAGTCAAGTATTTCAGTTGTCCACCGGTGGTCAGTTTTAGTGATGTGTCCAGGTCATCGCCATTTTTGGAATTTTACTTTGATCACGATGACTTTCATTGTTGTCATTTTTCTGATACTAGAGTTCCTTTCCCAACATTTCCTGGTTACTCCAAGCATGATCTTTTCATGCTTCTTGTAGTTGTCTGCAGCCTCTGTATGTCTTTTTTTGTTCAGGTTCATATATCTGATCCATGAATATGAACTGGAAAGACGCATTGATTAAATACTTTGCTTTTAAGACCTAATGGTAAATTGCTTTCGGAAATTCTACTGTTCCTGCCCAGTGCACCATGATTAAAATCCTGTAAAAATATATAACGTAAATTCGTGCAAATTTGGTTTCATTTTAACATATTTATTAAACAGCAGAAATCAAACCATCTATGTCGAACGTAAATACTCTTTGAAAAAAAAAAAAAAAAAAAAACGTAGTACCCCGAGAAAGTCATTCGATCCTCATGAAACTTCACATGCAAGTACCCCAGGTCCAAATATGCAAATGATTAAAAAAAAAACGACGAGTGACTAAATAGTGGTCCGCCACAGCGCATAGAAACCGCGCATCAAGGAAGGCATATAAAAAGCAAACCTTGCACGCGGGGGCAATTTTGGAGCCGCGGATGGCTTAGTGGTTAGCGAGTCAGACTATCATTGTGAGGTCCTCAGGTTTGAACCTGGGCTGATCTTTCAGATATGGTTTGATTTACTAACAATCGCTGAATATCCGCCGTGCATCGGACGAGCACGTTAAGTGACAGCCCCAGGCTGAACACGCTGGTTAAATGGGCATCCTTTCCTATGCTTCCCCCCTGAAATTCTCTCACCCCTCTGTGTGCAACATCGTACTTGTACGGTGGCGCCATCTACTGTACTCTAATCTCACTACAAACTGTTCTGTCAAAATCGCTAGACTTGCTCTCATTCCTTCCGTTTCCGTGTCCTGCCCAAAAGGCCGATCTCGCTGTAGGTGACTGAGACCTAAACTCTACTACTCACTGTGGACGGAAGTCCTTCAAGAAAATGACAAATACTGTGACGGGGACAATTTTGACAGCGGATTGTGGTTGCATTAACCTCCACGGACTGTGAAGATGTCTCGACGTCGAATCCGTGCACAATACAAGCAGGTAAGTAAATTTGAGAGAGGACGTATAATTGGGCTGAGAGGCCTGTTGAATAAGTCGCCGAGAGAGGCATTTGAATCGGAGCGACGCGGCAGTCGGACGATGTCAGCGCTAATGTGTCGAGGATGGCACAACCAACCGGCACGTGGACAGTGGACGGCCGAGGGCAACGAGAGAATGCCAGGATGGAGCGATTGTGAGAGCCGCACAAACAGAACCGTGCAGCCCGTGTTGCGTTACCTTTCAGATACGGAAGTGGCCTTCCGGACCTTTAGTAGACTACTTGCGGCACGGGACTACATTCGAGTAACCGCGGCTGACCAGTGAGCATCGCCGGCACCGGTTACAATAGTGTCGGGCCCGATCAACGTGGATAGTGTCCAGTGGCGTCGTGTTGTCATCAGTCATGAGTCACGGTTTGCACTTGACGCCGATGAACAGCGCATACGTGACTGGAGACGAGCCGGCCAGCGCAACGAACCTGCTTTTACCGTGAAACGGCACACGGCTAACACATCATGAGTTACTGTCTTCTAAAATGGCTCCCAAGACAGTCACTCATGGTGTGTTTGTTGGCAGTCTCCGTACCACCCTCACGTCTCAGCGGTACGTCGACGACATTCTACGATCTGTTGTGTTGCCATTTTTGTCGCAGCATCACCGAACAATTTTTCAACGCCATAATGCTCGTCTATCCCAGGTCTGCCTCCGTAATGTCGACACCCTTCCATGGCCAGCCCGATCGCCCGATCAGTCACCGATCAAACATGTTGAGTTTGATTTGATGAAAAGAAAAAGTTGGCATTTTGAGAAGCATAACGAAGCCCATGATTTGCATGAACTCATTGTCTCGGCCGGAAGTACGTTAGGATTTGTGTGGATATCCGTGTGGCAACAGCGAGGACCTATTGCCAAGTGCAAAAAGTGCATGATTTCAGTGTCATTAAATAAAGGTGCGGTTGTCTGGAGCTGCAAAGACTTTTTTTACGATTTACAACCGTAGGTTGAAGAAGCGTATATGCTCCAGCTTTGTCCGTCTGCCTGTCCACACGATAAATCGTGTAAAAATGGTTCGATTTCGATGAAGTTTTAATATGTATTAGGGAACCAACCCTATTGGAAATGGGGTCAAAGGTCAGGACATCCATGAAGAAGATGAAGCGAAATCCATTCCATCGCTCTTATGCGTCATAACTTACGTAAAAATGTTTCGATTGCGACAAAACTTTATCATGTTGTTCCGGAAGTATACTGAACCAATTCTGTTTAATATCATCGAAATGGGGTCAAAGGTCGGGCCATGCGAGCGATATTTATTCCACAGCCATTATCCTCATAGCTTGAGTAATGATCTCCGGTATGTTGGAAAGCGTATCATAATCAATGCATTGCATAATTTTACTGACTTGTGTATCTCTCACAGATAATCTGCGCAAGGTATTGAGTTCTGGCTTTACCTTGCCAAGACTTAACTGCGAGTGATTTGAAGGCTGTTGTTGGGAAAATTTTATCTTAACAGCGCATGAAATATCGACGAAAGCTGGCCGCTAACAGGGTCGGATTAAGGCCTTAGTGGGCCCTTAGGCTAAGGCATTTGAGTGGGCCTCTAGGTTTTGATATCTGAGTGGGCCCTCAGATAACTTATGAAGGAGAAACATTATGAAGTCCGGTCAAACACTGTAGCAATATGTTTGTGATAATTAATGCGTAGTGCATTCATTAAACTATCCGCAGAGTTTTCCTAATGAGTCACTGTATTTTCCTTTGTTCTTGGAAGAAGAACATGAGTTAAAATCTTAAGATTCTTAGATTTTGTCTTGGATTTTCTAATGATTTTGTATTGTATACTTTTCTTAGTTTATCTTTTTTTTTCTATGGGATGTGAAGCCACGGGGGACTTTGATCATTAATGGTTGCAAGTGGAAATTAGTAGGTGTGAGTGGATGGTAGTGAAAAAACTGAAACCGTTTCGTAGACGCTGTATGCAGCAACATGAAATCTGTACCCTTGGTGAGTCACTTCCTTGAAATACACTAACGGAAAAAAATCCCAACACCACGAAAAAATAGTTGTAGAGGAATGAAATGGCGGCAATACATTTGTATAGGTAACATATTTAATCGATTAAGGTTTCAAGATCACAGCTTATTGTAAGCGCGAGAATAGCCATTTTAAATGTGAAATGCTGGTACATTAATAACCGGTGTAACCGCCAGAACGTTGAATGCAAGCACGCAAACGTTCATGCATTGTGTCGTACAGGTGATGGATGTCAGTTTGTGGGATGGAGTTCCATGCCTGTTGCAATTGGTCGGTCAATACAGGGACGGTTAATGCAAGTTGGGGGTGACGCTGGAGTTGTCCAATGATGTCCCATACGTGCTCGATTGGTGAAAGATCTGGTGATCTAGCAGGCCACGTCAACATGTCGACACTCTGTAGAGCATGTTGGGTTACAACAGCGGTATGCGGGCGAGCGTTATCCTGTTGGAAAACACCCCCTGGAATGCTGTTCATGAATGGCAGCACAACAGGTTGAATCACCAGACCGACGTACAACTGTGCCGTCAGGGTGCGTGGGATAACCACGAAAGTGCTCCTGCTGTCATAGGAAATTGCTCCCCAGACCATAACTCCAGGTGTAGGTCCAGTGTGTCTCGGCCGCAGACAGGTTGGTTGCAGGCGCTCATCTGGCCTCCTTCTAACCAACACACGGCCATCACTGGCACCCAGGCAGAACCGGCTTTCATCAGAAAACAACAGATCTCTACTCCGTCCTCCAATGAGCTCTAGCTTGACACCACTGACGTCGCAAACAGCAGTGGTTTGGAGTAAGTAGAATGCACGCTACAGGGCGTCTGGTTCGGAGCTGTCCTTCAAGTAACCGATTTGTAACAGTTCGTTGTGTCACTGTGGTGGCAACTGCCGCTCGAATTGCTGCCGCAGACGCAGTACGATGCGCCATGGCCATACGCCGTACACGGCGGTCTTCCCTCTCAGTAGTGCCACGTGGCCGGCCGGAACCCGGTCTTCTTGAGGCCAGTACCTTCTCTCGACCACCGCTGCTAACAATCATGCACGGTGGCTACATTCCTACCAAGTCGTTCTGCAATATTGCGGAAAGAAAATCCACCTTCTCGTAGCCCTATTACACGACCTCGTTCAAACTCCGTGAGCTGTTGATAATGGCTTTTTCCTCTTCTTAAAGGCATTCTTGACTAACATCAACACACTACGTCGAATCTCAACGATAACTAACGCTCACAAACGTTACAGCGCGTATTTACAGCAAACCTGAACGAAATTTGCATAGACGTCATCTTACAGATGTACTCTCACCGCCTACCAACTGTCGTTTATCTAACACAACCCCTTCTTGGTGTTGGGATTTTTTTCCCGTCAGTGTATGTTCGTTTTCCTGCCTGTTTCTGACCAAGTGGAGATCATATGAGACAAAAGTAAAACTATCTTATAAACCTCTCTCCATCTATCTGTGTATCTATTATTTGCCCAGGAATGCCTCGTGGGCCCTTGGTGATGGTGGGCCCCAAGGCTATATAGCCCCTATAGACCCCCCTCCCTCTTAATCCGGCTCTGGGCTCTAGCAGTGACAAAGTTATTTTACCGCATCAATATGAAGCAGCCAGTTATTCCGTCTGATTTTTGTTCATAATAGCAGACCGTTAAAACCTAAGATGAACTGAAGAAAATTGCATTCAATCGTACGTAGAAAACAGCCGTCCATATTTTAACTTCCGGATTTTTTTTTATTTTTGAAGAGCTGGAAGGAGGGGAGGGAGTATGTGTTTGGTGTTTCAAATATATCTAACTGTACCGTACACAAGCTGTTGTCCATTTTGTCAAAGTCGCGTAGTTTCGTGACGCCGTTGCGTGTCAGTGTTGGGTAAATGCGACCTCTGTTAGGAAAAGTTTCCTGCAAAGCAGAGCTGTGTTACTAGGTAATACATAATTCACGATGTGTGTCCAGTCAGCCGAGTGTCGTGTGATCAGTTAAAAATAACACACACACTTGATAAAAACCAATTTAAAAAATTCCCCCTTCTTTAACTACCGTCACATCATGCATGCAGCGTCGATTTCTGCATTTCTAGACCCGATATTTTCATATCTGTAAATCGAACTCGATTTTTTTTTTCTAATAAAATGAATATTCAGCATATTTGAATTTGTGTGAATCATAGTTTCCCCGCAAGGCTGCGTGAAATAAATTCTTATGTTTTGCACTTTTAGAGTCGGATCGGTAAATTAATGTATTCAAATTTCGCACGAGCTATCTTCCCTTCTAAAATTAAAATATTTCAGCTCCGATGGCACAGTGGTCCAAGCACTGGTTTTTGGTTATTCATCTGAGTGGGCACGGGTTCGAGTCTCCGCTGAGACATGAATGGTGTGCTTATCTGGTGTGCTTATCTTACGAACCTTGCTCTGTACCTTCTGTAGACCCCAAATAAGGACGGGGTCCATTTAGTTGCTCACGGTGGTCGTTAAATCTCCAAATAAACAAAAAATCCAAATTTCTTTCTACAACCAGTATCCACAGTGGCAACCACAAATTTCCTTTTGGTTTTCAGCATTTCGCGTAAAAATTTGCATAATAGACAGCGTAACTGTGGACTTTTTAATCGAACCTCATAGTCAAGTTAAAAAAAATACTTCAAAATTATAGTTCATTTCTGATTTCTCGTGGTACAGTCATGATGTATTTGCAATGTATCCCATTACACCCGCTATATTATTTATGTATTTTTTTATTTCTAAAGAGGGGTCGCGGATCGCCTAGTGGTCAATGTTCGTGACTGCTACGGAAATGTCTGGTTCAATCCCAGGCAGATACGAGCGCTCGAACTACTAAATATCCACCGTGCGTCAAATAGGCACGTTAGAGATGGAAAAGGGGTCATGGGTCAGCGGGTCAAAAATTTATTGCGGGTCAAATGGGTCAGGTCAAGGTGTTCCTGACCCGTTTTTATCTCCGTTTTATTTTTGAAAAAAAAAAGAATCAAAGAACCCTTCCGAGGTCTTTGAAATAATACTTCATAGCTGCAGAGTATGATCCAGGAACTTCCTAAGATGGATAAAGACATGGGATTAAACATGAACTTTCCGAAGACAAAACTAATGTACAATTCTTTTGCAAAGAATGAAGATTTATCAATTAATGAGGGAAAGCTGGAGATAGCGAATTCCTACTTTACCTTGGGCAGCAGATATCCAGCGAGGGTCACATTAATGAAGAAATTAATTAGCGATTGAGATTGACCAGCGCTGAAACTGATCAATCTCAATCCACTTGACTACAAATTCACGCGGATTGAGAGGTCTGGACTTAGGTAGCACAACACTGCGCCGGCTAGCAAAGCAAAACCTCCCAACTTAACTGTGGATCCAGAAGAACGTTAATTTCCCATTATGATTGACCATCCAAGTCCAGACCTCTCAATCCGCTTGACTACAAATTATGGAACATTTCGGAAATCAAGTTCCGCTGTTCCAGTCATGTCAACATTGACAGCCTGAAGAGAGGTCTGAAGCGAAATCTATGCAGCTGTTAGTTATTGACAAGCTTTTAAAGTTTTGTGTGAATGCTAGGCGAAACCATGTTTTTGGAATAATTGTGTGTTCTATGTGCACCTCATGAAGTGCCCAAATAAATTATATCAAATGATATCCAATATCTTCCCTATTTTTCGACCATTTTGTTTTATATTGTGACAGAACTTAATAGTATGAATATGTATTAGTGGATCTTCATAAAAAAAAAATAGAAATTAATTTCTGTGTGAGATTTTATTCGAAATTGGCGATCATAATTGTTATCAAGTTGGTGAAATTTGATTACATTTTTTTTCGTCCTCCACTAACACAAGGTACGTTCTTTTTTTTCTGTCGAACATAACTTTAAAAAATTATTTCCTGCTGTATTGAAGTGAAAGTAAGGACGCGACTTTCGACAAACTCTGTCCCTCCCTTTTCCTCTTTGTCACCCACGTGTTAACGGCTTGGGTCATTGTTTAAAAACTGTGATGCAATGAACTAGCTTAATAAAAGACAGCTGACGGAAGTGTGTGTGTTGGCATTTTTTCACCTTCGTGAATAGTTCGTTTTGCTTCTTTGAGTGAGGTAGCCTGAAAAAAAAAAAAAAAGAGAAACCTTGCCGCAAATTTTTGCTGACGTAACAGCAGTTCATTATGCGGCTCTGCTGGCCGGAATCAGAAACGCTTGCCTGTTATTAATAGCGTAATTGAAAAATAAAAACCCTGCACGGAATCCGCCAACGTTCAACACGCCGAACTTCCCCGTGCTTTCCGGTTGGACGCATTAAACAACACCTACCCCGTGTACTCGTACTCTATGTCATCAGTGTTAAGAAACAGATAAGATCGGTAAACTTAGCTGTTTATTTTTATTTATATCTCAGATTCCGTACCAGTCTGTACTATTGCGCACCGTTACAAGAATTCAAATTTTTCTGAGAATGAAATTATTGTTCAAAATTTGATATTTTGCCTTTGTGGTGGAGGGCTTTAACGGTACGTAACAAAATCGCTACGAAAAATTCTACAGTAATAAAGTAACTTTCTGCCTTTGAGTAGCTAAAACCGTTAGATTGCTATGAGTTAATCTGCAGAAAAGCAGTAAAACCGAAAATGATGTCAGCGTGCGACGATAAAATCCGTTGCGACTCATTTTAGTTAGGAAACTACAGTGGAAGCCGGATATTACGCGGTCGCTTATAACGTTAGTCCGATCGTGTCCCCCAAACAATCATCTGTGGCTTAGGGCTCAGAGCATTCAGATTTGGATATACCGCGGGTATCTCTCTATAACGCGGTTATCATATTTTCCCCGTATGCCCGCGTTATAACAGGCTTCCACTGTATTTATTAAAAGAGAAAATGAAAATCCCGGATGTAATGAGTATGTCTTTTTTAAATTCTTTGCAGTGCAAAGAAATTTTCAAAGCGAAATTTTAGGAAAACTGAAAGCAACAGGGAGGAGGGGGGGGGGGGTTACTGCTCCTTCTAGTGGAAAAACTGCGTTATTTATAAAATACGCAATGTGTGCACTGTTCTTCTGGGTACAGTTGTTCAAAGCAGACTTAAAAATCGAGTGTAGCCTGGTACTCTTTGTTGTTAAGGCTCTACGAGACCCGCCATCTTGTATTGTGCCTTCTCTTGTTAACCAACGGGCAAGCGTATTTCACAAATTGCTCGGGCAATTTTGCAAATTTTGGAACACCGTTTGTGGCTAACGTAAGATATTTGATAAATAAAGAGTTCCCTGCTTTCAGATTTTCATTTTGGACTCTTTAAGTATTTTTTCTTAATTAATAAAACTATGGAAGACGCCTTGGTACGACTCACATTGCAGATAAAAAATGAAGTGAAAGGTCAATAAAAATTCTGAAACCAGGGAACTCTTTATTCATATATCTTGCGTTAGCCACAAACGGAGTTCCAAAATGGGCAAAATTGCCCGAGCAATTTGTGAAATACGCTTGCCCGTTGGCTAATAAGAGAAGGCAGCAATACAAGATGGCGGGTCTCGCAGAGCCTTAATGTATGCTATTGATCTTTCGCATGCTAAGATCATTGTGGTTGTGAAATATATAAAACGAGCGATTTGAGAGTATATTTTTATTCACGTACAACACATTGCATTTATTCGCGTCACTTACGACCACACAGCGCCACAATCCGGTACATACTAAGTAAAATTAAATCGTAACAAACAATAAGGTTTACTGATTCTTGACATTGAGCTAGATGGATCAATAAATGTTGTTGTCGTAAAACCAATGAAAGAAGATGTCAGTCACAAAAGTAAATATTTACTGAACTATGGCGACTGTTTGGTTTTTAAGTACTTCGACTGTTTGGTCTTCCAAAAACAATATTTATTGTTATGTATTAATATTTAGGCAAACGTAAGAACCGATCCGAACACCGATGAAATCTGATGTAGCTATGGAAACCCATCTGCGCATGCGCAAGCTAAAATCTGACGTCAAGGTAGAAACAAGTTAGTAAAATCATGCAATGCATTATATGATACGCTTTCCAACATACCAGAAATAATTACTCAAGGTATGAGGATAATAATGGCTGTGGAATAAATATCACTCCTGTGCCTTGACCTTTGACCCCATTTCGATGATATTCAACAGAGTCGGTTCAGTATACCTCCGGAACAACATACTAAAGTTCTGTCACAATAGAAGCATTTTTAGTCAAGTTATGAGGATAATGGCTGTGAAATAAATCTCACTCCTGTATCGTGACCTTTGACCCCATTTCGATGATGTTTCACAGAATCGGTTCAGTATACCTCCGGAACAACATGTTAAAGTTTTGTCGCAATCGAAGCCTTTTTACTTAAGTTATGACGCATAGAGGGAATGGAGTGGATCCCGCTCCTTTGTCCTGACCTTTGACCCCATTTCGCCCATTTTAACAATGTTCGTCCCCAATGGTCCCCTACCACATACTAAAATTTAATCGAAATCGAACGCTTTTTACGTGAGTTATCGTGTAGACGGACAAAGTTGGAGCATATACGCTTCTTCAACCTACGGTTGGAAAGCGTAAAAAAAGCTGCATGGTAAGTGTGTTAGTGATGAGGGTTGGTGACTTTTGGTGTAGGATACCTACAAGTTACACCCCATCGTGTTATACCTCATTTTAAAGCTCTCGTCAGTAGCAGGTTAACATCCCAACACATGCCCTCCTCCTTAGGGTGTCGGGAGAAAGCCAAATTTCACCACGATGCATGCTTTACTGTTATCGGGAAAGTTGCATTGCTACAAATCGCATTTTCCTAATGGCTTTTATCACATTTAGCATGAGGTTCTTGTAATTTGCAATGATATTGTTACGTTTAAATTATGTAAAACTTGATGAAATAATATTCTGCGATAGTTCAGTAAAATATATTGTTGAGTAGCAATGAAATTAGCTACTGTTTCGTCACTTCATGAGACAGCATACGGCAATATCGGATTTCAGCAATGATTTTGAATTTTTCCGTTACCCATTTTCGTTACATTGAAATTTTTTACCTAGGATTTACTTTACTACGCTCGACTGCTGGACGGCGAAGGAATCTATCAGGTATTTGTAGTACAACGCTTTCAAGAGTTCAGATTCAATACGAAGTATAGCTAAGGAGTTGAAAACATTCAAACATCACAAAACGTAGATATATCTGCAACCGGCGCAATACAGAAAACACTATTTCGGTCAGTCGCCCCAAAATTATGGTGCTCCGGATTGTAGGGCACCCCTGCAGGAGTACGTGAAATCCTGCAAAATCGCTAACAGTCGGATGAAATGTGGCTGTAAAAGTGCATTGGATGATCGAGGGTTCCGACAATTGGCCCGCATCGTACAGACAAATCGGAAGGCTTGCTTGCGGTAAATCACGTCACAATTTAATGAAAAGCATCCAGAAGCCTATGCTCAAAGACAATTCGTCGACACACATGGCACAACCCTGCTGGGACAGTCGACAACCATATCGTGTTCCGATGTTAACGACACAACATCGCATGATTCGGCGACAAATTGTGAAGGCCCATCGGAACTGGAGCATGGATGATTGGAAACGCGTCATATGGTCTGACTAATCCCGTTTCTCACTGTATCGCGCTTATGGCAGGCAGCGTGTGTGGAACCTCACGAAGCTATGGACCCTGCATGCTAAGTTGGGGTACTACAGGCCGATGGATGAGGTGTAAATGTTTGGGCAGCTTTCACGTGGTCCGGCCTGGGTTCTTTGGTACCTCGTGACTCTTCAGTCACTATTTCCAGCTATGTGCAGCTCCTGGCCGACCATCTCCACCCTTTCATTACGTGCCTCTGTCCGAACCAAGTTCTGATCTTTCAACAGGACAACGCTCTACCCTATTGGTCCCGTCTAGCGACCGACTGGCTCCAGGAGCATAGCAGTCGCAAGGCTTCCTCGCTCACTTGACATCAATCAACCCCATAGAGAACTTTTGGGACATAGTAGAACGAGCTGTTCGTGATCAACCATCCCCACCTACATCACTGCCTAATCTACGCCATGCACTCTTAGACCGCCGATACCAGAGTCTGTGTTCCGTAAGCTCATTGCGCTCGCATCACGACGTTTGGATCCACACGCTATTAGGTGGGTGTACGTAATAATGTGTCCTTATTAGCGAGTTATCTCATTAAAAACACAAAAATAGGCAATCTCAATGTTTTTTAGGGTGCTGATCAGCGACTTAATGAGTGTCTAGGCGCTGGAGAACTCACATAGTCAGTGCCTATGGTTTGCATATCATCTCACTAAAACTATGTTCCGTTATATACTGAGTTAGCTTTGCATTATAAACATCTACCTAATAATGCGAGGGTCCACCTTTCTATTCAGTCAGGGCTTACAGATGCTTAGGAACAGATTCTACAAGGTGTCGAACATCCTCCATACTTAACTTTACCCATGTCCGCAGCAGCAGCTCTTTCAGTTCACGCTCATTCCACGGAGTGGGATCAGCAGTTCTCACACTCCGTACTAGCATTTCCCACAAATGTTCAAACGGGTTACTGTCAGTGGACTTTGGGGGCCAAGGCAGTGGGGTGGTTTTGTTGTCTTGTTCCTCCAACCAGTCAGTAGCTATAGGAGTCCGATGACGCGGTGCATTATCCTGTTGAAAGATGGCACTGTGGTCCACGTAAACCTCCTGCAGGTATGGATTGACATGGTCGGCTAACAAGTCCCTATAGCGTTCACCGTTAGTGTTGTTTGTGGGGTGATAAACAACGGACCTAGGGCTTACCGGGGAAAAGCTCCCCAGATCTGAATTGTGCAACCAGGGGATAGAGCTTCATGCTGTTTACGCCATACCCGAACCCAGCCATCAGCACAGTGCAGCACAAAAAGGGGCTCATCACTCCTGACGACCTTCCATCTATCGAGGGTCCATTGCCGACGTTCCTTGGTCCATGCGAGGCGTTGTTTGCGATGACTGGGCGTCATCATGGGTACCCTGGTTGGTCTCCGGCTGTGGAAGCCCAGGCGAATCAAGGTACGGCGCATGGTGCATGTGGACATAGGTCAAAATGCACCGCTGTTGTACTTGCGGGTGAGTTGGGTGACTGTTGCACGTCGTTGCTGAGATATCAGTCGTAACACCAGACGCTCACTTCTAGGATCAACGTCGTTGCTGAGATATCAGTCGTGACACCAGACGCTCACTTCTGCATCATCGTCGTTGCTGAGATATCAGTCGTGACAATAGACGCTCACTTCTAGGATCAACGTCGTTGCTGAGATATCAGTCGTGACACCAGACGCTCACTTCTAGGATCAACGTCGTTGCTGAGATATGAGTCGTGACACCAGACGCTCACTTCTGGATCAACGTCGTTGCTGAGATATCAGTCGTGACACCAGACGCTCACTTCTAGGATCAACGTCGTTGCTGAGACATCAGTCGTGACACCAGATGCTCACTTCTAGGATCAACGTCGTTGCTGAGATATCAGTCGTGACACCAGACGCTCACTTCTGGATCAACGTCGTTGCTGAGATATCAGTCGTGACACCAGACACTCACTTCTAGGATCAACGTCGTTGCTGAGATATCAGTCGTGACACCAGACGCTCACTTCTAGGATCAACGTCGTTGCTGAGACATCAGTCGTGACACCAGATGCTCACTTCTAGGATCAACGTCGTTGCTGAGATATCAGTCGTGACACCAGACACTCACTTCTAGGATCAACGTCGTTGCTGAGATATCAGTCGTGACACCAGACACTCACTTCTAGGATCAACGTCGTTGCTGAGATATCAGTCGTGACACCAGACACTCACTTCTAGGATCAACGTCGTTGCTGAGACATCAGTCGTGACACCAGATGCTCACTTCTAGGATCAACGTCGTTGCTGAGATATCAGTCGTGACACCAGACGCTCACTTCTGGATCAACGTCGTTGCTGAGATATCAGTCGTGACACCAGACACTCACTTCTAGGATCAACGTCGTTGCTGAGATATCAGTCGTGACACCAGACACTCACTTCTAGGATCAACGTCGTTGCTGAGACATCAGTCGTGACACCAGATGCTCACTTCTAGGATCAACGTCGTTGCTGAGATATCAGTCGTGACACCAGACGCTCACTTCTGGATCAACGTCGTTGCTGAGACATCAGTCGTGACACCAGATGCTCACTTCTAGGATCAACGTCGTTGCTGAGATATCAGTCGTGACACCAGACGCTCACTTCTGGATCAACGTCGTTGCTGAGATATCAGTCGTGACACCAGACACTCACTTCTAGGATCAACGTCGTTGCTGAGATATCAGTCGTGACACCAGACGCTCACTTCTTCTAGAATCAACCGCGCGTGGCTGACCAAAGTGAGCCCTTCTGCTGGATGTCTGTGCATGGTTAATCCAGTCCTGGTACGCACTTGATACAGTAGTACGGGAGAAGGCAACAAGTGTGTCTGACCAATGTGAGCCCTTCTGCTGATGTCTATGCATGGTTAATCCAGTCCCGGTACACACTTGATACAGTTGTACGGGAGAAGGCAACAAGTGTGTCTGACCAATGTGAGCCCTTCTGCTGATGTCTATGCATGGTAAATCCAGTCCTGGTACACACTTGATACAGTTGTACGGGAGAAGCCAACGAGTGTGTCTGACTAATGTGAGCCCTTCTGCTGATGTCTATGCATGGTTAATCCAGTCCTGGTACACAATTGATACAGTGGTGGAGAAGCCAACAAGTGTGGCTGACCAATGTGAGCCCTTCTGCTGATGTCTATGCATGGTTAATCCAGCCCTGGTACACAATTGATACAGTGGTAAAGAAGCCAACAAGTGTGGCTGACCAATGTGAGCCATTCTGCTGATGTCTATGCATGGTTAATCCAATCCTGGTACATCTTTGATACAGTAGAACGGGAGCAGCCAACAAGTGTAGCTGACCAATTTGATCCCTTCTTCTGGATGTCTGTGCATGGTTAATCCAGTCCTCGTACACCCTTGATATTGTGGTAAGAGGGCAGCTATGCATGGCTGTTTCCGAAATACTGGCATCTGTCTTCCTGGTCCCAATTATTTTTCCGCGGTCAAGTTGGCTTAAGTCGCCACGTTACCTCATTACTGGCAAACATTTACCAATTACGTACAGAGGATAAGGTGCGTCGCATAAATATAGAGACAGTCGACTTTGCGCCTTGAACGCAATGCGAATATAATTAGGAAGCTGAAGTAGTACCTAATTAGACATAACCCTACAACAAACGTTTCGATCCGTCGAGATGACCGGATTGTGTGAAAAGAACACCACAAAGTGAAATTATGTAATTTTAGGTGTCTCACATATATAAAGACAACTATGTAAAGTAGCCACATGTAAATGACATGTATAAATTAGCATGTTGTACGCACGCGCATCGGCCGTAATTCGGTCCAGCCTACAAAAGACAGCGGACCTGCCGTCAGACATTCATTTGCCGAAATGCCACGCAACAGTCAACTTTCTGGTGAGGAAGTGCAGAATATTTGGAGACTGAGAGCAAATGGATTGCCTGTAGCGAGAATTTGTAAAGCCGTGGGGAGGTGTAGGGCAGTCATTTATAAGACTTTATCGAAACGCAGTGCGTTAACTGCCAGAAAACGGCCTAGAAGGCCTCGAATAACAACCAAACGAGATGATCGTGCCATCCTGCGTTTAGTTTCATCCCAAAGGTTATCACTACGTCAAGTTTCTCAGACTGTTGGTGTCACCGTCTCAAAGGACACAGTTCATCGACGAATCAAGGAAAGTCTCAACATTGTGCTCCGTAAAATGCGCAGTCTGACATACCTCACGCAGCGCCACAAGGAAGCTAGATTGTTATGGGCAAGCAGCCATATGCGCTGGACGGACGAGTGGATCACAACTATTTTCTCCGATTAGAAAAAGTTCAACCTGGATGGCCTTGATGGTTGGAACTGCTATTGGCATGATTTACGACGCGACCCACGCACCTTCTTCAGCAGACAGAAAGGAGGGGGATATGCGATGGTTTGGGGAGCTTTTGCGTTCAATGGGACAACGGATATCGATTTTCTGCAAGGCAGGCAAAGCTCCGAAATGTATCAGGACATACTCAGCAGCCACCTTCTACAGTTTGCCGAAACTCTAGATGGTGTTAATTATCTGTTCCAGCAAGACAATGCCTCTATCCATCGGTCTGCATCAACGAAAAGCTGGTTTAACATTCATCATGTGACCGTAATGGATTAGCCAGCACTCAGTCCAGATCTGTACCCTATCGAAAACCTCTGGGGTATCCTAGCTCGTGATGTGTATGCGAATGGACGGCAGTTCTCAAGTGTGGTGGCATTGAAAGAGCAGATTGAACGAAGTTGGTACGCACTCCGTCCAGAACACTTACATCACTTGGTGGACAGCATGCCCAATCGGGTTTTCAGTGTTATTCGGAACAACGGCTCCACTATTCGCACCGGAGGTGCTCATAAGTAGTAAGTCTTTATATTTTTGAGACAGCGTATTTCTGTTTCTTTTTTTTTTTTTTTTCTTGTACTTTGCGTTGGAATTGTTATGTTTCCGTCAAACTATTGTGCAGCTGCGTGTCCTATGCTATTTTGCTATAAATATGAGGTGTACATTTCAGCTCGTTGTTGTTTCTTTTTTATTCGAGAATTTGTTCTGTCTCTATATTTATGCGACGCACTATAGGTGCGCACAATTTAAAGTAGCCGCACGTGACGTTATATCACGTGGTACTTCGTTATCACTGAGAAAAACGTTTTGTTAATTCAACAAAAAACTTTGCCGATATAGATTCAACAAAAATGTTTGCTGAATTTGCAAAATTATTTTGTTGAAAATTATTGTTGATTTAATAAAATTTACTGTTATCACGACAAAACGTTTTGTTCATTTATCAAAATGATTAGGTCGATTTTTGAGAATTTTTTTGATCCAACAAAACATATTGTTATCATGATAAAATGTTTTTTCACAGCACATAGTTCATCGCAGCCTTCTGCGTATGGGCCAACATAGCTGAAGACGCAGCCGGGTACCCATGCTCACTGCACGCATGAAATGGGCCCAAGGTCATCGAGATTAGGCCGTGAATCATTGAACAAAGTGGCCTGGTCTGACGAATCAAGATTCCTAGTGCATCATGTAGACGGACGAGCGCGGATACGCCGATTACCAACGGATGCAGTGTTAGGCGGAAACAGACAGAGCCGGCGATGTTTTCTTGGGACACTTTACGCCCCATTATTCCAATAGCACAATCCCTGACAGCTGTCAGGTATCTGAACATCGTTGCGGACCAAGTTCACCCATTCATGGCAACTATGTTTCGTTCTGGTGATGGCCATTACCAACAGAATAATGCGCCATGCCACACTGCCAGAATAGTCAAGGAGTGGTTCGAGGAACATGCTGGTGACTTTCTGTTAACGCCCTGGCCTCCAAATTCACCTGACATGAACCTAGTCGAGTATTTGTGGTTCGACTTGGAAAAGCGAGTTCGCGCTAAATCACCACCACCCCGAAATGTACGGGAACCGGGGGACCTACTGTTTACATTATGGTACGAGATCACTCAGGATACCTGTCGCCACCTCATCGAATCGATACCTCGCCGAGTGGCCTCTGTTTAACGGGTTAAAGGGGGTCCTACTGCTTATTAGGTAGGTGGTCATAATGTAATGGCTCGTCTGTGTATAGCCTCTTTTGAACTGTAATTTGTACAATTTTCCGATGCTACATAATTCTGTAATATTTTGAGTGGCTATTATCAGTCGACTCTCCGTATACCTTTCCTCGCTTTATCCACTCTATTTAGGCTGTCTTGTAAAGTGTTATTACTATTTTCCTTTTATCCTGTAATATTTTTGCTAGCTCTAAATTCGTGTTTTTCTCCCGTATTCTGAGTTTTTCTCTTGTGCCTCATAGCATTCCCGGTAGGATTTAGATGCATGAGTATTGTTCTGTACTGCAATAAAGGCTGTTGTGTGTCTTGCGTAAGAATATCATCACTGTTTCATCGGGTCCTTTGGGTATTTCTTTTGTCATAAAATAGGGTTTAGTGTCTATGTAATTACATCCGTTGCGTCTTTATTGAAATTCTTTGAATTTTGTATGCAAATTATCAACAGTATATGCCCTTTTGTTCTTTTATAGCCATTCGGATTACATTTGTAGAATCAGTGCCGCTTTTTCTTTTTCATTGTCTGCATTTCTTTGGAGTTTCGTCATACGTCGTATAATTCTTTTCCAGACATACTTGTATTTCTTTTACATTATCTGATAATGTTCGTAGCTGTACGCTAGAAAACATTTTTCTGAACTGTGATAAATAGAATTCATCCCTTACAAATTCAAGCGGAGCCGCAGAATTTTAAATACCTTTCACATTTAAGTGAACTGTAAATGTTAGCAAAACTGCAAAATGTTACTTTCTATTGTAAATGTTTAACAAATGCTAACCACAAATAAGTGTTATTGTTGTTGAATAACTGAATTATGTTCATTTTTAATGTTTCAGTTCTGTTCAGATAACTATTAGGGGTATTGAAAAGTTTCCGCTAGCGGGCGATGTTGGAATCTAACCGACCGGCGACCCATGCTGTCAGTTAGTACATGAAGCCAAGCCTGGCGGTCGATAAAGTTCATTTACGGCCGTGTTTGTTATTCATGTTTAATTTAAAGAAAAGTGTGAGTGAAGCATACGGTTCAATATGTCAGGCTTATTGCGAAACTGTTATGGGTGAGCGGACTTGTCGAGAATTGTTTGCCAGGTTTAAGAAAGGTGATCTAAGCTTAGAAGACAGGCCACGTGCAGGTAGACCGCAGGAACTCGCAGAAGAGGAGCTGGAATCGCTCTTGCAAGAGGATGCCGCACAATCGACCACGCAACTGGCGAAACGTTGGATAGTGACTCAATCGGCGGTAGTACAGCGTTTACAGGCCTTAGGGAATATCCAGAAGATTGGCAAGTGGGTTCCGCATACTTTAACGGAGCGTAATATTGCTCAACGATTGGGCATCTGAATGTCGTTGCTGAAGAGGTTTCAAGGGAAGAATTCCTTGCGGAAGGTTGTCACCGGGGATGAAAAATGGGTCTATTGCGACAACCCCGTACGCAAGCGATCCTGGGCCAACCCAGGCCAGCCATCAACATCCACTGCAAAACAGGATATCCAAGGGGGAAATGTGCTGTTGTGTGTGTGGTGGGATATGCATGGAGTGCTTTACTTCGAACTGTTGAAACCAAGTGAAACAATCACTGCACAACGATATAGCGATCAGTTGATGCAACTGAGCGCCACAATCGAGCAAAAACGTCCATGGACAGGTAAAGAATGCCTTCCAGTCATCCTGTTACACGATAATGCCAGATCACATATCGGTGCCACCACGAAATCAACCCTTGAACAGTTACACTCGGAGGTTTTACCGAACCCGGCTCACTCCCCGGACATTGCACCCTCCGACTTTCATCTGTTTCGCTCTATGCAACATGCCCTAGCCCAACAGCGGTTCACCACAGTTCCAGAGGTGTAAAACTTCGTTACTTCGTTCTTCAGCTCAAAACCCGAGTCCTTCCATCACAGGGGCATTCATTTGTTGCCTGAAAAATGGCAAAAGGTCATCGATGCTAACGGCCAATATTTCGTTGAATGAATGTGTACTTGTTTCCTGATTGTTCCAGTCTCCTTTCTCCTTAAAGCGGCGGAAACTTTTTTCGTACCCCTAATATGTACTTATTTGGAATTTCAAATAAATACATAAATAAAATTGTTTGATTTTAAGCAGTTAATTTTGTCATTTACGCACATTAATGTGATAACTGTGTAATTTCTTCACTGTAAAAATATTTCTGAAATTCACGACCCACTTTCAGTCATTCCTTCCGTGATTTAAATAAAATAAATTTTATTTAATTCACGGGGTCACTTAAATTTTTCTCCTGATAGTGACAGGTGATTGAGAATACCTCCTCCCCTTTCCTACGTGTGATCCTTATAAGTCTGATCTCCCCAGTAATGTGGTGAAGCTGGGCCCTCTGATTTCAATAAACTTAAACGAACACGCGTAATTTTTTTTACGGGTAACGCCGTTTTTATAGGTGATTTACATATCAGAGAGTAGAAATTGAAAGTCATAAATCTCATAACGCAAAAATTAAAAAACTGAGAGACCTAATTTTCTTCAAAAGAAGCCTCATGTAAAAAGCCTGTGGGAGAGGGAACTATATGCCATGTATTTTGCATTGCATTTTGGTTATGAATTCCATTACAATTTAATGAAGTCACAATTAATAAAGGAGCATATACAAGCCTATGCTTAAAGACAGTTCGACGACACATGGCACAACTCGGCTGGTGACGACCACATCGTGTCCCGATGTTACCGACACAGCATCGCTTGATTTGGCTGCAGTTTGCGAAGGCACATCAAAATTGGAGCATGGATGATTGGAAACGAGTCATATGATCTGACGAATCCCGCCTCGCACTTATCGCGCCCATGGTGTGTGGCGTAAACTACACGAAGCTATGCACTCCGCATGCTAAGTTCGGGTACTTCAGGCCGATGGAGGCGGTGTAACTGTTTGGGCAGCTTTCACGTGGTCCGGCCTGGGTACCTTTTGAGTCTTCCGTCACTGGTTCCAGCTATGTGCGGCTCCTGGCTGACCATCTCCACCCTTTCGTTACGTGCCTCTGTCCGAACCAAGTTCCGATCTTTCAACGGGACAACGTCCCACCCCATTGGTCCAGACTAGCGACCAACTGGCCCCAGGAGCATAGCAGTGAGCTTACCACACTCGCGTGGCCCCCTCGCTCACCGGACATCAACTCCATAGATAATATTTGGGACATATTGGAACGAGCTGTTCGTGATCAGCCATCCCCACCTACATCTCTGTCTACTCTACACCAAACACTCGTAGATTGTTGGTCAGCGATACCTGAGTCTGTGTTTTGGAACCTCATTGCGTCCGTACCACGACGTTTGGGTGCTGTCCTGCGTGCAAAAGGTGCCAAGCACTCATAGATTGTTGGTCAGCGATACCTGAGTCTGTGTTTCGGAACCTCATTGCGTCCGTACCACGACGTTTGCGTGCTGTCCTGCGTGCAAAAGGTGCCAAGCACTCATAGATTGTTGGTCAGCGATACCTGAGTCTGTGTTTCGGAACCTCATTGCGTCCCTACCACGACGTTTGGGTGCTGTCCTGCGTGCAAAAGGTGCCAAGCACTCATAGATTGTTGGACAGAGATACCTGAGTCTGTGTTTCGGAACCTCATTGCGTCCGTACCACGTCGTTTGGGTGGTGTCCTGCGTGCAAAAGGCGGTGCCACACGCTATTAGGTGGGTGTACGTAATAATTTGTCCTTTCAGTCTATATATATATATATACCCAAGAGCAGAGTAAAAGACAAAATTTTACCTAAGAATTTAGAACTAAATTTGCTAAAAAACCTGAAGATCATGACGCGCAACGCAGCAGTTATGAATTTTCAGAATTCACATACTGTTAAGAAGAGACAGATGCAAAAAAATCTTTATCTGGTACTAAAACAACTAAGAAATACTCAAAAACCAACAGGTATGAGTAAAATAATAGCAACCTGAATGTAGAATGTGTCTAGAATGCCGAGCCTTGGCTTTATCAAGGACCAGCAAAACTGAGAGAAAATGCAGAGTTTCGCTGGTCCTTGATAAAGCCAAGGCTCGGCATTCTCGACACTTTCTACATTCAGGTTGCTGTTATTTTATCTCCTTTTTACTCATACCTGTTGGTTTTTGAGTATTTCTTAGTTGTTTTAGTACCAGATAAAGTTTTTTTTGCATCTGTCTCTTCTTAATAGTATATATATATATATATATATATATAGAGAGAGAGAGAGAGAGAGAGAGAGAGAGAGAGAGAGAGAGAGAGATGAAAATATTACAGAACAAAAATACAGAATTTCAAAGCAAGTAAAAAACTGGAACAGGTTGCCATCATCAGGAGAGCATCAACCTGTGGGAGTGGCCTTTCTAGTACCAACAAAACGACAAGGCAAGCCAAAATTGTCGGTTGGTCATGCTCCCTAGGCCACAAAACCAAATTCTAATAAGCACAAAAAATTACAAAAATCAAATTTAAAAAAGAAGAATTAAAAGCTTACCGGCAGAACAAAAACCGCCATGACAAAGAGTCAAACAAGACTGAACAGAGCACCCACAAGAACCCAAATATATACACTGATAAGAAAGGTGGTCACGGTTAAACAACTACCTGGTAAGCCAAAAATGTGTGAGTAGACAAGATGCAAAACTGTGTATGTAGATAAGATCTTCAGCTATTAGGGACCCACCAAATAGCACTTTATGTTACCTATATATTTAAAATTGTTAGGTCCTAGGTTAGTAAAGCATGTCAATGTGTAATTTGAAACTTTTGGACACAGAATTAAAGTTAAAAATTAAATGGTTAAAATGATGCCTTAAGAAATTTTTAGGAAAATTGTTAAATTGCAATTTAGAAAAAAGAGCTTTCAGATTTTTCGCAAGTAAGAGCTGTGTAGAGCAAATTTTAGCCATTCTATGAAACTGGGAGATGAGTAGATTATGATGTATAACTTTTGAAATATTGGATGACCAGTGAGTGTAGTGAATGATATCAAACTCAAAAGAGTTTCTTTTATCAAATAAATTCACCACACATCTTCCCTCCTCGTCCACCTGAACCTCTAAATCGAGGTAACAAACACAAGTAGACGATCTGTTGGTTTTTTCTAGGGTAAGGTCGTCAGGATACAAGTCAGCGGCGCAGCGGACAAGTAGATATTGTCCATGGCTCTTCGCAGGTTGGGTTCGACTTGGATTATTGGGAGCAATAACAGAGTCTTGGAGACACTTGGCTCGGTGACTGTCACATCTGTGGATACTTACGACTTTAAAAACCCTTCACCTCAATTTCATTGAAGGGTCTGTGGCAGGTAGCCCTAAATATACATACGAAGTTCGAGCCTGGGACTACAGAACATTATTGGCATTTCCTACTGGATTTGTGTATCAATAACAATTTTGTTACCGTGGGCGATGGGTTCTACCTCCAAACTGGTGGCATCCCGATGGGCAGTAGCTTTTCTAGCAGTTTGGCTAATCTCTATCTACATTTTTTTTAGGATAGATATGTTGCCAATCATCCTTTACCTGGGATTGCTCTAAGATATGTTGATGACATTATTGTCATTAACATTCCGGACTTTTTGCGTTGCGCCGCTGACTTGTATCCTGACGACCTTACCCTAGAAAAAACCAACAGATCGTCTACTTGTGTTTGTTACCTCGATTTAGAGGTTCAGGTGGACGAGGAGGGAAGAGGTGTGGTGAATTTATTTGATAAAAGAAACTGAGTTTGATATCATTCATTACACTCACTGGTCATCCAACATTTCAAAAGTTATACATCGTAACCTACTCATCTCCCAGTTTCATAGAATGGCTAAAATTTGCTCTATACAGCTCTTACTTGCAAAAAATCTGAAAGCTCTTTTTCTAACTTAGGGATGGCGCAATTTTATACAGAGTAGTTTAACTCGCAAAAAATAAAACTCACCACAATAGCGCTATAAAATACAGTATAACTAATTCTAAAGTCTTATGAAAAATTTCTGTTGGTTGTTTGATTTTTATGGCGCAAGGGCCATATTTGGCCAAAGAGCGCCAAAATTTTCTGTACGCTATACTTTATTTAACCACTTTATATTTTGTTTTCTTTTTAAAACTTAATGATAAATAGATGTTAGCAGGTTTTTTGTTTATGGGGGTAGGGGGTCAATATATATATATATATACACTGAAAATCCCAACACCAAGAAGGGGTTGTGTTAGATAAACGACAGTTGCTAGGCGGTGAGAGTGCATCTGTAAGATGACGTCTATGCAAAATTCGCGCTCGGCGCATACGTGTGGCGCTAGTAAATACGCGCTGTAACGTTCGTGAGCGTTAGTTCTCGTTGAGATTCGACGTAGTGTGTTGATGTTAGTCAAGAATGCCTTTAAGAAGACGAAGAAGCCATTATCAACAGCTCACGGAGTTTGAACGAGGTCGTGTAATAGGGCTACGAGAAGGTGGATTTTCTTTCCGCAATATTGCAGAACGACTTGGCAGGAATGTAGCCACTGTGCATGATTGTTGGCAGCGGTGGTCAAGGGAAGGTACTGCCTCAAGAAGGCCGGGTTTCGGCCGGCCACGTGGCACTACTGAGAGGGAAGACCGCCGTGTACGGCGTATGGCTGTGGCGCATCGTACCGCATCTGCGGCAGCAATTCGAGCTGCAGTTGCCAACACAGTGACCCAGCGAACTGTTACAGATCGGTTACTTGAAGGACAGCTCCGAGCCAGACGCCCTGTAGCGTGCATTCCACTTACTCCAAACCACTGCCGTTTGCGACGTCAGTGGTGTCAAGCTAGAGCTCATTGGAGGACGGAGTGGAGATCTCTTGTGTTTTCTGATGAAAGCCGGTTCTGCCTGGGTGCCAGTGATGGCCGTGTGTTGGTTAGAAGGTGGCCAGGTGAGCGCCTGCAACCAACCTGTCTGTGGCCGAGACACACTGGACCTACACCTGGAGTTATGTTATGGGGAGCAATTTCCTATGACAGCAGGAGCACTCTCGTGGTTATTCCACGCACTATGACGGCACAGTTGTACGTCGCTTTGGTGATTCAGCCTGTTGTGCTGCCATTCATGAACAGCATTCCAGGGGGTGTTTTCGAACAGGATAACGCTCGCCCGCATACCGCTGTTGTAACCCAACATGCTCTACAGAGTGTCGACATGTTGACGTGGCCTGCTAGATCACCAGATCTTTCACCAATCGAGCACGTATGGGACATCATTGGACGACAACTCCAGCGTCACCCCCAACAATCATTAACCATCCCTGTATTGACGGTCGAAGTGCAACAGGCATGGAACTCCATCCCACAAACTGACATCCAGCCCCTGTACGACACAATGCATGAACGTTTGCGTGCTTGCATTCAACATTCTGGCGGTTACACCGGTTATTAATGTACCAGCATTTCACATTTAAAATGGCTCTTCTCGCGCTTACATTAAGCTGTGATCTTGAAACCTTAATCGATTAAATATGTTACCTATACAAATGTATTGCCGCCATTTCATTCCTCTACAACTATTTTTTCGTGATGTTGGGATTTTTTTCTTCGTCAGTGTATATGTAATGTACCAAAATAATTTTTCGTTCTTTCCAAACATGATTCAAGAAATAGTGGGCCATTTGTGGAGTGGTCCAGTGGGAAAAGTCGGTGTCCCAGTGTATATATATACCAATCCCCCCATGGCCCATGGCCGGCTGTTTTCTTTTGCTTGAAACCAGTGACCCTGTATAAGGGACGTGTGACTGCTTATAACCATTATTTGATCATGGTGGTCATTCAACCCCGAAACGAAAATCCCCCCCCCCCTCCCATAAAAAGAAAAGGGAAAAACTTTGCCAGTGAAGAAAGAAGGGTGTATATCTAGTTAAACCACTGTTTCCCAGCGCAATTTTTTTTTTTTTTATTTTGTCATGCACGTGGCACAGCGAGTATGTGGTGAAAAAAGACTTGAAGCTCTGGAACACCTCCAAATAAGTAACCGCTCTCGCAAAATTGTCTGCGGATGTGGAGAAGGGATAGAGCTGACAGTTTTCTTCTTCTTGAGAGGCGGGATGAGTCACTCTTTAGTCTGGCTAGAGGAGATGCCATCGGTGGATTATGCCGAGAGAGATTGGGCGTGTAAACATGCGTACGCGGGATAGATAGCAAGTGAACTGATTGGGCGCTGGGAGATTAAGCCTGCAATGGAAAACCCTCTTTCAGGAGTCATTCAACCCATTAACCGAATCTCACTGTCGACGCTGCTCTCAAGACTATGCATGTGTGTGTGTGTGTGGCTCGGAGTTTATACTGTCCTTGACGAAAGATCCGTCGAGCAAGCAGACTGGAGCAGCGATGAGAAACGCAAAACAGGACCAAGGGATCCAACCGGCATGAGAGAGATGAGACATTGATGAAAGAAACCGACGGGTGAATCCGAAGGAACAGGCTTCACGGTCTGGTGGATCTATGTCTCGAAATATGAACGTGGGACACGGTTAGCTGGTTTCCAAAGTACTCGGCGGGAGGGTCTCTTCGAGGCATGGCCAAATCCCTACGAGAACAAGAAGCGATCGATTTATTCGCGATGACCCCCAAAACGGATATGTTCCTCCATCACCCTCAAGCCCCACTCCCTTATACGGATTAATGTCTTTCTTGCTAAGGCGCTCGGAAAACAAAGGGCAATTTGATTTACGCAGACTACTAACTGCATAAGACGTAATCGCGTTATGTATTAAATCACAAGGGAAAATAATCCGATTAAATTGATTCTTACCTCTTTATGAAACATGCAAATCTTACGTGGAATAATATACCAACAAAAGACAATTAGTAATTAAATTTAAAGATTAATATGTGAGTCCGGAGTTATTTCGTGGAAACAGTTTTACTTGTTTTTAATTTTGGGTGTGTTTTTTATAACGGCAGAGTTTAAAAATCAAAATTCCAATAAGAAACATTTATAAGAGGGTCATAACAATAGTTCCGGACATTGTAATCAAAAACGGAAGTGAACGATGCAATCGGGAAAAACGATTGTGTCATGTCAAGGCCAGACTCTGCAACGCAGTGGTGTCAGAATGACGCGCTATCATTTGCTGTGTGGACGTGGAATGGTTTAGAAATGGAAGCGTGCATCTCCTCAGGTCGAGTCACGGCGTTAGACCAGCGCTCGTACGCGAAAATAGAAACTGTGTGGACGTGAGAGGGTTTGGAAATGAAAGCGTGCAGCTCCTCAGGTCGAGTCACGGCGTTAGACCAGCGCTCGTACGCGAAAATAGAAACTGTGTGGACGTGAGAGGGTTTTTGAATGAAAGCGTGCAGCTCCTCAGGTCGAGTCACAGCGTTAGAGTAACACTCGTACGTGAAAATAGAATCTCCGCGGGGGAAAAACTACGACACAGATCCACACTGCCTTGCAAGAAGTTTTTGGGGAAGGAACTCTTGATCGAAGCACAATTTCCTTCTGAGGACAAAGTTGAGACCGAAAATTCGTCAAAAGCGCCGCAACTGGTTGGTACCGAGACTTTTATCCCACCCACCATATACAGCCTTGATCTCAGTCCAGCCGACTTTGATCTTTTCCCATAGTTAAAAAATCGGCACCGTGGCATCCACTACGAATCAGTGGACGAACTGTCATTGGATGTGACCCGAGTAATACGACAACTGAACAAAGATGGCGTAGTACGATCCAGGACCTACCTCACAGCTGGCAAGCTGTCATTAACAGCGGAGGGGAGTAAGTACACTGAACGGCAATAAAGTAAGTTTTCTCCATTACTTCACACTTTCCTCAAAAATGGACAGTGTGCAGAACTTTCGTTATGATCCCCGGATACTTAAGGTGCTTTCTTCTCAGCAGTGAATGGACAGCGGATAATATAATGTTTAGGTTTATATCTTGGTGCAGCCGAACACGCTGTGGTTCTGAAGTCACATTAATCGTGCAAACTCGTAGTAGAGACGCGTCTGTATAAACAGATGTTTTTTAACCGTTATGATTTCCAAATGAGAAAAAACGAATACATTGTTGCGTTTACAAGATAGGGGATTTGGGCTAGAGTGCCCGATGGGAAAATGACACGGAAGCGAGGTAGAAAGCGGGAGGAAGACGCCCTTATTTATTACCGGGGGGGGGTACCCGGGGTCCGACGGCTTAACGTGTCCATCCGACGTATGGCGGGTATTTAGCGGATCGAACCTGAGGTTACCTCCATGGCAGTCACGAACGCTGACCACTAGGCCACCCGCGGGCCTTGTTTGCCAATAATGATATGTAGAGGATTTTAGGAAGGGAGTGTCTGACTCCAGGTCTTAAACAGCCCTTAGAAATAGTAAACTATTAGATTTGGGCTAGAGCGCCCGATAGGAAAGTGACACGGAAGCAAAGTAGAAAGAGGGAGGAAGACGCCCTTATTTATTACCGGGGGCCTGTACCTAGCCTTGTTTGCCAGTAACCGTGTTTAGCATGGATATATGCGGTTTTTCCAAAAAAATATTGTTTGTAACAAATGGTTAAATGAGCAAGGAGGAATATTATGAAGCTCAAAGGATCTATAAAAAAACTTCGGTTACTGCGGAACTTCGTATTATGCAAACTCGTTATGTGTGGATCGATTGTATTAAACTTCAAAAAAGCTATTTTTAATCTGTTTAGCAATTACCTCAAGGACAGGACCTTCAGAAACTGAGGAGGCCGAAATTGCATTCAGAGACTTCCTTGCATCCAGGGAGCCAGATTCATTCCGGACTGGCATTGAAGTACTTGTCACTCGCTAGCAAAGGTATATAGCTTCCTGAATGCGCCTATTTCGAATAAAACAGAGTTGTGTGGTATGAGGTATGTCTCTTTCATTTTTGCCCTCCAAATGGGCCATTATTTTCTGAACGATTTGGGATTTTTCGCAAAAGTCAGAAGCCAACTGTGTTGAAAGTGTTGCAAGCTAACACTGTTTATTTCAAACTCTGCTCGGTGACTACTGCTTTAAAAATTGAATCGAAATTGATACCACCCAGAGGGAAATTGGTGCGTAAAAAACGCTGGAAAATTGCTGTTGTAGTAATCGGGTTAAAGGCGGAAAAGGAGGAATTTAGGGAATGAGACTTTTAGGAGAGCACACATATTCATAGTTACTAATGAAACACATATTCATAGTTACTAATGGAACACATATTCATAGTTACTAATGGAAGTGAATTTACTTCCATCCTCGCAAGGGGTAAATTGTGCACGTGATAAATCGTGGAAAGCGTTCGGATGTTTCGAATTGCAATCAATGCGAACCAGTGTTAGAATTTTTTTCATTCCGACGTGTACACTCTGAAGTGTCATCTATAAATTCAAATATATCATCATCAGCAGCAGCAGCAGCATTGTCAATCATTTAACAGTCCACTGCTGGATGAAGGTCTCCCCAAGTTTCTTCCACAACTGTCTTGGGCCAGTCTCTTCCATCCATCCACCTCCCACGTGGTCTTCCTCTGGATCTTTTTCTGTCCCATGGAATCCAGTCTAAAATTTCGGTTGTTCATCGGTGGTCCGTTTTCCAAGCAATATGTCCAGCCGATTGCCATTTCAGGGATTTTATTGTGATCCAGTAGCGCCCATATGAGTACTTTTACGGAGGGGCTAAGAAAAATACTTACCTCCTTCAAGGCTGTCAAACATTTTAGTAAATGTACAAGATACTGAAATACAACAAAACTAAAGAAGTTTGATAATTGCAATCAATCATTATTATTTTATTATTTTTAAAAATGATTTAAAAAAAGCTTTTGTCTATTTTAGTGTTTTAAATTTATCAAAAATTTGGCGATACCAACGTCGGGGGCAGCCCCCCCCCGCGCGCCCTTGCTGTGATCGTGATGTCTTCCACTCTTGTTATTTTCTTTTGTTATGTTATCTCTCCTGGTTACACCAAGCATACATCTCCATGCTTCTTTCAGTTGTTACATGCTCCAGCTTTGTCCGTCTGTTAGCACGATAACTCCGTAAAAATGCTTCGATTTCGATGAAATTTTAGTTTGTCGTAGAGGACAACCTGGGGACGAACCCTATTGAAAATGGGTGAAATGGGGTCAAAAGTCAGGACATAGCAGTGGGAACCATTCCATCGCCCTTATGCATCATAACTTACGCAAAAATGTGTCGATTGCGACAAAACTTTGTTGTTCCGGAGGTATATTGAACCGGTTCTGTTGAATATCATCAAAATGGGGTCAAAGGTCTGGGCACAGGAGCGAGATTTATTCCACAGCCAATTATCCTCATAACTTGAGTAATAACTTGACTAAAAATGCTTCTATTGCGACGAAATACAATACGTTGTTCCGTTACGACTTTGTTCCGCCAAAAATGTTTTTTGTCAGCAATTGCGGGCAGTGCGCATGCGTGAGATTCATTAGCCATTCTTTTCGCGATAGCTTCCGTGAAAATTGCCTGATTTAGATGAGGTTTTTAATTATAAAACGGCTTTTGTGTGGTAGCTCTTGATAATAGAAATAGGTAACACGGGCACAAAGCGATTTTATTTTGATACATGTGAGCCTCAAACGTTATACCATAGTTTCGCCCCTCAAAACCAAGGAATTTTCCTGCGATTTCTTGTATGTTGGAAAGCGTATCATAATCAATGTATTGCATGGTTTTACTAACTTGTTTAGTTAAGGTCTCTGCTCCGTACGTAAGCACTGGAAGGATTCGTTGATTAAACACTTTTCTTTTGAGACATAATGGCATATTGCTCTAAAACATTGTACTGTTTCTACTAAAAGCCGTTCAACCAAGTTTTATACGCTAATTAATTTCTTCATCGATGTGACCCTCGCTTGATAACTGCTGTCCAAGGAAAATGTCAGAATTGCGTATCTCCAGCTTTTCCTCATCAACTGATAAATCTTCAATCATTGTAAAAACATTGTACATCAGTTTTATCTTCTGAAAGTTCATCTTTAAACCCATTTCTTTACCCTCCTCAGTAAGTTCCTGGATCATACTATGCAGTTCCGAAGTATTATTTCAAAAACCTATGAAGGGATCTTTGAAATATTTCTTTTCTATTCAGAAATAAAACGGAAATAAAACCGGGTCGAAATCGGTTCAGGAACACCTTGATCAGGCCCGTTTGACCCGTAAGAAATTGTTCCTTCGGTGACCAGTTTCCATTTCTGGTCACGGCTACAGAAAAATTCCCGACCGTACTTTTAGAATTGCAGATATCGTTTCTAAATATACCGCGGCTCTCCTTAACATTAAATGTGTTACGAAAGATGCACATAGTGTTACGATCTTTGGTAAAAGAATGTTAAGTGGGAGTTTTACGATTTCCTCGAGTATCTGGGGTTATCTTCCGTCCCTAATTTAGAACCACTGATTTCAGGAAAGGAAGAGAGACCACGCCATGCGACAGACATGCCTATGTCTCATCTGGGGCCCAATCCGAACAATTTATCAGAAGCCCGCGCCATGCGACAGACATGCCTATGTCTCATGTGGGACCCAATCCGAACAATTTATTAGAAGCCCGCGTCTCGCGACCTCCGAAGAGGCAAAGCATTTTTCAAACCGATCATTAGAGATATAGCTGTACTACATATCTACATTAATACCACTTAGCGGGAACAACTGTCATCAGAAATTCATGACAAAGTTTTGTTATAATTACAGTCAGGGGTAGCGCTAACGATCATATTCTTCGCAATTTGCGAAAAATAATTGTTTTAGCGATTGAGAAAATGTTTTGGCGAAAATATTGACGATTACTTTTGTTGATGGAGTCCGAGCAAAAAGTAAGCATTATTTTTTATTCGATTTGGTAATCGAGAAATGAAATTCAAATGATAATTACTTTTTTTCGTTGTTTACAATCAAAAAGCGTTTCTAGCGTATATAGTAAAATCCGTTTATTTACTGGTGTAAGACGTATGTAGATTCGCGAAGCTCTCGCACTCCACTGGGAGGCTTTTTCAAGGCAATAGGTAGACATAATGTCTACCTATGTCTACATGACTATGCCATTGTCTACCTATGCCTGTGTCTACATGACTATGCCATTGTCTACCTATCTATGTGTTGCATTGAAAAAGCCTCCCAGTTGAGTGCGAAAGCTTGGTGAATCTATATACATCTTACATCACTAAATAAATGGATTTTACTAGGCTTTAAGCGCATTTTGATTGTGTGCAATCTGGTGTACGTAGAACTAACATTCATTGTTTACATTGCGTGTGAGACGGATGGCGATTATGTGGAAAGAGTGACGCAATGGGTGATGTAAGACCTATTATAACCCTGTGTTTTTATGTTTTTTTAATTACAGTGGAGGGTGGAAAAAAACATTGGCGACTTCATATTACATTTGGCGAAAAAGATTGAATTTGGCGTATGGGTTGACAAAAACTTTAAAAAGGCCAGAGCAACCCCTGATTACAGTTATGGGATCCAAAAATAATATTTCAGGTCATTGTCTGTGTAGAGTTTCATCCATGTGAAGGCTAAAGAACATTCTTCTAAATTTAGGCAAAATGGAAATGGGAAAATTCCCATTTTGCAGAAAGTAACCTCGAAATTTGTTTGATTTTTGCGCTCTGAGAAGCGAATGATATATTCCAGCACTGTAGATGAAATTGCAGTTGGTCTTGATAGCATTCCAAACAAAAGTTATTTCCACTATTTAGCTGCCTGACTTCGTTTTGGTAGACATAGAACGTGGATGTGAGTAATTTTATGGACACACATAAACACTGCGTGTGTGTATTGATTTGGGTATGCTATAGATTTATGGTATGCTATAGATTTTTAAAAATGTATTTTCCCAGAATTTCTGGAAGACTTTCTAGGGAAACAACGCATGTGCGCCAGATTCCCGTCTGCTATAATTTGGCATTGCGTGACAACACTTCTTTCTGTGCAAGCAGACGGAAAACAAGTAATGACATCATCAGAGCATTGTAGAGTTCCATGTTGTATTTCAGAAATCATGAAAAGCAAGGAGAACGGTCGTCTGGTGTTCTACAGTAAAAGAAGCTGTTGGACGAAAATATTCTTGATTAATTTGAAAAACATTTCAATAAAATGAAAACCGTACCGCACAATTTTTGTCAGACGATGTTCAACTGAAAAAAAAAGATCACTGAACAATTCTACAATTTTCTGAATTCCAGAATAAGAATATGAAAAATTAAGTAGACAACACAATGCAGTGAAAGTATTTTTTCGTGATCTTTAAAATTCTCTGTGTGCCTTTCTCTGTGTTCCTATCGTTGTCTGTCTTCCCCGTCTTTCTTACTCTGTTCCTTTCTCTGTGCTTATATTTCTCTTTTCTGCGTGTTTCTTTCTTTCTGCTTATTTTTGTCTCTGCCTGTTTTTCTTTTTCTCTGTGTGTGTACTTATCTTTGTCTGACTCCTTCGCTCTCTGCCTGTTGTGAAAATCAAACTCTCTCTCCGCTGGAACCCCCCACCCCACCACCATTCTGCTCCGGAGCAGAATGTTTTCCCATTTAAGCTACGCCTGTGAGGGCTTATCACTGCTAGTTGACGTCTTGATATGTGTGTCACCTACGTCACAATGTACGTCACATACATTGCCCCCCCCCGCTCCTTCCTTGAGAAAAGTGGGCCACGAAATCGCAGGTTTTGGGCCCGCCGTAGACCATGCTTAAAGTGTAACTCTTTGTAGAAGAAGGAATTCTCATTAACTAGCTCATAGTCCTTGCCATGCACGTGGGAAAAAGCTGTGACTGAAATTTTTATAACACGAATCGTAAAATGTTGGCGTTTAGAATGCGCAAAGGCAACAGTAATATGTCTCGCTTGTGTTTCTTGAAAAGTTTCATTTCGTCTGCGATTAGCTCTACCTTTGTTCAAGTTATGCAAAGTATTAGAAGATTGGTTTACACGCCATGGCTGTTGTTCTCTATGTAAGCGACGGTTTCTCTCAGCTTTATTTTCTCCCATCTTGTACTGCAAAGAAAAAATCCCACGGAACCAATAATTATTTAAATTTCCATCACAGTAATTCAAAACTAGGCCTGCAGTTACTTTCTTACAATTTTACTTGCTTCTTTTTTTTTAAATAAAATAACGCTGATTCCTTTTTATGAAATTACTCTGCAATGCGAAAAAAATGAAATAAAACCCGACATAACACCTACGTAACAGAACAAACGTCGCAGGCACTCTTTCTGCTTATCGTCCTTTGTCTTTGCCGCATTCTGTTTTGTCTTTTACTTTCTCTCTTATCTCTCTCTACTGTTCCTGTCTACTTTGTATGTATCTGCCTTTTTTAACGTCTCATTCTCTACCTGTTTATTGTATTATCTGTTCCTATCTTTCTGTTTCTTCCTCTGCTTGCTTTTGTTTCTACCTCGCACTATGTCAGTTTCTATTATTCGTCTCTCTCTCGGCCTTTTTTCCCTTTCTCAGTTTCTGTCCGCCTTTCTGTTCTGTCTTTCCCATAGAAATGTTTTTCTACATCTGTTTATCTATCTCCTATCTCAGCTATTGTAATGAAACATGCGCATGAAGTTGTGCAGAAATAAGTTTCAACCCACAGAACGGGCAGTTCGTTAACTTAGTTATTAACCAGCTCTGTCTTCGGTAGTTTTCAAGACCTGACTAGCAAAAAAAAAAAAAAAAAAAAATCCATTTCTACTCATCCTCAGATTCTTTAATTCTAAAGCACAACTTTGTGGGACCAATGTTGTTTTCAGGGACAAAACTAACTGCTTAGAAATAGATGCGCAAACCCTGCTTGAAGTTTCGTCTTTAGTGTGGAAAGTTGCGAAAAGAAATTTCCTTGAGTTGCACAAACCGTTAGAAAAAACTTTTAAATTTCATGCATGCCTGTTTGTCCGGAAGGGAATGCACCTTTTCTTTTCTGTTTTTTTTTTTTTTTTCTTCTTTTCAGTCGTTAAAAAAAAAAAAAAAAAAAGCTTTACAGTACGATACAGCGAAATTAAAATTATACCTTTTCCCCGCTCATAAATATGTGTTGAAACAAAGATACTTTCCCTTAGAGAATGGATACCAGATAGCGGTCATTTTGTAGGAATGTGATTAGCTTTGTCCCCAAGAAAATGGAAAGCGTAAAAATAAGAGAATTAAAGGTCTGTGGGTCATTAAGGGCACAGCACGCAAACGGACGTTGTCGCAATTTAAAATTAGAATGGCCCGGAGCTGTTTAGAATACAAACGCTGTGTATGTTATGTGACCTTCGAAGGCTATAAGCTACTCTACTAGAAAGGCATTTGACGCGTGGGTCATTATTATCACTTTATACCTACGCCAGTAGCTGCCCCGCCGTTCATTAGGGTCTGTAAATATTGCGTTGACGGAAATAGTAAATCAACCATTGTTCCAAAAGTTTGCGTGATATTATCGGTAAAAGAAATTTAATCATGACTGTTCCCGTAAGTTATCATAAATTTTAGGAATGAATGTCTTTGGCAAAATTATTCTGGGTCAAGGGAGATATTCAAAACGTTGCTCACGTTGTTGGTAGGGTTCGCTAAAGTTGGCCCAGCTCGAAAAAACCCACCTATTTTTTTTTTGGGGGGGGGGGGGGGGGCTGGGCCCAGTTAAAAACCCAACTGGGTTTTTTTTCAAAATTAGATTCTATTTTTGCTTCTACAATATTCTAAATTTAATCAGCACCCAATATAATATTTTCTTTTACAGTTAGTTTGACCTACCAACTTTGTCCATTACCTGCTGAGAGACGCAGATTAAATTTAGGAGAAAGACTGAGACAGTTGCTGTAGCTGTTCTGTCAGTGCGCTGGGGCCTGGGGAGGCGGGGTACGTTTTTCGCAAACAACCATTAGTCAGTTGATAGATTATACTCGTGCCACATAAGTCATGTGGATTCCCTATACTCAAATACTCCCGTTGCATTGGTACACAAATTAATAGAATCCAGGCTCAATAACCTTGGCAATATCCCCACCCAAGAAATTCAATCAATCACCTGTGCACTGTGCCTTGTTCTCAGTCGTAGTTAATTTCGCTTCAACCAAACCATCTACAGACAAACCGAGGGTGCTCCCATTGGATCCCCTGTATCACCACTTCTAGTCGAAGTAATTTTGCAGGATCTCGAATCTACTGTACTGAGTGAACTTAATCTAAAACCACTTCTATATATTCGATACTTTGATGACGTGTTAGTCTTCTGGCCACACTCAAGGGACGAGTTGGATATCTTCACAACCACTCTTTCTAGCCATTACTCAACTATAAAATTCAACATAGAAGTCGAGAACAACCAAAACCTATCCTTCTTAGACATTCAATTACATCGCGACCCGGTTACAATGTTTCAACTTCAGTCTTCCGTAAACCTTCTTCCTTTACTGCCATGATACCTCAAAATTCTGCACACCCAACGACCCACAAAATATCTTTCATAAGATTTGTTACAACCTGCTCTCTCTCTCTTTCTCTTTCACTGTTCAACCAGAAAATTCCAATGACCCTTGCGCCATAAACATCCACCACCAACCAGAGAATTCCAAACCTCTGAGGTAATTCACGTTAAAAAATCACAAGAACATATGGTTATTCTGACAAGGTTGTTGATAACTTATTCTGTAAGTTGAAAAGACTTCCTTTCGCTACCTTAACCCAAGACCATACGGAAACTAGATATGTTGGATCCATTCCATTTATTCCTAGCATTGCAAGAGCTTTAAAAAAACATTTGCAATAAGCATTATTTAAATTTTGGTTTAAAAACCAGAAACATCCTCTGCATGGTTGAGAATGACCGAGATGTGGTTAGAACGGACGACAGATATGGAATTTATAGCATACCATTAAGGCAGTGAATCCAGACAACGTAGATCAGATCTACATCGGATCTATAGTTCGGAATCTGAAACTACTACGACTGCAAGAACATCAATACAATTTAAAAACAGGATCAAGAGCCACAGCACTATCACGTGCTGTTATTAATGTAACTCACCACCCAGATTGGAATAATGTTACCGTCTTAGCCACCGCAAACACGGAATTTTTAACATTATTTACAGAAAGTCTATATATTGACAACATAAACAAATATGCTGTAAGGATGATCAACCAATCGACATTCCTTCGCCGTGGAAAATGCTCATGTCTACCAGCGTTGTAAACGGACAAGATTAATTCCACATTTCCGCGATATAATCATAATTACCAGCTAATATGATCTTTTTAGCGCACGCGCATTGACTGACGACAAACGTCACGCCTTTCTTAACCTCAACCTGTTTGTTTATATGTCGTACTTATTTACGCTTCTACATTTGTAGTGCACAGACTCATCTGAGGATAGACACCGTTGCGGGTTTGTTTGACTTCATGATATTTTAATGATTTTTTCAGGAATAAATAGTTTTTTAAATGATCATCGAAGTTGGCTTTGATTCGTATTTATGCATCGCTATTTCAGATCGTGCAAAAGACGGTAATACTTTGCATCAAATTAACCATTAGTAGTTAATTCTTCCATAAGTAGGCTATTTACCGCTAACTGTTTGGGGCTAGTTCTCGTAAAACGTGTAAAAATCCTACTTACGAACTTTTCGCTAAATATGTTATTGAAAGAAATTTCATCCGATAACGTTTTTATTTGCAGAGTTTCAGCAATTTTAACGGTTTTTTAATTGCATTAAACTGATAATTGCTAAATTTCCAGTTTTTACCACTTTCGTAAATATTCTGTGTTGATATTGCCGATTCACACGAACATAACGTTTAAGATTGGGACCATATTTAAAAGCAACTATTGTTTGTTTGTTTGTTTGTTTCGTCGGTAAGATTTAGATTTTACTTTTCCATGCACGATTTTATACTTTAGCAACCTTGCACTGGGTTTTTAAAATTTAATTTCTTCCGCTATAAATTTTGTCTTTTTAATCGCACCTTTTTATGCCCCCCCCCCCGCGGGCTTTTGCAGTGGATTTGTTGCGATTTGATGAATCAGTGGCACCTGAAAAATGTCGAAAAAACACTAAAGTGAATTTGCTGAAGCGAAAAGAAAGAGTGAACAAGTGATACATTTAACACAGTAAAGAGAGAAAAACAAAAAACAGTAGTGGAACTTTCCTGTGATTCGAAAGACTTTTGGCTTTTGGGGAATGTTTAGAAAGATTTCGTATCCTTTTATACATGTATGACAAAACAGACACAGATCGCCGACTGTCTGTGTCTTTTTGTTGGGCGCAAAACTGTTGTGTGCAGACTACACGAGAGTACGGACAAACTGGTAATTTTTTTAACGATTGCACGCAAGTACATAACGTAATTTTTGTACGCACGCACCGCACCTTAAATATTTTTATATATCACTTAGTTTGAAAAAATATGATAAATTGAGATATCGAATACTGTTTCAAATAAGTTCTAGCAATACAAATTAGAAATGAAATAAATAAAAAAAAAGCTAGAAAAGCCCAATAAAACCCGAAAAAACCCAAGTGGGCTAAGATTTCTCAAAAAAAACCCTTGTTTTTTTCAAACCCTGGTTGTTGGACTAACCGTTGTCTTCCCAAACAAACTGTGCAGTTACTGATCGGTATTCTAGCTTAAACTAACTGCGTTCTGATATCAATGAGTGAAATACGGGATTGCACCATTATACAATACAAATCTGGAAGATGTGAATCCATTTATTGGTGTAAATATGACAATGTTAAGTCAGATAATATTCGAAAACTTGAAAATTTCGTCGTCTTGGAGCGGTAATCTAACCCGCGTCTCCCGGATAGCGCCCGATATGCTAACCACTACACCACCCAGAACGACCAAGTTTCAAGTTTCGGATTAATTCGAATATGACCATCACAGGATTCGCTAGAACGAAGCAACCGGCATTAATTTATAGCGAATCTAGAGGTTTTGAATTCATTCCCGTGATTGGCTGGAGGCGCAGAATATCAATGAGTGAAATACGGGATTGCACCAATTCCTGCTCCAGGACGACGAAATTTTCAAGTTTCCGGATATTATCTGACTTAACATCCTGTCATATTTACACCAACAAACGGATTCACATCTTGCTAACTTCTTGATTTTATGTCTGCTAACTCTAGGTACACCAGACTCATACGCATTGACCTAGTTTCTGGTGTTTCACTATTTTGGCATAATTGAGCCAGACAAGAAAACAGCCCCCTAAAACCCGCTGTGGAATTCCTTTACCTCCCAATTTCTTTTCTGTTATCTTGCATTCAGTCCCATTTCTGAATATCATCTTTTCAGACACAATTCTATCGTATCTGTTAATCCCAGAGCGCTCACTCTGGTTTTCATAGTGGGCTAAACTGCGTATTCTGAGGTCCCAACGGAATAGCCGAGAACAGAGTTGTTTTAAACAAAGAGTCTCTCTGCTCCAGCCGCTTAATATTCCTTCTGAACCATGGTGAGTATCAGTGCGGAGTTCGGTCTCAATTTTAAAGAGCCCGAATTTTATATTGCAAGACAGAGTCCTGGCTCGAACGAGCCCGAATTTACACAGTCGAGTCACATTATTGTGACCATCTCCACTTTTGACGTCAACAGTGCGAAGCCAATGAAAGAAGGCGCGTGTCGTGAGCTGGTTTGGAGGTTATATAAAGTGTGCTATAGGCAATCTGAAAACATATTACTTGTTGCTGTCGTGGATAAAAGGATCGATTTATCAGATTTGCAAAAGGCGATTATTTATCAGATTTGCAAAAGGGGATTATTTATCGGCTTTCGGGCCAATAGTCGCAGTATTTCTGAAACAGCGCAGTTTGTGAACTGTTCCCGTGCTGCTGTGGTTAAAGTGCATCGTGATTGGAGAAATGGCACCATTGCGAATAAGAAAAGTGGAAACTGCGGAGCACCACGTGCCATTGATGTGAAAGGTGAACTTCGGCTTCGAAGATGCGTGAGGGCAGATCGACACGCTACAGTGGAGCAACTCATCGGCCGAATGAACCCAGGGGGCTACCGGGAGTGTCTAAAACAACAGTTCAGCGAACCCTGCTGCTTATGGAGCTCCAAGGCAGACGGACGGTCACTGCACCTATGCTAACGAAGGTGCATCGGCAGAAAATGCATACATTTGTACGGTAGTATCGAAATGGGGCCCCGCAGATTGGCAAAGGATTGCCTCCTCCGATGAGTCACGTTTTCCTGCTTCATCGAACGAATGGACGTTGGCGTATAAGGCGAGGAACGTCGGAGAACAAACACTCTTCAGCCATTGCTGAAAGAACACAAGCTAGTGGGAGCAGCGTTATGGTCTGGGGAATGTTTTCGTTGCATTCTCTGGGTCCACTCATACCTGTGGAAGGCACTATGGACCGAATTCATTATGAATCCATTCTTGCAGACCACGTACACCCATACACGCTGATTGTCTTCCCTGGAGCGGATGGGATCTTCCAGCACGACAATGCGACATGTCACACAGCTAGATATATCAGAGAGTGGTTGAAAGAGCACGTACTTCCCTGGCCCCGTAATTTCCCAAACTCAAACCCAATTGAGCATTAGTGGAACCAACTGAATCGTGTTGTTCGCTCTATGGATCCTCCATTAGCTGTCAGATGCACTGCAGTCAGCATGGCTCCACATACCTGTGAACACCTTCCAGCACTTTATTGAGTCACTTCCCACCCGTTTAGCTGTTGTCCGCACTGCACACGGCGGTTACTCTGGATATTAGCTCGTGGTCACAACAATGTGACTCGACCGTTTATATTGCAAGACAGAACCCGGGCCCGAACGAGCCTGAAAACGGTGTTTAACCTGTTTTGGGCACTAAAAAGAAATCTCTTCCAGATTTCCACTTTTTCATCCCTGTGCAATTAACCGATGTCTTTCTTAACTGCTTAGAGCGAAAGGTACGTCTATCTGTTTCTATAGTATAGCCGCACGAGTTTCTTTGGCCATTTATTTCTTCCGGAAACCCTTCGGAGGGCCGGCGGATTTCGGGAAAAATCGGGCAGCACAACAATCTACGTCGTACGTTGCTTAACAAGATTAGCAAGGAGCACCCGCGTGCTTGTAGGGGTGAAATTTCGTCAGCGTGCTATCTACTATTTATCACTCTAGGAGAAATTTTTCCTTCGCAGAAATCCAGTATTTCATGGCCTGTGGTACTGTTGCCTAAGCCCGGATTGAATAACCTTGTGGAGTTCGCACTCCTCATCCAGACCAAATTGCCGAAGAAATCTTTACTAACTAGAACGTGTAAAAAGTCTCGTGTGCTAAATCACACTAAAAGAAAGGAAGAAAATTCTCTCGCTCTCTCAGAACCCGAGGGAGGGAGAGAATAAACCCTGGAGAGGGAGGCGGTCTCTTGTTCGAAAGTATTTTCTGTCCCCTTGCACCTTCTAAGTAATGTACTTCAAAAAGCTATGCTGCCCCTGTGGCGCAGTGGTCTTAAGCGATGGCTTCTGATTATTTGTACGGAAGGGTTCCGGGTTCGAATCCCGGTGTAGCATGGATGTTGTGTTTGTCTTACGGCACTGGCTCTCTCCCTTTCCTGGAACCAGTGGCCCTAAATTAAGGACAGGCGACTGCTTATAGCTCATTGAGTTGCTCACGGTGGTCAGTAAACCTGCAATAAAAAAAATCTATATACTGCGTCCAGGCAGGTATCCAAGGAGATGAACCTGGGGTCTGCCCCCCCCCCCCCGTGTTTAAATATGCATCTTACAAATAGGTTTTTGCAGTAGCACAAACATTACTCTTGAGTAATCGCAAAACCAATGCATTTAAACATGATCTTTTTACAAATTAAATTATTAAGGTATCCAAGGAGATGAACCTGGGGTCTGCCTCCCCCAATCCCGTGTTTAAATATGCATCTTATAAATAGGTTTTTGCAGTAGCACAAACATTACTCTTGAATAATCGCAAAACCAATGCATTTAAACATGATCTTTTTACCAATTAAATTATTTAATGGATGTTAATATTTAAGGTTTGATGTAGTGGTCTGCACTGATTGGACTGCGTTCGCGTACGAAGAAAGTGAAAGCATAATGACCCGGGGTGGAAGATGAAAAAGTAATTTAACGGATGCGGATTCAAGATGAAAAGTAGTGTAGAATAGTTTTGTACAAAATTATTAACATTAATTGAATTACATGTAAGTAGATGAGCAGTGCGCGAAATTCATACGTCAGAAATGGATACTATTAAAAGCAACAAATTGTTTAGTAAAATTGTAGACAACTCTTAAAAGGCGTGAAGATGTAGCTCTTCTTCTATCTGTGTTCATGGAATTAGAAGAACAATATATTGCACACACACGTATGTGCATACGTATATATACACTCAGTAAACATTACATTAGAGATATGAGTGATGGGCAGTTAGCATTGGTATCCTCCGCGCAGAGTGGAACAGACCCAAACGGAACGCAAGCAATAAATAAGCGGACAGTAGGACTTCCCAACAGTGTATCGTCGCAACCAACGAATATGGGTGAACGTGGTGATCTGAGCGACTTTGATCGTGCAAGGAAGATGGGTTATTCTATCGCTCAAGTGGTAAGAACCGTAGGCTTCCTGGTGGAAACCGTATCCAGGGTGTACCGCGAGTATACCATCGACAGACGTATCACCGCCTAGAGAGCAAAAGGTGGCCGACCATAACTTGTTTTGGGCGATGGCTCATTTTCTCCGTGACAAGCAGTTGAATACTTTTAACAATGTCGAACGCGAGTGTTTAGGAGTTCTTTGCCTCTAGACCGAAAGTTCAGGTTTAGAGGCAAAGAATTCCTAAGCGCTCGTGTTCGACATTGAGTACTTTTTGACAATATCGAACGCGAGTGCTAAGTAGTTATTCGCCTCTAAACAGGAATTGGACAACTAGCGAACAGATGGGTTCAAACTATTGAACATGATGATAGGTACTTTAAAATTTAGCTTTGATTCTTCCGAGGTTCTGGTTAAGTGAAACTGTTGTATAAAAACCGCGGGGGGGGTTTCCCGGACATCCAATAATATCGTTCGTGAACATATTTCGTGCAATTGCATCTTTTCGTTCAGATTCTTGAAACTGGATCAGTCGCGAATAAATCACCTGAATTCCGAGATGTATAGGCACCCAGCAGTCCCCCCTCGTAGGGAAGGTTTATACGCAACTACCTACGTCCCATGGGACTTTTGTGCTGCCTATTACAAACTAAGTTACATTAGACTGAACTTAAGGCGGCCAAAGACACACACGTTTGAGTGGTGTCACACGTTTGACTAAAAAGAAATCTCAACAAAGAAAAAGTTCCTCAGGCAGCATGTGCCGTGAATTGAAAAATATTTCAGGCAGGCGTTGTTGAAGAGCTTCATTCCTGCTTCACTCCACGCTACATGCCGCCTCAGGCACAAAACTCCCATTTGCTGGCTTTACACTCAAACGTGTCATTAAAACATGTATGCCTGTGGCGGCCTTTAGATAGAGCCTCAAATACGACAGAAGGTAAACAGACTATAGAAGTAGGAGTGCCAGATTGAAAGTGTGAAGTCTGTATAGTGGGGAGTACCAGTCGTCACAATGAGGACTTCCAGGGTGAGAGCGAGCTTGGGCAGGGGGAAGGAGCAGATGCCCTATTTTGTAACGGGAGGTTCAGTACCCCAGGGCCGACAGCTTAACGTGTCCATCCAACGGACGGCGAGTATTCGATGGTTTAGAGTAACTCAAATGATTACTTGGCATCGATCCGCGACCATCTGGCCATAAGGCGATTGCTCTAACCACTAAGCCACTCATGACCTAATCTCAGTTCAGGAACTACAGTTCTCTCTCTTGATAATTAAGCTGGACGTCAGCTTAAAAGCTTTGGCTGCTTTCGGTTTAATCCAACCCATCACTGTTTGCCGAATGGGCAATTTCTGGATTGTAATGTGTGTTAAAATAAGTTTAGAAACATTCTGTCTAAAAAGTAATTGTTTTTGTTGCACTTTCTTCGCTGGTAAATATTATTTTCTTGTCAATCTTTGTGCGTTCCAAAACGGAGCGAAAGTATGCTATTTGAATGTTTTCCGTGAGTCATCCGCAGGTTTACGTTAGACAGATGTAAAACTCGGAAGTGCACCTGCAAGCTGTCACGTGACTTTCGTTCCCTCACGTCAGGGCTCGTATATGAAGGGAAGGACATAAAAGTGAAAACAGTAATGAAAGAGGACTGAATGTTCCCCGATATAATTCGAATTCGAGGCAATTTGCGCGTAAATGCCAATCTCCATTCTTTTTTTTTTTTTTTCCTTTCCACCCCCTTGCGTTCTAATATTCGGTGCCAGGGACATTTTTGTGGCGCCATTTCTACTGTTTGTATGCATGCGTGCACTTGCGTGAGCTTTCTAAACTCTGTGGAAATTGTGGGGGGTAGGAGGGGGTGAAGGACTCTCCGTCATTCTCACTGTTGATTGTTAGAGGGCACGCGATGTGATAGGGCGTTCGGTTGGTTGTTTCGGGATCGACACAGTTAGCAACGCTTGATCCAGGTAGCTTTTGTTGTATTCGCCTGTGGTTGCTGAAACACAAATAGGCATCCAACGAGAATGACTTAATAGCCTGATTCATCTATTCACCGCCTTGCTTTCACAGCGGAAGGCTCGAAAAAACTGTGTTTAGGCGAACTACTCGATTACATTTTACCCAAGCGCTAAGATTTGGCGGGGATCTATTGTTAAAACTGGGATCTATTATATCTTCAGCTGTTATTTCGGTGAAAAATTAAAACAAGAAAGTGGCTATGATGTAGTTCTCAGAAGAAAAAAATCCTTTAGTGGTGAGCGCATTTGGTTAAAAAACTTGGAAAAAAGGCCCACAAAATTTTTAATTCAATTTAAAACTGCCTTTGTTTTTCATTTTATCCTTCAGCACTTTTTATTTAATGTTTCATCAATTTCCAGTAGAATTGCTTAATTTGGGAAATTCTAATTAAAAGAGTATTTCGTGTGAGTCAGGTGCGAAGGATATTGAGCTTTTCGTTAAAATGATGCTTTTCCGTTCGGTATATGATGACAAACATTTCGTGTTAATAATGCTGGTCAATTACACCGATAAGACATTACATTATGACCACCTACCTAATAAGCAGTAGGACCCCTTTTACCCGTTAAACAGAGGCCACTCGGCGAGGCATCGATTCGATGAGGTGGCGATAGGTATCCTGGGTGATCTGGTACCATAATGTAAACAGCAGGTCCCCGGTTCCCGTACATTTCGGCGTGGTGGTGATTTAGCGCGAACCCACTTTTCCAAGTCGAACCACAAATGCTCGACTGGGTTCATGTCAGGTGAATTTGGAGGCCAGGGCATTAACAGAAAGTCACCATCATGTTCCTCAAACCACTCCTTTACGGTTCTGGCTGTTTGGCATGGCGCATTATTCTGTTGGTAATGGCCATCAACCAGCATCAGGGAACACAGTTGCTATGAATGGATGAACTTGGTCCGCAACGATGTTCAGATACATGACAGCTGTCAGGGATTGGGCTATTGGAATAATGGGGCCTAAAGTGTCCCAACAAAGCATCGCCCACAGCACAACACCGCCGCCGCCGCAGCCGGCTTGTTTCCTTCCAACAGTGCATCTAGGTGCCATAGCCTCCGTTGGTAATCGGCGTATCCGCGTTTGGCTGTCTACGTGATGCACCAGGAATCTTGATTCGTCAGACCAGGCCACTTCCAATTTCGATGATCTTGGGCCCATTTCATGCGTTGTTAGCGATGACGTGCAGTGAGCACGGGAACCTGGCTGGGTCTTCGTCTACGCAAGCCCATGCGCAGAAGGCTGCGATGAACTGTGTGCTGTGACACATTGCCCTGATCACCACTGTTCTAGCTGCGGGTAATTTGTCGCACTGTGGCTCTGCGGTCGCTGCGAACAATGCGCGACAGTCTCCGCCCCCTTCTGGCATCAATGAGCTGCGGACGACACACGGCTGGACGATGATTCGTCGTTCGACCATCTGTGCACCACTTTTGATACGTACTCACTACAGCGGCACGTGAACAACCCACAAGCAGCGCCGTTTCCGAGATCGTAATTCCGAGGCGTCATGCCATCAGAAATTGTCCTTTATGAAACTCCGATAAATCGGCAGCTTTTCCCATTCTGACTCCGAACACTCTACTTACCGAAAGCCGGTGCTTGGCTTGTATATATACTGCTCTGTGAACTTCACCTGCGCCACCGTTCGGTCTCCAGGTGCGCTCATTTCTCTAGGCTGGGGGTGGTCATAATGTAATGGCTGATTTGTGTACATGTGCAGAGACTCCAACTACTACGGATTCTCCGTAGTGACTACGGAAATCGTCGGTCCACTACGGATTACAGGAAGCATCGGATATTCTACGGAAATCGAAAGTCTCAGTGAAATGACCTTTTTAACAATGTGCATAAAATTTTATTTTCATGTTTTCTGGATTCTAACATTCATTAAACATTTTGGAGAGCGTTTCTTGAATGTTTTCAATATGGTTGCACTTCTTCTGTGGTTTTTCAGTATGTTTTGGATGTCTAAGCGTCTATGGTCACGTGCAGAGTTATCACGATTAATGGAATCCCAGAAACGTCCTGAAATTTTAGTTCCCTTTTCAGAGCTTGCCAAAGTCCTTAATTTTTCGTATTTTTGCGTAAACTCCTGAAGTACTACAACTCTTGCGTGTAATGAACATTTTTTATTTTATTTTTTGTTCATTGAAAGAAAAAAAAAAAAAAAAAGAGCTACGTTTTCGTTCAGTTTTCTTGGTGTTTGAAGACTACCTACCATGAGCAGCTTCCGGTCTGTGTAGGCACTTTACTTACTGTAAGGTTCTCATTAGAACATACATTGTTTTTTGAGGTAAACTTAAAAAAATAATAATGTTAAAGCCGTTTAGTGTTTCTCACAAAATGTCTTCAACTTATAGGCAATTATTTAAGCAGAAATCCGCTTTTTTGCGAATTTATAGCGTCCTTTTGCTGCTCTCCCAATTCGTTTTTTACCGTGTGTGTGTGTGTAATACAAATTTATTCATTACTATTGGAAAAACGCTGAAAAGTACGGAAGTTTTTAGAGTTTACTACTGAAAATTTCCAATCAGGGTTAGTCTGTGCATGAAAGCTCGTGTGCCGCTTTTACTAACATTATTTAGGGGGGGGGGGGGTAGTTTCTGTTTTTTGTTGCGAAATATTTTAACTAACGATCATTGTGAACAGGATTTGGTGCCACTGGTTCCTGCGAGGGAGAAATCCAGTTCCGGGGGGGGGGGGCAGGTCGAGAGATTAGCCAGAAACTAGTACCTCTAACGACTGGGGAATCGAAAGTCCCTTTTGCGTTACCCACAAGGAACTAGAAATAGACACGTAGAGCGAGTGAAAACTCGCTACAGGTTAGAGCCTGTAGCGAGTTTTCACTCGCTCTACGTGTCTCTTTAATTGTTCTGTGTTTTTCTTTTCCATTCTAGCGGTGGAAATAGAAACTACCTTATTGAACTTTTATTTTAAGGACTGCCGTCTTGAGACGCTCTTCTAAACGATACGACTGCTTAGTTAGGAATACACACTTGTGTAAAACCCAGTATTCCTCTACTACACGCATGATATTTTAAAAAATCTTGTCCCCCCCCCCTACCTCCCCTTCTATTTTTCCATCTAACCACGAGAAGTGCCACTGAGGAGGCTTTTCTACACCACTGGGAAGATACCCTGACAAACCAGGGTCAATCATGTTATCGTCTCAATTGTTTGGTTTTGTTTGCATTTTGTTTATGCAATAGCACTGCTATTGTGAAGAGTCAACAAGTTAGTAAAATCCTGCAATGCATTGATACGCTTTCCAACATACCAGATATCATTACTTAAGTTATGAGGATATAATGGCTGTGGTATAAATCTCACTACTGTGCCCTGACCTTTGACCCCATTTCGATTATATTAAACGGACATGGTTCAGTATACCTCCGGAACAACATACTAAAGTTTTGTCGCAATAGAAGCAATTTTACCTAAGCTATGACGCATATGGATGATGAAATGGATCCCGCTCCTATGTCCTGACCTTTGATCCCATTTCGCCCATTTTCAATACGGTTCATCTCCGGGTTCTCCTCTACCACATGCTAAAATTTCATCGAAATCGAATCATTTTTACGGAAGTTATCGTGCGGACAGACAGACGGATACGCGTCTCCAACCTACGGTTGGAAAGCGTCAAAAGCCACCTCTTAAACCACTGCGCCAATCGGGACGGCATAGTTGTAGTAGACTCCACTTTTCGTGTTGGGATATCCTACTTAGTAGCCCAAACAAACAGCAGAGCAATTAGTAATGACCTCCCTCAGTGAAGTCCTATCCACCGTGTCCATCCTCCCCTGGCCATACTAACATGAAAAAGAGGCTTAAACTAAGGATTTGGAAGAGGGGAGGACAACTGAATTTTCATGGATGTGTGGATGCTATTTTGATAACCTTTCTACGGGGACGTAAACAAAGCACTTCTTATGGGAAATTTATAGCGCTACGACTTATTACTCGGCAAAGTCCAGATTAAAGTTTAAAAAAAAAAATGGCAGATCGTGAATTGGGTGGGCGGCAGGATGGGCAAAGAGCCCACCCTCGGATCCCCTTGGCGACGGGGGTTTAACGACCACCGTGAGCAACTCAATGAGCTATAAGCGGTCGCCTATCCCTAATTTATGGTCACTGGTCTAGGGAAGGGAGAGAGCCAACGCCGTAAGACAAAACAACATCCGTGCCTCTCCGGGATTCGAACCCGGACCCTTCTCGGACGAATAGTCATAAGCCAGCGCTTAGACCACTGTTCTACAGGGGCGACCCACAGGCTCTTCTCTTTTTATATCCATGCTACAGTGTGTGAAAGACCTGAGCTAACGTTGCTATACGGGTGTTGGTCAATTACAAGCAAGAAACTCCGAAAATGGTCAGTTGCACTCAGATCTGCTCCCGGTTCATAGGCTAATTGCACTTAAGATATCTCCCCTCTCCCCCTCCTTCCTTACCATAGCTTCTTCCTGGTAAGATATTACTGAACACTGAGACTTCCTCAGTGTCTTTTCCGCTGTTGATTGGTTATGTGTTTAATGGCGCAAGAGCCTCGAAGCGCTGAAGAGCGCCACCAGATCTGTTTTAAAAACTGAAGAATAAAATTAAAATTCAACAAAGAAAACAGAACACGCGGTGTAAACGGCCTATAAAACAGCAACGCATTAGAAAACAGTAACACCGGTATAAGGAATCAGATATGTGATTGAACGTAACAAAAACAATAATAAAATAGAACAAATTAGGATGTGATAAAACCAGAGCAATTAAAAAAGTGCAACAGTGATGTGAGAAAGAAAGATGTGATAAAACATAACATAAAAGGTGTAAATGGCCGATAAAACGGAAACAAGCTACACAAAAGGAAAAACACCGGTAATACGAAGAAATGAGGAAACAGAAGACACGTTACACTGACCATTTAAAAGACGACTCAGGGTCACTGGATCGTCTGGTAAAGTGGGTAAAACAAAGGGATAAATACGTTCCCTAAGAAAACAACGACAAGAACATAAAATATATACGACATTCATGCCTCACCGGGATTCGAACCCGAACCCATCGCGGTGAGTAATCAGATGTCATCGCTTAGACCACTGCGCCACCCGGCTTTTGCGCTGTAGGAAAATTGCGTTAATAGAACCGTAAATACGAATGGTTATGTATACGTATGACAATTTCTCTATCTAATATGTGAGCTTGTATTTCTACCTCGTAAAGGCGACATAGTATGTTATCGTTCCACGTAGAGGTTGACTCATCCCCAAAAAGTTGTTTTTTTTATTTTCTTTTTATTTCTATTTTTTCATTTTAACTTTTTTAAATCTCTTTCCTAATCTGTTTTAATGACCATTTCCAAGATACAGTCAGTTGCATTTCGCTTAACACCATGTGATATGATTTGACAGGACAGCGGTTTTGGTGGGTCATCATGGTTGTGGCACAAATCAGATTATAAAATAACCGAAGTACTAGTGTCTACGTACAGTTTTGCAAAGCAATTAACGCCACTTCAATCTCATTCCTGTCTTTCGATCTTATGGAATTTGTGTCCTGAATGTATGAGTAGTCCTCCCCCCCCCCCAAAGTTTTGCGCACTGCGCAGGCGCTGCCAGTAGGATGATGCAGTCGCTCCAATCGTTGCGCCAGTTGTGAGTCAGACTTCAGTATACAAAATTGTGTCTACGTTTGCTGGCTAATTTCTTCCTGTTCTGAAAAGTTCTGCCTAGAAATGGAGAAAGAAAGTGAGTCCGGTCAGATCTGGCGTGATGACCAGCGATCCTACATTAAAATTGAAACTTCGCGAGGAAAATCCCCAGCCGAAATTCATAAGGCTTTGTGTGAAGTTTGTGGGGTTAGTGTAGTGGATCGCAGGGCTATAAAACAGAGACTGAGTGGATCGTAGCACAGTGTCACGGTGGGCTTCTCGTTTCCCCCAAGGTCGAGAAAGCATCGAAGACGACCCAAGAAGCTCCCGGCCATCAGATGCAACGGACGACACTTCTGTGGTTATCGTGAACAGCATTTTGGAAGAAGATCGACGGAAAACATATGAAGAGATTGCATATGAAGCAAACATGTCTACCGCTTCCGTTTTTAAAATCCTAACTGAAAAATTACAGAAGAGAAAAGTGGCCGCCAAATGGTTTCCCCGCGCATAATCTGAGTGAAGAGCACGACAACGCGAGGCCGCATGTTGTTCCCCGTCCAGTAAGAGACATTCTGCAAAAGTATGGATGGGAATTGCTTTCCCATGCGCCATACAATTCTGACATGAGCCCACCAGATTATGACTTGTTCCCAAAACTGAAGAAGCCGAGTGGCTTCTGGGGAAACGATTCAGTACGATTCGGGATGTTTCTAATGACGTGACCCGAGTAATCTGACTCCTCAACAATGGAGGTGTTTTGACTGGAATACAAGACTTGCCCAACAGTTGGGCCACTGTCATAAGGAAACCTGGAGATTACTTCGAAGGCCTGCAAATGTATGTTGTGAAATAAATTCATTTTTTAAGAAATAACCCACAGTATGCAAACCTTTTGAAATGACTCACTTTGATTGGGGTGAGTGCATCTGGCCCATGCCCAATGTTACTGATCTGAAGGTTTCGCATTAACGATTAATGCAACTATAATTTGGACATTTTCCTACACTTTCAAAATTCAATCACATATCGGACACAGCATTTGTATGTAAACGTATGGCAATTTTCATATTTTTTTATTGCATCAAGTGAATTTGTACGCTAATCAGGTTCTTCAATAGTAAATGGACAAAGTCATTGCTCTTTCCACGTTTTCTTTTCACACAGCAACCGAAAAATTGTATTTCCACACCGCTTTTTTCGGTTGTTGTGTATTAAATAAAGTAAAAACAAAAAAAATGACACCGAATTTTCGGGTGTAGTGAGCACGTCTTTTGAATCCGTTCTGACGCAAATGAAATTTATCAAAGCTATTCAAAGTCAATGGAGCCGGTATGGAAAACAATAGTATCTGACGAAAGAAAGAAGTTATTGAATCGGGTTTTTAATCCCTCAATATTGCTGTAAACGGAATCGTGAGCTTATGCCCTCTGGTTGCAGACTTTGCGTTAAGAAAAACATGAATTTATATGAGAAACATTTCGCACCGGAAACGCTCTCCAACACAGAAAGTATTTTTCAAATCGAACTCTTAGAAACAGAGATCGACAAAAATAAGATGTGACTTTACGCCCCCTGGTGGGAAAATCATTCATTATTTTAGGAAGAAAGTATTCTCAAAAGGTTTTTCCATATGAGCGGTATCGGTCCAAGAAAAAAAAAAAAATAAGTCGAGTTTTCAGGAGCCCCGATTTTGCTACAAATATATCAGAAGCAAAAATTAACATTTATGTCCTCTGGTGGCCAAAACATTCTTTACCAAACATTAGAAATTATGTGAAAAATATTTTCCATCAGGTCTTGTGTATGGTACAGGAAGAATTTTTCAAATCGGAGTTTTAGAAGCAGAAATAACGCAGAAAACGCAATTTACCTTTGTGCCCCCTAGCGGAAAGTCTATGATTTACTTGAGAATTTTTAATTTATAGGAAAAACATTTACCGTCGGAAGCAAGTATCCAACAAAGAAGGCATTTTTCAAATCGGACTCCTAGAAGTACAGATATTGACAAAAATAAGATATACATCTACTCCCCTGGCGTAGAAACCGTGCATTATTTCAAGAAGAAAATGTTCTTGAAAGGTTTGTCGACATGAGTAGTATCGGTCAACAAAAGACTTTTTTTTAGCAATCTAGATTTTAGAAGCTCATATTTTGCTGCAAATACATCAGAAGTGCAAATTAAGTCTAACGTCACCTGGTGGCCAAACAATTTTTTACAAAAATTAGGAAGTATGTGCAAAGGATTTCCCATCAAGAGCTGTATCCGGTGCAGAAAGAATTTTTCAAACCGAAGATTTAGAAGCAGAGATATTAGAGGGAAATGTAATTTACCTTTACGCCCCCTAGCGGAAAGTCTACTAATTACTTGAAAATTTTGAAATTATATGAAAAACATGTCACACGGAAAACACTATCCAACAAAGAAGGATTTTTTTAAATCGGACTCCTAGAAGTAGAGATATTGACAAAAATAAGATGTATATCTACGCCCCCTGGCGGAGAAACTGTGGAATAGTTTAGGCAAAAAATATCCCAAAAAGGTTTATCGATATGAGTGGCATCAGTCCACGAAATAATTTTTTCAATCGATATTTTCGAAGCTCAGATTTTATGGCAAAAACATCAGAAGCAAAAATTAACACTTACGCCTCCTGGTGGCCAAAGTATTCTTTACCAAAAATTTGAAATTATATGCAAAAGATTTTCCATCAGGAGATGTATCCGCTGAAGAATTTATTTTTTTTCAAAACGGAGTTTTAGAAGAAGAGTTATCGGGAAAAAATGTAATTTACTTTTACGCCCCCTAGCAGAAAATCTATGCATAATTTAAAAAAGTAACTATATCTAAAATAGTCTTCGACATAAATGGAATCGAAAGATAAAAGATTTTTTTCAATCGGATGTTAAGAAGCAAATATGTGGAATAAATCGTATTTTTTAATTCGACATCATCTGCATTTACGCCCTCTAGCGGCGAAATTGTACATCGTAAAAAAAAACGAAATAAAGGATCATCATTTGCATATTTCAAGCTTCCTAATGCAAAAAAAAAAAAATTCAAATCGGACTAATAGTTGCAGATATATCGTGGGTACAGACGGACGGACAAACCGATAACATAAGCACGATCTTTTTTTACAAAAGACGTGCTAAAAAACATGGAAAGAGCAATGACTGTCTATTTACATTGTCTCCACGTATTTGAAAGATTTTCACCTTTTGACTATTCGTCCGAGATGGGTCGGGGTTCGAATCCTGGTGTGGCACGGATGTTGTTTGTCATAAGAACAGGCTCTCTCCTTTCCCAGGAACCTGTGGCCCTAATTTAAGGATAGGAGACTAGTTATAGCCCATCCAGAAGTTGCTCACTGTGATCTTTAAACCCGCAAATTGCCGTCCCGGTGGCGCAGTGGTCTAAGTGATGGCCTCTGATCATTCGTCCGAACGGGGTCCGGGTTCGAATCCCGGTCAGGCATGGATGTTGTGTTTGTCTTACGGCACTGGCTCTCTCCCTTCCCTGGAACCAGTGACCCTAAATTAGGGACGGGTGACTGCTTATAGCCCATTGAGTTGCTCACGGTGGTCGTTAAACCTCCAATAAAAAAAAAACCCGCAAATTAAAAAAAAAATAACTATACGAAAGCTCTGGAACCTTTCTCGGGGCAACGACTCAGCAAAACGTGGCTGACGACTGCTTTGGAGGAGAGGAGTGCAAGGTAAGGTCATTGGCTTGAAGGAAGGGAGTTAGGGAGGAGTTAGGTGTTGTGTCTGCGTGTCACGACGTTAAAATTTGATTTAAGAAAGGACATTTTCCTTTAAGGAAATTGTTCAAGTATAGTACTATTCTCGTAAGCAAAGATGAAAAAAAAATTAAAAGGAATTAAGACAATGCATCCACAGCAAGAAAAAAAGTTGGAGAAATTCTACCAACACTTGTATCTTACACTAATGGCGTAACTAGTCAGATCCGTGTGTGTCCTCTTCCAGAGGAATGGGTGGGGATTGCAAGAATTCCTTTGTAGCCGCTCGTGAAAATAATAAAAAATTCTTGCTTTCAGCGTTTTCATTAATAAAGTTGCTCTCAAACTTGCCCCACCAAAAATAATACTCGTCCACCCCGAATTTGAAGTCAAGCGACGTTTCTGCCAACACCCCGTAATGAAAAATTTGTCTGCTCCCCCAAGGAGATCACGTACCACAGTTTAGTAGCCAGTCGGTTTAAAAGGAACAGTGGTTCAGAAATCAGTCTTTTAAGACCAACATTATTTTGAAATTACTAAAACTTCAAAGAAACTTCACAGCAACGATTCTTTTTTTAGCACGTCTTTTGTAAAAAAAGATCGTGTTCTGTTATCGGTTTGTCCGTCCGTCCATCTGTACCCACGGTATCTCTGCAACTATTAGTCCGATTTGAAAAATTCTTTTTGCATTCGGATTCTTGAAATGTGCGAATGATGATCCTTCATTTCGTTGGGGTTTTTTTTACGATGTACAATTTTGCCGCTAGAGGGCGTAAATGCAGTTGATGTCGAATTCAAAATTACGTTTTAATCCACATATTTGCTTCTAAACATCCGATTGAAAAAATTATTTTATCTTTCGATTCCATTTATGTCGAAGAGTGTTGTAGATATGGTTTCCTTTTCAAATTACGCATAGATTTTCCGCTTGGGGGCGTAAAAGTAAATAACATTTTTCCCGATAACTCTTCTCCTAAAACTCCAATCTGAAATTATTTTTTTCAGCGGATACATCTCCTGATGGAAAATCTTTTGCATGTAATTTCGAATTTTTAGTAAAGAATACTTTGACCACCAGGGGGCGTAAGTGTTAATTTTTGCTTCTGATGTATTTGCCATAAAATCTGAGCTTCTAAAATATCGATTGAAAAAATTCTTTCGTAGACTGATGCCACTCACATCGATAAACCTTTTCGTAATATTTTCTTCCTAAAATATCCCACAGTTTCTCCGCCAGGGGGCGTAGATGTATATCTTATTTTTTTTTAATCCCGCGAAAGAGTGTGCAAGTACCGATCGCAAGCTAGGCCTAAATTCCGGCAACATGTTACTTTAGAACAAAGACTGTGGAATAGAAGCAAATGCGTTTGATTTGACTCCGAATGGCACCTGGTGTGTTACCTTGAGTCATGAGGAGGAGCAGCTTTGTTTTGCCAGACAGGGACTGTGTGGGAGATGTTTAATGGTTCTTCGCCGTTACGATGTCTCTTTCATTAATGATGATGTGCATCATGACCTCGTTTACTTCAAGTCCTTCCTCCACCTCTCCAAATTCAGCGCTGACATGGAATTGCGGCCGTCCCCCCTTTCTCGAATCTTCTCCACATGACATATGTGACCTGAGGGGAAAATGGCGACAGAGGAATATCTCACCACTTGGCGCCAGAATGGCTGGGTCGATCATCCGTCTCCTCGGTCACGGGGAATCTGATACCGTGTCACGTGACGCGCGTCGATTGTTCTGTTGTTGTCTCTGGGCTGATTCGCAAGGGCTTTCCCAACCGGTCAAGTCAGCCTGGAGGCATGGTTATTCAAATACTCAGTCTTGGGCGATTAGGTTTCGCAAATCGTTGTAATTTCAAACGAATTTCGGTTTTCGAACTAAGTTAGTTTCCGTATCTTAATTATTAGCGCGTAGTGATTTGTCGATTCGATTAATTGCTACGCAGAAGTATTTATTTTTACACGTTCGCATTTCTCTAAGACTTGTAAACGAGGGATATATCTCCCGTTGTCGGTGACAGTCGTTTTGAACATGAATTAATAAATTAAAGTCACTGAGTTGAGGAAACGCTTAATACACAGGGAGCATTGCAAAAAGAGATGAAGTTAGATCATTTATTTCCACAATAATAGATTATTTGTGAAAAAGTTTTCCATGTTTATAAGTGTAAGACTGAAAACAAAGCAAAAAAAACAAACAAAAAAACTCGGTGGCCGAGTATTCAGAAGCGCGATTTTTGCCTAATCGTTAGAGTTAGGCCGAGGTTCGAGTCCCAAATGTGGCTTGGATGGCTCGTACGTCGTTAGTGGAGTCTATTTTCTGGAACCTATAGGTCCTAGTGGTAAGTCATGCTCCCGCCCTCCAGGCGACAAGAAAATAAATGAATTAAAATGTCATGGAAATTTTAGTATGTTACTGGGACATTAGGTAAAGATGGAAATAGAAATATACATATATGTAGAGTTTTAAACAGGATTCATCCGTAGTTAATAAAAATAAAATGGGGAAAATTAAAATGAAAGCGAAATCGAAAGATTTTTTTTCCGAATGAGCAATGAAGGGAATTATGCAGCAGTAAGCATCTTTGTTTCGCTGTGCTGAGTGAACGAGAAATTTTGTGAAATAATATGCAGTACCTAAGAAATAAGACTGACAGAGAAAATAAGATTGTATCCTGTCAAATATCTTACATTTGATTTTGAAGAAGTGTTCTAGAAATTTAAGGAACATATTTTTCAGTTTGAAGAAGCAAAATGTGAGCGAAAAGACGTAAAATTCACAATCGGGAGCATATCTCTTGTCAATTATTTTAAATGAAATGTAAGATTGCAAATACGCAAACTTCTTTAGTAGAAACCAAAGTGTAAAACAGGGAATTCAGTGAACTAAATTCGTTCTAACAGAGGGAATAATATGGAAATTTATTATTTCCATTTTCCGTCACAAGCAGTAATAAAACACATACACAAAAGCGACACAAAACTTCTTTTAACATTGCAAATATTAAATCCTTTGACTGCGGGAATATGGCAAATGCGATCTAAACTCACTGTACTTTTTAAACTCCTTTTCCGTTCATTTGCTGTATCTATAACATCGATTTTGTAGCTCACAGGTAAGATGGTTTGTGCTCAAATGAGTAAATTTTAATATTTTTCTTAGAACAACGTAAAATAAAAAACTTGAAATACTCTCAGTGGAGCTTTTGACAAAAAGGCGTGCTCTTTCTCTCTTTCCAGAAGAAAATTCAGTATCCACTTTTTTTTTTTTTGTTGTTATTTCTTATTGTATCTTTTCTTTTATAAATTCTTATTCTGTCACTTGCAGGGTCAGCGCCGCCGATCGCATTCTTCGCAGTTTGCGAGAAAAAAAAATGTTTTGGCGATTGATAAAGTTTTGGCAATTACCTAAACAATCATTAATTTTTATTCGATTTAGTAATTGAAAAATGAAATTCAAAGGTTGATTTTTTTCATTGTTTACAATCAAAAAGCGCTTATAGCGTAGTAAGATCCGTTTATTTTCTGATGTAAGACGTATATGGATTCCCAATCATTCGCACTCCGCTGGGAGGCTTTTTCAAGAAATAGGTAGGCATAAAATGGCTAGCCTATTGCCTTGAAAAAGCCTAAAATGACTGCCTATTGCCTGGAAAAGCCTCCTAGTGGAGAGCGAAAGCTTGGCGAATCTATATACGTCTTACACCACTAAATAAATGAGTTTTACTAGGGTATTAGTGCATTTTGATTGTGTACAATCTGGTGTACTTTGAGCTAATATTCATTGCTTACATTGCAATGAATATTAGCTCAAAGTACACCAGATGAGATGGAGAGGTCGACAACGGAGAGGTGTAATCTGAGGTAGACGGTGTTTTTTTCTACCTTCCACTGAAATTATAAAAACAAAGTGTTATAATAAGTCTTACGTCAGCCACTGCGTCACTTTTTCTACGATTATGTGGAAAGAGTGACGCAGTCGCTGATGTAAGACTTATTATCACACTTTGTTTTTATGGTTTTTATAATTCCAGTGGAAGGTGAAAAAAAAAACCATTGTCGATCTCAGATTACATTAGCGAAAAAAAAAAAAATTGAATTTGGAGAATGGATTGGCGAAAACTTTCAAAAAGCCCACCCCTGGCTTGTAGCATTGCTTTGTTATTCAACATTCCGTTTACATAATTTCATGTATATGAGTTGGAGGGACGGAGAGTGTGTCCTAGGTCAAAGTACGAAGGTTTTAGTTTCCAATTCCTGACGACCTGTCTGTCCTTAGTAATTGGTTCATTCTCCGTTAAACAAAAGGTTGTCTGTAATGGCTGATCTCGAGCATAAATCTACTTTGTTCCCTTATCTGATCTGTCAGCAGACGTGAACTAACTTCTCTCAGGTTCACTTCAAGTCTTGCAGTTAACATCTGGCCTTTGAGCAGATGTCACTTTCTGCCAACGATTATAATCCATCAGATATAATATTAATATCAAGAAATAGATCTTCTTCATTCAGACTTCAAAGAGAATGGCGTCTTTGTTTGGGTTGTTTGTAGTTTGCACAGTTAAAAAAATCGTCACCGATACCGGTTTCTTGTATCGTTTCTGTTTTCTGTGTGACGTTTCCAGTTTCAACTTATTCTGAGTGACATTCAGGTGTTTTAAATGCCAATCTGGTGCTATTTTCATCAGGTAGGCTCTGCGGGACAGGCACATTTTATCAGGCGGTGAATCTTTCAATGGAAATTACGTATAATCAAGCCAGTTGACAACGTCAGCCATACAACTGTCCAGCGACTGAGACAGTTTTCCACATAATAACAGATAATGAATGCACTTTTGGAGGGAAAGTAATAAACACCCAACCTATTCTTTCAGCCTTTTATACTCGTACGAACAGTATTTTTACTTTCAGTTTTATTGCTTGTGATATTTATTTGTTCGTCCGTCTGCGGCATGCATTTCCAACCTTCACCAATGCAAAAATCCTCATACTACGTGGCGTGAATTTAAATTTGTGGTTAGCGGTTTCTGAATGTCAGATCGGAAAAATTATTTCAACACTAGGTGAAAGCCCGTCAATAATGATTGAGAAAAATAAGGTATGTAGAGTGGTGAAAACACAAATTTGTCTGTGTCCCCTCACTCCGGAGTAAGTTGCTCTCCCAACTAAGCTATACGGACGGGATATATCGCTGCAGATTTGACGTCTTGATACGTGCTTTACCTCTGAAGTACGTCACATCATCCCCGTCTTTTAATTTGTTTTTCTTTTTGTTGAAGCGAAGAACGAATTTTCATTAATCCTAAACGATGCGTGGAAAAAACATCCCACATTTTTCGAAGAACCCAACTGCCATTACATCTATTTTTACGTTCAGTCGCTAATGTGAAAACACAAATTTGTCCGTGAAGAATCTAATCCGCGTCCCCCTCACTCCGGAGTAAGGTGCTCTCCCAAGTAAGCAAAACGGATGGAATGTTATTGCTGCAGACAGATTTGTCTTCGTGACACGTGCTTTACCTCTGTACTACATCACAGAGTAATTTAGTAACCAGATATTCGTTTTGTTTGTGATGTCCAAATGTAAAAGTATGTTCCATGAACATTACAACAATAAAAAAAAAAAAAAGTACTATGTCATACGGTTGTTACCTCACACGCTGACTTAATTCGCAGTTTTCATTCACGGAACACCTGCACTGAAAAAAAAAAATTCTGAGATTGACGAGCCGCTTTCCGTGATTTCTTTCGTGAATTAACGAAACATGTTTCTGAAGCAACTTTCTCCATGAAATGACAAAAAAAAAAAACAAAAAAAAACACCTTAATTTCATAGAAACATTTCCGCAATTCCTTTCTTAGATTGACAGTAAATTACCGTTTCCAAGATGTGTTAACGGAAAATTCTGAAGTTTCAGAAACCTTTCCGCAATTCCTTTCTTTTACTGACGGAAAAACTCCGTTCTCACTTTTTACGTATCCATATGACGAAAAATTTCCGGCAATAGGCAAGATTCACGGAAATACTTGTGAGTTTGATTAACTGTTAAATTTCCAGTCTGTCGAAGTATTTGATTTTGAAGTTCTGTAGCGAGATCGGAAATTGTGGATAGTAACTTTGGTTACTGTGGCACAGGATATTTCTTCTCCTCTTCCTCATTTTATGCGCCAGCTATTACAGATTGTTTTACCGTAAGAAACCAGGTACTTAATCAATTGTACAGGTTGTACGATGTCTGTGTATCACTCTGTGGTGTCCTTAAGATAAAAGCTAATATCGGTATTCAGTGCTGCCACTAACACGCTGTAGCGCGTAAATTACCCCCACCCCCAACCCCAAAATAAAGAAGACCCATAATTACAAATTTTACGCGTCCTTTGAGACCCACATTTTAATTTTCGGATTTTTTTAACATGCCATTTGGCAAAAGTTAAATTCGTGAGGATTAGGTAGAGAATGAAAACAGCCGGCAATGTACCGTTGTAACGTCACAGACTTGCCAGTTATAAACAAAACAATTTATTGACATTTATATAGTACAAAATCTATTAACTGTAACTATTACATTATACTTCATCGTGCAATCTTGAATACTTTTACTTGGCCCAGCTTCTTCACGTCCTTCTTTTCCAAAATCGCTCACACACTGGCCCTCGAACTCTGCAGCGCAACTCGGACATCACACACTACGCTCCAATAATCAATAGTCAATATGTCATTCTGCGCTGTCGTGCGTGGAAGTTCAAGTCTCAAGCCAACAAACAGTTCTCTGTATCAGTCCGCATTCTGCGTTCAGGATATTACACCGTCCGTCAAGATTGTGGAAATATACATTATAAGATTATGGAAATGTACAGACTTTCATTTATTAAACCTTTTAGCTTTTTTAATCAATATTGAAACAGTTGAAATTTAAAATTTGAAAAAAAAAGAAACTTACATTTATATATAATGAAAACACTGAACGATTTATACTCTACTAAAAGTTGTACGTCTACTTCAATGATTGTTAGTTGAAAGTCAATAAAACTGTTAAAGAGTAGTCATCACGTAGTTCCTGTGTTTTGAAAAATAAAAACCGCTCTGCTGTTCTGAGCTGACTTAAAATGCATTCATTGTCTTTGTGTAGTTTCATTGTGATAAAATTTAGTTGAAATTGATAAAATTTAATTCCGTCTGTACTTGATTTTTTTAAAAGATTGCTTTCAAAGAGCATAAATTAAAGTGTCGAACAATGTACATAACATTTAGTTTTCATTGGCTCATGTAAGTATAAATATTCATTACCTCTTGATTTTTTTTTAAAGGACCCACAATATCTCACATGGTACCCACTTTTTAAAAATATGTGGGTCCCTAGGACCGTGCTTGATAACAATGCAACGGCAGCTCTGGCTATCGAGAGTAAATATTTATATTTAGAAGTTTTGTAAAATAATATAAAACAGTACAGTGCACCTTCTCATAAAGATAATTAAAAGTTATCAGCTGAAAAAGAGATTTCAAACTTCGAAAAATAATGATGAAAGTAATACATAATTTGTAAGACCTACAGAAAAAAAAAATATTGCAAACGTATTAAAAAAAATAAGCTCCAAAAGAAAATCAAGTGACTAAATCACTCGCATTAATGAAAAGAAACAATAATAATCGTCTCCCAGTTAGTTTTACCTTGGACGTGGGTCCTCAGTGGTTAAGACGCGCGGCTTCAACCCAAACGAATGGGCTCGATCCTTATCACCGGCGCAGAAGGATCCTCTCGCGTAAGGACTGAAATATTCAGCATGTTGGATTTCGCGAAATTTCCGTCTAAATACCGAAAAGCTTGAAACAGACTTTTCTGAAATAAACGGAATACTGACTATGCGGAAAATCTGTGAAAATACGGAAGTTAAAAAAAACAAAACGGAAATTCCGTTGAAAGACGGACACTTACCGGCAACTTTGCTGCACGTTGTTTTCAGAAATTTTCCGTGAATTCACACCACTTACTTTTTACATTGTACCTGAAAACACGATAACTAAGCGTGTCGTCACAAATATTTCTTTCTCAATTGTTTCTGGAAGTTTTTAAAAATCGAAGACTGGAAGTTCTGGTCACCAGTGGCCAAGCAGGTTGCTATATATGAATGCTAGTTGTTTCGACTAGCGAACCCTATGATGTTTATATTCAAATTAATCATAAGCTTGAAACTTGGTCGTTCTGGGTGGTGTAGTGGTTAGCATACGCGAGCGCTATCCGGGAGACGCGGGTTCGATTCTCGCTCCGGGACGACGAAATTTTCAAGTTTTGGGATATTATCTGACTTACCGTTCATGTCATATTTATACCAATAAACAGATTCAAAGCTCCCAAATTTGCAGTCATGGGGTTTTGGTTAATTAACCGAGTTGGGACCAGGTTTTTTTCTCGAATGAGACATGGGCTGGTGCGTTTGTCTTCCCTAGAACCAATTGACCTAAATTAGGGACGAGCAACTTCTTGTAGGTTAAAATAATTTTGCGGGTTTTTTATCTCTCCTCGCATACAAAAAAAAAAAAAAAAAAAAAAGCTGGCTTTCTGTGTGTTACTTTCCGTCCTAGAATATGTTAGAATTTACTTCAGATTGTTATTTCGCAACAGTCAAATCTTGATTTTTTCTTTCTTTGCAAAAGTGATACACGTGTGGGGAAATGGGGGAACGGACCGTTTTTTTTTTTTGTTTTTTTTTTACATTATATGAGATACTCGCTGCAAATTTTAATTGGACTGTGAAATTCAAACCTTCTCTCTGCCGGTGGATTACTCGAACCTACATCGTCTGCTCCGGAGCGGAATGTTTTCCCAATTAAGCTACGCCGACAAGAGCTTTTCACTGCTACTTCCCGTCTTGACATGTGTATCACCTCTGTGTAGTACGTCACATATATCCCTCCGTTGAGAAAGGGCTGGGACGCAATCGTAGGTTTCCGGGTAAGCCGGCAAACCACGTTTGAAGGAGAACTCACTGTAGAGGAAGGAATTCTCACTAATTCCAGACGATGTGTGGGAGAAGCATCGCGCATCTTTCGAAGCGTTGAAGAAGGAATTCTCATTAATTCCAGATGAAAAGTGGAACAAGTATCGCACATTGTTCGAAGAATCCAACAGCTTGGAGATTCATTTTAATCTTCGCGCGCCAAGTAAAATTCAAATTTGCCGGTAGCGGGAATCAATTCGCATCCTTCGGCTTCGGAGCCGAATGCTTTCCCTAATAAGCTACACCGACAAAGTTTGTCACTTCAATTTTGGCATGCCGCCCCGGTGGCGCAGTGGTCTAAGCGATGGCCTCTGATCATTCGTCCGAAAGGGGTCCGGGTTCGAATCCCGGTGAGGCATGGATGTTGTGTTTGTCTTACGGCACTGGCTCTCTCCCTTCCCTGGAACCAGTGACCCTAAATTAGGGACGGGCGACTGCTTATAGCCCATTGAGTTGCTCACGATGGTCGTTAAACCTCCAATCAAAAAAAAAAAAAAAAAAAAAAATTTGGAATCTTGACATGTACGGCACCTATGGAGTACAACACCACAGGGTTTAAAGGTGTTCATCCTGATTCGCGTATGTCAAGAAGAATGCAAATATCAGAATTACCAAAGGAAGTGTTTTTTTATGAGTTAGAAATGGAGTAGAAATTTTCAGAATGCGTTTCTTTACATCACATAACTAACGTCCATCCCTGATAGAAAGGTTCGTGCAGTCATCGAAAAGATGAGGATCGAAGTGTTATTTTCAAGTCCTTGAAATGGCTTGAAGAAAGCATGACTTTTTTTTTAGTAACTTGGGTACAGCTGTGAAGCTTTTATGTTTATTACTCTGAAAATGTTCCTTTCCTTGAAACTAGATCTTACTGGAAATTTATAAGAAGACTCCTGGGGAACTGAATATAATTTCAATAAAGCTCAAAAATTTGAATTGTTTAAATCCGGAAGGAAAGCAACTAAATTTTTCGGAACAAAATTTTGAAGAAAGATTTTGCTTTAGAATTCAGATGTTACTTAATTTCTCGTTTGCAATTTTTAACAATGCCGAAATTGAGGCAGTCATTGGTTACAAGCGTCAAGCGACTGAAAACAAGTAATAATAAACTGTTAAATAACAGTTTCTTAACGTAGGAATTGTGTGGATTTTGAGTTGTGTAATTTCCATTGAAGTATTTTTCTATATACGTTATCGAACAAATCGCTCCATTCTAAACACACGTTTGTTCCATAAGTATAATTTATTGGGATACAATATTCTTTACATGATTAAAAATTTCGCATAAAATATTTTGTGTGTGCAGTTGAAAAAGTGCATGAAAGTTCTTCGATATAGGAAAATTAATCTTCAATTCTAAAAGCGTATAAGTAAATGTAAAACCCAAAAAGAATATTAATGCGCTTTGTTCGTTAAAAGCTTTTGCAAATAACCTCGGTATAAGTTTCCGTGGTCTTAATTTGATGGGGACAATTCAGCTTTTATAGGGCTATTAAGATTTCGGTTTGGGGGGTTCATATGTAATTTCAGTCTAGTTCGCGATGAAATCTAGCCATATATGTACATTCTGTTCACAAACAGCATGGGTTCTACTGCAGGAGATGGGAAAGTGGGTTGTTTAATAAACTGGATGTACGAGGAGCCGGGTTCTCTTGTCTATCACTCCCTTCGTTCGTTCCCTGCGTACCCTCAAACCCAATCCACTGAAGTAATGCGGTTATGCTATTGGTTGTTGGGGTCTGGGGGAAACCGAAAACTAATGCTTCAGCTGCAGGCAGAGGAAGAAAGTATGGATGGATGGATGATTGAGAAGGGAAGAGGGCTAGACCGGAGGGAAGAATGGCTTGTGGAATGAGGACATGGGCCTCACGCTGAGGGTCACGTGACATGGCGCGGACTGACGGCTTCCCGCAAATTTCATCCCCTCGGGTGTAATTATTACGTCACCACCACAGATTCACTTTTCAGAGTGGAGAAAACCTCGGCCATTTTAGGAGCGCGGGGAAGAGTCACTCAACCAGTATTTGCGCCAGAAAGTTTGGCCCCATTATAAATGTTGCGTGGAGTATTGAAGCAAAATTTTTTTCTTCCTGTCGCCTTAAGCGCAGTGACCCTGTGATCGCCTGCCCTCTTCAATCAATGAAAACTGGCTTATAGAAATCGGATATGTTTTGCCACTGCATACTAATTTATAAAATGTTTGTGAAATGGATAGAGCCTCAGCTGTGCGTTTTTCTACGAAATGGCCGTAAAAGTAACTTCAAAGCGTTAAATACTGTATTTTAAAATATGGAATGCCTCCAGAAAGAAATCAGTTTTAGGTTCCCGGAATTGATAATATGGATATATGTATTTTTCTCTTTGCTACCTTTGGGCTATTTCCTCTTATTTGTAGTGTTCATTTGTAAAAAAAAGCCCCTGTTTTAACGGATTCCGAATGTACACAGACATTACATAAGTAAATGGACACCTGATTTGTTAATATTTATTTTCTGTCTGCATGGAGTGTAAGGAGCTGTAGTTTCAGCTCGATTTAATATCTGGTAGCCACAATACCCTTTGCAGTACATTGGGCTTTCACCCTTCCAGGATCAGCAAGGTGCTCTGTGGAATTTGAGCCCACTATTCACATAGCAAGGCCAGCAGATGTGCCTTGTTGGTTGGTAAATAATTTTCCATCCAGTATGCCCCACAGGTGTTCATTTGGGTTCATATCAAGTCTCTGGCTTGGCCACGACAGTGTCTGGAAGGTGTTTTGTTCATGCCATGTTTGGGTACGTTTCGCCGTATGACATAGAGCGCCATCCTCTATGAACAAGGAGGCAGCCTTTGACATCTTACCACTGGGGAATATTAGTAGCAGCCTGCTGTCAAGGGTGGTTATGTATTTTTGTGAATTTATGTTGCTTTCACACTCAATAAGAACTGAACGGTCAGTCATCCATGCGGCTCCCCATATCATGACTGAAAAACTGCCATGTTTCACAATTTTCTGTAGGCTCATCAAGCTGCGTTCCTGGCTGAGCAATCGCCACATCCACGCCCTGCCACTCTTTGAAAATTGTGCAAATCGGGACTCATCAGAGAATTTGACAGCGTGCCAAAATGCTAAGCAGGGGTCAAGCTACCGATCGCCATCTTCGCAATTTGCGAAAGAAATCGTTTTGGCGATAACCTTTTCATAGTGTTATAACACTTTGGCGAAAATAAATTGAATTTGGCGACTAATTTGGCGACTAATTTGGCGAAAATAAATTGAATTTGGCGACTAATTTGGCGAAAACTTTAGAAAAGCCAGCGCAACCCCTGCTAAGGGTATCTCAAACATGTCTGTCGCTCATGCCAATCTGCGACAAATATTTGCTTCACGCAAAATATTTTTATGTCGAGCCTCCCTTCCATGACAGCCAAGTCGGCGAAGATTCCGCAAAGCAGTTCTTGGAGCTGTTCTGCAATCTCAATAGCCTTGCTACCAGGATTGGTTTCCATGTGATATACTACAGAAGTGAAAACATGTGTCAAGACGACAAATATGCAGCGAGACATTCTATCCGCGTAGCTCAGTTGGGAGAGCGTCTTACTCCGGAGTGAGGGGACACGGACAAACTTTTGTTTTCACATCCACAGAACGCTTTACAGCTCGAAGACACCTCTGCGTTGACCCAAGGTGACATGTACGTGTTGCTGGTGCTTCCTAGCCTGCCTTCTTGAATTCCACTAGCACTCGATTAACTGTGGCAAAAAGAATTTGGTATCACTGCAAAATATATTAAGGCGAATTCGAGCATGCAATGCAAAATAGATTCCATTACATAGCAAAAATGACATTTTGACAGGTGTTTATTTACTTATGTCATGTCTGTGTATTATGTCAACGAATCTCCAAAGTTATGAACAAGCTACGTTTATTCCTTTTGTAATCAGAAAAGGTCATAGGTAGCCCTTGCTCATACTCAGTGATGTTAAACTCAGTGTTACCTGCGAAGGATTCTTAGGGTCGATGTCCTGGTCCGTCACGACTGCTTCTTTAAAGGCCAGCTAAAAATCTTTTTTCTTTCAGTGTTTACCATTAAAGCTATTGTCTTCGCTTTTTTCTCTACATACCTGCTACCAGGAAGTTTTCAACGTTGTTGCATTTGCGATCATGAATACGATTTTTTTTCTTTTTTCGAAGCTAAACTTCTCAAAGAGAGCGGTATTTTCACAATTTCCTCTGGTCAACGCAGTAGATGGCTCCGTTCCTATCGACTCCCACAAGTCGAATTTTTAATTTAGTCTTTTCATTCAAAGGCAGGCACTTTCTTTTGATGGACACCATCGTTCACTGTTAAAAATTGGTGCTTAGAAATAAGCAAAATGTACTCGTTTTTGAGTACATTCTGGGCTTATAATAGCTCCGAGTACTTATGTCACATTTTTGGAAAAGACACGTACTAATTTTTTGAGTATACATACAGGGAATCAATTTAGAAAAAAAAAAGAAAAGTTCGTCTGGTATTTCTAATTTAAAATATATGTACTCATTTTTGAGTACCTACAGTGAATCAATTGTGAGTATATCTTATTTCTGATATGAAATATAAATATATGTACTTATTTTTAAAATCCATATATTTCAAATATATGTGCTCTAACTTCATTCAGTTTCCGTGCTCTTTCGGGCAGGGCACAGAAACTGAAGGAAGTGAGAGCGATTCTAGCTGTTCTGACAGGATAGTTAGTAAGTGAGAGAGAGCACACTAGATGGCGCCACCGTACAAGCGTACGAATTTACACAACTTCAACTGGGGGCCGTCACTTAACTTGGTCGTCCGATGCATGGCGGATATTCAGTGATTGTTAGAAATTCACATTGCCAGGCTAGGTTTGAACCTGGGGTCCTTTCATCAGTAGTCTGAACGTAACCACTAAGCCATCCGCTGCTCGATTTCAAATTTCAGATTAGATTAGATCAGATCAGATGTAGAGGATTTTAGGAAGGGAGTGTCTGACCCCAGGTCTTAAACAACCCTTAGAAATAGGAAGCTAGGAGATTTAGGCTAGAGTGCCGGATAGAAAAGTCACACGGAAGCGAGGTAGAAAGGGGGAGGAAGACGCCCTTATTTATTATCGAGGGGCCAGTACCCGAAGCCCGACAGCTTAAAGTGCCCATCCGAAGCACGGCGGGTATTTAATGGTTCGAACGTTCGTACCTGCCAGGATCGAACCTGAGGTTATCTCCACGGCAGTCACGAACGCTGACCACTAGGCCACCCGCGGCCCATGATTTCAAATTTGGAGTCAGATCATAGATCAGATCATGTGTAGAGGATTTAAGGAAGAGAGTGTCTGACCCCAGGTCTTAAACAATCCTTAGAAATAGGAAGCTAGGAGATTTGGACTAGAGTGCCCGATAGGAAAGGGGCACGGAAGTGAGGTAGAGAGGGGGAGAAAGACACCCTTATGTATTACCGGGGGGCCAGTATCCGGGGCTCGACGGCTTAACGTGACCACCCGACGCACGGCGGACATTTAGTGGATCGAACCCGAGGTCTTCTCCAGGGCAGTCACGAACGTTGACCACTAGGCCACCCGCGGAGCCAAATTTGGAGAACGTGTACTACATACTGTACATACTCATTTATTCATAGAATCAACTGGAAGTATATTATTCGATGGCACATCTGTGATAATAGATGTACTCGTTGTCACATGCTGCTCAAATGAACAGCACAAGTTCATGACAATATATGATTTATTAGATTGACACAATGTAAAAACCCACACAAAGACACTTTATGCATAATTAAGTTACTTGTGATCAGTGCATGACTTTGTTGTACCCATTATTTATGTGCGTCACTTTACACATTTATTAAACAATTTCTCTGTAAATCTATAATATCTAAAATGAAATAATACCAGATTATATTTACTCACTTGTAAGTTATATTTGAGCATGTCGTGTACTCATTTACGATAGGATTGTACTTACAAAAAACGAGTTAGTTCAGGTTCTTATTTTTTAATATATTTTTTTTTTTAAGTGTAGAGTTTCAAATCGTCCATTAGGTAAAAAAATTTTGCTACTCGAATTGCGCAGCAAACGGACCCGTAAAAAAGTTGCTAATTATAAAAAAAAAAAACAAAAAAAAAAACGGAATAGGTGTAGCAAAGGCACTCCAATGCCTAATTAAATTTGCAGCTACAATTTCTTCAAGCAACGTGTTAAGACTTAAGGGTCTCCTAAGCCGTTTAAGTCATCAGATAACATTAACCCGCATAAGTTATACAGTAAACAACTTTAAAATTTTAGTTTCCTAGGTTGATCGAAAAGCAGAATGTCTCGGATCTGCTAAAATTTAACGTGATTACACGTCCCATTTTTTTTTTTTTTCTTTTTGACTACAAGGTGTATAACTAATGTGAATCCAAAAATACTCCTTATTAGAGTATTCCGGCTGCAGACATCATAGAGGTTACAATAGGTATAAATTATGTAAATTATAACTCGGAAAAATACCCAAAGTGTTAATCATAAAGTATTGTCTTCCTTACTTTTTGCCGTTTACAAGAATTTCATCTCTGTCTTCCAGAGAAGACAGCACGTACAGATAATCGAGCAAGCGATTATGTTGATGACAATCGATAGCGAGATTCGATTTTTTTTAATAAAGAAAATGAATTCACAGATAATTGTTGATACCATTTATTTATTTGTGTTTTGAATTCCCTGGGCATATCAGCTATCCTGAAATATAATCCAATGAACGTATTAAAATGTGTTGCATATGATCAGAGTCATAGGCGCCCATATGGGAGAGGGGACAAGTGTGTGTGTGGGGAGGGGGGGGGGGCATTTGCCCTCCTCTGGAAATCGGACGCACTTTCTGTTCTTGGAAAGTATTTCAGAGATTTTATCTATAATACTAATTTTTCTGTGGAACTTCGGGGTGAGGATCCATGCCGTAAGAATAGGAAACTCGCTAGGAATTTCCAGTAGAAAAAAAATGGAAATTTATAGAAAGGAATAATGAAGTTGGTGAACAGCATATATACATAACAGTATGGAAAAATGTGAAAAATACAGAATGTCCCACTCGCTACTTATTTTTTTTTTTTGGAGGTTTAACGACCACCGTGAGCATCTCAATGGGCTACAAGCAGTCGCCCGTCCCTATTTTAGGGTAACTGGTTCCAGGGAAGGGAGATAGCCAATGCCGTAAGACAAACACAACATCCATGCCTCACCGGGATTCGAACCCGGACCCCTTTTGGACGAATGATCAGAGGCCATTGCTTAGACCACTGCGCCACCGGGGCGGCCGCTCTACTTTACCCAAGGTTTTATTAATAACATCTTGAATGGTTACAGTAAAAGAATGATATTTGGTAAGAACATACCTTCATCCATGGAAAACGGAAACATATATACGTAAGAGATGTTGAAAGTGTCCGCCCTGTGCATCCATACAGGCTTGAACATGAGACTCCATATTTCGGAAAGTTCTCGCCAGTTGCTGCGGCGTAATCGCTGCCACTGCTTCGCAGATGTTGTTCTTCAATGCCTCTTGGCGCACTCGTTGTGACCTTGTACGTCACGCATGTCAGGTTCGTGATTCCCCGGGATTAGTTCAGTTGTTTGTTTGTTGCGAAGCTAATCGTATGCGTTAACGATATCCTCCCGGTTAACCCTACCCGAGCGTGTGTTTCTTGTCCGTATTTGTTGGGAGAGTAAGCCGATAAATGTCAGTGTGAATTTCGTAAGAAATTCGGATGTCGGACAGCACCAAGTAAACCTGGATTATGCAACTGGTTAAGAAGCTGGATACCAATGGAACATTACATGATTTGCATGGAGGGGGCGGGAGAGTCCCGAAATGTCAGAAACAGTAGCGCAGAACGTCCAACAAAGACTTCTTGCTTCGCCACGGAAATCTTTGCGTAGACGTAGATTTTTGCCCAGGAAACCAGGTGTTTGATAGGTCATCTCCTGACCTAACACTCCCTGATTTTTCTCTGGTTGTATCAGAAATCAGTGGTGTTTCAAAACAAGCCGACAACCCTTGAGGCATTGAAGAACAACATCTGCAAGGCAGTGGCAGCGATTACGCAGGAACAACTGGCGCGAACTTTCTAAAATATAGAGTCGTCTCGTGTTCAAGCCTGTTTCGATGCAAAAGGCAAGCACTTTCAGCATCTTTTATGATAGGGCTCTGTGGTGAAGGTATATTCTTACCAAATACCATTCAATTACTGTAATTATTCACGATGTTATTGATAAAAAACTTGGGTAAAGTAGCAAGTGGGATTCCCTCTATATATACATACATTATATTGACAAAAGTCATCGGACACCTAAAAGAGAAACACAACATAGCATTTATTGACATACATTAAGTACGGTGTCGGTTCCACCTTTGGCCTTAATGCATGCACTGAGCTTAAGAGACATGCTTTCGATAAGGTTTTGGAACACAGCGATAGGTATACGCTTCCATTCAATACATAATGCTGCCGCTAACTGTTGCTTAGTAGCAGGCCTTGGTTCCAGACTTCTTATGCGGCACTTAAATTCATCCCATAGGTGCTCTATGGGATTAATATCAGGGCTCTGTGCTGGCCAGTCCACACACGATACGGAATTATCGTCAGACTACGCCGTAACTATCGTCAAAACACCTGCTGGTACCAACAAGGCTCAGTTCCATAGTATTGCCACAGAGTTGGTAGGGCATAATTATCCAGAATATCGAGGTAGGCGTACTGGTTAACAGGTTTCTCCACGATAACCAATGGGCAGGGACCATATCACGAAAAACATCCCCACACTAGTACACTGCCAGCTCCAAACTTGACCGTAGAGACAGCATACTGTGGTAAATAGCGTTACTCCGGCTGCCGCCATACCCACACACGGCCATCAGACTGATGGATCGTGTATCTGGATTTATCAGTCCATAGGACCCGTTTCGAATGATTTACGGTCCACGATAAATGTTCTTTACACCATGCTAAACGACGAGTAGCATTCCGAGTGGAAATGAAAGGCTTATGAGCAGCCGCACGACCACGGTAACCCATGGAATGAAGTTGTCTGCAAATGGCACGTGTACATACCGAGGTTCCACCGTTTTTACTCACCCACACTGAGGTCTTGTGTAGTACTCCGTCGATTAGCTGTAACGACTCTCCTGAGACTTCGACATCCTCTATCACTGATTTTATTTGGTCTGCCGGTACGTTTTGCTGCTTCAGGCACGCCATGTGTCTTGTACTTATTCAGTACATCCTAAACAGTTGACTTTGGTATGTTTAAACGCTTCTCGGTTTCTGTTATGTACAATCCACTAATATAACACACAACAATCTTTCCTTTCTCAAAGTCAGTTCTCTCCCGCCGCGACATTTTCACTCAACCTTACAGTGCGATAAGATCGCGGTCAGCTGCAGTCTTGCTTTTATACCGTTTGCAGCTGTGCCGCGCATCTTAGCAACGCAGCGGATCCGTTCATTTGCTTTTGAAGGGGTGTTCGGTGACTTTTGTTAATATAGTGTATATGAAAAATATATTTTCTGCAGCATCTAATTCACTGTTGGACAGAGATCTTTCGAGGATATTTTTTCATTCTTTGTGACCAATTGAGAGATCAGTGGAGTTTCGTGGCCCATGTGACACAGGTGGTGAAATCATAACAACGGCAAAGAAATTTCCTTATTGTCGTAACATACTGTTTAATTTCATTTCTCAATCTCTTTTATTTAGTTTTTGGCTCTTCTGGTTTTCAGTTAAATTTATGTTTTGAGAGTTCGCTGAAAAGCGATTACATATCAAGAAAGCACAGTGGAAATTTGCATATGATGTTTCTACATGCTATTCATAGTTACAATTTCTGTATGCTCCCTCCTGAAAACTAAGCTATGCATGAGTTCCCATGATCAGAGTTGTGATAAATACAAAGGTAAATTACTAGTGTAATACAAATTTTGAAGATGTGTAAATATGGCATGGATGATACGTTAGACAATATCCGAAAACTTGAAAATTTCGTCGTCGTGGAGCGGGAAACGAATCCGCGTCTCCCGGATAGCGCCCGAGTATGCTAACCACTCAAAACGACTTAAGTTTCAAGTTTCCGATTAATTTGAATATAACCATCACATGATTTGCTAGTCGAAGTAACCGGCATTCATGTTTAGTGAATCTGGAGGTTAAGAATTTCATCCCGTTATTGCCCGGTGGAGCAGATAAATCATGAATGGAATGCGGGATTACACTATACAATACCAGTTATCCACCCCTTTCATTCCATGTCATATTTACACACACACACACACATAAAAAAAACGTATTCACATCTCCAAAATTTGTATTGTATGGTGCAATCCCTTATTCCATTCATGATGCTTGTGTAATCATCATCATTGTCAACCATTATCATTCCACTGCTGGATAAAGGTCTCCCCAAGTTTCTTCCACAACTGTCTGTCTTGAGCCTGCCTGCGTGTTACTCCGGCGTGCTTTCGAATTTAATCCATCCATCTCTGATGTGGTCTTCTTCTGGGTCCTTTTCCGTCCCTTGGAATCCAGTTTAGAATTTCGGTTTGTGGTCCTTTCTTATGGCAACGTGTTCAGCCCATTGTCATTTCAGAGATTTTTCTCTGATCATAATGTCTTCCACTCTTGTCATTTTTTCTTATGGCAACGTGTTCAGCCCATTGCCATTTCAGAGATATTTCTCTGATCATAATGTCTTCCACTCTTGTCATTTTCCTTATCCACGAGATTTTTCTCTGATTATAATGTTTTCCCCTCTTGTCATTTTTTCTTATGGCAACGTGTTCAGCCCATTGCCATTTCAGAGATTTTTCTCTGATCATAATGTCTTCCACTCTTGTCATTTTTTCTTATGGCAACGTGTTCAGCCCATTGCCATTTCAGAGATTTTTCTCTGATCATAATGTCTTCCACTCTTGTCATTTTCCTTATCCACGAGATTTTTCTCTGATTATAATGTTTTCCCCTCTTGTCATTTTTTCTTATGGCAACGTGTTCAGCCCATTGCCATTTCAGAGATTTTTCTCTGATCATAATGTCTTCCACTCTTGTCATTTTCCTTATCCACGAGATTTTCTCTGATTATAATGTTTTCCCCTCTTGTCATTTTTTCTTATGGCAACGTGTTCAGCCCATTGCCATTTCAGAGATTTTTCTCTGATCATAATGTCTTCCACTCTTGTCATTTTCCTTATCCACGAGTTCCTCTTCTTATCTTTCCCGGTTACACCAAGCCTGCATCTCTCCAAGCTTCTTTCAGTTGACTTGTGTAACGTATTTAGCTTTGAATGCCATATGTAAGAATGTACATATAAAGGTCATCTTCAGAATTTGCATGTTTAACTAAGAAGAACAAGTTGCTTTCAGAAAACGTAGTGTAGCTAGCTACTTTTTCAAGAATGTAGTTGTAGCATTAACTGTCTATTTTTACAAAGTAGCTTTCCTAGCACTGGTGTATATCTAAGTCAAACTCTGTTGTGGAAGGTACGGAACAGGCATCTCCGCTACGGAAAGTAGTCCGTATAGTTTGGCGTGAAAAGCAACAGAATCCAGGATTACTGACCAAGCAATGAGAAAATGCTTGAATTACCTAATTTTGCTGTTTTACGTGTCAGAAAACTTGAAAATTACATCGCCCTGAAGAGGAAACTGAATCCGCCTCTCCCGATATCTGATGTGATGGAAGTTACATGTAGTACAGTTAAAACTAGGAAGTTCGGAAATTTCCTGATTGCTGGGTTCATAATCCTGAAGTTGTTCCATGTATTTGTGAAGAATATTTCTTCCGTTGCAGCAGAATTCTTGCTCACAATCGATCTTTGTTTGCTAAGCAGGTGATCGGAAAATATTGTTAAGACAAATTTTCAAAATGGCAGAGTTCTTTAGAAATAGGTTTCATAGGAAAAATTGTTCAATTAAAGGCCTCGCACTTTTGGCCGCTGACTGTCCAGCTGAGAAATGCTCGTAACTTGGACGGGGCGGTAGGGGTAGACTTCTCCCGACATGCGCAACGCAGACAGCAAACTGGCGATCGGGAATATGGGGGTGGGGGTGCTTAAGCGGGCGTAGAGGGAAGAGAGAAAAGAGAAGCTCAAGACTATGCAATGAGCTGCGGTTAGGTGATATATCTGACGCGGGCTGGTACCGTTTTTGCTGTACACGTGGTACACGAACTCTGAGCTGACGTTATAGAACGCTTTTAGATTGACCTAGAGTACAGAGCACACATTTCTCATACCAACAGTACTGGATTCGAATTCTGTGTCAAAACATGGATGTTATCTTTGTTTATATGGTGCCGAGCAATATTCCCTCTGAGAGGTCATGGGCAATGCGCGCCTAACCCAATGAGCTGGGCAGGCATCAGAGCCACTTGGGCAAAAAAATTCTTTTCTCAACTTCTCTTACTAATGCAGTAGAAGTTGGAATTGGATTGGAACCCTTATTTTTTCTAATCCCCCCATTTTTATCACCGTTCTTTCCTCAGTTGATTTGAAATTAAAAAAATTATGCACCAAATGCCATTTAAATAGTCCATTTTCCAAAAATTCCAGGTTTTTCCAACAACAAAATCGCATGCCGACTTGGCTTCAGAACTGATCTTGCAGACTACGCCAGTGCTTTCAGTATAACTAAAAACGCTGCCTAACTCTACACGTTTTGGCGTTTTCGAATCAACAGTTTCAGTCTCTACAAGTTGTTTCAACCATGAAGATTTAAAAACAACAGCAGACTTTTTTAGTGGTTCTAGACAACTCTGATTCTTTCGTTTAGACTTTATCAAATTTAACAAAAAGTACGGCACAAAAACGAACTTGAACTCAAACACAAGGCGTCTTTCAGCAGACTTTGATGTTGGAAGAAATCTGCCTTCTTATCTGAAAAAGTTTTGTGCCAAACCCTTTTCCCAGCGGCTTACAATTTAACTGACCGGAATGCCTTTCCCTCGCCAACTAGCATGGGTGCATTAGTTAGTACAATGGACTTGGTTACGGTTTGCTGTGATTGGCTGGTGCTGATGTGTTGTTTTGAGAAAAGACTCAATATCTGCCTCTTTCTTGGAGTGGGAAAATCGCTAATCCGCGTTTTCGCGTTCACTATCTGTTCGCACGAGGTTACTTTACACAAAGAAGCCTTTGGGAATAAAAAGGACAATGAGACGAACTTAGAAGGAGGCGAACGGTATTTAAGAAAAGTGTTGTTTTGAATTTTGAGAGCCCGAATTTTATTTATTTATTATTATTTTTGCAGGTAATTGATATTCTATTTATGAAAATTAATTAGGGATTTGGAAATTTTAATCTGAAATGCTTACTTCGTGGAGGAAGTTAAGTCGCTGCGCGGCCGCGTGCATAGAGAGAACATTGATGCCGGGCTAGGCAAGAGAATTTTATCTATCTCAGATTTAAAGTGGCTAACTACATATTTTTTTTTTCATTTGATTAATCGCAATGTTTATCTGCAGTCCACTTCGTGTGTGTGTGTGAGTAAGATTCAGGTAAAGTTGAAAGGGCACGCTGTTCTTCCTAAGTTCACTGGCTTTCGCCAAGTTTTCTAACGTTGTGGAAATGAGGATACTGCAGTTGTAGAACAAGTTTGCTTCTTCCAGAAGTATGCCGAAAGTAAAAGTGAACCCTTCAGTGACTGTCATTAAAAATGGAGGGGTGCGCGTGTTCTGAAAGAATTACGTCTTCTCCTTCCCTGCGGCGGCAGGGAGGCATACCTTTGATCGAATTCCTGTTGGGGTAGTAAAAAAAAAAAAAAAAAAAACTCTTAGGGCGTAGCACCGTTTACTTTGCGGAAACTTTTATTTCTGCATTTGCATTAATGATCTTTCTTTCTTTGTTCCCTTAGAACATCCGTATTTTTAGAACGTCTTTTGAAAAAATGTACAGAACTGTCTGCGGCCATCTGCGATGACGTTTCAGTACAGTGCGTCGGTTTTTGACGCTACTCATCTTTCCCAGCAGTAATAAAGTAAATCCTAAGTAAAAAAATGTCGATGTAACGAAAATCGATAACGGAAGTAAACAAAACCATTGCTGAAATCTTGTCTTGCGGCATGCTGTCCCGTGAAGTGACGCAACAATAGTTAATTTCATTGTAAGTCAACAATACACGCAGTCGAGTCGTATTATTCTAACCACCTCCTACTTTTGACGTCAACAGCGCGTAGCCAATGAAAGAAGACACGTGTCGTAAGCTGGCTTGGAGGGTATATAAGGTGAGCTGTAGGCAATCTGAAAACACGGATCGCGGGTGGCCTAGTGGGCAACGTTCGTGACTGCCATGGAGAAGACCCCAGGTTCGATCCCAGGCAGGTACGAACGCTCGATCCACTAAATATCTGCCGTGCGTCGGATGGGCACGTTAAGCCGTCGGACCCCGGGTACTGGCCCCCGGTAATAAATAAGGGCGTCTTCCTCCCCCTTTCTATTTCGCTTCCGTGTCACTTTCGTATCGGGCACTCTAGCCCGAATCTCCTAGCTTCCTATTTCTAAGGGTTGTTTAAGACCTGGGGTCAGACACTCCCTTCCTAAAATCCTCTACATATGATCCATCTATGATCCATCTGAAAACATAGAGCCGCGGATGGCTTAGTGGTTAGCGAGTCAGACTATGAATGCAAGGTCCTCAGGTTCGAACATGGGCTGATCTTTCAGAGATGGTGTGATTTACTAACGTGAATCACACCATCTACTGTACTTTAATCTCACTACAAACTGTTCTGTCAAAGTCGCTAGACTTGCTCTCATTCCTTCCGTTTCTGTGTCCTGCCCAAAAGGTGATGTCGCTGTAGGTGGCTGGGACCTAAACTCTACTCACTGTGGACGGAAGTCCTACAAGAAAATGACAAATACTGTGTGGCTGCCCATCTGAAAACATATTTACGTTCGTGACTGCCAAGGAGAAGACCTCTGCTTCGATCCCGGGCAGGTACGAACGCTCGAACCACTAAATATCCGCCGTGCGACGATGGTCACATTAAGCCGTCGGGCCACGGGTACTGGCCCCCGGTAATAAATAAGGGCGTCTTCCTCCCCCTTTCTATTTCGCTTCCGTGACACTTTCCTATCGGTCACTCTAGCCCAAATCTCCTAGCTTCGTATTTTTAAGGGTTGTTTAAGACCTGAGGGTCAGACACTCATTTTTCTAAAATCCTCTACACATGATCTGATCTAAAAACATATCACTCATTGCTGTCATGGATAAAAGGAGCGATTTATCAGATTTGCAAAAAGGGATGTTATCGGCTTTCGTGCCTAGCGTGGCAGTATTTATGAAACAGGGCAGTTTGCGAACTGTTCGCGTGCTGCTGTGGTTAAAGTATACGTGATTGGAGAAATGGCACCATTGCGAATAAGCTAAGTGGAAACTGCGGAGCACTACGTGCCATTGACGTGCGAAGTGAACGTGGGCTTCGGAGGTGCGTGAATGCAGATCGACATGCTATAGTGGAGCAACTCATTGGCCGAATGAACCAGGGGGCTACCAGAAGTGTGTCTAAATCGACAGTTCAGCGAACCACCCTGCTGCGTATGCGGCTCCGATGCAGACGGATGGTCACTGCACCTGTGCTAACGAAGGTGCATTGGCAGAAAAGGCTTACATTTGCACGGCAGTATCGGAATTGGACCTCCTCTAATTGGCGAAGGATTGCCGTCTCCGATGAGTCACGTTTTCTGTTTCATCGAACGGATGGACGTTGGCATATAAAGCGAGAAACATCGTAGAACAAACACTCTTCAACCATTGCTGGAAAAACACCAGCTGGTGGTTGCAGCTTTATGGTCTGGGGAATGTTTTCGTGGCTTTTCCTGGGGGTCCACTCATACCTGTGGAAGGCACTATGGACCGAATTCGTTATGAATCCATCCTTAGAGACCACGCATATCCACCCATACATGCTGATTGTCTTCCCACCCATACATGCTGATTGTCTTCGCACCCATATATGCTAATTGTCTTCCCACCCATACATGTTGATTGTCTTCCCTTGGACGGATGGGATCTTCCATCACCACAATGCGACGTGTCACACAGCTAGAAATGTCCGAGAATGGTTGGAAGAGCACGATGAAGACTTCAAAGTACTTCCCTGGCCCCGTAATTCCCCAGACTTAAACCCAATTGAACATCAGTGGGACCACCTCGATTGTGTTGTTCGCTCTTTGGATCCTCCACCATGCACCCTCCAGCAGCTGTCAGATGCACCGCAGTTAGCATGGCTCCTTTTACTTGTGAACACCTTCCAACACCTTATTGAGTCACTCCCAGCCCATCTAGCTGCTGTCCGCGCTGCACACTGCCGATACGCTGGACATTAGCTGGTGGTCACAATAATGTGACTCGACCGTGTATGTATTTTACTAAACTATCGCCGAACATTATTTCATCACGTTTTACATAAACGTCACAATATCTCATTGCAAACTGCGTAAATTACGAAAACCTGATATTAAATGTGATAAGAGCCATTAGAGAAATGCATTTTCGATGCTATGAAATTGGTGCGTTGTAGCGAAATTTGGCTTACTCTCGACCCTCTGGTATTGACGAGAGCTTACAAATGATATATAACGCGATGGAGTGTAACTTGTAGACATCCTAGACGAAAAGTTACCAATCCCTCTCACTAACACACTTGCGATTCAGCTTCTCTTTGTGTCTTAAGGTCAGATTTGAGCTTGGGCATGCGCAGTTGAACTTTCGTAGCTACTGTACATCACATTTAATCAGAGTCAGAATCGTTTCTTACGTTCGTCTAAATCTGAGTAATACGTAATAATATTGTTTTTGAAGAACTAAACAGTCCGAAATACAAACTATTGCCACCGCCATAGTTTAGAAAATATTTACTTTTATGGCTCACATATCTGCTTGTATGGGTTTTACTGCATAACATTCACTAATCCACCTACCTAAGTATCGCTCAATGTCAGGAATTAGTAAACCTTATTGTTGTTATGATTTAATTCTACTTAGTGTGTACCGGACTTTGGCTCGGTGTGGTCGTGAGTGAGGCGAATGTGTTGAAATTGTTTGTTGTTATGATTTAATTCCACTTAGTATGTACCGGACTGTAGCTCAGTGTGGTCGTGAGTGAGGCGAATGTGTTGTTATTATTTATTGTTATGATTTAATTCCACTTAGTATGTACATGACTGTGGCTCGGTGTAGTCGTGAGTGACGCGAATAAATGCAATGTGTTGTGGTTAAGCAAATGTATTCTCTCGAATCACTCATTTTATTGCAAATATCTTGTAATGCGAAAGATGCATGACGTAAATTATCTACAAAAAGTACCAGAGTTCCCTCTCGATTTTTTTTTGTGTGTGTGTGGGAGGGGGGAGGCGGGGATAACTACGACCGGGAGAAGCAACCTTAAAGGAAGGGTTGTAAGCAGTCTTATGCGCTGTCCTACCGTTAACACGACACCCATATATGAACAAAGTCTTTATTTGCACAAAAAAATTTAATGTGGTTTGCTGGAAACCTTTTCCCTTACGACGGCCTCTAATCTTCGAAGAATACTCTCCGCCAGTTTTTTTTTTTTTGTAAATTACCACCATTCGGACTTCAAAGCTCCACTCTTATCGCCCCCCCCCCCTTGTTGACTGATGTGCTGTCCAAGGGGGTAAATATCTCTTAAGCTGATTGTGGCTTAAAGAGACCCTACTTTCTTAAGCCCTCCCTCACATTCTGACAATTCTAATGCTATCTTCTCTTACTTCTTTTTTTTTTCAACAAAAGCAATCAAGGCTCGTGCCGGTCCTGACTACTGCTCTATCAGAAGCTTTAAACACCAGAAAATGATTTTGTCTCTAAATTCATCAGGGTAGTTTAATCAACGCTCAGCTTAATTTCAGAGACAGAAGATACCTTGCAAATATTTGGTTTCAGATAGCTCTCTCCCTCCTTTGCTCGCCGTTTATTATAGTTTTGCGATTGTGCATAGCAGACCACTTTCCACAAGGTCATTTTAGAATGAAAGGGAATCAGCCATCCATTCGTATGTCACGAATGTGTTTGACAATAGTGTGTGTATGTGTGTGTCAAATCATGATAAAAAGAAGAAATTAAAAGGGGAACATCCCGGATTCAACGTTCATATCTTCCAGTGAACAGCGGAGACGCGCCCTCTAGTGACAGGAAGTAAATACAGGGTCGTCCGGAAGTTGGCATCAAAGAGTCAAATGTGGGACCTCAAGGCATGCAGAACAACAGATTCCAGTGTATTGTTTGAATTTCATCCTGAAAAGTTCTTTATCAGTTGCGTATTTGTTTGTATGCCGTTTCAACTCGTGTCAGTGTTGCATCTGTTTGGAATTTCAAGGATAGAAAGCTGCGTTCTATTTAGATCAGCAAAAACTGTATGTTTTGACGTAATTCCAAGAAAAGTTACTTTGTAAAACACTGACTTATAAATATGAGCTTTCTCTCGGTTACTTTTTTTTCTTTTCGTCTTCTGGCTGACACATAAGCTATTAATTAAAAGGGCTCCTCAGACGAACTACAAGCTTAAAGGTCATTTTTAGCTCGGAAAAAAAAAAAAAAAAAAGAAAGCAGCACGTGGCTCTTATATCAACGTTTCTATTTCCCTGTAGACCCATTTCCTCGGTATCTATACCGAGGAAATGTGTTCGAAAAATCAGTTTTGCTACGGTTGCCGCTAACCGTGCGGATAATGAATAGCACATTTTCGATAGCGCTTGTGCTAGGTTGTGTTAACTTATTTCCGAGTGATGTGTATGTACACTTTTTTAAAACTGAATGGAAGAATTATTTTTTTCACACGATAACTATAGCTACAAGCAAGTTTTCAGTGCAATTTGTACTTTGCACGATAAACAGTTTCGCCGCTAGATAACGTGTATTTATATTCGCATTAGGCACAACTTTCTAAGTTCCTTATAAAATGAATTTCATGATACTCTATAGTAATTCTATTGCATCAACCGGCGTATTAGGGAATGAAGAACCGGAACTGTATTATGAAAACTGTGTTACGGAATGAAGAATCGTTCGTGTACTTCCAAAGAGAGGGGAAAAAAAAAAAAAAAAAAAAAAAAAAAAAGAAGTGTACTGCAAAAGAGAGGAAAAGAAGTGCACTCCCAAGGATGTAGAAAAAAAGAAGTGTACTCCCAAGGAGGGGGAAAAAAAGAAATGTACTCCCAAGGAGGGAAAAAAAGAAATGTAGTCCCAAGGAGGGAGAAAAAAGAAATGTAGTTCCAAGGAGGGGGAAAAAGAAGTGTACTCCCAAGGAGGCGAAAAAGTGTACTCCCAAAGAGGAGGGGAGAAGTGTCCTCCCAAAGAGGGGAGAAAAAGAAGTGTTTTCCCAGAGAGTGGGATAGAAGCTGTCGGAAGAAGTAAGCCATTGTGATGTGATGATAGGTAGCATCATTCAGGATGAGTCTGTTTCACAATGACGTTTATTGCAATCTATATATTAATTCTATAAGTTTTTTTTACTGTGAGTCCTATTTTGAGAGAACGGCTGAACGTAAAGATATTGTTGAGATATCAAAATAAAGGTCTTACCATGTAGATGTGCCAGTCGAAGAGAAAAATGATATTGGGGCAACGGTTCGGGCGTTGTGAGACGGCAAATTTCCCATGTCAAGTCTATGGGAGAAGCGTGCGATTGACATTCGATCGGCTGCGGTTGACTCACGCGCTGTTGCCGCATGGAGGGACTGAATGGTCTAAAGTCTCATTTCTGAGCCAACCGTTGCGCAAAACAACGCTAGCATGCATTGGTAACAAAGTTCTTCTCATCGGAACAGCGAATACTCTCGAAGACCTGATTGCGTTATGCCGTTGGACTGTGTGATGTATATATACAATTTAATATTCTTTCGATTCAGTTTATTCACGTAGGTAAGACGTTTCCCATTACGTAAAGATGTAAATAAACATTCCGTCGACCATTGTTAGTGAAAATATTACGGGCGGCTGCTTTATAGCCCACTGAGTTGCTCACGTGGTCGTTAAACCTTCAGTCACAACAAAAAAGAAAAAAATCACGATCCTGGACTATGGAAGCAGTGAACAGCAGCACTGCACGCAAATGGTTCCGGCGTTTCGATGCTGGAGGCACCACACACCAGTCTCAAAGACAAGCCGAGGTCAGGACGACCAACACTGACACATTGGTATATTGTCTTTACTGAAGTGGTTGAATGAATTTGTCAATGAAATAAAGTTTACATTTGTTGTTTCATATGAGTTTATTCTTAAAAAAAAAAAAAAAAGAAAACCCAGCTGTTGATTCCGACGGGTGAACAGTACTCGCAACGCGAATCTCATTCCAGCAACATTTACAAACACAGTTGTGACTAAAGATGAGAGTGAAAGAGTGCTCTATCCCGTTAAATTTTTGCACACGATCGAGATGAGTGGACTTCCGCCTCACATTTTACGACTGAAAAAGGGTGAAGTCGTGATGCTCATCACGAACGTGGCCCCGGTGGCGCATTGGTCTAAGAGCTGACTTATGATGATTCGTTCGTGAAGGGTCCGGGTTCGAATCCTGTGAAGCATGGATGTGGTGTTTGTCTTACGGCACTGGCTCTCTCCCTTCCCTGGAACCAGTGACCCTAAATTAGGGACTGCTTATAGCCCATTGAGTTGCTCACGGTGGTCGTTAAACCTTCAGTCCAAAAAAAAAAAAAAAAAGAACACGAACCTGGACTTATTGTCTTTACTGAAGTGGTTGAAAACATTTCTCAATCAAATAAAGTTTACATTTGTTGTTTCATATGAGCTTATTCTTTTCAAAAAAAAAAAAAAAAAAAAAAAAAAGCTAACCGTCGATTCCGACCGGTTTCGTCTAGTACACTGCCGGACAATTGCTAAGGACGGATGACAATAGCAACGATAGCAACCATAAAATCGAAGGCAGGAAAATGTGGAAATTAGCATAAGTGCGGGATACAGTAAGACGTGTTGTGCGTATGCAAATTTTGGATTGCCGAACTTGTTCGTGACGTCATAGCGCTGATAAGAGATATAAAGGATTCGACGCATATTGACCGTTGTTGTTCAAACGCCAAGTTGAAAGGGAAAGAATCGATTGACGAACTTGCAAGTTTCAGTATGTCTTCCCGACATCACCTAGATGATTTTACTCGTGGCCGTATTATTGGCAAGATTGAAGAAGGGCGAAAAATAACAGATGTTGCCAGGGTGTTTGACGTCAACCACAGTGTTGTTTCAAGGCTTTGGAAATCATTTCAAACAAATGGAGAGTGTAGCAAATGTCACGGGGGAGGTCGTGTTCGCAGTACAACACCTGCAGAAGATCGGTACATAGTGCTATCAACAAAAAGACACCGGCGCAGCACAGCTAGTGAGGTAACAAATCAGTTTATGGCTGCTACTGGCAAACGGATCACCCGAAAAACTGTCGCCAGACGTTTGCATGAAGGAGGACTATACGCCCGCCGTCCTGTTGTGTGCATCCCATTGTCCAGACGTCACCGTACCGCCCGTTTGCAATGGTGCCATCAACATTGCAATTGGACTGATAACGACGGGTCTGCTGTCCTCTTGTCAGATGAGAGTAGATACAGTCTATCGTCTGATTGTCGACGACAACTGATCTGGCGTGATAGTGGTACTGCATATTGTCCAGCAAACATACAGGAAAGGGACCGATATCCAACATGTAGTGTCATGGTATGGGCTGGCATCATGATCAATGGCCGTACGTCCCTCTATGTGCTTCCAACTGGGACTATGACTGGCCAACGATACATTAATGATGTTCTGCTACCTCATGTTCGCATGTTCCGTGGTGCTGTCGGTGATAGATTCATTTTCATGGACGACAACGCAACATGTCATCGAACAATCGCTGTCCAGGAGTGTCTTGAGAGCGAGGATATTCAACGCCTCGTATGGCTAGCACGTTCTCCAGATCTGAATCCCATTGAAAATGTGTGGGATGCTTTGGGGAGGAGTCTTGCTGGTCGCCAATGCCCTCCAATAAACAAGGACACCCTCATCCGTGCCCTGACAGAGGAATGGGATAAATTACCCCAACAGCTGCTTGATAATGTTGTGCAAAGCATGACACGACGTGTGGAATCTTGCATCGCCCTCCATGGTGGCCATATCCGGTATTGACATCTTACGCCGGAAGGCCTGCGGACGGTAATTGCATGTTTTTCACGTTTACGTATTCTGCACAAAATGGCCTGTTTGTCCTTTGAACATGTTCGAAAGCCTTCTGGATTTCAGAGCTCAATAAATTGTCTTTCTTGTAATGTCCTGGCATTCTGACATTATTTTATTTCACATGGCATCCAACCACACTTACTTTTTTATGCGCTATATAGCCGTTTATGATCCGTCCTTAGCAATTGTCCAGCAGTGTATTATAGCTTTGTTTTAGAACATATTTATTTCTTGCTTTAGGAAATAATCCCAAGTGGACTGTGAAATCCAGTTTCTGGGTTGAGGGCCCTCGAACCGAACCCGGAGATCATCTTCTAACTAAAGTCTTCCTTTCAGTTTGTGAAATCGTTGCTGAGAGCTCTTTCCATTTTTTCATTTGCGGTTTGTAATGTTACGTATATATTTCTCTCTGGAACGTGCCATCGTAAATCTCAGAAGTCGTGTGTGCTTACTTTTGTCAGTTTGTAATATCTATTTAAGAAAAAAGGAATGAAACAGAAGTTAATATTGAATAAATATGTAATGGACCTCTTGCGTTGCTCTGAATTAAGCTACACAAATCGCAAAATTATCGCAGCTCAGCGGAAATTCTGTCGTGAAATGTGATGCAATGCCTTTTAAATTGCACACTGGATCTTACTAATATTTGATTTGGACGTGTTATAAACATGAATAAACGCTTGCCTTGAAGTTTCCAATAGTGTTACAAAGAGTTATATTTGAAGGCCAGTTTCATTTCTCATCTTCTAATAACTAATAGCAGTTACATTAAGGATGTTTGCAGAGCAGCGAAAAAAGGAAAACATGAATATAATTAAGTGAGCATAAATATACACCTGTAATCCCATTTCCATAAAAGCATCGTCATGACGAAAAATAGCGACTTTCCCCAGTTTTCGTCGCCACGTTGACGTCAGGATTTGTCATTCCGAGCGGCTGTGAAGGGCGTGCGCCGGTTACCATGGCAACGGCCTGGCTGCTACTCCTCCCTTGGCGTCTTCCACCGTCTGTGACACAGTTTGTCTGCCTCTTTTGATACATTTCTCTATCGAATGGAGACGCCTCGCTATTTCGTGTAGAGACCCTTTGAAATGTCTGTTGCTTGTTTCGAGTCGATCTATTTTTCTTTCTTTGCGTTGCAGAAAAAAAAAAAAAATATGATATGCGCGACTGTAAACATAATCTACGGTCACCGACCTCTTCGGAGCAAACTTTTTTCACGATACGATTGTGCGTTGTTATCACGCAGATTTTTCTTATTTCGTCGATATTATTTCATTGTAGTAGCAAGAACTGAATGGTAATAAACAGCAGTAAATTCTATTAAAGGGAGTTCAGTGCTTGTTAGCGTTGTAAAATGAGGGTGACGAACTGGCCCAAGCAGTGACCCTACAGCAAGGACGTCGCCATTGAGGTACAACCACCCACCCAGTTCAAGATGTGCCATATTTTTTTTATTTTTTTTTTAACTTAAAATATAATCTGGAATTCGTCAAGAAATAATGACTCCGCTGTTTTTCGTCGTGTAGCCGTAGGTCCCTCTAGAAAATGCGTCTTTCCTTATCCATAGAAATGTTATCAATGTAGTAGCCGCAGGGCAATGAAAATTCAGTTGTTCTCCACTCGTCCAAATCCTGAATTTAAGCCTCTTCTTCAAGTTAGTATGATCAGGGGCGAATGAAGATGATGAATAGGAATTCACTGAGGTTATTAGTTATTGCTTTGCTGTTTGTGCTACTAAGCAGGGGATTCCAACACGAAAGGTGGAAACTATAGTTATACCAGCGCTCTTAAGCCTGCCTTAGGGTAATGAGGGTGCAGGTCGTAGCTGCACCCTCATTACGATATATAGTTTCCACCTTTCGATTGCTTTGGAAGACATGAGTGCAAGACAAGGTTGCTGGCTTGAAGGAGGGGAAAGTATTGTCTGCGTGTTGGAATCATACTAACTTGAACTGTTGAAGGGAAATATGCAAGTTAATTATACTAACTCGAACATTTCCCTTCACCCCTAATCCACGAAAACATGTGTTCCAAGATCTTTCTCCTAGGCATGAAATTTTCTTTTGATCAGGGCGTGGTGCTGGTGGCAATGTATCATGTGTATCATACGGGTATGTAACTCTTTAGGTTTTACTAATTTTATAAAAAATGGATGGGCGGAACATCAGCAAAAAATGACTCCAAACTTTTTTGTATTCCAAAAAGTACAAAAACTTCAAGACAGTTCCACAATTCCAAAATTAATGAGTATGTATCTAGGAGGAGGGGAGGGGGGGGTATTGTGAATACCTGCACGGCTTGTAGAAAACAGACATTTTTTTTTTCAATGTTTTGTGAATAAAGTTGCTATCAAACTTGCCCCATCAAAAATACTTTTCAGTTTTGCTTTACTGCCGACGAACAGGCTGGAATTGGACGTTCAGGTTTGGGTCGGGCTTTAATAGCCATCAGTGCTCGCATTGCGAGATGAACCTAAGCTGAGTAAGACTACCTACAGGCACGCATCCAGAGGGAGGGGCCTGAGGCTTCGGACTTCCTCCTTCCCCGAAATGTTTAAATATGCATCGTATAGTTTTTTGCAGTAGCTGAAACATTACTCTTGAACAGTCTCAAAACCAATGCATTTAAACATGACCTTTTGGAACTTAATACACCACTGATGTAAATGTTTATGGTTTGATATAGAAGTCTGCATTGATCGGACTGCGTTCGAGTGCGAAGAAAGTGAAGCATAATGAACCGTAATAGAAGATAAAAAGTAGTGTAAAGGGCTTCCTAACTACAGAGGGTGAATCGAAAGTTTCGCAATATTTGCATGAACACACGTGCTTTGGCGGGTATGTCACGTGTTTAAACTAGTTCAAGTCCCGCTCTGCAGTGAGTCGAAAGGGATATAAAGTGGTAGTCGTTGCATGTCGTCGTTCTGTCTGTGGTTGGGACCCCTAAAAGATGAACAGCCACAACCGGCTAATTAGGGAACTTTTGCTTTACGAGTTTGAACTCTGCCCTAACGCTGCTCAAGCAACACGAAACATTTGTCATGCAAAAGGGGAAGGTTCTGTGGACCACAGCACCGCAACCAAGTGGTTCAAAAAATTTCGACGATCAGCCAAGGTCAGGTTGGCCGTGAACAGTGGATTCGGAGGCTGTAGAGGCAAATCCGACAACCAGCATTCGGAGATTATCAGACGAGCTGGGCATATCGCAGACCACCGTGGTTCGTCACCCTCAGGACCTCGGCAAGGTCTACAGGAGCTGCCGCATTGACCCTCACGAACTGACGCCAGCCGAAGCAAACAGCGGAGTGGAAGTGTGCACGAAGCACCTAGAAAACCCGCGCGATGTACGTTTAATCAAGAGAATTGTTACGTGCAATGAAAAGTGGGTCTATTTCCGTAATTCTAACACACAACGGCAGTGGTTGAACCCGGGCCAGCTTCCTGAACCTGTTGCCAAACGTGGGCGCTTCAAGCACAAAGTGATGTACAGCGTCTGGTGGAATTTCGAGGGGATTATCCATTAGAAATTTGTTCCACACGGTCGGACCATCAACGCCAACCTCTACTCTGAGCAGCTGGAGCGGATGTATGCCGTTTTGGAGGAGAAGTACCTGGCACTCGTAAACAGAAGGCGTGCTCTCCTACAGCACGACAACGCTCGGCCTCGTACCGCGCAAACGATCCGGGAAAAACTTCAGTAACTTGAAGGCATCGAACTAATGCCACACTCAGCATATATTCCGGATCTTTCACCGTCAGATTATTACCTGTTCCGGTCCATAGCTCAATTATTTCGTTGGCGGCACTTCAACAACCAGGAGGAGGCTCCTGGGGTGAAGGAGTTCTTCGCCTCGAAGGACAAGAACTGGTACCGCCGCGGAATGGTGGAAGAACTCGCAGACAGATGACTAAAGATGGTGCAATACGATGGCCTATACTTTGAATGCTGGTCAGCTATCGTTGTGTGAAGACATAAAGTGATCCAAATATTGCAAAACTTTCGATTCAGCTTTTGTATATTAGGCTAAAAATCATGCTTTAACAGTTGTTGTTGTTTTTAAATCACTTTGTAGTTCTGTGTTGTTTTTCAATGTTCAAGTATATCTTCGGTAGCCCCACCCGCGCGTTGTTCGAGATGAGTTAGTGATTTGTGTGAGCAGTTAGCAGGGCATTTCTGGTTACTTGTTCTACATTTTACGGCAGGAGGAGACATCCAGGAAGAGGGAGACTTCATAGAATATCTGTGTGGTGATAAGGAATCTGTAGGTGAGACATTTTTACTGAGGGACTGCCTTACGGGACACCTGTTTTTGTGACCTAGGGACCGTCGCGCAGCAAGCAGTCATTTTTCAAGATTTTAAACAACTTTTAGAATACATAAAGAAACAGCTCTTTTTCTTTCTGTGCTGTGTTCATGGAATTAGCAAAACAACACACATTGCATACATAATACACACACACACACACACACACACACACACACACACACACACACACACACACACACAGGGGTCGCTCTGGCTATTTTAAAGTTTTTGTCAACTTAATCGCCAAATTTAGTTTTTTTTTCGCCGAAACGTTGTAACACAACAAAAAAGGTAATCGCCAAAAAAAAATTTCCATCGCCAAAATTATTTCTTTTCCGCAAATTGCTAAGAACGCTATCGGCAGCGCGACCCGTGTGTGTGTGTGTGTGTGTGTGTGTCTGTGTGTGTGTGTGTGTCTGTCTGTGTGTGTGTGAGAGAGGGAGAGAGAGTGAGTGAGTGAGAATCATCTTCAGCCATTATCAATCCACTGCTGGACGAAGGCTTCCCCTAGTTTCTTCCACAACGCTTTGTATTACGCCGGTCTCCTCCATGTCACTCCCGCATGCTTTCGAATTTCATCCACCCATCTCCCATGTGGTCTTTTTCTTGGTCTTTTCTTAACCCTTGGAATCCAGTAAACCAGTCTAGAATTTCGTTTGTCCATCGGTGGTCAGTTCTTCTGAAAACATGTCCAGTCCATTGCCATTTCAGGGATTTTACTCGGATTATGATGTTTTCCACTCTTGTCATTTTCTTTATCCACGAGTTCCTCTTCTTATCTCTCCTGGTTACACCAAGCATGCATCTCTCCATGCCTCTTTCAGTTGTCTGCAGTCTTTGAATGTCTTTTGTAGTTAAGGTCCACTTCTCTGCTCCGTACGTTACCAATGGAAAGATGTATTGATTACACTTTTCTTTTAAGACATAATGGCATTTTGCTCTTAAAAAAATTACTGTTTCTTCCAAAAGCTCTCCAACCAAGTTTTATACGTTGATTAATTTCCTCATGGAGGTGACCTTTGCTTGATATCTACTGTCCAAGGTAAATGTAGATATCTGTTATCTCCAGGTTTTCCCCATCAATCCATAAATCGTAATTTCTTGTAAAAGCATTGTACACCATCAGTTATATATGCATGCAGCTTTTCTGGACCTACCCCCAAACAGAAATCCTGGATACGTGCCTGACTGTCTCTAACATAAATTCTTAATATCAAACGTGAATTTTGGTCATACATATGACTAAGTTGTTCTCCGAGGTTCAGAGGTTAACTCCTGAAAGGAAGCTCATCTGCGAAATTAAAGTTTAAAACTGATGTTGCTAGGTTTTTACTTACTGTGAATGTATTAAGCTTCTCCATTTACAGCGATCTTGGCATACAACTCGAGCTTCACTGACATCCATCACACATCTCTCCTTTTGTACTTCATACTCATTATCTTTCTCTAAATTCTGGTTTACAAATTTCGTCATAACAGGTTTACTTTGTTTCACTGTTGTTGTTAAGTAAGCATTATTTTTTAACTGGAAGAACCGGGTCCCGAATACTGAGAGATGTGTGATGGATTATCAATGAAGAAAGTGTTTAAACAGGGCTGTATATTAAAGCGACCAAATGGTTTTGTGTTAACTAAAAGCTGCGGGATTTACTAAGGTTGAAAATCACTGTTTTAAAGAGTTCTGAGTGGAAACGTAATGTTTGTGAAAGTTTGACTACCTTGAGCATGCTGGATGTATGTATGTATGTAACATGAGGCGCATAGCACTCAGCCAAACATGTACCCCAACTACGCTTGCACGATCAGATTAGGTTGGTGGGCGTCAGGTGTTCCGTGTGGCACCGCGCTGTCTCTGTCATGTTAGTCCCCTACGATCGGTGGGTGGTGATCCCCTTCGGTGAGGGGGAGGAAACAATGATGTCAGGTAACAACGGTCATTCACCTGCTGACTGAAACACCTGTGTTTGTACGCAAACTGCGTGCACACTTTTCTCTTTCTACAATAGCTTCCTTCCACCAGGAGAAAAATTACGTGTTTTAAACTGAAATGCGGCTAATATACGTTACTTTACTCGTCAACAATTTTAACACCATCAATATTATAAGTGTAATAGTATGTCAGGGACGTAGCAAATAAAAAAATTAGGGGGAGGGGGGGGGGGCTCAAGTAGTTTCATACACAAACACCGTAAATAATTGCTAATCTAGGATAATCAATTAATAATTAAGCTTTAATTATCAATATTTCATTATTTAGGATAATATAGATTCATTAATAAAAAAATTATAATTAAAATACTGATTTACTAAATTTTGATACAAAGCCTTACATAATGTGGCGGGCTATATGTTTTTTAAATGTGGTTAATGTGAAATAGGATACTTCTCTCTCAGTATTCAATTTCTCGGAGTTATTTATAAAGGCACAATTTTAAAATTAGTTAGTTTCCGAAATAATTAATAGGGCAGATTATTGAAAATGTAAAGTTTTGCTAGTACTTTAATGAAATTATACATACATATTTTAGCATAATTGTACAAGGTAGCTGCGCTTCGCCCCCTGTGCCTTAATGTATTTACTTTTCGATTAACGCTCAGCAGTGCAAGTCCAGAAAGTCGAGAATTACATATTGTGTTTCGAAAATCATTTTCTGGCGAGAGTAGAATATGTACTTTCCGGAGTTGCTGTTGCCTGTTAAGACAGGAAGCGTTGATAGAATTTTTAGTAATTTCTTGATATTGGGGTAATAAAAAAAAAGATAAACAGGAGCTTCACAACTTGATAAGGATCCAATCGCAGTGTGTGTGTCGCTTGCACGTGGTAAATGCGCCAATGAAACTAATTCAAAGGGATTCGAGAAAATCCGGACTTCGTTGGGAAAAAATGTAATTTGAGTCATTTTTTTTTTATTGGTTTTTCAGATTCATCTGAATACATTTAGTTTTAATACCGCCCCGGTGGCGCAGTGATCTAAGCGATGGCCTCTGATCATTCGTCCGAAAGGGGTCTGGGTTCCAATCCCGGTGAGGCATGGATGTTGTTTTTGTCTTACGACACTGGCTCTCTCCCTTCCCTGAAACCAGTGACCCTAAATTAGGGACGGGCGACTGCTTTATAGCCCATTGAGTTGCTCACGGTGGTTGTTAAACCTCCAATAAAAAAAACTATTTTTAATGAACAAAATTTGAAATTCGCCTTTAAAATTAGAAAAAGGAATCATCTGATTCGGCGTTTAAGATAAAAATGTGCCTTGATGTCCAATGGGGTGTGAGCTTCAGATTCCTGAGCCCCTTCCTTTCCTACGCCAATGTAGTATGTTTATTGGCAGTTGAGCGTCTAAATGGTGTTTTATCAAATTGAGTTTCCATTTGTGCAGAGTCAGACAAGGCAGTAGTACCCGTTCAATATTTTTATGGGTGCATTATGGAGTTTTTAAACTCTTTTAGAGAGAGAGAGAGCGAGCTTTTGTTTGAAATGGTTAACTGATTGGCTGACTGATTTGGTGATGTTCTTGAGCAGCTATGTTGCACATAAATCACTCTTTGTAAACAATTTAACCAAAAGGCCAGGTATAAAGAAGCAGAAAGTTCCCTTACGTTAGTTCACTAATTTATTCTGTAGCAGGACATTAAGATAATCCCATGCCAGAATATAACCTTGCTGGCTTTAGTTCAGACAACGGTCTCTCTACAGTGAAATTTGGCCGTCGATCACATATTTTCATCAAATCCGACAAAAGCTATCAACTAGCATTTCTCTCCTGCTCTCAACTTTTTTCGTATACATTCAATCTAATCATTTTATGCTACTCTCTCACTGTCCGTATTGCCAAGCTGAAAAATCTATTCGGGAAAGTAATGTGCCGTTTAGTGAGAAAACGTTTAGCCAAGAAGGAACTAAATTTACATAAGACAACAAATTCCAGAGGAAGGTTATATAGAGGTATGCGTCACAGCATACATTTGTGATGCCGAAATAGGCAGTACTGATGTACGTTTTAGCAATTTCTTTGTATGTGGTTTGTGTGCTCAGAGAGAGAGAGAGAGAGAGAGAGAGAGACTTAGTCCTGCTTTCCTAGAGCAAGAGTTTATTGGCCGTCCCGGTGAGCGAGTTATCTGAGGCACGGGCATCGGACCAATCGCTCGAGATGGGCACTGATTCGAGGCGCGAATAAAGCCTGGGTAGTATTTGTCTGATGGCGCTGGATATGTTCCTTCCCTTGAACCCGTGTCCCTAAATTAGGGGCGGACGCATGCTTATAGCCCTTCGAGTTGCTCATGCTGGTCAAACAGAAGTGAGTTGCGGAATATGTTCACGATGAATGATAGAATATTCAAAGCCAACAGAATATACATTCTGAATTTGCTTGTACCACTTCCTGGTCATCCATATAACATCTCTCTTGAAAATTCCATCGCCCTGGCGGAAATCGAACCCGCATCTCCCGATTTCTGTTTAACCGTCACACCACGTAGAACAGTGAAGTTCCAAGCAACTGAGACAAAGCAAACTTATTTTAGGTGTCTGAACATCCTCAGATTTTCGCTAGTCGAAGCATTCTTGCTTCCTCATATAGCGTTTTGACCCATCTCCCATCCAGAAACGAATGTAGGTCGGAAATCACCAGTATACCATAAATAAATCAATGAAGGAAGAAATATTCCTCATATTACATGGGAAATGGATAGAATATTCAAAGCAAACAGAATATAAATTCTGAATTTGCTTGTACCACTTTACTGGTCATCCACAGATAAATCAATGAAGGAAGAAATATTCCTCATAATACATGGGAAATCGATAGAATATTCAAAGCAAACAGAATATAAATTCTGAATTTGCTTGTACCACTTTACTGGTCATCCACAGATAAAACAATGAAAGAAGAAATATTCCTCATAATACATGGGGAATCGATAGAATACTCAAAACAAACAGAATATAAATTCTGAATTTGCTTGTACCACTTTACTGGTCATCCACAGATAAAACAATGAAAGAAGAAATATTCCTCATAATACATGGGGAATCGATAGAATATTCAAAGCAAACAGAATATAAATTCTGAATTTGCTTGTACCACTTTACTGGTCATCCACAGATAAATCAATGAAGGAAGAAATATTCCTCATAATACATGGGAAATCGATAGAATATTCAAAGCAAACAGAATATAAATTCTGAATTTGCTTGTACGACTTACTGGTCATCCACAGATAAATCAATGAAGGAAGAAATATTCCTCATAATACATGGGAAATCGATAGAATATTCAAAGCAAACAGAATATAAATTCTGAATTTGCTTGTACGACTTACTGGTCATCCACAGATAAATCAATGAAGGAAGAAATATTCCTCATAATACATGGGAAATCGATAGAATATTCAAAGCAAACAGAATATAAATTCTGAATTTGCTTGTACGACTTACTGGTCATCCACAGATAAATCAGTGAAGGAAGAAATATTCCTCATAATACATGGGGAATCGATAGAATACTCAAAGCAAACAGAATATAAATTCTGAATTTGCTTGTACGACTTTACTGGTCATCCACAGATAAAACAATGAAAGAAGAAATATTCCTCATAATACATGGGGAATCGATAGAATACTCAAAGCAAACAGAATATAAATTCTGAATTTGCTTGTACGACTTACTGGTCATCCACAGATAAATCAATGAAGGAAGAAATATTCCTCATAATACATAGGGAATCGATAGAATACTCAAAGCAAACAGAATATAAATTCTGAATTTGCTTGTACCACTTACTGGTCATCCACAGATAAATCAATGAAGGAAGAAATATTCCTCATAATACATGGGAAATCGATAGAATACTCAAAGCAAACAGAATATAAATTCTGAATTTGCTTGTACGACTTACTGGTCATCCACAGATAAATCAGTGAAGGAAGAAATATTCCTCATAATACATGGGGAATCGATAGAATACTCAAAGCAAACAGAATATAAATTCTGAATTTGCTTGTACGACTTACTGGTCATCCACAGATAAATCAATGAAGGAAGAAATATTCCTCATAATACATGGGGAATCGATAGAATACTCAAAGCAAACAGAATATAAATTCTGAATTTGCTTGTACGACTTACTGGTCATCCACATATAAATCAATGAAGGAAGAAATATTCCTCATAATACATGGGAAATCGATAGAATATTCAAAGCAAACAGAATATAAATTCTGAATTTGCTTGTACGACTTACTGGTCATCCACAGATAAATCAGTGAAGGAAGAAATATTCCTCATAATACATGGGGAATCGATAGAATACTCAAAGCCAACAGAATATAAATTCTGAATTTGCTTGTACCACTTACTGGTCATCCACAGATAAATCAATGAAGGAAGAAATATTTCTCATAATACATGGGAAATCGATAGAATATTCAAAGCAAACAGAATATAAATTCTGAATTTGCTTGTACGACTTACTGGTCATCCACAGATAAATCAGTGAAGGAAGAAATATTCCTCATAATACATGGGGAATCGATAGAATACTCAAAGCAAACAGAATATAAATTCTGAATTTGCTTGTACCACTTTACTGGTCATCCACAGATAAATCAATGAAGGAAGAAATATTCCTCATAATACATGGGGAATCGATAGAATACTCAAAGCAAACAGAATATAAATTCTGAATTTGCTTGTACGACTTACTGGTCATCCACAGATAAAACAATGAAAGAAGAAATATTCCTCATAATACATGGGGAATCGATAGAATACTCAAAGCAAACAGAATATAAATTCTGAATTTGCTTGTACGACTTACTGGTCATCCACAGATAAATCAATGAAGGAAGAAATATTACTCATAATACATGGGAAATCGATAGAATACTCAAAGCAAACAGAATATAAATTCTGAATTTGCTTGTACGACCTACTGGTCATCCACAGATAAATCAATGAAGGAAGAAATATTCCTCATAATACATGGGGAATCGATAGAATACTCAAAGCAAACAGAATATAAATTCTGAATTTGCTTGTACGACTTACTGGTCATCCACAGATAAATCAATGAAGGAAGAAATATTCCTCATATTACATGGGAAATGGATAGAATATTCAAAGCAAACAGAATATAAATTCTGAATTTGCTTGTACCACTTACTGGTCATCCACAGATAAATCAATGAAGGAAGAAATATTTCTCATAATACATGGGAAATCGATAGAATATTCAAAGCAAACAGAATATAAATTCTGAATTTGCTTGTACCACTTACTGGTCATCCACAGATAAAACAATGAAAGAAGAAATATTCCTCATAATACATGGGGAATCGATAAAATATTCAAAGCAAACAGAATATAAATTCTGAATTTGCTTGTCCCATTTACTGGTCTTCACAACAATACTAGCGAAAATCTGAGGATGTTCAGATTCCTAAGCTAAGTTTGCTTTGTCTCAGTTGCTTGGAACTTCACTGTCCTGGGTATTGTAACGGTTAGCATATTCGAACGGAAATCAGGAGATCAGAGTTCGATTCCCGCTCCAGGACAATGAAATTTTCAAGTTTTCTGTGAGATGTTACATTGATGGCCGGTAAGTGTTACAAGCAGATTCAGAATTTATATTCTGTTTGCTTTGAATATTCTATCCATTTCCCATGTATTATGAGGAATATTTCTTCCTTCATTGATTTATCACGATGAGTGAGTTATGTGTGAAGTGTAAGTAAGGGATACCCCGAAGTCTTGGTGTTCGAGCGAGGAACTTATTGCTGTGCAAGATTAGCATAAATAGCACAGAGTCAGACCAAGTAAAATGAGTTCGCCTATTGAAGATGCATGTCTGAGAGAGAAAACATACTAAATGGTAAAATTAACAAGTGAATGAATTCATTTTTAAAGTCTTAACTACTTTAGCATGGGTTTTCAAAAAATGTTCCGGATTGACTGTGTATGAAAGTGTAATTGTTCTTACTCTGATGTATGGCAGTGAAACCTGGGTACTGCAGAGCAGACTTAGAAGTTGTTTGTGTGGTGGAAAGATGCGTTACTTCTGTGTGGTTTGCAGTAAGACTTAATCTGATTGTGTTTTGGAGATGCATTGTGTGAAGCAAAATGTTGCAAGTAGAGTGAAGACTCCTGATATGTTGAAAGAATGAGTGATAAGGTGCTGAGATAATTTACTCTATACGGAAGTAGCAGGAAAAGAAGGTTGAGGAAAGATGAGGAAATCGTGAGAGGACCAGATACAAAAATGCTTGCAAGGGGAAAAGATAGTGAGTATAAAGTACAAAATGCCAATTGTGAGACGCGTGATGGATGTCAGTGAAGCTTGTGTTGTGTGCCAAGATCGCTTGCTGTAAATACACTGACGGGAAAAAAAATCCCAACACCACGAAAAAATAGTTGTATAGGAATGAAATGGCGGCAATACATTTGTATAGGTAACATATTTAATCGATTAAGGTTTCAAGATCACAGCTTAATGTAAGCGCGAGAAGAGCCATTTTAAATGTGAAATGCTGGTACATTAATAACCGGTGTAACCGCCAGAATGTTGAATGCAAGCACGCAAACGTTCATGCATTATGTCGTATACAGGTGCTGCGGATGTCAGTTTGTGGGATGGAGTTCCATGCCTGTTGCACTTAGTCGGTCAATACAGGGACGGTTAATGCTGGTTGGGGGTGACGCTGGAGTTGTCGTCCAATGATGTCCCATACGTGCTCGATTGGTGAAAGATCTGGTGATCAAGCAGGCCACGTCAACATGTCGACACTCTGTAGAGCTTGTTGGGTTACAACAGCGGTATGCGGGCGAGCGTTATCCTGTTGGAAAACACCCCCTGGAATGCTGTTCATGAATGGCAGCACAACAGGTTGAATTACCAGACCGACGTACAACTGTGCCGTCAGGGTGCGTGGAATAACCACGAGAGTGCTCCTGCTGTCATAGGAAATTGTTCCCCATACCATAACTCCAGGTGTAGGTCCAGTGTGTCTCGGCCGCAGACAGGTTGGTTGCAGGCGCTCACCTGGCCTTCTAACCAACACACGGCCATCACTGGCACCCAGGCAGAGCCGGCTTTCATCAGAAAACACAACAGATCTCCACTCCGTCCTCCAATGAGCTCCAGCTGGACACCACTGACGTCGCAAACTGCAGTGGTTTGGAGTAAGTGGAATGAACGCTTCAGGGCTTCTGGCTCGGAGCTGTCCTTCAAGTAACCGATTTGTAACAGTTCGTTGTGTCACTGTGGTGGCAACTGCAGCTCGAATTGCTGCCGCAGACGCGGTACGATGCGCCACGGCCATACGCCGTACACGGCGGTCTTCCCTCTCAGTAGTGCCACGTGGCCGGCCGGATGGCTATATTCCTGCCAAGTCGTTCTGCAATATTGCGGAGCGAAAATCCACCTTCTCGTAGCCCTATTACACGACCTCGTTCAAACTCCGTGAGCTGTTGATAATGGCTTCTTCGTCTTCTTAAAGGCATTCTTGACTAACATCAACACACTACGTCGAATCTCAACGATAACTAACACTCACGAACGTTACAGCGCGTATTTACAGCAAACCTGCTTTGCATGTTCCGAGGGCGCTACTAGCGCCACACGTATGCGCCGAGCGCGAAATTTGCATAGACGTCATCTTACAGATGTACTCTCACCGCCTACCAAGTGTCGTTCATCTAACACAACCCCTTCTTGGTGTTGGGATTTTTTCTTCCGTCAGTGTATGTACATTGAGCCGTCAACTGAAAGTTTACCACTACCAAATAACCTTGGTTTGATACGAGGGTTGTACCGAAAGTAATGAAAAGTGGGCATGACTTTTTTATTAACTCGCTCAAATTGCACATGTTGGTAGAGTAACTCTTCCTCTACAATAACTCTTCTTCATCGCAGGTAAATAATGGATTCCAAGCAGAAGTAACGTGCCGTCATTGAGCTCTTGACGAAGGAAGGGTTCAGGTTGTCCAACATCCACAGAAGTCTACAGAACGTTTACGAAGATGACACCATTCACAAGATCAATTTGCACCGATGGATGAAGTTTTAAGAAGGGGAAACCAGCATTGAAGACAAACCCCGTAGTGGGAGATCATCATCTGCGACCACTGACACGAATCGTCAGCGAGTGGATGAATTAATGACTCGCACGAAGAGACGAGTCACAATCCGTGAGCTCGTTGCACAACTGGACTGTGGTCACAATGCCATACAGAAGATGGTGGAATACTTAGGGTATCGGAGAGTGTGCAAAGTGGTTACGTCGGCAGTTGACACCGGATTTGAAGGAGAGAAGGGTGGAAGTCTGCTCTGACCTGGTGGAAGAGTTTGAAGCCATTGAAGACACGTTTTTTCCGATCTGGTGACTGGGAATGAAACTTGGGCGTATCTTTACGATTCGGAAACGAAGAATTAATCCATGGAATGGCGTCACACCTCTTTACAAAGGCAAAAAAAAAATTAAAGAGCCAGTGGCTGCTTTTTGGGATGAGAGGGGTGTCATTCTCCTTGATTTTCTGGAACGTGGGCGTACTGTGACCAGCGAGCGGTGCATTGAGACACTCAAGAAGCTTAGAGAAGCCATAAGGAGAAAGAGACTGAACAAGAATATGAAAAGGATCCACATTCACCATGACAATGCGAGACCATTCGCCTTAACGATGCAACAAATCTGCTCGGTGGTCCCCCATCTACCGTACAGCGCAGATCTGACGCCCTCCCACTTTCACCTGTTCGGTTCATTGAAGGACATTGTCAGGGGACAACGATTTGATGACACAGACGAGGTGAAAGTGGCTGTGAAGAAGTGGGTACTACTGTCTACACCTGAATTTATTTTTTCAAAAGAGGATTCGAGAGTTGGATTGAACGATCTTTTCAAAGAGGATTCGAGAGGCAATTTGAACGATCTCAGTTCAGCTTTCGGTACAACCCTCTTAGAAGATATTGAATGAAGAACTGACATTTGAATCTTGAGCAGCTTAATCATATCCGTGTATGTATGAGCATCTAAGAATAAGAACCAACCCGCCTGTAATTTAGAGCTACTGGTTTCCGGGAGGGGGGATCAGTACTGTGTGGGGGAGGGGCTAGGCAAACACAATATCTGTGCCTCGCCTCGAGATTCGAATCCAGACGTAGCAGATTTCTAATAACCCAAATAATCTAATTTCTTTTTACTCTGCGGAGTAGAGAATGTTTTTCGGGAAGTAAGGTATTTAGAAATCTTGAAAAAACGGAGTGTCGAATCTGGAACGAAGTTTCTTAGAAAATGGAATTGCAAAAAAAAAAAAACGAAAATTTTTTCATTGTGTGGTTGTTGCGTAAATGGAAAAGTTGTTTCAAAACTGCTTAGGAAGGAAATTTTCAGATTTTCGTTTTTTGCTGAATCGTGTTAAAAATAATAAAATAACTAAAACAATGAAGAGGTATTGTTTAACATGTCGTACTTGAAAAAAAATCACGTGTCATTTGCTTTAATGATTGCATCGCAGATTTTCTTTCCGTTTGAAGGTTTCTGATGCGAAAATTCGCATCATCATCACAATCATGAAAAATCATAAATTCTCTTTCATTCTTTTCCCCCAAGGAGGCGTGATTAACATGCACAGTACTCCCTTTTGTTTAAGGGCGAAAATGTACTTCTTCCACGCCACTGTCGTCGTAGGGGGTACAGGCATTCTTAAATATCTTCATAAGTCGGGGGCTGTTTCCCGATAGCATAACGAGCAACAAGCGACGTTACGTTCCTTTTCAAAATGGCAGGTTCAATGGCCCATTCAAACAGATTCAGCGAAACAAAAGATATTGTCCAAAACTCCTTTCAAAAGACTGGAAGATGCAAAAAGAAAGAAAGGTCAAAAGGTTATTTGTCTCAAGCCTAGCGTGACGAGAAAGGCCATTTTGCAATCAGTGGACTATTTTGGGGAAGTAACAAAACACTACTTGATCTTGTGACAGTTGTTTAGAGAGAGAACAGGTTGGTCTCTTACTTCTATTAGGGTTGTTAGTGCAGGATAACTGCTGCTATTTGGCAAAGACAATGGCGATGGAGTTTATCTAAAGCAAACAAAAAGCATGCTTGTAATGTGACAGAATCAAATGAGGAAACCTCCAGAAAAATATCCGTTAAATGTTAGCCATTATATCAGATTTCAGCTCTTTTCGAATTAATGTTGACCAAAAGTGAGCGTTGTATACCGAAGCAAAAGTTTGGTGCAGCGAAATTTTTTATTTGCCGACTTTTGGCGGAAAACTGCATTGAAAAAACTTTTCACCTGTATCATGCAGGTCGGTTAGTAGTTGTATCAGGTGTTAGATTTGATCACTTTTAACGTAAATTTAGATTGTCGACAGAAAGAAAAGTTCGGATTACCAAAACTTTGACACCGTTCTGAGAGCAAGCACATACTCGACATTTTGTGGAGAAAAATTACTTTGAAGAAAAATTTCACCGGTTTCGTTCAAATTTATTGGCTATAATGGTACAAAATATAACTGAAAATTTACTTCTGTGCTAAATCTCACAAAGCATATGCGTTTCAAGGCTGCTATGATTTTTCAGTGATTGAATTTAAAGCTTTTTTTGTGTCGATAATTTGGGGTTTTTTTCATTCAGAATTTTAAAGAAGGGGGGGGGGGTGTTGTGTTGTCGCATTTCACGAAATTTTTGTACTTACTTTTATGTAACATGAAATTACGAGCAGACCCCCCCCCCCCCCCCAAAGTTTATTCCGCTTTTCTTCCTTAAGTGCTTTTTATTTATTTGCCGAGAACTAGAGTATAAGAATGTAAAGTTTTTAAACAGTTCTACTTCGAATTCTACCCCGTCCCCTTTTTTTCCTTTAAGGCAAATTGCGTCGTTTATTTTCTTTTTTCGTTCTCCCGATCTGAAAAAAAATTGTAAACTTTATTGTTTACAGTCTAGTGCGCCCCACTGATGGCGCGGTGGTCTAAGCGCTGGCTTCTGACCATTCGTCCGAGATCGGTCTGGGTTCGAATCTGGTGAGGCATGGATGTTGTGTTTTGTCTTACATCTCTGGCTGTTTCCCTTTCGTGGAACCAGTAGTCCTAAATTAGGGACGGGCGACTGCTTATAATCAAGGCCGTCTTGAAAGTGCCATGACATTAGAGAGATGAGTTCCCTCCGTTCGTGACGTCACTCTCATTTTACACGGCCTGATACGTCGGTGTCGTGTTTGACGTCATACACGACAGCGTCTGAAACCAATCGGAAGCCTTGGTTTCCGCGTGACGTCACTAAAAGAGAAAACTCATCACTAATGTTTTCTAGACGGCCTTGTTCTAGCCCATCGACTTGTTCATGGTGGTCGTTAAACCACCGAACAAAAAAATATATATTTATATATTTTTCATCATTTCCTTGTGGGGCTACTTCTAGCTGTTTAGTTGTCAGATGACTTGAGCAGCCTTTAACTTTTGACATTTTCAGTGTATCTCTACGTCAAGAGGCTTTGTGGCACTATGAATTTTCGATAACTATATTTGGAGTAAATTACGGCTTTGAACACCGATTATCCGAATTAATCGGTATTTAGAAGACGTCGGCTAATACAGAAGGTTAATAGAAATGTCGAAAATAGATATTAACAATATGTATTATCTTTTTCGTCATAAATATAATGTGTAATCAATAAACAGAATTATTTTCAGCAGAAGTATTTTTCAAAATTTTTGGGGGAACTTCATATGAAACTGGTTAAAGAAAAAGCCAAGAATTTTTGACGGCAGCTTTGAATGAAGTATTAAAAAGAAAAGCAATTGTTTTTAGTAAATAAGTAAAATATTCAAGAAATCGTTTCTCCTTGGTTTATAAAAACAAGCTTAGGGCAGCTATTCCAGAGGACCTGAGGCCCCTGTTCACAACCATAGCAATAGTTCATATACAGGTATATTAACAAAAGAATGTGATTGAAATATCAGTTGAATAAATGAAGTTTTCATGTCAATGAGGATAAGGCGTTATATATTATAAACTCCTTTGCACATAACTAAGTATCCTTCAGAATATTATGAGCTAAAAGGTGTTATTGGGGAACGAGGGCCGCGGTGGCCTAGTGGTCAACGTTCGTGACTACCACGGAGAAGACCTCGGGTTCGATCCCAGAAGGTACGAATGCTCGAACCACTAAATATCCGCCGTGCGTCGGATGGGCACGTTAAGACGTCGGCTTCCGGGTACTCCCCCCCCCCACACACACACACACCCCGGTAATAAATAAGCGCGTCTTCCTCCTCCTTTCTACCTCGCTTCCGTGTCACTTTCCTATCAGGCACTGTAGCCTAAATCTCCTAGCTTCCTGTTTCTAAGTGTTGTTTAAGACCTGAGGTTATGACACCCCCTTCCTAGCATCCTCTACATATGATCTGATCTATTCGGGAACTAGAAACAGACTTGTATCTTTTTTTTTTTTTTTTTTTTACAGGGTTAAAAAAAAAACAGACTTCTACAATTTGTAAGACATTGTTGTTATGCTATGTTTTTTTGGATTTTTTTATATTCAAGAGTAAATAATTACAGCAATTTTATTCTTTTTGTGCCACAATTCTTAATTGTCACTTTTTTATTTGCTGACTTATGTTCTATATTTTTTCGTATAAATGGAAAGGTTCATTAGACGCTGTCAAACGATCGTTACGTGTTTTGTGTGTGTGTGTGTGTGTGTGTGTGTGTGAGTGATCGTGAGGCATTTCGAAGAGGCTGGCCTTCCTTCGTTCTGTAAAAGAATAAAATTTGTATGATATGTTGACTCAAGATTCGTACGTAATACCAGTAATATAAATCAAAGCTGTATCACCGTACGATAAAAACACCAAGTTTCGAAACTGCAAACTAAAAACATTTATTTACAGACTAAAAACTTTGCAGAAAGCTAGCGCTTTCGGAGAACACATGTCTCCATCTACTGGCCCGAGTGCCACAAGACAAGCACCGGCCATCAGATATATATAGCACACCGTTGCCCACAATGCAACACGTTACCAAGTTCCAAAACATACCCCCCCCCCTCCCTATCGTTCCCTCCCCCCTTCACCAGAAATGAAGAATACACACATAGTAATTTAGAAACCCATCAAACCTTCCCACCCCACCCCCATTGACATCCCCCCTTCTCGAATCACCCACTCCCTTCCCATTCCCTTGGTCCAAATAAAAAGTAAAGGACCTGAAAACAAATCAAACAAACTATTAAAGCATAATAATTTTAAAAAACTAAATTAAAAAAGTTCAATTGCAAATCAAAGTCCCTCGTCCGTGGATGCCTCTTGGGTGGTAACCAATCTTCTCCAAGTGCTAGGTACATAGGTCGGCAGATTCTCATGACAACAAGAGTCACCGTAGTATAGGATGAACAAACTCTCGGACATGAATATAGTAGACCTGCCGACGTTGGAATTCAATATCTTGGCACCATTCCAATCTGGGGAATATCCCTCAAGATTTACAGCAGTAGTGAGTGCAGTACTTTTTGTTCCGGATCTGAGGGCGTACCTGTGTTCCCCCAGTCTGACAGACAAGGTCCTAAGTGTAGATCCAATATATTTTTGGAGCCATGTCAGGGTCAGAGTGGATTAGGGGAGGGAGGCTGTAAACCCCATGTTGTTGCAAGGTGGAGGTCCTATCTCGGTCACGTCTGATCAGAGAGATCAAATTTCTATTATTAATTCCAAAATTTAATTGGTGTCTCTTGCAAGCTTTTTTGAGAATAGGTATGGTGTTAGGGTTGTACTCTGCACTACCTACAAATCTATTCTGTCGTGTCTCCATGGATAACGTTGTGAATTTCAGTCGTCCATCTCTCTTTAGTAGTTCTTGAAATGTATGATATGATTTATTTTACGTAAGTGCTGGTATAAAAATGGGGCAATCATTTTAATTACAAGGTGTACATTTGTGTTACACTGAATAAAAGTTAACAATTTTGGTTTTACGAAAAATACCTATAGGTCCGAAAGAATTTGAATTATTATAAAACGCCCGTAAATTCTAGATAATATGGAATTTAAAAATTTCAGTAACTGAAAGCAAATATTTTACCTCGAAGATATTTTTTACGGGAGGGGGGCGAAGTTTTTTAGGTAAACCACTGGGCATTGGGGTCTATTAAGGTGAAACTACCAAACAACTACAAGGCTTTCTTTCCGATACTGTCGAAAGCAAAGTCAGACTGGAAACTTAATTTTACTGAAAGAAAGCATCTAGTGATATCCGCTTTTCTTGTATGTTGTTAGCCAATATCAAATCGAAATCAGTCTCAATTTTCGTAAAAACTTCCGCATTGGATTCTTATCCAAGTAAAATCGAATTTGGGCATTTATTTATTTTTTCTGCAACATGTTATTCTCTACAAATTTTGAAGATGACAATCCGATTTTTGGCGTAAATGTGACAAGGATGGTAAGTCAGATAATATCTACAAGGCTTTCTTTCTTCATGTTATTTTTCTTCATGTTATTCTCTTTTATAAGAGATTTAATAGTTCAAGCAATAATATTTTGTCTTGTCCCTTTGTCAAGCCTTACGGAGAAGATTGACTAATTCTGTAACAAACATTGAAAGAGGTCGTTTTGTCGTGAAAGGTTATACGTACGATTCAGGCGTCCCGCTTGCCCAGACATAAAAGCGTAGAGTTTGAAAACGTGTATTTTAGTTGTCACGATAAATAAATAAATTTTTGGCCCGTCTGAAACCACGGATTGTTTCTCCACGACTTCCCATTAGTCATTCGTGATGAGCGTGAGAATTTCAGAGAGCAGAAGGTGAAGTTCGAGGAGAATGAACCGTGCTGTAATCACGTAACATGTGGTGGTGTATGGATTAGGTTGGGGGTACGGGGATCAGTTCGGTTTTTATCTGATAACCACTTAATGCGTTCGTTCGGTGCGTGTATTGATTACGTGCTGTGAGCTTAGAATAGAAACTGGTTGCTTTTTGACCTCGCGTTTCCATTTACAAGAGGTCAACACCGTATTTTTAAAGTTTTTGACACATGCATGAAGAAAGGGGGGAGGGGGGTGACACCTAATTTCGATGCAATACACACATCTGCTAGTAGTTTGATCTCTACTATATCAAATTGTTGTTTTTTTAAACTTCGCAGTTGTTATTAAAATTATCTTAAAAAGATAAAACGAAAACGTTTGCACAATTTACAGAGCTGTATTTAAAGGAGGATCCGACCCTCACCTAAAAGTTCTTTTGCGTAATAAAATCATGTTACGAACTATATTTTACTACATTAGGGTTGCACATATTGTTTTTCACAGCTGTACATTGTAAAAAAAATTCTGAAATTCAGGAGCCACTTTCCGGCATTTTTTTCGAGAATTAACGAATTATTTCTGATACAATCTTTTTCGTGAAATGACTAAGAAATCTGGAATTCACGGATTTTTCGTACCACAGGAAAAATCTGAATGTCAGAAACCTTCTCGCAATTCCTTTCGTATATTGACGGTAAATTATCGTTTTAGAGACGTGTTAACGGAAAATTCTGAATTTTCAGAAACCTTTCCGCAGTTTCTTTCGTATATTAACGGAAAATCTCATCCTACTTTTTCCGTATCCGTACGACAAGAAATTTACCGGTAATAAGAGCGATTGGTGAGAATACTTGAAGTTTGATCAACTTTTAAATTTCAATCTTCTGTCGAATTTTGAAGTTCCGTAGCGAGATCGGATTTGGGAATAGCATATCGCTTGAATTTTGTTTATTGCGGCACAGGGTATTTCTTTCCCTCTTCCCTATTTTGTGCACCAGCTATTTATTATATATTGTGTTACTGTAAGAAACCGGGTACTTAACTTACTGTAGAGATAATTATACCATGTCTTTAATACTGTAAAAAAGTACATTTCACCTTTTTCAAAGATAACTGAAAGTCATTGCCAGTTTAAAAAATCAAGTTGTAGAGCATTTTGTTGCTTCGAAAAATCACGATGATAAATGCTTAATTTGTGAGTTCTCCTACAGAAAACAAAAATTACAAACCTATTCAGAAAAATAATAAGCTCTATCAAAAAATAAAATGACTAAATCACTCGCATTAATGACGAAAAAAAAAAATTCATCGTCGCGCAGTTTGTTTTGCGATGTATGTGATTCAGATTCGCGAGCGTTTGTATCTGAGTGGTAAAAGGCGTGCGTTATCTCTTGAACTACCCCAAACGACAGGGGTTATCTGGGGTAAGGGCTGAAAAATGCACGGTCGTCGATTTTGCGGAATTTTAGTTTAAATACGGAAGAACCTAAAATGGATTTTTCTGAATCAAACGGAATTTCTAAAAACTAAAAATAGGGAAGGTGTTTCTAAGAGCGACCGAAACTGCGTCTTCTTAACTCCACCGATAAATCTGGAACAAGTTAAATTACGTTCCTTGGAAAATGAAATCCCATTGATAATTGAAGCTTTCAAGTTGAGTCTGACGGAAAGAAAGATTTCACATTTGGATTTCTTTTGTAGGTGGGTAAGGAAACGGACTTAAGCAAGTTTGACAAAGACCAAAGTGTAATGGCCAGAAGACTGGGTTAGATCTTTTCCAAGACAGCAAGGCTTGTGCTGTGCTCAGGGTCAGCCTCAGCTTCGGTTAGTACCTTCAAAAGTGGTCCGAGGAGGAAAACACTATGAACAGATGGTACGGTGTGCATCGACCACGGCTAATAGATATTAGAGATCAGCGATGGCTATCCCGAGTGGTACGAGCCTCAAGAAGCGATACTATGGCGCATCTCGCTGGTAATTTGAATGTTGGTCTCGGGAGTAATGTCTCACAACACGAAGTTCATCGAACCATGTTGAAAGGGGGACTGCGTATCCGGAGGCGGCTTCGAGTGCCAATACTAATCTCGGTTCAGCGTCGAAAATGTGTACAATATGCACTCCAGCGTCAAAATTGGGCCCTGAATGATTGAAAGAAGGTCGTCTATTCCGATGAATCTTGTTTCCTGCTGCAGATTGTTGATGGCTTGGTACGTCTGCGTCATTTACCTGGGGAAATGATGGTACCAGGATGCACCACGGGACGAAAATAGGCCGCTGCAGAAACTAATGCTTTGGGCAATGTTCTGCTGGGAAACCCTGGGTCCAGTCATTCATGTGCAATAAACTATGACGTCTACCACCTACATAAACATCATTGCAGCCAGGTTATATCCTTCCACGGCAAAGCCAGTACAGAAAGTTTAATGCTTTGGGCAATGTTCTGCTGGGGAAACCCTGGGTCCAGTCATTCATGTGCAGGAGACTCTGACGTCTACCACCTACCTAAACATCATTGCAACCAGGTACATCCTTTCATGGAAAAGGTCCGGCGGAGGAAGTGTAATGCTTTGGGCAGTGTTCTGCTGGGAAACCCTTGGTCCAGTCATTCATGTGCAGGAGACTCTGACGTCTACGACCTACCTAAACATCATTGCAACCAGGTACATCCTTTCATGGTGAAGCCAGTAGAGGAAGTTTAATGCTTTGGGCAATTCTGCTGGGAAACCCTGAGTCCAGTCATTCATGTGCAGGTGACTCTGACGTCTACCACCTACCTAAACATCATTGCAACCAGGTACATCCTTTCATGGCAAAGGTCCGGCGGAGGAAGTGTAATGCTTTGGGCAGTGTTCTGCTGGGAAACCCTTGGTCCAGTCATTCATGTGCAGGAGACTCTGACGTCTACGACCTACCTAAACATCATTGCAACCAGGTACATCCTTTCATGGTGAAGCCAGTAGAGGAAGTTTAATGCTTTGGGCAATTCTGCTGGGAAACCCTGAGTCCAGTCATTCATGTGCAGGTGACTCTGACGTCTACCACCTACCTAAACATCATTGCAACCAGGTACATCCTTTCATGGCAAAGGTCCGGCGGATGAAGTGTAATGCTTTGGGCAGTGTTCTGCTGGGAAACCCTTGGTCCAGTCATTCATGTGCAGGAGACTCTGACGTCTACGACCTACCTAAACATAATTGCAACCAGGTACATCCTTTCATGGTGAAGCCAGTAGAGGAAGTTTAATGCTTTGGGCAATTCTGCTGGGAAACCCTGAGTCCAGTCATTCATGTGCAGGTGACTCTGACGTCTACCACCTACCTAAACATCATTGCAACCAGGTACATCCTTTCATGGCAAAGGTCCGGCGGAGGAAGTGTAATGCTTTGGGCAATGTTCTGCTGGGAAACCCTTGGTCCAGTCATTCATGTGCAGGAGACTATGACGTCTACCACCTACCTAAACATCATTGCACACCAGGTACATCATTTCATGGCAACTGTATTACCCTTGAGTAGTGCCTTTTCTCAGCAGGATAATGCTCCATGCTATACCATCCGGATTGTTCAAGAATGGTTCGCGGAACGTAACGAAAGATTCTAGGTATTGACTTGGCCTCCAAATTTCCCCAGCCATGAATCCAATCCAGCATCTGTGTTTGTGTTGGGACAGTAAATCCGATCTGCTGCTGCTCAACCACCTAACTTACAAGGGTTAAAGTATCTGTTGGTAACATGTTGGTACGAGATACAATGAAATCTCTATTAGCGGAGACCTCCGAACAGCGGTGACCTCCCATCAACGGTCACTTTTTCCCGGTTCGAGTAATGATTGTTATTCGGAGGTTTCACTGTACCACAAGACACCTTTAGAAATTTTGTAGCGTTTATGCTTCGCCGGGTAAGAACTGTTTTGGCCACACGTGGGAGACCAACATCATATTAGAAACGAGGTCATAATGTTTTGGCTCTTCGCTGTATCGTTAAGTGTATCGCGAGCCACGGCGGGTTTCACTAGGTACTACCAATTTATGCAACTAAGTTCTGCATTGTTAGTATTTCACTCTTCGGTGGAAAAAAGGAATGAAGTCTTGGCCATTCGATAAGCTGTGTTTGTGTTTATTTTCATATTTCGTTCACACCCGTTGAGTGGGTTAATTTCACATCGCCGTCCCGGTGGTCCATTTGCGATCTGAAGCGCAGGATCAAGACCACTGGTTCGAGTCCCGCATGAGATGTGGGTGATGTTTTTCCGATGCTCTGTGTCCTTTTCATGGAACCAGTGGCTCTAAATTAGGGATGGGCGACTTCTTTATAACCTTCTAAGTTGCTCATGGTGGCTGTTGAATTCCACCGGAAACAAAATCACTGTGTTATAAAGTAAATAATACTCAGAAAATCATGAATGCTTATAGGATATCAGAAGATATTGATAAATCATGCGTTTACTTTTAAGCTCACTGAAATTGAGTGTTTGTTGGCTTGACTGTACTTAAAATCTAGATATGCCAAATCACGTGGCTTCCTGGCTAAAATGGATTGGTATCACAAACATTACACATATTATCAGGTTTAGTGGTAAGATTGATAATTTTATACTGTTCCGCCATGAATTGAATTTGGCTGTACTGGGATTAATAGCACTCCTTTCAAGCAAAGGCGCTGCGAGGGCAATCCTGCCCGAGGACTCGAGTTAGAAACTTCTACCCGAAATGATCCAAGGACTGGCGAGCTGCCGTTATCCTCGCAGGAGCTCCTCCTCAGGCGGGCTGGGGTGGGTGGGCTTCAGTCCACCCAACTTTTCTTTGAGCCCACCCTTTAGCCTCCCCAAAATATTTAAAATATTAGGCGGTTGCACCAGCCTTATGTTCTAAGGGAACTTGGATAAACTTACCTAAATATTTGGAGGTATTTGTTAGGTGCACAAATAAGTTTTAAGGCATCGCAACATGTAATTTGAGAGAAAACAACAATACCTTTACGAATCAAAATATGCGCCGTCATTATCTATCACCTTCCGCCATCGGTCGGGCAGCTGACTGATTCCAGCCATGAAGAATACTTCGTCGTGTGACGCGATGAAGTCGTCAACCCATATTTGCACTTCGTCACATCTCCGGAACCGTGCAACAGACAAACCATGTTGCATCGATCGGAACAAATGCCAGTCTGAAGGAGCTACTTCGGGTGTTCCAAAACTTCCCAGCCAAGAGTCAATAACGTTTCCTTGACGAATTTCGCGACATGCGGCCTTGCGTTGTCATGCATTAATTTCACGGGACGCCATCCTTTGCCTGTGAATGGACGTTACCGACAGATTTCCTGGTTCAATGGCAGCAATTGTTGCTTGTAGCGATCAGCAATAACAGTTCGACCCTGTTCCAATATTTCATAATAGAGCACACCCTTCATATCCCACCAGATGCACAGCAGAACTTTCTTGGAGTGAATATAGCGTTTCGGTGTCGAAGTCGTTTCTTCACCGGGGTATACCCAGTGTTTTTTGCGTTTGGGATTGTCGTACCGTATCCACTTTTCATCACCCGTAACGATTTTCCACAGGAAAGACTTTTTGTTGTTTATTCAACAGATTCAAACACTTCATGACACGCTCATCCTTGTTCCTCTGGCTCAGGTCATGTGGCACCCGTTCTCCTTCCTTCCTTCTGAATATTTTCCATTGCGCTTAAACGATTGGAAATGGTTTGTTGAATTACCCCCAGTTGTTCAGCTAGTTCTTTTCGCGTTTGAGACGAATCTTCATCCAGCAATGCTTGCAGTTCCTCATGTGCAACCTTCTGCGAGGCGCCGCTACGTTCTCGACCACTAACATCAAAATCACCTGCTTTAAACCGTCTAAACCAAACTCACGCGTGCTTTTCGATACAATATTCTCCCCCAGAACAGAACAGAACAGAACAGATCGATGCACATGCTTTTGCAGCACTTTTTCTTGATGAAATTCGTAACGAATGCAGTGTCGAATAAATGCAGTATCGCTTGCCGTCTTTCACCTACCGATGTGCAAATGCGTATTCTGTGTCACATTTTATACCCTGGACCAGTTACGGTCACATGACAACAAAGCGGGGGAATGTCGGATATGTAAATTAGCGGTATACGTCACACAAAAAACGCTTTAAAACTTACTTGTTCACCCAATATGTACAGGGTGTCCCGGAACTTCGTGTACAAACTTGGAGGGAGGTAGAGAACAGCGTTAGGAACCAGAATTAAATAGGAAAGCATGGGCGGAAACGTCTCCCTCACGTGAGAAAGAGACACAAAGACACAATAAGGCCACAATACAGAAAGCAGTGTAAAACGCTTTATTACACAACAAAAGAGTACAATGTAGGACTTACAAGCATCACAGGAAGTGTTCGAATTTGCGCCCATTGGCCTGGATGCACGCATGACACCTACGCGACATGGATTGGCGAACATTGTCGAAGATACCCGGCGTTTGGCGGATCGTAGCAGCAGCGATGGAGATTCGTGCCACCAGGTCCATTTCAGAATTTACTGGCGTGTCGTACACAATGCTCTTCATGGCACCCCAGAGATAATAATCAAGAGGAGATAAATCAGGTGATCTGGGGGCTATTCGACAGGACCGCCACACCCAATCCACTTGGTTCGAAATGTCCGGTCCAAATGGTCACGTACGCACCTTGCGTAATGAGGTGGCGCCCCATCATGTTGCAACCATATTCCGCGTCGAACATGTGCGGGAACATCGTGCAGCATTTCCGGAAGAACCTCCTGAAGAAAGACGAGATAATTGCGAGCGTCCAGTCGAGGTGGTAAGATGTGTGGCCCGACTAAACTGTCCGCCACGATACCCGCCCACACATTAACAGTGAAGCGTTGTTGTGCGGCTCGTGGTCGGCCCACATGTGCGCGTTGTGCGTATTGAACACCCCGTCACGTGAAAAGGTTGCTTCATCACTGCTTTCTGTATTGTGGCCTTACTGTGTATTTGTGTCTCTTTCTCACGTGAGGGTGACGTTTCCGCCCATGCTTTCCTATTTAATTCTGGTTCCTAACGCTGTTCTCTACCACCCCTCCAAGTTTGTACACGAAGTTCCGGGACACCCTGTATGTACGTATGTGAGAAGGTACTCTTATACAATTTCAACGACAAGAATGAAAGTGGACATGCACTTTTAGTAGAGTTTTATCGTCTACAGTGCATGCCCTCATTAAATGTAACTTGTTTTGTTTCTAAATTTCAACTAATCAAATAGTAAAAAGTTTTAAAGGTTTAATAAATTAAACAAGGACATCTCTTTACATTTAATCATCTTACATATGTTTAAAACTGTGGCCCTCCGTTTAATTCTTTTAAAAGCCTAGGCCCGCGGCCCAGTTGAAGTCTTGACAGCACTGTGTTAGATCATTAGTAATTTTGCTTTTTAACGCTATTTATATGAAAAAATAAACACTTGTTTTTATCCATGTATTATGGTTTTTGAAGAGTGAGTTGATTTTGTCGGATTCAGCCGTCTAAGTGTTTTGCTCTTGTAAAGAAAGGAAATAGATGAAAGGGTCTGCAAAAATGCCATTGACTTTTGAACCCTTTTCAATCCATTGTTAACATTCGTTTACAACCGAAAAAAATATTCTCAATGTAAAGAGATTTACTAAACCGTAACCATTTTTTACGAGTGTGTCGTGAGTGAACGTAGCATCACCTAGTTGCGACAATTCCGTGAAAAAGTTTGTGAATAACTTTTTCCGAACAGCATAATAACTTCCGTTCGTGCACTGCCAGCTGACGCATTCAAAACCTAGTGACACAGGGAAGACATTGAGATAGAAAGGGGGAGGGGGAAGGAGAGAAAGTTGGTTTTATTTAAACAATATAAGCCAAACATTTCTCGCTTCGCAGCCACGCGTAAGAGGGTTGAAATTGAGTTTTCAAAGGAAAAAGTTATGTGTAAGGCTGACGTTAGGTATGCCACAGAAAGAATTTTATTGAGACGCAAAATTGTGTGGCGCGACCAATTTTGGAGCTAGTTATAAAAAGGTTGAAAAAACCGTTGTACGGTGGTTTGCATGTTTTTCAGTAAAACAAGGCAATAAAACAGACAAAAATATTTTTCCACGAGAAGGGCAGATTAAAAGAAAGTTGTCCATGCGAAGTAATATATGGCTACCGACTTTGCATGCGTGTCATAATGGGCGATGCAAAGCACAGGAACTTCTTTTAAACCTCTTTTAAGTGGTCGAACCCACCCAAGTTGTTTCCATTCCTTACGTTGCTGGCGTGTGTTTCGCAGTGTGACGTCATTTAGGTGTGCAGGCATGCGCATTCTCAGCAGACATATCTGTAAATTAATTTTAAGAGGGGCGTTTGGCATGTAGTTATTTACGGCGAACCTGCAGTGTTCAAGATTTGTGAGAACGCGTCTACGTGCGAGCTGTTTTGACAGGACGCTTTTTTGCCCCAAAATAGGATTTCATGCCGGCCATGTACTTAAATTTCATTCATTGTTATGATAGTATATAATATAAACTAATGATTTCATTCATTGTTATAATAGTATATAATATACTAATGATTTCATTCATTGTTATGATAGAATATAATATAAACTAATGATTTCATTCATTGTTATGATAGTATATAATATAAACTAATGATTTCATTCATTGTTATAATAGTATATAATATAAACTAATGATTTCATTCATTGTTATGATAGAATATAATATAAACTAATGATTTCATTCATTGTTATGATAGTATATAATATAAACTAATGATTTCATTCATTGTTATGATAGTATATAATATAAACTAATGATTTCATTCATTGTTATGATAGTATATACTATAAACTAATGATTTCATTCATTGTTTATGATAGTATATAATATAAACTAATGATTTCATTCATTGTTTACGATAGTATATAATATAAACTAATGACTTCATTCATTGTTATGATAGTATATAATATAAACTAATGATTTCATTCATTGTTATGATAGTATATAATATAAACTAATGATTTCAGGGCCCTGTTCTAGTGATACCCGCATTGCCCCCTATATGAAACGATGGATATCAGTGAAGGATAGATGGAAGAGCAGAAGCAAATTTGGAATATTTAAGCATCTACAAGATACAAACGTTCCTTAAAAACAAAAGTAAAAATAACACAAAGAAATTTAAAGAATATTTAGGGCAATCAAACGGTTAAACAAAACAACATTTGTGAAGCTTATGTTGAAAACTGTTTAAAGCTTTTTGCTATTTTTAAATCAGGATTTCGGTCTGTTCTAAGAATAATTAATATCCTACATGTTCACTAGGAAACTGACAGAAAATTTCCAAGTTACTCTGAATAAAGTTTTCTGAAAGAAGCGTCTTTTGCATTTTTCCCTTTAGCTAACAGATTGACGAAATTCAAACAGTATAAATAAGGGAAAAACCAAAGTTATGGTTTTTGTTCGTACTGAATGAACAATTATGGAAACTGTTAGTACGGAATGCAAGATAAGTCTTAATCACAGAGATTGACCAAGTGAATGAGTTTGTTTGTTTAGAAAGTATGTTTGACAGAGAGAACAAATTAGATGGCGAAATTAAGAGGCGAGTGAATTCTTTATTGAAATTCATAGCTGCCTTATAACGAAGTAAATTTCTCCGTCATTTCTGTCCACGCCAGGATTCGAACCCGGATCCCCTCATTCCGGAATAAGTTGCTCTACCAATTGAGCTACGCGGACGTTTTATTCTGGTTCCTATCTGCCTTTATGTCGTGTGCGTCCTTCGGGCAGGTACGTCACATCTCCTGGTATACGTTACAACTGTTGCAAAACGGTTGTCGTACGTACAGAAAATAAAAACACAATACAGGGACAAGAAAAGAAAAGCTAAGTTTTCTTAAATTGTAAAAAATTCTCCTGGGTGTTTTGTATGTGTACGTACAACCTTGGAGATAGTGTATTATATGGCATAGTACAGACCAAACGTTGTAACTGAATAAATATTGCATACACTGTATACCACAAAAACATTCAAGTTTTGTTTTCTTTAATTTTGTTGACGGGGACGTTTTTTCTTTACACAAAACAGTTGATTTGGCAGAAAATAAAAGCATGTGTAAAAATGCTAAGGGGAGGACCAAGCATTCCTCTGTTTCGCCGCCTGTTGTAATATTTGAAGGTACAAAGGGCATCTTGAAAGTAATGCCTCGTCCTTCATAAGATTTTTACTTGTAGCAGCAAAAATGTGAAACTTGGTGGCAAAATACTTGGACATATTGTTAATAATGCTAACCTATTCAAAGTATTGTCCATCACTTTCTATGCATTGCCGCCATCTTTGAACCCATTGGTAAAATCCAATTTGGAAAAATTCCTGAGGCTGCCGTTTCACCCATGAGTTCACAGCCAGTTTAACATCTGTCACATTTTCGAAACGTTTCCCACGAAGGGTGTTTTTCAAAGAAACAAACAGGAAAAAGTCTGAGGGAGCCAAATCAGGACTGTAGGGAGATTAGGGCATCACCGTGAACCCCATTTTGGTAATAGCCTGTGAAGTCTCCATTGAGGTGTGGGGACGTGCGTTACCATGGTGTAAAACTACACTATGAAGTGGAATGTCACGTCTTTTCGTTCTGATTGCTTCCTATAGCTGCTTCAATGTCTACACGTAGTGAGCACTGTTTGTGGTTGCACCCCATTCAAGGAAATCAGTCAAAATGACACCACGTTTGTCCCAGAAAATTGACACAATCACTTTCCCTGTGGAACGAGTTGTTTTCACCTTTTTTCTGTTAAGGTGAAGATGAGCGGTGCCATTCCATTGACGCACGTTTTGTTTCTGAGTCATGAAAGAATACTCAGGTTTCATCCCTCGTCACAACATTAGAGAAACCTCACCCTCTCTCTCACAACAGTCCAAAAGGTTCCGGCACACGTCCGCCCTTTGCTCACATTGTTCACGGGTTAGGTTTCTTGGAATTCACTTTGAACGACTTTTCTGTAGCCCAGATCCCTAACTAATGTTTCCATACCACTATCACCACATATCACATAACTCGTGGATGGTGACACGACGATCAGCTGTGAGGAGGTCTTTCACTCGTTGCCTGTTGGCATCTGTCACTGCAGTTGCTGGTCTTCCACTCCGTTGTTTGTCCGACACTGAACTTTCTCCCTCTCGAAACCTCTTACATCCATCTTCGGATATTATTGATATCGATTGTGGCAGCTCGATACACCGCCAGGAGGTTTCTGCAGATTTCTGGATCCTCACATCCCTCTTTTTCCTGGAATTCAATTACGGCTCGCTACTTTTCTCTGTCATTCATAATCTTTATTTCCGATTCTGGAAAAAAATGTGTTCTCACCTTAGTAGCGTATCATAGTACATGTAAGTGCAGTTTCATTATAATAACTTCAAAAGTTATTGAGGAGGAGGTATTACTTTCAGGATATGCCCCTTGCAACATATTCAGCGAGGTATTTTAAGAGGTGTATGCTATATGTGATCATTAGAAGGTGTATTCTCCTTCTATATGGTGTATGCTATATGTGATCATTAGAAGGTGTATTCTCCTTCTATATGGTGCATGCTATATGTGATCACTAGATGTATTCCCCTTCAGGTTTTTCCAAAATATATGCGAGCTCATTTCGATTTAATTCCGGAGTAACAACCAAATCAGTTGTGATAGAACAATCGTTACAAACATTTTTTTCGGCATAAGAATTTCAATAGAAAATATATTTATAAATTTGTAAAAAAAAAATTTGTTTCATCCCATTTCGGCGGAAGAATTTCAATGAATAAGAAAAAATTGTAATAAAAAACGAACTAAATACCCAGCTGCAAAGTCAACCTCACAGTTCCCTTCGGTTTAAAAAAATTCCACGAAATTAGCATAGTATACTTTCATCAGAATATATACGCACCGCAACAGAGATTTGGGTGTCATTGCTTAACAAGATTTCATTCAGTGAATGCACCTCTTTCCCATATTTTTTTGTAAGCCCTCTTGAATCCTGTGGCTAGAGGAAAGTCCCTTAAGTGGTAGGTTGTGTGTTCTTGTGGATAAATTCTTTCAGAAGATCAACGACTTCTTCGACAGACGAGAAGCACATGTGTTAGTTCTTTCTGTGCGTACACGTCCTTCCGATAGCTCTTACCGCGTCCAAGTGTTTGTGTGCGCTAGAGAGACCGCCGTCTAATTCTGGCATCTTCGGGTGGAAGCATTCACTGGCACCCTGTCTTCTGTAAACACTGAATGAAACGTCGGCTATTTTAAAACCGCGGTAGCTTTTCTTTTCTTGACTGTACAGCGAGGGGGGAATAAAGGCACGAAATCATTCGGTTCATTGTGACAGGGTAGTCTATATTCTTGATGAGAGCTTTAACTCTCTTTGAAGCTCGCATGCACCAGTCCGAGTGCCAAGAATATATATCTATTCTGTCGCAGGCACACACTTTTCGCGGGCGACATTTATTCTTGTACAACAGACTTTTTTCTGTTCATGTGTCTTCTAACGTAAATATACTCCTTTGGTGGGCCTACTGCCTTACCGCTGAAAGGAAAAAAACAAATGCTGGGGTACGTACTCTCCTTCAAACTTTGAGTATTTCAAAAGTGAATGCTTTGAAAAAAGTTTTAATCCTTAAAAACTGCTTTTTCGTACTGGGTATTTATCAAGAGGTTCCGAATTGGGAGATGTAGAACTAAATGGAATTTGAAATTTTTTATTCAATATGAAAAGGAAACTCGACTATTTGCTAATTTTTTAAGGATTTTTTTTTTCAGTGACAAACACGTATGCAGCACAGCTTTTAAAAGAGCTGTTACATTACGTATCACTGAAATGTTCTCTGGAATCAGAAGTTAGTGCCTCAAAGAAAGTCTACCAAATTAAAATTACTGTTTGTATTTACACTGCTTGATATAGAAAATGTCACATGTAGGAATGCACGAAATGCGACGAAACTTACCACATATCTGGACAAATAGGTTGGAAGGGAGTGACTTAATTTCTGAGAAAAAAAAATACATGAATGCAATGAGCGAGAAGATAGTATAATGCTGCCTCCGTCAATAGTTCGTATGGCAGCCTTGATGAGCTATACGTTCAGCAACCTCGTGGCATTGAGCGGAAAAAGCCCCGGATGGTGTCCTAAGGTATTGCTCACTATATGCGTCGCCGACATGTTTACAATTAGTCGATATTGCGTCGTCGATATGTCTACTACAATTCATCAATATTGCGTTGTCGATATGTCCGCAGTTCATGGATATTGCGTCGTCGATATGTCTGCAGTTCATCGATATTGCATCGTCGATATGTCTACAATTAATTGATATTGCATGGGGTCGTGCACAGGCGTAAAGTAGTTTGTCAATAATGTCCCACGCGTTCTCTATTGTGAAAAAGTCTGGGGATCGCGCTTTGCAGGGCAGCAGCTGGCCACCATGTAGGCAATTGGCTGATGTTGGCAGTGTGCTGGCGGACATTATCTTTTTGAAACTGAGCATCAGGGATACCGCGAAGATACGGCAACAAAGCGGGCTGTATTCTCATCGACGTATCTTCGTGCTGTCATTGCACCTACTACTATACGTGCGAGAGGAGAACGGCTTCGGAACTGATAGGGCTCCAAACCATGATACCAGGCTGAAGAGTCATGTGACTCTCCCGGATGGCAGCAAAATCAACCCGGTGACCACTTCGTCTTCAAACTGGAGATCGTCGGTGCTGAAGCAGAAGCAAGACTCGTCGCTGAATAGGGCATGGTTCCATTCGCCCCGCCACACCTGTCTGGTACGGCACCACAGCTGATTTGCACGACGATTTGCTGCGGTGAGTGGCAGTCGTCTCTTTGTTCTTTCATTTAAATAGAAAAAGTTATAAAAGTCGTCGCAATGGCAGCGAGAGTGCAAACCTTCCTCCTCACCCAACTGCGATTCACAGCCCTTGGCGATACGGGAATGTCTATAATTGTTTGTATACCTCGTAGAATGTCTTCCGCTGTGAATTACATGGTGCAACGCCATGTCATCGAATGAAACTGAATTTTATTTTTAATTAAAAAAAAAAATTCAGTTTCCACTACTTTTTTTACCCCTTTGACTTACGAGTGCACATTCTTTAAGACAGAAACCTCATGTGCCTCGTGCCCTTAAGGCTGTCTTTGAATGAGTGTAAGAGAAATTCTATCCTATATCTGCAATGTAAATTCTTTTGTACACATTTTCTCGATGAAATTTTGAGCAAAATAAAAACAACCTATAGCTAATATGTGCCACAGTTATTCCGAAAAAAATGTTTGAATTTTTTTTTTAATTCACTTTATCTGACTCGAAAGTATTCCAATTTGGGCGCTAGATGACGCGATAAGTTAACTTAGCAGTGTTTCTATCTGAAAGAAACGAAATCTCTCATTTCTGTCTGATTTTTTTCAATTATGTTGGTTAAATAGAAATAATTAAATGCGGCCAAAAGTGAGAGTGGAATCTTGTCTCTCATAAATCATCTTAAATCCTACTGTACGTTCATTTTTTCAAGAGAAAATGTGTACATTAGCAGAGAACTCCTGAATATCAGCTGTAAAAACTCCGTCTACCTACTAAGCTCCACCCCCAATAACGTCATTGGTTAAAGCGTTACAGGGCGTACTTGTATTTCCATTTTAGAGCCAACGAGAGACCGCTTCGATTCTGAATATGGAGAGGACTGCAGTGATTTGCTGACGTCAACTTCGGGGCAGTCCCTCAAGACGTAAAAGTCACGTCCAAGGAGTGATTTTTTGTGCCATCTATCGCAGAAGATGAACCCTAACACTCATTTAAAGATAGCCTTAAAAAATAACTGTGTGGGAACCGAAGGGGTAGGGGAATGGTGTACACATGAATTTATAAATAAGTTCAATCCTTCAAGGGATGGAAATGAAACACCCATTGCGCATGATCACATCTTGCCCAAGTTCCAGGTCATCCCAGTAAAGATGTCTGTAACTTTTATTAAATCATTAATTTAATATATTCAATTTGAAGAGCTTCTTCATAGTAGAATGAAGAATTGGGAGTAATAGATTAAACACAAATAGTTTTGCAGCAATGAGTATGTTTTTTTGTTGTTTTTTTTTATGGTGGTGAGATCGCTATTAATTTAAGACTGAATATTCATTCTGATTACGGAGATTCTAATTGGTCAGCTTTCTACTTCATGAAAGTCCCTATTGGAAGGGGACTGACTGCCTTCTCGGTTCGGGACCTTAAAGTTCTGGGTTCAAGTCCGGCTGAATAACTAATGATTAGCCAAGGTTCGGAAGTCTCGTTAATCCGTTGGTCCCGGGTTAGAGACCTCTCGTTATAAGCAACAGTGCTGAGACGGGCTGAAGTCGAGCCCGAGCTGCATAATACTTACTGGAGTTCGAGCTCGGGCTTTGAGAGAGTTAAAGAATTTTCTTCCCTTTTTTTATTTTTAACTGTGATTTTGTATGATTTAGCACACGAGACTTTTTTCACACTTTCTTGTTGTTAAATAGAATTCTTCGGCAACTGGTCCTAGATGGTGAGTGGGAACTCGGCAGGGCTATTCATTCTGGGCTTGGGTAACAAATACCATAGGCCATGAATTACTGGATTTCAGGGAAGAAAAAGTTCCTTTAAAAGTTATAGATAGTAAGACAGCAAGTTGGCGAAATTTTAGTTCCTACCTCAACGGGGCAGCTCCCTGCTAATTCTATTGAGCAACGTACGCCGTAGATTGTTGTTCCTCCCTATTTTCCCTCATGCCCGATCTCCCGAAACATTTCAGGAAGAAATGAATTGCCAAACTATAGAAATAGATTACCATCCTTTCCCCACTCCGCAGTTGAGAAAGGCATCGGTTAATTGCATAGGGGGAAAAGTGTGGAAGTCTGGAAGAGGAGATTTTTTTTTTAAATGCGTGAACAGGTTAATCATAGTTTTCGGGTTTGTTCGGGCCGGGCTCTATTTTGCAATATAAAATTCGGGCTCGGGCTTTTAAAATTGAGCCCGAACTCAGCTGTGAAAAGCAAGTCTAACCCCTGTCATCGATGTAGCTGTAGTTCCCGGCTGGATCCGCAAACCAACTGAAATCGACCGCCACCGTTTCTAACTTATGGTGCAATAGTATTCCACGAAATTGTCAATGACTTTTTCAAACAAAGGAGTATTTCTTCCAGGGATTTGTTTCTTTACTTTTTCAATTTTGGAGATTTTCTGGAGAAGGTATTTTTTCCAGATGATTTTTGGCTAAACATGAGCAATACCGCCACTTCAAAATTTCCATTCCGAGCACTGGTTACAACAATGAACGTACAGCGGAAGCCTGTTATAACGCGGGTATACGGGTACAAGGTGATAACCGCGTTATATCCGAATCTAAGTGTGTATTTTTCTATGTATGTATTTTGTTTGGTGGACACGATCCGACCGCGTTATATCCGGTTCCGTGGTATAACCGTCAGCGTTAAAGCCTGCTTCTATTGTACTTTGTCGTCCTTCTTGAACTCCTTGCTGTAGTACGACTGTATATGTGACACTGGATTAATTTTGTGGATAGTTACTGCACAAATAATGTTGATTTATTTTTATAGAGCGTGTTAATATTGACAATGCTGGTAATTGAAAAGTTGCTGCCGTTATGAAATCATTCACGCGGTTCATAAATCATTTTCAGATGAAAAGAAAGGGTCGTTTGTTTAGAAATAACAATCACAGTTAATTTAGTCAGTAAAGTAATCGTGATTCCATCGGCTAAAGTGCCGGAAGGCATGCTTTTCAAAATGGCGCTTCTGAACTTTCTTTTCCCGTCCGCCTGCACTGGAGAAAATTTCCTTGGTAGCCGCTCGCTTTGGCATTTTGCCAAGAGCTGTGAGATAATGAATTTTATTTCTACCGTAGCACGTGTTGCGCCAATAGCATGCCTACACAAAAACGGAATACGGAGAGGGGGATGGGATAAAAAAGATCTGCCGCGGATTTTTTTCCCTCTCTGTCTTAGGCGTTCATGACTGAATGGATGTCTTCGTCTGTTGGCTAAATGACCTCGTTTTATTTATTAATTTTTTCATAGTTTGAAAGTGTTGATTCACTTCCTACAACTGCTACTCATATACCCATTCACGCAATCCTTGACCCTTTCTCGAGCGGTCAGTTCTACAAGACTGGAAGGAGTTAGCGTCTGTTGCATGTGCTCTTTCTAATAAGATGCTAAAATGTGTTAGAAAGAAAATGAGAAGCGAGCAAATGTCATGAAAAGGGTACTGGAAATATCTAAAGAAACTTGCAGATGACCTGTTTTGGAATGGCAGTAATCTTGCGTTGCTTGGGGGAGGGGGTTGATCTTTAACCCTTTTTGAAGAACTGTGTCAAAATCAAAATATGCTATCCTCGTGCTTTTTAACAGCTTGTGTTCAAAACCTGATCGAATGACTTATAAGGTTCTTCTTGCGCAGCCATAATTGAATGATGAACTCAAATATTATTCCGTTTACGCGAAGACCCAACAGCGCGACATCGTGAACTGCTGTTTTTAAGCCGGCATTCTCTAATCAATCGCAATTGCAGCCCATAGGCATGGCCTTATCTGCAATATATAAAGGAACTGTGTGCGAAGTTTTACTGCTGGTATTTATTTAATGACTTTCAAGATCTTTCGTCGATGAAATAAATAGGACACGTTCTGTTTTGTGGTTTCAATAACTGAAATCATGTGTTATTTTTAAAGCAACTTATCACTAGTGGCTAGGTAAGCATTTGGAGGTTCCAAGTGCAACCTCTTTCTCAGATCCCCCCCACCCCCTTTTAAAATTAATTTTTTAAGGATCTAAAACTAAAATGCATGAAGTGAAAAATAAAACATTTTATTGTTCTTGAATTAAACTACATATCAGAAATCAATAATAGGAAAAAAAATCACTTTATGCATCCCATTCAGTGTCTTAGTTATAAACATTTGCATATAAAATCATGTACAAGTAGAGCTTTTTTCTTTAAGTTTAGTGAATTTACCAGAAATAGATTTATAGTCTTTTTTAAAAAATGAACCTCTTTTTCTATAAATCTGACTGACAAATTGCGTAAATAATTTTCTTACCGTTTAAGTACGGAAAATGATCTTTCAAGCCCCTGATTTAAAAAAAAAAAAAAAAAAAAGTATTGGTAAAATAAATCACAAGTAGTTTTTTTTTTTTTCTAAAATTTAGCAAATAATCGCTAGACTGAATACTTTCAGTGATACTTTCATACTGGCTTTCGTTTAGTATTGGCAGTTGAATCCAGTTAAGCCTTGATCAAGGTACTTAACTGCCTACTGCTCTATTATAATGCGCTCAAAACACTGAACGCAGTTCCATTTCTTGCACAAGGAGGAACTTTTGCCCACTGTGAAAATAACATCATAGAGCACAACAGAATTTACCTTTTATTATCGACATTTTTTAATTCTATATTTTTTATCAATTAACAAAACAAAACATTTAGTTTTTGTTTTCTTGAGGTCCCAAGCGTGCGCATGTGTGGTGATCGGACGTTGCTGATCTCTCACTAAGAAGGGGGGGGGATAGGAATGCAGTAAATAATCTGATATAATGGGCTCGTTTTCTGACAGAAATTTCAAACGTACTTGTCAATTTTTTTTTATTTATTTCTTTTTTAGGCTGTGGTATGTTGGAACCGACTTACAGATGATCATTTACAATGTCTACGAACGACAGACTTTTCTTGACAGACGAGTTAAAAACACTTAATCTACGTAACGGATAAATTGAATAAATTGAATGACCAGTTTAGTAAAATACCTCGTTCTGGAGAAAAAGTAATATTTTTGCAAATTACGACTGAAATCTGTTTATCTTTAGTGAGTGAGGAAACTGCAACGAGAAAAAATCAAATTCGCGTAATTCTCATATTTAAAATCTGTTGACAGATTTCTAGTATAGCAAGAGCTCAAATAATACTACAGCATTGACATAGTCTTTCCCTCATTAAGAAAATTGTTATTTACAAAAACTTTGATAGGCAGAAACAAGCGGTTTGTGGCTTAATGCCTGTAAACTAATAGTTTGTTTTTTCTACATTGTTAGTTCACCTCCACATAAGCACCGTTTGCGGCCTGGAGCATATCTAGTAGGTATTCAGTTTCTCACCATGGTTTGGCTAACATCTCTTTGGACACTGGGACAATTGCATCTGTTATCCTCCTTTGCGGAGTTTCAATATCAGACACTGGTGTTGAATGGACTTTATCCTTGACATAACCCCACAGGAAAAAATCTAGGGTTGTTATGTCAGATGATTGTGGCGGCCATGATGTTAGCCTGTCCCTCCCAATTCATTTGTTGGGAAATGTATTAAGGGATTTTCGAACAACTAATCCCCAATGTGGAGGGGCACAATCCTGCTGGAAAATCAGAAAATCACCCATGGTTGATATTAGCCCAACTGAGGTGCAACAAAAAGCTCCGTATCCAGGTACACATTTGTTGTTATTTTGCGTTCGCACAAAAAAAGAAAAGTCTGTTAACTCTGTTGTGCACGAAAACCACCCCAAACTTTCATTTTTGGGGTGTCCCGCTGTTTTTCAAAGACAACATGGGGTTTTCGGACACCCCATATACGCACATTGTGTCTGTTGACTTCACCAGAGGTGTGAAAAGTAGCCTCATCCGAAAAACACACACGCTGCAGGTAATTGCTGTCATCGATAAGCTGTGAAATCTCAGTTGCCAAAGCATCAGGACGTAGATTTTTCGCCTACAAGACTTGAACAATCTGCACTTTGTACGCATACAAACGAAGTCTTTTGTGTCAAATTTTCTTCGATACAGTGCAGGGGATATAGAGTTCAGACGTAGCTCGCAGAGTGGATTTCCAGAGACTGTGTACGAAAGCTGTCCGCGCTGCATCCAGGGAGGGGCTAACATCATATGAACGCTGTTCGTTTTCGGCCAACTCTTCCCGTCTCCATAAACTTTGCATAGCCGCCCCGGTGGCGCAGTGGTCTAAGCGATGGCCTCTGATCATTCGTCCGAACGGGGTCCGGGTTCGAATCCCGGTCAGGCATGGATGTTGTGTTTGTCTTACGGCACTGGCTCTCTCCCTTCCCTGGAACCAGTGACCTTAAATTAGGGACGGGCGACTGCTTATAGCCCATTGAGTTGCTCACGGTGGTCGTTAAACCTTCAATCAAAAAAACAAAAAAAAACTTTGCATACTAAGCTGTTATGCTTTTATGATTCGTACTGTCTCCTGAAATATGGTTGACGTCCGTATTGTGTTCTGAAGTTACGTGGTACCACAGAACACATTCGCCTTTTCCTGAACAGACGCCATTTGGACTTCTTGGACAGGCAGCGCCACCAATTTATTAGTCAGCACATAAACCTATTTAAAAAAAAAAAAACAGTTTACAGGCATCATGCCCCAAACCGCTTACATCTAACTATCATAATTCTTTTTAAAGCATGCCGCCTTGGCTTCGGGTTCTCTTTAATGGTTAGCGTCTTGTCACCGAATTTTTACGAATTAAGGAGAAAATGATTTCTTAAAGATCGTACTTATTTACTGAAAAAAACAGCAACCGAAAATTGCATTTTTTTTAATACTTAGTCAAAGCTGCCGTCAAAATTACTTGGCTATATCTTTGACCAGTTTCACATGAAGTTTCAGCAAAATTATTTGTAAAATCCATCTATTGAAGCTAGAATCGCTCTTAGCCGTGAGCCCTCATCCCCCCAACCTCCTCGTACTGCGGGGGTCACGGGCTGTCCGTGTGCTCATGAGTCCTGTACTGTAGGGAAGAATTAGCGTTTCTTTAGGGCTGTGAAACAGAGGCTTTGAAGAATTGTGGAGAAATTAAGAACTGCTCAAATATTGAAAACCATCCTGTGATAAAGATAGGAAAACCACTGAGTTAACATTAAGAACAGAATTCCGAAGCATAACAGCTGGCAAAAATGCAAAGTGAAGGAGGTTACTTACACACACTGACAAGAAAGGTGGTTTACATATTTCAAAACAAACTGCCAAATGAAAACAGCGGAAAATGGAGAGAAATGTGTTCATGTTTTCTGCCATTCAATGGATGTGGAGACTAATGAAAGATACAAGGTATGCCTTTGTCATGCAGTGAACTGAGAGACAGGAAGGACAGAAAAGCAAAACCATGAAGGCTTTTTGGCATTTAATGGATGTGACTAACAATGGAAATACGGAAAAACATCAGAAAAGCCTTTGGTATCAGTTGTATATGGAGGACAGAGGAAAGGCGGAAGTGAGAAGAGGTGGAAATGAAAAAATTATCTTAACTCATGCCAAAGGACTATCCGATATAGAAAGAAATGTGGAAATGAAAGGATATCGCGGAAACCTTTGGCATCAGTTGGATATCGGTAAGTATGGAAAGATATCGAGGAGGCTTTGACATGAGTTCGATATTGGTGGATATGGAAAGAGATCAGGGAGGTCTTTAGCATGAGTTTGATATTGGTGGATATGGAAAGAGATCGGGTAGGCCTTCTAAATCAGTTGGGTGTTGGTAGGTATGATATATAAAGATATCGAGGAGGCGTTGACATAAGTTTGATATTGGTGGATATGGAAAGAGATCAGGGAGGTCTTTAGCATGAGTTCGATATTGGTGGATATGGAAAGAGATCGGGTAGGCCTTCTAAATCAGTTGGGTGTTGGTAGGTATGATATATAAAGATATCGAGGAGGCGTTGACATAAGTTTGATATTGGTGGATATGGAAAGAGATCAGGGAGGTCTTTAGCATGAGTTCGATATTGGTGGATATGGAAAGAGATCGGGTAGGCCTTCTAAATCAGTTGGGTGTTGGTAGGTATGATATATAAAGATATCGAGGAGGCGTTGACGTAAGTTTGATATTGGTGGATATGGAAAGAGATCAGGGAGGTCTTTAGCATGAGTTCGATATTGGTGGATATGGAAAGAGATCGGGTAGGCCTTCTAAATCAGTTGGGTGTTGGTAGGTATGATATATAAAGATATCGATGAGGCGTTGACATAAGTTTGATATTGGTGGATATGGAAAGAGATCAGGGAGGTCTTTAGCATGAGTTCTATATTGGTGGATATGGAAAGGGATCGGGTAGGCCTTCTAAATCAGTTGGGTGTTGGTAGGTATGATATATAAAGATATCGAGGAGGCGTTGACATAAGTTTGATATTGGTGGATATGGAAAGAGATCAGGGAGGTCTTTAGCATAAGTTCGATATTGGTGGATATGGAAAGAGATCGGGGATAAGAGGCCTTTAGCATCAGTTAGATTTTGGTGGACATGGGAAGATATCGGGGAGGTCTTTGGCATTTGTTGGATATTGTGAGATATCTGGGACTCTTTTGGCTTGCAGTGGATATTAAAGGCAGAGAAACAACACCGCATAGTACATGTGGATCACGTGATGTCCCACCTCCTGGAATAGCATAATCTAAGCAAAGCCCGCAAATAAAACAAGATAATTGTCTCACAGTTACTTATAATTCATTCCTCGATAAATAACTAAATATGTGTTTTTACTGCTCCCAATTCGGTTCTCAAGTGCTTGGTGAAAATGAACAAATAATGAAGTTTAACGATATTTCGCATTATAGTATTCTCAAACTACTAATATGGCTCTTTTTTCTTTCCAGTTCGTGGGAGCATTTGCCCGTCACAGTATGAAAGGACTTTTACTTGTTTACGAGTTTAGGCTATTAAACTAATTTAAAAAAAAGTTTTTTTCTTTTTAATTTTTCTCTGCTCAGATATGCACAGCGATACAGATCATTACCCGTTTCGTTGACAGAGGTGTTCGAATGCCAGCCTTATTAGACTGGAAATCTTGTGATTTGACAGCGTTCTGCCTAAAGCTTGGATTTCGAAAAATTAATCTGATTGCAGGCACTTTTTGTTTGTTTGCGCACGCCACAAACAAAAAGTGCCTGACTAAATAAAAACATAAATTTATTATACGTAGCTGACTCAATAAAAAGAGAATTCCTCGCTTAATGTACAACCGTTTTTCCACCACCAATTTGATTTATTGCCCCGCAGGAAGCAGTTGAAAGTCAGCCAATCACATGCGTACAGCAGAATTCTTAGCTTTTATTTTAATCCATAAGCCCTTGTGATTAATCAATAAGTTCAGACACAGAGATACCCTGTAGGGATAATGTGCTGTTCCGCCAGCTATATAGTAGAAAAATTTTACATCATAAAAAGTTTGTAATTTCATAAAGTATAGGGTGGTAATAAATGAAGTATACAACTTCACTATGCTATTGCAAAAAAAAAAAAAAAAAAAAAAACTGCAATAAATAACTGACTTTTAATGTCAAAACACATGGTAACTCTGAAAGTTTTTTTTTTTTTTTAATGTCAGTGGGTGTCCTTGTGTGGTCCGTTGGTTGCTCGCAGTATGCCCTAACTGTAGTCCAGTTCCTCTCACATACGCTGCAGGCTGTCAGGTGTAACAAGGAGGACCTTTTTCTTGTATACAGTGTCCTTAATATAAATACCCGAAGAAAAAAATTGCATGGATTAATATCAGGAGAACGGGGCGGCTATGCCGTCGGACCCCACGTCCAATCCAACGCCCTGGAAAATGGTGGTCTAAAGATCTGCGTACATCCAAAGATCAGTGCGGAGGCGCTCCATCTTGCTGAGAAATGTCTTGAATAACCTGGAGTTATGGAATTACGAATTGTTCCAACATCAGCGAAGAAAAAGGGCCCTATCACTCTATCTTCCATTAGGCCAGACCAGACATTAACCTTCTGGCTGTCTGTCTCGTGTTCTAGGACCACATAGGGATTTTCTGTGCCCCAGACTCGGCAGTTATGTTTATTCACTCTGCCAGAAACATGGAATGTCGACTCGTCGCTTAAACGGATCCGTGAAAGGAGTGTGGGGTCTTCATCAATGCGATTAAGCATGTTTACTTCAAATGCTTTTCGACGTGGTTGATCATTTGGTCAAAGTTTTTGCACTAACTGCACTTTATATGCATATAGGCGTATACATGTTTATGCAGAACCTTGTGAACAAACAGTTGCTCGCAGTATTTCGAGTTCATGACTGGCGACCCGGATGGACTTCTTCGGGCTCCTAAGTTGGAAGACGTGCTTTACGCACGTCTTTCAACTTTTCTTCCGAAATGGAAGGTCTCCCAGTGCTTTTCAAGACACTTACTGTTGCTTTGAGTTTATTTGCCCATTGTTCGAGGCTCCTTCGTGTCGGTGGCTGTCTCTTGTACTCTGTTCTGAACTTACGCTGAACTGTTGTTAGAGATTTTCACTCCGCAAACCAAAACACACACGCTTTCTCCACTGGGAAGCCATGTCTGTTGTATTCCCTGTTTGACAAGATTTTTCATTACATGAGACACTTGGCGCCATCTATAATCTGATTTAACAAACTTAATAGCATACTTCATTTATAGACACCCTGTATTTTGCCCGCAATTAGGCAAATCGGATGCAAAAAGGTTTTCAAATTATACTTCCAAATATGGCTCCGCAAATCCATGTACCGAAGTCATTTGTCATCCGCGAATTTCGGTACTCGCGAAAAATTCTGTGCATATGGCCCTTCAGTTGGCACGACCCCAATGACTTGAGTATACGTAAATTGACAACCATATTCCAGATCAGATCAGATCATATGTATAGAGGATTTTAGGAAGGGAGTGTCTGACCCCAGGTCTTAAACAACCCTTAGAGATAGGAAGCTAGAAGATTTGGGCTAGAGTACCCGATAGGAAAGTGACACGAAAGCGAGGTAGAAAGAGGGAGGAAGACGTCCTTATTTATTACCGGGGGCCAGTACCCGGTGTCCGACGGCTTAACGTGCCCATCCGACGTACGGCGGGTATTTAGTGGTTCGAACGTTCGTACCTGCCCAGGATCGAACCTGCGGTTATCTCCACGGCAGTCACGAACGTTGGCCACTAGGCCACTCGCGACCCACAACCATATTCCAACCGCAACCTTGACCTTTTTATACTCAGGATTCTGATTCCACGTACGTCGCTGTCGAAGTTAATGTAGGAATGTTTGAATTTCATTATGCTTTCTAATATAAAACGTGTAGTGCTTCCTGAAATGTTTACGATAAAATTCTGGAACGAAGTGCATCTTCAAGTAATTCTTGGAAGAATGACGGAAAATGCAATATACAGCCAAAGAATATAAAATACGTAGGTTTGGTATAAATCTGTTTTTTGAAAAATGAAATTTTATTACGTTTTCATGTTTTTTAGTCCTGTTTCTCATGCTATTACTAGGAAATCATTTCTGGGTTACAGGTGTTTAATTACATGTAGGCAGTTCTGCTTTAAACATCAAGCTGCACAAAGGCCTGACTGTTGAACGTTTGAACGCTTTGTATAGATGACTGGTATAGTCAGTTGACGATTTTCGGTTGTCGTGTTTAGGGACCTTGAGTCATCAGGAGCTAAAGTTGTATAAATTCGTGATTTTCTATCTTATATTAGTCAGTGTATTTTTTTGTTTTGTTTTTTTCTTCAATGATTGGAATCGATCAAGCAGCTGACCTCTCAAAGTCGCGCCGGTGTGGCTGACTTCTAATCATTCGTCAGGGATGGGTTCGCGCCCCAATTCCGGGTGAGGCGTAGACAGTGTGCTTGATTGTCTTACTGTACTGGTCTCTCCCTTCTGTGAAACCAGTGGCCCTAAATTAGGAACGGGCAACTTCTTAACCCATTGAGTTGCTCACGGTGGCTATTTTCACTGACTCATTTTGCTTTGTATCTATTTTTATTGACTTATGTTTCACTGACTTATTTTCCATTTCCTGCGCAACACATCCTTGCTAATCCCTGCGCAAAAATGATTGGCTCAAGCTGTTCACAGAGTTCAGTAACGCGTATATCTATCAAAACAGAGTGGTACTTTGAGCAATTTTCCAGCCTAATTTTAATGAGCTGTCAGAGTCCTCCACAATTGATACTCGCAAGGAATCGACAAATATGGGAAGTGTGTGAAGTGGCTATAATATAATGTTTTTATGAACAATTCATGGCAATTCAAGCTTATTTGATCGTTTTAACGAATATACTATTTTTGACAATTCAAAGCTAACTTGATAGTTTTTAACGAAAAAAAAATAATAATAAAGAAATCCCTGGATTTAACGAGCAAAACAGGAACTTTTGTTTGGCATAATATTAATTCCTTTTTAACGATCAAATTAGCTTTGAATTAACATTATGCCAAACAAACGATTTAACGAGCAAAACAGGAACTTTTGTTTGGCATATTGTTAATTCAAAGCGAATTTAATCGTTTTTAACGAACAAAATTTAATGAAATCCCCGGAACGAGAATAACAGGAACTTTTGTTTGGTATAACATTAATTCAAAGCTAATTTGATCTTTTTAATGAACAAATTTAATGAAATCCCCGGATTTAACGAGGAACAGAAAAGCTTAGATCACGTTTAACAAGCGAAAAAAAAAACCAACGAAATATAATGAAATTCCATATTTAAAGAGGCAGAGAAATCTGCTGCGCACTGTTCTCGATTAGAAGAATATAAATGGTGGCATTTAGGACGAAACTGCAGCAGCGCAGGGGAATCCTGGTGTGTTAGTAGAAGAGTGTTGATAGGAAATCAGTCCGGAGAGAGCACAACAAATGCCTAGAGAGACTCCGCCACCGACTCCAATGCCTTGGGAGTATCGTTTTAAAAGTTTCCACATCTGTCTGCTTCAGCATTCTCTGCTACTACTTGCATTCATATAAGTACTTATTTTATTTTAATTTGCACTACTAAACTTAGCTGCTTGAATCTTTCAAGTGCAGTTGTGATGAATATATAATACACTGAGTGGCCACTTTATTATGACCACCTGACAGTTTTAAGCAAATGAGCTATGGCTGCACGCTGTTGCCGCCAGAGGGCGAGGCTAGTATAGAAACGGAAAGGTTAGTGCTTGCGACAGTAGTAGGAATGATTTTTGGGTGACGAAATGGGTAAAAAATGCGATTTGACGGACTTTCAACGTGGGATGATTGTAGGAGCTCGGAGTCATGAAGCGAGTATCACCGAAACCGCCGCATTCGTGAAATGTTCCAGAGCAGCTAAAGTGTTTAAAGACTGGACTGTCAGCCAAAAAACTGGGTCTCTACGTGCAACGTGTGGTCGTCATCGACTACTCGGGCGGAACGGAGTGTGTCCATACTGGTAACAGACAACAGAATGACAACAGTGCAGCAAATTACAGACCATCTTAATCAAGGATCCCCTCAAATGATCTCTGCACGCACTGTTCGCCGTACACTGCATCGGATGGGATATGGCAGCCAAAGGCCTGTTCGAACACCTTTGCTGTCTGCAGTTAACAAGATAAAACGTCTCCAGTTCGCACAGGAGCACAACGATTGGACAGTCGATAATTGGAAGCAAATTATGTGGTCCGATGAATCACGTTTTCAGTTGCACCATGCCGATGGCCCAGTGAGAATTTGGCGGAAACAGCACGAAAGCATGGACCCCAAATGCATTGCTACAACCCTTCAAGCTGGTGGAGGCAACTTTATGGTTTGGGGAATGCTTTCCTGGCATGCTTCGGGCCCTTTAATTCGTGTTGATCAACGTCTGACTGGCACATCATATCTAAACATCGTTGCGGACCAAGTGCATCCTGTCATGTGGATGGTTTATCCCAATGACGATGGCTACTTTCAACAAGATAATACGTCCTGCCATAGTGCTCGTATTGTACAGGATTGGTTTCAGGAACATACCGGTGAGTTTACTTTGCTTAGGTGGCCCCACACAATCTCAGATCTCAACCCCATTGAGAATTTGTGGGATGAAGTTGAACGAGCCATCAGACAGCTGGATCCACAACCCTGCAATCTCACACTCCTGGAAAGTGCTATTCATCAAGCATGGTCTCAGATTCCACAAACCACCTATCAACATCTCGTGGAGTCCATGCCACGAAGAATCGGCGCAGTATTAAAGGCAAAAGGTGGCCCAACGAAGTACTGATGGGGTGGTCATAATAAACTGACCACTCAGTGTATAAGCATGTATGTATATTTGTACTTGGTGTAATTTTTCAACCCGAAACTTATTTAGCGAGGCTTTCCTTCGGTCCTGTGGTCCTCGTTTTAAGCGGATTGTACTGTAATTTTATTGTAGGTGTTTCCATACTTTGTCCACCCCTTGTAAATGTGGTTTGTGTGTGTAGGTACTATGCATATTAGTGATGTGCACGGGCCCGGGCTATGGACAAACAAAAAAGCCTGTAAACGGGCCCAGGCGCGGATTCTTATGTCAGATAACTAAAACCCGGGCTCAAGTTAATTTTCCGTTTCACTTTTTTAATTAATTTTATTTAACACTGCTAACCGAATTAACTAACGCAATGGGGAACGCACAACGGAATAGTTATATCTTTCGTTCTTTGCCTAAGATTCTTAACTATTGTTCATTGAGTGTTTCGCGTGCATTTCGTAACTCAGAAATGTCTTGAGTGTTTTAAGTAACAACTATGTAATTTTTCCTAGATACTAAGAAAACCGTTAGTATAAAATTTTCTGGCGACTAAAATTTAAAGTCGTGCTAGCTACAATATGAAAAATGTGAATTTTTGGTCATTCGGTGAAAAACATGAAGGAGAGCCGAGGTAAATGAATGAGCTTGCACTTGGGAAACAAAATGGACAGTTTGTTACCTGAATGTAATGCACATAATAATAATAATAATAATAATATTAATAATAATAATCTTTTTTTCGGGGGTGGGGGTCGATATTAACCGGAGACCCTAACATTCTTATCTGATAATGTAAGTATTAATAGGAGTAAAAGAATATGCCTCATTTTTTTGTTCTTCTTCACTTAGGGAAAATTTGCACAAATGTTCAAACCCGGCCAGTCATAAATAATGCTATAACGGGTCCGGGCCAGTCATAATGATATAACGGGTTTTGGCCAGTCATAAATAACAATATAATGGGCCCGGGCTTGTCTTAATGATATAACGGGTTCTGGCCCGTCATAAATAATTTAACGGGTCCGGGCCAGTCATAAATAATGATGTAACGGGTCCCTGCTAGTCATAAATAATGATATTTACATTGCCTCCAGTCATTGGCTCCAGTCATTGGCCAGTCTATTTACATATTTAGAAGATTTTCACCAATGATATAACGGGTCGGGGCCAGTCATAAACAATGATATAACGGGCCCGGGCCAGTAGTAAATAATGATATAACGGGTCCGGGCCAGTCAGAATGATATAACTGGTTCTAGCCAGGCATAAATAACAATATAACGGGTACTGGCCAGTTATAAATTATATAACGGGCCCGTGCCAGTCATAAATGTTGTAACGGGTCCGGGCCAGTTATAAATAATGATATAAAAGTTCCGGGCAAGTCATAAATAATGATATAGCGGGCCTGTGCCAGTAATAAATAATGATGTAACGGGCCCGTGCCAGTTATAAATGTTTTAATGGGCCTAGGCCATTCATAAATAATGATATAACTGGTCCGGGCCATTCATAAATAATGATATAACGGGTCCGGTCCATTAATTAATAATGGTATAACGGGTCCGGGCCATGCATTAATAGTGACATAACGGGTCCGGGCCATGCATTTATAATGATGTAACTGGTCCTGCACCGGGCTTTAAATATCTGGATCCGGGCCTTAAAAAAAGTAGCCCATGCTCATCTCAAGTGTGTGTGTGTGTTTGTGTGTGTGTGTGTGTACAAAAAAAAAAGGCCTAAAATATTTTTATGGCGTACGATTTTAGATTTTGTGAAAACACATGCTCTTGGATTCGATGACATCATTGTCTTTTTTTTTTTTTTTCGAGGGTTTCTGTGCAACGTCGGTGACACTGAGAGAAAAGTATTCAATTTCACTTCCGGATTGTCTTTTCGACGTCCATCTGCTTAGTAAATGAATACGACTTTGGTAGTCATCCTTTGTGGCCTTGAATAATTCAAAAGTGGGGGCTTGGCATCTTTTTAAAGAACTGGTTTCAAATGCTCGAATACGAAAGAAACATGAAAATATATATATGCATAGTTTTTTTTTTTTTTGTTTTTTTTGTTTCAGCAAAAAGATACATGACCTAAGTCAGCTTTCGAAACTAACGTAGGAGTTTGCTTAGTGCTCATAAATTTTCAAGTCCTGCATGTGATCTTTGTGCAACCCCTCGAAAGCTGACAAGCCAAGAAAATCGCTGATGTCATGGCGGAGGAGGATGGAGACTTCCGGTGACATCATTTCCCCAAATGTCGGTTGAATTTCCTGATCGTTGCATGCGGTTCAGTCAGTCATTGCGACTTCATTCTGTCTGAAGTTGTCCTCAGGAGCGCAAGCAGTTAAAAAACAAAACTGGTATCTGGTATTTTCGAGGATTACATCATCAGGCGTTGTTGGAGTTTGGCTTCGCTTTTTTTACTTTTATGTTTTTTCGTCTTCGTTTCCGTTGTAATAATCCCTGTAGAATGTAACGGAAAAGTAACGTGGCGTGTTTCTTGACAGTTTAAATGAATAGCTTAGGTTTCCAATAACGGATTCACCTCAGAAAACAATTTTTAGCGCGCCTTTTGGGGAAAAAAAATACACATACCTCCTGAAGGACAATTCGAATTTAAAAAATCATGAAGTTGATATATGCACTTACGGATTACTGTAATGCAGTTTTCCTGTTGTTGGAGTAGGGTAGGCCCACGCGATGCGGCGGGGTGCGCCCGACGGACAGAGAGAGCCCTCCACTCCAGTTAGCTGTAAATAGTTTCCTTAGGATTCGTCGGACTTTTAAAGAAATGCTTTCCTTTATGACTGGATAACGAAGTTATATTCCGGGAACAAAAAATCATTTTTTTTAGGCAATTTTCTTTCTTTATTTCCATTGCAAGTGCAATACGGGATTTACTTATTTCTTGAACCGCCACATCAGGTTTTAGTGTTTTGGCTATTTTTTCCAGCTGAGAGACCCTCCTCCCCTTACACCCATCAGTCTAGGTGAATTGAAAGGCAACCCCAGTGCCCATTGTTTCTCTGTACATCTGTCCATAAGTGTGTACCACACACAAAAAGCTGAGCAGATTTTCGCGTCATGAAGACTTCATTCCGGTGGCGCAGTAGTCTAACTGCTGGTTTCTGACCATTCGTCAGAGAAGGGTCCGGGTTCGAATCCCGTAAGGTGTGGGTGTCATTTGTTTTAAGGCACTGGCTCTCTCCCTTCCCAATGATTCTAAATTAGGGACGGCCGACTGCTTTTAACTTGTCGAATTGCTCACGGTGGTCGTTAAACCCATAAACAAAGATACCGGTCTGTTAATTCAGTTGGTAAAACTTCATTTGGATAATTATTAGAAACGCAACGTACAAACTTCGGGATGATCCTGAAGCGAAGCTTCCACATCGTAAAAGTCGATGCACAAAAAGTTCCTCTTCCAAAAATCGGGGATTCGAAATGTCATAAGTTTTTTATGTTTGAAAAACTTTGTGTTATTCACACATAATTTGTGCCTGAACATCAGTTAGTGAACAGCGAATTCAATGTTCAGGTGCTCGACAGGTATTCGAAACAACTGCCAAATCTAGTTTGTCTCTCAGAGAAATTCAAAGTCCACTTGACCAGGTTTGGCAACGGAGTCTGCATGATTCAACCACTTAAATATCCAGAATGGATGCCTCTGACTTTGGACAGCAACCTAGTGAATAATTTAAGACAATGATTGAGTTCCCTTTGGTGACTGGATTGAATTTAATTAGTCGATGTCGTGTACATCTGCTTCCTCTATGCTTTGTTTTCGGGGCCTACATACAGGCTGTTACGTTTCTAGTGGCAGCTCCCATTTCTTTCTAAATACTCTCTATATATTACTCACTGCAATCGTAATGTTCACCATTCTATTTGAATAATATTAATTTATCCTAGGTTTTCAGTGAAATGGGAAATTCAGTGGTTATTATTCGTAGTCTACCCATAATGTGTGCTGCCAGATTTAAAATATTCGTCTTGTGGCTTAGCCTAGTAGGGCAATCTTCCAAAGTCCAAGTGTTCTTTCCATCAGTTTCTGTAGTCCAAGGATTAGGCAATGACCCTCCTGTGCCGTTGTCATTCTTCCAACATTTCTTGGTAGTTCTCTTGATGACTTCCCAGTGGGTTTATAGCCTTGGGAGACCTTAGGTGATCTGATTCTTCTATCAGCGGTTTTCCCCTCAGGAAGACTTACTACCCCAAAACCACTTAATTGTCCGTTTATCCGCTCACCCTCAATAAATATCCTCCGGGTATAGATTCTGTAACGCACATGGCTGACCAACAGAAGTGAAAATGATGTCGCCAAAACGCAAATATCGGCATTTTTAGAAACGGAACTGAAATCAGTTTTTCAATTTATATATGCACAACGTGTAGAACATCTGTTGTACTGTTTAAGTCCCAGTTCAAGATCGAATGCAATCTTTTACACTGGAACTATATTTTGCAGTCAATACCGTCCACTCTGTAGTCAGATAGTCATAACTGAAACTAAACTCAAAGCATTTTGCAGAAGACAATTTCCGTAGAAGTGATGTACTACCAATGAAATTATTTCTCAATATGATTAATGGACAATTATTTTTTAAAAGCAGTTTGTAAATTTTATTCTGTGTCTTTTAACATACGTTTATCGATGAGCCATTCCATTATGACCCCCCCCCCCCGCGCGCAGCGTCGAGAAATGAACGCGCCTAGAAACCGAACGTTGGCGCAGGTGAAGTTCACAGAGCAGCATATATACAACCTGAGGACTGGCTTTTGTTTAGTAGAGTGTTCGGAGTGAGAATGGGAAAAGCTGCCGATTTATCTGAGTTTGATAAAGGACAAATTATGATGAGACGGCGCCACGGAAACGGCGCGACTTGTGTGTTGTTCACGTGCCGCTGTAGTGAGTACGTATCAAAAGTGGTGCAAAGATGGACAAACGACGAACCGTCGTCCAGCAGTGTGTCGTCCACAGCTCATTGATGCCAAAGGGGAGTGGAGATTGTTCACAGCGACCGCAGGGCCACAGCGCGACAAATCATCCGCAGCTACAACAGTAGTGGTCAGGGCAATGTGTCACAGCACACAGTTCATCGTAGCCTTCTGCCCTTGGGCCTGCGTAGCCGAAGACTCAGCCGAGTCCCCATACTCACTGCACGTCATCGCCAACAACGCATGAAATGGGCCCAAGATCATCGAGATTGGACCGTGGATGATTGGAAGAAAGTGGCCTGGTCTGAGGAATCAAGATTCCTGGTGCATCACGTAGACGGTCAAGCGCGGATATGCCGATTGCCAACGGAGGCTATGGCGCCTGGATGCACTGTTGAGCGGAAACAGGCCGGCGGCAGGGTGTTATGCTGTGGACGGTGCTTTCTTGTGACTTTTGTGACTTTTTAAGCCCCATTTTTCCAATAGCACAATCCCTGACAGCTGTTAGGTATCTGAACATCGTTGCCGACCAAGCTCACCCATTCATGGCAGCAGTGTTCCCTACTGGTGATGGCCATTACCAACAGGATAATACGCCATGCCACACTGCCAGAATAGTCAAGGATTGGTTCGAGGAACATGCTGGTGACTTTTTGTTAGTGCCCTGTCCTCCAAATTCTCCTGACACGTACCCAAACAAACATTTGTGGTTCGACTTGGAAAAGCGGGTTCATGCTAAATCACCACCACCCCGAAATGTACGGGAACTGGAGGACCTGCTGTTGACATTATGGTACCAGATACCCATAATACCTATCGCCACTTCATCGAATCGATGCCTCGCCGAGTGGCCGCCGTTTTGCGGGCTTTTAAAAGGGGTCACACAGCTTATTAGGTAGGTGGTCATAATGTAATAGCTCATCTATGTATACCCGGGGAAGGAATGGGTGGTGTATTTATCTGATGGTGCTGGCTTTTTCCTTTCCCTTAACTCAGTGGCCCTAAATTAGGGACGGTATTCGTTAAACTCTGGCTGAGAAAAAGGTAGCATTCTATAGCAAGGGAAATTCCTACATGTGAAAGTTTGTTTCCATACTATAAAATCACTTGCCGTGTCGCATTTCTTACATAAGCAGAAACATCATTCCAACCTTTTCGGTGCTCCCATAGATTCAGTGGCACCCAGGGGCAACTGCCTGTTTCTGCCCCCCCCCCCCCCACCGCTCCTCTTTGTTACGCCTCTGCATCCCAGAACCACCGACTCAATGGAACTAACAACCACAGCAAGTGTTCGGTCACAGCTAGACTACTCGGGAACCATCGTCGGTATCCTTAAATTATCATCGTAAAATTCTTAGGGCAGTCCCGGTGACTGGATGGTCAAAAGCGCTGGGTTTTGGTTATTTATCCGGGCTGGTCCTGGGATGTAGTCCCAGATGAGTGGTGCGCTGATTCGACGACGCCATAAATAATCATAACATAGGTGTTGGTGATTGTTTACAGCCTTAGATGCTTATGTGTATCGTTTCGCTAGAAAGAAAACAAAAATAAGTTTTCTTTTACGGGTTATTAAACTTCGTCGTAGGTCTTAGAGACTTCCTCTCTCAAACAAAATTTTAGTTATTCCGTTTGTCCAAGTGTGACGTACTACTAAGCGGAGTTGGATACAGGTCAACAATTTTTGACCCGGACCCTGCCGTCACATAATTGGATCCGATCCTGGCCCGGACAAATCTGCTTTAACCTATGAACTTGAATAAATCATCATCATTGTCAATCATTATTATCAGTCCACTACTGTATGAAGGTCTCTCCACGTTTTTCCACAACGCACTGTCCTGGGGCCAGTTTCCTCCATTCACCCATTTCCAACGTGGTTTTCTGGGTCTTTTCCTGTCCCTAGGAATCCAGTCTAAAACTTCGGTTGTTCATCGGTGGTACGTTCTCCTAGGAATATGTCTAACCCATTGCCATTTCAAGGATTTTACTTTGATTACAATGTCTTCCACTCTTGTCATTTTCCTTATCCACGAGTTCCTCTTATCTTTCCTGGTTACACCAAGTATGCAACTCTCCCTGCCTCTTTCCGTTGTCTGTAGTCTCTGTATGTCTTTTTTAGTTAAGGTCCACATCTCTGCTGCGTATGTAAGCACTGGAAGGATGCATTGATTAAATACTTTCTTTTAAGACATAATGGCATATTGCTCTTAAAAATTGTACTGTTTCTTCCAAAACATCTCCATCCAAGTTTTATACGCCAATTAATTTCTTTATCAGTGTGACCCTCGCATGATATCTGCTGCCCAAGGTAAATGTAGCAACTGGTTATCTCCAGCTTTCCCCCATCAACTGATAAAGCTTCATTCTTTGTAAAAGCATTGTACATCAGTTTTGTCTTCCGAAAATTCATTTTTAATGCCATTTCTTTACCCGTCTCAGCAAGTTCCTGGATCATTCTCTGCAGCTCTGAAGTATTATTATAAAACCTCTGAAGGGTTCTTCGCAATATTTTTTTCTATTCAAAAATAAAACGGAAATAAAACCGGGTCGAAATCGGGTCAGGAACACCTTGACCCCACCCGTTTGACCCACAAAATTGTACCCAGTGACCCGTTTCAATCTCTGCTACAGAGGTGAAGCACTTGTCAAGAAGGCAAAGTTACAGCGATAAATTCCGTTGGTGTAGCTTAATCGGGAAAGTATTCAGCTCCGGAGCAGAAGGATGCGCGTTCTATATATTCGTCACCTTCAAATTGGTGTTTTCACAGAAGGTTTGTGCTTATGTCTCAGATTAAAAACCATATGTTAGTTTTCGTTACGCAGGTCGGCTTCTCTCTTAACTCAGAGCTAACCCTGAATTGCGACTAGGCAACGTACAGAGAATGTCACGCAGTTTTAGAACGATTTTCCAGCAGTATAATTAATATTTAAAATAAAATTATTTCTTTCTTAAATGTTCTATATGATGACCCTTTTTCTCGGTATGAACCTACATTTTTTCGATTTCCAAGATAACAGGGCATTTCTTAAAATTGGTAGTGGTATTTTACTCCACTCGTCTTGCACTGCTTTCCATAGTCCAATCATTGTTTTAGGCCTAAGCGCTCTTTTAGCAGTCCGAAGGCACAATAGTCTATTGGTGACACATCGGGGGACTTTGAAGGACTATGAACCTACATCTAGATTTCCAAGATAACAGGTCATTTCTTAAAATTGGTAGTGGTATTTTATACCACTCCTCTTCCATTGCTTTCCATAGTCCAATCATTGTTTTAGGTCTAAGCGCTCTTTTAGCAGTCCGAAGGCACAATAGTCCATTGGTGACACATCGGGGGACTTTGAAGGACTGTGAACCTACATCTAGATTTCCAAGATAACAGGTCATTTCTTAAAATTGGTAGTGGTATTTTATACCACTCCTCTTTCATTGCTTTCCATAGTCCAATCATTGTTTTAGGTCTAAGCGCTCTTTCTAGCAGTCCGAAGGCACAATAGTCCATTGGTGACACATCGGGACTCTTTGAAGGACTATGAACCTACATCTAGATTTCCAAGATAACAGGTCATTTCTTAAAATTGGTAGTGGTATTTTATACCACTCCTCTTCCATTGCTTTCCATAGTCCAATCATTGTTTTAGGTCTAAGCGCTCTTTTTAGCAGTTCGAAGGCACAATAGTCCATTGGTGACACATCGGGGGACTTTGAAGGACTATGAACCTACATCTAGATTTCCAAGATAACAGGGCATTTCTTAAAATTGGTAGTGGTATTTTATACCACTCCTCTTCCATTGCTTTCCATAGTCCAATCATTGTTTTAGGTCTAAGCGCTCTTTTAGCAGTCCGAAGGCACAATAGTCCATTGGTGACACATCGGGGGACTTTGAAGGACTGTGAACCTACATCTAGATTTCCAAGATAACAGGTCATTTCTTAAAATTGGTAGTGGTATTTTATACCACTCCTCTTTCATTGCTTTCCATAGTCCAATCATTGTTTTAGGTCTAAGAACTCTTTTCAGCAGTCCGAAGGCACAACAGTCCATTGGTGACACATCAGTGGATTTTGAAGGACTATGAACCTACATCTAGATTTCCAAGATAACAGGGCATTTCTTAAAATTGGTAGTGGTATTTTATACCACTCCTCTTCCATTGCTTTCCATAGTCCAATCATTGTTTTAGGTCTAAGCGCTCTTTTAGCAGTCCGAAGGCACAATAGTCCATTGGTGACACATCGGGGGACTTTGAAGGACTATGAACCTACATCTAGATTTCCAAGATAACAGGTCATTTCTTAAAATTGGTAGTGGTATTTTATACCACTCCTCTTCCATTGCTTTCCATAGTCCAATCATTGTTTTAGGTCTAAGCGCTCTTTTAGCAGTCCGAAGGCACAATAGTCCATTGGTGACACATCGGGGGACTTTGAAGGACTATGAACCTACGTCTAGATTTCCAGGATAACAGGTCATTTCTTAAAATTGGTAGTTGTATTTTATTCCACTCCTCTTCCATTGCTTTCCATAGTCGAATCATTGTTTTAGGTCTAAGCGCTCTTTTTAGCAGTCCGAAGACACAATAGTCCATTGGTGACACATCGGGGGACTTTGAAGGAACCTACATCTAGATTTCCAAGATAACAGGTCATTTCTTAAAATTGGTAGTGGTATTTTATACCACTCCTCTTTCATTGCTTTCCATAGTCCAATCATTGTTTTAGGTCTAAGCGCTCTTTCTAGCAGTCCGAAGGCACAATAGTCCATTGGTGACACATCGGGACTCTTTGAAGGACTATGAACCTACATCTAGATTTCCAAGATAACAGGTCATTTCTTAAAATTGGTAGTGGTATTTTATACCACTCCTCTTCCATTGCTTTCCATAGTCCAATCATTGTTTTAGGTCTAAGCGCTCTTTTTATCAGTCCGAAGGCACAATAGTCCATTGGTGACACATCATGAGGACTTTGAAGGACTATGAACCGACATCTAGATTTCCAAGATAACAGAGCATTTCTTAAAATTGGTAGTGGTATTTTATTCCACTCCTCTTCCATTGCTTTCCATAGTCCAATCATTGTTTTAGGTCTAAGCGCTCTTTTTAGCAGTTCGAAGGCACAATAGTCCATTGGTGACACATCGGGGGACTTTGAAGGACTATGAACCTACATCTAGATTTCCAAGATAACAGGTCATTTCTTAAAATTGGTAGTGGTATTTTATACCACTCCTCTTCCATTGCTTTCCATAGTCGAATCATTGTTTTAGGTCTAAGCGCTCTTTTTAGCAGTCCGAAGGCACAATAGTCCATTGGTGACACATCGGGGGACTTTGAAGGACTATGAACCTACATCTAGATTTCCAAGATAACAGGTCATTTCTTAAAATTGGTAGTGGTATTTTATACCACTCCTCTTCCATTGCTTTCCATAGTCCAATCATTGTTTAGGTCTGGGTTTAGAAAGCGCTCCTTTCAGCAGTCCGATGGCACGCCCATTAGTATCCATCTCTTTTTTTTTTTTTTCTAGAAATAGACTGCATGGTAGATTTGGAAGTATGACTGGCAGCCTTATTCTGATGGAGTTCTACCCTTTGAAGGCTCTGTGGATAAAGGAATCGTATTTCCTCTTTAAATATAGGAATTAAAACATTTTGGTGATGAGTAGAATTGATTTTAACGTTCTTTTCAACTTTTCTTAACTTTAGTTTCCCATTGCACGAGAAACTAGCATTGTCATTAATCCTTGACCAAAACTTTCTTTGGATTCTTGCTACCAATTTGCTGTAAGCCGTTTTCTGTTCTTTTGCGATAGTACATAGACTTCTTTTTTCACAGTTGTTTGGGTAGATTCATGCTTCATCAATAGTCAAAATAAATTTCAATCTCTCTTTGGCTAAGTGTATTTTATAAAGAAGTCTACAACTTGTTCTGCATTCAGCCACGTGCCTAGGCAAAAGACGATGTTTTTTGTTTTTTTCAGATTCAAATCTTTATTACCTTGTTCACAGTTGATACAAATTTATTTAACGACTTAGCGATTGGTCTTTGGGTCGGTTGATTTTATTTTAAGACGAGACTCCTTACTTTTGAAATAGTCGTAACAGTACGTATCTTCTTTGAATATTCGTTTGGTGTGTATCCACCCACCCCCACCCCCACCCCCGGTTAAAAGCAATACTTCACGATTTTTTCCTCATTTATTAATAATATTGCTTAATTTATATTTAGAAATGCTAATTCAATGATTTTTACAACGGTTTTTAATTACAGAATACGAATATTTCTCTTCGTAAAAAGGAAAAGCATAACCGTCTTTCTACAGCTTGTTTACTTGCGCCATTTTCTCAGCACGCAAATGTTACTTTCGTGTTCATCTAACACGCTGTTGCCAGTTTCAGTTCGACTTCTTTTTTGTTTTCTGTAATTTCTTATCTAAAACAAAAAAATGTGTGAACATCCTCTGTATGTGTTAAAAGATGTTGGGACTTATTTATTGAGCATGTGCCTTTGGAGGTACTTTTCAGAAGTTTTAGCATCTCAAGTTTTCGAAATTCCTAATCTAATAGTACATTGTTTTGTTTAGTAGTTTCGTAGTATTTCTACAGATGATTAATTGATGTCTTCGTATTATGATTTATGCATCGCCAAAATTGCCAGTCTTCCATGCTTCGAAAAAAGAAAAAGTATGTGTTATGTGCAACCTATTATTATATAGCTGTTAAGTTTAACGTTGAAAAATATTCTGAGATTATTCTTAAAAGAACGTGGAGCAGGATGAAAACGATGCTGTTATCATTAAAAGGAGTTTAAAGGGTTTAACCTTGTGCGAGAGTGGTTATTTTAGACTTCAGAAGTAAGAGAATTAATGATGACATCGCCGTAGATCATAAAAAAAAAAGAAATCAAGTGGTGGGGAGGGGGAGTACTGTGCCCCTCAAGGTCAGCCTAGGCCATTCCGCGATGACATCACGAAACAAGTGTGTATCAACCGTCGCGTGATGCTGCGTAGATATGTTTTTTGGCGGGAGAAGTTGGAATAAACAAACCTTGAGGCTACGCTGAGAGAAAAGGTAAAAAAAAAAAAAAAAAAGTAAGTAAAGAGAGGAGGGTAGGCGTAAGAAGTTGTGAGGGGTAGAAAGCGGCACGTGGAACGTGGTTAGAGGTCACAGAGTCACTGGGCTGTATTTCCGGTCTGCTCATGTCTTACGAACGCACGTTACAATCAAGCGAATTTCCGAAGTACTCGTTGCTCCACCTGGTGTCATGATTGTGATGCAGTCCCCTTAAAATTCAAGACCAGTTTTTTTTTAGACGATCTCATGCAGAAACCAAATAACAAAAGTATTTATTTGTAAACCTCCTCGGGGGTGTAGTTGTAAAGAAAAAAGTGCTTTGGAAAATAGTACGCACCGGAAAAAATACTTTAAAATTCTGAAAAGAAATGTGTTTTATTAATTTTTTGAATTTTATTACTGATTATTTTTTACATTTTATTTTTGTTGAAATTGCTTGATTTCAGCGATTCTAAGATTGTTAAGATTTTTTGTATAAAATACTGCTGTCATCCCACTCAATATCAAATATTCAGTGTGAAAAATACCTTATTAGTAGCACCCGGGCTTGATTTACGAAAAAATAAATGTATAGCAACACTTGCTTTTGTGTAGCAAAGAGAAACTTTTAATTAGTACTAAGACATTACGCTATGATATCAGTCCAGTACCTGCTCGAGAACAAACTAGAAATAAATTTTAGATACATTATTTATTTACTACCTTTTTTAATGCTGCTCCTCTTCAACATCACAATTTTTTTTTTTTTTTTTTTTTTTTGCCATATGGCTGTGTGTTGGGCCTACGTGGTTTGGATTTTTTTTTACAGCCTCATCAGATGAAAATTTGTCCATAAATGGGTCTTCAACGGATAAGCGCATTAAATTTTCCAACGAAGATTCACAAAGACTGCTGCGATAGTTGCTCTTATGCGACTCGTGTAGGAAAAACCCCTCTCTGCAATGGCATTAGACACTGGCAAAACTAGAAGTATTTCAAAAGATGAGAAATATTGCAGTAGATATTTCTTTTGGATTTTAAAATGAAGAACCACAAGTCTTCTCTTGATGAAGTTGCCGTATTCTGGATTCAAAATTCCTTAAGCCCCCCTCCCCCTAATGGATTGCAGCAATAAGGCAAATGTTGAATCATCTGCCTAATTTCATCCTGACGAAAACTATTTAGGGGAATCACGTTCTTTTGACCATAATGCCACATCTGGAACCTTCAGACACCGCTGTATCACTTGTCGTGTCTGGAAATCTGACCGATTCTCTCCTTCGGGTCTTTGAGGTTCACCTATTATATTACCTTGAACAACTTCTGTCCGCCGAAACACTTCAAAAAGAAGAGGGAATCGTATTTGGGTGGAAAACCTAATATTGGCATAAGGGGCCACAGCAACCACCATAAAAGTTCGAAAGTTCACTGAAGGTCAATGTAACGGGAGTTCAAAATGAACTGTATTGCAATGTATGCGAAACAAAGTCATGTCTGCGGAGCGATTCAGGTCTATTTGATTCGCAGTTTACAATGGGATACCACTTAAATCGAGCCCTAAGTATCACCGAAGGAATGCGGCGAATGCGCTGTTTTTCTTATCGAATAGGTGTAGATTTCTTTAGTATTATTACCAGGGGCGGGTTTAAGTATTGCAGCGCCCTGGGCCAAGAAAAATCAGACGCCCCTAAGTAAACTTATTGTAAGAAATTTCAGGCCGATTAGAATTTCATATTTAAATTACATATTACATATAGATTTTTTATCACACAAAGAATTAGCATATTCTCAAGAACAACCCAACCCTGTAAAATTTTTTAGCACATGCATTACTTAAAACTGGGCATTGAAGTAAAAATTTATAAATGTCGTTTTCTCACAAGTTTAATTCGCATAATTTTGAAACATCATTTCACAGTAAATTTTTATATTTACAAATGAAATTGTTTTTTTAACACACTTCTGAAACATTTGCCTGCAAAATTTTGGATTTAAATTAACAACGTATGCAATATTAATTTTATAATTTTTTAAAAATATAATGATAGTGCTGCTACCAATGTTTGCTGTATATCGATTAAGTGACTGATAGAAGAAACGAATGAACATAACTTATATACAGTAAAATTGCTCACCGCTAAAAGATTTTTTTTCTCGATTTCTTTTGGCAAAATCCTCTACTATATCATCAAATGTTAATGTTTCTGCAATGTTCGAATTAAGTGACAAAGTTGCCAATGCACTTTGTCACTTAATTCGAACATTGCAGATTCTTGAGAACTAGATGTCCTCAAATAATTATGGATGGTTTTCAAAAGAGAAAAACTTCTTTCTCCAGAGGCATTAGTGATGGGTATGCATAGGTAAATCCTTAGGATAACATAAACGTTCGGAAAAGTTGAATCAATTCTTTTTTCCCTAATCAGTTTCAACATATCCTCAACAGGAACACTAACACTTGAATATGTCACTGCTTGTCTATCTAAATTATTCCAAAATTTCTGGAAATGAAGACATTCTTGTTCAAATTCTGGTCCTAAATCTTTAGAGTAAACTGTCAGGAGATTTTTTGTGTTTTGAGATACTGTTGTGTCATCAACATCTGATAATTGCGTTAGAAACCCAAACATGCTCTCCACATCAGAATACGCATCTCGTCGACGTTTCAACTGCTGACCAAGTAATCAATGATTGTATGGAAAATGCATATTCGCATATGTTCCTTTCCAGTGAAAACAGTTTCTTTATTGCCATTCATCTCTTGAAATTGTAGTTTTCTCCGACGGGTTCCGGTAACATTCTTCTTATATTCGTCGCACTGAGACAAAAGTTTTCCATCTTCCTCATACTTATCACATTTATTCCGGAGATCACTTAAATATTTACTAAGTGAATCGTACAGTTGTACAGCAACTGAAAGGTCAATATTCCCTTTCTGCAGTGTTTTATTGCAACTATCAATTCTTTGTAAAATATCACTCCAAAGCTGTAAGAGAATGCCCATTTCTAACAAATTCATCTTACTTATTAATCCCTCTGCTTCTACTTTTGCTTGTAATTTTTCACCGGTGTTTTCTGCGAAGTCTTGAAGTGCATCTCTGATGCAGGAATAACCAGAGCGTAAGGCTTTGCATGTATCAACCCTTGCTGACCATCGGGTTTCACATAACGTTTTGGGTACAAGAAGTGGAGATTGCGATCCAGATTAGCTGTGGAGCTTATGACTATCTTGAAGACTTGTTTTCTAGATTTGCCACCTATGTGATGAAGATGACCAAAAGTTGTATATGTTCTGTACGAACATAAAAAATAGATGTAGCTTCAAGAAAGCATCCCGCTGCGGATTTCCCAACTAAATTAAGAGAGTGTGCTGCGCATGGAATATAGTAGGCTAAACTGTTTTGACTTTTTAATTGAGCTTGGAGACCTGAATATTCACCAGACATATTTCTCGCATTGTCATAACTTTGACCTCTGCAGTCTTTAACGCTTATTTTTAAATCTTGTAACAGCTTCAATATAGCCTTCTCCATGTCTTCTGCTTTATGACCAGTGTTGGGCAAGAAACAAATAAATCGTTCCTCTGGTTGTCCATTTTCCAGAACATAACAAAAAATAACAGTCAACTGGTCAATTTTTGAGACAAATCTGGAGTGGAGTCTATAATAATAGAATAATATTTGCTCGACTTCAACTCTTTAACTAATGAAATGAATTCTTCACATACATCCTTCGAAAGGTATGAAACATTTCCACTTTATTATTTCCAAAATTTTTCAAATGTTGCTCCAAAAAAGGGTCAAATTTTCCTATCAGTTCAAGAATGCCTAGATAATTGCCATTATTATTATTCCCTAACTTTTCGTTCGCTCCATTTCCACGAAATGCTAATCCACGGGAATCCATAAAAGTACTGCTTTCAAATAATTTTTCTCATTCATCAGTTGCTTAATTACAGCAGAATCAATTTTTCAACTATTCTCTGCACGTGTTATGAAACACTTTTACAGACTCTACATGCTCAAATAAGCAGTATGTGCTCGTATAGGGGTTTCGTGTTTCCAATCATTGAAACCTATACTTGAGAGTTGAGAAAGAACTCTCTCGCTTTGCAAACAGTTTACACGGTAAACAAAAAACGCGTCCAGTTGATTTAGAATATAATAGCCATTCTCTTCTTTTAATTTCATCATTTTGAAGACGGTTATAAAATAATCCTTTTGAGGCAGATCTAAATCGATCACTCTAAGATCTTTTTGAAACTGTAAAATCTATTTCGTTTAAATTTTGATTCGGAGGATTTTTTGTAATATAATCAACAAATGAATCGTCTACTTTCCATTTAGCAGAATCTAATATCATATAATGTAACAAAAGTTCATTTCCTTCAACAGCTTGAAAATTTCCTCCAAGATTTGTGTTAGACTTACCTTCCTCATCCGCACCATCGGAAGACTCACAAATTTGATCTTCACCCTGAGCCCTTAGTTCTTGTTCAGTTGGCTGCTTCACTTCTTCATCGGTAGATCTTGCAAATGTGTCATCTTCTGCCGGTTTAAAAAAGTTTTTTAGTTTTGGTATTTTTTTTAACAGTTGCCCTTCTTTTTCAATCTTTTTAAGCTTTCTTTTTCTATTTTCGCATCCAGAAACCTTCGTAGTCGACATTTTCGCTGACGGTGATGATTAATAGTAAGGATTTCCGCTAAAAGAGCAAAGCTAGAATGAAAACACACGTGTAAAGTGACGGGATGGCGGAGGGGGTAACCCAAGGCAGGCAGCTGGTGTCATAAGCTGAATTGCAATGCATTTTAACCAGTACTCTGTCCTTCTTGTCACCCCAATACCCTGGGGCTTTGACCTTGAATTCATGGAGTCCGATTCCGGTCTTTCAATCCACATCCCAGGGGTGTCCTCACGCTCAGATTTTTGAGTGCCTTCACTCCCTTGTAAAAACTATGCGCCAGTGCAATGCCCCTCCCCTAGCCTCCCACTCTTGTTCCCCGTTGTCTGCAAGCTCAGTAAAAGAAATGCTTCCCTTCTCCGCCCTCTTCTGAGTTTTGACCTTGCCAGGAAGTCTGAAGAAATAGCTTCCTCGGGGGCTTCTGAGTCTTACTGAACTCACTTTCAAAATTAATTAATATTTTTAATAATTAAACACATCGAATGTACTAACACCATTTAATATTTTCTTAAGCATTAAAGGTATTATACTACTCAGTTTATAATTTGTAAAAATGAAAAATCCCATTTCATTCTCTTTTTTTTTGGGGGGGGGGGGGATGAGATAAAACGTCTTGTGCCACATGTATTCTCAAAATTTTGGCGCCCCTCTATGTTTAGCGCCCTGGGCCATGGCCCAGGTTGGCCCAATGGTAAACCCGCCCCTGATTATTACCCATAAGGAGAAAGCTCAGCTGATCGCTTTTATTTGAGCAGGTGTCGACTTGGTTAATAGAAATGCATGTTGTAACACTTGTCCCTCTTCAGCCTTCGCTCATTTTTCTTTGATCTTTTTCTAATATTGCAGTCTTACCACGACCCTCCCCTTTCCCCACAAAAGCATTTATTTTGAGGACTGACTTCTTAGCAAAGGAGTTGCCGTTCTCTTTGCACTAGAGCTCTTTTGTTATGATTGTGATCCAACTGTTTAGTCTCAGCCATACAACACGAAACATATATTCCTTTTAAAATATCAGTATGCTTGCATATAATGCGTAGTATTCCGTGCTTTTGCATGAATGTGTACTCGGAAAAAAATCCGTTAAAACTTTCTCTTACCAACTAACCACGAGAAATTCCGATAAGCAGGGCCAGATGGATTTTATAGCGGGGCCGAAAGCAAAATTTCATTGCGGCTGCCTAGAAAGTAAAGCGCATATTTTAATGAATCGTTGCGTGAAAAATGTCGTCCGGTGATAACACACACGAAAACTAAGAAAGAATTATTATCTCAAAGAAGTATTTGCATAAAATAAGCTTCAGAAAAATACCATGCTGTGGATTAAAGGTTCGGAGGGAGAGAAAAAAAGTGTTAAAATATAAGATTTTCTTTTCCTGGAGGGAAGGGAAGAGGAGGGGGTGCGGGAAGGTGAGGTATATTGTGATTTTTATAAAAACTTCCTCACAAAATGATACACAGATAACAGATTAATCTGCATAGATATTGTTAAGCATCCCTCTAAAATAAATTCGTTTAAATAGTGATTTTTCTCTGATACGTGTTTTCGTGATTGATTTGTGATGCAAAGTGGAATAACTGACAAGTTTGTGACTCCTTTTAACTTCTATATAAATGAAAATTGCTTTTGTTTTCTAAATTTCTAGTACTTCTCTTTTAAGTCACTGAACAATTAATTGTCCACCATATATAGCTCGAAAATAACTTCGATATTGATATTCTTTTTATTTTATTTTTAAATTAAATATCTGGTTTACGCACAAATGATTGATTACATACAGCGAAACCTCCATTAACGGACACCTCCGAACAACGTTAACCTCCGAGCAACGGCAATTTTTGGTTGGTACCGAAAAGCTTTCGTAGGATTAACATTAGCGATAACCTCCGAACAAGGAAACATTTCAACAGCAGTCAACGGACACTCCAGTCTGCCATGAAGTAAATCTAACGGACACAGTGTCCGTTGAAATTTACGTAGTTCCTTCGGTACTTCAACAAGAAGATAAAATAGGGACAAAGAATATACATTGAAGTGCCAAAAGTCATGGGATACGCACCTAGTATCGTGTAGGACCTCGTCTAACCCTGCGAAGTGCAGCAACTCGACGTGGCATCGATTCCACAAGTGGCCGGAACACTTCTTGAGAGATAGTGAGTCATGCCTTCTGAACAGCCGCACACAATTCCCCGGTATTTGTAGGTGCAGGACCTTCGGTACGAATGGACCTTTCCACCACGTCCCATAAGTGCTCTATTGGGTTCATGTCGGGCGAACGTGGTGGTCACACCATCCATCGAAACTGTCCAGAATGCTTCTCGAACCAATTTTGGACAACTTGTGCTTGATGACATGGTGCATTGTCAACCTGGAAAATCCCATCGTTGTTGGGGTACATGAAGGGCTGTATGGTCACCCAGCAGATCAACAAAGCCATTACCGGTTAATATCGTGATTGTGTACCCAAACCATGTTACGTCAAGACACCCCACACATGTATGGAACCACCGCCAGCCTGCACAGTGCCTTGTTGACAGCTTGGGTTCATGGGGTTTGCGCTACACCCGAGCCCTACCATCAGCTCGTAACAACTGGTAGCGTGACTCATCAGACCACGCCACATGTTGCTAGTCTTCCAGGGTCCAGTTACCGTGTTCACGAGCCCAGGTAAGGCGCTGTGTCCGATGTTGTGTTAACAAAGGCACTCTGGTGGGTCTTCTACTTCCATACCCCGTAGATACTAAATTACGCCGCACTGACCTGATGGATATATAAGCGAGCTGCAGCTTCTGTGTATGTTTCAATCGTCAACAAGGGCTAGGATTGGTTTATGAGGCGTGGAATTTTGCCCTTTGGGAGCGATGTTTCTTGGTTTGGCACCTGTGGGCTCTGTTCCTGCTTTACGATGCGCAGGCAGCTAACTGTAAAGTTACGCTTTACTATTTGACATTTTCCTTTTTTTTTTTATTATTATAGTGTGCCCTAATCATAATCTCCTATCTTGCTATTTCTATGGGCTGTTTAACACCAGATGTCTGACACTGCCTTCTTAGTCAGACACATCCTCTACACCATGAATTATCTATTTATTATATTCAGTTTTATTCAGCAGTCAGCATTTGAAAAAAGCATCGCAACGTTTTCTTTGCCACAAAGTTTAACTTTAAGGTGCCTTTTAAAGGCCACCTCACAAGAACGGTCACTTTCTCCCGGTCCAACAGCGACCGTTTTTCGGAGGTTTTACTATAAAAGTTGGGGGGCCACAAAATCATGAAATTTAGCGTAATGTCGTTTGTTCGTGATCGAGCGTGGCCTCGAACAGCTCAGTAGTCAACGCACTGTTTGAGTTTGCGTCTCGCGGCACAACGCATGTATGCACCCCCTGCTGACATTAATTCAGGGCATCCTCATTTAGGATGCGGGGGGGAGCATGCATGGTGAACCATCTTTTAGGAGGAGCTAAGTTGCATAACGCGTATTAGAGTCCCGTATGAGTATTTCTTTTCACGCGGTCCGCGGGTGGCCTAGTGGTCAACGTTCGTGACTGCCACGGAGAAGACCTCGGGTTCGATCCCAGGCAGGTAAGAACGATCGAACCACTAAATATCCGCCGTGCGTTGAATGGGCACGTGAAGCCGTCGGGCCCCGGGTACTGACCCCCCAGTAATAAATAAGGGCGCCTTCCTCCTCCTTCCTACCTCGCTTCCGCGTCACTTTCTTATCGGGCACTCTAGCCCAAATCTCCTAGCTTCCTATTTCTAAGGGTTGTTTAAAACCTGAGGTCAGACACTCCCTTCCTAAAATCCTCTACATATGATCTGATCTTTCTTTTCACGCTCCACTCTCCTCGCCCCCTGATTGACATGCGTTGGTCTAAGGGGACAAGTTCCTTTTAAGCTGATTGTGGCTTTAAGGGACCGTACCTTCTTAAGCTTTCCCGCGCATTCTGACAATTCTAATGCTCTCTTCTGGTACACATCTTTTCTTTTCAGCTAGCACTGACTGAATTCTATTTGCTTTGCAAAGGACTGCTTTAGAAGCGTAAGTTTTCCAAAGTAAAAGCAATGACAGTCAAATTAAAATATTTACTTGCTTTGCGAAGGCTGCTTCAAAAGCGTAAGTTACCCAAGGCAAAAGTAGTGACAGAAGGGCTGCTTGCAAGCGTAAGATACTCAAGCAATAATAGTAACTAAAATGAAACTTATCCATAACATCTGCACACCAAACGCGAATATGATAGTTAAAAGAGCAGGACACTACGTGTCATATAATGATAAGCCATACAGAAAGCCTTATAATTAAAAAAACCACCAGACCCTGATTGTTTAATCAGGGTCTATGACGAAGTAAATTTCTCAGTCATTGTTGTCCACGCCGGGCACCGAACCCTGGTCCCCTTCACTCTGGAGTAAGTCGCTCTCCCAACTGAGCTACGCGGACGTATGCTCTCTCTGCTATCTGCCTTTATCTCATGTGCATCCTGCGGTGCAGACACGTCACACCACTCATAACAAAACAAAAAATTATAAGTTAAGAAGTTTAGAGCACGGATGTTAACGTAGCTTTTAACCAACTTAGCATTCAGCCTTAGGCAATGCATATACTCTAACTCTAACGTTTCATTGCTTTTTTTTAATGCTTTCCTGTCTAAACATCTGTTCATTCCTCCTTTCAAGATGGTTGGACCTATGGCGTCAAGTCGTTTCCCGTTTTCCAAGGCCCCTAGGGGCTCGTGTGTTGGCGACTAAATCTTTTGAGGGAACCAGTAACCAGAAGGAGTTTTTAAAAGTTATTGAAGTGTGTTTTCCAAACTTTTGAACCATCGGTTCTTGACTGATTATTATATACACAGTCGAGTCACATTACTGTGACCACCTCCTACTTTTGACGTCAACAGCACGTAGCCAATGAAGGAAGGCACGTGTCGTGAGCTGGCTTGGATGGTATATATAAGGTGTGCTGTAGGAATTCTGAAAATATATCACTCGTTGCTGTCATGGATAAAAGGAGCGATTTACCAGATTTGCGAAAAGGGATGAATATCGGCTTTCGCGCCAAGGAAGGCAGTATTTCTGAAACAGCGCAGTTTGTGAACTGTTCGCGTGCTGCTGTGGTTAAAGTGTATCGTGATTGGAGAAATGGCACCATTGCGAATAAGCTAAGTGGAAACTTCGGAGCACCACGTACCATTGATGTAAGAGGTAAACGTCGGCTTCGATGGTGCGTGAGGGCCGATCGACACGCTACAGTGGAGCAACTCACTGGCCGTATGAACCAAGGGGCTACCGGAAGTATGTCTAAAACGATAGTTCAGCGAACCGTGCTGCGTATGGGTCTCCGATGCAGACGGATGGTCACTGCAGCTATGCTTAACGAAGGTGCATCGGCAGAAAAGGCTTACATTTGCACGGCAGTATCGGAATTGGATCTCCGCTGATTGGCAAAGGATTGCCTTCTCTGGTGAGTCATGTTCTATGCTTCATCGAACGGATGAGCGTTGGCGTATATAGCGAGACACATCAGAGAACCAGCACTCTTCAACCATTGCTGGAAGAACAGAAGCTGGTGGGGACAGCGTTATGGTTTGGGGAATGTTTTCGTGGCATTCCCTGGACCCACTCATACCTGTGTAAGGCACTATGGACCGAATTCGTTTGAATCCATCCTTGCAGACCACGTACACCCATACATGCTGATTGTCTTCCCTGGGGGCGGATGAGATCTTCCAGGACGACAATGCGACGTATCACACAGCTAGAAATGTCCCAGAGTAGTGAGCGCACGATGAAGACTATAAATTACTTACCTGGCCCCTAATTCCCCAGACTTAAACCCAATTGAGCATCTGTGGGACCACCTCGATCGCGTTGTTCGCTCTATGGATCCTCCACCACGCACCCTCCATACAGCAGCTGTCAGTTTCACTGCAGTCAGCATGGCTCCACATACCTGTGAACACCTTACTGAGACACTCCCCTCCCGTCTAGCTGCTGTCCGCGCTGCACACGGCGATTACTCTGTATTTTTTTTTTATCTGGTGGTCACAATAATGTGACTCGACCGTGTGTGATGAAATTTAATTTTCTATTTCATGAATGCGGAAAATATTAAGGTGGTTGTAATAATCACTTGAAATCTGCAAACCTCAGTGTGTGTACGACGGAGGATGTTAACCTATTTGAAAGTGGGAGATTAGAAACTAAATAAAAGCATTATTAAAAAATATATATTTTTAAAACCCTCGCGTACCAAAACTAAAAAAAAAAAAAAAAAAAAATCTACCGAAAATTATTTTTATTTCCTAAACTGCGAAGCACGGGGCGACCGTATCGATGGCTCTGCCGATAAGCCCAAAGAGCCGCCCCGGTGGCGCAGTGGTCTAAGCGATGGCCTCTGATCATTCGTCCGAAATGGGTCCGGTTTCGAATCCCGGTGAGGCATGGATGTTGTGTTTGTCTTACGGCACTGGCTCTCTCCCTTCCCTGGAACCAGTGACCCTAAATTAGGGACGGGCGACTGCTTATAGCCCATTGAGTTGTTCACGGTGGTCGTTAAACCTCCAATAAAAAATAATAATAATAATAAACCGAAAGAGAGTGTGCCGTAGCGCTGCTGAAGCCTTTACACCCCACTTCACCTGCTCAATGTGTAGCATGTTTTCAGATTCTGACATTTTAAGCTACTGATGTTTGTTACTATTGAGAGACACTAAAATTAAATCGCAAAAATGAGGAACTGGTGGTTTTTAGGGAAATACTTGTGAGTTTGCTAATTTACAACTTCTCTCAAGTGTATCATCATGGGAAGGGGGGGGCTAAATGCTGTTTTTTTATTGAAGCCATATCTCTTCTAAAACACCGTTAAAAATTCCCTTTTTTACATTCCGTACTATGACAAACTAACTTTGACAACATCTTGCAGAACGCAATATTTTTGTTGGGAGCCGTGCATGTTTATTTTCAAACATAGCTCAACTGCTTTTAAAAGAAAAACAAAACAAAACGCGAAAAGTTCTTTCTGTATCTTATTCCTTCCTCTGTCACAAATATTTGTTAATTACCATGAACCTTTACATTGTCGCACTATTTCAGGTCTTGTTAAATCAGAAAATCTGGTGCCATCCACGATTTTTTTTTTTTTTTTTTTTCCGGAATGCATTAGTTAACAGCTTTGGAAATACGATTGGCAGAGGAGTTGAGATATTCTGTTCATCGTCTGTCTTGAATAGAAGCAATCTGTATTTGACTTTCCTGAGGGCCGGATTTTAGTTTGAGTAACCGCAATTTCGCAACAAGCCTCTATACAACCTTGAGAAACATTCAGTTGGCAAGTGTTCTTTCACAGAATGAACAATTCTGCCTATTCTCGTTTAAGGAAACACTTCAGAACATTTTTAGAAACGGGGAAGGGTGGGGGTGGGGTGGGGGTGGGGGCTAAAGGGTTAATTGACATGCGATCAGGTCACCAAGCAACGATTACATACCAAATAGCAATCCATAACACTTTATTCAAGCGGTGATTTCACGCGAAAAATCACTGTTTAAGTGGACTACATTATCTCCAACATACAAAAAAAAAAAAAAAAAATGCGTGGTTGAGTTTCTCGTGAAACAAGCTGTCCTTTCTTCATTCACAGTCTATGTTAATTAGTACTGAGCATGCAGAAAAACCGGAAACATTATAATTATATAATTAAGAGTATTTTAACGTGAATTGTGCTGCCTACTGGAGCTGAGTGCTTCATTTTCATATCTGCGTTCTGATTGATATAATCTGGAATTTAGCAGACTCTTTCAGCGTAGAAATATGAGATAAATTTGGGTAAATTCAACATCTTTTTAATGCAATTTTCTCGCTTTTTCTGAATAAAGTACGGGCTCATAGTTTTGCCCGTCTGTCTGTCTGCGTACATTGATATTTCCTCATGTGTAAGTTATGTCAGAAATATTGGTCTTGTATCGGATGCGCTAATCGGAAAAAATTCTTTAACCAGCAGTTTTCGCAGTATGTAATCATACCGAACTGTGTCTGCACTTCTACAAGTTCTATATTTATTGCATACGGTTTATGCAGCCATTTCTAGCTTTTTTACATACATTACACATACGTATTACTAAGTTGTTCTCTGATATTTTTGCTCCACAAAAAATACAAGCTACCAGATAAATTTTTAACTGATTATTTACTTACTGTTGCCGTATCAAACTTCTCCATTTACAGCGATCTTCCAACCTTTTTGGAATAGATTCAAAAGCTGTATGAATCTATTCAAAGAAGGTTGGAATCTGTATTAAAGGCAAATGGTGGACCAACACCTTATTAATAAAGACATAGTACAATCATGGAGGTAGGAATAAGGGGAGAAAGTAAGAAAGTTAAGACACCCTGCTGCCTGCTTTCTCAGTATAGTTTTTCTATCAATTTGACATCGAAGTGGCTCACGTGATTGGCCAGCTATCATTCTATGCTGGTTAAGCTTAGTCTCGTACTTGCTTTGACAAACATGAAAGAGTAATTCTCTCTGTGAATTCATCATTTTGATTGTAAGAGAATTTTTTCTCTCATCCTGCATGCAAAAGGCGTCACATCGCAAGAGGAAGGAAAGCAGTAACATTGTTTTCTTTCCGTTTGAAAGGCGCGCCATTCTGTGTAACTTACCATGCAGAGAGGTTCACGGTGAACTGAAAGTATTTATTTGTAAAGGCGCGAACGCAGCATTTCCGGAAAGCTTTTAAACTGCTGGTTCTGATGTCAGCAGAGATTTCCGGTCACGGGGTCTAATGCTGGGCCAAAAAAAAAAAAAAAGAAGAAAAGCTGGTAGCAACAGAGGAAGTTAAAAAAAAAAGAAAGAGTCTTTAAAATGTGTCTGCTTTGAATATATCGCCTGCGTGGTTGATGACGGTTAGTCGAGAAAAAAAAAAATGTTCGAATGGCAATAACTCTGCTTGGATCTGCGTTGTGAAATTTATTCAGAAAACTTTCTATGGCAAATCTGCTGTGTAATGTGTTTTATAGGAATTTCTTATTTTTAAATAACATGATTTTTTTCTTTCCTCCCTCTGTTTTAAAATCAAAATTGCTTAATTAAATTATAGTCCACTTCTGAAATTAGCAACTCTTAAAGCAGTTTTATTATGATAAGTAAGATCTTCTAGAGTTCTAAAATGGAACCCCATATCTTTGTCTTTGTGTAGTTAAAAGAACTCTATACAGAGTAATCATGAAGTATATTATACACTTCATGATTATTATATCATGAAGTGTATTATACAACGTCCGTTCAATCAAAACTAGAGTTGAATCGCACAAAACGAAGAAATATAGGTACAGCAAAATATATGTTATTCTTTCTCAAAGTAACTTTCCTCGGATGATATTCATCGGTCCCATCGTTCAGTCCACTTTTCAAAGCATGTGGCCAAGGCATTTTGTGGAAGCTGCTTTAGCGACCCCTTTACAGCTTGAATAACGTCAGCATCTGTGTTGAATGTTACACCACGGAACTTCTCCTTCATTGTTGGAAACAACCAGAAATCGCAAGGGGCGAGGTCTGGACTGTAGGCAGGCTGTGGCATGATTTCAATACTGCATTTCGTAAGAAACTGTTGAACACAAGCAGCCACATGTGGGTGGGCGATGTCGTGGTGTAGAGTCCACTTGCCCCATCAGTTCCGGTCGCTTAATCGCTATATGTTGTTGCAGACGCTTCATGACCGAAATGTAATACTCAGCGTTGACAGTTATTTGTGGAGGAACGGCATGCTGGTAGAATACACCTTTATGAGCAAAGAAAATTATCATCACCTTCCCAGCTGATTTTGTTTGGCGGACTTTTTCGGATAAGGCGAGCCTGTGTGTTTCCAGACACTCGTTGCGCGTTTCGTGAGGAAGTCGAAATAGTGGACCCATGTTTCATCGGCAGTTATTACTGTGTTTAGAAAGTTTGGATCCTTTGCAATCAGTTGTACTCATGACACACCTGAACTCTAGCTAACAACTGTTCTCTCGTCAGGTGATGAGGTACCCATCTGGAACACACCCGATGCAGCAGTAATTTGTCGTGTAGAATGAGGATTGCCGACATTTTTGAAATAGCAGTTGACACCGCTATGTCTTCACACGTCATTCCTCGATCTTCTTACAGGATTGCCCAAACATTGTCAACAGTTCGCTCCGTAACAACACTTTTAGATTTCACCAGGCCTAAGAGCGAGTTCTGCCGACAAACGCCCTTTTTTTTATTTTATTTTTTTCTGGTGTCATCTAAAAATCGTTGACTCATCCAAATCTTTATCTTTGTAAGCTTTTTTCATTAAATCAACTGTTTCTTAAACTTTTTTCCAAACGATTAAAAATTTCATCACACAACGCATTTTACTTCTTAACTCTGAATCACTCACCTCCATAGCTGTGTGTCGAAATGCAGACGTACCTTAAACGACTACGCAATAACAAAACCAGAATGGTGTGCCATGCCCATGGCTAATAACTGTTGCCATAGATACTTCCTTAATTCAGCTAGTCGTCTGCGTGGTTATTTTTCCCCTTCGCAGTGTTGCCAAATCAAAAAAATTACTCTGTTTTTATGGAACGGCCTTTGTACGATTCATAAATTTTGAGCCTATTTCTGTTTCGTTCGCTAGTACAAAGATCTGTAGCCTGCTGTATACATCTAGTTAGCAAATCTTACCTTTTCAGACGAGGTATATTGATATGGAAGAAGCAAGTTGCTAGGTGTATTAACATTCCTTACGTCATTGTACACAAAGATAAATACATATTTACACTCCTACATAAAATTTAAACACAAAATATGATGTATATTTTGGTCACGTCCTTTCTACATTGCTTTACCCTGCTACTACGCACGAACCATTCTTCCCCCCCCCTACTTCGTCTTCTGGTAACATCACATTAAATAAAAAACAATTGCTAGCTTTCTGTGGTTGCGGTTCTGACGTCACGTACTATAAACAAACAATCGCTAGCTTGCTGCGGTTTGCAGTTCTGACGTCACTTAATTAAACAAATGATCGCTGAGAAAAACGATGAAAAATCAGTTTCATCGGTGTATACTGATATAGTAAACAAGCAAGCTTTCGCCACAAAACGTGTGGCGTCAAATGTGTGGCTTTTTGTTTGGTGAAAGCGTGCTTGTTTACTATATCAGTATACACCGATAAAACGGATTTTTTCATCGTTTTTCTTGTCGTTTCTGGTGTATATATCCATCGTCTGTTAATAAATAATCGCTAACCTGCTGGATTTGCTGCTAAGTTCAAGTTCCAACAGAGCTAATAAAAAACATGTGTGAACTTCGCTGCAGCCTGCGGCGGAGGATAAGCTCACTATCTGTGCCTCATCCGGGATATTGTCGGGAGGACTAGCCAGAAATCAGCGCCTCTGGCCACTCGAGCACAGGAGTGACATAAGCGTTTTCTCAGTCTATGGATAAAACTTTTTGAATTCTTTTAATATGTAGAAATGAACTAGTCGTGTAAAAACAACAACAACAAAAGAAATAGGTAGGCTCAGTTCTGATTGAGCCATCAATTTGGAACGTTAGGACTACGACTTGCAGATATGAGAGTTGAAATGAGCTAGTCGAGTATGGTTTCAAAGAGTTTATTTAATTTGTTATAGCCAACACAGGTCTATATGATATGAAAAGTAGCTTACATAATTTTTACAAATAATGCTGGATACATTGCAAACACAAAGCAGATCGATACACAAATTACTCAGCGTGGTGCTCTGTCTTCTTGGGCTTCTTACATTCCTCATGACTTGCTCTTTCGTCTCGTTTTGATTTTCTCCACTTAGGCTTGCGTTCATTCCGCAAATTCCGAGGCATTGTCGAAAATGTTAACCCGTTCACACGAAAACAATTTTTTTTTAATTTTAGTTTAAACCACTGCGATATGTTCTTTATATATTTGAATAGATCTCGTCAAGACCACACACAGTCGTTTTGCACTCAGTTGTCCAGATAAACCGCAATATTGTCAAGTGTTCACTGGTTCACAAGGAAACAATTTTCAAAATGTTCAGTTTAAACCACTGGGAAATGTTCTTCGTATATATAAATAGATCTCGTCGAGAGCTTTATAGCGATACCAGTCGTGTTCTGCTGACGGTTGCCGAGATGTCAGACTGAGTCAAACGCGGCGGCACACCCAGAAATATTTCATCATCTCCCCCGAGCACAGGGAGCGAGGGTAGTGTCGCGCGCATGATGTATTGCGCAGTACACGAATTGGACTCCATGCTGTTTACCAATATGCTAACACGATTAGTGTGCGGCACGTATTTTTAACGCTGTAATGATTTCAGTTGGGACCTATTTTTGTCACAGGGTCAGCCGTAAGTCGTTCCATACTATCCGCGGAGTTAAACGTAGTCCTACGTCAAAATGGGATGAGATGATCTAACAGCCATCGTGGTTTTAGCCTGTATGCCAGTGAAGCGAAGAATGAGGGAGACTTTCATCTGTTAAGCGCATCATTAAATAGTCCCGTTTTCGTGAGCTACTGACAACGTGCTACTGAAAATGGAACATTGTTAGTAATACACTGGCGTGTAAAAATTAAGGACGAGACGGTTTTTGGAATGTAACGTCGTGCAGAAATGCTCCTCATCGACTTAAATCATACCATAAGATCCCCAAGATGGTAAAAATATGGGACAAGTAAGCAAACCCGTCCAAACCAGGAATCCAAAGGATACAAAGGCACTTTATTGAAAAGGTAGCTTAGAGTACAACTGGACAGAAGACAGAAACGTCCATGTGACAGGGGGCTGCCAAGAAAAATCCAGTCTTTAGTAGGGGATATGATTATCCCTGACTGCGTTGCAGGATTTACAACGTCTGTCCATGCTGAGGACGAGGTTGTCAAGGTGCTGTTGAGGCATCGCGGCCCATTCCTCTTGTAGCGCCAATCGCAGCTACGGAATCGTTGCTGGCGGCTGGTGACGTGCTGCTAAGCGTCTCCCGAGAAGGTCTCACACACGTGTTCGATTGGATTTAGGTCCGGGGACCTTTCGGGCCAATCCATGCGTTGAATATCTTCATTCTCCAACAGCTCTGCGACAGCCACTGTACGATGAGGTGTAGCGTTGTCGTCCATGAAGAAGAACTCAATACCCACAGCACCTCTAAACAGACGCACGTGAGGCAGGAGAACCTCGGTACAATAGCGGACACCAGTGACTGAACCTCCTTGGAAGATGTGGAGGTCAGTACGGCTACCAAGCATGATACCGCCCCAAACGAGAACTCCGCCACCTCCAAACCGGTCCCTTTCGATGATGTTGGAGGTGTGATTGCGTGTTCCCTGCACTCTCCAGATGTGTATACGTCCGGAATCGCTCGTCAGACTAAATCGGCTCTCATCCGTAAAGAGAACTCGACCCCATTGCTGATGTGTACAGTTCCTGTGTTCCTGGCACCACAGAAACCGCCGTCTCCGATAAGCAGGCGTTAATGGCACACACCATACTGGTCGTCGCGCAAATAGACCACCTTTGTGCAGCCTCCTGGCCACGGTAAAACGCGATAACGGACGTCCAGTTGTCTGTTGCATGTGCCTTGCGATTTCTCCCGCTGTCTGCTGTCTGTCTCTTCTTGCCTGTAGGACAATATACCGGTCGTCCGCCGCCGTGGTTGCTCGTGGACGACCACTGCTAAACTCTCGGATAGCTGTTCCTGTCGTTTGAAATGCTCTCCAAGCTCGTGAAACGATGCTGTGAGCGATCCCGAACTCCTCGGTCACACTAGTCACACTTCGACCTTCTTCCAACTTCCCAATGACGCGACTTCGGGTAAAGTTATCCAGATGTCGTCTACTGGATTGCCTGTTGGCCATATCACACAGTGGCAGCCATTTGACGTCGTTCAAACCGATGTACACCGTGCAATAGCTTTCGCCGAATTGCTGAGCGTACACCGCCCGTGTGCTTTATACCCTTCCGACACTCCCCGCCCCCTCCCTACATCATGCTGTATATATGCGCATGCCTTACCGTACCGGACCCTAGTCTATCTCCTGAGTGATTTTTCGGTCCGTTCTGCCTGTTCGTTCAGCTGTTATGCTAATTTCTCATCTTCGTCCTTACTTTTTGCACACCAGTGTAGTAAGTAGTTTAGTAGCATAGGGCGCGGCTTCGGAATTCTCTTTCTGCTGGGGCTGCGTTCGAAATAGTAAGACATCGGTGTTTCATTCTTTCTTCAGATGCAGGTTCGATCCCCTCACTGAAACCGATGACTAAATTTGAGATGGTTATACCTTTAAATGCTCATGGGGGAGGAGGTTTTTAGCACTGAAAAAGAGGGTGGTAGTTTATGGGGTCTGGACTTCATGTTGTCGCCGGAACTGTAGGGAGGAAGTTTATGTCTACGAGTTAGACGTTGCAGTTTCTCTCACCTCTATTTGCTGTGTGGTGACCAGTGGCGCAGAAAAAGAATTTCATGTACTGCTTCTTCTAATCATTTAACTTTCTTGTACTGTAACATTACTAGTAAATGGATAAGAATAAATGTACAAAAGTCAATCTTCTTCTTAATTGTTATGGTACCTGACTGTTTTTCCCGGTAAATTTAGGAGGGGTCACCCTCCACCTTGGGGAAAATTCTGTGCGCCACGGCCCACGCCTCCCCCCTTGAGAAATTCCTGGGTGCGCTACTGGTGGTGACGTTGCCCCAATCTGTGAAGACGTGTAATGTGCCTCTGATTGTTGTGCGTGTTTTATGTCCGTGAACGTGCTCGTTTCTTGCTTTTACCCACTCTACCTCTGATCGTGTCTTCTCTTTTCGAAGTTGTGTCTGCGTTTTTCGTTTTGCGTCATTGAGCTTTTTATTCAAACTCCTGTGCCAAACAACGCCCCCTAGCTGGCTCTGATACGACACCACTGGCTCTGCCGCCATAGGCCACAGCTGATCTTTAGCGTGACGTCACACACAGGAAAAAACAAACTAAATTATACAGTTGGTAAAACAGTAAGCTTATACTGTATAATTGATAAAGATTATTAAATCCCTTATTTTATCTGTCTATACGTCCCGAAGCTTTTGTTTCAGTAGTTCCAGAGCAGCTTCTTGCCTGGATATAACGTCACCTGCAGCTCGGGCGGTGACTTATGTATGGCGGGCAGTACTGCGTGGATAGGAGTGCTGTCTCCACCTAATATAAACTCGATGTTTTGTGTAGTCAGTTTTCCGTTTGTGAACCATTTGCACTGTTTCTTGTGTTCCTGTCAGAGTTTAATGGTGTTTTTGTTGCCATTATAAAGTATTGGGCTTGGCTCTCCGTTGTCCATTGGGCCCTTGCTGCAATAAACGCAAATGAACCAGCCGACCAGTTTATTGGTGAAGTGAGGCATCGATGTAAAGTGTGCCGCCGATTTCCACCTACTCGCCTGAACTGGGCCTGCGTTCAAGACCCGGATGAAACATGGTTGGTGCGTTTCTCCTACGCCGCCAGCTCTCTCCCACCCTGGAACTGGTTGCCTTATACTATAGTGCACTGACTGGAGCAAATGGCAAGACAGCAATATACAGCTGCGTTAAGAAAAGAACTCCATGGATATTGTTTATTTTACATGTTGGAAATACATGTATAAAAAATTAGAAAATGAACATGTTTTTTTAAACATGTGTCTTGAGCTCAAATACAAGTGTCTTTCGTTTGAGTTTTCATCATATTGTAGTTGAACAAAATACACCCACACCCAATAAACGTTTGCACAACAGCTCGTTACTGAAAGTGTACTTGCTACATTTATTCAATCGGAAAGCTTTGTCTAAGGAAAAATATATGTGTTTAGACACAGGCAAGTCACTCAACATTTTGACTTCTGTTTATTTATTCACACACACACACACAGATGGGAACAGCAAGAATGTTCCATTTGTTGTCTGAGAAAGTTCTGTTTGTTCTCTTATTGCGGTATGGGAGGCCGCTTAATCGGTGCCCTTACTCTCTCGCCGATTGTGTTAACGAGCATAGTGTGCAATCTCAGTGAGGCGCTGAGAAGTCTTAGAGGATGCCACCGCTGAAGAGAGGGAGATTTAATTTCATTATGTAAATCAACATCTCATATTCTGTGTACGTAGTTAAAGTCATTGTGAGAACCAGTTTTATTGTCATATTGATAACATTGTTTTGACAATATTGTTGTTTTGTGTGGTTTCTACAATATTTTTTTCTGTTTCTTCTTCTAGACTATTTTGGAAATGGAGAGGTATTTGAAAGACGAGCCCAAAGTGTTCAAGCCCTTAGCTCTGGATATGGACAATCCGTGGGATCGCTTCTCCTTACTTCCTTCACCTAATAAGACTGTCAAGAGTGAATTAGACGAAGACTTTGTGTTAGAAAGTAGCGGGAGTAGCGTTGTGGACAGCGGCAACAGCAGTGGTGGTGAGGACCGTCTCAGTGTGTCCGACCTCGAAGTCGGTAGTAGCGCCTTGGACTCTTCAAGTTCCAATAACACCGTGTCGTGGGACACAGGGAAGGACACTCACCACCGCAAGGGACCAAAGAGGCGAACAGCGAACGCCTCTCTTGATACGTCAACAAAGGAACAACCTCATCCCATGGTGACCTCGAGCACGAGACGGCTTGGCTCATCTTCATCCACAGAAAGTGGCAAATTCACGTCGTCGTCGTCAAACGGTGGCTCACCGCCCCACACTGTACACTTGGCTCTCACGAAGGGAGGTGGTGTTATCATTCAACAGAGTGGTGGTGCTTTGGGCTCCCAAGTGAGTGAGGTTAGGCCGCACAGGCCGCGGTTCGAGATTAACCCGGACAGCAAGCGAAGGATACACAAGTGCCAATTTAATGGGTGCAAGAAAGTCTACACCAAGTCATCTCATCTCAAAGCGCACCAGAGAACTCACACAGGTAACTGCTTCTCCGCTTTGAACTTGTACGTTCTTTGTTTGGCACAAATTTATAGTACAGTACCCAAATCAGTTACACATCTGACTTTATTCAGAATGTCTTCTACGGGTTTTTTAGGTATCGAAAGAAATTTGGGACGGAATGGTGAAAATTTTACCAGTCGCGCGAGTTCAGTCTATCTATTCTAAGGAGATTTACTTATGTCAGTGTTGTACATTGCGCTGCAAAATTCCTCCCCTGGTTTTAAAATTTATTTGCGAGAAAACTAAACGTGTTGAAGCAACAAGCTTTGCGGCGTTTGAAACTAAATTTTTTTATGTTCAGTAATACAGTTCTGTATGTGATCCCATGATGCAACCTGTACTCAATTTCACTTCATGTCCGCTGAAAGAATTCGATATCAACGGCAGAGGTGGAAGTCTTGATATATTCTTTTATCGAATTCTGTACCTTAGTTTTATATAGTGCCCCGTTTGAAAACCCACATAGAAAGAAATCTAACGGCGTTGTGTTCGGAGAGCTGGGTTGTCACAGAATTGGACCATTCCAGCCGGTCCACCGTTCTTCAAGCACGAGATCAACGTAATTGCGGAAAATAGTAGGGTGGAGAGCCATCCTGCTGGAAAATGACAGGCTGAAGATCTTCAGTCAGTGATACTGAAAACTTCTAAAGCATATGCTGGTAAAAAAAGGTTTGCATTGCTACGGGGTTGCCTCAAAGAAAAATTGACCAGTTGTGCATTGAACTTTACCGAGCATGTCCTTTTAAATCTATCTGAAATACACTCACGGACAATGAAATTTGCGCACCTAGAAGAAAACATGCTACAACCGCGAAACTTTGCAAATTGCTAGAATGCGTACTGTTATGCAAATGATCCACGTTTGGTGCGAGTGCGCATGACCGCACACCCTGTGGCGGCGCTACAAGCACGAATCGGCAGCATTATAAGCCGGCGTGTAGTCGATGATCCATGAAAGCGAAAAGCACCGGCCGACGCAAGCAAGAGTACAGAGTGACAAGAATGCCGGGTAGATGCCAGAGACGTCGATTTACGCAACTTACGAACTTTGAGAGGGTCATGATCATCGGGCTGAAAACCGCAGGGTGGTCGACGCACCGTATAGCCCGCCGCGTGGGTCGTTCTGACCATACCGTCCGACTGTGTTGGGAGCAGTGGACACGTGACGGCACTGCCACACGGCGGAGCGGCGTCGGACGGACCAGAAGGACCACCGGTAGAGGGGATCGACGGATCGTGTGCCAGGTACGAACGAAGACCCGGTCCACTATACAGACAGATGTAGCGGCTTCTGTGTGCCCACGAACCATTTCCCGACACATCGCGGAAGCAAATCTGCGATCCCAGCGTCCCTTACGTGTGCTGCCACTAACACCGGAACATTGCCGGCTCCGTGTGCAGTGGTGCCAGGCCGGAGCGACGTGGAATGATTCAGACTGGCGACGTGTGGTGTTTAGCGATGAGTGCAGCTTCGTTTTGGGGACAGATGATCATCGTGTCCGGATGTGGAGGTCCCCGGGTCACGGCACAATCCCAACCTCGCTATCGAGCGCCACACCTCCATACTGCAGGCATTATGGTCTGGGGAGCCATTGCCTACGATAGCCTATCAGCTCTAGTAGTGGTACGTGAATCATTGACGGGCCAGCGGTATGTGTATGACATCCTACGGCCCCATGTGCTCCCATTCCTGTCCAGGATCCCAGATGCGCTATACCAGCAGGATAATTCCCGCCCGCACACGGCTCGGGTTGCCGAGGACTGCCTTACGTCATGTCCAGACACTTCCATGGACTGCCCGCTTCCTGGACACGACCTCTATCGAGCAAGTTTGAAACCAGTTTAAACGCCGCCTGCCGCCGTGCCGCACTATCCGGGATTTCGAGCACACCGTCCAACACGTGTGGGCCAGTCTGCCGCAGGACAACATCAGGCGTCTGTTTGACTCAATGCCGGACCGTATTGTTGCAGCATGTATCGCCGCACGAGGCGGTGAGACGCGCTATTGAAGATGACCAGACTGCGTGCCACAGATCCCTGTGTAATTGTCCGGCAACTCTGTTTTTGCCATCGTGTGTATCATTACGTCCATAAAATTTCAATTCAATGTGCTGCTTCTTTCTTTGTGCGCAAATTTCATTGTCCGTGAGTGTATTACTAAGAACAATCCGTGGGTTTTCTAAATGCCATATGCAAACGTTATGCAGATTCACCTTACCTGACACAAGAAACGTTGGTTCGTCAGTGAAAAGCACATGTTCTAGAAAGCGTTCATCCATTGTCCAAGTAGTAGAATACGCTAACGGCGAACTCTAGACGACGTGGCTTATCGTTCGGCGGCAAATCTTGTAGGATATATGCATACGTACACTGAAGTGCCAGAAAAACTGGTACACCAGTCTAATACTTGGTAGGGTCCCCCACGGGAGCTCAGGACTGCAGAAATACGACGGGGCATGGACTCCACTAGCTTCTGGAAATATGCTCTAGGTAATTCACACCATACTTCCCGTAGAGCGTTCCACAATTCGGGTGTATTCCGAGGTCTCGGATTCCTGTGTTCGACAGCGCGTTGCATGGCATCATAAATGTGTTCTATCACGTTCAGATCTGGGGACTAGCGTTGGCCGGTCACACACGTTTGTAGACGTACCAGGGGTCCCATTGAAGTCCAGCTAAATACACCCCATACCATTACAGACCCCTCACCAGCCGGTACAGTTCCCTGTTGGCAGGCGGGATCCATGACTTCATGGGGTTTGCGCCACACACGAATCTTTCCATCTGCCCGATACAGTTGGAAACGCGACTCATCAGACCAGGCTACTTGTTTCCAGTCATCAAGTGTCCAGTGGCGGTGTTGCCGAGCCCAAGCGAGTCGCATAGCTCTGTGTCGTGCACCCATCAAGGAGACTCGAGTTGGGCGTCAGCTCCCAAAGCCCATATCGTGCAGGGTACGTTGCACAGTCGGGATGCTGATGATTGTTGAGGCTCCAGCATTGAATTCCGATGATATACCTGCGAGAGTGTTGCACGCCTATCGCGTGAAACGATTCCTGACAGCCGACGATGGTCACGTTCACCCAATGTCTTTTTACGGCCACACTGGTATCGTAGGTTGGAGGTTTTGCCGGAATTCTTGTAGTTGCGGTACACCCTTGCAATGGTCGTCCGTCAAAATCCGAACTTCGTTTCTACCTCCGAAATACTATGGCCCATCTCACGAGCGCCAACTATGACACCGCGTTGAAAATCGCTTAAATCGTTATTACTTGTCATTTTCATACCGAAAACAGCTCTGACAGCTGGCAAGGATGTCTTTCGCTTTATATACGCACTGGCGGACGCAACCGAGTACGCGCATAGGTGACGTTGCTATGTATTTTGCATAAGCTCGTCTGTACCAGTTTTTCTGGCACTTCAATGTATAAACTGTATACAATTTAAATGCACTGGAAACAGCATTTGCCTTTTAAATTTGGGCGCCCTTGGATATTTTCAGAAGTCAGCCCTGTGGTTTCACCAGTTCTGGTCCGGAGCCTTCTTGTTCTGTCGGCCGGAGCCTTCTTGTTCTGTCAAGAGCTGCCCAGTTGTAACGTCCAGTTCCGTATGCTCTTTGAATCAGGAAGTTCTTGCCAAAGCGCGTACGAAAATGTCTTTGCATTTGCACAACTGAGTTAGTTTCGAACAGCCACGCCACGCAGTTGCTTTTTTACCTTCACCATTTTAGCAACTTAATGTGAGAATTGTAAGAACATCTAGCGCGGTCTCGTTAACCAATTACAACAAAGCTGTGTAGGCGTTCATCTTCCAAATGACGCAAATCTAGTTTCTGTAGCACGTTTCGTTTTTATAGAAAACGATTTATAGAAGGCAATAGAAAAACCCGTACCACCATGTATTTTAAGTAGCATTGGACTGATAATTGGAAGACACACACAAATCTTATGAAAATAGTTGAGATTCAAGTTTCTTTGCGCTGATGGTACGTTTGTCACCAGATTGCATGAAAATACTTTATTATCCTAGCTTGTCTACTTTCGTGAATGCGCGAATAAGCGCAGTGCAATCAAAAAGTTGCCTAATATCAGAGGCTTCACGCAAAACAGCGCCCCCACCCCTACGACAAATCTTTTAAGCCCCCCCCCCTCCGTCCAAAAAAAATTAGCTTTGCGATGCGTAACATCACAGCCTCTCCTTGACAAATGTCAACCCCGCCTTCTCGTTATGCATCCTGTTCCCACTAAAGGGGCTCTGACGACCGCCAATTGCGGTATAACTATACCATCGGGATCAGAGGAAATGCTATCCCACACTCACCAACCCGCTTGGCCAGCGTGGTGAATTATGGCCAAACACCCCCAAAATGACTCCACAACTTAAATCTTGGCCCTCAGTCTCCGGCAGCTGGAATGTACCTGTGCGACATGAAGGCAGAGGGTGCTAAGAATCCCCGGAGGACCGGACTAGGCTGCCATCTGATGCTGACCTTGGCTACGTATAACGGACGCTCCCTATCTTCTGATTCAAGGCTTCTTGAATTGGAAGAGGAACTACAAAGGATCAAGTGGGACATCGTCGGGCTAAGTGAGGTAAATAGAAAAGGAGAAGATCTCATTGAACTGAAAAGTGGACATCTCTTCTACTATCGTGGGACAGATACTGGCAGAACTAGTGGTGTTGGATTTATAATAAACAAGAAACTGAAGGATAAAGTTGTAGAAGTTGAAAGTTCCTCTGACAGAGCTGCACGACTTGTTATCCAACTCTCGAAAAGATACCAGGCTCAGATTATTCAAACTTATGCACCCACCACAAGTCATCCTGAAGAAGAAATTGAAGAATTTTATGAGGAAATTCGTGATCTAAATAATAAAGGTAAGCAGCACTTGAAGATAATTATGGGAGATTTCAATGCAAAAATAGGTTACGGCAACAGAAACCAGCGTAGAAATACTCTCGTTGAGTTTGCAGAGGCAGAAGGATTTTTCATCTTGAACTCCTTTTTCAAGAAAAAGCCACACAGGAAATGGACATGGAGACATCCAATTGGGACGACAAGTGAAATTGATTTTATTATGTGTAACAAAAAATTCGTCATCCAAGACTGCAGTGTGCTGAACAAGTTCAACACAGGTAGTGACCATAGATTGGTGAGATGTAAGATGCACCTCAACACTAAACTCGAACGTGGCAAGCTCATAAGACAAACCAAATGTATTGACATAACCAACCTTAAGAGACACCATAATACTTTCAAGTTGGAACTGAAGAACAGATTCTCTGCTTTAGAAGGCCTAACATCGGAAGAAGTGGATATTTCTGAAGTTAACAGAAAAGTAACCAAAGTTCTTATGGAAACAGCAACAAAATTAGCTGGGTCTAAGAACAAGTTGCATGTGAACAAATTATCAAGAAAAACCAAAATGTTGATGCAAAAAAGAAGAGAGATGAGGACAACTAAAGAAGATGTGACTTCCAAAGTGGAATATATAGAGCTATGTAAGGCAGTACGAAAAAGTATCACTGAAGACGTAAGGAAATTCAACTGTGAACTAGTAAGGAAAGCAATTGAAAACATCCAAAGCCTAAAGATAGCAAAGGGACATCTCAGTAAGGGAAGAAAACAGATTATGGCACTGAGAAAAGAAGATGGTTCTGTAACAAGAAATAGAGGCGAAATTTTGACAAGAGTGAAAGATTTCTACTCCAAATTATATGAAAGGGATGATACATGTACTCCAGACATCATGAAAGGTACCAGAGTTCTTCCAGTCCTCCCAGCAGAAGTTGCACATGCAATCAAGAACATGAAGCGGGGGAAAGCTCCAGGAGAAGATGGAATTACTGTAGACATCATACAAAAAGCAAGTGGAGAAATCGAAACAGTACTCGCCCAAATTTTCACTCGTTGCCTTAAGGAAGGGAAGATTCCTGAGGATTGGAATAACGCTACAATGATCCTGCTACATAAAAAAGGTGACATTGAGGATCTCAGGAACTACAGACCTATCAGCTTCCTATCAGTGGTTTATAAAATTTCACTAAATTTCTTTCACACCGCTTGAAGGTAACAATGGACATGGCTCAACCGAGAGAACAAGCTGGATTCAGGAGTGGCTACAGCACAATAGATCATATCCACATACTGAGAGAACTAATTGAAAGAGCGAGGGAATATGAACTTCCATTGTGCATGGCTTTTATCGATTATGAAAAAGCCTTTGATTCGGTGAAACCATCAGCAGTTACAATGGCTCTGAAATCCTGCGGTATTGAAGATGCATACATTAATATTATTAATAACATCTATGAAAATGCAAATGCAAAGATTCGGCTGTTTGAAAATACAACACACATAAAAATTGGAAAGGGAGTGAGACAAGGTGACACCATATCTCCAAAGCTCTTTAATGCCACATTGGAAAATGTCTTTCAATCACTGAACTGGGAAAACAAAGGGATAAAGATTAATGGAGATTATCTAACCCACCTTCGTTTTGCTGATGACGTAGTCATCATTTTGCGACTACCCCACCAGAGCTGCAGAGTATGATCCAGGAACTTGCTGACAAGAGTAAATAAGTGGGATTAAAAATGAACTTTCAAAAGACAAAAGTGATGTTCAATGCTTTTACAAGAAATGAAGATTTATCGATTGATGGAGAAAAACTGGAGATAACAGATGCGTACGTTTATCTTGGACAGCAGATATCAAGTGAGGGTCACTTTGATGAAGAAATGAATCGGCGTACAAAACTTGCCTGGAGAGCTTTTGGAAGAAGCAGCATAATTTTCAAAAGCAATATGCCATTATGTCTTAAAAGAAAAGTGTTTGATCAATGCATCCTTCCAGTGCTTACGTATGGTGCAGAGACGTGGACCTTAACTAAAAGAGACATACAAAGGCTGCAGACAACTCAAAGCAGCATGGAGAGGTGCATGCTTGGTATAACCATGAGAGATAAGAAGAGGAACTCGTGGATCCGAAAAATGACGAGAGTGGAAGACATCATGATCAGAGTTAAATCCCTGAAATGGCAATGGGCTGGACATACTGCCAGCAGGACAGACCATCGATGGACAGCCGAAATTTTAGATCGGATTCCAAGGAACAGGAAATGACCCAGAAGAAGACCACATGGGAGATGGGTGGATGAAATTCGAAAATATGCGGGAGTGACATGGAGGAGACTGGCACAAGATAGACCGTTGTGGAGGAAACTTGGGGAGACCTTCGTCCAGCAGTGGATTGACAATGGTTGACAGTGATGATGATGATGATGATTTGAAATATGTCATATAAAGCATTATTATTATAATAGGTGAAAGCCCATCAATAAACACTGTAAAAAAATAAGGTATATAGAGTAACTTTTTAATAACCAGGTATTCTTTTTGTTTATGATGTTCAAATATGAAAGTATGTTTCATGAATGTTACAACAATAAAAAAGTAGTACGTCGTATAGTTGTTATGTCACACGCTGACATATTTCGCATTTTCTGTTCACGGAACATCTGCTCGAAAACATGAAAAGCAAAGCAGGACGTTACAAATATTTCTTTCGCAGTTGTTGCTATGTTGATGACTCTTTCCATTGTGCCACCAAAGTGGGATAAATGTACAGACAAAGCAAATTATATTGTTTGTAATATTACACAGACTGTATAAAAAAATCTAGGAGGGGGTCATACACGCTCACAGAAAGATCAAAGGAGTCCTACTTGGGGGACATCGATTAGTGAAGGGGTATTTTGCAATTTAGCTGACTTCTCATTTTCTGAAACTGACAGAAGATTCTCACCCCTAGACAACTGAGAAAGAATGTGCACTGGGGTTGCGACTTAGTTCTCCAGGCTTGAGGGGATCAGCCAAAACATTGAGAGCCTTGAGGGGATCAGCCAAAACATCGGTGGCGCAATAAGCGATGGCTTATGACCGTTCGTCCGGGAGAGGTCCGGGTTCGAATCCCGTGTGGCGTGGTGTTATGTTGGTGTTACGGTACTGGCTCTCCCCCTTCCCTGGAACCAGTGACTTTAAATTAGGGACGGGCGACTGCTTATAGCCCATTGAGTTGCTCACAATGGTCCGTTAAGCCTTCAATCAAAAAAAAAAAAAAAAAAAAAAAAAGAAACTTTGGAGTTGCTTTATAAGTAAGGTTAATTTTAATTTACGGAAAGTATTTAACTTCAAGTGTTATGAAATGAGCATTTCTTTGACATTACATGGAATGCCAAGAAAAATATAATTTTAAAAAATATAGAGCCCCCCCCCCCCCCCTATTCGTCTGAGAAACCCCGTACCGTCTAGGTTGCGGAGCCTACGCTACTCTATTGCCTAATATGGTTCTTGACCGTTTTTACTTTTGTTCAGTTTCGCTTTAATGGGGCATACACCTCCGTCGCTGCTGGCCTTGAGAATCGTCCTCCTTCTGATTTACAGCCCACAAACATCTCAGCTCAAAAGAAAGAACAGGTCTGAGTTTCCATCCCAAAAAAGCTTCATTCCCTGTACAAAACATCATAGAACGGACCCCATTGCCACTGCATATCGGAGAGAAGTTAAAAAACAAACAAGTTTTCACTGAATATGCAACTAAAGTCTGACACCAAATTTTCATACGCTGTGTATACATGCGTTGAAGGTTCAGTTTCCTTATGCGTATGATCAGCTTCAGAGTATATAGGTTAGTTTAGCCCTCAAAAACACTCCTCAAACATATTTCAATGTAAATATGATAACTGCACTCTTAGCCAAAATGGCGAGGCATGACCTTTTAGATAGTGGTACCAGAATCTTATGGGAAGTATATGAAGTAAAGCATAATTGTAAACTGCCATTGAAATGATATTCTGTTATCGTGACTATTTTTTTTTTTCGATTTATTTAAATCACTAAAACTGAGTCTTTTTTTTCTTTTCTTTTTTTGTTGTTGCTTCTCTCGCTCTTTTTTTTTCTTCCTTTCCTTTTAAAGCACAATCCCCATTCTCAATGTTTTTCTTAAACGCTGAACTGAAACAAAATTTTATTCGCCCCCCCCCCCCCCACCTGAATCAAATTAGCTATGGAATTAACTCCAGAAGCCATTTCACGGTAAAGCTGTAAGATTCTGAAACGCAATTTTTAGTCCAATCGTTTTATTTTGGAGAAAATAGTCAAGTCCGTCGTTTGTCTCAGCCACACAGCCGCGAATAATCAAAATTCCAAGAATCGTTAAAAGTGGCGGACTACGTTTTTAGATAGATTTCTTTTATTGCTTTTAGCAGAGAAGACGGTTTGCTTTTTTTCCACTTATGTCCCATTATCCTATACTTTCTGGCAGAAAACAGTCAATTCTCCTAACTCGTAACCGCACGGAAAAAGAAAGAAAGACAACGTACTAAAATCAAGTGAAAAGCCATCCCAGTAGAGTGAAAAGGCTGTGCTAGCAGCAAAGTGTGCTTCAACTTGACATCAATTCCTTTCTTAGTACAGGTTGTTTGTGGATAGGCAAGTGTGCGGATAATTTTGATCAGATTGTATACGACAGTCATAACAAAAGTTCTGCACACTGTCCATTTTTGAGAAAAGTGTGAAGTAATGGAGAAAACTTACTTTATTGCCGTTCAGTGTACTTACTCCCCTCCGCTGTTAATGACAGCTTGCCAGCTGTGAGGTAGGTCCTGGATCGTACTACGCCATCTATGTTCAGTTGTCGTATTACTCGGGTCACATCCAATGACAGTTCGTCCATCGATTCGTAGCGGATGCCACGGAGCCGATTTTTTAACTTTGGGAAAAGATCAAAGTCTGGTGAACTGAGATCAGGGCTGTATGGTGGATGGGATGAAGTTTCCCAGCCATGTTTCGACAAAAGTCTCCGTACCGACACTGCACCATGACACGATGCATTGTCATGCAAGATCGCTCCCGCTTCCAACAAGTGGGGAGATTTTGACGAATTTTCAATTTCAACAAAACTCAAAAATAAATTGTGCTTCGATCAAGAGTTTCTTCCGCACAAACTTCTTCCAAGGTAGTGTGGATCTGTGTCGGAATAAATCTCCACAGACTAATACATATACATCATATAATTACATGTACAATAATTTAAGTACCCGGTTTCTAACGGTAGCACAATATTCAACAGCTGAAACACAAAATGTGGGAAAGGAATATTCGGTCCCACAATAACCAAAATTTCATGCGATATTCTATCCACGATATCCGATCTCGCTACAGAACTTTAAAATCAGATCCTTCGACTGACGATTGTTAAATTTAACGGTTAATCACACCACAAGTATTCCCGCAATCGCCCCTATTAACCAGCAATTTTTTCGTTATATGGATACGAAAAAATTGAATACAGTTTTTTCGTTAATATACGAAAGAAATTGCGGAAAGGTTTCTGAAAATTCTAAATTTTCCTGGGGTACATAAAAACCCCATGAAATTCAGGTTCACCGAAAAAGTTGTATTAGGAACATGCTTCGGTAATTCGCGAAGGAAATCGCAGAAAGTGGCTCGTGAATTTCAGAACATGTTTTACAATGTAATTTGCTTACTGAAACATCTAATGAACATGTTCGACAAAGAGCTGGATGTCAGTTTCGTTTTCAAAGACAATATATTAAATTTTCTTAATGTGAACACATCTTGCAATCATCTTGAAAGACAATGTATCTATATTATACGAGGGTTGTACTGAAAGTAATGCAAAAGTGGGCATAACTTTTTAAATAACTGGCAAAGGTCGTTCAAATTGCACATGTTGGTAGAGTAACTCTTTCTCTATATTAACCCTTCTTCTTCATTGCAAGTAAACAATGGATTCCAAGCAGAAGCAACGTGTCGTCATAGAGATCTTGACGGAGGAAGGGTGCAGGCTGTCTGTCCAACATCCTCAGAAGGCTACAGAATGTTTACAGAGATGACACCATTGACAAGATCAATGTCCTCAGATGGATGAAAAGTTTAGAGGAGAAATCAGCATTAAAGACAAACCACGCAGAGGGAGACCATCATCTCCGACCACTGACACGAATTGTCAGCGAGTGGATAGATTGATTCGCGCGGAGAGACGAGTCTCAATCCGTGAGCTTGTTGCACAACTGGACTGTGGTCACAATGCCATACAGAAGATGATGGAAGACTTAGCGTATCGGAAAGTGTGCAAACTGGGTACCTCGGCAGTTGTTGATACCCGATTTGAAGGGTGGAAGTCTGCTCTAATTTGCTGGAAGCGTTTAAAGCCAATGAAGACACTTTTTTTTCGATCTGGTGATAGGGGATGAAACGTGGACGTATCTTTACAATCCGGAAACGAAGAATCAATCCATGTAATGGCGTCACACCTCTGCACTAAGGCCTAAGAAGTTCAAAAGCCAGCAATCAGCACAGAAAGTCATGGTGAATGTTGTTTGGGATGATTTTTTGGAACGTGGCCGTACCGTGACCAGCGAGCGGTACATTGAGACACTCAAGAAGCTTAGAGAAGCCATAAGGAGTAAGAGACCGAACAACAATCTGAAAAGGGTCCACATTCACCATGGCAATGTGAAACCACGCACATCTTTGGCAACAAACCAGGTGATCAGAAAATTAGGCTGGCAGGTCCCCCATCCACCGTACAGCCCAGATCTGGCGCCCTCCGACTTCCACATGTTCGGTCCAATGAAGGACAGTCTCCGGGAGCAACGATTTGATGACACAGACTAGGTGAAAGTGGCTGTGAAGAAGTGGGTACAACAGTGCTCACCTCGATTTTTTCAAAGAGAATTCGGGAGTTGGGTTCAACGATGGCGCAAATGCATCACTTGTGATGGAGATTATGTTGAGTAGTACCTTTGTATAGAGGAAGAGTTACTGTGCCAACATGTGCAATTTGAACGACCTCTGTCAGTAAATAAAGTTATGCCCACTTTTGAATTACTTTCGGTACCACCCTCATATTAAATTAAATTTATTGTGGGCATCCCGAGAAAAGAGGGAGATACTTCAATTACTTTTGGAGAGAAAGTTAAATGCGGGAAAAATGTGTTCATGATTTGAAGTAGACTGTACTAAATATGGCGGAAACCATCGACAACTTGAGAGTTCCGGGTCGCCATTTCCAGGACATTATGTGAAGCAAAGGCGCCAACTGTGGGAGAGCAAGGCAAATTATTATTATTTTTTTTTTATCTAAGGGACAGTGCCCACTCATTTTTTCCCATCCTGTTTATTTATTTTTTTTTCACTTTTCATCTTTTCTAAACGCTTTGAAGTAAAATCTTCAGATTTTCGAGTTTTTATTTGAAAAAAAAATTATATATATATAGAATATTGGCATTTTCTTTGCTTCTAAACAATTATAGCCGCATTTTCCTTTTTTAATTTACGCTTTCCAACCGTAGGTTGAAGAAGCGTATATGCTCCAGCTTTGTCCGTCCGTCCGCACGATAACTGGCGTAAAAATGGTTCCATTTCGATGAAATTTTAGTATGTGGTAGCGGACCACCTGATGACGAACCCTATTGAAAATGGGACAAATGGGGTCAAAGGTCAGGACATAAGATTGCGATCCATTCCATCGCTCTTATCCCATATTATTAAGGTGAACGTCAAGTAATTTTGCTTCCTATACTTCCAATGGAAAAACTTTTGTACACATTTCCTTCACAATTAATGTGTTCCCAAGGATGAAAATTTGAACATCGATTAAAACAACTTTATTATAACTTGGAATACTTAATATTTTCTAAAACTTAACCATAATTATATTAAAAATCAATAACTTTTCCTTTGGTAGTGTTGAAACCAGAAAAAGGATGTGCGACCTGTACTTTGATGACGTCAGTAGACAAACAAATGTTGGATTGCATAATTATGGTTATGTTTTAGAAAATATTAAGTATTCCAAGTTATAAAATGAAGCTATTTTAATCGATGTTCAAATTTTCATCCTTGTGAATGCATTAATTGTCCAGAAAAAGATGGCGCGGCCTGTATTTTCATGACGTCAGTAGACAAACAAATGTTGGATTGCATAATTATGGTTATGCTTTAGAAAATATTAAGTATTCCAAGTTATAAAATGAAGCTATTTTAATCGATGTTCAAATTTTCATCCTTGTGAACACATTAATTGTCCAGAAAAAAGATGGCGCGGCCTGTATTTTCATGACGTCAGCAGACAAAAAAATGTTGGATTGCATAATTGTGGTTATGTTTTAGAAAATATTAAGTATTCCAAGTGTGGTGTCATGGCGTCGCCCCATTAGATGTTGGCGCGCGTTCATGCCATCCATCTCATTACGTCACGTGTTGTTTGTTGATACTATTAAAGTTTTATGACGTCACACCTTGCTAGCAGATGGTCGCGATTCCCATCTGCCTCATTACGCCACGCGTTGTGTGCGTATGTTCGTCCGCACGATAACTCGCGTAAAAATCGTTCGATTTCGATGAAATTTTAGTATGTGGTAGGGGAACACCTGAGAAGGAACCCTATTGAAAGTGAACGAAATGGGGTCAAAGGTCAGGACATAAGAGCAGGATCTTTTCCACTGCTCTTATACGTCATAACTAACGTAAAACAAGTTCGATTTCGATTAAATTTTAGTATGTGGTAGGAGACCACCTGGGGACAAACCCTATTGAAAATTGGCGAAATGGGGGTCAAAGATCAGGACATAGGAATGGAATCACTTCCATCGCCATTATGAGTCATAACTTACGTAAAAATGTTTCGATTTGGATGAAATGTTGGTATGTTGTAGGGACCTGTCTGGGGACGAATCCTATTGAAAATGGGCGAAATCGGGTAAAGGTTAGGACATAGGAGCGGGATCTATTCCATAGCGCTTATGCATCATAACTTACGTAAAATTGCTTCCATTGCGACAAAACTTTATCATGTTATTTCGGAGATATACTGAACTAGTTCTGTTGAATATCATCCAAATGGATCAAAGGTCAGGGTACAGGGGTGAGATTTATTCCACAGCCATTTTCCTCATAACTTGAGTAATAGCTTGGGTACTGATTTCTAGTATATTGGAAAGCGTATCATAAGCAATGCATTGCATGATTTTACTAACTTGTTAAAATCTACTTCGAATCTCGTAATCTACCTTTTCATAATTTTTCCCTCTTAAGAAGGGGGCCGAAAAAACTCTTTTATGCCCCCAATCTCTTAAGCCTGCTCCCCTTACCAATAATCTGCAGAAGTCGACCCCTGTGGCATGAATAATCCATCGCCTTTATTGAATCAGTATTTCTTATTCTTCAACCTTTAGCAAACCAATATTAATTCATGTGAAGTTGCGCTTGTTAAATTACTCAATTTTTAATTGTTTGTTGTAGGAGGTATGCAGATTTTTTTTTTTTTAATAATAAAATATTTAATGGGAGGGAAAGCGCGTAAACAGACTTATCTTGAAAAGTCGTTAAGGTGACAGTTTCCTGTTTGTCTTATTTCCCATTCCAGTTTTTATTTCCACCTTCGGTGTCTATCCAAGTGTGTGGGTGAGTCATTAGATCATGTATTCAGATGTACTAGTTAATGTCTGCGTTAGATGAATGACTTCACCAGCGACGGGGGTTGTTATTGTTTATTTTACATCCGTGTGCTAACGTAATCGTTTGTTTGAGTGTTACATAACATAATTATTTCTGACGTTAAATTTTGATTAAGGTCAGTTTAATTAAAGTTCCAGTTTCTTTAGGTGGGAATTTAAATGGTGGGACGGTACATACGCGCACACACAAACCTGGCGCTCTCGGAGTGTAGATCAGATCAGATCATATGTAGAAGGTTTCAGGAAGGGAGTGTCTGACCCCGGGTCTTAAACAACCCTTAGAAATAGGAAGCTAGATTTGGGCTAGAGTGCCCGATAGGAAAGTGACACGTAAGCGAGGTAGAAAGGGGAAGGAAGACAGTCTTATTTATTACCGGGGGTCCGACGGCTTAACGTGCTCATCCGACGCACGGCGGATAGTTAGTGATTCGAGCGTTCGTACCTGTCTGGGATCGAACCTGAGGTTTCTCCGTGGCAGTCATGATGTTGACCACTAGGCCATCCGTGACCCTCGCGGAGTGTAACTTTTAAGATGCAATTCTTAGGTTCTGATTCTTTGTGCAATAAAGTGTCCCTTAATCTTATATTAAATGTAGTTGAGTCGCGAAGATTTGTCGTTCAAAAAAATTGGATCGCATTTCTAAGAAGTTTTGACATTATCTTTTTGGCCGCCCCGGTGGCGCAGTGGTCTAAGGCGCTGGCCTCTGATCATTCGTCCGTAAGGGGTCCGGGTTTCGAATCCCGGTCAGGCATGGATGTTGTGTTTGTCTTACGGCACTGGCTCTCTCCCTTCCCTGGAACCAGTGACCCTAAATTAGGGACGGGCGACTGCTTATAGCCCATTGAGTTGCTCACGGTGGTCGTTAAACCTCCAATCAAAAAAAAATCATTATCTTCTTATCTTGGCCGTTCAATGATTGAAGTACTAGGTTATACGGTGTCATTTTGTTTTACTACATTTCCAATTTTTTTTTTTTACATGCTGTCTCCTTGAGTCTTTGTATGCATTTTCAGAGATGTTATTAATAATATTAACGTATGCATCTTCAATACTGCAGGATTTCAAAGACGTGACTGCTGATAGTTTCACGGAATCAAAAGCCCTTAGAAATAAATAAAACAAGAAAGGTGACACCGAATTTTCGGGTGTAATGAGCACGTCTTTTGAATCCGTTCTGAGGCGAATTAAATTTATCAAAACTATTCAAAATCAATTGAACCGGCAAGGAAAACATTACTATCTGACCGAAGAAAGAAGTTTTTTCAATCGGGTTTTTAATCCCGCGGATTTTGCTGTAAATGGAATCGTGAACTTACTTCCTCTGGTTGCAGACTTGTGCGTTAAGAAAATATTGAAATTATATGCGAAAGATTTCGCAGCGCAAACGCTCTACAACAAAGAAGGAATTTTTCAAATCGAACTCTTAGAAGCAGAGATATCGACAAATATAAGATATGCATCTGCGCCCCCTGGCGAGAAAAACGTGCATTATTTTAAGAAGAACGTATTCTCAAAAGGTTTTTCGATGTGATTGGTATCGGTCCAGGAAAGAATTTTTCCATTCGAGTTTTCAGGAGCTCAGATTTTGCTGAAAATACATCAGAAGCAGAATTTAACACTTATGCTCCATGATGGCGAAACCATTTTTACCAAATATTATAAATTATATGAAAAACATTTCCCATCCGGAGCTGTATGTAATATAGGAAGAATTTTTTAAATCGGAGTTTTAGAAGCAGAAATATCGGGGAAAACGCGATTTATCTTAACGCCCCCTAGCGAAAAGTCTATGAATTACTTGAAAATTTTGAAATTATATGCAAAACATTTCGCACCGCAAACTATCCAGTAAAGAAGGAATTTTTCAATTCGACCCATTAGAAGCAAAGATATTGACAAAAATAAGATATACGTCTACAGCCCCTGGCGGAAAAACCATGCAATATTTTAAGTATAAAATACTCCGGAAAGGTTTATCGACGTGAGTGGCATCGCACCACGAATGATTTTTTTTAAATCGAGATTTTAGATGTTCAGGTTTTGTGGCAAATACATCAGAAGCAGAAATTAACTCTTACGCCCCCTGGTGGCCAAACCATTCTTTAACGAAAATTAGAAATTGTATTCGAAAGATTTTCCATCAGGAGATGTATCCGCTGAAGAAAAGTTTTCAAATCGGAGTTTTAGAAGTAGAGATATCGGGGAAAACGCAATTTACTGTTACTCCCCCTAGCGGAAAGTCTATGCATAATTTGAAAAAAGTGGCTATACTTAAAATACTCTTCCACATAAATGGAATTGAAGCGTAGAATTTTTCCAGTCGGATATTTAGAAGTAAATACACGGTCGAGTCACATTATTGTGACCACCAGCTAATATCCAGAGTAACCTCCGTGTGCAGCGCGGACAGCAGCTAGACGGGCTGGAAGTGACTTAATAAGGTGCTGGAAGGTGTTCACAGGTATGTGGAGCCATGCTGACCGCAGTACATCTGACAGCTGCTGGAGGGTGCGTGCTGGAGGATCGATAGTGCGAACAACACGATCAAGTTGATCCCACACATGCTCAGTTGGGTTTAAGTTTGGGGAATTAGGGGGACAGGGAAGTACTTTGATATTTTCATCGTGCTCTTCCAACTACTCTCGGACATTTTTAGATGTGTGACACGTCGCATTGTCGTTCTGGAAGATCACATCTACCCCAGAGAAGACAATCAGCATGTATGGGTGTACGTGGTCTGCAAGGATGGACTCATAACGAATTCGGTCCATAGTGCCGTCTACAGGTATGAGTGGACCCAGTGAATGCCACGAAAACATTCCCCAGATCATAACGCTGCCCCCACCAGCTTGTGTTCTTCCAGCAATGGTTGAAGAGTGTTTGTTCTCCGTTGTTTCTCGCCTTATAATACGCCAACGTCCATCCGTTCGATGAAGCAGAAAACATTACTCATCGGAGAAGGCAATCAACGGAGGTCCAATTCCTATACTGCCGTGCAAATGTAAGCGTTTCCTGCCGGATGCACCCTTGTTAGCATAGGTGCAGTGACCATCCGTCTGCATCGGAGCCCCATACGCAGCAGGGTTCGCTGAATTGTCGTTTTAGACACACTTCCGGTAGCCCCATGGTTCATTCGGCCAGTGAGTGGCTCCACTGTAGCATGTCGATCGGCCCTTACGCACCTTCGAAGCCGATATTCACCTCTCACATCAATGGCACGTGGTGCTCCGCAGTTTGCAGGTCGCTTATTTGCAATGGTGCCATTTCTCCAATCACGATACATTTTAACCACAGCAGCACGCGAACAGTTCACAAACTGCGCTGTTTCAGAAATTCTGCCACCCTTGGCCCGAAAGCCGATAAACATCCCTTTTTGCAAATCTGATAAATCGCTCCTTTTATCCATGACAGCAACGAGTGATATGTTTTCAGATTGCTTACAGCACATCTCATATACCCTCCAAGGCAGCTCACGACACGTGCCTTCTTTCATTGGCTACCCGCTGTTGACGTCAAAAGTAGGAGGTGGTCACAATAATGTGACTCGCCTGTGTATATGGATTGAAATGTATTTTGAATTCGATATCATCTGCATTTACGCCCTCTAGCGGCGAAATTGTACATCGTAAGACAAAATGAAATGAAGGATCATGATTCGGATATTTCAAGCTTCCCAATGCAAAAATAATTTTTCAAAATGGACTAATAGTTGCAGAGATATGGTGTCCACAGACGGATGGACAAACCGATAACATAAGCACGATCTATTTTTACAAAAGACGTGCCTTACATAATGGGAGTTTATGCTCTTTCACTTTTTCAGTTAGCTCTCTCAGTGTATGGATATGATTCATATTGCTTGTCTCCCCTCTTGAATCCAGCTTCTTCCTTTTGTTGAGCTATGTCCAGTGTTTCCTTTCCCTGATGTTTATCTCTTCTGTCCTATTCTCCTTCAGCTCTTCCACACCATGTTCACCCTTGCCCGAAAAATCAGCACATCTGATCTCTCCCTCACTGAGTACCAATTTTTGATAGACTCGTCCGTTCCTACTCGCACTCTTCCTCCTGCGAGCACCTAGATGTTTCTTCTTGCAAAACGTATATATGTTTGATTTACAACTGCCTACCAATGCTCCACCATTCAGCAACCTTCAGGCAGTATTTACTCTTTGCTGTCACTTCCGCAATAAACTGCTTGCTCGTCTTACGACGGACTACACTGAAGAGCAATTGAATTAGAGACAGCTGGTGTTATGCAAATGTGGCGTTGTGGACGGCCCTGTAAACGGAAACGACATGACGTATGCAGCGATCCGACAATATAAGAGTGATGCGACGGGAATCAGTACGAGTCGAACGCAGTATGGGTAAGACGAAGGATCTAAGTGCATTTGATCGTGGGCAAATTGTCAGGGCCCGACGAATGGGTCACTCCATCTCGGAAGTCGTGCAGGCACTGTGATTTTCACGAGCCACTGTGTCACGGGTTCACCGTGACACAGTGGCTTGTGAAAATCCCGGCTCGTGTACATCGAATCCGGTAAAACCATCCTGCAAGGGCCAACTGCCGTGGACAGCAGCGTGTGGATGAGCGGGGTCATCGTCGGCTAGCTCGCATTGTAACAGCGGATAGACGGGCCACAGTGCAAGAAATCACTCGGCAATTTAACGCTGGTGCACAAAAACGTGTAAGCAGCCACACCATCCAGAACCATCTCCTCGCTATGGGGCACAGAAGCTATCGTCCCACGAGGGTACCGCTGCTGATCGCACATCACAGGGTGGAAAGATTAGCATGGAAATGGGAACATCGCCACTGGACCCTAGACATGTGGGAAAAATGTTGCCTGGACTGATGAGCCGAGATTCACGTTGGTACATGCGGATAACAGGATACGAGTACGGCGCAAACCACATGAAGCGATGGATCCTTCTTGCCAGCAGGGTACTCTTCAAGCTGGTGGGGGTGGCAATCTCGTCTGGGAACGGTTTACGTGGACTGAAATGGCACCCCTGGTACGTGTGACATTGTCCCTCACAGGTCAACGTTACCGGGATATCCTGGACGACCATTTGCTCCCGTTTGTGCGTCTTCAACATCCCACTGGGGATCTCATCCTGCAACAGGACAATGCACCGTGCCATCGCTCCCGAATTGTATCCGAATGGTTGGATGAACATTCCACCGACGTGACCTCGCTTCCTTGGCCAGCTAGGTCGCCTGACCTAAATCCCATCTAGCACATCTGGGATGCCATCGAGAGAGATGTTCTAGGCTCTGAACCCCACCCCTCCATCAAATCTTCGTGAACTGTGGGAGCTTGTTCAGGGGTCGTGGATCCGTATATGGCTTCCCAACGCTTTCGGTGTCTTGTCGAGTCCATGTCGAGCCGAATCGCCGCCGACATCAGGGCGAAAGGTGGTGCTACACGTTACTAGACAGGTATCTCTAATTCAATTGCTCTTCAGTGTATACCGAAACTCTCCCTACTCGAGGATTTCTATCGAACCTGGTCACTTGGCCTTCCTCGGTTTCAAGTCACTAACAATGTTATCCATCATCTAGAGTGAGTTAACCTTTGTAGTCTTTCAGCCTATTCCATCATTCTTCTCTAGTCTCAATCTGTTGTTTCCATTTCTGGGACTGTTCACCCTGATATTTATCATCACTGCCCTGTGTACTGTAACTGCACTATGCATCTTCCAAGTTTCCTTATTCACATGCTTAATGTATCATCTTGTAAATATCAACCGTCATTCATTTTAAATACTCATTAGTGATGTTTAATTTCTGTTTTCACTGTATCCTTTTGTTCAGTTCAGTAAAGGGATTCTCAAGAAATGCTTCTAGCGAAGTAAATCTGTTAATGTTTGTGGTGTAATACGCATAAAGATTTGCCAAGCCTTTCTCTGGTCACTCGAAAGTTTTTTCAAGGCAAGGGTAAGCATAAAATGCAGGAAATTAGATGATTTTTTCAAAATAACCTGGGTGACATCACGAGCAGTAGTATTACATGAGTTTTATCACGCAATTATACGATGTGCTGCGATGTGTTTCCATCTTTTAATAACGTATGCCAAACCATAGGTAGTTCGATGGAGACTACGTCATTGCATGCTAGTTTGCTGGAAAGGATTTCGACTGTTTACTATCAGGGAAGCAGTTGAAAGCTTGGTGAATCTTTGTGCATATTACACCACGTAAATAAACGGATTTACTATTCTCTAACCAATAAAGCGATGTTGAAGTGATGTGACAGTGCCTTAGTGAAGGTATTTTAAACAATTGGTATGAGGAGCTTGTGGGTTTGTAGTTCTTGAGAGCATTGAAAGTCCGCCTTTTTTTTTTTTACGTAGCAAGATCAGTGTAGTATTGTTCCAGACATCAGGAATCTTCTCCATTGCGGCATCTAGTGAACACTTGGAAGAGTGCAGTTTCTATTTCTCCACCAGCTTTCTGTAAATTGTTCACAGTAATTCAGTCTTCCCCTGGAGCTCTTCCCTGTTTTTTTATATCCGTAATTGCATTGCCAACTTCTGTCGGTAGGATTGGAGGAACTTAAGTGCCTGTTGTATATTTCTTTGTCTGGAATAGATGTATCATCTCTTTCTTATAGTTTTGTGTATTTATTCTGTTTCATGTAGTTTTGTATTGCGCTTTCCTTAAAATTTTGTCTCTAATTCTGTTAACAGTAACATTTTTTCTGAATTCTGAATGCCGTAATTTTTGTTCCATTACTGAAATGACTTTTTTTTTTTTTTTTTTTTTGCCAATCTTTGATGGTCCGAAGTTACTTTTTTCACTAGTTCAGAATTGAATTTCCTTGTCTTTAGTCATATTTTTTAACACTGTCTTACATAGCCCCACACGAAGGTCCACTTTTCTTATGTAGCGGGATCGATTTTTACATTTTATCAGCATTTTGGTTCTTTTCGATATTTCTTTCAAATGCAATTTATTTATTCTCTGTATCACCTATGTATGTCGCTGTTTTCGTAAAGGCCTTAGTAAGGTTTCTGTTAACTTCAGAGGTATCAATTTCTTGTGTTCGACCTTCTAGTGCAGATAATCGGTTTCTCAGTTCAATTTGGAAGTTTTGTTTTTAAAATGTGTTACGTCAAAATATTTCGTTTGCTTTATGAAATAGCTACGTTCAAGTTTTGTATTAAGTGCATCTTAAATCTCCATTGTATGGTCATTTCTGATGTTGAACCTGTTAAGCACCTTAGTCTTCATTGAAAAATTTCTTGTTACACGTAATAAACTCAGTTTTACTCCCCCCGGCCCCCATTTGAATCATTTCTTATGTTGCATTTTCTTGAAAATGGATTTCGTGATGTACAAACTTTTCACTCTTTGCAGACTCTACGTTGGTTTATGTTACGGTGACCAGTTTACTTACCAAAGTTTCATTTCGTCGCTCTATTTTCGCCTTGAAAGCACCCATACATTTAAGTGCTGCTTACTCTTGTTATTAGAAGTCGAATTTCCTCGTAAAACTCGACGATTTCTTCATCAGGATGACTTGCGGTGGGCACGTGTTTTGAAATTTGGGGCATACTAAATACGATATTGATGCAAAATCTTTACGTTGCTGGCTGGCGTTTTATAAAAGGGGAGACAATTGATATACAGTTCTAATTTTTGTACCACATATTTATTTTTATCTTCTACTCCTCAGAGGAGAATATAAATACGCCATGGGTTTTCTTAAGGAAAGAGTTAATATCCGAAATTATGGACAACACTGGTTACATAATTATTTGTTCGTACTGCCAGATCGTTGGCACGGTTGCAAGCAGTAAAAGCGATAAAGCTTGTCCTACTAACTAAAAGTTTTGCTTTACGCGTGGTATATTTGGCTTCTGCGCACATTCATCCTATGAATGAAGCACATGACAGCGTAATAATAAGCACGTACCTCGCGCTGCTAATGAGCGAAGGTGTCGAGCTATTCGTCGGCTGCCCAAACCTGACGTTCCGCACGTCCAACGGTTCCCTTGAAGTTGAACAGTCAGGCGGGGTGGGTCTGTCGAATTCCAATGGGGGGGGGGACTAGCAGGTTGACAGGCAGCTGAAAGACCAGGGTGCAGATAACCTCTGAACCCTAGGAGCTGCGAACGGCGCTCCCACTTCTTCCGTAGTGTGGGCTGTCGTCGAAATCCGGCTGTTGCAATGCTAGTGAGATGATACACCCTCCTGGCCAGTTCCTGTAGGTGTTGAAGTTGATTCCAAAGACCATCTGGTGTGCGCGCGTGCTACATTCCTTCCTTAATGCACCCGTGACGTAATGTTATTCTCTCGGTACTTTTCCCTCCATCTCCACTCAAAGATATACTAAACTTAGAGGGTGCGGATCGTTCTCATGGTTCTTTCTGTTCATAGTGTTAAAATTCAGCTTTCACTACCTACCCCTTTCGTGCATAAACAGCAGCAGGGCAATGCTTGTGGAAAGCCGTGCTGTGCTGATGCTAGTAAAGTAGTGGACAAAAGAATACGATCCGAATATCATGATTCAAACGAATTCTTAATGTATGAAAATTCCCCTCAATTACAAATGTGTACTTAAAAATCATCTGTAATGCTTTCGAAAGATTTGACGATGGACTGGGGGAAACTATACGTTTTCGAACTCCTAAAAAAGGCAGTATCTGCAAAACAAAACAAAACTGCAGAACTTTGTCAACTCTTCAAGCATCCTGCATAGTTCTGGGGCCCCTAGAAAATGCGAGGCCCGGGGCTGCAGCCCCTAGCCCCCTCTTAAATGGGCTCTATCTGAAGCAAAACACTGTTTCTAGAGAAATTAATTTCGCAAAAATTGGAGTGATTAAATTACACAACTTGTAGTTTTTATGGCATTCTGCCTTTTGTCTTCCCCATTACGTATACGCGACTTGGTCTGTAGTAGCTTTTGCGTTTAATGGGGACATCGTACGGTAAATTTGACTGTGGTATTGTCCATGTCACAGAAATTTAATACATGAGCTGTCGAGTAATGCAAAAGTATTGGATACAGTCCGCAACTTTTGCTTTTCACGTTCCTGAGTTAGGGTATACTTGTGAATAGTTCATATGTTTCTTGTAAAGGTTATCGCAAAGTTTTTACCACAACAGTATTTTTGAACAGCTGAACGTAATTCCGCTCTACAAAACCGGTTGTAAACGATCAGTAGTTGCATATAGGTTTTATATACTAAAGCTCTGATATGTTCCAGAAACGTAAAAATACGTTTGGCACCCTTAAAGCTACTCCTCAATACCTTTTAAATGGCTATTTATATGTACAGTATCCCATATGCAATTACACATACACTGAAGAGCAATAGAATTAGAGATACATGTCTAGTAACGTGTGGCACCACCTTTCGCCCTGATGACGACGGTGATTCGTCTCGGCATGGACTCGACAAGACACCGGAAGCGTTGGGAAGCCATACAGATCCACGACCCCTGAACAAGCTCCCACAGTTCACGAAGATTTGATGGAGGATGGGGGTCAGAGCCTCGAACAACTCTTTCGATGGCATCCCAGATGTGCTCAATGGGATTGAGGTCAAGTGACCTAGCTGGCCAAGGAAGCGAGGTCACGTCGGTGGAGTGTTCATCTAACCAGTCGGATACAATTCGGAAGCGATGGCACGGTGCATTGTCTTGTTGCAGGATGAGGTCCCCAATGGGATGTTGAAGACGCACAAACGGGAGCAAATGGTCGTCCAGGATATCCCGGTAACGTTTACCTGTGAGGGACGATGTCACACGTACCAGGGGTCCCTTTTCAGTCCACGTAAACAGTCCCCTGACGCGAATGCCACCACCACCACCAGCTTGAACAGTACCCTGCTGGCAAGAAGGATCCATCGCTTCATGTGGTTTCGCCGTACTCGTATCCTGTCATCCGCATGTACCAACGTGGATCTCGACTCATCAGTCCAGGCAACATTTTCCCACATGTCTAGGGTCCTAGGGTCCAGTGGCGATGTTCTCGCGCCCATGCTAATCTTTACACTCTGTGATGTGCGGTCAGCAGCGGTACCCTCGTGGGACGATGGCTTCTGTATCCCATAGCGAGGAGATGGTGTGGCTGCTTACACGTTTTCGTGCGCCAGCGTTAAATTGCCGAGTGATTTCTTGCACTGTGGCCCGTCTATCCGCTGTTACAGTGCGAGCTAGCCGACGATGAACCCGCTCATCCACACGCTGTTGTCCACGGCAGTTGGCCCTTGCAGGGATGGTTTTACCGGATTCGATGTACCCACGGTGCACCCGTGACACAGTGGCTCGTGAAAATCACAGTGCCTGCACGACTTGCGAGGTGGAGTGACCCATTCGTCGGGCCCCGACAATTTGCGCGCGATCAAATGCGCTTAGATCCTTCTTCTTACCCATGCTGCTTCCGACTCTTACTGATTCCCATCGCATCACTCCTTATATTGAGGATCGCTGCATACGTCATGTAGTTTCCGTTTACAGGGCCGCCCACAGCGCCAGATTTGCATAACGCCAGCTGTCTCTAATTCAGTTGCTCTTCAGTGTAGATTGATACAAAAGGGCGCTACATTGTTTTAAGAGTAAATGTTAAAATAAGATTTCAGAATAATTTTCTTCCTCTGTTGGTCTCTGTGGCAGAAATTAAAAGCGATGCTGAAACGCTGTCTGCAGATGATTTCTAATACTGATTTAGATATTTCGCTATATTTAACGTTTAATTTGCTTATTCCATTACCTTGGATTTACAGTAGTTTCCACAAAAACAAACCGTTCTTTCAGTCCAGTGCTAGATGAAAGTCCCCCAAAGGCTCTTCCATGACTCTTGCCATGAGCCATTCATTCTTTTCAACGTCACTCCGGCATGCGTTCGAATTTCATCCACCTATCTCTCACGAGGTGTCTTCTTCTGGATCTATTCCTGACCCTTGGTGTCCAGTATTTCAGTTGGCCGTGAGTTCTGGCAGTATGTCCAGCCCATTGATATACCTTATTCTTTGTTCATGTTGTGATCCACTCTTGCCATTTTCCTGATCCACGAGTTTCTTTTTCAATTTTTCTTGGTTACACCAATCATGCATCTTTCCATGTTTCTTTGAGTTGTGCGCAGCCGCTGTATCTATTTTTTAGTTAAGGTTCATGTCTCTGATCCATACATAAGAACTGGAAGAATGCATTGATTTGATTAAACACTTTACTTCTATACATAATACAGAAATGGCTGTTGAAAATAATACTGTTTCTTCCAATCGCTCTTCAACCAAGTGTTATGTCTCTTAGTTTCTTTTTTGATGTAGCCCTTGTTTGATATGTTGCCCAAGGTAGATGTAGGCATCGATTACTTCAAAATTTGCCCTATCAACCATTAAATCTTGAGTTCTTGTAAAAGCATTGCACTGTACACCAGTTTTGTTTTCTGTAAGTTCATATAAAAACATAGACCTAAGTCATTGCACGATCCAATTTCATGTAAAAATACCCTCAAGTACTATACTGAACTATATTTATTTACATGAGGTTAAATGCTATATACAATAGATTAAAAACACAAGATCTTTCGCAGTAGCAGCTACCGCATCATCGGGTGACACATAGCATATGGAACCAGAGTTCTTAAATAGTTTTAATATGATGGTATTGAAGAAACTATAAAGCGCCGCCTGACGGTACAGTAATGACATGCATCACTGAAATACATTCGTAACGCCCTCTGCAAAAATAACCTCAGAATAGTAATTATAAAGGTAATTGTAGTCCATTTAACAAGTTCTTCCAGGCCCGAGGAATATGGTACGGCATATCATCATTGCAACATTTATCACCGAACTGGTGAATAAACATGCTTTCCACATACAATAAAGAAACTTTGTCCTTTGAGCCGTAAGTCAACAGATGCGAAGCATTCCAGTCAGATATGTACATAAGTACCAGCACTGACCAGGCGTGAGAGAGAAGTATCAGTAGATTTACGCCTGACATTACTCTGATGTTCTGCCAACCTGATACTAAAATTTCTAAAAGTCGAACCTATGTCTCTACTATCAGGTACATCAGGAACAACCGACCTAAGTGGAACACAATAAACTCCATGTCTGGAAAGTTTGTGAAGAGGGTCCCGATCTTTACGAATAAAGAAAACAACGACCTAGTCCTTGTTGAAATTTATACGGTTCATTCTGAATTCTGTCCAACTTAGTTTTATCGATTAATTTTTTCATCAATGTGATCCTCGCTTGACATCTGTTGCCCAAGGTAAATGTAGGTATCGGTTACCTCTGTAGAGTTTCCCCATCAATCGCTAAATCATGATTTCTTGTTTGTACATATTTATGTGTACTTTTAAATATTGTATAGTTATATACACTGAAGTGTCAGAAAAACTGGAACACCAGTCTAATACTTGGTAGGTCCCACACGATAGCGCAGGACTGCAGAAATACGACGGGGCACGGACTCCACTAGCTTCTGGAAATATGCTGTAGGCAATGCGCACCATACTTCCTGCAGAGCGTTTCACAATTCGGGTGTATTCCGAGGTCTCGGATTCCTGTGTTCGATAGCGCGTCGCATGGCATCCCAAATGTGTTCTATCACGTTCAGATCTGGGGACTTGGGTGGGAGTGGCAACACCCCAAACTCAGATGAATGCTCCTCTAACCATAATGTGGCGTCCCGACACTTATGTGGAGGTGCATTGTCTGTTGGAACAGGCCCAACCCATCAGCATGAATGCAGGACATTCGTCAGAAAGGATGCGCAAATAGCGTTGGCCGGTCACACACGTTTGTAGACGTACCAGGGGTCCCAGTGAAGTCCAGCTAAACACACCCCATACCATTACGGAACCCCCACCAACCGGTACAGTACCCTGTTGACAGGCGGGATCCATGGCTTCATGGGGTTTGCGCCACACATGAATCCTTCCATCTGCCCGATACAGTTGAAAACGCGACGCGTCAGACCAGGCTACTTGTTTCCAGTCATCAAGTGTCCAGTGGCAGTGTTGCCGTGCCCAAGCCAGTCGCATAGCTCTGTGTCGTGCACCCATCAAGAGGGCTCGAGTTGGGCGTCTGCTCCCAAAGCCCATATCGTGCAGGGTACATTGCACAGTCTGGACGCTGATGCTTGTTGAGGCTGCAGCATTGAATTCCGATGATACCTGCGAGAGTGTTGCACGCCTATCGCGTGAAACGATTCCTGACAGCCGACGATGGTCACGTTCACCCAATGTCTTTTTACGGCCACACTGGTATCGTAGGTTGGAGGTTTTGCCGGAATTCTTGTAGTCGCGGTACACCCTTGCATTGGTCGTCCGTGAAAGTCCGAACTTTGTTTCTACCTCCGAAATACTATAGCCCATCTCACGAGCGCCAGCTATGACACCGCTTTGAAAATCGCTTAAATCGTTATTACTTGCCATTCTCATGCCGAAAATAGCTCTTACAGCTGGCAGAAGTCAAGTGTTTCTTGTAGGTCTTCCGTCCACAGTGAGTAGATTTTAGGTCCCAGCCACCTACAGCGAGTTCGCCTTTTGGGCAGGACACAGAAACGGAAGGAATGAGAGCAAGTCTAGCGACTTTGACAGAACAGTTTGTAGTGAGATTAGAGTACAGTAGATGGCGCCACCGTACAAGTACGATGTTGCACATAGAGGGGTGAGAGAATTTCAGGGGGGCATAGGAAAGGATACCCATTTAATCAGTGGGTCCAACCTGTGGGGCCGTCACTTAACGTGCTCGTCCGATGCACGGCGAATATTCAGTGATTGTTAGCAAATCACACCACCTCCGCAAAATCAGCCCAGAATCGAACCTGAGGACCTTGCATTGGTAGTCTGAACTGCTAACCACTCAGCCATTCGCGGCTCTGACAGCTGGCAAGGATGTCTATCGCTTTATATACGCACTGGCGGACGCAACCGAGTACGCGCGTAGGTAAAGTTTCTATGAATTTTGCATAAGCTCGTCTGTACCAGGTTTTCTGGCACTTCAGTGTATACGTCAAAGCGTCAGGATATCTTGAATTATTTAAATGCCTCTGTTTAGTGTTGGATGAACTGCGATACATTTGGTTTGGCACATTTTTTCTCAGTTTCATTTTAAGGAATTCCTAACAAGAAATGCAAGAGCTGTTTACACAGCAGGTCATCTAAAACTTGATTTCGTAATCGGAAACGTCGCAGATCAGCTGAATGCCCCCTTAGACCATTTTCGGCCGCTCGTATTGGTCGAGTCATCCCCGTTGTGTAGGTGTACAATAATCGTTAAGAAACGGCTAATGGAACCATTATCAGTAATTGATCAGTGTAACCCTAATGAAGGCCAATCGTTAAACGACTTATCGTTAATGGATTGAGTAGTTAAGCAGGGAAGGTTCGACTATCAGGTCGGTGTTTTTCGAAACACACATCAGAAGAAAGATTAATTATTCTATTGTGTCCAGTGGCTGGGCTTTCTGCATGCTTCATCTTCAGAAATGTGTTTCTTCAACCAAATTTTATCAGCGCATTATGGATAAAGGTCATCCCAAGTTTCAATGGAAAACCTAGTTTTTATCATAATCAAAAACTGCCTGCGTATACAGATTGCTTCGTTTTTAAGCAAAGTTGAGAGACACGTGAGTGAAAAAATAATCAGTTAAACGTTTTAATTACTGTTTTTTCTTTGGAATAAGAAGTAAAATATATTTTGTTTTTATTCACATATAAAAATAGCAACACGCTGTTACACTACAAAATCAGCATTAGTAATTAAAATATGAAATTATGAAGCACAAAGATATCATAAATAATGTCCTTAAGAAATTAAGTAAAATCTGTGCCCACCAATAATAAAATACTTTCTGGAAGCCACAAGAATGTTTTTTTTTATTGAGGGAACTCAAGCGAAATGGTAAACGTTGCCTATGCAATATTATACAATCAGTGTGGCGTGAAGCTTTGTGTAAGATGCCTCCCCTCCCCCGCAAAAAAAAAGGCAATGGGTTATTGTCACGTGTGTCGAATTCCCTGCTTTAAATCAAACCTTACTTTTCGGACGACGCTAAAAAAGAAAATCATTGAAAAAAATGTGCTTTGGTGCTTTAGTATTTAATCCATGCGTATTGACTTAAGTTTTTCGTCCTGTCGTTAGGCGCAATTGTGCTGTTGACATTTCAGATCATATGTAGAGGATTTTATTTTTGGAAGGGAGTGTCTGACCCCAGGTCTTAAACAGCCCTTAGAAATAGGAAGCTAGGAGATTTGCCGTGATACCCGGATGCACCCGGTATGGTATCGAATCCACTCTCCAGCTCAAGTGAAGTATCAAGTATTGTATACCATCTACGCGGAATGATGTCAAGGCCATCGAAACGAAGCACTGGCATGGACTGGAAAGTGCTGAGTTCCACTGCAACCCACAAATGTTCCACGGGATTCAAGTCGAGGGATTTGGCTGGCACCGAAACACGTGAAATGTTTGGACATGATCGGCGAGTCATTCTTGTGCAGTGATGTCATCACGACTTGGGCTGTTGTTTTCTCCTTATGTATTATTTTTCTCACATAAAAGATACCGAGGTACAAATTGTGATTTTTACAATCACTCTAGTGGACAGACCTGAAACTAAGTTAGCATCTGTCACGTGATACCAATCTCGAGGTTTTCAGAGCAGGTTGGTTGAGTTGTTCTAAACCACCGAGTACTCGCCGTCAGAGTTGGAAACGGGTCAAAATTTTTGACCTGGACCTGACCCGGGCAAATCTGCTTTGAACTATAAAACTGAATATATCATCATCATCAATGATTCAACGCTGGATGAAGGTCTCCACTGGTTTTTTCAGCAACCATATCTTTGTGCTTCATTGGGCCAGTCTCCTCCATCCACCCATCTCCCACGTGGTCTTCTGGGTCTTTTCCTGTCACTTGGAATCCCGTCTAAAATTTCGGTTGTTCATCAGTGGTCCTTTCTCCTGGCAATATTGTCCAGCCCATTGCCATTTCAGGGATTTTACTTTGATCATGATGTCTTCTACTCTTGTCATTTTCAACGAGTCCCTCATTTTATCTTGCTTGGTTACACCAAGCATGCATCTCTCCAGGCTGCTTTCAGTTTCTGCAGTCTTTGTATGTCTTTTTTAGTTAAGGTCTACGTCTCTGTTCCGTATGTAAGCACTGGAAGAATGCATTGATTAAATACTTTTCTTTTAAGACATAGTCGCATATTGCTCTGAAAAATTGTACTGTTTCTTCCAAAAGCTCTCCAACCAAGTTTTATACGTCAATTAATTTCCTCATCAATGTGACCTTTGCTTGATATCTGCTGTCCAAGGTAAATGTAGGTATCGTATATCTCCAGATTTCTCAAATCAATCGATAAATCTTTATTTCTTGTAAAAGCATTGAACTTCATTTTTAATCCCATTCCTTCACCCCTCTCAACAAGTTCCTGAATCATACTCTGCATCTCTGAAGTATTATTTCAAAGACTTCTGAAGGGTTCATTGAAATATTTTTTTCTTTTCAAAAACAAAACTAAAATAAAGCCGGGTCGAAATCGGGTCAGGAACACCTTGACCCGACCCGTTGACCTGTGACCAGTTTCCATCTCTGCTCGCCGTGTGTCGGATGGGCACGTGAAGCTGTCGAGCCCGTGGTATTGTACCTCCTGTTACAAATAAGGTCATCAGTTCCTTTTCTGGGCCCTGTGCTCTTTCCATGCACGCAGCGTTGGCTCAAGGCATGTTTGCAACCCCGATGCAAAGTGCCCCTTCGGCGCCCCTTTGTGGACTTTTCAGTGGAGAAAATTTACATGACCTTTACAAATTTAACATGCTCACCTGACCTTTACAAATTTAACGTGCATTTGCTGTTCTTATCCATTCCACTTCCAAAAATTTAAAGATACGATGTTTTAATGTCTTTCAAGTACTTAGTCACATAAATTGTCAAGAGGTAATGGTGATTTCCTTCAAGTATGAGATAGAAGCTGCGCCCCCGATGCTTCTCTTCTCAGAGTGAGACAAAACTACAGAAGTAATTTCTCAACGTCTTATTTCATTAATACGAAAAAAAAAAAAAGTGCTTCGTAAAATTTGTAGAGATCGAAATTCTACTCCACCGTTAACTGTTACCCCAAGCATCTGCTTGCTTTTTTTTTTTTATGGGAAATACGGCACTGCGAAGGGAGGAGATTCGGGCAAATACACAATATGTTTCGTTCCCTCTGAAAAAGAAAAGTGACAGGGAGAGGAGATGCATCAACAAATGCGACAAAGCAAGAGAGTCTGTGTCCAAAGACAGAAGTAAGATAAATTGGTCAGTACAGCTTTTGGGTAAAAACCACTCCTTGTTCTCAGCTATAAAACGAAGTAAGGCTATGAGAGCAACAGAAATATTTTGTTCCCCCACATAGGCCCTGGACCTGACAAAATACGTTGCCAAAAGTGCCATGCGCCCCCCCCCCTGCAGAAGGTGCCGGCCTTTCACTGAATTGCTTGTTGTGACGTCAGTCAGGCAATCCGTACTAGATCGCTCCCACTTTCAATATGGCATTGCTGTTTCTCTGACCTGTCTACCTTCTGTCGTTTTTGACCTCTAGGTTAAATCTAACGTAGGTTCCTTTCTGATACTCAGCACCAAAGTCCCATGGAACATAGGTAGTTGCGTATAAACCTTCTCTGTGGGTGTAAACCCTACGAGAAATTGCCAGGTGTCCAAATTGTCACTCTCGAAAAATTAAAAAAAGAAGTTAGACAGTTGAACATTCGCGACTATACGGTTATGGCGTATTAGTTCGAATTCCATCTGCAGGCGCGCTATTCCGTTGAGATTTTCGGGGCCAACCAGTTTTAACTAGACCTGCGTGTCTTATTCCTATGATCTTTCCTCTCGGTGACAATATATTTTCATTTGTCATTGATGCTCTTCTAGAGGAACCATATATTTATAATAAACGATTGTTGTATCAAAGACTGAAGAATTTTCAGTGGAAACATTTTCCGTTTGGCGTTCAATCCAATTTCATGTCTAGAATTCTACCGTATGTAAAATTAAAAAGAAAAAAAAATGCCGTTTAAATTACGCTTGTAGGATACTGCTTAGGAATTTTAACTGGTACCATTTTCCTTTATAGTTATTGTTCCATTTTGTAAACGTTGTGGATATTGCGGTAGTTGTTGTACCACGTCTGTGTGCGTTTTCGAGGTGTTGCCTGCCATTGAACTTGAGTGAACCCTCTTCGCCCTTTTAAGAGGATTAAGAGAGTGCATTTCCCGCGTAAAATGCGCTGCTGAATTGGGTTTAATGGGAACAGGAAAGGGGCAAGCGACACAGCTGAAGAAATATTGGAGTCTACTACAGCTGCGGAGCAGAGACCTCCTCCTTCAGTCGTTGCTGCTGCTGCCAATAACTCTTTGTTTAAAGGCCCCAGATGAGTTGTAACAAGAAGCAGCTGTGATTGTCTCCTAGCGGAATTCACTTATGTTCTAACCATAAATCCAATTGTTACACCATATCTTGAATGAACTGCTTTTATTCGTAATGCAGCTTTTTTCTTTTCCTCTGACGTATCTTCACTTTCTGGGAGATCAGATGTAGCAGGAAATCTATGACTAAGGACTTCGAAGTACCGCCATTAAAAAAAATGGGGAATAAATTTCACTACCTTCTCAGTCAGCCATATTTTTTTATAAGTAGAAAACTGTATTGAATGATGCAGAAAGAAGTAAGCCCATTTGATGGATATTAAGTAAGAAGACGTGCAATTTAGCCAACCATATGTAAAAGTAAAAAAATGCAGCCTCGTTGGTAGCGTAATCAGTGACGCGGGATTCTGACCAATCTTCCTATCAGGGAACGATTTGAGTTTCATTTTAATCACTTCAACGAATGTTTGGCAACACATGCAATGATGTCATGATTTACAATTTACATTCACAGTCGTATCAGAATAATATGGCCACCCCCGGAATCACAGTGTGCGCGTCACAGAGTACACGTGACAAAGTCGACCTGGGACCACACGCAGATATAAGCTGCCGGCCAGGACAAATGAACCATAGTGCGTTACGTGAACACAATGGGCAGAGGTAATGATTTGGCGGACGTTCAAAAAGAAATTATCATCGGCTACCGCGCCAAGGTTGGAAGCATCTCAGAAACAGCAGATTTCGTGGACTGTTCGCGAGATGCTATAGAACGGTTACCAAAAATGAACCGCTGGCACACCAAGTACTTCCCGACGTCATCTGTGAAGCTTCAAAGGAGAACATTGCCTCCGTCGACTGGTAACGGGCAATCACTGCGCAACAGTGCAGCAATTGACCACGCAAATGAACGCTGGGATATCCAGGTATGTGTTCCCGATAACAGTGAAGCAAACTGTGTTACGCATAGGTCTCCGGAGTCGACGCTGCGTTAAGGCGCCGATGTTAACCCAGGTCCATCAGCAACGACGCCTGCAGTACGCATGGGACTACCGTCATTAGAAAGTGGATAAAGGCTGCCTTCTACGAGTCAAGGTTTCTACTCCACAGAAGTGACGGGCGGTGGCGGATACGGCATCAGACACACGAGAACCAACACACGGACACGGTTGTCGGTCAAGTACATTCCGACGGTGGCAGTGTGCATGTCTGGGGGGATGTTTTCCTTGTATGACGTGTGACCGCTGGTACCACTGGATGGGTCTCTGAACGCCAATGGCTACCTGTCCATCCTCGCTGACCACATGCATCCCTTCATGTTGGATGTTTACCCTGATGGTGATGGTGCCTACCAAGAGGACAATGCGCCCTGCCACGTCGCTAAGGTGATGCGTGACTGGTTCCAGGAACACGACAGCGATTTTTCCGTTCTCCCTTGGCCGGCGAAATCGCCCGACCTCAATAGAACACTTGTGGGACTATTTGAATCGACAGATTCAATGTGCCGATACACAACCACGTCATCTCCGGAACCCCCGTGCTCTACTGCAGTCCAAATAAAGACGCGTGCCTCGGGCAACCTTTTAGGGGGTCATTGCGTCCATGCCACGCCGTCTCGCCCCTGTCATATCGGGCCAAGGGTGGTTATTCCCGTTATTAGGTAGGTGGTCATATTATTCTGATACGACCGTGTATTCTCAGTAGACAAAACTTTAGGGATAGGGGTGATGGGCAGTTGACATGGGCATCCTCCGCGCAGAGAGGAACAGTCCCAAACCAAACGCAGGCGATAAATAAGCAAACAACTGTGCTTCCCAACAGTGTATTGCAATCGACGAACATGGGTAAATGTGGTGATTTGAGCGACTCTGGTCGTGGACGCATTGTCGGTGCGTGACAGATGCATGGGTCATTCTATCGCCCAAGTGGTGAGAACCATTGGGTTCCGGAGGGCAACCGTATCAGTCAAGGGTGTTTCGCGATTATACCATCGACGGACGTACCACCACCCAGAGAGTAAGCGATGGCCGACCACACGCCATTGATAGCCAGGGTTGACGCAGACTATCCGGGCTCGTACAGATTGACCGCTTGACAACAGCGGCGCAAATCCCATGCAGGTTAAATGTCGGAGGCTCGAGTACCGGCAGCGAGCGAACGGCATGACGCACGCTCTATAATGGGCTACAGGAGGCGACGCCCTACTCTTGTGGTTGACTGCTCCTCATCGGAAATTACGCCCCGCCTAGTGCCGGGAACAGCAAAACTGGACTTCTCAGAGTGGCGCTGCGTCGTGTGGTTAAATAAATCCCGTTTTCAGCTGTATCGAGATGACGGGAGGGTTTGGGGGAGCTAAGGAGTGGCCTCAAATAAAAGTTAACGTCTCGCCTAATTGAAGTGGACACAAAATGTGTTAATGGTCGACGATATCCTACCAAGAAAGAATTTTTATAAACTGATTTTTTTTTTTTGGATTGGAGGTTTAACGACCACCGTGAGCAACTCAATGGGCTATAAGCAGTCGTCCGTCCCTAATTTAAGGTTACTGGTTCCAGGGAAGGGAGAGAGCCAGTGCCGTAAGACAAACACAACATCCATGCCTGACCGGGATTCGAACCCGGACCCCTTACGGACGAATGATCAGAGGCCAGCGCCTTAGACCACTGCGCCACCGGGGCGGCAAACTGATTTCTAAAAGAGGCGTTCTTTCAAATAGAAATATACACTAACGCCCTTAGCAGCAGAAGTGTGCAATAAAAGGGCAAAAATTCTGTGCAACACTTCATTGAGGCAGTTGTGGTATGGGAAAAACATTTCAAATGTGACTTCAATTCATACATGTACGTCCCTTGTGGGGAATTGTGCGCCTTTTAAAGTGGCTAATGTGTAATTAGTGTAGATAAACAAGCCGTCTGTACACTATGATCAGAAGGATTGAACACATCTGTATTCAATTATAACAAAACATAATTTAAATTACATTTTGCTATAAATGAGTACAGATTAGTGGCGTATACTCGAGGCTAGCTGCTAAGCCCACAGAATGCACAAATAAAAGCCACTTATCAACGTTATTAATTTATGTCGATGCTTTCGCTACGAAAAATACACGTGCGGATTCGTTTCTTTGACTCAGTCTGGCGAGCGAAGACCGACGGCATATCGCAAGCAGCTCTTCCAGAGTCTTCGCAGTTCTGATTCGAAAACCTTCGATACGACCGCCTGATAGCGTTTCTGTGACAACATGAAGGAGCGTATGGAGCGGAACGGGCCATTGCTCTGCGCAACGGTTCGCTCAGGAAAGAGAACAATCACTCTTATGCTTCCGCCTGTAACAGCACGTGTTTCGCGAGAGTTGTTTCAGTTTGTGTGAAGTGTTAATGAATTAAAATTAGTGATATTATATCTTAAATTCGTGGCTTTGTTGGATTCAAATTGTTTTGATAAATTTTGTGAAAGCTTCACTGAACATCTACTGTCAGAACTTAAAGAACTCTGTTTCAAATTTTGCTACAACTCGACTCAAAAATGAACTAAAGGTGTTTTATTCCTTTGATGAATACAAAAACAAATCAGTAAAACAATCTTGTTACATAAAGTTGAATAAAGTGGACATAGTGTTTAGTGAGGTGTGTACAAATTAGCAGACCTAAGATTAAAGTTTCCATCAACAACTGCAACTGCCGAAAGAAGTTTTTCTGTGCATTAAAAAGAATCAAGATATAACTTAGAGCCACACAAGGACATATTCATTCGAGCAACTTGGCTGATTTGTCAATAGAGAAAAACATTCTTTTTAAATATGAAAAAACTACTCGGAAGAAACTTTTTATGAAAACGTAACACTCAAGTTCACACAAAAGGAAAGAAGAATGGATTTCATGTACAAATCAGGTATCCAAATCCTAATCCTCATAACTATTTGGTATTTCATGTTAGCAATAGCATGTACCTAAAATAACTTACTTCTATTACTTAACAATTAAAAATTAAACTTTGCAATTAAAAAAAAAAATAGTACTGGGGACGGGTGAGATAGCCCAGGTCTCGGACCCAAGATACGCCACCACTGGTACAGATATGTGTTCAATCCTTCTGATCATCGCGTAAAGACGGCTTGTTTATCTACACTAATTATACTATGCACTAATTATACTATGCACGATGATTCATGTAGATATGGCTAATGTTATAGAGAATCGCGCGAATGGCATGTAAATATAAAAATATTTTTTGCAATTGGAGTTTTAGAAGTGGCGGTACAGTGCAAATAGAAATACACACGTACGCCACTTTGAGTATTTATTTTATTTTGACGTAATCTGGATCCACCAACAATCTGCAATGGGATACGACTGACTGACAAGAAACTCAATATAATCATCAGGACTCGCATGCTGCAGTAGACCATGCCTTTATTTCTTTCACTCAAATCGTCCCATCTGACCTTCCGTTGCAGTTTAAACGCCTAGTGTTTGTTCCCTGTTCGTCCCAGTTTTGCCATGACTATCAACAAACACAGGGTCAGTGGTTAAAAGTTGTTGGACTCGACCTGCAAAACCCATGCTATTCCCATGACCAGCTAGTTTTATGTTGATTTCTCCAGAATTGGCAAAAATGGAAACCACTTCATCTTGGCTACAAATGGAAGAGTACTCAGCATTGTTGACCCAGATGCCCTTCAAAGGTAAACTTCCATGCTCTTTGGAAGAATTATACCTTACACAGATCCCAACAAAATAGAAACATGTAGACGTTTCGAATTTGCAATATTCACAGACATGGGCATCGCAGGCACGGGGTGGGGAGGGGGGTATGTCCCTTCGAATATTTCTAACTGCAACCCTTTTCGTGTTTTGCATAATTTTTCATTCAGTTAACGCTTGCACCCCCCCCTCCCAATTCCTATTTGCCAGCGACGCCCATGTTCACAGTTAAAGACTGTTGGTTTCATTCAGTTATATTTGCACAATTATATATATTTTGGGATGTAAGGTCAGGTGATGCGCAACATCACAGCCTCTCCTTGACAAATGTCAACCCCGCCTTCTCGTGGTGCATCCTGTTCCCACTAAAGGGGCTCTGACGACTGCCAATAGCGGTATAACTATACCATCAGGATTAGAGGAAATGCTATCCCACACTCACCAACCCGCTTGGCCAGCGTGGTGAGTTATGGCCAAACCCCTCCAAAATGACTCCACAACTTAAATCTTGGCCCTCAGTCTCCGGCAGCTGGAATGTACCTGGCCAAGGCAGCGGCCAATGCGACATGAAGGCAGAGGGTGCTAAGAATCACCGGAGGACCGGACTAGGCTGCCATCTGATGCTGACCTTGGCTACGTATAATGGACGCTCCCTATCTTCTGATTCAAGGCTTCTTGAATTGGAAGAGGAACTACAAAGGATCAAGTGAGACATCGTCGGGCTAAGTGAGGTAAGGAGAAAAGGAGAAGATCGCATTGAACTGAAAAGTGGACATCTCTTCTACTATCGTGGGACAGATACTGGCAGAACTAGTGGTGTTAGATTTATAATAAACAAGAAACTGAAGGATAAAGTTGTAGAAGTTGAAAGTTCCTCTGACAGAGCTGCACGACTCGTTATCCAACTCTCGAGAAGATACCAGGCTTAGATTATTCAGACTTATGCACCAACCACAAGTCATCCTGAAGAAATTGAAGAATTTTATGAGGAAATTCGTCATCTAAATAATAAAGGTAAGCAGCACGTAAAGATAATTATGGGAGATTTCAGTGCAAAAATAGGGCAACGGCAACAGAATGAAACTTCAGTAGGTAAATTCGGTCACGGCAATAGAAACCAGCGTGGAAATACGCTCGTAGAGTTTGCAGAGGCAGAAGGGTTTTTCATCTTGAACTCCTTTTTCAAGAAAAAGCCACACATAAAATGGACATGGAGTCATCCAAATGGGACGGCAAGTGAAATTGATTTTATTATGAGCAACAAATATCGAAGACTCGTGCGACATTAATCACTGAAACGATGAAAGATTTCCGTCTTTAGCACGATTTAATGATTAAAAGATGAGAAATATATACTATTAAAACCACGAGCACTTTCGAGGCAGCGGCTGCCTCTTCTTCAGATGTAATAAATAGATACACATTTAATCTATATATAATATAGATCTTTGCATTGTGGGAAGCAAGGTAAGTTATTAGCCAATAGTAATCTACATGCGCCAAAATGTTGCGTATACTGTTGGCCCAATGGTCTGAAGAAAACATGGAAATATATTATAGAAATAAATGGCGTAGGGTGGGGTGAACATTCAATTTTAAGTGTATATTACAATTTATAATTTACTGTTTTAATAAGGGATTTCCAAACGTTATGTAACTCATAGGGGGCATGTTCATTACAACATTGCTCACCGGAGGCCTCTATATGCACACTTTCTGCAATTAAAAGGTCACCAGGTTTACTAGGAGTATTAATTATTCTTACATTACTCCTGTCGGGATTAAGATCATCATGTACTGTATAACAGATTTGGCTAGGGATGTACAATACATGCCTGTTTTAATATTGTATTTGTGTTCTTTAATTCGTAATGCAATATTGCGTTTTGTAGAACCCACATAATTAGAGGCTGCTTGTCCTGTAGTTGCCTTAACCAGAGGGATATTGTAAATACCCCACTGTCCCATTTTGCTGTTCTGTTCACGATCCTTACGAACTACTGAAAATAAGTTTTGTGTTCGTGAACCAAATTTCAAGCTATATGGTTTACATAGTTGTGTTAAGGCTCTCGTTAAATGTGGATTATATTGCATAGAGCCAACATATGTGGAATTGCAGTTGGAGTTTCTTAACAGGGTAGTATGTAGGGCATATTTGACTTTGCCAAACACCTGCCTAATCAGATATTTAGAGAAATCATATTGCTCAGCCAAACCAAAAATGTTGTTAACTTCTTGCTGAAATGATTCAGTAGTTGATGAATGTGAATGAGCTCTTCTAAACAAATAGAATAATGCTGTCAACTTATGTTGTTTAGGGTGTGATGAATAATAAGGTATTAAAACAGGTGTATGACATGGTTTTCTATATACACAAGTGGTAATGCAATTAAGGCTATAGTCCTTACGAATAAGAATATCCAAGTAAGGTAAACAGTTATTAGCTTCAAATTCTATCGTGAGCCTGATAGTTGGGAACATGGATGATAGTTCGTTGGCGAATAAGTATAAATCATCCCGGTTGTGAGGCCATGCAACCAGGATGTCGTCAACGTACCTTAAATAAAGCAACGGGCGGTGAGGGAAGGAACTAAGGACCTGATTTTTAATGTGCTGTAACAAAATTTCAGCTAGAACAGCAGACAGGGGGAACCCATTGGGGAGCCCTCCAACTGTTGATAAATGCTGTCTTTACATAACGTTTGGAAATCCCTTATTAAAACAGTAAATTATAAATTGTAATATACACTTAAAATTGAATGTTCACCCCACCCTACGCCATTTATTTCTATAATATATTTCCATGTTTTCTTCAGACCATTGGGCCAACAGTATACGCAACATTTTGGCGCATGTAGATTACTATTGGCTAATAACTTACCTTGCTTCCCACAATGCAAAGATCTATATTATATATAGATTAAATGTGTATCTATTTATTACATCTGAAGAAGAGGCAGCCGCTTCCTCGAAAGTTGTCATGGTTTTAATTGTATATATTTCTCATCTTTTAATCATTAAATCGTGCTAAAGACGGAAATCTTTCATCGTTTCAATGATTTTATTATGTGTAACAAAAAATTCGTCATAGAAGACTGCAGTTTGCTAAACAAGTTCAACACAGGTAGTGACCATAGATTGGTGAGATGTAAGATGCGCCTCAACACTAAACTCGAACGTGGCAAGCTCATAAGACAAATAAAATGTATTGATATAACCAACCTTAAAAAACACCATAATACCTTCAAGTTGGAACTGAAGAACAGATTCTCTGCTTTAGAAGGCCTAACATCGGAAGAAGTGGATATTTCTGAAGTTAACAGAAAAGTAACCAAAGCTCTTATGGAAACAGCAACAAAATTAGCTGGGTCTAAGAACAAGTTGCATGTGAACAAATTATCAGGAAAAACCAAAATGTTGATGCAAAAAAGAAGAGAGATGAGGACAACTAAAGAAGATGTGACTTCCAAAGTGGAATATATAGAGCTATGCAAGACAGTACGAAAAAGTATCACTGAAGACGTAAGGAAATTCAACTGTGAACTAGTGAGGAAAGCAATTGAAAACAACCAAAGCCTAAAGATAGCAAAGGAACATCTCAGTAAGGGAAGAAAACAGATTATGGCACTGAGGAAAAAAGATGGTTCTGTAACAAGAAATAGAGGCGAAATTTTGACAAGAGTGAAAGATTTCTACTCCAAATTATATGAAAGGGATGATACATGTACTCCAGACATCATGAAAGTTACCAGAGTTCTTCCAGTCCTCCCAGCAGAAGTTGCACATGCAATCAAGAACATGAAGCGGGTAAAAGCTCCAGGAGAAGTTGGAATTACTGTAGACATCATACAAGAAGCAAGTGGAGAAATCGAAACAGTACTCGCCCAAATTTTCACTTGATGCCTTAATGAAGGGAAGATTCCTAAGGGTTGGAACAACGCTACAATGATCCTGCTACATAAAAAGGGTGACATTGAGGATCCCAGGAACTACAGACCTATCAGCCTCCTATCTGTGGTTTATAAAATCTTCACTAAAGTTCTTTCACACCGCTTGAAGGTAACACTGGATATGGCTCAACCGAGAGAACAAGCTGGATTCAGGAGTGGCTACAGCACAATAGATCATATCCACGTACTGAGAGAACTAATTGAAAGAGCGAGGGAATATGAAATTCCATTATGCATGGCATTTATCGATTATGAAAAATCCTTTGATTCAGTGAAACCATCAGCAGTTACAATGGCTCTGAAATCCTGCGGTATTGAAGATGCATACATTAATATTATTAATAACATCTATGAAAATGCAAGTGCAAAGATTCGGCTGTTTGAAAATACAACACACATAAAAATTGGAAAGGGAGTGAGACAAGGTGACACCATATCTCCAAAGCTCTTTAATGCCACATTGGAAAATGTCTTTCAATCACTGAACTGGGAAAACAAAGGGATAAAGATTAATGGAGATTATCTAACCCACCTTCGTTTTGCTGATGACGTAGTCATTTTTGCGACTACCCCACCAGAGCTGCAGAGTATGATACAGGAACTTGCTGACAAGAGTAAAGAAGTGGGATTAAAAATGAACTTTCAGAAGACAAAAGTGATGTTCAATGCTTTTACAAGAAATGAAGATTTATCGATTGATGGAGAAAAGCTGGAGATAACAGACACATACGCTTATCTTGGACAGCAGATATCAAGTGAGGGTCACATTGATGAAGAAATTAATCGGCGTACAAAACTTGCCTGGAGAACTTTTGGAAGAAACAGCATAATTTTCAAGAGCAATATGCCATTATGTCTTAAAAGAAAAGTGTTTGATCAATGCATCCTTCCAGTGCTTACGTATGGTGCAGAGACGTGGACCTTAACTAAAAGAGACATACAAAGGCTGCAGACAACTCAAAGCAGCATGGAGAGGTGCATGCTTGGTGTAACCAGGAGAGATAAGAAGAGGAACTCGTGGATCAGAAAAATGACAAGAGTGGAGGACATCATGATTAGAGTTAAATCCCTGAAATGGCAATGGGCTGGACATACTGCCAGAAGGACAGACCATCGATGGACAGCCGAAATTTTAGATTGGATTCCAAGGGACAGGAAAAGACCCAGAAGATGACCACATGGGAGATGGGTGGATGAAATTCGAAAGTATGCGGGAGTAACATGGAGGAGACTGGCACAAGACAGACCGTTGTGGAAGAAACTTGGGGAGACCTTCGTCCAGCAGTGGATTGATAATGTTTGACAGTGATGATATATATTTTTTATTAATTCCTTTCTTTTCACTACTGGAACATATTTCAATTAAATGTTTCCGTGCAATCCTGATCATTATTTAAGGAAAACTCGGAAAGTGATGGTCCAGAAGCTCATCGATGTATATTTTTTTTCTTTTTTGTTAAACCCGGGCAACGCCGGGTCCTTTTGCAGACGCGACGCAGCCCTCCCAACTTTTCTTTGAGCCCACCCTTCAGCTCCCCTCCCCCAGGGCCGGATTAAGGGGATCTACAGGGGCTATATATATATAGCCCATGACTAAGGGTGGGCCCAAAGGCTATATTAAGGGCCGCGGGTGGCCTAGTGGTCAGCGTTCGTTACTGCCATAGGGATGACCTCAGGTCCGATCCCAGGCAGGTACGAACGTTCGAACCAATAAATACCCGCCGTGCGTCGGATGGGCACGTTAAGTCGTCGAACCCCGGGTACTGGCTCCCCGGTAATAAATAAGGGCCTCTTCCTCCCCCTTTCTACTTCGCTTCCGTGTCACTTTCCTATCGGGCACTCTAGCCCAAAACTCCTAGCTTCCTATTTCTAAGGGTTGTTCAAGACCTGGGATCAGACACTCCCTTCCTAAAATCCTCTACATATGATCTGATCTGATCTGATCATTACCAAGGGCCTAGGAGGCATGCATGGGCAAATGATAGAAAGAGGGGGAGGGGTATAAAACAGTTTTATTTTAGTCTGGTATAATTTCCATTTGGCCAGAAACAGAGGCTGGAAGACGAACACATTTCAAGACAGTGACTCACCAAGGGTAAAGGTTTCATGTTGATATGTACAGCGAAGTGGGCGAGACAATTTCAGCTTTTTCACTGCCATCCACTCACACCTTCTAATTTGCACTTGAAACCGTTAATGGTCAAAGTCACCTATGGCTTCACATTGCGTAGCAAAAATGATGTACTAATTCAATGATAAATCATTAGGGAATCAAAGACAAAATCTAGGAATCTTAAGCTTTCAACTAATGTTCTTATGAGAACAATGGAAAATACAGTGGCTTACTATGAAAACTCCGCGGGTAATTTATTAGTTTGAAGAATGTACTACATATTAATTATCACAAGCATATTCCTACAGTTTCGTGTTTGAACGGACTTCATAATTATTCCCCGTCGTAAGTTCTTTGGGGGCCTACTCAAATGTCTTAGCCTAGGGGGCCTGCTAAGGCCTTAATATGACCTTGCCTCCCCTCCCCTGAAAAAATTAAGTCATTAGAACACATGACTAGTGCAATCATCTAACATTTTAGGGAATTTTGATAAATGTATGTGAAATTTTCGAATTCACAGAATTTTTTTATATAAAACGGAATTTTTGTTAAATTTAGTGTTTTATTACTATTTTGTGAAATGGGAGTCCTGGGAACGAATGTGTGACATACTAATAGAAAGACACCATTTTGGTTATTATAGTTTAAGAAGGAGAGAGAGATTCCTTGTCAGATAACATATGACAGCAGATATTAATAAAAAAAAATTTAAAACTTACATAAATAAGCTAAAATTGCGTAGTAACTTGTTCAAGGCCATGTAGTTTGCCGGGGGGGGGGTTGACCACTGTGTTTGTGTGTGAGAGAGAGTGAGCGAAACTCAATGAATGTGCTATAAGCAGCCGCCCGTCCCTAACATAGGGCCACTGGTTTCCAGGGAAGAGATAGAGAGAGCCAGCCAGCCAGTGCTTTATATACAGTAGCGAACAAAAGTATTTGGCGAAACACTTTTTCGACCATAATTTTTTTCTGCTGAACCAAATCGGGTCATTTTGGGATATGATATGTGTTATTCAGTTGTAAGCATGACCCATATGCAGATGAATCGGAAACCTTAACACAGATCAGGTACCGAGCTTAATCGCAAAGATCATACAAAGTGGCCAACAAAGTAGGTGTGTATCACATTCATTTAATGCAACAATAACAGTAAACAAGTAAGAGAAAACGACAAAACAATAACCAATACTTAGTGGAATAACCACGAGACTTAATAACAGCTGCACAACGGGCCGGTATCGTGTCCACTAGCTTCTCGACGGTGACCTGCGGAATTCGCGCCCATTCTGCAGACAGCTGGTCAAACTTCTGGGCCCTATTCCGGCAGGTTTTCATCGCCTCTCCAGCTCCTCCCACATGTTCTCGATGGGGTTGACGTCTGGAGACTGGCTTGGCCGGTCTAGAAGTGTGACCTGTTGCTGCTGGAAGGCTGCCTTCGCTACTCTGGAGGTGTGCTTCGAGTCGTTGTCTTTTTGCATGATCCATCCTACTGGCATGTTCTGGTTTGCCCATGGGAAGACATCGTTGATGAGCATGTTCGTGTAGCTCTGGCCGGTCATTATTCCGTCAATCTTGATGATGGGGCCCATTTCATTGCGAGAGAAGGCGCCGTAAACCATGAGCGATCCTCCTCCGTGCTTGACAGTCGGCTGAATGAACTGAGGGGTTGAATCTCTGGCCACACGGACGTCGTACGTGTCGGATGACATCACTTCCGAACAAGTTGAACTTGCTCTCGTCGGTGAAAAGCACCTTACTCCAGTCCGCCGCGGTCCAGTGTCGATGACGGCGCGAACGCGACTCTGGCTCGTCGATTCTTGACTCTGATGAGTGGTTTCTTGGCGGGACGTCTTCCATTCAATCCAGCAGCAATGATACGACGTGAGATGGTCATTCGGCTGACGTTCAGGTCGTCGCTGTTGCGGAATCGGAATTCGATGGCGAAGTCCACAGCAGTCAAGGTGGGATCAGTACGAGATCGACGGAGGATGCGTCTAACATGACGCAACGTAGTGGAACGAGGCTTACCACATCGCGTACTGTTCTCGACGGTCCCAGTCTTCTTATAACGTTGCAGGTTAGCTGAAATGGACTGGTGTCGGATCTTCAGGGCCCTCGCAATGTCGGTAACGCGCATTCTGGATTCCATCATGTTCACGGCCGCCTGGCGAGGTCCGACAGGGATCTCCGCCTTTTTACCCATTTCTGAAAACCTAAAATTGACTTATTATCACACTACACATCACAAAACCCACAAAAAATCACAAGAAAAAACATTAATACATGCAGCAAACAAATGGGTTATAATTAGCAACTCTTGAATATGGCCCATTTCGAACGACAAATTCGCTCTGAGCGAAATACAAACCTGCGGCATTGTAACCCACGAATCAACACATATCATATCCCAAAATGACCCGATTTGGTCCAGCAGAACAAAAATTATGGTCGAAAAGGTGTTTCGCCAAATACTTTTGTTCGCTACTGTATAGGACAATACAACATCCATGCTCCACCGGGATTTGAGTCTGGACCCTTCTCGGCCCCGTAGCAGAATCGCGGCGACGGGCGACGTACATCGCAGATTTATTTTGGTCCTGCAGACAAAAACGGTACCCCCAGAACTCTATTAAACCATCTTGCAGACTCTGTATCATAGATGCAAGTTTTCCGCCTTTCAAAATTTCTGAAAACGGAAGTTAGGCGTAGTGAGGATTTCTCCCGTAATCGTATTTTTTTTTTTTTTTTTTCTCGCGAAGGACGACGTACGCCGCAGATTTATTTTATACGCAGATTCATTTCGTACTCATCTCCGTAGAAGAATCGCGGTGACGGGCGACGTACATCGCAGGTTTATTTTGTACTCATCCCCGTAGCAAGATCGCGGCGACGTACATCGGAGATTTATTTTGTATTCATTCTCGTAGACGAATCACGGCGACGGACGACATACATTGCAGATTTATTTTGGTCCTGCAGGCAGAAACGTTATCCCCAGAACCCCATTAAGCCCTCTGGAAGACTCGTCTATCATAGATGCAAGTTTTCTGCCTTTCAAAATTTCCGAAAACGGAAGTTAGGCGGAGTGAGGATTTCTCCCGTAATCGTATTTTTTTCTCCCGACGTTCCCTCGATGCTTGAAGAGTGGATCATCCGGTATTGTTGTTAAATATCATTTTATTGCGTAAATATTTGTGTTTTGAATTGAAAATAGAGGCCAACAATTTCCGAAAAGGAAATTTTGACGGAACCCAGTAATCTTGAATTCTTTTTCTTGTGATATTCCCTCAGCCCTCTATGGTCATTAAATGTCATTTCATTAGATAAATGTTTGTATTTAAGATTGAAAATGGGGCAAAATTTTCTGTAAAGCCAAAGTTGTACGGAGCACACATTTCTCCCTCTAATAACCCTCCCCCGTTGTGCTTCTGTATTATTGTTTTATCATCATTTAATTGTCTAAATGCTTGCACTTGAGATGGGGAATGGAGAAAAATATTCCGTAAACGGAAGTAGAACGGAGGGAAGATTTCTCCTCGTATGACAATGTTTTTCTAGTGATGCCTCTGTGCTTTATTGTTGTTAAGTATTTTATTCCATAAATCTTTGTGTTTCAGCTTGAAAATATTGGCAAAATTCCAGATTCGGAGGACCAGAGTGTTCTTGATCCTAATTATGCAATTACTATACTACCTACTTAGGTTAGGCATTTTTTTTTTTTTAGGCAGAAAAATATGTCTGTGCAATTTCTATTGTTTTTCACATTTAGTAGTTATCTTGTACAGTGACCACCCACAGATTATTTTGTGGCAGAATAATATCTCGCAGACTGACCTGGAACTTTCTGCTATGGGGCTCTCGGATGAATAACCAGTGCTTAGAGCAGCCATGACAGTTCGTATCCATGGTTCTCAGTACTACATGCATCGAAAAAATACTACGTATACTCGTAATATGTACCAGAAAACTTTTTGTATTGGAGAGAACATAAGCGTCAGGTAAAATCTACACGAACGAAAACTTGGGGCAAAATTTCTGCCAAGCAGTTCAAAATTTGTGCCCACCTAGTACGATACTTAGACCCCCCCCCCGATAGCTCACCTAGTTCTGAGCTGCTGGCGTCGCCAGTCTTTTTGCTAATGCTTTCAGAAAAGACACGTTTTAATTGTTAAGTTATTTTTGGCGTGTCCATTTTGAAGATCATGAAGAAAAGCAAGTGTCCCCCCCTCCCGTTGTAGACTTCGTGAAATGAAATGAATGCTTTTTCTGCAGGAACTTCATTGATAGTTTCAAAGGAAAAGAGAAACTTATTTTTTAATAAATATCTGTTATTGTGTATGATTTGGGTGATTGATGTAAATCTTTTTCTTTCTGTTTTTTAGGTGAGAAGCCTTACAAGTGTTCATGGGAAGGCTGTGAATGGCGGTTTGCTCGCTCAGACGAACTTACTCGCCATTATCGGAAGCATACGGGGTCCAAGCCTTTCAAGTGTAGATTTTGTGATCGTTGTTTCTCCCGGTCAGATCACTTAGCTCTGCACATGAAGAGGCACCAGTGAAAACTGTGTCATAGGGAAACCACTGCCACTAATACCAACCAATAACACCCTTGAAAAAACGAAAAAAAAAAAAGTCATTCTTCGTTTCATATGTCGTACGCATCTTGTGGACTGAGAGTGCTGACCAAAGATGGCCAACCACGATTGCCGCCTTCCGTGCAGTGAGTGTAAATGTGTCATAAGTATGTATGTATAAGTGTGTGTATACATGTATGTGTGTTTGTGCGTGCGCATGTGTTCATTAAACCCCTAAATGGGATTAAAAAATGAATTCCTTATTGCACGGGTGAACTCTTGACTGCCATATGGTGTTCCTTTATTTGAGTACATAATCGAAAGAGAGAAGAGATATGTACCACTTGTTGATTGGTTTTCATTCATTCTCGTCAGCTACATTTGCTCGCCTGTTGAGATCTCTTTTGTAAATATGTGCCTTTAAAACATTTGAAAAACAAGATTGTTTTATAGAAGCTTTGTGATTTTCAAAATTTTTGTTTCAATGCCAGTAAGTATCAGTCCACATAGCAACTTTCACTTAAGTTTCCCAATGTTGTTATTCTCAGTGAGCCATCTAGTCACAAATTTCGAGGGCTTTTTTTTTTTTTTTAATTCATTCAATGGCGCACTGACTCTATCGCGTGTTTGACTTAATTTGTAACTGCCTACACTTCTTCTGCAGTCTTATGACGTCACACCAGTGTCATTAGGAAAACTATTTCCAGGCACACAACCGTTTTTGACTTGACTTGACTTTCAGTTCAGTCAAAGCGAGACGAGAATAGGGTGTAGCTTTACCCTCGGGAAGAAGTTTGCGACACTTTTTTTGACTCGCACTGTCCGTCGGGTGCAGACAAATTTATTTAAAATTATTTATCAAATGAAATGAAGATTATTGTGAAATAATTTTAGCTTGCTCAATGTTATGTTTTCGGGGATAAAGTCATTAGAAAGAGAAAATGAACACTTCTTTATCTTTCTAGTCTCGTTTAATTAAAAAAAAAACTGCAATTGGGATAAAAATTTCACATTAACTAGAATTTTTTTTTTTTTGAAAAAAAAAATTAAATGAATGTATGTACTGCTGATGGATAGTGTGACGTCATCTGCCAGTGCTGGTGAAAGCAAGGCCTGCTGGAAAGTACGAGGCCGTGACATTAGAGAGAAGTTTCCTTCGTTTATGACGTCACTCATGGTACACAGCCTGATACGTCGGTGTCGTGTTTGACGTCATACTAATCGGAAACCTTGTTTTCCGCGTGACGTCACTAAAAGAGGAAATTCACCTCTCTAATGTCATGGCCTTGTGTTTCATAGACGACCTTGGTGAATCACTACGCTACTCTTTCTCAGCGGTCGAATGTCAAACTAACAACGAGAAACAGTGAACTGGGGTTATTTATCTTTTCATGTTGTGCAAATGGAATATTACTTACAAGGTAATAAATATTTACTAAGAAAATGAATTTATGGGATTTTTTAGATGTATTAGCCCTATCAGATGGCACAGCTTATTGAATTTGCTGCTTCATTTTCTATGATTGCTAATTTTTACGAACTTGAAAATTATACAGGTGTACAGACTTTTCTAATTTCATATTGATCTCAATTCTTTTCTCTGGAAAAACAAAATATTATGTTACTAATATACGCTGTAACCTTGCTTGAATAGGAATACTACGAGGATTGTACCAAAAGTAATGCAAAAGTGGGCATAACTTTATTAACTGACAGATGTCGTTCAAATGGCACATGTTGGTAGAATAACTCTTTCTCTATACAAAGGTACTACTCAACATAGTCTACACCACAAGCTATGCATTTGTGCCATCGTTGAACCCAACTCTCGAATCCTCTTTGAAAAAATGCAGGCGTGGACTGTTGTATCCACTTCTTCACAATCACTTTCACTTCATCTGTGTCATCAAATTGTTTTCCCCGGAGGCAGTCCTTCATTGGACTGAACAGGTAAAAGTCGAAGGGCGCCAGATCTGGGTTGTACGGTGGATGGGGGACCACCCACCAGTAATTTACTGATCACTTTATTTGTTGCCAAAGAGATGTGTGGTCTCATGGTGAATGTGGATCCTCTTTAGATTCTTGTTCAATCTCTTCCTCCTTACGGTTCTTCTAAGCTTCTTGAGTGTCTCAATGTACCACTTGCTGGTCACGGTATGGCCACATTCCAAAAAATTAAGGAAAATGACATCCCAAAAAACAGTCGCCATGACTTTCTGTGCTGATCGCTGGCTCTTGAACTTCTTAGGCCTTAGTGAAGAGGTGTGACGCCATAACATGAATTGATTCTTTGTTTCTGGATTGTAATTGAGGTCTTGACGAAGTTGAATTGATTATTCGTTCCATGAGGTCTTGACAAAGTTGTAATTGAAGTCTTGACAAAGTTGTAATTGAAGTCTTGACGAAGTTGAATTGATTCTACATTCCATAAGGTCTTTTGTAATTGAGGTCTTGAAGTTGAATTGATTCTTCGTTTCTGGATTGTAAAGATACGCCCACGTTTCATCTCTTGTCAACAGATCAGAAAAAAGTGTGTTTTCATTAACTTCAAACGCTTTCAGCATATTAGAGCAGACTTCCACCCTTCTCTCCTTCAAATCTGTAATAAAGAAGTGTTGCTATAGAGGAAGAGTTACTCTACTAGCGTGTGCAATTTGAACGACCCCTGTCGGTTAATAAAAAAGTTATGCCCACTTTCACATTACTTTTGGTACAACCCTCGTAGCATACCAGGTTCACTGTAAGGCAGTTTTTCTTTATAAACTGGACGACTTACATTAAAACGCAGATGCTTGGCAGTCACATCCATGCAGCATGACTATAATTGGCTCAAATAAAATTCTTTCACAAAAATGCATTTACTGATTGGCTTTGAAAACATAAAAGCTCAACAATTAAGACTAATTACAGAAATGAATTCATTTGACTTTCACCTCCCAACGTAAAATTTACTCATATTCAGCTATTATCTGATGAAATTCTTGATAATCGTGAAGCATTATGCCTTCAGTTGATGGGCAGCTTCATTGTTTATTGATTGTTTTGCAGTTGATTACAAGTTAAAATTTGAACAAAATTCTTTGCAGTTTTTTAGGAGCACAAATAACATAAAATTCATTTTCAGTGTGATAGCGAGTGGTTGGTTGCTCGTGTTTTATAATTTATACATTCCAGACTTTAAAACCATGCATAAATTTTGTACTCATAAACACATTTGTTGGTAATATTTCTTATTTATACAAAGGCTTTTAATTTATTTGAGCCTTTGTTTGAAAATTCATCTAATTAACCTATTCATACTTTTGAATTGATAAAGGTTCTTCAGTTTCATAGGCTGGCTAAAGTTAAACCGACACCAATGGTTTACATATTTCATTTCACAAAATGTAAAGCTTTATAAGTTAAAAAAGCATAAGGCATATTTCTTAGCACATGGTAAATATGATGTGAAATTTAACACAACTCATATGTACAGTTATGAATTATATTGGAGGGAAAAGGATGTGCAGAACAGAAAAAATGTCGCTCCCGTATGCCTCCAGTGTTATAAGGATCAGCTAGTTTTCCACCTTATGAGGATTTGTCATTTGTGCTTCCTCAGTAGGGGCATGTTAGGTCCTCTTTGGCCAAACATTACCCTTGCACTCAAAATTTCAACAAACAAATGCAATCTTTCGAACAACCAGTTCTCTGGCAGTCGGTGGATTCAGTTAGTATACCGCTTATTGTTGGTAACTTGGATGAAGCACACTATTGTCAGTAACACCTCAATTACAGGTTCTGACATTTTTGGGAATAAATCAAAGTCACAAGGACTTGTGTTTTAACTGTAGGATGGACGTTGCTTACAAAGTCTTTCAAAGGTCAGGCCATGTGATCGTGCCTGATGAATTATAAATGCTTTCATCGCACTACTAGGAACAAATGATGCTTTAGAAATATTTTATGGCATTTTGCATTCACAGGTCTGCCTTAGAAGACATGGCACAGTCATCACATGGGAAACAACTAGTATCAATTTAACTTTGCTGGAATCGGCTTTGATTTTGACTGGTATGACTGTGGAAAGCAGTTTCACCCACCAAGTATGATCATGCTTCACCCCAACAGTGCTGAGCACTATGACCACCACCTCCGTTTTAAGCTGCAGCATTTATTCGATATTCGAAAACGTGGCTAAGTAATTCTCGTTTGGCCTACAACTTCTGTATGTTAGTGATGTCTCTGTTGTTGCACAACTGATCGCTTACATCCTGAATATGGACTGTACATTGAGCAAAAGCAATGTTTTGCAACTTTCCTGACGCATTCAGAGGTAAGTGTTGCCAATCTTTTCCCCCCACCATCATATTTTATTGTTGAAGCTTTCCTCAGTGGCTCCCTTTCACCTAACGTTTCAGGAAAATATGCTAGAAATGTTTTGTTTGTTGGTCTTTTGTTAGCTATGTTGCAAATAAAAGATCGAAGTACTTCTGCTTCACTATTTTAATTACCAAATGGTACAATCTTTTGTGTAATTGTAATGAACTTTAAATTATTTGAAAGCTCAAGTACACCAATGCAAATTCAAAAATAATAAAATCTGATGGTTAAGTAATTCATAAACAGAACTTTCCGCTAGAAGAGATCTGGGTAGCCTTACCTTTTGAGATGTAGTGATAAATTTAGTCTCTGCACAAAGCATTCGTTCTTGAATTAAGTCTAGTGTGACATATATTTCTAAATTTATTTAAAATTTTGGTAACTTCAGCTTGTTTAGATCAGTTGTGGAAGTAACTTGGGTTTGGGGGTAAGCAGTAATTAAAGTTCAGGCAAATAGTTTTGAAGATGCTACTACATAAATTAGCATATTAATTATATAAATTAATGCATTTATAATTAATTCAATTCTAATGGTCTCTGTGAGTCTTCTATTCAGAAAAAAATGTATTCTTCCTTGGAAAAACTGTAGAATTTTTTTAATTTTTCCTCGTAATTCTATACATTATTTTTTTGTAATGCTGTTATCTTTCAAGTTCTGTATTCTAAAGCTGGTCATCAATGATTGTAATTTATTACTATTTCTCCTGTGCACCTCTTTTATAAGAGAATGATACAAAAAAGCAGTGCAGTTGATTATAAGCAACCAGATCGATGGGCATTTTTTCTCAGTAAATAAATGCTGGAAAACTGCAAAATGAGGAACATTAAATTTTCCCCCTGCTATATATATTGTCCATGCAGCACATTTTTTTTTCTCTAAAATTTTTACATACACAACAATTACTTCCAACTTACCAGAGTTGTTAATGGACTTCTATTTTCCACCATTCCTGGCTGCTTTCACCACTCGCTCAAATTGAGATGTTTCCTTAGGGACTGAAAACTGAAGGCAGGAAACAGCAAATGGTGAATCAAAATATAAATAAATATGCCTTTACTTATGTGTTGCAGAACATATTGTGAGTGGTGATTATTTTTCTTCCCAACTTATGTATTTAATAGTTGGTAGTGGTCATTTTATTCAAAAAGATTTATTCACTTTTCATACACATTTTAAAAGTGCATGGTTTTAAACAGAAAAACTGCTCGCTATCGGTGTAATATAATTTTTAGAATGGAGAGGAGGAGCTATGTTTTTACTATTAAAATAATTGTTTTAAAGGGAAAATTTCTTTAAGACTTACGTGGCATTCAAACAAATGTGCAATAATTTGTATTCTCATAAAGTGTGGTATATACTTGTGGATAAACATTTGTGATACTTCGTATTTTGTTGTTAAAATACCTTATGAATGACTACTATACTGAAATACAGAAAAAAAAATGTGTAATTCATGAAAGAGAACACTTGATAAGGCAATTTTCAGTGTTACATTTCAAAATATTTTATTGACTTGTGTAAATAGTTTTGGGCACGATTATTATTATTCTAATTGCGCTGTTACAAAGAATTGAATATTTAAGTTTTTGTAAATTTGTCTTACTGAAGTACGTGTACACAAGATTTTATTTAAAATTTTTTTAGATCAGCATGTAGAAAATGTAATAGAGAATCATTCATCATGGTGGTAAGATTTTTGGCAGTCACATACAGGAACCTGTAGCAGTGTGATGAAAAATACTAAAAAAAAGAAATAAATAATAAAAAAATGGATAAATGTTTCTAGGTGGAATAGCCCAAGTTATAGCACCCAACTGTGGATTGGAACTGCACATACATTGTTTCATGTAACAAAGAAGAGAGAAAAAAAAAGCAAACCGAAACAAAACAACAACAAAAAAAAAAAAAAATCTTGGATAAATCTGCCTTGTCGCACATTGTATTCGCTCCCTAATTTTTCTTTCCCGTGAAGCTTCCTTGCCTTTGGAAAAGATCCATGCTGTTTAATCCGGGTTTAAGTTGTGCGAAAAATCTGCTTTTTTGGTGTGCAAAAAAACAAAACAAAAAACAAAAAAGTCAGAACTTCTTGCATAGAGTGCTCTCTAGTGGCTACAACATGAACTGTTTGTGAAATTGCATTTCAAAACTATGGACTGTAATTGTACGGGAAAAATAAAAAATGTAAAAACATGTGCTACAACGTATAAAATTGGTATTGTCATGTGGAAAGTTTTTTTTCTTTTCATATAATTTCCTTGAAAGTCAAGTGTGATAGCTTAAATCTAAATATCTTGAATTTTTCAGCTGGTGCTGGTTATTTTGCAAAAAATATAACAGAAAAAAAAACCACTTGTTGAATATTGAAATGTAAATTATTGGTCGATACATTGGTTCAATCGTGATTTGCTATTTTGGGTACCACTTCTAAAGAAATAAGTTGCATTTTTGGATTCCTGGACTATTTTGATTTAAGATGGCGCATTTGTGACTGAAATATTATTACTTGGTCTTTTTTTAACCAAGAATTTCACGTGCATTTTTTTGCGCGCCGTTATAGCACAACTTTTCTCATCAAAATCTTTTGTAAAGTGTTTGTCAGATTTTGAATAAATATTGAACGCCTTATTAGATTAGTTATTATAGTTGTTTGAAAAATGGAAGAACAAAGAAGAGAAAACTTGGCAAAGATTTATTATGTATATTGTTTTCCTTAAAGAATATAAGAACATTTCTGGAAATAAATATATTTGTTTTTAAATGCTTGTCTCATGTTCTTAATACTTGTACACATTCATTCTTGATTCTGAATGCAGGATAATGCGACATCCCCCAGTCACAAACACATGAACTCATCTATACTTAATGTGTGTGCAATAGGGTGGTTCACAAACATATGGAGAAAAATAAACTTTTACATACAGACCAGGACACCCCCTCATTTTTTTTACATCTACCCACACTATTATTCTGGCAAAATTTCAACCTTTTACTCCATCTAAAAGATGGTACTCAATGAGCTGTCAAATTTAGACTTTGGTTGCATTTTGAGTGTTTTAGATAAAACCAAATTAAACACATTACTAATATTGTAAATGTATAAATAAAAGTTTTACAAAATAATAAATATTTTCAGCTTTTTTGTTTTATTTCCTATGTTGAAAGACTATCAATAAGAGATTTTTTTGTTGTGTCTGTAGGGATGATCTTTCGATTTGCTTCTACAATTTGCAAAAGAAACTGCTTATCATCTTCATCATTTGTTAAAAGTTTGTTGAATTCTTGAATCAGCTGAACACCTCTCTCAGCAGTATCGTTCACCACTCTTAGTTCTTTCATTTTTTTCTCCCATTCCTATAGTTGATGTTATCATTCCATTCTTCAGGTGAAAATGTTAGTAAAGAGTCACTAATATTCAAATGAGAAAATACCTCAACAGTTCTTTCTGTTGCAAAGTCTCCAAGGCAGGAATCATCTTTCAATATTTTTAATTGCTTTGGCCCTCTTACATTTCATGAACCTTTTACGTTGTTCATTCCTGCAATAATTTTTGCTTTTTTGTTTGCTGGCACATTATCTGAAAATAGGGCCAAACCAACCAATTCATCTGAAAGATACCACAAGTGATTTTCTAAAACTTTCCTTGCTGCTATTCCAATTTCAGAATCAATTATCTCATATTTTTTAAGGTAGTTCCACAAGTTAGCTGATATTTCTTCTTAATGCTGTCCCGGGTAGTTTAGTGCAGGCTTCTGACCATCCATCTGAGATGGGTCAGGATTGGAATCCTGGTGAGGCATGTATGTCGTGTTTGTCTTAAGTGCTGGCTGGATTTCTCCCTTTACTGGAACCAGTTGCACTAAATTAAGGACAGGAAACTGCTTATAGCCCATCAAGTCTTTCATGGTGGTTATTAGACACCCAAAACAAAACTAAAAAAAGTATTCCAGTGTAATCTTTTCTTTCATGATTTGGAATGCATTTTGGCATGTAATTCCTTTTTTTTAATACTTTCCCTGTAAACTTAATTTTACATTTTTTAGGTTAAATTTTATAAGCTGTTGGAAAATTCCTGACCATTTTTAGTTTTAACATTCTTTTTCATAAAAAGGTTTACCACTTTTACTGCAGAAAAGTAAAAATCCAGCTTCATGTCATTAGCATGGGAGAAATAGGAAACAGTGTCTCATCTAAATTCCTACCTCTATCGTCCAAACACTATGAGAGAAATTGTTGGGTATCTTTGATGGATTTATCAAAACCCAACCTTAGGAGCAATCTCTAAAAGAAAAATTGAAAACTCCTTCCTCTCTCTGATCCCTGAGTTGTACACTGATTCTCCCACTACCTAACTAAACTGTAGTGGGAGACTTCTTTCTACTCATCTCCCACTGCAGGTTTGATTGCCACATTATTTCCCTAGTGGGAAGATTCTGTTGAACTATCTTACACCTCATCTCTTTTATATTGTCAAACTATTGCACATCAGTTTGTATTGCCTTAACCAAGGAGATATTTTATTCTAATGACACAGTTTGCTTTTGATGTCTACTGACTGTCAATATAATGATTATGAAAAGTGCTCACACATCAATGTATTTTTATACAAAACATAAAAAATGTTGAAAGCAACAGTTTATTAACAAAAAAGATACACCAAAGTTTACAGAGAACTTAAGTACAAAATCACAGTATTTTCATGACTTTGGAAATTAATTTTTTATATACATGCACCATTGCACAAGACATTACTGACACAGTTAACACTATACCTAGATTTGATACAGCAAAGGAGAAACAATTTTATTGTATTCAGTTTTTCTATATAGATATCCAGACAAGAGATTATATCCCATTTGTTAAGATAACCAAATCTTTTTGTATGATGCAATAACCACTTCAATATTCTACTGATGCACATAACTGATAACATTGGAAAAATACATAATATCTAAGGTATTGTCAAAGTATTTTGCACGTTCTTGCTCTGTGAGGTACGTGCTCCCGGCCCAAGAGGTTTTTTATGTTACGGGTTTTTGGTAAGTTATAAATTTTTTTTTTTTAGAAATAAAGCAATTAGGTTATATATTTTCAGTTCTACATTCATTCGCACAATCAAACGTTTGAAATTTACTATTAATTAAAAGATTTTAGTAGAAAGAGTTATACTCATCGGGGACGTCTCCTGACCCGATGAGTATAACTCTTTCTACTAATAGTAAATTTAAAACGTTTGAATGAATGTAGAACTGAAAATATATAACCTAATTGTTTTATTTCTAACCAAAAACTCGTAACATAAAATACCTCTCGGGCCAGGAGCACGTGCCTCACAGAGCAACAACATGCAAAATACTTTGACAATATCAGGTAAACAATACTTTAGATATTATGTATTTTTAATCAAAAGCACGTTTATAGCATAAGACAACCCTTAAGGTTGCCTCATGAATTGAATATTTCGTGATAACATTGGTATAACTTCACATGTGCATATATGATTTAAAGATTAACATTTTTCAGTAAGACAACAAATAAGATTTAAATACAGTTTAGGATTATTAAAGTTAACAAACTACAGCTTGAAATTCACGAAACTCTACATCAAGTGTTCTAAGAAAAGATGGCTATATATTTCTGTAGAAGCTGGCTTCCAGATTTTATTCAAATGTGTTAATCTACAATTTAATAAAGTACAGTTAAACTTGAAAGTCAATTTTATTAACACATACACAATTTAGTTCTGTGTAGTACTACTTGAAGCATCAGAAAGCCCTGTATGTTTACAGAAACTTATTTAAAACTATCTTACAATCTACATTGCATTTTTCTTTATTCCAATGTTTTATCTTATTATATGTGGGATTGTAATTGTTTGTGTTTTCACTTTTCTTGTACGTGATCTTAAGGTTATCAACGACATATTTTTAAGGATCAGAACCCTTGCATTTAGCATGGGCACTACCTGTCCATCCACAAGAGCAACAGGTTTTAAGTCCAATTTCCAAGACTTGTCAGGTGTTTATTTTATTTTTTTATTTTTTTTGGGACACCTGTCTGTATATCTGCACTTGTTCCTCCAGGGTTAACAAGCTATGCCTGGCTAGTCTAAACTGGTATAATTTCTCTCTTTGCTGGCAGGCTTTTAAGTTTGGTCTATGAATTCTGTGCATTATTAGTATAGGGCCACAGGGATGCTAAAGGGGAAAAAAATCATTCTTACTCATATGGCACTATTACAGGATGGATGGTAGAGTTTCAAAGACCTCTGTGGAACAAAAAAAAAAAAAAAAAAAAATCAAACAGCTGCCACATACACCATGTGGTTTTTTAGTTGTTTGAAAAATGTGTTCATTACAATTGTGGAGTCTTCCCCAACAGGAACACCAAGCATTTCAGAATTGATGTAGGCATCTGCAGCTTTGCATCCATGCTGTAGGGTACTTTGAGCAATAGTAAAGTTTCATTGAAGTGCAATGGAGTTTTGTTCTATATATGCACACACCAATTTCAAAACATATTGTAGATGCCAGTTATGACTTAACTGCTCTGTACTGATGCTTATTATATGCAACCTATGAAAGAAAAGTTCCAAGACTGGTGAAGAAAACATGATGTGGAGTGTTCACACCATACAAAGTCCTTTCAAAAGGATGGATAAGCAAACAATAAAATAGATGTTCTACAACATGCCACTAAGACTTACCTGTTATAGCAATATCACATTCAAATGTGTTTAAATGCTATCTTTCAGCAGAATAATGTGTCATGCCACACTGCCCAGATTGTTCAAATATCACATTCAAATGTGTTTAAATGGTATCTTTCAGCAGAATAATGTGTCATGCCACACAGCCCAGATTGTTCAAAAACATGAAGACCTCCAGGTATTGCTGCCCTGGCCTCTAAATTCTCCAGACATCAATCCGATCTACAGCAATTCAACCACATAACTTAAAGAATCTGCTGGTACCAGATACTATGAGACATCTTTATAAATCTTGTAGCATCCATGCCTCAATGAGTAAGAGCTGTTTTGGTTGCACATGGATAACCATCATGTTCGTTTGGCATAAATAAAAATATATATAAAATGGAAAATTACAATCACATCTGAATTTTAAAGAGTCAAAGCTCAGGGACATGGGCTACCTCTATCTACACCAAGCACTGTTCAGAACTATAGTTTATCCCATTTTTAGCACGTCTTTTGTAAAAAAAAAAAAAAAGATCATGCTTATGTTATCGGTTTGTCTGTCCGTCCGTTCCCATGATATCTCTGTAACTATTAGTCCGATTTGAAAAATTCTTTTTGCATTGGGAAGCTTGAAATATGCGAATGATGATCCTTCATTTCTTTCTTTTTTTTTATTTTTACGATATACAATTTCCCCGCTAGAGGGCGTAAATGCAGATGATGTTGAATTCAAATATACGTTTTAATCCACATATTTGCTTCTAAACATCTGATTGAAAAAAAATCTTTCATATTTTGATTCCATTTATATCGAAGAGTATTTTAGATATAGTTACTTTTTCAAATTACGCATAGATTTTCCGCTAGGGGGCGTAAAAGTAAATTACATTTTTTCCGATAACTCTTCTTCTAAAACTCCGATTTTAAAAACATTTCTTCAGCGGATGCACCTCCTGATGGAAAATCTTTAGCAAATAATACTTTGGCCACCAGGGGGCGTAAGGGTTAATTTTTGCTTCTGATATATTTACCATAAAATCTGAGCTTATAAAATATCGATTGAAAAATTATTTCGTGGACTGATGCCACTCACATCGATAAACCATTTCGGAATATTTTCTTCTTAAAATATTCCCAATTTTCTCCGCCAGGGGTGTAGATGTATATATTATCGTCAGTATCTCTACTTCTAGAAGTCCAATTTGAAAAAATTCTTCTTTGTTGGATAGTGTTTTCAGTGTGACATGTTTTTCATATAATTTCAAAATTTTCAATTAATTCATAGACTTTCCGCTGGGGGCGTAGAGGTAAATTGCGTTTCCTCCTATATCTCCGTTTCTAAATCTCCAATTTGAAATTTTTTTTTCTGCACCGGATACAGCTCCTGTTGGGAAATCGTTTGCACATAATTTCTAATTTTTGTGAAAAAATGGTTTGGCCACCAGGGGGCGTAAATTTTAATTTCCGCTTCTGGTGTATTTGCAGCAAATATATAAGCTTTTAAAATCTCGATTGAAAAAAGTCATTTGTTGACCGACACTACTCATGTCGGCAAACCTTTTAGGAACATTTTCTTTTTGAAATAATGCATGGTTTCTATGCGAGGGGCATAGATGTATATATTATTTTTGTCAATATCTCTACTTCTAGGAGTCTGATTTGGAAAATTCCTTCTTTGTTGGATGGTGTTACCAATGCGAAATGTTTTTCCTAAAAATTCAAAATTTTCAAGTAAATCATAGACTTTCTGCTAGGGGGCACAAAGGCAAATTGCGTTTTCTGCGTTATTTGTGCTTCTAAACTCCGATTTGAAAAATTCTTCCTATATCGCATACAAGACCTGATGGAAAATATTTTTCACATAATTTCTAATGTTTGGTAAAGAATGGTTTGGCCACCAGGGGGCATAAGTGTTAATTTCTGCTTCTGATGTATTTGTAGCAGAATCTGGGATCCTGAAAACTGAACTAAATTTTTTTTCTTGGACTGATACCGCTCATATGGAAAATCCTTTTGAGAATACTTTCTTCCTAAAATAATGCATGGTTTTCCCACCAGGGGAGGTAAAGTCACATATTATTTTTGTCGACATCTCTGTTTCTAAAAGTCCGATTTGAAAGATTCTTTCTGTGTTGGAGAGCGTTTCCGGTGCAAAATGTTTCTCATATAAATTCACATTTTTCATAACGCACAAGTCTGCAACCAGAGGGCGTAAGCTCACGATTCCGTTTACAGCAATATCTGAGGGATTAAAAACCCGATTGAAAAACTTCTTTCTTCCGTCAGATACTATTGTTTACCATACCGACTCCATTGACTTTGAATAGCTTTGATAAATTTAATTTGGGTCAGAACGGATTCAAAAGACATTGCTTATTATTACACCTGAAAATTTGGTGTCATCTTTCTTGTTAAATTTACAGTGGCAACAAAAGCTGCATTTTCTTGGCACACTTTGTACAGGCTAGCTCTGTTAAGCAGAGTGTTCCGTTCTAAAACATAAAATGTGGCAGTGCTTCTGATACAAGCTCCATTAAACTGTTTTGTAGAGAAATACAGAAAACCTGGAGTTTTACGATGCACATTCATGCAAAGACCGGGTTTACGGTCCCTTTAAAGGCAGGCCCTTGAAAATTGGATTTTATTTATTTTGAGCCTGAACTCAAAGAAAATTTTTGACACTAATAGCCCATTGTATGGCTCACCTCAAATACTAAATATACCAAGCTGTGGTATAATTATGCAAAAGTGGCAGATTTTTTTAACAATTTCAAAAAACTAAAGACATGCAGCAAAATTTAAAACCCATTTTTTTTATTATATCTCTAAGAAATAGGAATAATATGACATGCATATTAAATAAACAAAAATAGCCAAAGCATGCCCCACAGATCAGGGAAAATTTTTTGAGTTCAGGCTCAAAGAAAAATGTTTTCCTTTTTATTTGCAGCATTTTTTACAAAATGCTGCAAATAAAAAGGAATGAGTTTTTACCTGTTAGCATGAGTGCAGTTTAAATAAGACCAGACACCAAAACTTTTTGCTGTATATAAAAACCTCTTCATAACATCACAAATTCTGACTTTCAGACTCTCTACAGAAATATATTCATGGTAATAAAAATGAAATTAACTTTCTGATGTAATATCAGCAACTAAAGGAAAAAAATTGAAAATCTCAAAAAATGAGTTTGAAGTGGATGGACAAAGTGATTGCATTAGAACTTAAATATATATATATATATTAAAATAAAAATGACCTTGGCTTTTTTTAAAGCAATTAATTTCTAAAATTTAACTGAGGAAAACAAGTCACAGTTTATTTAAATAGCATCACTTAAAACAGAAGATTTGAGGTTTGTATTAACTGCTTTGTTTAGCCATTTTCTAGATTTGGCTGGCTGTTTTAGGTAATTGGAACAAGGACTCCAATGGGCCAAACAGTGCTAAGCACCATGGCTTACAATCGAAATAGATACAAACACACCCAAACATAATAAAACAAAAACATATATGGCAACAAAACACGACACACAAACGTGATATAATTCCTAGGTTTTCCTTGAAAATTAAAGGAAGTGCACAGGTACCTTAAGAGAAAATGACCATGGACAATTTTTTTTCTGTCCACTCCGATTCCTAATGCCCCCTACTTGGCTGGGAACTACAGCAACCACAAATTAATGGGAATCACAGTAGTATGTCAAGATTTCCTTACATGAAAAAAAAAGTGCCAATGCGATACTTTTTCGCAGTTGCAGTAGAAAGACAAAATGGAGATAAACATACAAAAGTATATCCTTTAAATGTGCAAATAACTATAAATTTTGCTACTACAATTTTCAAAACTTTAAACAATTATTGTTTCAAAAAATCATATTTCATTACCAATACAGATTTAAATCAAATAGACAAACATATCTTTCCAATATAATTTTTTAAATTTCCAGATACTTTAAGGAAGAGAACTGTTCCACAAAATCATATGTTAATGCATTACTGATCCAGATACTAATTTACATCAACTAAACCAACATTTTTCTAATCAGCTGCTTTAGATTTAAAAACCTTTAAACAAAACTAGTTTTTAGGAAATTTCATATAATTCATCAGCAATCCACAGATACTAATTTACATCAAATTAACATCCTTCTAATAATCAAAATATTTAAACCTAAATGACTTTCAAAATTCATTACAATGTTGGTTTTTCACTAAAAAACCTAGAGCATTTTTAAATAAGATATTTAAAATTTCAAAGCATTACAATGAAAACATTCAAAAAGTAAAATGCAGCTCATTAGCTTAACAAGCATTCATTCTCAGGACTTCCTGAAATTTGAATGTTTTCATACCACATAAAAAGATCAAGTAAAATTTTTTTACATACTTGGCTTTTATATAAGTGGTTAAATACTAGTGTAGTGGAATGATATCAACTACTTTAACAACAATGTAGAACAAAAATGCAAATGCTTTTGAAAGTCTTAAGTCAAATAAAAATCATCACTATATATATTTGCATATAAGCTTTCCCAAGTCAGCTCCATAATTGAACAGCAAAACTGAAACTGCTTTAAGATGACCTATTAAAAATCCATCTTTTCACTATCAGAATTTCCAATTTCTGTGAAATTACATCATCAATACACTGTTGGCATGTTCACTTGCTTCAAATGGTAGCTGATGCCTAAAAATGTTCTATTACTAGCAAATTTTTAACTGGCTTGCATATTATAAGCCGACAGCATCATTTTAGAAACAACTTTCCTCCATGTACATTTATGCAATTTTAACAAAACTGAAACATAGTTTACTGTGTGTGACCAGATGTAACTGGTACTAAATCTGATAACTTGGGAATTTTAAAAACAGTAAAAGTTGTAACTTTTTAAACATTCTAATCACAATAATTATTATGTATAGAAAAAAGAATTGGGTGAGTAACAATCAAACTTTCATCTGTATGACTTTCAACACTTTGCTTACTTGTGTGGTTTGGTCCAAAAATTTCTGTGTAAGTTAAAATTCAACAATTCTTAAATCTATAACATGTGCATTCATTTCAATGGAGAGTTAAAACTAGGATGCTAGTGCTTATAAAAAAGATACATAATTTAATAAGGAGGCATGCACAGAATTTGAGTATATAATATTTCCTGTTCAACTGCTACCATATTTTTAATTTTTAAAAGCACTTATTACAAACTTCACAATGTTTTGGCCTAAGCTACTAAACCAGCCACTAATTTAACACTTGCATTAATACCCTCTTCCACCTGCGTGCTCTCAAATAATTTTGGTAACTTAGTCTCCTGTTTTCAAATATCTTTTTCCTCTCTATGGTATTTAAGTTGTCATGTTATGGGTAATCAGAGAAAAACATTGAATAAAATCTAAAGGGCTCGAAGCACATTTTCCTTTAGCACCTCTTCTGTGGTTCGTCGTCTTGGCATGCTGAATGAAGTAAGATAAAAGAGCATGCAATTAAAGTCTCTTTGCTTCTTTTGTGCAGCCGACCTTGCTGACGTTATGCAGTTTGAGGGATACAGGACAGGCTGAGTATGGTTGCGCATGGCGAGCGATGCCGAAGTTGAACTTTTGTTCTCATCTGCCTGCCACCAGTTGCATATGCTGAGGAGAGGTATATGGGCTCAGTCAACTGCTTTGTGCCGAACTGGACTAAGCTGACAGCTTCTAGCTGCACTTCCGTTCTTGTCCGCCTGCTGCTGGTTGCATATGTCGAGCCAAGTTAACTGCTTCGTACTGGACTGAGCTGACTGCTTCTTGCTGCACTTTAGTTCTCATCAGCCTGTGGCCAAGTGCATCTGCCAAAGAGAGGTGTATGGTCCAAGTTAACCGCTTCGTGCCGAACTGGACTGAGCTGGCTGCTTCTTGCTGCACTTTGGTTCTCATCGGCCTGGCCTGCGGCTAAGTGCATCTGCCGAGGAGAGGTGATGAGCCCAGTCATCTGCCTCGTGCTGAGCTGACTACTTCTTGCTGCACTTCCGTTCTTGCCCGCCTGCTGCTGGTTGTATATCCCAAGGAAAAGTGTATGGGCCAAGTTAACTGCTTCATGCCAAACCGGACTGAGCTGACTGCTTCTTGCTGCACTTTGGTTCTCATCGGCCTGCCGCTAAGTGCATCTGCTGAGGAGAGGTGTATGGGCCAGTCAACTGCTTAGTGCTGAGCTGACTGTTTCTTGCTGCACTTTGGTTTTCATCCGCACTTCCATTGTCATCCGCCAGCTGCTAAATGTTGCTATCGAATTCAAAGCTAATGTTTTGTGGAATTAAACAGTTGAAATCAAAATAAATTGTGTTGTTAACATTCTTGTGCTGTGTCGGTATCTTAATTTAAGACAATCCTTCCTGCAGGGTTTAAGCTAGTCACGCCGGGTGAAAGAGCTAGGCAAGTTGGACTGTCGCAAAGTTCCATAAAATAAATCTTCATTGTGAATTTCCTTAGTATGGCATTGCATTAATTAAATTAAAATGAGCAGTTAAATTAAATAAACCATTTTCCTCATGATTTAAGTCAAATTCTGTGCTATGAGGCTCAGTTAATAATTACATCTGGTTCCTCAAATCTCACTCAGTCCTAAACAAACTGGAGAGCAAGTTTTTTTTCCAGACAGTGCAATTTTTAGGCAGCATAATGTTCTGAAGCTTTGTAAATATAACTTCTTTCCAGAACTACTTAGAAATAAAAACTACACTTGCTTAAGCTTTCACTAGTTGCATCAATGAAGGGACAATTCCTGATGTCTGGAACAATGCTACAGTGATCTTGCTATATAAAAGAGGGGACCTCGAGGGATCTCGCAAACTGTAGACACATCAACCTTCTATCAGTCGTTTATAAAATCTTTAAGGTTCTGTCATACCAACACTTGAAAAAAAAAACACACTGGGTGTGGCTTAACCAAGACAACAAGATAGATTCAGGAGTGGCTACAGAACTATACATCATATCCACATGTACTGAGAGAATTAATTGAAAGAGCAAATGAATATGAATACCCACTATGGGGGGAGAGGGGGTTAATGACCACCGTGAGCAACTTAAAGGGTTATAAATAGTCACCTATCTCTAAGTTAGGGCCACTAGTTCCAGAGAAGGGGGAGAGAGAGAGAGAGACTGCCATAAGACAAACACAACATCTATACCTCGCCATGATTCAAACGTGGACCCATCTTGGACGAATGATCAGAAGTCAGCACTTCGATCACTAGGGCAGCAACTCCCACTATGGCTTTTATTATGAAATGCTTTTGATTCTGCAAAACCATCAGCAGTAATAATGTTTTTAAAATCTTGCTGTATTGAACATGCATATGGTAATGTCATAAATAATATATATGCAAGTGCAAAGGTTCAACTGTTCGAGGGTGCAGCACTTATAAAAATTGCAAAGGGAGTGAGACAAGGTGACACTATATCTCACAAGCTCTTCACTGCCACATTGCAGAGAATGTCTTGCAATCACTGAACTGGGAAGACAAGGAAATAAAGATTAATTCAGAGAGAGTTTATCCATCTTCATTTTGTTGATGACAGCCATTTTTGCAAGTAACCCCTATCTCCAGGCTGCACAGTATGATCCAGGAATTTGCTGACAAGAGTAAAGTAGGATTAAAGATCAAATGATGGAAAACACAATTCACATACAGTACTTTTACAAGAACTGAAAATTTAGAGATTGATCATGCAAATTTATAGAAGTAAAAGAAAAGTGTCTGATCAATGCAATCTTTCCAGTTCTTACTTATGGATTAGAGACATGGACCTTAATTAAAAAAGACAGAGAAAGTGTTGACAATGCAAAGAAGTATGGATTAGAAAAATGACAGAGTGGATGATGACACCATGATCAAAGTAAAAATCCTTAAGTGGTAATGCGTTGGACATATTGCTATAACTGACCACTGTTAGATAACTGAAATACTACACTGGATACTAAGGAACAGGAAAAGACCCAAAAGAAGACAACATGGGAGATGAGTGGATAAAACCTGAAAGCATGCTTGAGTGACATGGACAAGAATTGCTCATGGCAGAGTTGTGGAAATGCCTACACCCAGCAGTGGACTGAAAATGGTTGACAATGATGATCCACTGCTGGATGAAGGTCTCCTCAAGTCATTTCCACAACTCTCTGTCCTGAGGAATTCTTCTCCATGTCACACTCCAACATGCTTTCAAATTTAATCCACCCAACTGCCACATGGTTGTCTTCTGGGTCTTTCCTGTCCCTTGGTGTTCAAAGTTGTGCAGTAGTGTTCAGTTCTTTAGACAATGTGTCCAGTCTATTGTCTACCATGACTCAACTGTTGTCATTTCCTTAATCCACGAGTTCTTCCTACCTTTCCTGATTACAAAAAGCCTGCATGATTTGACATATACATATGCAGCTAGAGCAAGAATGAGTGGCAGAATCCTGACCCCCTCCTCTTTGTTCTAAATGAAATTCTGGCTATATCATTGGCTGTATCATATCCAGTCAGAAAACATCTGCTCTGAAAGTACCTAACAACTAACTCTTCTACTATAGCAGCGCTCCTCAATGATGTAAGCACTTTCTTACTCCAAAATACTGCTGAAAGCATGTAAGAAGCAATTCTGATTCAAGCTTTTGTTATCATCACCTATGTACATATGCAGGCACTGTGAATACTTGCGGCAGTAGTGTAACAAAGATTGGGGGGGGTATATTAAGCAATAAGGGTTATTTAATAATTATATGTATTTTAAATAAATACTACAAAACAAATTATGAAATATTACTGCATTTCAAAATTGCATATATAGGCCCTACAAAGTAAAAAAAGCCATATAAAATCATTAGTTCCTTAGGAATTAGCCAAATTTGCTATACTAAACAATACACAACTTTCCAAGTAAAACATCTTTTCACATGCTTGATGGGTACAAATGTCAAATATATTCAAATTTCATTTTTTAACACTTAAAACTGACAGTTTGAAGTATGTTCAATATTAACTAATAATGTAGAAAATTTCATGAATGATTTATTACATACTGAACTTTAGGAATTGTCAGATTTGTAAGATCTTTCTGCTGCAGCATCAGCCTTGTTCACACTAGAAGCAAGCACTCACATGGTTGACATCATTTCTTTAGCTGTTGCCAAAGGAAAGCAAGACTCTAGTGTTCTGTGCCAGCTGAATTTTCTAATCCGATGTAATTCGGACACACCCTTCAATATTCCGATAACTTGGAAATCTCTACTGGCAACAGTTAAAAAACCGATGTCAACCACGTGAGTGCTTGCTTTTAGTGTGAACAAGGCTGATGCTGCAGCCGAAAGATGAGTTTATAATACAAACTCTAATTTTTGAGGTTTTTTGACATATTGTTTATCACTTCTTCGGAATCAACCATAAATTCTCGGTGAATAGACATTAAAGCCAACACATTAAATCTATTCTGTGAAGTGGAGTTTCGTAACTCTTCAGCTGCCTTAATGAGAAGGACCTTTTTCTGCAGTGGCAGTTATTATCGGTAATGTTGCCATTATTTTAATAAAGTTGCTTACAGTCAGAAAAATATTTTTTTCAGATTCATTGAGGGCACTTATGAAGTCACAGGGGTAGGTCAGATCTTTTTATCCATGTTCTTTTTCACATATGAACTTCTCCAATGAACTTTGAAGGAATCAACACATCTCTAGGCCAGGGGTCTCATAAAGTTTGACAGCATACTTCTATTTCGTTGTCAGTCAGTTTTACAGATTTTTCTGGGCGTAAAAAAGCTTCTCCAAAACATTTTTGTGGTTTAGAAATCTGTCATTCATTTCTTAAATAAAAAAGTCCAGAAATGGTATATAAAGAGAAACTATAATACTCTTTGGGATTATTCATGCTAGAAGGGTAATTAGCCCTAGTAGTCTGCTTACCACAAAGTTGAGGCATCTGAATTGTAGCTCCTAAACTGCCAGCAATTTGCTGGACCTCATGGTAAATTGTCTTAAACGAGGTTTCAGCTTCAGCTGTCATTTGTTGAATTTCTTCCTCCAACAATTCCACATGATTTATAGCAGAAGCAATATCTAACTACTTTGATTGAAGAAAGGTGCATAAACCATGTGCCAAACCAAAAACTTAGCATGCCACACACAGTGACATCAAAAACTGGCTACTATTCAAAGCTTCAATAAACACAAATGATTTAGAGGATGATTCTGCATCACTGAAATTTTGAATTTCATTTGAAGCATCCAATATTGGGAGGCAAAGTTCCTTAAAGAGAAGAATAGAATCTAGGTGTTCAACCCAACGAGTTTTGCAGAACTTGAGGAGGTGTGTTCTCTGTGCTGACCATTCACCACTGTTTTGTTTGAGAATAATGTTTTCCAACACTGTGCCACATTTTGTTGAAAGTCTAAAAAATTAAATTATATCTTTCAAATACCCTTGATCTCTCAAATATTTCATGTTTATGCCCATTTCTGAAAACTATCTTTGTAAAGTTTTTGCAAGAGCTGAACCACAGATATCTTCAACTGGAACAAATTTTAGAAAGTTTTCTCTTAAAACAAACTTTGCTATTTTTTCTGAATACCTAGCACAAAGAGAAAATTGCTCAATGCCAAAAATATGTGTACTTTCCCCTGCCAATATACTAAAACATTCAAATGTACTGATTTTATTTATGATACTAGATAAACTTATGTCACCACATGTTACAATGATTTCATTTTGAATTTGTGGACAAGTATAAGATGAGTTATTCTCACAATTCTGTAATATGGTTCTCTAGCGTTTCATCACCACTTTCAATTCTAAATCGTAAAAGGGCTATAAAATTTCCTTCATTTTTCCCTGAGTAGGAAGTCTTCTGTTTTTACTGGCCCAGAATTAGAGTGACCACGCAAAGCAAAAAAAAAAAAAAAAAAAAAAAAAAAAAAGAAATTACTCTCTTAATTACAGGCAACACTTTTTTCCTATTTTCCAATATTTGTTTTTGTCTTCCCTGATGCAATTTACTTATAATATTATCACTTTTGTTTTCAAAAATTGCTAAAAAGTTTTGGGCGGAAATGCAACATTTTTGGTGGTTGACATTTGCTTTGTGCCTTCTAAAATCTTCTCTGGTGTTGTTCCATTTAAAAGGCACATTTAAAAATGCTCTCAACTCAATATGGTTCCCCTTGCCTACCTTAGAATCTTTAGAAAAATTGATGCAATATTTATAAAAGGCACCTTCATTTAATTCTGAATACAAAAGCCTCTGGCATTTTGATAGCCAAGCCATTTTTTCTGAAATTTTAAGTTTTGTTGTCCAAGTGGAAACTTGTATAGATCATTAGGAACCCAGGCATTTTGATGAAAATTATATTTTCTGCATCTGTACAAAATTTCCCTATCCAATGTCCAATATTAAGAGGGTTTTTGGTTGCAGACTTATGATTATCATGTTCCGGTTAAGAACTATGGTACAAGCAGAGTAGGCCTATTACTTGAGTTGGGATTTGGGGGAAATATATCCAAATAAATCCTCCCCCCCCCCTCACCTTTACTATGCCCCTGGCTTGTGGTGAGGTGTACTACACCACAAGTATTCACACACCTGTTCCAAAGAACAGAATGAGCTAATCTGTGTTTAACATACTACATGGAATTAAAGTTCCATGTGTAAAAGGGGCAAATAAAAGCTCTTCAAAAAGGGCTAAAATATGCCTACCCAGTATCAAAAATAAACAGGTACAAAATTATTCCGGACGTCGAGAACATTATCAAGTCACTACCTCAACCCATCCAAGAAGAAACAAGATATAAAGTGGCCAAAGCCATCACTTCATTGGCAAAAAGAAAACATTACCCTACTTCAAAGTGCAACAAAGAAGAAGAAAAACAACTACAACTACTCCAACAAGACCCGAGACTTGCTATAATTACAGCGGACAAAACTACTCAAATTATTATGCTTAATAAAACCGACTATGATGCAAAAATAAATCAGGCCTTAGAAAAAATTCCACATGCAGTTATACATACTGACCCTACAGCAGCTACAATAGCAGCATTAAGTAGGTTGAAAAGTCAACATACTCTTCCACCTACCATCTCAGAGAACATGCATCCACATCCGGGCCCTAGAGTCCCTGAACTCTTTGGGAAATTAAAACTACATAAAGAAGGACATCCTGTCAGACTACTAGTGTCTAGTTATGGCAGCCCAACTAGGACATTAGAAGATACTCTAGCTAAATTACTCTCACCATCAACAAAATGTTCTAAATTCTCAGTTTCCTGTTCATGTCAAGCCCTGGCTAAAATCAAAGAATTTTCATCTAAAGGAACTAATTTCATGATGGCTTCATTGGATGTTATATCCCTTTTTCCGAATGTTCCAATAAAAACGGTACATAATATTATTGAATCAAAACTAGAATCACAAGCAGCTTTCTCTACATCAGAGATTAAAGCCATTATTTCTGCCTTACGCTTAATACAAAACCGCTCATTTTTCCGATTTAATGGCAATATATATCGTTTCCGATTTAATGGCAATATATATATAGGGATGTAAGGTCAGGTGATGCGTAACATCACAGCCTCTCCTTGACAAATGTCAACCCCGCCTTCTCGTGGTACATCCTGTTCCCACTAAAGGGGCTCTGACGACCGCCAATAGCGGTATAACTATACCATCGGGATTAGAGGAAATGCTATCCCACACTCACCAACCCGCTTGGCCAGCGTGGTGAGTTATGGCCAAACCCCTCCAAAATGACTCCACAACTTAAATCTTGGCCCTCAGTCTCCGGCAGCTGGAATGTACCTGGCCAAGGCAGCGGCCAGTGCGACATGAAGGCAGAGGGTGCTAAGAATCCCCGGAGGACCGGACTAGGCTGCCATCTGATGCTGACCTTGGCTACGTATAACGGACGCTCCCTATCTTCTGATTCAAGGCTTCTTGAATTGGAAGAGGAACTACAAAGGATCAAGTGGGACATCGTCGGGCTAAGTGAGGTAAGGAGAAAAGGAGAAGATCTCATCGAACTGAAAAGTGGACATCTCTTCTACTATCGTGGGACAGATACTGGCAGAACTAGTGGTGTTGGATTTATAATAAACAAGAAACTGAAGGATAAAGTTGTAGAAATTGAAAGTTCCTCTGACAGAGCTGCACGACTCGTTATCCAACTCTCGAGAAAATACCAGGCTCAGATTATTCAAACTTATGCACCCACCACAAGTCATGCTGAAGAAGAAATTGAAGAATTTTATGAGGAAATTCGTGATCTAAATAATAAAGGTAAGCAGCACTTGAAGATAATTATGGGAGATTTCAATGCAAAAATAGGGCAACGGCAACAGAATGAAACTTCAGTAGGTAAATTCGGTCATGGCAACAGAAACCAGCGTGGAAATACTCTCGTAGAGTTTGCAGAGGCAGAAGGGTTTTTCATCTTGAACTCCTTTTTAAAGAAAAAGCCACACAGGAAATGGACATGGAGACATCCAAATGGGACGACAAGTGAAATTGATTTTATTATGTGTAACAAAAAATTCGTCATAGAAGACTGCAGTGTGCTAAACAAGTTCAACACAGGCAGTGACCATAGATTGGTGAGATGTAAGATGCACCTCAACACTAAACTCTAACGTCGCAAGCTCATAAGACAAACAAAATGTATTGACATAACCAACCTTAAAAAACACCATAATACCTTCAAATTGGAACTGAAGAACAGATTCTCTGCTTTAGAAGGCCTAACATCGGAAGAAGTGGATATTTCTGAAGTTAACAGAAAAGTAACCAAAGCTCTTATGGAAACAGCAACAAAATTAGCTGGGTCTAAGAACAAATTACATGTGAACAAATTATCAGGAAAAACCAAAATGTTGATGCAAAAAAGAAGAGTGATGAGGAAAACTAAAGAAGATGTGACTTCCAAAGTGGAATATATAGAGCTATGCAAGGCAGTACAAAAAAGTATCACTGAAGACGTAAGGAAATTCAACTGTGAACTAGTAAGGAAAGCAATTGAAAACAACCAAAGCCTAAAGATAGCAAAGGGACATCTCAGTAAGGGGAAAAAACAGATTATGGCACTGAGAAAAGAAGATGGTTCTGTAACAAGAAATAGAGGCGAAATTTTGACAAGAGTGAAAGATTTCTACTCCAAATTATATGAAAGGGATGATACATGTACTCCAGACATCATGAAAGGTACCAGTACCAGAGTTCTTCCAGTCCTTCCAGCAGAAGTTGCACATGCAATCAAGAACATGAAGCGGGGAAAAGCTCCAGGAGAAGATGGAATTACTGTAGACATCATACAAGAAGCAAGTGGAGAAATCGAAACAGTACTCGCCCAAATTTTCACTCGATGCCTTAATGAAGGGAAAATTCCTGAGGATTGGAACAACGCTACAATGATCTTGATACATAAAAAAGGTGACATTGAGGATCTCAGGAACTACAGACCTATCAGCCTCCTATCAGTGGTTTATAAAATCTTCACTAAAGTTCTTTCACACCGCTTGAAGGTGACACTGGACATGGCTCAACCGAGAGAACAAGCTGGATTCAGGAGTGGCTACAGCACATTAGATCATATCCACGTACTGAGAGAACTAATTGAAAGAGCGAGGGAATATGAACTTCCATTGTGCATGGCTTTTATCGATTAGGAAAAAGCCTTTGATTCGGTGAAACAATCAGCAGTTGCAATGGCTCTGAAATCCTGTGGTATTGAAGATGCATACATTAATATTATTAATAACATCTATGAAAATGCAAGTGCAAAGGTTCTGCTGTTTGAAAATACAACACACATAAAAATTGGAAAAGGAGTGAGACAAGGTGACACCATATCTCCGAAGCTCTTTAATGCCACATTAGAAAATGTCTTTCAATCACTGAACTGGGAAAACAAAGGGATAAAGATTAATGGAGATTATCTAACCCACCTTCGTTTTGCTGATGACATAGTCATTTTTGCAACTACCCCATCAGAGCTACAGAGTATGATCCAGGAACTTGCTGACAAGAGTAAAGAAGTGGGATTAAAAATTAACTTTCAGAAGACAAAAGTGATGTACAATGCTTTTACAAGAAATGAAGATTTATCGATTGATGGAGAAAAGCTGGAGATAACAGACACTTACGTTTATCTTGGACAGCAGATATCAAGTGAGGGTCACATTGGTGAAGAAATTAATCGGCGTACAAAACTTGCCTGGAGAGCTTTTGGAAGAAACAGCATAATTTTCAAGAGCAATATGCCATTATGTCTTAAAAGAAAAGTGTTTGATCAATGCATCCTTCCAGTGCTTACGTATGGAGCAGAGACGTGGACCTTAGCTAAAAGAGACATACAAAGGCTGCAGACAACTCAAAGAGCCATGGAGAGGTGCATGCTTGGTGTAACCAGGAGAGATAAGAAGAGGAACACGTGGATCCGAAAAATGACAAGAGTGGAAGACATCATGATCAGAGTTAAATCCCTAAAATGGCAATGGGCTGGACATACTGCCAGAAGAACAGACCATCGATGGACAGCCGAAATTTTAGATTGGATTCCAAGGGACAGGAAAAGACCCAGAAGAAGACCACATGGAAGGTGGGTGGATGAAATTCGAAAGTATGCGGGAGTGACATGGAGGAGACTGGCACAAGACAGACCGTTGTGGAGGAAACTTGGGGAGACCCTCGTCCAGCAGTGGATTGATAATGGTTGACAATGATGATGATGATGATGATGATATATCGTCAACTGGAAGGCGCACCAATGGGCTCCCCACTCTCGCCTATCTTAGCAGAAATTCTCTTACAGGAATTGGAGAATTCTGTTATTGAATCGTTTCCAACTCCCCCTGGTCTTTATTTACGCTACGTGGATGACGTTCTCGTTTTTTGGCATTCCACTAAAGAAGAGTTGAACCAGTTCACAGAATGCTTATCATCTCAATATCCATTCCACTTAGTAGTTCTAATTCTGACTATTACATAGCTCTAATTATTCTACTATTCTCTTTTACGTGCGATATTTCAAAGTAACTTGTAAAAATCTAGCGGATAATGCTTATCTTGGCATTCCTTTCTAGCGATGGGAACATTTCACGCACATGTTTTCCGGTCTTTGTTGATGTTATTGTCCTAAAGTCTGTTGTATGCGATGACTGGCTTTACTTCTCACACTTTTCGCTGGGTATACTCAATGGATCTTTGCCTTAGGATTCAAACACATCAATTTTTACTGTTCTTTATACTCGAAACTTTCGCCCATCCTCTGGGCATCCTCAGGAGCGTGGCGACTTTACCACCGATGTTCGTGGTTAACTTCGCGCTAATGGAGCCCGATACTCCATGTTGCCATTCGTCGGATATACTTTCCTGGATATATTTCATTATCAAGCCCGGCTGGCGCCATCTATGTTTCGTTAAAACAACTTTTTTTTTTAATAAAGCTCATGTTGAGAAATGGCTTCCTAGTTTAATTGAATTAATAATCTAAAGCAACTTATGGGAATTTACTAGGAAATTTTTTCATTAATAGCAAATTTTCGGAGAAAACTCTTCTCCTTCTTCAGGCTTTTTTTTTTTTTTTTAAATTTTCTTCTCCTATCCTGGTTTTCTTGTCTTATTAGTTCTTTCCACAGGCTCGATAATGTGCTAGGGTCGTTTTGGTTACATACCCTTGCTTTATTTTTATAGATTAATATTGCTTCTTCCCTCCTCATTTGCCTTTCCGATTTTTTTTTTTTTTTAGCATTTTAATTTCATCGAATTTTGGGAATGTCCGGTTTTCCATGCAGAATTGCACTAAAGCAGTTTTGGCTTCTTTTTTTGCCAGTTAGATATGTGTTGTTTAAGTCTTTTTTTTAATCTCTTTTTCGTACTTCCAATGTACGATATTGGGGGTATGTGTGCAATTGGAATTTCATAGGTTCCTGATTCTTCAAGCATTTTTTCCTCTGTTTTTTTGTTGACAGTCATACTTTTCCCGGTGTGCACTGAGCTTCCTAGTTGTAAGTCATATTTAGCACAGTGCCTATTGATTTCTTTACTCACTCCTTCCAAGTATGGGAAAGCTCCAATGTATTTCGATTTTTTATTCCTCATCTTTCTTTGGTTGTGCACTTCTTGGCCTTCTTTACTCTGAGTCATATGCTTTTTACTCTCATGTATCCATTTATTAATTAGCTTGCTCGGGTACCCATACTATTGTGATATTTTCGAGATAAACTCTAGCTCTTGATTTTTTAGCCTGTTGTTAGATGTGTGTGTGTGTGTACGCTCGCTGTGTCAAGTTTACTATGCTGTTTTTTTTTATGTATCACTGGATGGTGCGACGAGTATGGTATCAGTACAGGTATGTAAGTTGCTTTTCTGAATAGCTTTGAATACTCTGTGTTCAGAAAAGCAACTTACATACCTGTACTGATACCATACTCGTCGCACCATCCAGTGATACATATAAAAAACAGCATAGTAAACTTGACACGGCGAGCGTACACACACACATCTAACAACAGGCTAAAAAATCAAGAGCTAGAGTTTATCTCGAAAATATCACAAGAGTATGGGTACCCGAGCAAGCTAATTAATAAATGGATACATGAGAGTAAAAAGCATATGACTCAGAGTAAAGAAGGCCAAGAAGTGCACAACCAAAGGAAGATGAGGAATAAAAAATTGAAATACATTGGAGCTTTCCCATACTTGGAAGGAGTGAGTAAAGAAATCAATAGGCACTGTGCTAAATATGACTTACAACTAGGAAACTCAGTGCACACCGTGAAAAGTATGACTGTCAACAAAAAACAGAGGAAAAAATGCTTGAAGAATCAGGAACCTACGAAATTCCAATTGCTCACCCCCCCAATATCGTACATTAGAAGTACGAAAAAGAGATTAAAAAAAAGACTTAAACAACACATATCTAACTGGCAAAAAAAAAGAAGCCAAAACTGCTTTAGAGCAATTCTGCATGGAAAACCGGACATTCCCAAAATTCGATGAAATTAAAATGCTAAAAAAGAATAAAAAATCGGAAAGGCAAATGAGGAGGGAAGAAGCAATATTAATCTATAAAAATAAAGCAAGGGTATGTAACCAGAATGACCCTAGCACATTATCGAGCCTGTGGAAAGAACTAATAAGACAAGAAAAACAACAACAACAAAAGAAAAACCGGCAAAAAAGACAAGAAAACTAGGATAGGAGAAGAAAATTAAAAAAAAAGTTCTTTTAACGAAACATAGATGGCGCCAGCCGGGCTTGATAACGAAATATATCCAGGAAAGTATATCCGACGAATAGCAACATGGAGTATCGGACTCCATTAGCGCGAAGTTAACCACGAACAGCGGTGGTAAAGTCGCCACGCCTGAGGATGCCCAGAGGATGGGCGAAAATTTCGAGTATAAAGAACGGTAAAAATTGATGTGTTTGAATCCTAAGGCAAAGATCCATTGAGTATACCCAGCGAAAAGTGTGAGAAGTAAAGCCAGTCATCGCATACAACGGACTTTAGGACAATAACATCAACAAAGACCGGAAAACACGTGTGTGAAATGTTCCTGTCGCTAGAAAGGAATGCCAAGGTAAGCATTATCCGCTAGATTTTTGTACAAGTTATCTCAATATCCATCTATTAAGTTCTCCATGGAATTTGAAAAGAATTATACCTTACCATTTTTGGATATTTATTTAAAATGAGACCCTCATAGACAAACTGCTCAATATTCAGTGTATCAAAAACCCACATCCTCTACAGTCATGATTCCATCTCAATCATCTCATCCATTAAACCAAAAACTCACATCCATCCAATTCCAAGTACGACAAGCATTTAGCCACTCATCTATAATAACATTACGAAATCAAGAAATAGCCAAAATTAAAATATCTGCATCTCATCATGGCTACTCAGATGACATCGTTAATTCTATAGTAAAGAAAATAAATCACACATTAGATACCACATTAATAAAAGATCATAGACCAGTTAAATATGTGGGTTCACTTCCATACATTCCCAGCATCATCAATATACTCAAAAACATTTGTCATCGTCACAATATTGGCTTCAGTGTACAAACACACAATGTACTTTCAGGAATAAAAAATGATAAGAGACGTTGTTCCTTTGGACAACCGATATGGAGTATATGTCATCCCAATGAAGACAATAGACATTCAAGATGAAGATCGTATATATATTGGATCTACACTTCGCTCATTAAAAACTCGTTTAAAAGAGCACCAATATAACATAAAGACAAATTAATCAAGGACTTCCCTATCAAGGCTATCATGCAAAGGATCTCATTACCCATGTTGGAACGAAGCCAACATCCTCGCCACGCCCTACTTAAAAGCCTCAATCCTACTACTAAAAAGTCTATTTATTCACAAATATGATGAAGTATGCTGCAATGATGATACTCCTTGTCACATCCCTTTACCTTGGAAAACTGTGCTTAATGAGTTATAACATGTAGAGACTTACATCAATTATTTCCTTCAAACATAGTTTTTAATACGTTGCTTGACATGTAATATATTTATCGATGTTAACAAACCTTTCACGAGATATGATGTCCATCACGAGCAGGTCACAATATCAAGAAAACCACATAACATTAATGTATTTAAATCATGCTCAGTTCCATTCTGCTAATAACATCTGAAGATGGGTCCGTTGCGGGACTGAAAGTTCTAATGTTTTCTATATGAAGTTTATAATTCAATACATCACATTAAATCATCTAAACAGTCAAATGTGTTAATTGAATCTGTTATTAGAACAATGATCGTGTAAAGACGGCAGTAATCAACATAGAAAAAATGTCACCAAAGTTTGGGGGAGAAGGTGAAGGAAGAAAAAAAAAAAGAATTATATGAGTGCTTGAAGAACAATATAAACCAGCAGTTGACATATATCTACCCAATAACCTTAAATTAACTGTATTACAAAAATGTGTTAAATTATATACACATCATTTTGTAAATGCACTGTACACAGGTCTGTCACCTGGCATATCTTGTTAGGGATCAACTCTTCCATGTTTTTACCGAAGCCAGAAGGATAACAATCACCATGCAGACCCCATAGTGCAATATCCCACCACACAGGCCATGCAGAAACATTGCAGTTGGGATTTACATCACTACAATGTTAAGCAGATACCATTTTTTTTTTTGCTTTCTTTTGTACCTGTTACTTAACTGTCGCACCAGCTCCTTTATAGAAATCACAAATTGCCCAAAAAACTTCTCGAAAACATTTCAAATTTTTGTACACTATATTTAGCAAGTAAACTAGATAACTTTTGTACAAATAACTTGCAACAAAATATGTTTTACTCATCTTATTTGTTTCAATACAGCATTAATTGAAAAAGAGTAAAAAAATGTTAGTATATAAGAATTATCAAGTTAAAAGCAACAGACATTGATGATACTAATTCGTGTTAAAATCCAATAGTAGAATAAAATGTCGCCTAAACACAATAAAAACAAATGCAGTGCACAACGCACCACATGTTAAAATACTTTACTAATAAAAACACACCATACACTTCATTAGATCTTTCAAAGACATATCGTCTTCATCATCAGATGATACAGTGTAACATCGCACAAAGAACATTGATTTAAATACCGTTGGGCGACGTCACAAACACATAAATCACACCATCTATGATGTAAACAGTATCCTGTGCCTCAGCTCCACTAAAAGGTGCTGAAGCACCAGAATGAAAGAGCACAAGTATAACCTCAAAACTGGAAGCCTATCAACTGCTTTGTCTCGTTCAGTGGGGTCCAGATCCCACTTCCCTAAGTGGGATGACGTTACTATCCTGAACACTCCAGGTAAACAATCACTCATGTTTTTTATGGGAAGTTTGAATATTACCTCATTTAGAGACAGGTGCTGTAATGATTATGTACCAAAAATGATAGCCAAGCCATGGACAAATGTGTTAGTAATTCTTCATGTTGATGGGGTATTTGGAATTGTTTGTTTTTAGTATTGTTCATTCATAGATGGCGTGATTTATGCATTTGTGACGTCACCCAACAGTATTTAAGTCAGTGTCCTTCACGTGATGTTACACTGTATCATCCGATGATGAAGACTATGTGTCTTTGAAAGATTTTATGAAGCGTATGGTGTGTTTTTATTAGTTAAGTGTTTTCATGTGGTACGTTGTGCACAGCATTTGTTTTTATCGTGTTTAGTCGACATTTTATTCTACTATAAGAATTATCAAATTTATTAATTATATGATTTTATTTGTTCATCTCTAAATTTTCCAGATGTGGGCATTACCTGTAGCAATACCATACACTGTTGCAACTTCAGAAAGACCTTTTCCCAAAATGGTTTTAATAAAATATTATTTGAGAAATAATGTGGCTCAAATATCACCATGAGATTTTGCCACATTATGCATAAATTAAAAAAGAATGAAAATTGCAAATACTGAGGAAGTTAAAAATTATTTTGCCCAAAAGCTTCTTACCTCAATTAATTCAAAATCAACTGTACTGAGGATATTTGTTTTTCCTCCAATTAAATCACAAATATTTGCAAAAATAAAATAAAATACCTGGTTATTGGTTTGTAAAACCGAGTTTAAAGTGACTACCATTATTCCTGAAAAGCATGTGATAAATATGGAAAGTAAGAGCATTTATAGTGTGTCATTATTTCTGAATACCATGTGATGCATATGGTAAGTACATGTATTTGCAATGGGTCATTATTCCTGAATGTCACATGATGCATGCAGTAAGTACAAGTATTTGCAGTGTGTCATTATTACTGAATATCACATGGTACATATGGTAAGTACAAGTATTCATTGTGTATAGTTATTTCTAAACACCATGTAATGCATATGACAAATGTAAGTATTTGTGGTGTGCAACACACTTTGCTTGAGATTAAAACTAAACTTGCACATGCTTAGTATTTAGGCCACTTCATGTTTAGTGGTAGTGTTAAATTTACATGAAAGTGTGGTGAGAAAGGGTTGTATGAGCGGGTGTTTTATTACAAAATCTGCAGGAAGACCCCATAATTTTTGTATTAATGGCTCCAAGCTAAACTGTCATAATAGTTTACCTGCAATTCTTGTTGCCATGTGGGAAAAGAGGAAAAGAGAGAGTTACATAAGAAATAAGGAGTAGATGTTGCATTTGTCCTTCTATTCTTCTGACTGAGCTATGATATGCATACTGGTTATGATTCTAGCAGATTACTAGTATGTATTGAGCTATCATTCAGTGCAAAACTCCATGCCATTATATATAAGGGTAATAACATTAACACCATTGAGCAAAGTGGTAGGTCTACACTTACAATACATTGCATGAAAATAATTTGGAAAGTGACACTGAAGGAATTAAAATTGGTGACAGAATCAGAATTTGGAAAGTGACACTGAAGGAATTAAAATTGGTGACAGAATCAGAATTTAGAAAGTAACACTAAAGGAATTAAAATTGGTGACAGAATCAAAATTTGGAAAGTGAGACAGAAGGAATTAAAATTGGTGAGAGGTGACAAAATTAAAATTTGGAAAGTGACATTGAAGGAATTAAAATTGGTGAGAGGTGACAAAATTAAAATTTGGAAAGTGACATTGAAGGAATTAAAATTGGTGACAGAATCAAAATTTTGAATGATAAATGGAGAGCAAGTATTTTTTGCTGACAGTACAATAAGCTGGTATGTCTTACCAGCCTGAGAAGCATTACAGTAATGATATAATATATGAGTAATATTACACTCAAGAAAATCAATATGTACAATGTTGTTGCCAAATTAAAAATATAATTAGCCAAATGTTTTTAATCAGTATACCAATGAAATAATTTTCTCAGAAAAATTAGGATTTCATACTGATTTATTTAAATTTTATCTCAAACCTAAGTAGAGATCAAGTATGAACTTCTGACTGGAAAACAAAACAAAAACAGTTGACAGAAAAATTCATGCTTTATAGTCAAACGACTTTTCACAGAAACAAAAAGCACAACCATATCATTTTTGACACAGAAGCGCCTTCATTGTGCTGTTTCTTATATGTAGCCATCTACTCATAAAACTTTAAAATTACGTAGCCTTGGAGCAAGAATCAAATCTGCACTTCCTGGTTTTTGTTGGAGCATTCTACGACAACATATTTTCAAGCAACTACAGCCTAGGAATCTGAATTTACTTCGGATTTGCGCTAGTCAGAGCATCCAGCGCTTCCTTATACTGTCAATGACTACTCTTATTCACGAATACATTCACATCAAGAATAAAAATTGGGAGGAGTGGGTTCGATTCTGGCTCCAGGAGAAGCAATTTTAAAATTTTCTGATAACATGGCTACAAGGAAAACCAAGGGTGTATATAGAATATTTTTTCAGAGGGAGGGTGACAAAAAGTGGAAGTTTTTAAAATCCACCAGGAAAAAATAAAGATTAATGAAAAATAGAAGAAAAAACTGAAACTGTTTTTTCTAATGTAAGTTGCATTTTAACAAAAAACATGAAAAAGTGAACCAATTTTTGGGGCGGGGGTGCAACCCCTCTAAATATGCCCCTGAGGGAAACAAAGTTGCTTCTTGCCAAAAAATAATATGATTGTACTCTTGTCATGTACTTGAAAGATTTCTTCATTAATTGCTGTGATAATATTTGAGGAAATTGTATACTAGGTAGAAGTGTCGGTTTCAAGGGCAGGTTTGTGGCAAGAGCTATTATGTTCCTGTGCTAAAAAAAATGTTTTGCAGATGTACAATGTGAAATAAAATGTTGTTAGTAGGGTGGATACAAATATTTTGTGGTGGTTTAGATGCATTGAAAGAATGACTGATAAGGTGCTCAGAGCATTTATTCAGCAAAAATGGCAGAAAAGATAAGGAAAGGAAGTCTGAGGAAATCATGGGAGGACCATAGAATTAGAAGAAATGCCTGAAAGAAAAAAGATAAGTATGATAGTGCAAAAGGTATTGTGTGAGGCATGTGATGGATGTCAGCGAAGCTCAAATTATGTGCCAAGATCATTATAATAAAAATTATGATTTATCATAAGGAGGAACATACATGTTGATTCCATCAACTCACTATGAATAAAACTATCAAGTAGCTAATTCACTGTTCATCACGTTAATGTTTAGCATTAGGTTCAACTATTGAGTTCACGTTTGAGGGGTAACTACAAAGTAACTATTGCATAGTATGCTGATATAATAATGGAAGGAGTCAAAGTCTATATCATACCTTTCATGAGTTCCATTGTGTAGCTTGATATAATCCAACATGTCTGCTGTCATTTGTAGCATTATAATGGCAGTCGAATTTGCCTCCTGCTACAACTGACAACAGACATGTTGGATTATATCAATCTACACAATGGAACTCATGAAAGGTATGATATAGACTTTGACTCCTTCCATTATTATATCAGCATACTATGCAATAGTTACTTTGTAGTTACCCCTCAAATGTGAACTCAACAATCAAACCTAATGCTAAACATTAACGTGATGAACAGTTAATTAGCTACTTGATAGTTTTATTCATAGTGACTATTATATCCACATATATTATAATAGGCAACTACTAGATAGTGAATTGATCCATCAACTCTTTACATGCCCTCCTAAAAATGGGCACATAATTCAAATGGTGTGTTTAGATGGCACTAAACATGATGCATTATGGAAACAGGGTGAAAAACCGAGGGTAATCATGAATGTAATAAAAATAAAAATGAAGATGGTAGTGAAAGTGATACTGTTGCTGGAACAATTACCACAGTACCTACATCACAATGCATATAATGAAAGACGCTTTGGTATAATGAATTTTCAGAAACCTACACATCAGATTCTTCTTAAGCAATTCAACTCAAAATTAAATCACACAACAAATACAGAGCTTTCTGTACAGTGAACATTTCAGTTGAAGTGAATGGATTTCCATGAGCATCACTGCTTTTTTTTTTTAGCTGTATGCCTAAAATAATGTTTTAATCACAGTCCTAAGTACTCATTTTATAATAAAATGATATGGTAGATTCACAGCAAAAATGCTAACTTGGCAAAATAAAAGCAGCACACCTCATGCTATGGAACTTTATATGACATCTAATTGCTTTGACAGTACAGAATCAGTGTTTCTTACATATACAGATAAAGTTTATTCATAAGACTTGGGCTACATGAACAACAATTTTTCTTCTACAGGTGAAAAAAAAAATGGACTCAGAAATTAACTGACTTTCTAACTAGGATGACTGGATTGGAAAACATTTCAATGTCCTGAAAGGTTCGAATATATTTTTAAACTTCACAACATTTTATAGAATGCTTACCTTAAGCATTTTTTTGGAAAGATATATTTACTATTAAACAGAAAAATCAGGTACATTACATAAACATACATTATCGTTATTAATGCTACAAAAAGTTTTCTTCATACAGTTCACAAGTTTTCACTAAACTCTATTTTTAAGTCACACAACAAATAAATGTGATGACATTGAACTCAGTTCTAATAAGCACATCTTTTGACATAAAAGACAAAATTTAACATGTTTTACAATATAAAAATAAAAACATTTGCATTCTGAGTACTGTGTTCATACATAGACAATCTTTATACCCTTTTATCAACAATACTATACGTAAATGCCACATACACAAAAACTGCATATTAGGAAAACCTGAAAACTCTTGACCATTGCAGCTTCATCTAATAAATCTAAGAGAAACTTTTTAAGTCTTTTCAGGGTACCAATATTGAAACAAAATTAAGTACGAGTTATCTTCCCTAAGATGAAACTTATGTTTAAAAAACCAGAGGAATTTAAAAAATGAGGGCATTAAAAACTCTTTCACTGACATGATGTTTGTAAGTGTATGTAGATTGAACTGAGTAAAGTATGACTAAAAATGATACAAAACAAAAGTTAATTTAGTGTTTATTTACAACACGAGCATGCAAGCTTTCCGTTTAATTGGTGTAAGAGTACAAACTACAAAACTAGATTGTCTTCGGCGGTGAAAGCTAGCAATCTAGTTTTTTTAGTTTGTACTCTTACACCAATTAAACGGAAATCTGTACGCTCGTGTTGTATATATTCTTGGTGTATTCCCAGCCCATTTTTTTCAAAACTTTGATAATTTAGGGTTGTTTAGAATTTTTCTTGGCAATTCTGTTCTTTCTGAGCATGACTCATAATAAGGCATTTGATATCATGGTACAAGTATCTATGAAAATTCATTCAGTCCTGTTAACAAATTATTGGTGTTACTGTAATGCAATTTCACTGTTGCACTGCTTTATACAATAACAAAGTGAGTCCCCCCCCTCTTTTCAAACCTCTATCAGTTTAATTACTGATTTGGTGAACACAGCATTCCCAGTAAGGCTTTTTATTTTAACATTTACCCTCTGTAATAAGCCTTAAAATATGTCACCCTTGACTGAAATGATACTTGGATATTATATCATAAATACTGCATTCCCTGCAAGGGGACAAACAAGCACGTGGAATAAGTGTGTGCAGTGTTCGATGCTTAAATCACCAAACTGTGCGCACCAATGTATGCTTACAAAATTTCATTTCAAAACTACATCGTTATTTGAAAATTATTTACAACTATGCTCTCACTGTTGATATCTAAATTTTCCTTACCCAGTAAGTTTATAGATACATCATGCTCCCCTCCCACTCCACCACAAATGATGAAAAGTAGCAGTGGGGAGTTAGTCCAGCACCAGGGTGGGCAACCCTGTTGCCAATTGCCAAAAGTGGCAAATTGGCCATGAAAGTGTGGTAAATTTGAGTTTGAAAGCTCCCACAGTAAAATTAAAATTTTCCTGATTGTGTGAGCTGGTTGTAACTTCCTGTTTCCTTCATATAATTGGAAGCATTCCGCTTTCTCAATGAGTCATTGACGCCACACTGCCATTCAATACTCCTCTCCACTTTCTTTCCCAACACTTCATTTCATTTCTGTCTTTAGTTTGTGTCTAGGCCCCAACTCAAATGGGTGGTGTCTAATGACACACATTTTTGTAAGCCTGTCTTTGCATTTGTTTGGTATGCATGATTTTTACATTTTTCTCTGCTTAAAAAAAAAAAACAACAACAACAACCTATTATTCATTTTTCCAATTTCTCCCAGAGGGATGGATAAGTGAGAGATTTGAAAATGAAGTGAACCAGCAGCAGGTGAGTGAAGCAGACGAACTCACTGATTCAGAACCTAGTGGTAAAAATAAAAAGTCAAGAGCATGGGATAGCATGAACCAAAAATTTCAAGAAATCTGGGAACTAAAATTTGTAGTGATACATACATACATACATACATACATACATATCACTAAGCTGTTCTCCGAGATAGATTAGCTCCACAATGAAATACGAACTACCAAATAAAATTTTTAACTGATTATTTACTTACTGTTGCTGTATCAAACTTCATTTATGTCGTTCTTGACACACATTGTGGGCTTCACTGACATCCATCACACGACGTACACAAGACCTTCTATACTTCATACTCAAAATCTTTTTTTCATGCAGACACTCCTGAATTTGATCTTCCCATGACTTCCTTGACCTTCCTCTGCCTTTTTACTTTTCCTGCCACTTGGCCAAAAAATTTTTTTCTTAGTAAGCATCTCATCACTCATTCTTTCAACATGGCCAAACCACAGAAGAAAATTAGTCTCCACCTTGCTAGCATTTTGTTTCACATTATACAACTGCAACACAGCTACATTCCTCACATAATCCAAACATGTCTTGCCCCCCCATAAATGATGCATTTCTCCAGCACACTGACAAAACACTAACAGTGTGCTTCCTATGCAAAACAAATGCAGTGAGAATAAGGCAGACAATTAATTACCAGAATTCTCCAGTCACAGATATGTGAAAATCTATTCTAACTGACAATCATCTCCCAATTTTGAAATCGGGCATTTTGAAATTATTGTCCATGTTTGGGTCAACATGGGCGTGTAAAGTGACATTCTCTATGATGGCATTCAAGTCAAAATACAGATCTTGAATTGTTGATGTCAATTTGGAGGTGGAACTAAGATGTGCATTGAGTTCAGTTGTTCAGCCAATGTTTCTGCAACTTGTCAGACAAAAGGATTGTCAAATTTTGCAGTAAATTGTCTTACATTTTCAATTTGAACAGTTTTCATCATTTGCACTGTAACTGAGTGCATTTTTTGCAAAATTTTATGATAAAAATTAGACTGGGTCTCTCTTAATAAACAAAGACATAGCTCTTTCCATGTTTTCAGCAACACACAGCAACCGAAAAATTTTTATTCACTTACCGGCGGGAAATTGAATCCCGGATCTCTCGATATCTAGCCGAGGCCGTTACCTTACACCACAGTGGCCAACAATCCACAGTGCTATGTGTGTGTTTCTGTCAGCTTCTGACATCATAAATCCGTAAAATGGGCACAGCAACTGAGATGTCTCCATCTGGTGGGCATTAACGGCACTGGCTATATATTAATTATAGCAGTTAAATACAAAGGGCGAGATCCAAAGTGAAAATCCTCCAAAAACATGGCGTCAGTGAATAAACAAAGACATCGCTCTTTCCACGTTTTAGCAACACACTGCAACTGAAAAATTGTTAGTCGATCACCGCAGGGGAATAGAAATCCCGGATCTCTCGATAGTCGAGATCCGGGATTCAATTCCCACAGCAATTGAAAAATTGTTATTTGGTGACCGAATAACAATTTTTTGGTTGCTGTGTGTTGCTAAAACGTGGAAAGAGTGATGTCTTTTGTTTATTCACTGACACCACATAATTGGAGGATTTTCACTTTGGGTCTCTCTTATTCTCTGTGAAAATAATTGAAATGCAGCCAACACAGCCATAAGAAAAAATTTTACATTGTGACTTTTATATTACATGATGGATGAGTACCTCACATTTTTTTTATGCCAAGAAACTTCATTAAATTTTCTTTCTGAACTCAGAACAGTGTATGTAGAGAGGGAAAGGGGTACAGAGATGGTTATCTCCAAATTTAGAGGACTGCAAAAAAAACAACATATACAGTCAAACCTTGATTTAATGAATTTCAAGGGACCAACAGCCTTGTATGTAAAATTGCGGAATTCGCTAAATCGAGGAAGCCTTTCGAATGAAACATTCAAATTAAGGTAGTGTTCATAACAGAATACGTAATCAGCTAAGTTCGCTTTCAGTGAAATTTAAATTATGTTTAGTATTCTTAATTACGAAATTTATTATCAAAACTGATATAATATGTACACATTTACTTTTAATATTAAATACATAATCCGTAGATATTAGACTTCAATAATATGCAGCATCAAAATTTAAGCTTACTTTAAAATTGCAGGAATAATACGATGGTTGATTTTTTACAGAGAATTTATCTTCTTAAATAACAATCTCAGTGTTATGAACTGCATGAAACATAACATTTACTAGTATTAATTAACTTGTAAAAACAGAATATACGTTGATTACCTTTTTACACTTCAGAAAAAATGCTTTAGAAAAGATTGCATATCTTTTTCTGAACGTTTAGCTTTATGAATTGCAACTTCAGTTTTATGAACTGTATGAAAAACGTCATCATTAATATCGAAGCACATCAAGTAGTTTTTAGCACATTCTATACCATTAGCAGCATCACTAAAGCAGCTAACTTTCAGTTCAGCTTCATCAGAATCTGACGCATTTATTCCGATCTGTTCATCCAAAACATCATCAAGGGACTGCATTTGCCAGGTACACCACACATTTGCATCACAATCAAAATAATCGGAAAACACAATATCTGATGAAGCAATTTCATTCCATTCTGCAAGATCGTCATCTGCAAAATTATAAGCAGGATTTTCGGTATTGGACCTACTTTCTTGTTGTTCACAACCTGAGAAGCCTGCTTTGTTACAGCAGTTTTTAATGGTATCTTTCTAAACTGCATTCCATGACTGTCACACGAAATGCATTGCACCGAGAATGTTAACTTTAGCTACATCATCCTTTGCACCAATAACAGAAAGTACTTTTCGTACGAGAAGCTTTCGATAATGAGCTTTTAAAAGACCTAGTGACACCCAATCACCAGTACAATTTGCAGGGGGAAATGACTTGAACATTTTTCAGAGTTTACTTGAGGATGTGCAGCACACTGATCAATGAATAAGAGGACTTTTCTCTCTTTTGCCTACATCTGAGTATCCAAGGCTTCTACATAATTTTTGAATAAAGCTGTAGTAACACACAACTTTTTATTTGCTTAATATTTGGTGGACAAAGATTTCACATTTTTGAAGCAACATGGTTTAGCAGATTTGCCTATGACTAAAGGCTGCAATTTTTCTGACCAGTCTGCATTGGCAGCTAGGAGGACAATGATTCTGTCTTTTGATTTCTTTCCTCCATGGCAAGTGTCATTTCGAAAACATAGTGTTTTATCTGACTGCGGGTTATAAAACAGCCCAGTTTCATCAGCATTAAAGATGTCACACAGCATGCACCCTTCAATAATTTGTGGCAGCTGTTCATTTTTTTACGTTTGTGTCTTCACGGGATCAACACATTTGCTTTTTCCGGATAGAGTTCTATACACTACGTTATGTCTATGCTTAAAGCGATCAATCCATCCATTTCATGCGGTGAATTCCTTTATTTGAAGTTGCTGGGCAAGATGAACTGCTTTTTCCTTCAAAAGTGATCCACTAATAGGCAAATTACTCGTACTAGCCCGTGTTTGTTAGAACCAAGTGACAAGAGCATTTTCCAACTCGCTCAGGGCAATGCTTTCCTAGAATTTCTCTTACTCGAAAATTGCTCACACTTTGATGCACAGCTTTCAATTTCTTTTCTGTTTTTCGCTATGATACACAAAGTGGACTTGGAAATTCCAAGTTTCTCTGCTACAGCAGTCTGTAATCTGTTTGCATCAGCTGCCACAAAATGTCCATTTTTTCACTGATTGAAAATTTTTTGCTATTTTCTTTTTTCTTTTCTTTTTCTTTTTTTGCTGCAGTCATTCATTTTTAGTACATCTTTTGTAAAAAAGATTGTGCTTATGTTATCGGTTTATCCGTCCGGACGTCTGTAGACACCATATCTCAGCAACTATTAGTCCGATTTGAAAAATTCTTTTTGCATTAGGAAGCTTGAAATGTGAGAATGATGTTCCTTTATTTCATTTTTTTTTCCACGATGTATAATTCCGCCGCTACAGGGCGTAAATGCAGATGATGTCGAATTCCAAATATATTTTATTCCATATATTAGCTCCTAAGCATCCGATTGAAAAAATTCTCTTCTCTTTCGATTCCATTTATGTCGAAGAGTATTTTAGGTATAGTTACTTTTTTCAAGTGACGCATAGTTTTCCACTAGGGTGCATGAAGGTAAATTACGTTTTCCCAGATATCTCTTCTTCTAAAACTCCGATTTGAAATTTTTTTTTTCTTTAGTGGATACAGCTCTTTATGGAAACTCTTTTGCATATAATATCTAATTTTTGGTAAGGAATTCTTTGGCCCCCAGGGGGCATAAGTGTTGATTTTTGCTTCTGATGTATTTGCCAAAACATCTGAGCTTCTAAAATCTCGATTGAAAAAATTCGTTCGTGTACCAATATCACTCATGTCGACAAATCTTTTTGGAAAATTTTCTTCTTAAAATATTACATGGTTTCTCTGAAAGGGGGGCCTCAATATATCTGCTTCTAATAGTCCGATTTGAAAAATTCTTTCTTTATTAGATAAAGTTTCCAGTGTGACATGTTTTCCATATTTAAAAATTTTCATGTAAATCATAGACTTTCCGATAGGGGCACAAAGGTAAATGACGTTTTACCCAATATCTCTACTTCTACAGCTCCGATTTGAAAAAATCTTTCTGCACCGGACACAGCTCCTGATGTGAAATCCTTTGCATATAATTTCTAATTTTTGGTAAAAAAATTGGCTTGAACACCTGGGGGCGTAAGCCTTAATTTTCGCTTCTAATGTTCTTGTAGCAAAATCTGAGCGTCTAAAATCTCATTCGAAAAAATTTGTTTGTGGACCAATACTACTCACATCGACAAACCTTTTAGGAATATTTTCTTCTTAAAATAACGATGGTTTCTACGCCAGGGGGCAAAAAAAATTCTTTCTTTGTTGGATAGTGTTTCCAATGCGAAATGTTTTTCATATAAATTCAAAATTTTCAAGTAAATCATAGACTTTCCGCTAGGGGGCGCAAAAGTAAATTGCGTTTTCCCGATATTTCTGCTTCTAAAACTCCGATTTGAAAAATTCTTCCTGTATCGCATACAGCAGCTGAATGGAAATGTTTTTCATATAATTCCTAATATTTGGCAAAGAATAGTTTGGCCATCAGGGGCGTAAGTGTTAATTGCTGCTTCTGGTGTATTTGGAACAAAATCTGAGCTCCAGAAAACTCTACTAAAATTTTTTGTTCTTGGACCGATACCTCTCACATCGAAAAACTTTTTGAGAATACTTTCTCCTTAAAATAATGCATGGTTTTCCCGCTAGGGGGCATAGATTCACGTCTTATATTCTTCCATATCTCTGCTTCGAAGAGTCCGATTTGAAAAATTCTTTCTTGGCTGGAAAGTGTTTCTGCTGCGAAATGTTTCTCATATAAACCCAAATTTTTCTTAACCATAAGTCTTCAGCTAGAGGGTGTAAGTTCACGATTCCGCTTACAGCAATATCTGCGGGATTAAAAACCCGATTGAAAAACTTCTTTCTTTGGTCAGATACTATTGTTTCCCATAACCGGCTCCACTGACTTTGAATAGCTTTGATAAATTTAATTCTTGTCAGAGCGGATTCAAAAGACGTGCTCATTACACCCGGAAATTTGGTGTTATCTTTCTCGTTTTAAATGCTCTCACAAAATGCACTTATGCAAACTACAGTGATCAGTGAATTTCACTTCTAACTTTTCTAGTGCTATTTATGTTCATCAAAACTTTATTCGTAAGCAAGCTGTGTTGTTGAATTTGACCTGTAGGTTTAACACTGAGAAGAAAAAAAGTGCAATTTGGGGAAGAATTCCAGAGGTTCAGGAATGGGTACTTACAATGTGTGTCTCCTGACTTCCCAGAAAGCTACTGTTCTGTCTGTAGCTGAAAACAAGAATCCACATGGCACTCTAGATTTCCTCCCCCACACCGCCTTCCTTTTTCCTGCTTCCCACCCATGCAAGAAAACATTGCGCTCCTTTAGAACTTGTTGGTCATTGGCCTATAAGAAGCTTATAAAGCGTAAGTTACACTTGATAGTCGAAGGAAAGGCGAACTGATTTATGATTCCATCAAGCTGTGTCACAGATGGTGTTCTTTGAAATGCTGGTTAACTGCATGCGTAAAAATTTTCTGTTACGCGAGGCTCTCTTTCTGGTTAACTTTTAACGTGAAATGGCTGGTTAACATAGTTTGGTGGTTAAAAAAAAAAATGTTTGCTAAATTGAGGAAATGTGTTCATTAAACCAGGGAACACCAAGTATTAATTTCAATGTGGTTCCATCTGGACCATAAAAAATGTACGTAAAATCCCGGAATTCGTTAAATCACAGTCCGTTAAATAGGGGTTTGAATGTACATAGAAAGCTACACTATCACCTCAAATTTTTGAGAAAATAACTCAATATTTTATCACTCCACTGAATTCAGAGACAACTTGCACTATGCAGGGACTAAACCATTTTAGAGTTCATTGAATCTAGCAGGTTTTGAGATTTCATTTGTGCAACTGTGAGGCTCCCATGCTAATAATAATCAAGGGAATCAGCACTCCAAATTTTTGTAGCTCAATGTCTGCCACAAGCAATTCATGAAGTGCTTTTTTTTTTTTTTTTTTACATGTATCATGAATGATGGTTGAATTTGTAATGTTACTGAAAACAGTTATAAGCCACACCCCGTTAAATGCCTTGTTTCAGAGCTTCATGTTTGTAAAATGAAGTATAGTGCTGCAGCATTATAAAGGGGAAAAAACAGTAACGATAAATATTGCAAATCAATGTTTTAAAACCTCACTGTTATCTTTATAATGCGTCAGCAGTCATTACCCCAATTTAAAATAACAGTAAAAAAAAACTCATTTAAAATCAAATTTTTTGAAAAGACAAGATCTATTAAAAATAAAGCACAACTGTATACCAAATTTCACTCATAAGTCAGCTGGATCAGCCAGTGGGCTCTGAATAGTAACTGAACCAACTTGAAGCAATTTTCAAGTGAGGGGCCTATTCCTTCCATTATGACACTTCATGCAACCCAGTGCTGATCTCAAGGAATTAACACATATATACATACAAACATAGGTATATGTATGTAAATATGCATTTTCTGAAATCAGTATAAAACCAAATTAAAAGACATTTTGGAAATGTAAGTACTAAATCTACAAAACTTCACTGCATTTACAGACTTCACTGTCCTGTATTGTGTCAATGAGCAACAGAACTATAGATCAAATAATAACCTCATGAACAAAAATAATTCATACAACAATGAATCTCAAATAAGCTAAATTTTTCTCAGTATTAACAGCTGGTATCATGTAACCACAGAACAAAAATTTAAAACATTAAAAGACAACCACAGAAGTATAAAAAATAAAACAATAATATAGCATTAATGGAATGACCCTGCACTAACAACTTTTCTGCTGAAAATGTGAATTTCCTAAAAATAAAATAAAAAATGGCAGGTAGGTACCTTGGTACCTTGATGATGAAGGTGAAAACAAACATACATCCTGATTTTTAAATCAGAAACAACCTAACAATATATATACACACTTTGCCTTGCTTGGATTAATAAATCAATCACAGACTGACTTCAGCAAATTAATAAATCCTTTTCTTTGCAATTATAAAAAAAATAATAAAAGCTACTGATGTTATTAAACATCATGATTATTTAGAGTTTTGCAGCACATGCTTTATCAAGCTGCAAAACTAAACAAAGTTCTGGAATGTTTGGATCACAAAATAGCACAATTTCCAATTCTTTGGATTATAAAATTGTGGTCATTAAGGCCGGCAGCATTGTCACACAACATTCCACAAATTTTAATCACGTCATGATAAGACCTTTGAGGAAGTCCCAGAAATGTGTAACTGCTTGTGCTTGTGCTGTGGACTGAGCACCTGTCACCATGAGGTCCCTGGGAAGTTTAGTTCTCAAAGAAGTCTGAAGCTTTTCCCAGTAAGAAGCTCCACCTCCAGATGGATAACCAGCAGCAAAGTTCACTGCATCTGCAGCTGACCGATAAAATTCTGACAGTAACCTCTGAATGAGAACAATAAAACTGGGAATGAGTAAAATTATAGCAGCATATTATCATAAGCATCTGATTATACATATGATGGTCAGTACATTTAAAAAGAAAAATGCCAAAACACACTATTTTTCATTATGCTTTTCAAAATTTTCCAAGAAGCAAAATTTAACGTTACACTTGAAACAAAATATGGTCTCAATTGCATAATTTAACTGATTAAAATGCCCGTTTTTCATATGACAAATTACAAGATTAAAGGAAATTTCAAGAAATATGTAAAGGCTTTTTAAGAGAGGTTTGATTTTTTTCTCTCTTTTGTCAAGGTCAGGTGATGTGTAACATCACAGCCTCTCCTTGACAAATGTCAACCCCGCCTTCTCGTGGTGAATCCTGTTCCCACTAAAGGGGCTCTGACGACAGCCAATAGCGGTAAAACTATACCATCGGGATTAGAGGAAATGCTATCCCACACTCACCAACCCACGTGGCCAGCGTGGTGAGTTATGGCCAAACCCCTCCAAAATGACTCCACAACTTAAATCTTGGCCCTCAGTCTCCGGCAGCTGGAATGTACCTGGCCAAGGCAGCGGCCAGTGCGACATGAAGGCAGAGGGTGCCAAGAATCCCCAGAGGACCGGACTAGGCTGCCATCTGATGCTAACCTTGGCTACGTATAATGGACGCTGCCTATCTTCTGATTCAAGGTTTCTTGAATTGGAAGAGGAACTACAAAGGATCAAGTGGGACATCGTTGGGCTAAGTGAGGTAAGGAGAAAAGGAGATCTCATTGAACTGAAAAGTGGACATCTCTTCTACTATCGTGGGACAGATACTGGCAGAACTAGTGGTGTTGGATTTATAATAAACAAGAAACTGAAGGATAAAGTTGTAGAAGTTGAAAGTTCCTCTGACAGAGCTGCACGACTCATTATCCAACTCTAGAGAAGATACCAGGCTCAGATTATTCAAACTTATGCACCCACCACAAGTCATCCTGAAGAAGAAATTGAAGAATTTTATGAGGGAATTCGTCATCTAAATAATAAAGGTAAGCAGCACTTGAAGATAATTATGGGAGATTTCAATGCAAAAATAGGGCAACGGCAACAGAATGAAACTTTAGTAGGTAAATTCGGTCACTGCAACAGAAACCAGCGTGGAAATACTCTCGTTGAGTTTGCAGAGGCAGAAGGGTTTTTCATCTTGAATTCCTTTTTCAAGAAAAAGCCGCACAGGAAATGGACATGGAAACATCCAAATGGGACGACAAGTGAAATTGATTTTATCATGTGTAACAAAAAAATCGTCTTAGAAGACTGCAGTGTGCTAAAAAAGTTCAACACAGGTAGTGACCATAGATTGGTGAGATGTAAGATGCACCTCAACACTAAACTCGAACGTGGCAAGCTCATAAGACAAACAAAATGTATTGACATAACCAACCTTAAAAAACACCATAATACCTTCAAGTTGGAACTGAAGAACAGAGTCTCTGCTTTAGAAGGCCTAACATCGGAAGAAGTGGATATTTCTGAAGTTAACAGAAAAGTAACCAAAGCTCTTATGGAAACAGCAACAAAATTAGCTGGGTCTAAGAACAAGTTGTATGTGAACAAATTATCAGGAAAAACCAAAATGTTGATGCAAAAAAGAAGAGAGATGAGGACAACTAAAGAAGATGTGACTTCCAAAGTGGAATACATAGAGTTATGCAAGACAGTACGAAAAAGTATCACTGAAGACGTAAGGAAATTCAACTGTGAACTAGTGAGGAAAGCAATTGAAAACAACCAAAGCCTAAAGATAGCAAAGGGACATCTCAGTAAGGGAAGAAAACAGATTATGGCACTGAGAAAAGAAGATGGTTCTGTAACAAGAAATAGAGGCAAAATTTTGACAAGAGTGAAAAATTTCTACTCCAAGTTATATGAAAGGGATGATGCATGTACTCCAGACATCATGAAAGGTACCAGTACAAGAGTTCTTCCAGTCCTTCCAGCAGAAGTTGCACATGCAATCAAGTACATGAAGCAGGGAAAAGCTCCAGGAGAAGATGGAATTGCTGTAGACATCATACAAGAAGCAAGTGGAGAAATCGAAACAGTACTCACACAAATTTTCATTCTATGCCTTAATGAAGGGAAGATTCCCGAGGATTGGAACAACGCTATAATGATCCTGCTACATAAAAAAGGTGACATTGAGGATCTCAGGAACTCCAGACCTATCAGCCTCCTATCAGTGGTTTATAAAATCTTCACTAAAGTTCTTTCATACCGTTTGAAGGTAACACTGGACATGGCTCAACCGAGAGAACATGCTGGATGCAGGAGTGGCTACAGCACAATAGATCATATCCGCGTACTGAGAGAACTAATTGAAAGAGCGAGGGAATATGAACTTCCATTGTGCATGGGTTTTATCGATTATGAAAAAGCCTTTGATTTGGTGAAACCATTAGCAGTTACAATGGCTCTGAAATCCTGCGGTATTGAAGATGCGTACATTAATATTATTAATAACATCTATGAAAATGCAAGTGCAAAGATTCGGCTGTTTGAATATACAAAACACAAAAATTGGAAAGGGAGTGAGACAAGGTGACACCATATCTCCGAAGCTCTTTAAGGCCACATTGGAAAATATCTTTCAATCACTGAACTGGGAAAACAAAGGGATAAAGATTAATGGAGATTATCTAACCCACCTTCGTTTTGCTGATGACATAGTCATTTTTGCAACTACCCCATCAGAGCTGCAGAGTATGATCCAAGAACTTGCTGACTAGAGTAAAGAAGTGGGATTAAAAATGAACTTTTAGAAGACAAAAGTGATGTTCAATGCTTTTACACGAAATGAAGATTTATCGATTGATGGAGAAAAGCTGGAGATAACAGACACATACGCTTATCTTGGACAGCAGATATCAAGTGAGGGTCACATTGATGAAGAAATTAATCGGCGTACAAAACTTGCCTGGGGAACTTTTGGAAGAAACAGCATAATTTTCAAGAGCAATATGCCATTATGTCTTAAAAGAAAAGTGTTTGATCAATGCATCCTTCCAGTGCTTACATATGGTGCAGAGACGTGGACCTTTAACTAAAAGAGACATACAAAGGCTGCAGACAACTCAAAGCAGCATGGAGAGGTGCATGCTTGGTGTAACCAGGAGAGATAAGAAGAGGAACTTGTGGATCAGAAAAATGACAAGAGTGGAAGACATCATGATCAGAGTTAAATCCCTGAAATGGCAATGGGCTGGGCATAATGCCAAAAGGACAGACCATCGATGGACAGCCGAAATTTTAGAGTGGATTCCAAGGGACAGGAAAAGACCCTGAAGAAGACCACATGGGAGATGGGTGGATGAAATTCGAAAGTATGCGGGAGTGACATGGAGGAGACTGGCACAAGACAGACCGTTGTGGAGGAAACTTGTGGAGACCTTCGTCCGGCAGTGGATTGATAATGGTTGATGATGATGATGATTATACACACACACCATCAACAACACATAACATCAGTGTTAATGTAGATTTACAATACAATGGCTTGGCTATAAAGATTTTGATAAAAGAAAAAAATTATCCTCACATAAAGTTGCACAGCTCAATGTACACTGACAATCTATTATAATTTATTATCGCTTGATCACCACATTGTTAAGAGACAGAATAACAACTGTATTAATTCATTTCAGTAGTATTATAAACTGTACATGGGAAATTATTAAGTTACAAATAAATTTAAAAATCATTCTCTTCTAAAATAAAATTCTAAACATCCATGTTTTGTTTTCATACTCTGATAGAATAGAAATAACATGTGGATGTTTTACACAAATTCTATTCAATTTACCCTAAGAAAATTAAAAATGCTGGTCCCTTATTTCTCATGGTAGAATTTCCAGTAAGAAAGTTTGACATTGAAGAAGAGCAAAAATTTCAAAGTATTAGACATTTGTGCTTTACAACTGCATGAACATATTGGGTTGGTATGAATGAAATGTCCGGCAAAGGGCCAACACATGTGGACGGCAAGAACAGAAAAGTAGGGCAACTTACCTAGGCAAAATCATTCCCCTCAGCATCGACACATAGTTGCCATCTGTCCGGCAAGGCCATGATCCCTGAATGAAAAGTCTTGTGGCTGGGACCCGAAGAAGTCATCAACTGCACGTTGAACTTCATTGTCTGTCATGAACTGTTTCTCGGAAAGAAAGTGATCCAGGCGATGAAACAGATGATAGTCTGTTGGAAACAAGTCCGGGTAATAGGCAAGATGATGCAGTGCTTCATAGCCCGAGGCACTTAGTCTCAGCATCGTTCGTTGTGCGACATGAGGGCAAGCGTTGTCCTGAAGCAGAAGAACACCATGTCTGTTGACTAAAGTCGGTCGTTTCTGCAGCAATTTCTGGTGTAATTTAGCACAATAACGTTCTGCAGTGATGGTTTGGCCTCTTATCAAGAAACTCCGATGAATTATCCCAGCTGTGGACCACCAGACAAGGAGCATCATCTTGGTGTGTAGGGGTGGCCTAGGATGCCATCCAGCAGGCTGTGCCCTGCTTAACCATTGTACAGATCATTTCCGATTATCATAAAGGACCCACTTCTCATTGCAGGTGACTATTCGATGCAGTAGATGCTCCTGTTTATTCCTGGCAAGCAATAACGTGCAGACATCCAAACGCCTAGTCTTGTTGGCAGTTGTCAACTCGTGGCATGTCCAGCTTTTTGACCTCACCCAGTGCAGCCAGACGACGAACAACTGTCGTGTAGTGGACACATACCTCTGCTGCTATCTCAAGATTTTTGGAGGTCCGCTTCAACCACATGTAACAGAACATCGTCAGAAACAGCAACAGGTCGGTGACTATGTGCTTCGTTTTGCAGGTCCGTATCTCCACTTGCAAACTTCACAAACCATTGCTGAATGGTTCGTTCATTGGCTGTATTCTCCCCAAACGCTTTGTTAACGTTTCGAGCGGCAATTCCTGTGGAATGGCCCAGTTTAAATTCATACAGGAAGATGACTCTCAAATCCGGCATTTGCATGTTTCCTTTGCAAGCCACGTTACATCCAAACAAACCATGCCTGAACCTTGGTTCTTCACACACGTGCTAGGTATTTATAGGAACCCCATGACATAATGCCCGCAACACCTGTGGGTGGTTTCATTCTGCTGTGATGGAGGCCTGTCTCCACTGCTCGTTCACGCCAGACATTTCATTCGCACCAACCCAATAATTAAAAAATCAAGCACTTTTCAAGCGACTGTAATTTTTGGCACAGAAGTGCATTACTTTCACTGCTTTCCATGCAGCAAAACTTGAAAATTGTATCAATCATCTGGAGCAAGAATCCCAATTTCCATTTGCATATATACTAGTCATTCACTGGCACACCTATAGGGCGGCGGGGGGGGGGCTTTGGAGTTTAAGGTTTAAGCCCTCCCCAAAGAGATTAAGAACCACATACATCAGCTCTTTATCCATCCATCTATCCATCTGATGTATGTACTACACATACATATACTGTGTGCGCGCGCGCGCGCACACACACACACACACACACACACACACATAGGAATGCTTGGGTGTATCACTGCTGTCACTCCACCAAGGACATTTCAAGCAATTGTAGCTTAGGAATTTTAACTTTTTTCAAGTGCTTAGACACCTTTTCAATATCTATCTTTAAGACCTTAACAATTAAACTTCAATTTTCAAGCAAATTCAATCAATGAAGTGTGTGGTACTTACACAAGGGGGATCATTTTTTGCCATAGTACTGATAACATCAACTGTCATCTATGAGATTCATTTTCCACTCCACATTTCAACAAATTGCCTGCAATTTCTGAACAACTCACTTAAATAACAAATTGTTAAAAAGAAAGAAAAAAGTTTCAGATTTTCAGCCAATCTCATCTGCAAACTTCTTTTAGTACTTTCAATGCAGCCCCCCCTCTCCTAATTTTGTAAATTTGGGATTATATATACAACTAGTTCTTTTGAACATCTGAAAGACTGGAACAAAAATATAAATTTGAAGGAACTTTGTGTTCAGTTGTAGGCAGTGAAAAACACTGATTTACTGATCAAAATATAATTATAGTTAAAAGAATTTTGAATAAAACCATGTAATTCATATGACATTTAATTCAGAATTAACAGAACAGCTATAAATAAGGAATATTGAATATCACATATTTGTTCAACATAAATGGAATTCAGAATTACAATATTACCATTTCCATGAGCAGGTCCTGTGTGAGGAATGAATCATGAGCAATATTGTATATCATTTGCATTGGCCGACCATATTCTTGAGGCCTATGCTGAAATATAGGATAGGATAGGTTTCAGAAATGCTTTTAATAACAGTTTCACATTATGTACTATAAATACAGGGTAACTTTAAATGATGCATCATAAATCAGGGGGATTATCAGTTCATGAACACACATACATGTATACATATCACTAAGCTGTTCTCTGATATTCAGAGGTTAGCTCTTCAAAGAAAGAACTTACTGTTGCACCATATCAAACATCTCCATTTACAGTGATCTTGGCACACAGCTGGAGCTTCACTGACATCCATCACACGACACAGACAAGACGTTTTGTACTTCATACTAATTTTTTTTCTCATGCAGCCATTCCTGAATCTGGTTCTCCCATGATTTCCTTGGCACTCCTCTACCTTTCTTTCCTGCCACTTCAGCTGAAAAAAATTCTCTTAGCCACCACCTCACTACTCATTCTCTCAATATGGCCAAACCACCTAAGAATATTAGTCTCCACCTAACTAGCAACATTTTGCCTCACATTACACAACTGCAACACATCTTCATTCCTCACATGATCAAAGTGTGTCTTGCCACAAACCACCCATAAGCACACAAACAACTCCTATGTCTCTTCTGTAGTACTCAGATTTCACTGCTGTACATGAGAGTAGGAACAACTACACTTTCAAATGCAGCCATTTGGGACATTTTTGAGAACCCATAATTCCTATGAAATCTTCCTAAAGCAACTATGACTTTCAATGAAGAATTCACTCTTGCCTACTAATTTCACCATCTAATGTGTTCTCTCTGTCTAACATGCTTCTCAAATATACAAACTCATTCACCTGGTCAATAACTGGGCCATTTAGACTTATCCTGCATTCAGTACTAACAGTTCCTCATTAAATAAACATAACTTTAGTTTTTCTCTTATTTATACTCAGTTTGAATTTCATGAAAACTTCGCACATTTAGGACAACATACTCTGCCCGCTCACCTTTGCTCTTAAAATAGTACTAGTGATCCGAATTTCTTGGTGTAGAATATATTAGGTGTGCAACTTAATTCTTGGCCCCTAACGGCATGTGATCATAGAACGTCGGTAAATGCAAATAGCTGTGTGCGATAATGGCTGATTGCAGCGCCATCCAACAGCTTTCCAGGCAAACGTAACCGCTCACAGCTGTAGTGACAGAAGGGACGAAAGTCGATGGTGAAAGCAATGTTGTTCAAGAAGCAACATTTTAGTCACTGTCTCCTGTTCCCGTTTCAGCTGAAAAAAGTGCCGCAGAAGCCCAGCAAATGATGTGTGGTGCTTTGGGTGAGGCTGCTGTGTCCTACAGTACGTGTAAGAACTGGTTCCAGCGGTTTAAGCAGGGAAATTTCAATCTCCGTAATGCAGAATGTCCGGGACAGCCACAGAAAGTTGACTATGAGGAACTGGAATAACTGTTGGATGCGGATCCCGCTCGCACACAGGCAGAGCTCGCCCAGGAACTTGGAGTAACACTGCAAAGTGCCTGCACAAGCTTGGAAGGATTCAAAAAGAGGGTCGTTGGGTGCTCCACCAACTCACAGCTGCGAACAAGTCTAGGTGCTACGATGTTGCTGTGTCCTTGCTCTCCAGATTCAAGAAGAAGAATGTCCTCCACAAAATTTTGACCCGTGATGAGAAGTGGATCCTCTACGATAATCCTAAGCGGCGCAAATCGTGGGTTTATCCAGGTCAGCTTACCACCAGTACTGCCAAACTGAATATCCATGCCAGGAAGTTGTTGCTGTGCACATGGTAGGATCAATGTGGTGTCGTACACTACGAGTTGCTCAAACCTGGTGGAAAGGTCAATACTGAGCTTTATTGTCAGCAACTCATTCGTGCGAGTGACGCAATGGAGGCGAAAAGGCCATACACCGGCAAGGGCAGAAGGTCGGTCCTGTTGCTTCAGGATAATGTGCGTCCTCACACCGTGAAAACGACTTTAAACACGATCACCGACCTGGGATGGGAGATTTTGTCCCACCCGGCATATTCTCCAGACTTTGCCCCGTCGGATTATCGCCTCTTTCGCTCCCTGCAACATCCCCTGAGTGATATGCACTTCACTTCTGTCGAGGAGGTCCACACAAGTATTGATGACTTTATCAACTTGAAACAGCCCTCTTTTTTCCACAGTGGCATTCGGCAGCTGCCTGACCAATGGCTCAAATGTATCCAACACGACGTGGATTATTTCCCTGATTAGGTACGTATTCGATTTGCTATAATTTGCTGTCAACGTGTCGTGCCTGTGGCCGAGAATTAAGTTGCACACCTAATAAATCGAAGCTTCCAAGCTTTTGAACATCAACCAGATGGCTTTTTCAAGGAAACTAGACAGCTAACTACAAACTGGATATGTTGTGTTCCATTATCCAGTTTGCAGTTAACTGTCTACTTTCCTTGAAAAAGCCATCTGGTTGATGTGCAAAAGCTTGGAAACTTTTATTTATATTCTACACAAAGAAATTTGGATCACTAGTACTATTTTAAGTTTAATTGGTGTATAGTTCCTTGTTATTAATCACTTTTGCTCTCTGCCAACAGGACTTTGTCATCTGCATAGAGAAATCTGCACACACAGATATTACCAAGATATAAACCAATGCATATATTGTCCATTTTGGCATCGCACATGCATGCATCTATAAATATATTAAACAGGCATGGTGACATTACACAACCTTGTCTGACTCCTGTACCACTAGAAAACCATTTCGATACAACACCCATTTATTCGTACACATACTCTACTACCAGCATGCATGGCTTTCACACTACTGAATAGACCCAGTATACCATATTTATTCAGTACCTTCCACAGAAGAATCCTGTTTACTCGGTAATAAGCTTTCTCTAAATTTATGAAGGCAGCAAGAACTTTCTTACCAACAGATACTTTTTGATCATTATACGCAATGCAAGGATTTGGTTAGTGCAGCCCTTACCAGGTATAAAACCACTCTGTGTATCCCACGTTTTGTTCGATAAAAGACCTTGTACCTTATCAATAAAAACCTGAGAGAGAGAGATTGAGAGTGCATGAAAATGCATCAATAGTCCAGTAAACATGGTTGCTATACAGCTGAACTCGGTCATATCAGGAATAGTGATGCCTGCGAGGTGTTACAAGGAGATGCTGATAAGTTCTCAGCCTTACCAAGAAGGAAATGGGCTAGAGCCATGAAACTTACAGACTATTCCACATATTCACCCCAAAGTTCAACACACTTGGCACAGCATTTCTGGAGTTTCTTTAACCTTTCCAAAAAAAATTTCTGAAGTCTGATCACTCAACTACTGCTCTGCTGCTGATTGACCAGGTGAGTGAGTTTGTGTATTTAGGAAGCATGTTTGATAGAGAGAACAAATTGGATGGTGAAATTAGTAGGAGAGTGAATTCTTCATTGAAAGTCATAGCTGCTCTGGGAGGTTTTCACAGGAATGATGGGTTCTCTAGAGAGTCCCGCATGGCTGTGTATGAAAGTGTAATTGTTCCTACTCTGATGTATGGTAGTGAAACCTGGCTACTACAGAAGAAACACAGAAGTCGTTTGTGTGCTGGAGAAATGCGTTACATACAGGGGGTTTGTGGCAAGACACGGTCTGATTATGCAAGGAATGAAGATGTGTTGCAGTTGTGTGATGTGAAGCAAAATGTTGTTAGCAAGGTGGACACCAATATGCTTCGGTGGTTTGGCCATGTTGAAAGAATGAGCGATGAGATGCTTACAAAGAAAATCTTTTTAGCCCAAGTGGCAGGAAGGAAAGGCAGAGGAAAGCCAAGGAAGACATGGGTGGATCAGATTCAGGAGTGTCTGCATGAGAAAAAGATTATGAGTATGAAGTATAAAAGATCTTGTGTACGGCGTGTAATGGATATCAGTGAAGCCCGAGTTGTATGTCAAGATTGCTGTAAATGGAGAAGTTTGATACAACAGTAAGCAAAAATATCTGGTAGTTTGTATTTCTTTTTGGAGCTAACATCTGAATCTCAGAGAACAGCTTAGTGATATGTATGTAATGATATTACTCTGAATCATTCAAAAAAGGCTTCCCTTCCAAATTTTTTTAGGGTTTGGGAACAGGAAATAGTCTGATGGAGTAAGGTCTGGTGAGTAGGGTGGATGGTCTATGCACTTAAACCCCAGATCCCTCAAAACATCCATTGTCTTGCCAGCCTTGTGAGCCGGCACATTGTTCTGCAAAAAGAGAACACCTTTCTGTGGTTTTCCTTGCCTTTTTCCCTTTAATGCTTCCTTTAATCAGCACAACAAGTTGAAATAGTATTCGACATTTATTGTTTGGCCCTTCGAGAGATAGTCAGTCAGTAAAACGACTTCGGAATTACAAAAAAACTGTTGCCATGACCTTTCCTGCAGACCTTTGAGTCTTGAATTTCTTTGGCCACGGAGAACCTGAGTGCCGCCACTGCAAGGACTGTCATTTCGCCTCAAGATCGTAGTGATGTAGCCATGTTTCATAAACAGTGACAAATCGATGCAAAAAATGATCACCAGATCGCTCAAAATGCTGCAAAACCAAGTTGCAAGTGTCCACTCATTTTCGTTTCCCATTGGCGTTCAAACATTTGGGCACCCACTTCGCTGACATCTTCTGCATATCCAAGTGCTCATGAATTATGAACCCAACATGTTCCCTGGATATCTCTAGTGTCTCAGCTATTGTTTTAGTCGAGATTCACCAATCTGACAAAATCAAGTCATGAACACGATCAACAATTTCGGGTGTTGTCATTGTTATAGGGCTCCCAGATCTTGCTGCATCTTCGGTCTCAAAGTCTTTACGCTGAAAGTTGGCACACCATTTCTTCATAATGGAATATAAAAAGTGCTTGTCACTTAATGTTTGCACCATACACTCATAGATTTCCTCTGCAGTTTTCTTCTTCAGGAACAGAAATTTCATGACAGCCCAGAGTTCCACATTAAAAAATTTAACACTTTGTATTGACATGATTCAGTTTAGCATGTCAAACATATGCAAAAAAAAAAAAAAAAAACTATTACTCTAAAAATTTTCATTTTACTATACAAAACAACACTTTTTCAAGCTGTAGTGACAAAATAATGCTACAAATACAGGAAGTGGGTTTGGCTGAGAACTTTTCAGCAACCCCTCGTATGCTGGTGTGTTGCTTTAACCAAGTGAGCCTTATATCAAACCACAGCATGGTAGTATACAAGAAGTCTCCCTTGGAATGCTGTTTGCATCTAAACTGATAATTAAATTGAAAGAATATTCACAGCAATCAGAATTGTAGACTGAATTGCTTGTAGTTTACTTGTTACCATGTACCATCTCATCAGAAAACTTGAAAATTGCATTGCCCTGCAGCAGGAATCGAACCCACATCTCATCTGTTACACAACCCAGGACAATGAAGTTCCTAAATAACTGAAGCTAAGCAGTTAGAGCTTAGAAATCTTAACAATCTCAGATTTCTTTAGTTGAAGTAATCTTATGCTTCCTCTTAGCATCATCATTGACCCTCTTACTTCTGCTAAATTGACAGAATTTAAGAGAAAAACAACTTATGTGTACTCTTCCTTAAGCAGTACAAAAACAAAATGGCACTTTTTAATTTGAAAATTGTATTACAATACAGAAATTTGCAGTAAATAAATTAGTAATACAGATAAATTTATTTCCCTGAACAACTACACCTGTGATGCTGAATGTCTTTATTCACAACAGTGCAATGAAGGTTTTATTTCTATTTGCTTTCCACTGAAGATCTGGTTGTCTTTAAGAATGGAGAATTCTGGCAATACTTAATTATCAGTTTCTTTTGCTTTTTAGTCTTGATTCCAACTTTTAAAGAACTTTGTCACTAAGGACATACTTCTCAGCATTTCAGAGATTTATCATCTTTGCAAGCAATGTTTTTAACACAAGTTCCTAGTTCTTGAATAAACTTAAATTCTGTTTGCATTTCTACACATTTTCACCTACACTTGAAAATTTATCCATTGTCGCATGGAGAGACTTTGAGGCAACCATTATAGATACTTGCTAAATGGTAAGTAAGTAGCTGTCACTTCAAGTCTCTTCCTCCAAAAAGAAAAAAAAAGGTACTGACTTTTTTTCTCTGTCACTTATCTTCCATGCATTGTTTAAAAAAATAGCTTCTCACAAACTTATAATGCAGTCCTCTTTTTTTTTTTTTTTTTTTTCCTTTGGTGTATTGCAAAACTATCAATACCAGCTTGCAGTATTTGAATTTTAAACTTTGCATACTCCCTTATTCCAGGGTCTGCACTTTTTAAGGACACAATTGGCAGCTGAGAAAGCTACAAATGTTACTTTAAGCTTCTCAGGGACTTACCTACAAATGATAAGAACTGAGAGGAAAAGGAAAGTGATGAAAAATGCCCAGGGAATGAACACAGCACATGAGGATATCACTTGCAAATCAAAACTATGTAACTGACAGAGGTCGTTCAAAACGAACATGTTGGTAGAATAACTCTTTTTCTATATAAAGGTACTACTCAACACAGTCTCCATCACAAGCCAGTGGCGGCAGAACCGCCCGAGCTGCAAGGGCCCAGGCCTGGTCAATAATTTTAGCCAAGATTTTAATTTATTTATATATTTATTTGGCATATGTGCGATTTTTTGTTGTGATGTGCCTTAGAAAGTTCCTCTATGTAAGTGGTCAGTTAGTCCTAATCCCTAACAAAGCTCCTTAGGCATTATTTTTCTTCTGTTTGTTCCGGGAAGCGGGGATGGAGGGGGCTGCTCCACGATTGGAAATTTCGGGCCCGGTTAACGAACATCACTTTCCGCCGCCCCTGTCACAAGCAATGCACTTGCGCCATTGATGAACCCAACTTTCGAATCCTCTTTGAAAAAATTCAGGAGTAGACTGTTGTACCCACTTCTTCACAGCCACTTTCATGTCATCTGTGTCTCCTTCATTGGACCGAAGAGGTGGAAGTAGGAGGGCACCACATTTGGGCTGTATTGTGGTTAGAGGACCACCGACCAGCCAAATTTGCTGATCACCTGATTTGTTGCCAAAGATGTGTGTGGTCTCGCATTGTCATTATAAATGTGGATCCTTTTCAGATTCTTCTTTGATCTCTTCCTCCTTATGGTTTCTTTAAGCTTCTTGAGTGTCTCAATGTACCGCTTGCTGGTCATGGTACAGCCATGTTCCAGAAAATCAAGAAGAACAACACCGAAAAGCAATCATCATGACTCCCCCTGTCATTCCCAAAAGCAGTCATCATGACTTTCAGTGCTGATTGCTGTCTCTTGAACTTCTTAGACCTCAGTGAAGAGGAGTGACACCCTTCCATGGATTGATTATCTGTTTCCATATTGTAAAGATATGCCCACGTTTTATCCCGTCACCAGATTGGAAAAAGAAGCATGTCTTCATTGGCTTCAAACGCTTCCAGCAGATCAAAGCAGATTTCCACCCTTCTCTCCTTCAAATCGGGTGTCGCCTGCCGAGGTACCCACTTTGCACACATTTTTTGATACCTTAAGTCTTCCACCATCTTCTGTATGGCATTGTAACCACAGTCCAGTAGTGCAGCAAGTTCACAGATTGTGACTCGTCTCTCCGTGTGAATCAATCATCCACTTGCTGATGATTCATGTCAGTGGTCGCAGATAATAATCTCCCACTGCATGATTTGTCTTCAATGCTGTTTCCCCTTCTTTAAACTTCTTCATCTATCTGTGCACATTGATCTTGTCACAGGTGCCATCTCTGTAAGCGTTCTGTAGCATTCTGTGGATGTCGGACAGCCTGTACCATTCCTTCATCAAGAACTCAATGACGGTACGTTGCTTCTGCTTTGAATCCATTATTTACCTGCAATGCAGAAGAAAGGTTACTATGGAGGAAGAGTTACTCTACCAACGTGTGCAATTTGAATGACCTCTGTCAGTTAAAAAAAAAAAAGTTATGCCCATTTTTGCGTTACTTTCAGTACAACCCTCATATGATACATCCGTGAAACATGACGTAGAAACATGTAAGTTACAGATAGGGAAAGCAGACTAATTACATTAAATTTCAGAAACACAGAAGCCTTTGAGCCTAGCTTAGGTCTTGATCACTTTAAAAGAAGCTATATGTAATTCAGCACTTTATTCGCAAGAATCTTGCCACAGCATCTTCAAATTAATGGATTTAGTCTCAAATTCTAGTTACTATAGTTTCCGAGGAAAAATCTATAAACAAACAAATGGAGCTCCGATGGGATCTTCACTTTCAGCAATTCTCGCGGAAGCCATCCTTCGCCCAATCAAGCAGCACATATTCCCCAGCATTACCCCAAGACCTACCCACTTGGCTCCGATATGCTGACGACGTATTTTTTATATGGCCTCATGGAAAGGAGACTCTTTCGCTCTTCCTGGATAAAATCAACGATATACACCCTATGATCAATTTCACTATGGAGTTAGAACACAATAATGCATTGCCTTATCTGGATGTTTTACCGAGTAAATCGCCTGAAAATCACTTCCGTACACAAGTCTATTACAAACCCACTTCCGTTCCCAACCTGATGCTCCGTAGCTCATTCTGCCCTGCTGATTACAAGACAGCTTTCTTACGTTCTTGAATCAGAAGAGCATTCGACATCTCCTCTGATGTTCCTTCTAGACTAAGCGAATTAAAAAGCGTTATCGATTTGGCGACCAAGGCAGGATACGATCCGAACATGGTACATAGATATATCGAAAGAAACAAAAAGAGGCATGCCGATCTTTTTATACCGCGACTACGCTATCTGGGCTCTATTCCTTACATACCAAATGTTTCCTATAAACTCAAGAACGTGCTCAGAAAGATGAACCTCGGTGTCGGCATAAGATCTCCGACACCTTTATATGCTATGCTTAAGCGAAATACTGACGAGCTCCCACTTTCCAACGAAGCAGGTGTTTATGCCATCCCTCTACAATATCCGGATGGCTCCAAGCGATACTACATTGGGATGACTAAACATTCATTTAGAATTAGAGTCAACGAGCATAAGAGGGACATACAAAACGGCAAATTAACCACGGCCCTATCCAGGGAAGTCCAGTTCAAGTCCGCCGATCCTATGTGGGATGACATAAAGAAATTAGCTGCCTACTCTACTCCTAAATCCACTGCCATTCGGGAAACATTGGAGATCATTACCAACGATGAGGCCTGCAATGATAGCGTCTCACGAGAATTACCATGAATTTGGAACCAATTCTTCAAATAATGAATGCCTTTTTGTTTTCCTCCAAGGATTCCGCGAGCAAAACGAACATGATGCCTCGTGTTTTTATTGAATAATTACGTTCGCATCTCTTTGTTTATTGTCAAGTCAACTCACTGCGTTCAAATTGTTGAAACGTTCTATTATCCAGTTTGCAGTCTACCTTCCTTGAGAAAGCCATCTGGTTGATGTGTGAAAGCTTGGAAACCTTAATTTTATTTACGCCAATAAATTCGGATAACTAGTATAGTTGTACTATCTTATATGTATATAGTTGGTGTACAGTTCCTTGCGTTATTATTTAGGTTATTCTGTATGTTTACAGATGATCAAGATCCAAGTTGGGTTGAAAGGCTACAATGTTTCAAAATGTTCTTAATGTAACTAGCATGCTTTTCCTACAACTTACATATATCTGTTACATGTATATTTAATTCTTTGTAGAAACATGCATTTCTGGTGATAAAATGTATTTTATTGATACACACTGCCAGACCATGCTGTACTTCAAAACAAGATGCTCCATTTTCCTTTGTCTGCAAAAATGCAGCACAATGGCACAAGATCTGTCAAATACTAACAAACACTCCAGGAGAATTGTGGGTATCCTCCATTGCATCTTTTATGCAATGCCAAAGGTCTGATTTGCTGTCCACAGGAAAGGCCAAAATGATGACATGATTTCACAAATAAAAGTTAATTGGACTCAAAGCTGGAAATTAGGTGAGCATGAGATACCACTCCCTGTACAAGCCAGCTTTGCTCCAACAACTTTCTTCCCAGCAATACATGTATCAGTGTACTCAGTATATGTGTAACTACTCGTGGATGAACCGGCAATCCTAGGAAACCCATGAAATACCATGGCATGTGCTACTGAGTAATTGGCTGGTGATGCACACAGGTATGTCTCATCACAAATAATGTATCACATCAGATCACCTAGCTACAGAATATCTACAGAATAATAAGCCAGATGGGAAATCCTTGATGCACACATAAGTTTCATAGTGAATCATATGTATCCTACCTGACCACCACTTATGGAATTAGCACTATGTTCTGTGCCCACTAGTGGACATGGGAAAGCTAAGGCAATCACCCCCAAAACAGGTGTTTTCCTTTTAAATGGACAATGTTGTAAATATAATTAATGCATTTATTTTGCAAAATTATAGTAATAAATGCCCAGATTTTTGTAAATGTTTTCATAACGTGAATTTGCAGATAAAATGTCATGTTCTAGTTTCAGCAGGGAGGTAAAATTATGGAGTTTCAAAAACAGAGAAAGCTGAAAGTGGAAGTGAAAATAGATTTTGACTGATTATGAAAAGCAGTGGGTGTGCTTTATTTGTTCTCTAGTATCATTATTTATTGGAAGCAGGGTATAGTCACCGTGTGGGATAGACTTTGAAGTGTGTATTAGGTAGTCTGGGTAACAGAGCAAAGTACATACCTCGATTGGGCCATAAACAAAAACTAGTAAAAAAATTCCACGCTGAAAATTTTTGAATTAAATTAACCAATTGAATAGAAAGGAAGAAACTTCATTTTGAAAGATTTTATCCAGATGTGAGATTTAGAAAAGCATCTAGCTGATTTCCTCAGAAACAGGGCAATTAAATGCCATGAAAATAGTGCTGATTTTTCATTCTTTTTTTGCAGTTTCTGATTAAAAAATTCTGAACAATTAATTTAATAGGAAATGTTTAAAAGGCTTTTCATTGACAGGAAAGGGCAGTGCTGCAAGTTAAGTTTATAGTGTACGTGTGTATTGTGCCCTCTACAAAATCTCTCTCTCTCTCTTTCTCTCTCTCTAGTTTTAAATCAGAGCACCCCCCCCCCCCCAGGTAAGCTTTTGGATCTGCCCCTGTCTGTGTCACCTACACATAGGTGTATGTTCCATGATGAATCATATGTATTATATCTGAACCCTCCCCCACCTATGGAATTAGCACTGGTTTTGTGTCACTACACAGGTCATTACAGGAAACCTTTCATGAGCACGTAGTGTCCTCCACGAGAGCCATATAAGCCATATATCTGATCAAACCTTCAAGCTAAGAATAAGCATTGAGCTTTGCATCACTACATCAGTCAGTATCGGGAACTCTACATAAAACAGATTGCATATGATCTCTAGTGCTGAAAGCACCATAATGCTGCATTGATACACTTGTGGCCACCATGCTTAACACACCTTTTTGACTTTTGCATTACCTGATAATTCACTTTAATTTACACCTTTCAAGGGCACCCTTTATACATATTAAAACAAAAATGAAGATGATAAACAGAACTACATTAAAAAATAAAAGCATAAAAATTTGCATGTAGACAATATGTTTGTAACAACTGTGAAAATGAAACTTACATTAATAACAACATTGTAATTTGTATGAGATATTTGTACACACACAAAGCATGCATATGTGTTCACATCTCTGCAACAGAGAACAGTAGGGTTTGTGGTGTACAAACAGTTTCTTGTCACCACAAAAGCATGCAGCTCTTTGTTTACCATTTGTTTAGCATAGTCTTGTGGGTTTTACACTTAGTAAAAAAATCTGTCACCTCAGCTTTTCTCAAAATTAAATATTCAAAAAATAAGGGAAATAAAATGTATCAAAAATACTAGTAAATTATATTTTAGCAGTTTCAGATTAGTTTCTTCAGCAACTGTGGCAGAATACTATGATGTAAAGACAAACAAAGTTTGGTATCCAGCATTTTCTAAAGAACACTGAATACCAAAGAAAAGTGTTTTCTGGAGAACTTTGAACCTCATTAGAAGAAGTCTCTTTCCTCATTATCAAGAAGAAGTCTCATTCAAAAAAGTTGTTGCATCAAAAACTATGATTCTATTATTGATGAAACCTCACACAATGTTTTCAATGTATGCTCTCCAATACCCAATGTCCCCCCCCTCTTTTATCACCAAAACTTTTTCTTAGGATCTGGTAACATAATTTTAAATTTTCTGAAGTAACAAACAGCTCTGCCTTGATTTCCCTTTTCATAACAGGTCTTGAAAAAACTCGAAGGTTAAAAAAACATCACAACTCGTTAAGAGTAAAAAGTTACTTTTTTTTTTTTTACTGGTAGATAAGTGTTGTATCTCTCAATTTTGTTTTCTTAAAAAAAAAAAAAACATATATGATATAATATTTAGCCAGACTCTCATCTACTTAGGAAATTTTCTCCAGTGTTAGTTAGTAAGAAGGCAAGTTTTAAGAAAATTTTCTAATAATAAATAACAAAAAACAGCAGTAAAGTTAGGTAATGTTGGTAGTAAGACACCAGGGGAACATGTAAAAACATAATTTTTAGTTGTCTGCTGCAGTTTTGTTATGCACGTGGGCAGAGCTTCTTCAGGACAAATTATGCTTTATGTTCATGTCCATATGACAACATAAGCAAAGATGGCAGTTATGCTTCTTTTCCCTAATTGTTTCCATTTGCTCATAAGAAGTGGCTAAGGATTTATACTTTTTACCAGTTCTGACTAATTTTTATATGCAGTATATGCTGCTTATTATATTCGTGGATAATGTTATCATTCATACAATGCATAATTTTTATTACATCTGGGTCAATCATAAATTTATACAGAAAACAAATTATTATACTCAGTGACCTGTTTTTCATTAACTGTTTTTTTACTTTGTTCCCTATCTATTCCATTCAAATGCATAAAAAGTAGCAAGATTTCAATAGCCTCAAGGTTAATTACTTTATCACTGTGCACTTAAGAGTGATGAATACTTGAAACACTTGTCCTCAGAGCTTGTTTCCCAGAGCCCATATCAGTACACAAACAATTAAATAGGTGGACAGCTAGATAATGATACTTTTTTCTGGATCACTCTATAGCCTTTAATCTCTCTTATTTTACACACTTTGGTTTAGTTAACCATTAAGTAATGACCTGAAAAGCCAAATTAATGATTACCAACTGGTTTACATACCATAATTTTGCTTTACTTTCCACGTCAGGGAGAATTTTCCATTCAGAGGGATTAACACATGCATGATGAAGGTTCAACTTAATGTCTTTTCTATCCACTGCACACACACACACACAGGAAAACCAACTGCAGTTTTCTCAAGTAAGCCTCTCATGAAATATGCCATGTGACCTAACATAAGCCTTCTACCAGGGTTGGTTATAAGTTTGTAGCATTTCATGGTACAAATGAAGAAGCTGCACTGAACAGATGGGACATGCGCAGTAACGTGGAATAAGTCCCACACCTGACTGGGTGATGTGCTCCGCTGCTCAGACAGGTAGGCATGAGCCAGGCCCAACCTGTGGGTGCTACTCATACGAGTGGAGGATGTCGGAGGAGGAACTTGTTCTTCGAGTGCTCCTATGCCATTATTGAAAAAAAAAGGTTGAAGGCGACACCTGCAGTGAAGAAAATTTGTAGTGTAGAAGGTGAGGGGACAGTGCACCTTGCAACAGCAAGAAAATGATTCCAGTGTTTCCGATCCAGAGACACAGACCTGGCTGACAAATTGAGGTGTGGGAGACCAGTCACCACCAACACTGAAGCCCAACATCTAGCTATTGAACAGCATCTAAAAACCAGGAACCAACAATTAGCAGAGGAGGTACATGCATCACAAACTACCATTGTTCGTCACCTACACCAGCTCGGTTTTCACTCCAGACATTCGCTAATGGTTCCTAATGAGCTGAGCCCAAAGCAAGCTGAGGAGCATGTCACTCTGTGTTGATAATTGCTGCAAAATCCACATGATGACCGGTTTTGGTGGAGATTCGTAATGAATGATGAGAAGTGGGTCTTCCTGCATTATCCTGATACTGGAAACCAATGGCTGCAGGCAGCAGATGAGGCTCAGCTCAAGCAGTGGTTCAAAGAGGGAATTTTGAAGTGAAGACAATGTTGTGTGTATGGTGGAATTTTGAGGGTCCTGTCCACTGGGAGACTATGTAATCCTGATAATTGAAACCAATGGCTGAGGCCAGGGGATGAGGCTCAAGCAGTGGTTCAAAGAGGGAATTTTGAAGTGAAGACAATGTTGTGTGTATGGTGGAATTTGGAGGGTCCTGTCCACTGGGAGACTATGTAATCCTGATAACAGAAATCAATGGCTGAGGTCAGGGGATGAGGTTCAAGCAGTGGTTCAAAGAGGGAATTTTGAAGTGAAGACAATGCTGTGTGTATGGTGGAATTTTGAGGGTCCTGTCCACTGGGAGACTATGTAATCCTGATAATGGAAACCAATGGCTGAGGCCAGGGGGTGAGGCTCAAGCAGTGGTTCAAAGAGGGAATTTTGAAGTGAAGACAATGTTGTGTGTATGGTGGAATTTGGAGGGTCCTGTCCACTGGGAGACTATGTAATCCTGATAACAGAAATCAATGGCTGAGGTCAGGGGATGAGGTTCAAGCAGTGGTTCAAAGAGGGAATTTTGAAGTGAAGACAATGCTGTGTGTATGGTGGAATTTTGAGGGTCCTGTCCACTGGGAGACTATGTAATCCTGATAATGGAAACCAATGGCTGAGGCCAGGGGTGAGGCTCAAGCAGTGGTTCAAAGAGGGAATTTTGAAGTGAAGACAATGTTGTGTGTGTATGGTGGAATTTCGAGGGACCTGTCCACTGGGAGACTATGTAATCCTGATAACAGAAACCAATGGCTGAGGCCAGGGGATGAGGCTCAAGCAGTTGTTCAAAGAGGGAATTTTGAAGTGAAGACAATTTTGTGTGTATGGTGGAATTTCGAGAGTCCCGTCCACTGGGAGACTATGTAATCCTGATAATGGAAACCAATGGCTGAGGCCAGGGGATGAGGCTCAAGCAGTGGTTCAAAGAGGGAATTTTGAAGTGAAGACAATGTTGTGTGTATAGTGGAATTTCGAGGGTCCTGTCCACTGGGAGACTATGTAGTCCTGATAATGGAAACCAATGACTGAGGCCAGGGGATGAGGCTCAAGCAGTGGTTCAAAGCGGGAATTTTGAAGTGAAGACAATGTTGTGTGTATGGTGGAATTTCGAGGGTCCTGTCCACTGGGAGACTATGTAATCCTGATAATGGAAACCAATGGCTGAGGCCAGGGGATGAGGCTCAAGCAGTGGTTCAAAGAGGGAATGTTGAAGTGAAGACAATGTTGTGTGTATGGTGGAATTTCTAGGGTCCTGTGTACTGGGAAACTATGTAATCCTGATAACGGAAACCAATGGCTGAGGCCAGTGGATGAGGCTCAAGCAGTGGTTCAAAGAGGGAATTTTGAAGTGAAGACAATGTTGTGTGTATGGTGGAATTTTGAGGGTCCTGTCCACTGGGAGACTATGTAATCCTGATAACGGAAACCAATGGCTGAGGCCAGGGGATGAGGCTCAAGCAGTGGTTCAAAGAGGGAATTTTGAAGTGAAGACAATGCTGTGTGTATGGTGGAATTTTGAGGGTCCTGTCCACTGGGAGACTATGTAATCCTGATAATGGAAACCAATGGCTGAGGCCAGGGGGTGAGGCTCAAGCAGTGGTTCAAAGAGGGAATGTTGAAGTGAAGACAATGTTGTGTGTATGGTGGAATTTCTAGGGTCCTGTGTACTGGGAGACTATGTAATCCTGATAACGGAAACCAATGGCTGAGGCCAGTGGATGAGGCTCAAGCAGTGGTTCAAAGAGGGAATTTTGAAGTGAAGACAATGTTGTGTGTATGGTGGAATTTTGAGGGTCCTGTCCACTGGGAGACTATGTAATCCTGATAACGGAAACCAATGGCTGAGGCCAGGGGATGAGGCTTAGCTCAAGCAGTGGTTCAAAGAGGGAATTTTGAAGTAAAGACAATGTTGTGTGTGTATGGTGGAATTTTGAGGTTCCTGTCCACTGGGAGACTATGTAATCCTGATAATGGAAACCAATGGCTGAGGCCAGGGGATGAGGCTTAGCTCAAGCAGTGGTTCAAAGAGGGAATTTTGAAGTGAAGACAATGTTGTGTGTGTATGGTGGAATTTCGAGGGAGTCCTGTCCACTGGGAGACTATGTAATCCTGATAACAGAAACCAATGGCTGAGGCCAGGGGATGAGGCTGAAGCAGTTGTTCAAAGAGGGAATTTTGAAGTGAAGACAATTTTGTGTGTATGGTGGAATTTTGAGAGTCTTGTCCACTGGGAGACTATGTAATCCTGATAATGGAAACCAATGGCTGAGCCCAGGGGATGAGGCTCAAGCAGTGGTTCAAAGAGGGAATTTTGAAGTGAAGACAATGTTGTGTGTATGGTGGAATTTCGAGGGTCCTGTCCACTGGGAGACTATGTAGTCCTGATAATGGAAACCAATGACTGAGGCCAGGGGATGAGGCTCAAGCAGTGTTTCAAAGCGGGAATTTTGAAGTGAAGACAATGTTGTGTGTATGGTGGAATTTCGAGGGTCCTGTCCACTGGGAGACTATGTAATCCTGATAATGGAAACCAATGGCTGAGGCCAGGGGATGAGGCTCAAGCAGTGGTTCAAAGAGGGAATGTTGAAGTGAAGACATTGTTGTGTGTATGGTGGAATTTTGAGGGTCCTGTGTACTGGGAGACTATGTAATCCTGATAACGGAAACCAATGGCTGAGGCCAGTGGATGAGGCTCAAGCAGTGGTTCAAAGAGGGAATTTTGAAGTGAAGACAATGTTGTGTGTATGGTGGAATTTTGAGGGTCCTGTCCACTGGGAGACTATGTAATCCTGATAACGGAAACCAATGGCTGAGGCCAGGGGATGAGGCTCAAGCAGTGGTTCAAAGAGGGAATTTTGAAGTAAAGACAATGTTGTGTGTATGGTGGAATTTTGAGGTTCCTGTCCACTGGGAGACTATGTAATCCTGATAATGGAAACCAATGGCTGAGGCCAGGGAATGAGGCTCAAGCAGTGGTTCAAAGAGGGAATTTTGAAGTGAAGACAATGTTGTGTGTATGGTGGAATTTTGAGGGTCCTGTCCACTGGGAGACTATGTAATCCTGATAACGGAAACCAATGGCTGAGGCCAGGGAATGAGGCTTAGCTCAAGCAGTGGTTCAAAGAGGGAATTTTCAAGTGAAGACAATGTTGTGTGAATGGTGGAATTTTGAGGGTCCTGTCCACTGGGAGACTATGTAATCCTGATAACAGAAACCAATGGCTGAGGCCAGGGGATGAGGCTCAAGCAGTTGTTCAAAGAGGGAATTTTGAAGTGAAGATAATGTTGTGTGAATGGTGGAATTTCGAGGGTCCTGTCCACTGGGAGACTATGTAATCCTGATAACAGAAACCAATGGCTGAGGCCAGGGGATGAGGCTCAAGCAGTGGTTCAAAGAGGGAATTTTGAAGTGAAGACAATGCTGTGTGTATGGTGGAATTTCGAGGGTCCTGTCCACTGGGAGACTATGTAATCCTGGTAACGGAAACCAATGGCTGAGGCCAGGGGATGAGGTTCAAGCATTGGTTCAAAGAGGGAATTTTGAAGTGAAGACAATGTCGTGTGTAATGGTGGAATTTCGAGGGTCCTGTCCACTGGGAGATTGTGCCACACGGTTGGGCCGTCGATCAGAACCGTGCTAATCCACAATGGTGAACTGAAAGAAGGCCCTTCTGTAATTCAACAATGCCCCATGTCATAGGTCAGGAATTGTCTGCCAGAAAATTCAGGATTTTGATGGTGTCAAAGTCCTACCACACCCAGCCTATAGTAGAGATCTTTCCCCCTCGGGATTTTCACCTATTTTGTCCCACGCTGCACTTGCCCCCTCGGGATTTTCACCTATTTCGTTCCATGCTGCACTTGCCCCTCGGGATTTGTACCTATTTCGTCCCACGCTGCACTTGATCCTCGGGATTTTCACCTATTTCGTCCCACGCTACACTTGCCCCTCGGGATTTTCACCTACTTCGTCCCACACTGCACGTGCCCCTCGGGATTTTCACCTATTTCGTCCCACGCTGCACTTGCCCCTCGGGATTTTCACCTATTTTGTCCCACGCTGCACTTGCCCCTCGGGATTTTTAACTATTTCGTCCCATGCTGCACTTGCCCCTCGGGATTTTCACCTATTTCGTTCCGTGCTGCACTTGCCCCTCAGGATTTTCACCTATTTCGTTCCATGCTGCACTTCTTGGTTGACAGACAATTCCATTCTTTGGAGGCTGTGAAAGATGGAATCACCAAGTTTTTGCATCCAAGCTAGTCATCTGGTATCGCAACGGCATTGCATCTTTGGCTGAACGTTGGGGAAGGACCATAGACTCTGATAGACTGTATTTTGCTGAATAGCCATATGTGGTCAACACGTGGTACCGTGCTGAACACTGTACCCTAAAATGCTACAAACTTATGACTCACTGTGGTGCTTCAAAAGGTAACCTAAGCAGAAGGATTCTGTAATGTCAGGCTGTTTATGACTATTTGCTAACAGTTTGCTTATGAAAAATTGTCTTCTTGTACATTAAAAAAATTGTGAATGTTCTTCAGTAATGTAACAAGTTTTAAAAGAAATGTAAAGAAGTGAAAAAACTGCAGCTTCCTGAATATGCAACACAATAAACTACCAAAAAATGAGCTACTATAATGCAGGGGTGCTGAATTTGTCCGAACTCGTAAACAAGGTTCGGGGGAAATTAAGGCAGCTCTGGGGAAATTTTTGCCCGCAGGTTAAATAATAATAGTAGTAATAATAATAAAACGAAAAATTGACTTATTAACAACGAGTATAACGCAAAAGATAAGAGTAATTTACTGCACAGTAATCAGGTAATCATTTTGAAAAATGTCATGTCATTATAAATACAAGAGGTTATGAGCACAGTGACATACTGCAGACTGCCGCTAGCATATGATTCACCGAGCCCAAAAGACTTTACTAATGCCAAGGCGTAGACAGTGTGGCATGAGTAATAAGTATGGCGCAACCACTAGTCATGCTAATAAAAAATTTCCAAAACTAATGGCAGCTTATGTGTCGTAGGCGCCGATCTGAAAAATTATTAGGGGTTCCGCACATTTTTAAGCAAATGACCCATGCTTTTTTCAAAGGATTTAAGTCTAACTTAAATTTCATTCAGTAAAATTATCTGGCACAATTATACGCCTGAAATGCTAGAATGAAATAAATTATAGTTAGTTGCAGAATTTTTTTTTAGATGTTTATTTTTCAGCCACTCTGCCCCACCACTGTTTTCACCTAGACCCCAAAATGTTTCAGACATTTTGAATCTAAAATAAATATTAGGTTGTTGTTTTTTCAAATTTTTAAGTAATAGGCTTTAAGGATTAGTTCTTAATCATCAACATATAGATCTAATACTCGCTTAAACTTGTATGAAAGTCCGCTACAGTTTTGGGGGAAATTTCGGACAGAAAAAAAATTGCGTTCTGGGGAAATATTGGGCCCTGAAAATTTTCTGCACCCCTGCTATAATGCAGCAATGCAGTTAAAAATTTCCCAACCTGTTTTACGAAAAGTTCTTAAAATTCAAGCAACACTGAAAGGCAGTAAGATGGAGCAAAAACATACACTATAACAGAAGAAAACAGGAAAGATGACCAAATCAAATCAGTATTAACACTTTGGCTCACAACTGTTATACATCAGTTGTTAAAAAGAAGAGGAAACAGACAATTTTGATATACTGGATGAATGATTTAATAATTGTTTTAATTCATTGGATGAGTGGTTCAGTCACTGGAAAATATAGAAAACCACTCTACACAAAAGCTCTCCTTTTAGGCAAAAAAGATGTTGATCTACGGGCTGCAGAAACTGATATTAAAAAAGAATTGGAGAAAAATCATCACAGAACATCAAATGAATACCTGACAGTGTGTAGAATGTAGACTGAGCTTTAATTAATTATTGTGCCTTTCCTAGACATACCTATTTGTTCAAAACTGAGTGTTCAAGGCCCTAAAACTTGAAAGTAGTGTACCATGATCTTACATTGAGTATACCCAACTAAAAAATTTTTTGTCAGAAAAAACAAGGATTTACTGTTTTAAAAGACTGAATAAATTTACCAGTTGAATACTGTGAAAACTGAAAAACCTGGATGGCAGTCCCTTGTTTTTTCCCCATTAGTTAATAAAACAAGATAATGAGTTGAAGCACAAAAGATTGCTTGTTGAGAACATTAGTGCATGTGCTGTTAATGTGCATTAAAACACATTAAGGTTTTTTCTTATTTACACATATCATGATGCTATTGACCCAAAAATTGTTTCAGCATTAATGGCTTAAAATCACTGATAAATGCATGCAGGAATCTTTAAAATGCGGAGGTTGCAAAAACTAAGTGCAAATGATTTATATATGTATATTTAGCAAGCTAAAATATGGCATCCCCACATGTTTTAGCAATGTGCTGGAATCAAGTGAGTGAGAAGAAAACTCAGAACAAATTTAATAATTGTGTACACTCCAAAAACTGTAGAGAGATAAAGGACATTCTAAAGAGAGCACCAGATATGACTGCAAATGATTTTGAAATTTATTTGGCAATTGATGAAAACAATCATGTTGGTGCTACAGAAACGGTAGACATCTGCCAGAGAGCAACTTTAACAGACTTAAAAATATGAAAAGAAGGCTGGAAACCACAATGCATTTAACTTCCTAGAAATGCTGAAATGAGAGAACTAATCACGGTTTTGCAACTTTAACAGACTCAGAATTAAAATATGAAAAGGCTGGAACCTACAATGCATTTAACTTCCTACAAATGCTGAAATGAGAAAACCACTCACAGCTTTGCAACTTTTTCTGATCAAGTGAGTTCTATTAACAGTAGTAACATAAAAATTTGTTTAATGTACTGCACAGATAAAAATAATTTTCAAATTCTTAGTTTCTTTCTTTAGTTGTTTTTTAAAAATGTTAAAAATGCAAGATTTAAGCTTCTGAACTTTTAATGTGTTTGCAGCCCTACAACACCACACATTTTGTTTTTGTTTCATTGGTTAGTATTATTATTTGATTGTTATCAAAACACTATCTGACAATTCTTATCAAAACACTAACATTCTGGAGTGATCAGATTAAATGGTGTTCATTGTAAATGAAAATCCTTAAAATAACTAGACTCATAACTGAATCAGGCATGCCAACTAAATACTTTTTCTTTAATTTCTTCAAAATGATTTGTGACTGCGAAAATTTGTTATGCATGCTTTCTGTTTCTTTAAACATAACTACAAGGTTCTGAGGATATCCCTCGCGAAAGTAAGATCTGCATTGATAAGAAATTAACAAAATATTTTATGAATTTATATGTTTTTGCAAGAGTCCTTTAATCTGGAGAATTCAGTTTATTTATGAACAAATGCCTGAGACATCAGACAAAACAGCTATAGTCAAAAACACAAGGAGTTCACAAATAGTATACTACAAGCATTGTGAGGAATATAAGATTAAGGAAAGCAATGTTTAATCACAATTTTATTTTTCTTGTCAACCAAAGTTTTGCTGTGTCTTGAGCTTCTTTAGGATGGATGGCATAAAAATATTCAAATTGCATGTGACATCAACAGGGTTGATGGCCATGGGTTTTTGCCAGTTGCTTTCATGAGCTTGATAGAAATGGTTGGATGCCATGTCGTTGACAAGCTGCAATTTTTTTTATATACATGGAAAACTTTCAAAATATCAAGTTTGATGGTTGAACCCGGTTTGTCAATCAGCTTAGCTTCTTCAAATAGGAATCTATGATCATTTTCATGACAGTGTTTAACTATTGACGATTTCTTAAGTTGACAGTCCCACATGCAAGTCTTGTGCTCCTTCAGTCCATAATGCAAAACCCTTTGGGTTTTTGTATACACAAAGGACCACATTCACACGGGATTTGGTGAATTCTCCATGAACTTATATCTTTAACATAGTTCTTTGATCCAAAAAGTTATTATAAATTTCTTTATGGGTTTAAAAATTACATTGAAATAAAAAAGTTTTGAAGGAAAAGTAATAAGAAAACAGAGGAACTATGACAAAATTCCCTCATAATAGATGCACAGTAGGTGTTAAAAATGGAAACAGGCTTCAGTTTCCAAAATTGTTTAAAAGCCTTGCCTATAATGGAAGGGCTGTATCCACTTAGTACTGCAATACTTTTAGAAGATAAAGTTCTATTTTCAAACAGTCTTCATCTGTTTGGTGTCCAGGTAAAGAATAAAAAAATAATCCCACATCAAAGTGTTTTCAAACACATTTTAGAAAATGGCAGACAGCATCAAATCAGTTACCAGGGTAGATGATGTTTGCAAATGCAAATGATATTTGCATACGAAATCTTGGAAAGGTTCTCGAAAGAAGTATACCCCAACCAAGTACAATATTTCACACAGAGGTTACATTAAATATATTTTTGTTTTTGCATTTCATATATTAAATTACCAGTACACCATAATTTTAAAAAAAGGAGTCTTGCTATGGTACTTGCTTGCCAAATAAGTGAATAATGTTATCTGGCCTGGTAACAATGCATATGCACTAATAGAAACTGAAACACAAAGGTCTGATTTTGATGAAATTTAGTGATAATGTAAAGAGGGAATATAAACACAATAGGTGAAGTTTCCAGAATGTTTGTACACAAAATTCACAGTTGAAATAATGGGAGGGGGGTAACACTTAAAAAATGGAATTTTTTAGTTAAAAGTTATCTAATTAAGAATATTAAGCAAACTGTTTTGTGTGTTGAACTTGTACACTTCTGAGGAAGATGAATAGTCAGCTTGTAAGAAGGTCAAATATTGTTTCATAATATAACTGAATGAGTTCAACCAGAAGTTCCTACAGTTTTCCACAATGTGTGGAGGAAAGCACACAAAGTTCAAAGACTGAGCACAGGACCTTCCTCAAAGAACCAGCAAACAAAAGAACTGACATATCTAAATGTTAGCTTGGAATACCCAACATTAGAAGTGTTGTGCACTACAAGAACCCTTTGCAAGGTTTGCAGTTGTTTGTGGGAAGAGGGGCTAGGTTCATGAGACTAAATCAAAAATATCTGCGACATGATTTGGCAACACCTGATCTCAAATTCCATACCTGCACTTTCAATTTCTCAGCCAGAGAGCTTCAGCTAAACAGACCTTGAATGACATTCAACACTTCTCAACAAAATGTAGGGTTCATGCTAATTTTTGAAACCCATTTGAGGAGTTTTTCAGGAGTCTGAAACCAATTTTGATGACATCAGAACTTTTAAAAACTTTTTGAACTTTAATTTCTCTGAAAATGCATGGTTTCTATTTCTTAGTCACTTCTTGCTACATCAACACACACACAAAAAGCAAGCAAGCATTTTTCCTTGTTTTAAAAAAATCAAAATCAGAACTTAAACTTCATGTCACCATCTATTGTTCCCTGTAAAATTATTTTTTTGCACAGTGAGCATACAGTAGCATTCTTGAACATAATTTCACTTTAACAAAAGAAAAAACTAATTTCAGCTCATCACTTTCTGTTCAGAGTTTAGGCTCATTAACTGCAAGCACCTGAAGAAGAAGCAAAAACTCACCAATAATATCTAAATGATGAGATGGGATCCACAATTCTGTGGAGAGCAATTGAAAACATTTTAAAGACAATTTATTTACCTATGAAAGAAAATTATATGAAATCAAGAGTCCATTTGTACTTATCTCACTCACATACACTATCATGAGCTTATACTTCTCACACTCTGTTCCTATGCAACTGAATGCAATGTCTGTGACACAGTGTCAAATGACTGCTGAAGCTGACTTGATTTGATTACCTCACGATGGATGATGGAATTATTGTTATCATCTACTGCATTTCTGTGGGTGCTAATGTAAAAAAACAATACTAAATGAATGAATTAACTGTGCTCATAAACAGGTACATGTAAAATGTGATGTACATAAGGTAAGCTATAAAAGAGAGCACAGACATGCACGTGTACCTCACACATTCCAAACACTGCCACCTAGCTGGGGATGTTCGAAAACATGCAGAAATTGAACACCTGCAGTCATTTGGAAGATTTGGACACAAGCTGAGGTAACCATAGAGCATAATGTCTCTTCGGGAAGAGGGGCGTCATCTCCAGACTATAGCAACAATATTAGGAATCCAGGAAATGGAATGTGTCTCATAAACAGGCATGAAAGTGGGCAGTGATAGGAAAAGCTGAACTTCCACACGTGGGGGTAAAGTATAGAATCTTGCATTTCACTCTCTAATATATACAGCCATGACATTTATATATTGGTCACATGCCTGCCAACTGAATAGATTTAATGTATGTATTTTGTTTAAAGAAAATTAAATATATAGTACAATATAATGTAAGGGAAAAACATTGTTGATGAGGTCATATGCATAGAAAATCACTCACCTTAGTACAGAACGATGTCTTTAATCAAATGAGGAATTTAATGAAATGTCTTTATAAGATAACAATGTTGCATGGAAATGAAATCTTGAGGGTTTGAAAAATTTCAGACATGTTTGTTGACTAATAAAAGTTTGATGAAGAATAAATGTTCATTCTTGATTTGACACAAAATTATTAATGAAGAAATATGATAAATGTTTGCAAAAACATTAGACAGATAAATAATAAAAGTCATTCACAGCTAATGAAATTTCATTTTCTTAAGTTGTTTCTGTCTAACAATTTGTTCTAACCCTCTTTTATGAATTAGCCGGCTAGAGTTTTCTTTCTCTTGAACCAATTCATTTTATTTTAATTTGCTGCATAAGTTTTTAGAGATATTTAGCTCCTTTCATCTTCCTTATCCTGTAATTCTTTTTATATTCTGAATATGATGATTTCATATTCAGGCATAAATCTCTATTTACAGGGTCATGCAAATAATAGTTTTTCTTAAAAAATTCCAAGGCTGACTTATCCTGATTCAGTGGCTTATATTTCATGGTTTGAACAGATAAAAATGTTTCAATTTTCATGTTACTGGATTCTTTATCAAGTACATCCCCCATCATTCTAAAGGAACTTACCACTTGAGAGCCAGGAACACAACTCAATAATGCCTTCACCATTTTTGAGAGGGCACTGAATTTGTTTAACTTAACAAGTGCATGTTTTGGAATTCATTGAAATTTATTTATGTAAATATTAAACTGGAGCACATCACTGCATCCAAATTATAAAATTACTGGCATTTAACAACACCGGTAGAAGGAACGTCGTGCGAGCGGGGATTACGATTGCCGGCGAAATCTTCGTTCCGTCAGACTTCCGTTTTCGGACATTTTCCCTCCATTTTTCAAGCTAAAACACAAATACTTATGCATTAAAATGATATTTCATGACAATACTGGGCAGAAGAAGCATCGCAAGAAAAAGAAATTAGAATTATGGGAAAAAATCTTTACTCCATTTAGCTTCCGGTTTTGAAAGTTTTGAAATAAAAATCCTGTCCCCAGACAGAAAAGACCCCTCCTTCTCCCCCCCAAAAAAAAACGGCTTCTTTTAAAGTTTTACATCGATCTTGAGAATGACCCAAATGATGAAAGAAAAAGCGGAATTCCGCGAATCCACGAAATAATCTCATGTATAAGTAAGAAGTGACTAAGAAATGGGAAAACAGGAATTTTATGGAAAATGAAAGTGAAAAATCGATACTGCGTTGCTCACTTTGCAGTGAAACAATTTTATGGGACACGGAAACGGCGTGGATTCCACCACGGACGAATTAAATACCGATCTAGAAATTTAATTTCATTTAATAAAAGAGAAAGGGGCGAAAACGATTGCTCTGTATTGATTAGTTTTGAAGAAGTATGTATTAGAAATAGGGTAACATGCATTTCTTAGAAAAAAAAATACAAAGTCACTCTTTTTCACTATTACCGAAGATATTAAAAATGAGGAACATGACAAGAAAACAAAAATAAAAAATACAATCAGGCAGAGAGAGAGAAAAAGGGAGATAGAGAGAGAAAAGAAGGGCGAGAAACTTGGTCGAAAAATTTTATATGAGGAAACGGAAAACAAGGTGGCATTCTCAACACCCAAGAAACATTCCCCAAAATGTTTAACAAGTGTTAGAATCATGAAAACACGAAAATAAACTTTACACAGATGTTTAATAGCATTATTTCACTGAGATTTTCGATTTCCGTTGCATACTCAACGTTTTCTGTCATTCGTAGCGGAGCAACGATTTCAATAGCATACTCAATGTTTTCTGTCGACGATTTCCATAGTAACTACGTAAAACCTGTAGTACTTAGAGTCGCCGAATCTTTCTTCCCACTACATGGTCCTTACTCAGCGTCAAGCGGAAGAGTGCGCACGGAGAATTTACTGTACCGAAGTCTCGACGATGACGATGGGGCACAGCAGTTCTGGTGCACAATGGCACAAAATCTGCCTTTTTCGGCAAGATGGCACACTTTGGCACAGAATCCCCATCCCTGGAAGAGGGGACGTCATTCCCCACTGTAATCATCACGTCATTACGATTTTGCTTTCCAGAAGAGGGAGGCATACCTCTCCACCCCATAAAATTTTTATTGCATTTTTGGAATAATATCAGTAACACCAAAAACGGAACAGAAAAAGGCAGATTTCCGCATATTCGCAGGTCTTTCATGCCTGCATAAATATGTTCTGGGCCAGTTACGGATCACAACATACCAGTAAGACTAATATCTGGCCTTAACCGCAAGAAGGCATAGATAGGGAGAGGACAGCCAGACAACTCACTAGCAAGCTCCCCTGTTCTTCAGGCATGATGTTGTAAAGAAGAACTGTGTCCAGATGATTTTTTTAGAAAGATCTACATGCCAAGAGACTGCTGTTTGCCTCCCATTCCCCCATGTGAAGAAAAACTCAAAGGAGCATCCCACCTGGATTAAACAGCAGTGAGTGCATGTGCCATACGCAAACGAGGTCAGTTTCGGTCTATGAATTCCCAATGTTTAATCATCTGGAAATTATTTCTAGTGAATTATTTATTTACCCATTTTCCAAGTAAATTTAAACATGAAGTTAGAGCCAGTAGTACAAAAAGACAAGCCACAGCAATCGATCTGCACGAATGGAACAGCTAGCAACTATCCCCTAACAAGGAGTCAGAAGGGAGAGGAAGGTGTGGAGGTTATACTAGTACGTTCAAAAAAGTTCCGGAACTTTTTATATTAAAAGAATGAGTACAGATAATACCTGTTTATGCGGTGTTTCCTTTGAAGTAGTTACCCTGTGCAACTATGCATTTTTGCCAGCTCATACAAAGATTTAAATGCAGATTGCAAGCCTTCTTTTGCCACATCCTCCAGTGCCTCATTCGCAGCTCGTTGCACTTCTTCGGAACTTGAGAAGCGTCACCCCTTAAGCAAATTCTTCATTTGGGTAAAGAGGAAAAAGTCACATGGGGCGAGATCAGGGGAATAAGCTGGTTGTGGAAGAACGGGAATGTGATATTTGGACAGGTAATCGGACATCATGAGGGATCTGTGAGTCGGCGAATTATCGTGATGGAGCACCCACGAGTTGGTCTTCCAAAGATCGGGTCGCTTGCGTCTCACTGATTCTCGGAGACGTTTTAGGACGTTGACGTACTCTTCTTTAGTGACTGTATGACCATGTTGAAGGAATTCCTTGTGTACGACCCCCTTGCAATCGAAGAAAACTGTCAACAAGACCTTTCCTTTGGAGCAGTCAGCCTTGAACTTTTTTGGTCGTGCTGATGACGGTGATTTCCACACTTTTGACTGTCTGTTGGATTGGAAGGTTGTACAGAAAGCACCAAGTCTCATCGGCAGTGATAAATTGATTCAAGAGATCGGGATCTGAATCCACTGCATTGATGTTATCCCTGCAAACTTGCACGCACTCATCCATTTTTTCTTGTGTCAGGTTTTTGGGAACAATTAGTTGGCACATGTGATGCATGCCCAGTTTCTCTGTTAAAACCTCATGGCAACTTCAGCAATTGCTGCAACATTTTCCGACAGTCATTTTTCACAATTTCTTTGACAATGGCGATTTGTTCATCTGTTGTGGATGTTGAAGGTCGTCCTGACCTCTCATCATCCTCAACACTCTGTCGCCCGCTTTCAAATCGTTGATGCGACTCATAAACTCTAGTTCGACTCATTGCACTCTCACCGTACGCTGACTTAATCATTTGAAAAGTCTCAGCGAAAAATTTTCCGAGCAGAACACAAAATTCGACATCGTTGTCCTCGTGACGGAGAGCCTCGAATACGTGTAATCACGAACTACGCACATACGCTGTACATGTTGGATCTGGATCAAACCAGTTCTGGCTGGTCGGTCACATGATGCTCCTCGCTTGCTCAGCGGAGAATGACGTAATTCACTGACATTTGGCAAATATTCAAAATGTTCCGGAACTTTTGAACATAGTAATAGATTACAAAATCAAGACTGAGTGAAAAGGGTTAAGACCAGTGGTGCATGGGGGCCAGAATGCCCCGGAATGGAGTTCCGGTACTTTATTTTCTAGCTGGCACATGTTCAGATAAATCCATATCACTCCTATATATCACTAATCTGTTCTCTGAGATTTAGAGGTTAGCTTCAAAAAGAAATACAAACTACCAGATATTTTTACTTACTGTTGTATCAAACTTCTCCATTTACAGCGATCTTGACATACAACTCGGGCTTCACTGATATCCATTACACGCCGTACACAAGATCTTTTATACTTCATACTCATAATCCTTTTCTCATGCACACTCTCCTGAATCTGATCCTCCCACAACTTCCTTGGCCTTCCTCTGCCTTACTTTCCTGTCACTTGAGCTAAAAACAATTTTAAGCATCTCATCACTCATTATTTCAACATGGCCAAATCACCTAATATTGGCCTCCACCTTGCTAACAACATTTAGCTTCACTTTACACAACTGCAACACATCTTCATTCCTCACACAATCAGAATGTGTCTTGCCACAACCCCCCCCCCTTTCCCCAATAAGTAACATATTTCCCCAGCACACAAACAACTGTGTGTTTTCTGTAGTACCCAGGTTTCACTCACTGCCATACATCAGAGTAGGAACAATTACTGTTTCATACACAGCCATGCGGGACTCTCTAGAGAACCCATTATTCCTGTGAAAACCTCCCAAAGCCGCCATGCAATGACTTTCAATGAAGAATTCACTCTCCTACTGATTTCACCATCCAATTTGTTCACTCTGTCAAACATGCTTCATAAATACACAAACTCACTCACCTGGTCAACCACTGTGCCATTTACACTTACATTACATTCAGTACTCCCAGTTCCTCGCTCGAAAACCATAATTTTTTTTTTTTTTTTTTTTCCCTTATGGTTTTCGAGCGAGGAACTGGTAGTACTGAAGGTAATGTAAATCTAAATGGCACAGTGATTGACCAGGTGAGTGAGTTTGTGTATTTAGGAAGCATGTTTGACACAGAGAACAAATTGGATGGTGAAATTAGTCGGCGAGTGAAGTCTTCATTGAAAGTCATGGCGGCTTTGGGAGGTTTTCACAGGAATGATGGGTTCTCAAAAGAGTTCCGCATGGCTGTGTATGAGAGTGTAATTGTCCCTACTCTGATGTATGGCAGTGAAACCTGGGTACTACAAAAAAAACATAGGAGTCGTTTGTGTGCTGGAGAAATGTGTTACTACTTATGGGAGGGGGGGAGGGGTTGTGCCAAGACACATTTTGATTGTGTGAGGAATGAAGATGTGTTGCAGTTGTGTAAAGTGAAGCAAAATGTTGTTAGCAAGGTGAAGGCTTTCAGGTAAGCCCTACAAAGCATAATTTGCTTTCTTTTTAAAATGTGGATGTCCCATAATTCTTTTCCAATAAAAAAACTTCACAGTTAGTGAAATTAACATGGTATCCCATGTTTGTTTGAAGGTAGAGTGAATCTCTAAATACATTCTCACTTGGCAGTCCCAAATGGTGAAGTCTTGTTCTTGAATGCCAAAATGTGCAAATCCAGAAGTCTGATTTTGACTAATAACTATATTTTCTTATACTATAAATATAAGGAAGTAAAAATGGGCAAGATAGAATGTGGATGGAGAGGGGAGGGTGGTGCTGAGTAAAAAGGGAAAGGTATTGAAGATGTAAAAGACTGCACATTCCTGTACTTTTTCACTTAGCACTACACCACTGGTCAAAACTATATTAAGTAAAGAAAAATTACAGCATTCCTATTCCTTATCTTTTTTTTTTTGTTGTTGTTGTTGTGCCTGTATGCAATAACTTTATTATCTGAGTTATATCATTCTCATAACAATAAATTACTCATTGAGTGATGAATTAAATGCTTTCTTTCTATATTTTCACCACACCTAACTTTCCTTATGAGTCAAGTTTTCAGTTTTCAAAAATGGTATCCTATCTTGTGGAAAATATTTTTAAATCAAAATCCGTTATTCCGCCATTTTTTTTATCACACAGTAAGCAAAATTAAGAGCATACAGAAATAAAAAATAAAACAAATACTAACCTCAGAAGGAGACAAAATACTAACCTCGGGAGGAGGCATCACCCAAAACGCTGTATATTCTGCCTCTAAAGTAGGCCTTTGCAGGTCATAAGGAGCTGGAAAAAGCAAAACATGTATGCATTCACATTAAATAAGACCCTGTTAAAAACAAATAAACAACAGCAAGCAGAATTGGCAGTCATTTCTTTCATTGTAAAGACCACAAAAATAAAACAATTTTACATAACTAACATACTTCTTGAAAATGTTAATGTACAATGTTACAAGTAGTTATTTGTGTGTCACATGTAAGCATACTCCTAAATTTTTAGGTCACTAAAGTAAATTCTAAACTCACTTTTTACAATGAACCTTGCTGCCACAAATATAAATGCATATATAGCACTGACATTTGTCAAAAGGACAAACTAATCACAATTAATAATACCTTAATTACTTTAAACTGTTAAAAAAGCTTCAACTAAAATGTTAGTTTTTTTTTATATTATGTCACTTTTATGAAATTTACAATGTTCTAATACTCAAAAACTACTAATGTACAACTATATCCACTCAACTATTTACCTAACTTTGTTATTGAAATGTCCACTGTTGTAGGGCTAAATTTAAAAGTTTGAACAAGTTTTTAAGTTGGTGACACAAAATGAGCTCCTTGTTCTAGTCCTATTTCCTTTGCTATCTCTGTCACATTTTCTGTTATTGCCATAAAGTTTAGTTGCTAAATTTTGTATTGTTTAATTATTTAAAGTTAAGCTGTAGTTTAATCATTTAGTATTATAATTTTATTACAATGTCAGGACCATCTTAGTCTAGGAAGTTGAGCACAGTCATGACTCATCACCCCCTCCAACTGTGATCTGTGAGAGGTGCATAAGTGAAGTGGGCATAAATTTAAGCAGCATAAACAGAGTCCTACCTGCATTCAGAATTTTCCTTAGATTCATTGATTCAAAATTACTAAAGTCTATATTAATTCCAAATATTTCACAAGTCTTACTTAGCTGGTTGAGGTTATGCTGTGTAACATGTTTACACTCTTAGAAACATTAATACTAAGTAACTTTAATGCAAAATGTTAACATGAGAATCATTTACTAATCTAAAACAACTATTATGGGAATTTTACTAGGAAATTTTTTCATTTAAATTGCAAATTTTCGGAGAAAACTCTTTTCCTTCTTCAGGCTGTCTTTTTGTTGTCACTTATTCCTGTCACTATCGCGGTTATGGTTAACCTTGAAGGTTTAGGTTATTTTTCATCAAATCCTGCCAGATGTTAGGCAGGCAAAATCCTTTGCAGTCATTGATTATGGAATTTTGATTTTTCTCAATCTCTATTCCTTCTTTCAGCTTTCTTTTTTGAAAATTGCTTTGGAAACTGATGACTTTAAGGGAATTCCAATCCATGCTGTGACTAGTTTCTCTAACATGCCTATCTAAACCAGTCTTGTTGGAGCAATTCTTTATAGCTGCTTTATGCTCTGCTATACGAGTTTCTAGTCTGCGACCTGTTTCACCTATGCAAGGTAGTCCACAACTACATTTTGCTTCGTAGACTACTCCTTGCATTTTTAAAATATCTTCTTCTCTTTGAACTATTTTAGGGAAAAAATTTTAACTTTGTTCTCTAAACTTGGAGCTAGCCTAATATTGTTCTTCTTACTAATTCTCTTTAAAGACTCAAATAAACCTTTGTGATAAGAAATTTTTCTAGTGAATTTTACTTGTTGCTTTTGCGGTTTCTTCGTACCATTAAAATTCAGAAGCTTCTCAATTTCTTCTTTAGGATAGTTATTTTCTGCAAGTATGACTTTTAGTTCTTCTTTATGGGCTTCTTTTTTATCTGCTGTAGAAACTATTTTATTATTTTTTTCTAAAAACTGACTTGCTACATTTTTCTTAATAGAGACTGGATGATAGGAATTGAAATCCAATAGTCTATTAGTATTCATTGGTTTTTTATACCAACTAGTGAGGAATTTTTCATCTTCGTAAATAGATAGTAATATCTAAGAAGTTAATCCTTCTTTCTTTTTAAGTTCAATAGTGAACTTAAGGGAATCATCTAATTCATTGAATGAGTCTAGAAGTCTTTGTGGAACAATTTCTGAGCTATCTATTATAAATAAGATGTCATCCATGTATCTGCTATATAAGCAGAAGTATGTGGTTTGTACTAATATATGTTCTTGTAGTTTTCCCACATAATAGTTAGCTAAGAGTGGGAGCCCATAGGTAGCCCCAATTTTTGAATGAAAAATGTTTTCCCAAATTGAAAGTAGTTGTTCTGCAAAGAGAAGGTAAGCATTTCAAAAATTCCAACAAATATGTTTTTATCTTTGTTGTGAAAAACTATTAGGTCTGCCAAGTTTTCCGCTATAAAGTCTATAAGTTGATCTATATTAATGTGAGTATACATAGACACTATATCTAAACTACCCATAATAGGAGAATTTAATTTAGGAAGAAGTTCTAATTTTTCTTTTAGCTGCATTATTTGTTTTTTTGTTTTTTTTGTTTTTTTGTTGTTGTTTTTGTAAAGAAAACTTAGAACTTCTTCCTAAATTTGATTCTCCTATTATGGGTAGTTTAGACATAGTGTCTATGTATACTCACATTAATATAGATCAACTTATAGACTTTATAGCGGAAGACTTGGCAGACCTAATAGTTTTTCACAACAAAGATAAAAACATGAAAAAACCATGAGGAATAATCACTCACCATAAATATCATGGTAACCTCCAATGGACCAAACACTTCCAACACGTCAATTCATCGTGATGTAACTGGGCTTCCACAGGTTTACAGACCTCTTGCTTACGCTTCTTATTTTCGGGTGTGAAACATCGTTTTTTTTTTCCTTTGCCTTATAGTATGTTACTATAATGCTTGTCAATTCGATAAAAATCATACATACAACTCATTCATACAATTCAAGTAAAAACTATGTACATAAACCTTACATTCACAGGTGATTAAACCTTAGTCAATTCTAATTATGGAACTCCTCCTTCTGTTTCACAACCTCTGCTACTCCCTGCAATTGTCACACCCATTCAGCCCCGCACATCCAATCCTCTAGTACTTTCGACAGATCCCTGTCATCTTCAGGAGGCAGGTGTGTCTCATCCGCCCACCGCAGCTCAAGTGAGCAGAGCCATCGAGGCCTGGGCCCCAGTCGCTATCTCTGAATCGTTGTGTCTCTGGCGCCATCTATTGTCCCTGCTGCTCTTTTTTCTCTCTTTCTTTTTACGCTGCTGTTCAATTTTTATTATGGCTTTCCATTGTTCGTTTAAGTTATTTGGCTCATTAATGTTGCATAATCTTGATCTGTTTTTTTCAATTAACACTGATTCTGCAATTCTTAACTGCTTTTCGTTTTTACAGCTCTTAATAATTTTAATATCTTCAAACCTTGGACATTTTTGATTTTCCATACAGTATTGGGTCAATGCTGTCTTAGCCTCTTTTTGTTCCAATTATTAATATGCTGATTCAATCTATATTTTAATTTGTTCTTGGTGCTGCCTATATATGACACAGGTGGTTGCTGGTTTATTGGGATTTCATAAATTCCTGCTCTATCTAATTGGCTAATTTTTTCATTTTTAATCACTAAATTTTTTACAGTAAGTACCTGATTTCCTACCTGTATGCCATACTTGCCACAAACTTTATTAATTTCTGCTGAAACATTTTCTATATATGGTATTCCTCCCACATATTTTACAAGTTTTTTATCACTCTTGACCTTATTGTAACCTTGAGTTACTTCATAAATCCATTTTTTTAATACCTGTTTAGGGTATCCAAAAGCATATGCAATTTTTTCAATATATTCAATTTCTTCTTTTCTATACTGTTCAATTGATGAATGTGTTAAACTTCTTTTAATTAGTGTTTTAATACTATTTCTTTTATGTGTTAATGGATGTGATGACTGAAATGGTATAAGTACTGGGATATATGAAGATTTTCTATGCACTCTGAATTGTAAACTCTCCTCTGTTTTAATAATCAAAACGTCCAAAAATGCCAAAGTATTGTCATGTTCTTGTTCTACTGTCAGTTCTATAGATGGATAAATTTCACTACTTTTTTGTCAAGTCCTCAAGTTCATCATTTTTTAGCCTGGATAACAGAAAAATGTCATCAACATATCTGCAGTATATCAGTGGTGGATCCTCGAGTTTACTTATTATTTTTCCTCAATGTCACTCATTATAATTTCAGCAAATAAAGTTGACAGTGGTGACCCCATAGGTCCACCATGATTTTGTTTGTACATCTTGTTGTTAAACTTAAAAATGTTATTTTCATATATGTACAATAAAATTTCTCTTAACTCCTCTATTTGTATTGCCTTCATTGTCTGTAGCACATACAATTTTTCAATAATTATTTCTATTGCCTGAGGTACTGGTGTGCTAGGAAAAAGAGCTCTCACATCCATACTAGCCATATGATATTCACTTAAATCTTGTTTAATTACTTTAATTTTCTCAATAAATTCGTATGTATTCTTCACAGTGAACCTTGTCTTCATGAACACAGGTGCCAAAAATTTGTAGATATTCTTTTCTAGTTTTATTAGTGGGGAAATTCCTTTTTGATACAATCACTCTCATAGGTGTATCAGGCTTATGAGTTTTTATTTTTGCAATCATTTTTGGTATTCCAGTACCCATTGGTGGGTATGCTTTCTTTATTTCATCAGGCAAGGTGCTGTGATTTCTTATTCTAGCTAAGTACCTTACTTGAGATTCTGTTGGGTCTTTTGTCAGAATGCTGCAATTTAGTTCTTCTATAGCTCTATTCATCTTTAGATCATATTCAGTTGCGTTTAATATTACAATTTGCCCTGTTTTATCAGCTTCACAGAATTTAATTGTTGGGTCATCTCTTAATTTAATCAGTTGTTCTTTCTCATACTGAATTTTATCTATATGATATTTCTTTTTCTTACTTTTTTCATTAAATTCTTTCAAAACAATTCTATACAGTTTACTTCGAAAATTTTCACGTTCTTCTGCTGGTACACTGCGTGCCATTTCTTCCAAGTTGGGTATTAATTCCTCCGTCCTCGGCAGGCTCCGTGGAAACGCAAATTTTTTACCTCTCTGCAAAATAGCTCTTTGCGTGAAGCTCAAGGTCAAGTTGGAGTTATTCTGATATACCTCATACATATTCTCTCGTTGTTCTTGTACACGTTGTCTGTCAATCATCACGTGCAACTTTTTTTTCCATGACTGCTCTTGAGCATTTTTTTTTCGTATTCCACGATTTTTGACATCGTGGAATACGAAAAAAATGCTCAAGAGCAGTCATGGAAAAAAAGTTGCATGATGATTGACAGACAACGTGTACAAGAACAACGAGATATGTATGAGTATATCAGAATAACTCCAACTTGACCTTGAGCTTCACGCACTATTTTGCAGAGAGGTAAAAAATTTGCGTTTCCACGGAGCCTGGCAGACGGAGAGAATAATGCCCAACTTGGAAGAAATGGCACGCAGTATACCAGCAGAAGAACGTGAAAATTTTCGAGTAAACTGTATAAATTGTTTTGAAAGAATTTAATGAAAAAAGTAAAGAAAAAGAAATATCATATAGATAAAATTCAGTATGAAAAGAACAACTGATTAAATTAAGAGATGACAACAATTAAATTCTGTGAAACTGATAAAACAGGAGCAAATTAATATTAAACGCAACTGAAATATGATCTAAAGATGAATAGAGCTATAGAAGAACTAAATTGCAGCATTCTGACAAAAGACAACAGAAATCTCAAATAGATACTTAGCTAGAATAAGAATCACAGCACCTTGCCTGATGAAATAAAGAAAGCATACCCACCAATGGGTACTGGAATACCAAAAATGATTGCAAAATAAAAACTCATAAGCCTGATACACCTATGAAAATTGATTGCTATCAAAAAGGAATTCCCCCACTAATAAAACTAGAAAAGAATATCTACAAATTTTGGCACCTGTATTCATGAACAAGGTTCACTGTGAAGAATACATACGAATTTATTGAAAAATTAAAGTAATTAAACAAGATTTAAGTGAATATCATATGGCTAGTATGGATGTAGGCTCTTTTTCCTAGCACCAATACCTCAGGCAATAGAAAATAATTATTGAAAAATTGTATATTATACAGACAATGAAGGCAATACAAATAAGAGGAGTTAAGAGAATTTTATTGTACATATATGAAAATAACATTTTTAAGTTTAACAACAAGATGTACAAACAAAATCATGGTGGACCTATAAGGATCACTGTCAACTTTATTTGCTGAAATTATAATGAGTGACATTGAGAAAAATAATAAATAAACTCGAGGATCCACCACTGATATACTGCAGATATGTTGATGACATTTTTCTGTTATCCAGGCTAAAAAATGATGAACTGAACTTGACAAAAAGTATAGTGAAATTTATCCATCTATAGAACTGACAGTAGAACAAGAACATGACAATACTTTGGCATTTTGGCGACGTTTTGATTATTAAAACAGGAGGAGAAGTTTACAATTCAGAGTGCATAGAAAATCTTCATATATCCCAGTACTTATACCATTTCAGTCATCACATCCATTAACACATAAAAGAAATAGTATTAAAACACTAATTAAAAGAAGTTTAACACATTCATCAATTGAACAGTATAGAAAAGAAGAAATTGAATATATTGAAAAATTATATACTTTTGGATACCCTAAACAGTATTAAAAAAATGGATTTATGAAATAACTCAAGGTTTAATAAGGTCAAAATTGATAAAAAACTTGTAAATATATGTGGGAAATACCATATATAGAAAATGTTTCAGAAAATTAATAAAGTTTGTATTTATGGCATACAAAATCAGGTACTTACTGTAAAAAATTTAGTGATTAAAAATGAAAAAATTAGCCAATTAAATAGAGCAGGAATTTATGAAATCCCAATAAATAACAACCACCTTGTGACATAATATAGGCAGCCCAGAACAAATTAAAATATAGATTGAATCAGCATATTAATAATTGGAACAAAAAAGAGGCTAAGACAGCATTGACTAATACTGTATGGAAAATCAAAAATATCCAAGGTTTGAAGATATTAAAATTATTAAAACTGTAAAAACGAAAAGCAGTTAAAATTGCAGAATCAGTGTTAATTGAAAAACAGATCAAGATTATGCAACATTAATGAGCCAAATAACAGAACAATGGAAAATATAATAAAATTGAACAGCAACAACAAAAGAGAAAAAGAGCAGCAGGACAATAGATGAAGTACACAACGATTCAGAAGATAGCGACTGGGGCCCAATATAGCTCTGCTCACTGAATGCAACGATGGACACACCTGCCTCCTGAAGATGACAGGGATCTGTCGAATACTAGAGGATTGAATAGTAATAGGTGACAATTGCAGTGGGAGTAGCAGAGGTTGTGAAACAGAGGAGGAGTTCCATAATTAGAATTGACTAGGTTTAATCACCTGTGAATGTAAGGTTTATGTACATAGTTTTTACTTGAATTATATGAATGAGTTGTATGTATGATTTTATCGAATTGACAAGCATTATAGTAACATACTATAAGGCAAAGGAAAAAAAAAGCGATATTTCACACCCAAAAATAAGAAGCGTAAGCAAGAGGTCTGTAAACCTAATGGAAGCAGTTTATCACGATGAATTGGCGTGTTAAGTGTTTGGTCCATTGGAGGTTACCATGATGGTGGTGATTATTCCTCATGGTTTTTTCATTTATGAATTGCACGTAAACTATGCGCACTTTGCAAGAGGTTAATACCTTAAAAGTGCAAATATAATAAAAGATAAAAACATATTTGTTGGGATTTTTGAAATGCTTACCTTCTCTTTGCAGAACAACTACTTTCAATTTGGGAAAACATTTTTCATTCAAAAATTGGGGGGCTCCCACTCTTAGCCAACTATTATGTGGGAAAACTAGAAGAAAAGATACTAATACAGCCCACATACTTCTGCTTATATAGCAGATACATGGATGACATCTTATTTATAATAGATAGCTCAGAAATTGTTCCAGAAAGAATTCTAGACTCATTCAATGAAATAGACGATTCCCTTAAGTTCACTATTGAACTTCAAAAAGAAAGAAGAATTAACTTCTTAGAAATTACTATCTATTATGAAGATGAAAAATTCTTCACTAGTTGGTATAAAAAACCAATGAATACTAATAGACTATTGGATTTCAATTCCTATCAATCATCCAGTCTCTATTAAGAAAAATGTAGCAAGTCAGTTTTTAGAAAAAAATTAATAAAATAGTTTCTACAGCAGATAAAAAAGAAGCCCATAAAGAAGAACTAAAAGTCATACTTGCAGAAAATAACTATCCTAAAGAAGAAATTGAGAAGCTTCTGAATTTTAATGGTACGAAGAAACCGCAAAAGCAACAAGTAAAATTCACTAGAAAAATTTCTTATCACAAAGGTTTATTTGAGTCTTTAAAGAGAATTAGTAAGAAGAACAATATTAGGCCTGCTCCAAGTTTAGAGAACAAAGTTAAAATTTTTTCCCTAAAATAGTTCAAAGAGAAGAAGATATTTTAAAAATGCAAGTAGTAGTCTATGAAGCAAAATGTAGTTGTGGACTACCTTGCATAGGTGAAACAGGTCGCAGACTAGAAACTCGTATAGCAGAGCATAAAGCAGCTATAAAGAATTGCTCCAACAAGACTGGTTTAGATAGGCATGTTAGAGAAACTAGTCACAGCATGGATTGGAATTCCCTTAAAGTCATCAGTTTCCAAAGCAATTTTCAAAAAGAAAGCTGAAAGAAGGAATAGAGATTGAGAAAAATCAAAATTCCATAATCAATGACTGCAAAGGATTTTGCCTGCCTAACATCTGGCAGGATTTGATGAAAAATAACCTAAACCTTCAAGGTTAATCGTAACCGCGATAGTGACAGGAATAAGTGACAACAAAAGACAGCCTGAAGAAGACAACTTTGCAATTTAAATGAAAAAATTTCCTAGTAAAATTCCCATAATAGTTGTTTTAGATTAGTAATTGAATTGAGAAACTAGGAAGCCATTTCTCAACATGAGCTTTATTCAAAGAATGAGAATCATTTCAACATCTGAAAGTTACTTTCTTAAAGCAATTTACCAATATAGTAACTATAGTCTTACAATCTCTACATGCTCCCCCATATATATGGATTATATTCCATGCTCAATAAGCCACACAGCCAGGCTTTCACATATATAAAAATTTCATCAGCAAATGTCCTTGTATGCTGCAATCAATAAATTCTAACAGCCACCTCTATTTTTGTTTGCATGAAGATGAAAAAGTTTTTTACAAGAAGTTACATCAAAACAGAAGAGGACGACTCAAACATACAGTAACAAACCCTTGGGAGGATTGCATAATTCATAATTATGATTTTAACTATTATGAATTTATCTGGAAGAATGTTGTTGTTAGAATGCTGTTGTGCTATGGTATAAGCCTGAAAGCAAGGGTCATGTGAACCCTTGGGATAACCCTGTCAATGAGGGTAAAAGCTTTTGGTCATTACTCACAGCTTTTTCGGATACACACTATTTCTAGCAAAGAGCCAGCAACCATAATATGGGTAAGGAAACCCCATTTCAACAGGATAATTGTCAGATATAAACAACCACAAATGGCAAATTTCCTAAAATTTTTGGTCATAAAGATGCAAAATCTTAAGTGTTTACATCTTGCCAGGGTTCAATACAGTTCAGTGGGAATCCAAAACTGAGGATAACAGCACAGGCTCAAGAATTTAGGTTTGGGACAAATAAGCAGTCTGGCATTCAGCTAGGTGGGGACAGAGATGCAAATACTCAGCATTGTTGTTATGCTGCCCAGTTGCTGCTAGGAAAGCCTACAATATTTGAACACCTGATGGCAAAGAAACTTGGAACAAGACTGTAAATCACGCATGCACCCCAAGCAAAGTCAAAGTACTTGTGCATACAGATGGCAGTAGCATATCACAGATGTGAGAGCTATGCCTTTCATCCATTTTTAATTGCATGGATAAGCTCCCAAACCCCACTACAGCTAAAAAAACAGGTCTTCCCTTACTGTAAGATACCAAGAGAGAACTCCTCTTCACCCTCAGCCTCTACCCGATGGATGAGAAAGAAAGAATGAATGAGAGGAGGAACACAAAGTGCTCCAATGAAAAAAGAACAATTTTGTGTGTGCACAAGAGTTGTTACCTTGGGTTCCAAGCTGGACCTTCCTATGAAGGACTATAGCTCCAATTACAAGAACTATACGCAAGTAATTTCTTTTTCCTTGTATTTGAGCAGAACAATATTGTTCTGCAATGCAGTGTAATTGAGACTATTCTGTTGATCCACTCTTAACACAGCACCTGATCCACAATTCTGACATCAATTTGGTGCTGAGAAAGTATGCTCACTCATTTAAGAAATTGAAGGGGCCAAAGCTGTCCATGTAACCTGAAAAAAAGTGATGTTATACACAGCTGGCCAAAATATTAGTTTCCTGTTACGCTGTATAATTGAGTGCTTACACCTATAGTACCATGTGCTTTTTTCCTTTATTACCTAATCACAGTACCTACTGATCCAGGAATCAAATCTGTGGCAGAAGCCAAACCCATTTGAGAGTTGACTTGGCAGATACCCAGGAATTTCCATTACAGACATTTAATTAATTTCTACAGCAAATGCAAGTGTGAAAAAGAATGTTTAAAAAAAAAAAAACTGACAGAGTAGAGCCCATGTAATGCAGAGGCAAATATGATTGCTTGCCACCCACTCAACATAAATTGAGATGCTATCCCCATCTACTGTGATTTAAAAAAAATATTTTTCTTCCTTCTCACACCTGCACTGAGGTAATTTAGAAATATGTATCTGAAAGAAAAGTGATAATGTAATCATTTCATATGTCTATGCACATGGAACTTTATTTTGAGTTTTTCGAGACTTTATTTTTTATTTGAACATAACGCATGGGTGTTTCTAATAAAACTTCGGCAATAACTTTCAAATTTTTATGTGCTTTCCACTAAAATTTAGTTTCCAATGATCTAAAAGAACCTTTGAAATTCACCTTTGGCATCCCACTTGAAAAAAATAATACTGATTTTGGGATTTGGTTATTTACATAGGCAATGGCAAAATTATTACACATTTATACAAAAAGCTCATGAGTGCTAAAAAATATGAAACTTCTAATCATACCATCCAGCATCTTTAAAGACAAATGTTGCAAATCAATTTTTGAAAAATAAATAAATTTGACAACTGAAGAATGAAAAAAAAAAATACATAAAGCTATTCGACTTTGCAGAAAACAATTACTTAAATGAAGTTTAAAACATAAAAATATACATACACTGGCGGAAAGTGAAAAAAGAACACCAAGAAGGAGACGTCTGATACCAACGGAATTTATACAGCATAATAACGGAATACAGAGGATAACGTGATCAAAACATTATGGCAAAATACAGCTGTATTTGTTGGTAAACTGAAAAATAACATTTCCATGTAACATGGTTAGTACGAGGTTGAACCGCCATGAACTGCATCACACTGTGCAATTCTGGCATGGAGTCTGTCATACAGATGTTGGATGTAAGTTCCAAACATCCTCAACCTGGACGCGCAAATCGGGGATGGTCGTGGCTGGCCGTGGAGACCGGATAAGTCGTTGTCCCATAAAATCCCACATGTGCTCAATGGGGGACAAATCCGGTGAACGTGCAGGCCATGGAAGTTGTCTCACACCCTGAAGTGCATGTTGCATTGCACGTGCCGTGTGTGGGCGTGTGTTATCTTGCTGGAAAACAGCACAATGGACTGGCCTTACAAATGGCACAACAACAGACTGAATGATGTTGTTGATGTAGGAGGTGCTGTTAAATGTACCTGGTACAAACACTAGTTGTGTACGGGAGTGATAGCTGATCGCTCCCCACACCAGGAGACCATGTGTAGGCCTTCTGTGTCGCTGGCGGATGCAAGAAGGGTGGAGACGCTCCCCTGTGCGTCTGCGAACATGCATGCGGCCATCGGAGGCTCCCAAGCAGAATCTGCTTTCATCGCTGAACACGACAGATCGCCATTGCGTTCTCCAGTGCAGACATTGGTGTCACCACTGCAGCCGTTCCTGACGGTGGGCTGGAGTCAGAGGTACACATGCCAGAGGCACACGTGCACGTAATCCTGCATCCAGTAGATGGTTGCGGATTGTTCGCACTGTCACCTCAGGTGCAACGGCAGCTCAGATTTGTGTCGCAGTGAATGTTCTGCTTGACAACGCCGCTCTTCTTATGCGTCGATCGGTCCACTCATCAGTCTGTCTGTGACTCCCGGTTCCATGTCTTCTTGTGTGGGAATGTTCCTTGAACCATCCTACATCACCATCGTACCAGCACCGATACCTCCCATTCAATTCTCTCCGCAATACGACGATACGACCACCCGGCCTCGCGGAGTCCGACTAGGCGACCTCGCTCAAAGTCCGATAACTGCTGAAATCGTACATGTCTTCCATGTCCAGGCATTGCAGCTTCTTCAGAGTCTTCGCACGTGTCCGTACGCCAACAACTGATTACATTCACTTCGCCGTACTCCTTAAATACCACCGACGATAATTTGCATATTATGCCGTGCTGTGGCGTAAGCGCCCACCGGTTGGTCCCGAAATTAACATCACACTTACGTAAACTCGACCCCATTAACATATGTAAATTTCATGATCGTCCGCCAATTCCTTCTTGGTGTTCTTTTTTCACTTTCTGCCAGTGTACATATCACTAAGCTGTTTTCTGAATTTCAGAGATTGGCTCTTTAAAGCAAGATTATCAGTCTGCCAAAATGAAGTTATTGATGGCATTACATTGTTGAGAAATCAAATGTCTGCATCCACAGCTATCTCACATAAGAACTTTTGTACTTTATGACATTTATCTTTTCCTTTACAGCATGCCTGAATTTGGTCTGCCCACAATTTCCTTGGCCTTCCTGTACGTTCCCTTTCCTGCCATTTGGGCAGAAAAAAATATCTTAGTTAGTATCTCACCACTCATCCTTTCAACATGGCCAAACCACCTCAGAATATTTGTCGCCACCTCACTAACATAATTTTGCTTCACATGACACATGTGCAACACATCTTCATTATACACATGATCAAAATGAGTCTTGCCACAAACTACCCATAAATAATGTTTCTCCAATGCACAAAGGACTCCTGTGTCTCTTCTGCAGTACCTCAGTTTCATTACCACACATCAGAATACAGGCACAGATACAAAAGGGGAGGGACATAGAGGACATGGCCTTACCCTTCAGATTTTACTGAGTAAAATATTTTTACATCTAACTTCATGCAGTGTATATTACACTTGTTGCAGTGATTTTATTTTTGATAATTTTCTTCAGTTTTGTTGTAAGCTATGAACAGAACCTTCATCAGTAAAATTTATTTTTATTCAAAAAATGTGCATATTTTTGGGGTGTGAGGGTAAATGACCACCATGTGCAGCTGTAAGGGCTGTAAGTAGTCGTCTATACCATTTGGGACTGCTGGTTCCAGCAAAGGGTGATGGCAGACCAAGCACACCATTCATGCCTCCCCCAGAAGTCAAATCTCAAACACAGGCTCATCTTGGATGACTAGCCAGAAACCAGCTGGTCTCTGAACACAGGTCTAGAACAGTGCATTCATTATTTCACCATATTATAATTTCATTTTTGGAAATTTAAGTTAAATTTTTATGGGGAAGACTATATAATGTTACTTAAATTTACAAAAATGAAATTATGATATGGTGAAATAATGAATGCACTGTTCTGGGCATATTTTCTTCGGGACATATTTAGAAATATGCCCTTGTCAGAGTAGGAAAAATTATGCTTTCATACACAGCCATTAAGCAGCTTTTCAGGAATCCACGAATCTTACAATATCTTCCTGAAGCAGTTATCAATTTCAAAGCTGAATTCACATGCCTCTTGATTTAATATTTCATCTGGGTTTTTTTCAAACATTCACTCTAAATACACACAGTCATTCAAGTGGTCTAACTCTGTACCATTTAGGCAGATCTTGCATTCACAGTACTAGCAGTTTCTCACTCAAAAATTATGTCTTCAGTTGTTCCCTTATTTTATACTCAGTTTGAATTTTATAAAAACGTCATACATCCAGCACAAGATACTCTGCAACTCACTTCTGCTCTCAAATGACAGAACTGTGTCATTTACATACAATATCCTGCACACAAAGGAATTACAAAGACATAATCCAGTACTGTCTATTTTGGCCTCATACATTCATGCAACTGTAACTACATAGAACAGCCATGAAAACATTACATAGCTTATCTGAGTTTACCAATAGAAAAGCAAGTTAACAAAACACCACTCATATATTCTACTGTTAAGAGCTATTTAATAAAGTGATAAAGAAAATTTTACCTAATGAGCAAGTAATTCACCAAAAAATTACTTACCACAAAGATAATCCCCAGAAAAAAATTGTAAAAAGTACAATATAGTTCCATAATAAATAACTTTTTTTCTCTCAAATCAAACAATTTACAAAATATATCTTACTAATGCAAGGAGTTACAATATGGAACACAACAATGGACTTTCTTGCATCAGATAGATAGGGGCTAATCCAAGGCAGAACATAAAGCAGCAATAAAAAGACTTGTCTCTAATGAAAACAGATTAGATAGAAATATATAAGAAGAAACCTGCTCACAAATTGAATAGGATTCACTTCAAATTATTGGGCATCAGCAAGACACAAAAAGGAAATTAAGAGGACCTGAAACTGAGGAAAATAATTCATTGTCAGTGACCACATGGATTTATTTCTATTAGAAGTGTGGTTTCACATGGTAAATTGCAACCATTGTGGATACAGTGAATTGTAGTGAAGAAAGTTTAATGAAAAAGATGAATGATCATTGAAAATTAGCAAGTGTTTAAAAGTTATATTCTAATTGAAAACCCACATAACTTTGAAAATTACCATTCTTCATGAGCTAATAAATATATAAGAATTCCCAATTTAATGTATAAAGAGCTTTTTGTGCCCTTTCTCATTATCTGTCCAGCTTTCTCATTTTCTGTCATGCTGGAGGATCTAGGATACCATGAGAAATAATGAGAAAGCTTCCTTTGTCAGCTTGGTGTCAGTGGTGATTTTGAAGACGCTCTGGAGGGGAGAGGGGCGAAAGTTCTACAGCAAGCGTGAATGTTGAATGTTTCCCGACAAATGGGGGACAATGAGTGAGAAGTGCACAAGGCAAAGTTTTTTAAGTTTGTTATGAACTTTTAATAGTAATCTTTTTGTCTGAGTTTGAATGTTGTGTTCTTGGTGGTGTGTTAGTAATGAATTTTTTTTTAAAACATGAATTGTAATTTTTGGCTTAAACCCTTTTTTACTCTTATTTGCATTTCATTTGTAAGTTAGCATTAGTGTTGGTTTATAAGTTTTTTCACCAATCAATCAATCAAAGACTTGTAAAGCAATATTAATAATAATTTCCCTGGGCACAGAGGCACCACATGATTTATAGGTGTTTTTCTTATACTAATAATTGTGAAAATAATAGGTGTGATCAATTGCTGGCTATTTTCAAATTTGGGAGTTAAGTAGATGAAATTGGTAACACAATAAGAATAGTATATGGGTAGACACCAAAAAAAAAAAAAAAAAAAAGGAAATTTCTTTAACAAAGTTTATTTGTTGTTTGTGATTGTAGAGCTGACAACCTGAAAGTGTTAAAAGGTGTTATTGTCACATGTGTAAGAAATATGTATCACAAAAATTAAAGTGGCCTTGTACTCGTTCTGGCAGTGATTTAAGGACACAGCAATTATGCCACAATAAGAACCGAGTTCGTTTCCACCCTCAGGCTACGCTGAGGTGGATACAAGTTCTGAAGAAACTGTTTAGAAATAACCCTTTTTACTCAACAAATTTACTGCCACTCAAGTTTTTGATTTTTGAAGAACCCCATTGGGTTCACCTTTATTTAAAAGTGGAAATGATAGGCTCAAGAATTCCCCAATTTCAATTTTGGTGGAACACTTTCCTGTGGCTGATATGAAATTTAGGTTAGAGTCCAACAAATCTTAATTGAAAACATCAGCCCTTTGCTGGTAAATCACATAAGGTGGTGTTAAATCACATCAGGTTTTATATTTTCAGACTAGCTCAAATACAGCTTATTGCACCAATTATATTTAACAATTCTTTCCAAACATTAATATTTTTGGTTTTTCTCAAAAGCACTATGAATATCAGTGGTGGTATGTAAACATCATACAAATACACAAGCTGCCAAAATAATATCAACAAAATTTCTTAGGCATCACTGAAATCACAATTTAGCAGAACAATTTTTTTCCTATGCTAGCAAAAGAAATCAGGATATCAAGAACACTTATTTCACTAATTCAACATCTTTGGCAAAATTAGGATATAAGGCCAAGCCAGTAAAAATATTTTCTAGGTACCAATTCAGCTTGACTAACCATTTCATGAGGTACTGGGATTCAAAGCACACAGTAAGTTTCATTAATACATAGTAGCACTATCCTATCACTACCCACTTCTTGGTTAATTTATGCAAAAATTTTACTTTTATATATATATATATATCACGGTTCAACACTTAAATGTACATCATTTATATTGCACACTGTATATGACTTTAGTCCTTCTGGCTTGCACAATTATTTAGGAAAAAAGAGGAGAAAGGAAGGAGTTTCAGGGCTCCCCCCTCTCCTTTTTTCTTTAACTCCCAAAATTTGAATTTATAGATCCCCCCCCCCCTTTTCCTACACAACCCAAAAGATACAATATTCTGGTTCAAAATGGTCAACTAAAGCTTTCCTCAAAAAATTTATTATTTGACTGATACATAACATAGCTGATCAAAAAAAAAAAAAAAAAAAAAAAAAAAAAAAAAAGATATTACTTCCTCCTTTGACTCTCTCCATAAACTTCCCACTACAGACTTGTTCCACTTCCTTGTTTACTTTACAGTGAAAAAAAAAAAAAATTCGAGTACCGAATAATAAAACACAAAATTACGTTTAAAGCAAAAATTTCTCTCACAACTTCTAGGTTAAATAACTACCTCAGCTGGATTGAATTTGAACATTTCCTTGTAGACAGCTTCTCACACGTTTGCAGAAGCAAACAAAAAAATAGAAAGGAGTTACCTGGTCTTCTTGGTTGTTTTCGTTCGTGAATTTTTCAAGGTTTTTTTTTTGTTTTGAAGGCTTTCTCACCTCCAGAGAGTGGCTGCTGTGGACTGGCGAAGAAGAGAAAAGAGTCCAACTTTCAAAGTTTCTGGTCGGACATCTTGTTTGTTTTCTGGCGTTTCTTTTGTTGGACATCGCCATCGGGAAGGAGAAGAAGCGAGTCCGGCAGGCGATTTTTTTTTTCACAAGGATAAGCTGCGCCTGAGGTGGAAAACCACCATTTCTTTGGGGCACCGGTTGATGTGTGCCGAGAAGCCAGTCCTCGCCAGAAAGGAAAGGAATTCCTCCCTTTTAAAGTAAAACATTCTGGAAGGCTCCATCACAAAAGCATTGGTGGAAGTGCAGTAGCCCATATGTCCAGCTCTCCCCAGGACACAAACGGCAGGCCTGAGCCTTTCTTCGCCTGTCTAGGCAGTTGGAGGGGCTGGCTTCCGGCTCAGATCGCACCAAGCAGCAGAGAGTATGCAAAAACATTATGCCTGAATAACAGCAAGTTCCACCAGAGAGCGTCTTACTGACCTAGTAACCCCAGACTTTAACGCTCCGCGGGGTCACATGCTCAACTCCTGAGCTGCGGACTCTAAGGCTGTGATTGGACGAAAAGTAGCAGGGGATCATGCAACTTGCGCTTGACCCCCAATGCAAACCGCAATTCTCGGAATCCACCAAGGTTAGCAAAATATGTTGGCGTGACCTTTCTTCCCAAAGTAACATCCGCTGGTCGAGATTGCTCTAAAATTAGAATTCTTGGAACCAGAGCTTTCTCAACGGAAACATTTTCCCTAGTGAAAGAAGTAAAAAAAAATAAAAATGTTGTGTTACTTAACAAAGAACCTTCAGCCTGGCTTGTCTTATAAACTTTACAGATTTTTGAATATATATACACAGGAAGATAGATGAAAATATCATCTTACAAAACCAGCATTTCAAGTAGAAATAGATCGGAACAGAGACAAAAAAAGTATTATAAAATCATTTGCCTTTTATTATATATATTTTGAAGTTGCTTTACTGCTGAAAAAGTTTATTGCAAGTTTATCGCACAATTTACACTTTTAGCTTTAATTTTACGCTCTCATATTTACAAATGAAAATCGCCTATCCTTATCTCATATGCTGAGTACAAACATATGTGTGGTGTACAAAACGGAAAGAGAAAAATATACAAAGATATGCATACAAATACTACCACGGAACAAGGCTGATACCATGCGAAGACAAAAATGATTTTTTTTTCTCTTTCAATCAGAACCGCAACACTGAAACCTTTACAGAAGCAATTCTTCCCCGAATGAAACAAATGAACAAACATTACTCCTCATTAGGATTGACAACATTTAAAACAATATGCAAGGAATCACATCTAAAGCTTTAATCTCGGCACATCCAAAATAACGTTCGATCCCATAACAATAAACCAAGGCACATACACGTACATGTCATTCCCACACTTCATTCAACATACACACACATGGTAAAAAAATTCTAGCGCTCAAAAAGGAATTGAGGAAAGGACAGGGGGGGGGGAAAGAGAATTTGGAAATTAAAGAATTTCATAACTTTTTCTTGACTTCCCAGGTAAAATGAACTGAAAACTTATAGAAAATTGTATAGAAAATTGATTCAAGTTCCTTACTAAAATTTTCGGGGGTCGATGGTAAAAAAACAAACAAAAGAACTGCGCATCACTCTCCCCCCTTTCATCTTGTCCCAAAAGGAATCAAGATGCGTGATGGGAGCCTATTTTCGTTTCCAAAAATGAAATGGCCAGTCTCCTTTTCAGAAGCTGGAAAATGGCGACACATCAGTGTTTAATATGAATAGAGAATGATTGAGGTGGAAAATAATTTTTAAATGACTTAAAGTTAGTGTTTTTCGTTCTTCTCACCGGAGTTGCCCCATAGCAAAAATGTCAGAAGTCATACGTGTGTTAATATGTTCATTTCCATGGAGTTAAGGGCAAGGAAGTGAGTTTTTAATATAGATAACTTCATTGTGTTTTGCTCTTCATAGATATTTAGCGTTACTTCTATAAATGTCAAAAATACCTATAACCAGCGGGATAAGATTGAGCTTTTCTCATTGATGTTTATAGTAAAGTATTATATGTCTTGAAAACTGGTGATTAAATCATAAATTCCACAAACAATACATAACACACAATTAAAAATGAATAAAGGCCCTGTTAAAATCAGTTTCATAAATTTGCTGATGTTTTCAAATGTTCTACATGGAACACTTACAGCAGATAAGTCCTAAACACGGTGTGTACGATGAATCACTGTCTCCCTTCATAGTGATCTGATACTCCATCTGACTATCAACATCTTTTATTGTAGGCTGTGCAGGACACAACGGATGGCTGTGGTACCAGCCCACAACTGACAAATGTCGTCGCTCCAGTGATCGCCGAATCTGTCAGAGACATATAGAGAGACAGAGATAAATAAACAAAATGAACAGAAGAACTTTGCAGGCATTTTTACAGACAATGATGCAGAAAATATGGTTGTCTAATGTGCAAGAGCTGATAAAAATTTGCGAATTTCGCACACAGTTTTGCAGAAAATGGTGTAGCAAATGTGGTTGCCTAACTGATAAAAAATTATAGACTGAATTCACATGAAGTTGCACACAGATCAAATTTAGAGCCAACTTCACAGCTTCAACTACTTATCATCTCTCTTTTAAATTCAGGCCTTTTTTGCCACAAATCAAACTGAAGCACATTTGAGAATATGTTTGTTGCATATCCCACCAATGATGTACAACACCTGCACATGAAATTTTGCAAGAAGAAATCAAGAATTTGTGTGCTGATATTAGCACAATCATACATATCAAGTCAAAAGGGGCCATGTATGAAAAACTTTGCCTTTATGCCCTCAAAGAAAGCACCAAAAAAACTTCCAAAGGCAGATTTTCCACTTGTTTTTTTTTTTTTTTCAAGTTATACACATTATAATGTGAACACACCCGAACATAAAGAAATGATTGATGAAACTATTAGTTTTTAACGAGTCAGTCTTTGTTATAATGAGTATTCCTTCCAGAGAAAGCTTCCACATGTGTCTAGGAGTCAACCTTTCCTTCCATTACAAGCAAAGGTTGCTATATGATTATTTAGCCAAGGTAACCAACCGAGACACTGTCCATTCAGAAAAGTTTCAACTAGAGCCACTACCTCTTAAGGGCAGGTCAAATATCTACCTTTGTTTCATATCCCACAAATGACACTTTAAACTTTCTAATGAATTATTGAATCATGATTCTTTATCAACACTTGGTGTGTACGGCATGGAGGAAAGTGGGGATAAGGGCTTATCCACCTCAAAGAAGGAAATGGTGATAAAATCCTACAAGGTGTGACAATTTATTTCCCAGAATGTACCTATAGAAAGAAAACCATCAGTTAGATGACTGATACTTATATGCATATCATGAAGGTATTCTCTGGGATTCAGAGGTTAGCTCCTCAAAGAAAGACAAGTTAGATGACTGATATGGTTAGAAATTCTCATGGTTCATGCCAATGCACTTCAACTAAATATTTAAATATGGAGTGTATCTCAGACTTTTCACAGGCAATAAAATTAGTCCACTCAATCTAGCTTGAGCAAAATTTTCAACCAAACAAGACTGCTTCACTATTTGCCAAATGCAAGCCTTCCAAGATATTTCACATAGTTGAAAAAAAAACTTTAAAAAATGACTTCAAACAGCTTGCAATCTGGAGTCTGCAAAATGCCTTCAGTGTTTACTAAAAGAAATAGTAAAAATGATTGCATCTGCTTCAGGAGTTTCCATTGAAGGAAATTAACATCCTATCCTTCTGGTAAAAATCTCTGTTTTTAAAGATTTATCTTTGCTACTTTGAGTAGAAATTTAAATTATTTAGGAAGAAAAAAATGTACGGAGATTATTGCAAAACAACTGCAGTCAAAGAAAGGCTTTTACATAATAATAATAATAATAATAATAATAATAATAATAATAATAATAATAATAATAATAATAATAATAATAATAATAATAATCGCCACTACACAACAGTTGCAATTATTATTATGTGAAAAGTTTTAATTTTATTGCAATTGTTGTACAGTAAAATACAAGTGTGTTGCTTTATTGTACAGAAATAGAACTGCATTGCTCTGTTTCAGAGTTCCTATTGCTTACTAATACAACCACATTGTCAGAGAGAAACCAGCAAGCTACAGAGGATGAAAGAAGTCTGTATGAAATTCAAACAGCACAAATGAAACAAAAAACATGGTTTTCAAGTGAGGGACAATTAGTACTGACTGGTACAGATATAAATAAAGGAAAACAATATAATAAGGGTACAACTAGGTGTATATAACAGTATAACAAAGCCCAAATAAGGGAGGGAGGGAACTAATATCATACTTTTTACATGAACAATTATTTGTTGAATGCAGTATTAGTATTTGTAATAAATGCTTTGGCGAATTTGTGCTAATTGGGATTTAAAATCAGTAGATATAATTTTTACATGTTTCAAATTCATCTCTTCTCTGAGATTCTGCTGATTTGCTTTTGCACATGGATGGAATCTGTAACAAAAAGCTCATTAAATTTTGGGGGTTCATCCTGTCAAAGGTTAAAAGCTTTTCCCCATAACTTAGTGCAACTCTGGGTAGCACAAGGTTGTTTAGTGGAATGCAAAAACCTTGTGAAAAGGCAATTCGAGGATTTTGCTGAAAGCTTTTAGCCATAAACAGGCATTTTTGAAGTGGATTTATTTCTCGTTGCATGGCCTAGAATTCCGCTTGAAAAACTTGTGAGGGTTCCTCCAGACAAGAGAAGCTGTGAAACAAATTCATGCAGACTGTTGCTGCCTGCTGGTAAGATGGGAAAATCTACAACATTTGATGACTTCCAGGTGTGGAAAACCAGCAAAATGCTAAGGAAATGATGGATAGATGGCCAGCAATCGGGTTCCCTAACACATGAGAAACGCCTAGTTACGAAAACACTGGCAGTCACCATTAATTGCATTGGAAGCATTTCCATACAGGTGACAAAACGCCAGCAGTAGGATGGAGCAAAAAACACTTTTTTTTTTAAATTTTGAAACGTCACCATGTGCAATAGTTGTGATTTTATTGCTGAAATGACTCCGAAATATGGATGATATTATTCGATATCTTAGGCTGCCCCAAGAACCTCGAAGTTTGAAAATTATAGGGAAAAATGCTTTAAAAGTACTTTCTCCATTTTGTAAATATAAAAAAATACTGTGTCACCATGTTATTTAATATCCCCTTTGAGTGTATAAACACGGTTAAAAATTCAGCAGACGTGAGTTAATTTCTTATGCTTCCCCATTCCTTAAAGTATGTAATTTTTTGCCAAAAATGACATGATAAAAAGCATGGCAACTTATCATGCTGTTCAACAGCAGCCTTACCATTACTCATTTGGACTTAACATTAACAATTACCACTCATACTTTCTAGAAACCTCGTGTTGATTTTCAGAAGCATAGCTTGTGACCTTGCGCTCTCCTTTGTTTTTGTTACTTTCTTCACCTCACCCCACCCTCTCCCTCACAGCGCAGCTCTCTTTGCGAACTCGCCGAGTCATCTCATCACAGTCGCACAGATCCTTTTGAGAGAGAGTGTTGGCGGATTTGCGTCACAATGATGCAACAGTTTCTTTCACTCCTACTGACGTTAATTGGAGGTACCGGCATTTTTGTTTTGTCGTTCAACTACTTAAGATGGCTGAAACAAGAAATAAAGCTGATTGCCCTATTCTCAGGAGTTATAAGAAGATGCATGGAAATGTGCTGCATGCGTACGAAGATGTAATGCGCCATTACTACTTTGTGAGGAATACGCTTAGACAGGAAGGTGCAAATTATGAGCCTGCAGCAGCAGAAATAGCAAATATTGTCGCGGACAAAGTGCTGAGAGTACATCGAATAAAGCATTTCTTCTGACATCACTCTGCAAATCAGTTGTAACGCGTATTACAGCATACAACACTGAAATCCAAAAGCTGAAAAAACACGCTGCAAGAATGGATGAAACCTACCGGAAAAAGGTTGAACAATTTCGTGCAGAATCGCAACATATCTTTGACGTATGCTCGCGCAAGTGCAAATGTTTTAGAACCTGCAAATGCAGCTCTGCAAAAAAGGTACCCATGATAGAGCGAGACTTTCTAATGGACCAGAGAACAAGCAGAAGAATGATAGTAGGTGGGCTTGACACAAAAACCACCCGTGTACTGAAGAAAAGATCAGCTCGAAAGAGTGATTGGGAAGAGCATGTCCATAGGAAATTACAGAAAACTGTATCAATGAAAAATACTTCAGAAGAGGATACAAATACTAATTCTGCAACCAAACCAGACGAGCCAGGTCATAGTTGGTTGGTTGGTTAGTAGATTTTAATGGCGCAAGGGCCATGGGTGGCCAAAGAGCGCCAAACAAAAGACAGCAAAATAGAACAAAAACAGTAAAATACATACACAAGGGTAAAAACAGGATGAAACGGTAAAAGTGAAAGATGGAAATGAAAGCGGTAAAACTAGATAAGATTAAAAAAGTCAATTACTGTAAAAAATGAGAACACTGCCGTCAGATCGCAGTTCTCACCAAGGAGAGTCTGCAGCGTAGCTGCTCCTTCGTCCAACAAATGGGAATGAAAATAACGAAAACGATGATCACAAAAACGAACACAAGTACACAGAACATGAAGGACGGTGAGACGATATTGGCACGCCTCACACATCGGGGCACTGTCGCCACACAGCAAAAAGCGGTGAGTAAAACGACAGTGCCCAATGCGGAGACGCGCAAGAACAACCTCCTCACGACGGTTCTTCCGCAAACTAGACTTCCATAGTCCGATCCGTGGTTTAATAGAATACAGCTTATTGCTGCCCTGCTGAGACCACAGGGACTGCCACTCGTCCAGGAGAAAGGTCCGGATCAAAGGTCGAAAATCACGGAAAGACAGTGGCAGCCGAGCTGGCGACATGGAGGAAACAGACCTGGCAGAGAGATCTGCCAGCTCGTTACCCCGGATCCCAACATGGCCAGGAACCCAACAGAATCGGACCAGGAAGCCATCACCCTCCAAAGTTCCAAGAAGACGACGGACATCACGGATGACAGGTGAGTCCATGTCCTCTGGAGAAGATAAAACATGGATGACGGACTGGGAATCAGAGCAAACCATAGCGCGACGAAGTGATCGAGACTGTATGTGGCACAAAGCGAGGTGTACCGCACGCATCTCTGCCGAAAAGACGGTGGATTCAGGCGGAAGCCGCTCAGCATGTGAGGATTCGCCACACACAAAAGCGGATCCAACGACATCCCCGGACTTCGAGCCATCGGTGAACACAGGCACAAAATCCGGGTAGACAGACTGTAATTCAGCAAAGAGCTGCTGGTACACCAGAGCAGGAGTGGAAGACTTTGGCCACACACAAAGAGAAAGGTCAGCCGTTGCTAGAACGGACTGCCAAGGAGGACGGTTGAAAAAGGTGGTCAAACCAATCCTTGACAAGTTTAGACCAGCATCGCGCACCATGGCAGACATCCGAATCCCGAACGTCGGAACACAGGAGGGGCGGTTGGAAAACAAGCGGACACAGTCCGGTTGGAAGATGGAACCATGCAGGGGATGATCAGGAAGAGATTTCAGTTTTGTGTAAAACTGAAGAGACAGCTGCTTACGACGGATGCACAACGGCGGCTCATGAGCCTCCGCATACAGGCTATGCACGGGAGAGGTACGGAAAGCACCAGTACATAGCCGCAATGCCTGGTGATGGACGGGGTCCAAAGGCTTTAAAACCGATGGACGCGCTGAACCGTACGTAATGCATCCGAAGTCTAACTTTGACCGAATCAGAGAATGGTAAATGCGAAGCATTGAGCACCTGTCGGCCCCCAAGATGTTCGGGAGAGGACCTTCAGGATACTCAATGACTTCGTGCACTTCACCTTCAAAGACTGAATGTGAGGCCGGAAGGTGAGCGCTCGGTCAAAAGTTAGCCCAAGGAACCTGGCTGCTGACACCACAGGGATGGTAGAACACCCAAGACGGAGGCTGGGGTCTGGGTGAAGACCCCGTTTGCGGCAAAAATGCACGCAAACGGTCTTCTGCGTCGAGAAGCCAAAGCCATTTTGGGAAGCCCAGTGAGAGATCTTGGTAATGGCAGACTGGAGCTGTCTCTCGATGGTGCGCATGTTAACTGACGCGCAAGAGATCTGCAGATCATCCACGTACATGGTTCCACGAACCGTCGGAGGAAGCAGGTGGAAAATATGGTTGACACGAAGGATGAACAGAGTGACTGATAAAATGGAGCCTTGAGGTACAGTTCTTGCGGGTACACCGCAGAGAGGGTCGACCCGACGCGCACACGGAAACTCCGGTCCTGGAGAAATCCGGCGATGAAAGATGGTAAGTTTCCCCGCAATCCGCACTCGTGCAGATCACGGAGAATGCCGTATCTCCAGGTACGGTCATAGGCTTTCTCCATGTCGAAGAATACGGAGATCATGTGCTGACGTCGGACAAACGCCTCCCTGACAGATGTCTCAAGGCGAAGATGATTATCGGTGGTGGATCGAGATGTGCGAAATCCACTCTGATGAGGTGAAAAAATGTGATGAAACTCCAGATAAAAAATGAGACGAAAATGAATGATACGCTCGAGTACTTTGCAAAGGCAGCTCGTCATAGCAATTGGCCGGTAGTTCAACGGGTTAGTGGGATCTTTACCAGGTTTGGGAACAGGAACGACAATGGCGGTGTGCCAAGATTCGGGAAAGACATGCTCTTGCCAAATCCTGTTAAACAGGATTAGCAGACATTCAAGAGAGGACGGAGAAAGGTGCTTCAGCATTTCGTAATGGATGTTATCCGGTCCAACAGATGTCCGGCCGGACCGATTCAGAGCGGTCTTCAGCTCCACGGCAGTCAGCGGGCTGTTGTAATCTGTGGCAGAAAACGATCCAAAAGAAATCTTGGACCGTTCAAGCCGCGGCTGTAACTGCCGGAACGAAGCAGGGTAATTGCTGCTGCTGGACACCGAAGAAAAAGCGGCGCCCAGACAGTCAGCAATACCCTGAGCATCAGCAACCGTCCCTCCACCACTCTCAAGAATGGAGATTTCCCCAGACGGGTACTGTCCCCGAATCTTACGGATCCTGTCCCAAACGATCTTAGGGCTGGTATTGGTGTTAATCCCAGATACATATTGTATCCAGGACTCCCGTTGACTACGCCTACGAACCAATCGCGCGTAGGACTTGGCTTTCTTGAAAGCAAGTAGGTTCGCGTCGGTGGGGTACCGACGAAACCTACCCCAAGCCCGATGTTGGGCCCGACGAGCTGCCATACAAGTGGAATTCCACCAAGGTCTCGGGCAACGTGGAAGTTTAGTCGACGTCCTGGGGATGGTAAGTTCTGCCGCGTGCACAATACAATCCGTTACCGCCGCAACAGCGTCATCGACCGTTCCCGAGGTCACCACAGCTGGAGTAATAGTCGCTGAAGCCGTGAATGCGTCCCACTTGGCACGATCAATATTCCATCTAGCAGGGCGAGTAGGGTAACGGTACCCGCCACCCGCGAGACGGAGAAAGATGGGAAAGTGATCGCTGCCAAGGGGATCACCAGACACGCTCCAGGACCAGTCAGGATATAAAGATGGTGAACTCAGAGACAGATCAATGGCTGAGTACGAGCGGGTGGGTTCATGAAAGTAAGTAGTAACTCCGGTGTTGTGGAGACAGAGGGACGTGTTGGAGAGAAGGGACTCAACAACACGGCCCCTGGAGTCTCGAGTTGTAGAACCCCACAACGGATTGTGAGCATTAAAATCTCCTAAGATGAAGAAAGGAGGCGGCAGTTGGTCAACTAAATCTTCCAGATCCGAAAGGCTTACAGCTTCATCTGGCGGTATGTAGAGGGAACACACCGTGAACAGTGTGTGCACAGAAAGTCGCACTGCCACTGCCTGCAAAGTCGTCCGAAGGGCAACTGCAGCGACAGGAATACCATGAAGAACCACGACGGCCACCCCACCGCAGGCAATAACGCCATCCAGGTGAACATGGCGGAAAAGAGAATATCTCCGCAACGAAGGAGTGTCCGTCGTGCGAAGCTTTGTCTCTTGGAGACACACGCACACAGGTGTGTGCGAAGACAGTAAACCTTTCAAATCATCAATGCGTGATCGCAGACCTCGGCAATTCCACTGAATGAGCGTGGCCATAATGAAAAATGTAACGAAAGAAGGAAAAAGACAGACGACTAGAACGTCTCACTGTCGTCCATCACCTCCAACCCATCGGCAGTGTCTGGAGGTAACACAGGGCTGTGTTTACCCCCTGTGTTGAGAGGCTCTTTTTGCTTGCTCTGTTTCGGGGATGATGAGCCGGGTCTCACCTTTTCTGGCTTCTTCTTTGCAGTGCCCTGGGTCCCTGTGCTGGTAGATGGTTTCGGCGTAGAAGGTTTAGGCGACGATGTAGATGTCGCCTTGGATGCAATGCGGCGAGACTGCAGTGCTGCCAGTCCAGCAGCGACGATGTCCTCAAAATCATAAGGACAATGCGCCGGGATGGCCGCCTCAGTCTGAACCGCAACAGTAGCCTTCTGCACCACAACCGAGGCATAGGAGCGTCGGCCGGATGGAAGAGGAGCTATCCGCCGCCTGGCCTCAGGGTAGGAAAGATGTTCAGTGGTCTTCAGGCGCTGGATAGCCTGCTCCTCAATCCACTTGGGACACTGCTTAGAAGACGCAGAGTGGGAACCCTCACAATTCACACAGTGATCCACCTCAGCGGAGCAGTCCACCAAAGAGTGTTCAGGTGAACCACAGCGCCCACACTTTGCTACATTACGGCAAGACTGCTGGGAGTGACCGTAATGCTGGCACTTGAAACATCTCAGGGGGTTCGGGATGTAGGGCCGAACATCGAGACGCAAGTACCCCGCCTTGATGGAAGTTGGCAGGGTAGGCGAGTCAAAGGTCAGGACGATGTTCCGGGAGGGAATAGACTTCCCATCCCGCCTGAAAAGGATACGCCGAACCCCAGTGACATGTTGGTCCCCGAGTTCAACCAACAATTCCTCATCACTGCATTCGAGCAGGTCGCGGGAGTTGACCACACCGCGAGAGGAATTGAGGTAGCCATGGGGTGAGATCTGCACAGGAATGTCCAGCAGAACGGTCGTCTCCAGCAGGGTGGCACTGTGACGTGGATGAGATGTCTTCACAAGAAGATCCCCTGACGGGAGCTTCTTAACACTCTTCGGAGAGCCCGCAACGGCCTGAAGAGCCTTATTAATCCAGAAAGGACTCTTGGAACTGAGAGACTGAGCCGGATCAACTGAGTGAATCAGAAGAAACAGAGCATTGCAATTCGTAGTAAGGAGTTTCTTAGTGGAGGAGGGCGACCCATCCTCCACACTGCGCTTTAAAGGTACAGCATGGGAAACACTTTGGTTTGCCATAAGATTTTAATTAGATTCGCCCGCCGACCTCCCCACCCACTACCGAGCCCAACGAGGGAGAGCCGGAGGTCCGCAAGCCCAAGAGGACGCAGGACACGGCTCTAGGGATAGTCAGCGGATATAGCAAGTTGGCAGGGCAGACACACGCTCAGCGTGCACCCAGACTTTCCCGTGCCCGGAGAACACCCCTTTGGCATGCCCACCCTACCCCCCAACTCACCCAGCCGAACAGAACGACAAGCCGCTAGAAGTCTGGACGCAACTCGGCCACAGACTTCCTGACCAGGAGTGGGTTAGCTCCCAGCCTCCCGTTTAGGGTGAAGCAGAGGGCAAAGAGGAGTGTTGGCTTCTGGAGACACTACAACCCGGCCCCCAAACACCTCAGCCTCCAGCATCCTCATTTCCACCTGTACGGGTCACCGCACACGGCAAACATGCAGGTAGGTCTAAGCTAACCAGCTCCGGAAAAACTGAAAATGTAACATAAAAGAGAAAAGACAGGGAAGTGAACGAGGAACAAAAACCCGGAGCTGGCGCCTCATCACAACCTCAGCAGCTTACAACTGAGGCGGGTACATGTCAAGATATGAACTTAAGACAAAAAGCAAAACAATAAGAGAAAATCGGCTCGGGCCGTGGGGACGCCATCCCCCATCAGCTGGATGAACAGCTGTCCCTTCGGTGATGTTATCGTTCAAGAGCAAACGAAAAGTACTCCGTCACAAGGTGAGCTCGGGCCGTGGGGGCGCCGCTCCCCAAATAACTGGAAAACCAGTTATCCCCGTGCGGGGCCAGGTCATAGTCCTAGATGGCAAATGACACTGTCTGCGTTTTCTATAAAGTGCGATACGCGAGGCATCAGCGATCGAGCGGTAGCTGATCTTGCGTCGCCGTTGCTTCATGATGTAAGTGAATAGGTTCAGCCGAAAGAATGTAATGCATCTGTTATTGACCGGCATAAAGTACGACGAGAAAAAAAAAATGACCCGTCAAACAATTCAGGATGAGGTAAACTTGACTGGCCACAAGATTGTAGCTCTATTTTTGGACGGAAGAAGGGATGAAACTCTTACGAATACACAGACAGATGATGGCAAGTGGCACAAGTGAGAAGAATGGGAGGAGCTTACACTTGTTGAAGAACCGGTTTCGGTCTATTTGGGACATTTTGTACCGAAGAGCAAGAGTGGAAAGGAAATTTCCAACGGTATCTTCAGCTTATTGAACCAGAAGGCCTTTGACTTGTCGGAGTTAGTCTTTATTGTAAGTGACGAGGAAGTGACTAACACCGGCACAAATGCAGGTATAATTAGGCGCCTTGAAGAGAATCTCAATTCTCCTGTGCATTGGATTATATGTCAACTTCATTTTAATGAGCTGACTTTACACAACCTCACTGAAGCACTCGCAGGAAAACACCAGGTCCTGAAGACGTGCGCAAACCTTCCTATCGTTAATTTCCAGAAAATTGAATTTCCGTTTCAATCCGACATTAACTTTGGAGATCTTAGCTCGGATCAACTACTTTATTTGTAGGAAATTTGTAATGCAGTCTTTGCAGGTGATTGCTCACAAGATCTGGCAAATCGGGATCCTGGAACACTTGCACATTCTCGTTGGCTGACCCTCACAAATTGCATTCTGCGTCTGTATGTTTGTATGTTGGAACTAGTGATCCAACACCACAACTTGTCTCATTAGCCTAATTCGTAAGGAAAGTATATGCACCATCATGGTTCATGATCAAATGTAACGGTACCAGTAAAGATGGTCCCAGAAATTTGCAGTTTTTTTACGCTTTCCAACCGTAGGTTGAAGAAGCGTATATGCTCCAGCTTCGTCCGTCCGTCCGTCCGTCTGTCTGTCCGTCCGTCCGTCCGTACGATAACTCACGTGAAAATGGTTTGATTTCAACGAAATTTCAGTATGTGGTAGGGGACCACCTGGGGACGAACCCTATTGAAAATGGGCGAAGCAGGGTCAAAGGTCAGGACATTGGAGTGGGATCCATTCCATTGCTCTTATGCGTCATAACTTGCGTAAAAATTTTCGATTTCGATGAAATTTTAGTATGTGGTAGGGAACCACCTGGGGACAATCCCTATTGAAAATGGGTGAAATTGGGTCAAAGGTCAAGACATAGGAGCTGGATCCATTCCATTGCCTTTATGCGTCATAACATGTGTAAATATGGTTTGATTTCGATGAAATTTTAGTATGTGGTAGGGAACCACCTGGGCACGAACCCTATTGAAAATGGGCGAAATGGGGTCAAAGGTCAGGCAGGGCATAAGAGCGGGATATATTCCATTGCCCTTATGCGTCATAACTTGCGTAAAAATGGTTCGATTTCGATGAAATTTCAGTATGTGGTAGGGAGCCACTGGGGACAAACCCTATTGAAAATGGGCAAAATGGGGTCAAATGTCAGGACACTGGAGTGGGATCCATTCCATTGCCCTTGTGCATCATAACTTACCTAAAATGCTTGGATTGCGACAAAACTTTATCATGTTGTTCTGGAGGTATAGTGAACCGGTTCTGTTGAATATCATCAAAATGGAGTCAAAGGTCAGGACACAGGAGCGATATTTATTCCCCAGCCATTATCCACATAATTTGAGTAATAATTTCTGGTATGTTGGAAAGTGTATCATAATCAATGCATTGCATGATTTTACTAACTTGTTAAATCTCGCTTTCAGTATCTTCCAGATAATTTAAAGGACATTGTAAAAAGAGCCATCTAAGAAAATGCGTATTTTGCCCATGCAGAAAACTTGCTCGCTGCAATGTTGTTTGACGACAGAAGATATGTCCGTGAGCTTGCTGTTCGACGCATCATGAAGGCCAGGAAATCTTCTGAACAAACAAATATCATTAGGAAGTTTCGGATTCCTAAGCTGAATTTCCAGAGCAATGATTACATCGACCTATTCAACTGGCAAGAGTATATTGTGACTGAGCCACACACAGAAATGGAAAGACGATGAATTTCTGGAATTACAACAGTCGGATAGATATCCAAGTTCTTGCCACAAATTTATAAAAATACCCTGCCATTCTCAGACAGTAGGGAGAGAAGATGGTTAAGATTGTAACAGATTCTTCTGCTCATGTGTGCAGCCTTCTTGCAAGAGATTGGCAAAAATTTTAGTTAGGAAGCTGATTCCAAGTTTTGAAAAAAAGACTGATTTCCAAGGGAAATAAACTCACTTCTCAAGTTATGCTACTAGGTAAGGCTGGTGTCTATCTTATTTACATAACTCATACATTTTCAGAGAAAAATGACAAACTTTGAGCTCTTTGGGGAAGCCTAAGAAATTAACTCACTCCTGCTGAATTTTCACCCGTGTATATACACTCAAAGGGGATATTAAATAACATGGTGGCACAGTAGTTTTTTATATTTACAAAATGGAGAAAGCGGGAGTTTTTAAAGCATTTTTACCTCTAATTTTCAAACTTCGAGGTTCTTGGGGAAGTCTAAGGTATCGAATAATGTCATCCAAATTTCGGGGGATCATTTCAGTAATAAAGTCGCAACTATTGCACATAATGACGTTTCAGATTTTAAAAAAAGTGTTTTTCGCTTTACCCTAGCCAGCAGTCTTTAAATCCTGTGCAGGTGGGTGGTCAATAAATGCCTGGCCCAGCAGCATATATATCATCATCATCATCATCGTCAACCATTATCAATCCACTGCTGGACGAAGGTCTCCCCAAGTTTCCTCCATAACGGTCTGTCTTGTGCCAGTCTCTTCCATGTCACTCCCGCATACTTTCGAATTTCATCCACCCATCTTCCATGTGGTCTTCTTCTGGGTCTTTTCCTGTCCCTTGGAATCCAATCTAAAATTTCGGCTGTCCATCGATGGTCTGTTCTTCTGGCAGTATGTCCAGCCCATTGCCATTTCAGGGATTTAACTCTGATCATGATGTCCTCCACTCTTGTCATTTTTCGGATCCACGTGTTCCTCTTCTTATTTCTCCTGGTTACACCAAGCATGCACCTCTCCATGGCTCTTTGAGTTGTCTGCAGCCTTTGTATGTCTCTTTTAGCTAAGGTCCACGTCTCTGCACCATACGTAAGCACTGGAAGGATGCATTGATCAAACACTTTTCTTTTAAGACATAATGGCATATTGCTCTTGAAAATTATGCTGTTTCTTCCAAAAACTCTCCAGGCAAGTTTTGTATGCCGATGTGACCCTCATTTGATATCTTCACCAATGTGACCCTCATTTGATATCTGCTGTCCAAGATAAACGTACGTGTCTGTTATCTCCAGCTTAACATTATCAAGAACGATACCAAGCACTTCATATGTCGGCAAGCTACCATACATCCCTGCTGTCACAAATATCCTAAAAAACGTATGTCGTCCACTTAATTTTGATTTTGGCATAAAAACGTGCAACATTCTCGCCCATATTAAAAATGACAGGGATCGGATTCCCCACGATTCCTAATTCGGTGTATACGCAATCCCACTAAAAGCTATGAATTCTGATGTAACCGACAAGATGTACATAGGTTCGACCCGTCGCAATATTAATTTACGTGTCTCTGAACATAGATATAATGTTAAAACATGCTCCACCTCCACCGCCCTTTCAAGACTATGCCTGAAGGGTCAACACCAACCTATCTGGGACGATGTTACTATGTTACATACGCCAACTACATGTTCATCTATCCTCCTGATAACTACATGTTCATCTATCCTCCTGTTAGAAAGCCTATTGATACATAAACATAGGGCTGAATGCTGTAACGACGATACCCCTATCATTATACCGTTGCCATGGAAACTACTCTGTAACTATTACAACGAAAGAGACAATACCGGCTGCTCTAATGAAACGACATGATTGGGTAGTGAGCATGCGCATGCCAAAACATACCATTTCGTCAGTGCGCATACTACATAATATATACCCTCCCAGGGCATAGTGCAACCACAGCATCTGATGACGGGTCCACAGTGGACTTGAAAGTGCTCATGTATATATCATTTTAACCGTAATTTCTTTAAATCGTGTAAAGATGGCAAAACTGTGTTTTTAATATCCTTTCAGCATGATAAATCGACTTCCTATGGTTTTCTCCATCAATCGATAAATCTTCATTTTTTGTAAAAGCATTGTACATCACTTTTGTCTTCTGAAAGTTCATTTTTAATCCCACTTCTTTACTCTTGTCAGCAAGTTCCTGGATCATAGCTCTGTAGCTCTGATGGGGTAGTTGCAAAAATGACTATGTCATCAGCAAAATGAAGGTGGGTTAGATAATCTCCATTAATCTTTATCCCTTTGCTTTCCCAGAAGACAAAAGTGATGTACAATGCTTTTACAAGAAATGAAGATTTATCGATTGATGGAGAAAAGCTGGAGATAACAGACACGTACGTTTATCTTGGACAGCAGATATCAAGTGAGGGTCACATTGGTGAAGAAATTAATCGGCGTACAAAACTTGCCTGGAGAGCTTTTGGAAGAAACAGCATAATTTTCAAGAGCAATATGCCATTATGTCTTAAAAGAAAAGTGTTTGATCAATGCATCCTTCCAGTGCTTACGTATGGTGCAGAGACGTGGACCTTAGCTAAAAGAGACATACAAAGGCTGCAGACAACTCAAAGCAGCATGGAGAGGTGCATGCTTGGTGTAACCAGGAGAGATAAGAAGAGGAACACGTGGATCCGAAAAATGACAAGAGTGGAAGACATCATGATCAGAGTTAAATCCCTGAAATGGCAATGGACTGGACATACTGCCAGAAGAACAGACCATCGATGGACAGCCGAAATTTTAGATTGGATTCCAAGGGACAGGAAAAGACCCAGAAGAAGACCACATGGAAGATGGGTGGATGAAATTCGAAAGTATGCGGGAGTGACATGGAAGAGACTGGCACAAGACAGACCGTTATGGAGGAAACTTGGGGAGACCTTCGTCCAGCAGTGGATTGATAATGGTTGACAATGATGATGATGATGATTATATATATATATATTCACCTTCAATAGTTGGTGGAGCCTCCACGAGCGGCGATTACAGCTGCGACCCTTCGGGGCATACTCTCAACCAGGCGTTGTATGACGGCTAGCGGTATTTTCTTCCACTTGGCTTGGAGAAGACAGGTCAGTTCCTTCACTGATTTCGGACGGTGGGGGCACCCCTTAAGTCGACGCTCCAACTCGTCCCAGAGGTGCTCGATAGGGTTAAGGTCCGGCCTCTGCCCCGGCCAGTCCATTCGATTAATCCCATTGTCACCACAACATACCAAGCGATGATGAACCTCACAGCATGACAGGTGGCATTGTCATCCTGAAAGTAACATGGGTCCACCCCGTAAAAACTGCCACAACGTAGGAAGCGCATGGTCATCCAAAATGGTGCAGTAGGTCTCGGCGTTGAGTCTACCAGGAATTGCGACCAAGGGTTCCATGCCATACCAAGAGAAACACCCCCGTAGCATAATTCCACCGCCGCCGAACTTCACAATTGGCACAATACATTCCGGCAGGAGGCGTTCTCCAGGCAGACGCCAGACCCAGACCCTGCCATCCGAACGGTAGAGAGTGAACCTTGATTCATCGCTCCAGAGAACCTGTTTCCACTGTTCAACGGTCCACTGTCGACGTTCTTTGCACCATGTTGGCCGAGTAGCGCTATTGAACTTGGTGATCAAAGCTTGTGGGCGGCAGCACGTCCATGATAACCGAGCAGATGGGCTTCCTTATGGGTGGTATTCATCGAAAGAACACTCCCGAATGCCTGTTGAAACTCCTCGCGTATGTGGCCCATCGATTTGGTGTGGTTCTTCTGAATTTCTCTGGCCAGCACCGGTCGGTCTCTAACTCCCAGTTTTGTGGGTCTGCTGGGTCGGGGCACATTCCGACAGTCACCTCTCATCTTCCACTTGTCAATCACGTAGGCCACTTTCGATTTTGGGTACTTCAACTCGCTGGATATGTCACGTATGGATCGGCCATTTCTGTAATACCCGATGATTACACCTTTCTCAAAATCAGAGAGCTCCGAACTGCGTGGCATCTATCTTTCCTACAAGATATTTAACGGCGGCGGCCGTGACGTGTATCAGTCGATTGCAGGGGTGTCCAATTACTTGTTGGTAGATAGTGTATATATATACACGTGTGTGTGTGTGTGTGTGTGTGTGTGTGTGTGTGCACGAGGGAGGGAGAGAGAGAGATAGAGAAGGGCGGACCCCTCCCCCTCCCGAGTCTGTTTAAGTCCTCCACTGGCCACTGGACAGAGTTCTTCCGAGGAACCAGGGACGTATTTAGGGGTGGGGGGCAAAGGGGCCTTGCCCCCCTCCCCGAAATCAGTTTCATTTTTTGTTATCTGTCAAAATAAGGTTAAATAATCAAACTGTGCTTTCCAATATAATTTTTATACATACATACATACATACATACATATCACTAAGCTGTTCTCTGAGATTCAGAGGTTAGCTCCAAAAAGAAATACAAACTTCCAGATATTTTTACTTATTGTTGTCGTATCAAACTTCACCATTTACAGATCTTGACATACAACTCGTGCTTCACTGATATCCATTACACGCCGTACACAAGATCTTTCATACTTCATACTCATAATCTTTTTCTCATGCAGACACTCCTGAATCTGATCCACCCATGTCTTCCTTGGCCTTCCTCTGCCTTTCCTTCCTGCCACTTGGGCTGAAAATATTTTCTTAGTAAGCATTTCATCACTCATTCTTTCAACATGGCCAAACCACCGAAGCATATTGGTCTCCACCTTGCTAACAACATTTTGCTTTACATCACACAACCGCAATACATCTTCATTCCTCAAACAATTAAATCATGTCTTGCCACAAACCCCATGTAACTAACACATTTCTTCAGCACACAAACGACTCCTATGTTTCTTCTGCAGTACCCAGGTTTCACTGCCATACATCAGAGTAGGAACAATTACTGTTTCATACACAGCCATTCGGGACTCTCTAGAGAACCCATCATTCCTGTGAAAACCTCCCAGAGCAGCTATGACTTTCAAAGAAGAATTCACTCGTCTACTGATTTCACCATCCAACTTGTTCTCTCTGTCAAACATGCTTCCTAAATACACAAACTCACTCACCTGGTCAATCACAGTGCCATTTATACTTACATTACATTCAGTGCTACCCATTCCTCTCTCAAACACCATAACTTTGGTTTTTCCCTTATTTATACTCAGTTTGAATTTCATGCAAACTTCGTGCATCCGAGTCAACATACTCTGCAACTCACTTTTGCTCTCTGCCAACAGGACAGTGTCATCAGCATACAGCAATCTGCACACACTGATATCACCAAGACATAAACCACTATTATCTATTTTGGCCTCACGCATGCATGCATCCATAAATATATTAAACAGCCATGGTGACATTACACAACCTTGTCTAACTGCTGCACCAATGGAAAACCAATTTGATAAAACACCATTCACTCGTACACAAGCTCTACTACCAGCATACATGGCTTTTACACTATTAAGTAGATTCCCAGTAACACCATATTCATTCAATACCTTCCACAAAAGTGTCCTATTGACTCGGTCATAAGCTTTCTCTAAATCTATGAAGGCAGTAAAAACTTTCTTCCCAACAGCCAGATACTTTTCAATCATCATGCGTAATGCAAAAATCTGGTTAGTGCAGCCTTAACCAGGCATAAAACCACTCTGAACATCCCACACTTTCTCTGATGTAAGACCCCGTACTTTTTCAATAACAACCTTACCAAACACTTTCCCTGGCACACTCAGTAGGCTAATACCACGATAGTTCTTGCATTCAGTCTGATCACCTTTTCCCTTATACAAGGGAACAATGATAGCATCCTTCCAATCCCAAGGGACCATTCCTAACTCCCAGCACAACTGGCAAATTTCAGTTAACCAGTCAATTATAGAGTCACCACCATACTTCAACATCTCTGCAGTTATGCCATCAACTCCTGGAGCCTTACCATTCTGAAGAGATTTTAGAGCTTTACACACTTCTTCTCTTGAGATCCCTCCTGTGCTTTCATCCCTCATTGTGACATCATCTGCATCTGTCTCAGAATCATTTTTGCTCTCTCCTGATCTAATAACTCACAAAAGTATTCACCCCATCTGTCACTTAACTCATTGGGCTCCCATATCATTTCCCCAATCTCATTCTTCACACAACTTACAACTTTGTTTCCTCTATTTTTCCTGTCTCATGTACTTCCAGAAGGATTTTCTATCTTTCCAAAAAGCCAGTTCATGCCTTTCCACTTTCTCTTTCCTATCTTTTGCCTTACTGTGGCAAACCAGCTTAGCAGCTTCACGCTTCTTACAGCGATATTCATCCACAGAGACTCTACCTTGCAACATCCCCAAATAGGCTTCCTTCTTTTTCTTTACTGCCTCATCAATCTCACTATTCCACCAAGCATCACCTCTATTGTTACGTACTATTGTGGTGCCACAGACCTCTTTAGCAGCAGTAACAACACGGTTCTTAATTTTTATATATGTATGTTAAATCAAAATGTGTGTTATGAGAAAAGTTTCCGATTTCAAATTTTTGCAACAACAATAATGGAAAATTTAGTGAAATTGGGTTTTGATTTGAACGATATGAGAGGGCAGGGGTATGATGGGGCTGGAGCAATGCGATGACAGTTTCGTGGAGTGCAGGCCTGTATTAGAAAAAAATATCCCAAAGCAATATATACTCATTGCATGTCCCATTCCTTGAACTTATGTTTGTCGGATGCTAGCAAAATGCTTAGCATAAGGAACTGTATGGGAGTTATATAAGAAACATGTTCGTTTTTCCACACTTTTGCTAAACGTACCAGTGTTTTGAAAGAAAGTATCCAGTGACTGCTACCTGATTGCAAGAAAGTTAAGATGAAAACTCTATGTGAAACTCGATGGATCCAAAGGCAAGATGCCGTTTTTATGTTTAAAGAATTTCTGCATTCCTATTATATCATCCTTAGAAGCGATTGAGCAAGAAGAGTCAGCAGAATCATCTGTCAAAGCACACACTTTGCTCAACTCTATATATCAGTTATCATTTCTAGTGGCAACTTTTGTCCTTAGTAAAATATTGTCCATCACATACAACTTATCTGAAAACTTCCAAAACAAGCAAATCGACTTAGTCGATGCATTAGAAAAAATATCAGAAGTTACAACACTGCTAAACAGCATGAGAACTGAAGCAGAAAAATCCTTCTGCTTAATTTATGATGCTGTAAAAACATTGGCTGTAGGCTTCAAAGTAGCAGAAGAAGTTCCATGTAGATGCAGTATACAAAAAAATGGATGCAATGTCCCATATTTAACTCCAGAAGAATATTTCTGCAGAAGCATATTTATACCCCTTGTGGATGATATAATTGAATCATTAAATGAAAGGTTTCAATCACAAAAAGAAACACTAACTTCATTGCAAAACATTCTACCAGTTTTTGCTGTGAAGAATAATTATTCCCAAATATTATCTGCAGTGAAAATGTATGAATCTGATTTAGGATATTCTGGTGTAACAGAAAGCGAGTATCAATTATGGTGTCAGAAATGGGAAAGGGAAAGAGCAGACGTGCGCCCCAAAAACGCAGTTGAAAGTTTGGCATCATGCAATAAGAACTTATTTCCCAACATTTATATTTTGCTTCACATCTTGGCAATTCTTCCTGTAACCACAGCATCAGTGGAAAGAAGCTTTTCCAGTCTTCATCGATTGAAATCTTATTTGAGAAACAGTATATCAGAGTCAAGACTGAATGGGCTAGCTTTATTATCTATTCATAGAGACATTCAAGTTGAAGATGAAGAAGTCATTGACAAATTCGGAAATGTACCTAGAAGAATAAATCTCAGTTTTTAAGAATTAGGTGAGTCCAATCAATTTCATTATTTCTCAAGGAGAAATTTGTTTTGTCACTTTTTTTTTTTAATATGTACTCATTAGCTTAATTTAGGTATTTATGTATGTTATATACCCAAAAAAACTAAAAAGAAATGCCTTTTTTTTTAATAATAATTAACGTTTGTTTTTTTTTTTTCTTTTTTTATTAACTTCCATTTTATCCTGGTGGATTTCAGAAACTTCCAATTTTTCGGCCCTCCCCCGAAAAAAAAAAATCTGCATACGCCCCTGCGAGGAACTGTAAGCAATCTTCCGCGTGAGTGTGAAACTCTTTGGTAAGGGTGCTTCATAGTTTTCCTCATAAAAAGATATACCACAGTGAAAAGTATCTGGCTGTTGGCAAGAAAGTTTTTGCTGCCTTCACAGATTTAGAGAAAGCTTACGACCGAGTAAATAGGACACTTTAGTGGAAGGAATTGAATGAATAAGGTGCTAATCGGAATCTACTTAATAGTGTAAAAGCCATGTATGCTGGCAGTAGAGCCTGTGCATGAGTGAATGGTGTTTTATCAAAATGGTTTCCTATAGGTGCAGGAGTCAGACAAGGTTGTGATGTCACAATGGCTGTTTAATATATTTATGGATGCGTGCATGCATGATGCCAAAATAGATAATACTGATTTATGTCTTGGTGATATCTGTGTGTGCATATTGCTGTATGCTGAAGACACTGTCCTGTTGGCAGAGAGCAAAAGTGAGTTGCACAGTATGTTGTCTCGGATGCACGAAGTTTGCATGAAATTCAAACTGAGTATAAATAAGGGAAAAACCAAAGTTATGGTTTTTGAGAGAGGACCTGGTAGCACTGAATGTAATGTAAGTGTAAATGGCACAGTGATTGACCAGGTGAGTGAGTTTGTGTATTTAGGAAGCATGTTTGACACAGAGAACAAATTGGATGGTGAAATTAGTAGGAGAGTGAATTCTTCATTGAAAGTCATGGCTGCTCTGGGAGGTTTTCACAGGAATGATGGGTTCTCAAGAGAGTCGCGCATGGCTGCGTATGAGAGTGTAGTTGTTCCTACTCTGATGTATGGCAGTGAAACCTAGGTACTGCAGAAGAAACATAGGAGTTGTTTGTGTGCTGGGAAATGCGTTACTTGTGGGGGCTGGGGGGTTGTGGCAAGACATGTTCTGATTGTGTCTTGCCACAAACCCCCACAAGTATATTAGTGGAGACTAATATGCTTTGGTGGTTTGGCCATGTTGAAAGAATGAGTGATGAGATGCTTACTAAGAAAATCTTTTAGCCCAAGTGGCAGGAAGGAAAGGCAGAGAAAAGCAAAGGAAGTCGTGGGAGGATCAGATTCAGGAGTGTCTGCATGAGAAACAAATTATGAGTATGAAGTATAGAAGATCTTGTGTATGGCGTGTAATGAATGTCAGTGAAGCCCAAGTTGTATGTTAAGATCGCTGTAAATGTAGAAGTTTGATATGGCAACAGTAAGCAAAAACTATCTGGTAGTTTGTATTTCTTTTTAGAGCTAACCTCTGAATCTCAGAGAACAGCTTAGTGATATGTATGTATATGTACTCAGTTCTGGCTTGATTTGATGCCGCACACACATAAGAAGAGCGGTGTACTGCCAACATGCAAGCTGAAGTAGTACACACATTCTGTTCCAAATTGCAGAGATATTTAAAGGGCTGCAGCTGCCCCTATTTCCAGCCAAATGATTATTTAAAAAGTCACAGCTGCCCCTATTTTCTAGCCAGAGATATTTTAAAGGTTTAAAGGGCTACAGCTGCCTTTATTTTCCAGCTAAATATGATTATCCACAGCTGCCCCCTATTTTCCAGCTAGATATATTTTAAAGAGCCACAGCTGCCCCTATTTTCTAGCCAGAGATATTTTAAAGGGCAGCAGCTGCCCCTATTTTCAGCCAAATGATTGTTTAAAGGGCCACAGCTGCCCCTATTTTCCAGCCAGAGATATTTTAAAGGGCCACAGCTGCCCTTATTTGCCAGCCAGAGATATTTTAAAGGGCTGCAGCTGCCCCTATTTTCAGCCAAATGATTATTTAAAGGGCCACAGCTGCCCCTATTTTCAGCCAAATGATTATTTAAAGGGCTGCAGCTGCCCCAATTTTCAGCCAAATTATTTAAAGGGCTGCAGCTGTTCCCTACTTTCTAGCCAGATATATTTTAAAGGGCCACAGCTGCCCTTATTTTCCAGCCAGAGATATTTTAAAGGGCCACAGCTACCCCTATTTCCAGCCAAATGACATGTTTGTAGAAAATTATCTTTCTGTGTCTTCAACTGAATGTAATAAAGTAAACAGTTATATTGTTATACTGCACTTCAGAGTTGTTTGCTCTGAATACTTTTAGGTGCCTGCAGGTTCAGAGTATGAATCCGTACCTTGAAAATTATTACCCAGCTGTCGGGGGCCCAGGGGGCCCAAGTTGTGTTACAATTTGGTGTTCCGAAGTGGAATTCATTGATCCCATGGGGCCACCACAGTCTGGGCCCATTACAGTATAAATGGTACAAAGACAGTGCAAGTAAAGGAGTTTGCATATTCAGGATGCATGACTGCGACAGAAAACATACTAGTGGTGAAAATAACAAGTGAATGAATTCAGCTCTGAAAGTTGGCTGCTTTAGAAGGATTTTACACAACTGATGGGTGCAAAAAGGTCCTGAATGGCAATATATGAAAATATACTGTATTTATCAGTGTATAACACGCACCCTAATTTTAAGAAGGCTTGAGTAAAAAAAACATTAATTTAAAATAAATGACTTAGGAGCTCTGAACATTTTTTAGATAACTCAACACACATGTTTATTAATATTTATACCACTTATAAGGCAAATAATACAAAAGAAAATGCATCTGTTTGGAAGAAAAAATTTGGATATTAGACCTGAAACAAAAATTTTAATCAGAATCGCTGCTATCTTGGAAAGTGATGAGACAGACTAAAACATTAAAAAAGCCAGAAGTCTGGGTTCCTTAAACCGATGCCATTTGCCGACAATGCAGAGCCATCGTCGCGAGAAATGATACCCTCGAACCAGCCTGGCAAGACTACGCATACACTAACGATTTTTATCACCAACCATCGGCCACTGCGTTTGGACATCACCTGAAGTTTCATCATATTTTCCCCGAGCAGCTGCTGCTTAAGCAGGTTATGTCATGAAAGCAACGTAATGAGAGTAGACGCTTAGGCTTAACGTGGCAGCTCGCATTTGCTGCTGAAGCGAGTGAGGCTACTTTCAGAGGCTTAAAAAAGGTAAATCAGTAGTCTATCTCAAATTCTTTTGTGCAAATATTCTTACCGAAGAACTGAAGATTGTATTGATACCACGTTTAACAAGATCCATCAGAAAACAGAAGAGATATGCATTAGAGAAGGGTCTGCAGTTAAAGTAAAGGGATACCAAACCGTTAAGATTTGGCAAAGTCAGGACACGGCACACTCTGCAGCAGTATTAATTTTATTTAAGTTTAAATAAAAAAAAAAGTAGTATACGTGTATAACACGCAGGTAGAATTTCAGCCCTAAATTTTAGGGGGAAAAAAAGTGCTTGTTATACGCCGATAAATACAGTAATTGTTCTTACTCTGATGAACGTTAGTGAAACTTGAGTATTGCGGAAGTGACATAGGATTTGTTTGTGTGCTGGACAGAGGCATTACTTATGGAATGGAGGCATTGTGACAAGAGGCATTCTGATCATGTAAGGAACAAAGATGTGTTGCAAATAAGTAATGTGAAGCAAAACATTCTTAGTAGGGTGGGGACAGATATTTTGAAGTGGTTTAGTCATGTTAAAAGAATAAGTAATAAGGCTAAAAGAATATTTTCTGTCCAAGTGACAGGAAAAAAAGATAAGAGCAAGGCCAAGAAAATCATGAGAGGATCAGATTCAGGCATGCCTACAAAGAAAAAATGAGTATGAAGTACAAAAGCTTTTGTTGTGAGATGTGTGATGGATGTCTGTGTACTCTTTGTATCTCTGCAAATGGAGATGTTTGATTCGTCAGTAATAATTAAAACTTTACATGTGGCAACTCAAATATGGTAGAATATCTTTTTTCTTTTCCCCCTTTTTTGAAAAGCTAATTTCTGAATCTCAGAGAGCAGTTTGAAAGAACTTATTATTATGCTTCACAGATTCTTACTGCATAACCATACATGCATTACTTTATAAAACTTTTATGAAGAATTTATTTCTAACTCTATTTTAAGAAGTCTTCAAAAAATTTTGGGAATGCCTATTTATAAGGAATCAAAAATTTGGTTCCACCAATTGAAAAAAAAAAAAAAAATATGCTTTCACAAAAAAAAAAAAAAAAAAAAAAAAAAAAAATTAGTAATCTTTAGCATATCAAACATTTTGAAGTTTCACACTCAAATTATTTCATAGGAAAAAGAGATACTGATATCAATAGAATTAACAAGTCACACAATATTGAGAATCTGTATATTTCAGTTTATCCTTGGCTAAAGACTAAAGACATATAGATCGGATTACTTTGTATCACTATTGCGTAAGTTTTACTCATATTGTAATTCCTTCTTTCGGAAATGTCCACACACCATTATCACATATACTACTCTATTTACATTAACTATATAAATTATTTTTAGTGAACATGGGTGAAATGCCATTGCTGAACCCAACATATGAATGACCAGCATTAGAGCATAAAATATTATTAACACTCTCTCTCTCCAAAAAAATTATATAATGATCTTTATCAACGGAACTTACATCTTCTTCTACAATGGCTGCACTATCTTTATCACCAAGAGCAGATCTACAAGGGAATGCTTGAAGAACAGCGAGATCTAAATAAGAAGATGATGAAGGGCATAAGATTGCAATTGAATTATAAAAGCTGAATACAATTAATTCAAAAAATTTTAGTACCATGGTTACATCCAGAACAACTAATAAACAAGCACAAGGCTTGTATTGTAGGTAGCTTTGATAATCCAGTTTAACAGGTGTACCAAGAACCACTGAAAAAAACCTGTGAGCTTTTGCTTACACAAGGGTGGATTCTTCAGGTCATCAAACAATAAATGGACTATAACTGACAATTGTTAAGTTAAAAATTAAATGATATGCATATTTGTATAACATAATCCTAATAGCATGCAATATAATTTTCAAGATACAATTTAGGTATAGTTTACCTGGCATCCAGGTCTAATAAAACAGTTCAAACATGTGTAATTCAGTGGGCTCTCTTATTAATATTCCTTTTGCAGAAGTATGTGGTACAATAAGTGCCAAGTCCTTCTAGTGTGATGTTGCTGAACTTCCTTGACAATGCTGTGGTAAGCTTGCCGTACTTAACATCCCTCTTATGCTCACCAAGCCTGGTACCAAAAAGCTCTCTCAATCACATCAATATAGAGCTTCTTGGAACCATCAGAGTACAATAAAGGGATGGAGTAAACTCCATCACACTCAGAAGGGGTTAGCTTACAATTATGATGGGTGACAAAATCAGCAGTGCACCTTGGGGAACTTATCCACACTTCATCAGTAAACTTCCTAAGGGCTTTTCTAAACCAGAACAATAATCTTGGTATATATGAAACAGATCCACTGTATCAAAGTCCAGGTTTGGCACAGTAGATCATTATCTTACATTTTGACCTTTTCAATAACTTTATGAACTTGATTTCATTCATACCCTGAGGAAACAGCAAGTCCAAGAAAATTTCCAAACTTAGCTTCTTTAGCAGCAACATCATCAGAAGATATAAATATTGCACGGATGGCCAGAGATCTGATGGATGTTTTTTTCTGTTTGTTTGTTTGTTTGTTTGTGACTATTAGGGTAAAAAATGTGTCTAGTGATGGGGGTTTATAGTAAATGTTCGTGCATAGAGGACCATTAACAGTTTTTTGAACCAGAAATCTTAAAAAAAAAGCAGAGATTTGAGTTCACTCATTCACAATATCATGCCGAGCATACTAAATTACATGTTTCATATATTTTATTCAATAACAAAATCATGTTACTGTCATATCTTCTGTTAAACACGTTTATTATACTATCAGATCCAAAGGCGAGCACCTCAAAACAAAGAATTGTTTAATATGTAACATGCCCTTATTGGGTCTTTTAACATGATATCTTGAAAAGAGCAATTGGTAATGCACAGTTTAGTCAAAACCCCCTGAAGATTAAGAAAGCCTCCGAACTGGTCTGTGATGTCAAAGCTAGTGGGCCGACCGACTCGAACCTCGAGCTCTCCGCTCCTGAAAACGCCGATGAAGTACCGCAATATTTTCACAGATAAATAATTTCTCGAGTGTGATACTAGACAATTTGCGCACACAACAATAAATTGACCGGGTTTTTTTCTCTGTACTTTCTGTCCTTAGATAACATCAAAAGATCACATCCTTAACTTTCATTTTGTTTTCTCAGTTTCCAGCAATGATATCCATAAATCGGGGAATTTCAAAGTTTTGCTCTTGTGCTGGGAAATGATTTCATGAAAATTTTCCTTTAGTTTTCAATTTGGCTAAAGGAGCAAAAAAAAAAAAATAAGTTTTTTCATGCATAACGTGAAAACCCCAGCATTTTACGTTAAGCATTTTTGCAACTACGATCTTTTTAAGTGCGTTAATGGCAAATTCGTAGGACTGTTAAGCATAAATAATCATTTCACTTAAAACTTTTAAAAATTCCCTTCGCGTTTGATTTATCAAAATGAAAGAAAAAAAGAAAAACTTTTCCATAATTACGTAACGAACGCGAAATTTCTGATTTACTGAGTATATTTACTGAATATAAGGTAAGATGTGTGCTCAAATCTTGCAACTATTTCTAGAAGGTAAGAAAAAAATTATAAATTAAAATCATTTAGGAAAAGTTATTTGTCAAATGAACATTGAATATATTAATTCCTAACTTTTGGAAACATTTGTTGGACATTCCAATAAACTTTTCTTTGGGCTAGCCTTCAGATTATCAGCGCATCAAGTAGTTCTGTACATTTCATGTGGATTCTTGTTTTAATTAGGACACTGTTACACAGCAATTTTATGAAGCAAAATGACATTTGTTTTACGGAAATGAAATGTTGATTAATAAATAACGTAATTATTTACTGCTAGTTTCTTTGCCTGGTTAACCTTAGTATACTTGATGCACTGATGATACATGTACACCTTTTTTTATTTCTATTTTTTTCAATTTGAACACTACTAACTACGAATTTAAAAAAAATGACTATTACTTTATGGAAATGAAATGTTGAATGGTAATTAATATCATTATTTAAACGACAATAAATCATGAGCTGATAATTAAATTTTACTCCGTCAATAATTAAAAAAAAAAACGACTAACAATTCACTAAATTATAATTGTATTTACAACGAAAGCAGAGAATGCTGTCATGAGAACAATTAGGCTTAACTAACCTTTGAATTCATGGTGGGTTCAAAATTCTTCATTGGTACAAAAGAAATCTGCCTTCTTTGAAAGCTTTCACCTTCACGAAAGCTGAAAACAGTGGCTTTTGGATGTGCTTTGTAATTAGATCTATATAAAGGCACTCAATATTTTCCAGGCATGTTGTATAAAAATGCTTACTCACTTGCATGACTACCGAAAGCTCAATACTGATCAATACCGCATGAACGCGAAGCTAATATCAGCATTCCCTTTACGTTTGCCCTTTGACGTCTCTGGAGAGAGGGGTTGCGATGGCCCTTTGACCAAGATGTCACACCCGTTCGTAGTTCGCACGCTGGGACTTTCTCTCCAGGGGTTTTTGGTTTAGTCCATTATATAAGTACTTACTATTGTTATAGTTGGTTATTTACTTCCTCTGTTCTTTATGTCCGCTTCCTATCATTCTTGCTTGTAAGTTTCTTGTTATTTCATGCCTTTGAATGTAAATTTTCTTTCTGTAGAAAAAGCAGTGTCCATTATATTGCATTATCAGGTCATAGGAATGGATGGTTTGATATATGACCACCGTATTTTCTCAAAATTTTGTACAGATAATAAGGACAGAATAATTGGACCAAGGACGAAATTTTGAGAAAATACAGTGGAAGTGGAGGGTCTCGATGCGGTGGTCGTATATCAAACTCATCCATTCCTATGACCTGATAATACAATATAATGGACACTGCTTTATCTACAGAAAGAAAATTTGCATTCAAAAGCATGAAATAACAAGAAACCTACAGGCAAGGATGAATAGGAAGTGGACATAAAGAACAGAGGAAGTAAATTACCAACTATAACAATAGTAAGTACTTATATAATGGATTAAACTGTGCATTACCAATTGCTCCTTTTAAGATATCACGTTAAAAGACCCTATCAGGGCATGTTACATATTAAACAATTCTTTCTTTCAATGGTTTAAACTCAGGCTTCACACAGCAATAACACATAAACATAGAAATCAAGCAAAAACACACATAGTCACATATGGTAAAAAAGGTTCATTTAGCGGTAGCTTTTGGTCAACTTACGACCTTGATCACCCGCAATTGACTAGATGGGCTGGTTGCCAGAACTAAAATTTGAAATTGGGATGCTGGAACTGTTGCCAGATTTTAGTAGAGAAATCCAAATAAATGGGATTTGGTGAGGGGTCTCTAAATTGCAGTTTTTGGTGGACAAAATTTCAATGCTTTCTTGGAAACTCAGAGATGCTTTGTTGATGAATGGGGCAACATTTTTATTTCTTTCCAAAGGGAACTGCAGGTGTCTTTAAGGGTTAGTGTAGATAATGCTGTCTTTGGAAGACCATTGAAAACATCTTTTTTGTGTTCATTAATTCTTGTATTGATGCTTCAGTATGTGCTTCCAATATACACTGAGAGACCAGAGGAAGTTGAAATGGGAATAGCATAAACTCCAGGGGTGTCCAGAGGGGAGACAGGATTCATGTCTTTAAGCAGGCACTTTATTGCAGAAGGGTTTGGTTTCACTGTGAGAGTGCAGCCCATAGCTTTGAAGAGTTTACACATCTTGTAAGAGAAGGATCCATGGAAAGGGATGGAACCAATGAATGGTGGTTTTCCCATTAGTATTAGAGTGAGAGCAAATAGAGTTTTCAACTGAGAATTTTGGAGGATTTTTTCCAATAGTAGAAGATGGGAACTGAGAGGGTTCAGCAATTTTCTTCATGGTTTCAATTTCTTCATTGAAGGAAGATTCAGTGTTGCAGACAATCCTGGCACGATTAACATAAGTTTTTAAGGCGGCAAATTTGTGAGCAGTAGGAGAGTGGGATGAAAATAGGAATATGTTTGCTATTGCAGAGGGTTTTCTGTAGACAGATCTGCCGAGATGATTCCCTTGCCATGTCAGATGGACATCCAAGAAGTCAATGCCTTGTAATGATTCTTCATTTATGGTGAATTTTATTGATGGGAACTTCAGGGAAATGTTTTCCAGAAGAGATTCAAGGTCAGTTCTATTGTGTGGCCAAATTACAAAAACATCATCAACGTATCAAAGCCAAATGGAAGGTTGTAGATTGTGTTCCATGTGGTTCCATCACTTTCCATGGATCCTCCTCTTATAAGATGTGTAAACTCTTCATTAAAATAGATGGACAAAAATACCGTATATCATCATGCCCAGATGGATTAAAATGTCATATACTATCGTGCCCAAATGGATTAAAATACCATATACCATCGTGCCCAGATGGATTAAAATACCCTCTGGGCACGTTAAAAATTTATTCATATAAATACACAAGTGCCTTTGTCATCATCAGAATATTTCATCAACAGGTGTAATACTTAAAAAGGTAAAAAGGCACTTCACTTCACATAACTCCAGGGTGGCTGGGTAACCAGCGAGACACACGTTTGACGTAGATACTAAATGAGGTCTTGAGTTCAGATATGCTACATCATAGATGACACAGATCAGCTATTGCCACAGAACAAGTTACAAAGAGTAAGTACCTGAATGCAGTTGCAAATAAGTTAAAGATGCTCTGGTAGGTGATTTCAAGGGAAATGCCAAAGGTGGTTGATGAAAGTTATTTTCTGCCTTGATAAGAAACCTCCAAAGATGAGGTAGCGCAATGGTCTGTTCATCATTACAACAAGTATTCAGGTGCTTATATACAACAATTGCTTCACCATATCTCAGTTGCCATTCACTAGGATAACCTGTTATTTGGGTTGTCTTATCCCAGAGTGGTGTGAATTAGTCACTCGAGCAGGTTCTGGCTAAAGTTGCTGAGGTGCTTCTGTTTTTAATAGTTCTTTGATGTTCAGTAATTCTGCAACGTAATCTTTTTGTGCTTCCGATATGTCTGCTCTGAATAACATCCATGAAAGGGAGAGCTTGTTTAACCAGAGGGGTCAAGTAAATGCCTGCTAAGGTGAGAATATTGGATTGGTCCCTGTCTTTTCTGACATGCAAAAAGATATTCTTAGTGTTCAAGCCAAAGTTAAAAAAGAGTGAAAGGCAAGCTATTTTGAAAGCGCTTGTGTATTTATATGAATAAATTTTTAACGTGCCCAGATGGTATTTTAATCCCACTATTTTGACTTGTCCGGTGCATATTTTAACTTACCGAGCACATTGGCTGGTAGCATTTTGATAAGAAGTTCTTATTGCTGCAACAGTTCTTTGGTGATAGTAAACCTAGTACAATGAAACCACTTTTAAAGTGTTGCAGCACAAAGAAATTCTGTACATTTTGGTTGATTTTTGTGTCCAGTGACTCATCTAATACAATTACAAAAGTGTTTTTAAAAAATAGAACTGTGAATTACTGTGTAATTAAAAAATTTACAAAACAAGTGATTACAAGTGTTGAAAATACTGATTTCTAAACAGCATATGCAGTCACTCATTAGAAGATAAACTCTGAGATATTATCCAGTGCCCACAATAAGATACAGCAACAGAAGTACCCAGAAAACAATGAGAAAGATGAAATACTTACTATGAGATGCAATGTCCCAATTTCCACCTAAATAACCCACAACTTCACTCTTAGTCAGATGGCAATGGAAATCCTAAATACAGGAAAGAGAGAAAATAAACAACATCAAAGTAAATATAATGTAGACTAATTTTTGAAATCAAAGGGAGCATATAAATATTGTACAATTAAATAATACACCACCATAACATACTATTTGGAAGACTATTCCTCATGAAAATCTCTTACTCTGTCACTGAATGAACTATTCCTTGCAGGGTAGAGAACCAGTTTATTCATTTATTACCTACAAATAAGATCAAATGGCTTGTGCTTTAGTGCCTGGTAAAATTCTTATCACAGTGAATCAATTCTTATCACAAAATTCTTGTAAATTCTTATCACAGTTTCAGGCTGTGTTTGAAAATTCAGGGTATTTATAAATCTTTTTTCTTTTACTGTTTTTCAGTACAGTCTCCCCATTGGCTGCAGATCATTTTCTGGCATTAATCTGTACAATTACAGCTGACGTCAACTATTTCCATGCACATGAGCTCCAGGGAGGCCAGATGGCTATTGCCTTTAGTGAGGGAAGTGAGTGTTAGGAAGAACAGCCATCTTGGAAGTAATGCAATCAGTCCAAAATTTTCAACCATTTCTTTTTCAGATCTGGACTATTCCATGACCTTTGACAAAAATCTGAAAAATCAAGGACTCTCCATGCCTGAAAAAACACGAAATCAAACTTTGGGACTTTTCCAGGAATCCACGGGCCATGTGAACCTTGGAAGATGTATGTAAATTTTTCAATATCTTCACCTACTACCACGATAAAAATTATCCATATTTTTTAACACTCTTTGCCTTTTCTTCTTCCTGGACATGAGAAAAGTGGGCACCTTTCCATGCAATGTCCAGGAAGAAAAAAATGTGAAGAATGTTAAAAAGAAACATGGATAATTTATTCCCCCATGATAGTAGATTAAAATAGACTCGCATTAAATATTTTAAATAATTGAAATTAAAATATTGGCTTACCCAGAAGAGTAGACAATTCATACAGAAATAATACATGCATAATTATTCCTTATCTCCAGGCTGTTTAAATTATCTGCAGACATTTTGTGTCCCTCGATGCTCTTCTGGTCACATTATCACTACAGCATCGATAACATGACTTAAGGGACATCAAGGGACACAAAATGTCTGCAGATAATTTAAACAGCCTAGAGATAGGGAATAATTACACTTTTATTAATTCTGTATAAATTCTTTAAATGTTTAACATTTTACCCAAATAAATGCATATTTATGGTGAATAGAAGTGAAGACATATATATCTTCTGAATTTTTAATACAAGTACTCCAAAAAATAAATAAACAAAACTCACCACAAGAAGGAGACAGTTGGTTGCAATTGTTACTGTAAATGGCTGAATCCTGTCAATGGTGCTAAATGGAGTACATTTAACTAATGTGTTGTAGTCACTGAAAGAATAAATAAAATAAAAAAATGTTAGAAATGAGAGAAAAAGTCTCCAAGTTAAGATTCATCTTTCAAGTGTGGTTAATGTGATGCATGAAAAGCATGCTATTTACAACATGAATAATGAATAAAAAAAAACTATATTAATAAAAGAATAATACATGGAAACCATAGCTCACTGGAATACCATGTAGACACTTTTGGCAAACTGTTTTTCATTATTGCCTGAGTTGCAGTGGCCAGTTTTCAAGTTGAAATTCTAAATGAGAGATGATGCTTGCTAAAAGCAAAAATATTTGCTATGTAATTTCTACAGGAACAAGGTAGTTGAAAGGACTGAGCGATTTTAAAGCTGGCAGCATGTAAATGTTCCTCTCTTGTGTGCAACAGGAGAAGCAGAACAACCTCCCTTACTTGGGCACTGTTCTTCATTGCAATCTTTAGTAAGTATGAATGATTAATGCAATCTGTTTGATCATTGTAATCTTTGGTGGTGATGGATGCACACTGCTCTCCTGATGCAGTGGTAAGCTGTCAGTCCTTCACATGTTGTCTTGAGGACAACATTGCTGTGTCTTGAATTTACCAAAATATAAAGCATTGTAATCCCAGAATTATTTTAAAATAATTCTGGTTATATGATGAGAAAGGTTGCAACCAAAGAGTTTTTTCTACAGGACAAAATCCCTTACACTGGCACAGCATGTGTCTGCATAAATACTATTTTCTTGTTTTGAAAATGACTTAAAATCTAAGATCTGGTAAAATTTTTATTCTTCTGTGCTCTATGCAGTCACATTTATTTCAATTTGTATGGTTCTGCTAGAAAGTAGCTATTATTAGACAAAAAGCCTTTCTTCAATTATGAGACAAACTTACTAATACATTTGATAAGAATTTTCTTATACACTTTTGGCATATTCATTATTCTAGAAGTTTTATGTTAGCACGTATGATACAGCAAACACCAGTGTTTAACCCTTTAACCAGCTGGAACAAATTAACTTGGGTTTAGCAAAATGGATTGGAATCAGCTCGAACGAATATAGTATATATTCCTTGTCTAAGAAATGAGCTGAACTCGACAGGAATGAATGAACCTGCACATCAGAAAGCGTTGCTTTTCCTTTAAGTTTGTCATTAAAAGTGGTCTTTCTTGGGGAATGATTTTCCTTAATCCTTCTTATCATATTAACTTTCCTCCCGAAAATGCTACAAAAATGGCGAAAAACTTAAGAAAGGAGAAAAAAGGTATTTGAGTAACTTGCTTTCTACCCAGTGCCGTGATGTCTGTTTCAGGGGTACTATCTCTTCCCAATCATTTCTTGGGTCATGGAGCAGAGAATGAAGCACTATAAGAGAATCAGACTATAAACTATAAGACTAAGGACCATAAGGGAGCACTTACTGCCAGAGACAGATACTGTACATAGTCTATTCTTCTGAGATGAGAGAGGGAAAGGAATAGTTTTGCCATACCTTTCGTATAACCTGGCCACTGTGTCAACAGTTCTGTTCGAGGAGGGCAGAAAATTTCGAGCGCCATTTTGGTTCAGATACATCGGCCGCTTAAAGGGTTAAAAGCATGCTATTGACTGGACTACAATCATTTTCATGCTGAATTTTTTTATATACAACCTACATTAAAAAAATTCCAGGACTGACGGCAAAACTGACGTAACAGTAGTGGGATATAGAAATCATGTGTATGCCAGAAAACAGCAGTCACTGGCCAATCAACGAACAGCTGGAAAGTGGTACCAACAGGCATAAAAGGGAGTCATAGAAAGCGTACTATCCCATTTCATTTTAGCCATGCAACAGCAAAAAGTAAACACCCACTTTTGTTGGAAACTTTTTCAATATACAACCTACAAAGTAACTTGTACAAAATTCTAGCGGATAATGCTTACCTTGGCATTCCTTTCTAGTGATGGGAACATTTCACGCACGTGTTTTCCGGTCTTTGTTGATGTTATTGTCCTAAAGTCTGTTGTATGCGATGACTGGCTTTACTTCTCACACTTTTCGCTGGGTATACTCAATGGATCTTTGCCTTAGGATTCAAACACATCAATTTTTACCGTTCTTTATACTCGAAATTTTCGCCCATACTCTGGGCATCCTCAGGAGCGTGACCACTTTACCACCGATGTTCGTGGTTAACTTTGCGCTAATGGAGTCCGATACTCCATGTTGCTATTCGTCGGATATACTTTCCTGGATATATTTCGTTATCAAGCCCGGCTGGCGCCATCTATGTTTCGTTAAAACAACTTTTTTTTTTTTTCTTCTCCTATCCTGGTTTTCTTGTCTTTTTTGCTGGTTTTTCTTTTGTTGTTGTTTTTCTTGTCTTATTAGTTCTTTCCACAGGCTCGATAATGTGCTAGGGTCATTCTGGTTACATACCCTTGCTTTATTTTTATAGATTAATATTGCTTCTTCCCTCCTCATTTGCCTTTCCGATTTTTTATTCTTTTTTAGCATTTTAATTTCATCGAATTTTGGGAATGTCCGGTTTTCCATGCAGAATTACACTAAAGCAGTTTTGGCTTCTTTTTTTTTGCCAGTTAGATATGTGTTGTTTAAGTGATTTTTTTTAATCTCTTTTTCGTACTTCTAATGTACGATATTGGGGGTGCAATTGGAATTTCGTAGGTTCCTGATTCTTCTAGCATTTTTTCCTCTGTTTTTTTGTTGACAGTCATACTTTTCACGGTGTGCACTGAGCTTCCCAGTTGTAAGTCATATTTAGCACAGTGCCTATTGATTTCTTTACTCACTCCTTCCAAGTATGGGAAAGCTCCAATGTATTTCAATTTTTTATTCCTCATCTTCCTTTGGTTGTGCACTTCTTGGCCTTCTTTACTCTGAGTCATATGCTTTTTACTCTCATGTATCCATTTATTAACTAGCTTGCTCGGGTACCCATACTCTAGTGATATTTTCGAGATAAACTTTAGCTCTTGATTTTTTAGTCTGTTGTTAGATGTGTGTGTGTACGCTCACCGTGTCAAGTTTACTATGCTGTTTTTTATGTATCACTGGATGGTGCGACGAGTATGGTATCAGTACAGGTATGTAAGTTGCTTTTCTGAACACAGAGTATTCAAAGCTATTCAGAAAAGCAACTTACATACCTGTACTGATACCATACTCGTCGCACCATCCAGTGATACATAAAAAAAAACAGATAGTAAACTTGACACGGCGAGCGTACACACACACACACATCTAACAACAGGCTAAAAAATCAAGAGTTAGAGTTTATCTCGAAAATATCACAATAGTATGGGTACCCGAGCAAACTAATTAATAAATGGATACATGAGAGTAAAAAGCATATGACTCAGAGTAAAGAAGGCCAAGAAGTGCACAACCAAAGAAAGATGAGGAATAAAAATTGAAATACATTGGAGCTTTCCCATACTTGGAAGGAGTGAGTAAAGAAATCAATAGGCACTGTGCTAAATATGACTTACAATTAGGAAGCTCAGTGCACACCGTGAAAAGTATGACTGTCAACAAAAAAACAGAGGAAAAAAGCTAGAAGAATCAGGAACCTACGAAATTCCAATAGCACACATACCCCCAATATCGTACATTGGAAGTACGAAAAACAGATTAAAAAAAAAGACTTAAACAACACATATCTAACTGGCAAAAAAAAGAAGCCAAAACTGCTTTAGTGCAATTCTGCATGGAAAACCGGACATTCCCAAAATTCGATGAAATTAAAATGCTAAAAAAAAATCGGAAAGGCAAACGAGGAGGAAAGAAGCAATATTAATCTATAAAAATAAAGCAAGGGTATGTAACCAAAATGACCCTAGCATATTATCAAGCCTGTGGAAAGAACTAGTAAGACAAGAAAAACAACAACAAAAGAAAAACCGGCAGAAAAGACAAGAAAACCAGGATAGGAGAAGAAAATTAAAAAAAAAAAAAAAGTTGTTTTAACGAAACATAGATGGCGCCAGCCGGGCTTGATAACGAAATATATCCAGGAAAGTATATCCGACGAATGGCAACATGGAGTATCGGACTCCATTAGCGCAAAGTTAACCACGAACATCGGTGGTAAAGTCGCCACGCTCCTGAGGATGCCCAGAGGATGGGCGAAAATTTCGAGTATAAAGAACGGTAAAAATTGATGTGTTGAATCCTAAGGCAAAGATCCATTGAGTATACCCAGCGAAAAGTGTGAGAAGTAAAGCCAGTCATCGCATACAACAGACTTTAGGACAATAACATCAACAAAGACCGGAAAACACGTGCGTGAAATGTTCCCATCGCTAGAAAGGAATGCCAAGGTAAGCATTATCCGCTAGAATTTTGTACAAGTTACTTTGAAATATTGCACGTAAAAGAGAATAGTAGAATGATTAGAGCTATATAATAGTCAGAATTAGAACTACTAATTGGAATTGATACAACCTACATTCAAAAAATTCTAGGACTGACTGCATAACTGAAGTAACAGTAGTGGGATAAAGATATCATGTGTATGCCAGAAAACAGCAGTCATTGGCCAATCAATGAACAGCTGGAAAGTGGTACCAACAGGCATAAAAGGGAGTCATAGAAAGCGTACTCATCCCATTTCATTTTAGCCATGCAACAGCAAAAAAGTAAACATCCACTTTTGTTGTAAAGTTGGTAAATCAGCTACTGAAACTTAGAGAATATTAAAAGAAGCTTATGGAGACACAGCATTATCCTGCAGCAGAGTTCTTGAATGGTACGCAGGGTTTCATGACAGGAGGGAAACCACAAGTCTTTGATATTTTCCGCCGTCCGAACACTAGAGGGATGCCCAGATCTCAGATCATCATTTTTTAAAGCAGATTTGCCAACCTTAAGAAGAGAAAAATCCTGCAATTTTCTATGAAAATTCTGCAAGCATACTTTCATATGTTTGCCAATGGACATAATTTGAAGCACTAATGTTATGTTAAGGCATATCAAAAATGTAAAAAAAATTCTGTTCAGTTATGCATTGATCTCGAGGATAACTGAAATTATGACGGAAAAGGAGAAATTCCTCAAAGCCACCGCACTCTCATGCCTAAAGATTACAGTGAAATTTTTCGCTGTCAAATTTCTGATTTCGGAAATTTTTCCTCCATTTTTAAACTGAAATACAAATATTTATGGAATAAAATGATATATAACAACAATACTAGACAGAGGCAACATCACAGGATAAAGAAATTATACAGAAAAAATCTTTATTTCGTTTACTTCCGTTTCTGAAAGACGAAGTACCGTCCCGATGCGTATTTTTACAAATTGATACAATTATTCAATGTGTAGCTTCATGCGCAGAGAAAAATTCCCTGACGCATATTTTTACGCATCGAGAAAAATTCCCGATGCATATTTTCACGCGTTGGTAAAATTTTGATGCATACTAACAGCGTAATTACACATTTTGGCAAACTCTGGTTGGCACATCACTTGAGCACTCCCGTGGAGAGAGAGCTACCGCACGATGTCATGAAGCCAGCGAGTCAAAGATGACATCATCGCGTGACACAGCGCTCATAAGGTCCGGTAGAAAATCTAAGTGGATGGTAGCAGGGGGTTGAAATATTTCGATTGAGCAATTTAAATATTGAAAAATCTGTAAAAAAAGACCTCTATTCGTAAATCAGCAAAATTAAGCAAAAAATCCGTAAAAGTTGGCAAGTATGCAAGTCCATTTTTGAAGATTTTCCCATTTCGGCAACGATGCACAATGTTTTTGTTCTGTCACATGCATATTTTTTTGCAATGTTACTATCTGGGAACATTTTCTTAAAAAGCACACTTGCATAGTCAGCACAGCTTAAAGGTTAGTTATGTTACACCAAGGTTAGCAGAATCCAAGGTTTTGCTTATCCGACAGTTCCGCTGAGCACTGTCTCAGGGGTCGCCTTCGTGCCGTCACAATCCCGGAGATCTCCACACCCCATCCGCCTAAAGCTGCTTGCTCCCGTTTTTCTGATTCAGGGTCTGAAAGCTACATTGTCTCATTTGAAGCTAGGTATTTGTAGCAAACAAATTATCTTTTCCCTGGTCATACTGAACATGCCTGGTTCGTGTGCAATAGCAACGTGTCAAAATTATTATTCGAAAACCAGAAGGAATGGCATTCATTACCATAGGTTTCCGAAAAATGAAGTTTTGCGTAAAACATAGAAATTGAGATGCAAACGAGCTGACAGTTTCAACCAAACGAATTCAGCTATTTGTTTGGAACATTTTCCTGAGGAAGACTACGAACGCGATTTAAGGAATGAACTTCTAGGTTTGCCTATCCGCAAAATGCTAAAGGACACAGCTGTACCAAGTTTAAACCTCCCGGGAAACTTTAATGTAAATTCTAATTCAGAGAGAAAGAACAGACAGGAGAAAAGGAAACGAACTAATCTTGCTGGCGATTTGATAAACTCTGATAATGCAGAGGAAATTTTGGAAGACATGTGGAGTACCAATGGTGAAAATACTGAAATTGAATTAATAATCTAAAGCAACTTTTATGGGAATTTTACTAGGAAATTTTTTCATTAATAGCAAATTTTCGGAGAAAACTCTTCTCCTTCTTCAGGCTGTCTTGTTGTTGTCACTTTTTACTTGTCACTATCACGGTTACAGTTAACCTTGACGGTTTAGGTTATTTTTCAACAAATCCTGCCAGATGTTAGGCAGGGAAAATCCTTTGCAGGATTTTCCCTGCCTAATCGTAACCGTCAAGGTAAACCGTAACCGTGATAGTGACAAGTAAAAAGTGACAACAACAAGACAGCCTGAAGAAGGAGAAGAGTTTTCTCCGAAAATTTGCTATTAATGAAAAAATTTCCTAGTAAAATTCCCATAAAAGTTGCTTTAGATTATTAATTCAATTAAACTAGGAAGCCATTTCTCAACATGAGCTTTATTCTGAAATTGAATGTATGAAAGACCTGAAAACAGAAAATGAAATTCTATTGAAGGAAAATTATATTTTGATGAAGGAAAATGAAAAGCTGAAAAAACAAATATTATATTTGAGCTCTTCAAACCATAGTCTAACTTTACGTGTACAAGTCCTCAAAGTAAAACAGAATCAAATGCAGAAAGAATTATTAGAATTGCGAAGGTTACGGAAAGATGAGAGAAGAGACAGAGAAATGTGCATAAAAAATTTGCTTTCTACAGTGTTTACTCCAGGACAGATAAGGGTTTTGTTATGCCAAAAACGGATTGTTTGGAATTCTACTGATATTGCAGCTGCAATAACATTAAGAACTGTTTCCAGGAGAGCATATCACTACTTGAGAAATAAAGTTAATATTCCGCTTCCTGCTTTGTCAACGTTGTGCCGATGGGTAGCTACAATTAAATGTTCACCTGGAATTCAAGCCACAACTTTAAAACTGATGCAGAGCCAAAGAATGCAAATGACTGAAGCCGAAAGAACATGTGTAATTTCTATAGATGAAATGAAAGTTTCCAGCAAAATGTGCTATATATTGAAACAGATGAAGTTATAGGACCATGTAGGTACGTACTGGTATTCATGGCAAGAGGACTTGTTAATCCCGGGAAACAACCAGTATTTTACGATTTTGACGTTAGTGGTTCCAGTCTCAGAGAAATATTAATGAAAGTAATTTGTGCCGTAGAAAATATCATGTTTCCTGTATTTGCTCTTACTTCAGATCTGGGAGCTTTAAACCAGAAATTATGGAAAGAATTGGCTATATCGCCTGAGAGTCCGTTCTTTGAAAATCCTTTCGACAAAAACAGACATATAAATGTATTTGCTGACATTCCGCATATGGTAAAGTTATTGCGAAACCATATTTTGGACAGTGGCATAAAAATAAGAAATATAGTGATAAATTGCTCCCTATTTGAAAAGCTATTAGAGAAGGACAGTAAGGAATTAAAAATAGCGTATAATATGAGTGAAACACACATACGTGTTAAAGGAGCAAATAGGCAGATTGTACGTTATGCTGTACTTTCGGAGCATGTTGGAAATGCCATCAAATATTTATTTCCCGAAGATGATGAAGCAGCAAATTTTATTCTTCTTGTTGACAGATTTTTTGATACAATGAATTCGAGGCAACCATTCTCAGACAAACCATTCCGATGTGCTTTAGGTAACAATCAACAGCAATTTCAACTTCTGAATGAGGCTTACAACACTTTTTCGCATATGCGCATTGTTGGAAGAAAAAACGCCCAACCATTTCAGCAAGGTCTTCTGGTCAGTATTACATCCATAATGGCTGTCCACAAGATTCTAAGCGAAAAATATGAGCTAAAATGTTTTTTAACTCGGAGTTAATCAAGATGTCCTAGAAAAATTTTTCTCACAGATACGTGCAGCAGGGAATACCTATGATCACCCTTCACCACTGGAATTTCAAAATCGTCTCAGACTGCTGGTACTTGGGAAAGTAGTCTGGAACTGTCAGAAATCTAATGTTTTGCCTGAGCCAGAACAACATTATTTAACTGTCTCCATGCTCTCGTCTCCCTGTGTCTTACACAATAATGCATCCTGCAATGATGAAACAGCCCACACAAGTGAAAATGAAATTACGGCTGCACTTCGCGAAGAACCCACAACTGCAATTACGTCTTCTAGTGACAGCATATCGTACCAAACTTTACGATACCTTGCTGGATATGTTGCATTTAAATGCCAAACAACGTGTCCTGGGCTGGGGGACAAAAATGCACCTCTGGACGTAGTGCAAGAAAAAGGAATTCTTTGCGACTGGATTAGCGTCATAAGCAGAGGCTGCTTGCAACATCCAACAAATGAGTGGATGAGCATGGTTATCCAACTAGAAGAAATTTTTTTAAAACTACATGGGAAAAATAATTTAAGGAAAGTTAAAAGAATTGTTCACACTGCAGTGGAAGCTTCTGCCCATCATTTCCCTCCAAATGTGCACCCTGCCATCAAACTATTCATGAAAACCCGAATTATGATCCGTATGTATGCGCCATATTAACGCTCAGCAAAAAATATATTGCCAACCCAAGAAGAGAAAACTGGTTAAAACAGTTACCTAAGGAACATGACAAAGGTAAGTGAAGAAAGAATTTTTTTACGTTAAATAATGTCCCGATTCTTAAAGTTCTCAAAATTTAGTGAATAAAATATGACTAAAGAAACAAACAAACAAACATTGCAACAATCCGTGATTTTAACTTTTCTGTTCAGCGATTAGTTACAAATAATAACAGAGCATTTAGTGAAATTAATTTCCAACTTTTTAATTAAGCAAGTTACTGGAATGCTACTCAAGTTTTTATTTGTTCCGCATAAAAGGATTTCTTCATGAGGTTCTGACAACATAATCTTATAAGTTTTTTTTTTCCTTCTTTTGAATTTATTTAAAGACAGTATTACAGTTGCATATAAATAAATTAGAAGGTATAATCACTGTCCCTGCACTTTTCCTTAGTGTCATGTCAATATCTATTTAGATATTTAGATTAAACAGTTTTGAAAAAAAAATGAAAGAAATGCATAATAAGTTTCTTCACATTCTCGGTTTACTCTAAATAAAATATTCACATGGATGTCCATTTTTCCTGATTATATTACAGATGTGCTTTTGCATTACATCTTGGTTACAAGCTTTCAGATTCAGAGCGTATTTGAGTAAAAAGTTGTTGACATTTCTTCCGCGAGTGCTTCAATTGTATTAACAGTCTATCCGTCCTGCTGGTTGCGTCGTGTGGTACACTGACGTCACTACGTAAGGGACCGGCACTTCCGCTGCGAGGGAGGCAGGATGAGCAAACCTTACTGTCTATTAACCTTGATGTTACACGAGGAATGAAGTAAACAAGCACTCAGCACCGATAATGGCATCGGAAGAGGAACTACTGTATCTCGAGCAAAATTTAATGTTTTGTTATTTTCTACGCACTTATAAGTGTTTTTGCATACAAATGTGATAAACCATATCTCCTTTGCCCTTGTTGACAACGGAAAAATCACAGATTGATATTTTGTATCAGCCATCGTGCGATTAAACACATGCACGAAAAGTTCTCAGAAATTCTTGTTAAGAGAGACTAAGTACATCAAACAAACCAAAACGCGCTTCTGATACCGTCGACAGACAAGAAATCTGCATCAGTACGTACTGCCAACGCCATGCTTGTTCCTGCTATGCCACGTGTATTCAATATTCAACGTAGACTGCAGAGATAACGGATGACTAGAGGTCCCAGAAGATGGCAGACAGATCTGCCGAAATGCATCGGACAATACATCCAGGAAGTCTGACAAAGTTTTTTTTTGGTGATTGCATTTCTTCATGCAAATATTTTTTGAGCGATTCATTTCCCCGTTTTTTTTTTTGTTTTTTTTTCAAGTTTTCCAACGTAACTTGCACATCTCCTTTGTCATCATGTGCCTCCAGCAGTTCAACTAAAAAGTATATCCTACTCAAGAAAATGTGTGGACTAACTTCTAAAAAGCCTACACTTAAGAACCTGATAAGAACAACCGTGCAAAGATTTGAACATCAACACCTTCACCCGAGAGGTACATGAAAGATTTTTCCTTGAATCACATTCGATTACCGAGATATATATTCCCAGTGAATATTAATAACTTCCAACTGAGAATTGCTTTTCACTCACAGGAAATATAACATGTAAAAAGTTACAACAGTTAAAACTACCATTAAATGGTTCTACCTGAAAAAAAATAACGTAAATTTTTTTTAAAGTATGTAATTTGATGGCAAATGGTGAAAAAATTTCATCTGTAAAATGCATTTTAAAGATTTTTATCATAAAACTTACCTCCAAGTATGAAGATGTGAACACTGCTGCGCAAGCCTAACACAACGGCGCAGCAACCATGTCAAGCTTGGCTCCGCTGAAATGCAGGTCTTGCTCCGGCAGCCAACTAACTGGCGGAAGACTACAACAGAAAGTGGGTACATTCTTACCAGGAAGGCATTCCAATCTGTAGTGCTACCCGACAGAAAATAATTCTTTATTTCTGTTGCAGTTTTTCAAAACACATGGTAACAACTGCTTCATTATAATCATATGATTCCCTGATACAAAATAGAAAGTATGCAGATGTCTTTCTTTCTTGTGCAAAAGTGTTAAAGTAGATGTTGCATTCTTTCCAACGGAAGTTACATGGCATCAGAAAGTGAAAGTTTTGTTCCTCATATTGATGGCGTGGTTCGCAGATCATTCAAATTGGATTACAAAAAAAAAAAAAAAAAAAAACTCGAAGGAGAAGTGAGTTCATACATTAGGCATCAAAGAATTATACGCAAAAAAACAAACAAGAAATTGTGAGATTCTGATGTGAAAAACTGATACAGAAATTGTTAGAAATTATTATAAGAAATATGACTGTCAGAGTTCCTCAACATTTGAACCAGAAGCCTCAGCACACATTTAACAGAATTGCAGGTGGTACTGCTCCAAACTTGTTAGTAATCTAAGTGGTTGATCTTTGACTGAACAACAACAATGTCGGTGATGTGTAGAGGGTGTGCGTGTTGGAATAGTGAGTTATTACCTTTTTGTGAAGATGTACAATAAATATTAGTGTGTTGTCATTCAAGCATTTAAAAGTGTGGAATCCATTTTTTCTGTGAATACTAAGGGATAGATCTTCCTGCAGCTGGTAAGTGGCTTACTGCGTTATATAAAAGGCTATCATCAATTATAGATTTTATTTATTTAGAAATAACTAACAATCTTGATTATGAGACTGAAATCTCACTGCTGTCAGTAAGATTAAAAGCAAAGTTCGTCAAATTCATCAAGCACTTGAGTCGAGTGTTTGATTAAAGGCGTATTTGTTACTGCGTAGTTCCTCATTTGAAAATCGAAAGCGGAACAAAATGGCGTCATTCATAGGAAGCAGCATGTACAGCATAACAAAGTTAGATAATTGTAATTATCAAATTTGGAAAGTAAGAATGGAAATGATTCTTATTAAAGATAATTTATGGAAGGTTGTTTCAGAGCCAATTCCAGAAGAAAAGAGTGATGCATGGTTGAGAAATGACGAACTGGCTAAAGCTACTGTAACACTTTGCGTGTCTGATGATCAAATTATTCACGTATGCGATAAGAGAACAAGTTCTGAAATGTGGAATGCTTTGAAAATAGTTTACGAAAGAGAAAGTTTAAGTAGTAAATTGTATTTGCTTAGAAAACTGTATAGTTTACGTTTTCAAGAAAATGGATCAACTATGCAAGAGCATGTAAATAGAATGCTGGAAATAGTTCACAAGCTTAAAGCACAAGGAGAAGAATTCAAAGACACACATTTGGGGGCTATCTTGCTAAATAGTTTACCAAGTACCTATGAAAATTTAGTTACTGCATTAGAAGCAAGACAGGAAGAAGATTTAACACTTGAGTTTATCAAATGTAAAGTGATAGATGAATCTAATAGAAGGAAAGAAAACTCACAGGCACACACCGATCACACAACTGTTTTAAAAACAAGTTATAAAAAGAAAAATTACAGCTCTAAACAAGAAAGATTTTGCACTTTTTGTAAAAGAAAGAATCATGTCAAAAATGACTGTTGGCACTACAATAGAAATCAAAATAAAGGTAACACTGGTAAGTTTCACAAAATAAACCCACATACAGAGTCTCACAGTAATATTGCCGTGAAGACAGGAAAAACAAAATTAGATTGTGAACAAAATGACATAAAAAGAGAAAATGAAAATTTCTCATTAGAAACGAAGTCAAAACCCAACAAAATATCCAAAGGTTGGTCAATTGATTCCGGTGCAACGTGTCACATGACAAATGATACAACACTGTTTAAAGAACTTTCAAAAGGTGAATCAGAGCTGATCACTATTGCCGAATGTTCTCAGATAAAGTCAGAAGGCAAGGGAAATATAACCTTAAACTGCAAAATCGAAAAAGGAAAAGTTCAAAAAGTGGAAGTAAAGGATGTGTTATATGTTCCAGATTTAGATACTAATTTGTTATCTGTTAGAAAAGCCACAGAAAAAGGATTTGAAGTTTTATTCAAGAATAAGAAATGCATAATTAAGTATGGGGATACTATTGTAGCTATAAGCTTAATAGATGCCTCAGATAATTTGTACAAACTACAAATATTAGATGAAAAGGTACATTTGGCCACTACATGTGAAAATAAAAACTGTTTGAATTTATGGCACAAAATGACATAAAAAGAGAAAATGAAAATTTCTCATTAGAAACGAAGTCAAAACCCAACAAAATATCCAAAGGTTGGTCAATTGATTCCGGTGCAATGTGTCACATGACAAATGATGCAACACTGTTTTTTAAAGAACTTTCAAAAGGTGAATCAGAGCTGATCACTACTGCCAAATGTTCTCAGATAAAGTCAGAAGGCAAGGGAAATATAACCTTAAACTGCAAAATCGAAAAAGGAAAAGTTCGAAAAGTGGAAGTAAAGGATGTGTTATATGTTCCAGATTTAGATAATAATTTGTTATCTGTTAGAAAAGCCACAGAAAAAGGATTTGAAGTTTTATTCAAGAATAGGTCATAGGGATATTGAAATGATAAAACAAATGGAGAAAAAGAGTTAGCAAGAGGAATAACTCTTTCCAATTGTAAAAAGGAAGAAAATTGTGAGTTTTGCATATAAGGCAAACTTACACAGAAACCATTCTCCAAACAAAGTAAATTTAAGGCCAAAGCTGTATTAGAATTAGTATACACAGATATTTGTGGTCCCATGGTTGAAGCCAGTCCTAATGGTTACAAGTATTTTATCACATTTATAGATGACTATAGCAGATACTGTTACATCTATTTGCTTAAAAGTAAAGATGAAGCATTAGTAAAATTTAAGCAATGTGTAGCTTCAATGAAAACCAAATTTGGAAAAATGCCAAAATCAATAAAAACAGTTAATGGAGGAGAGTATTGTGGAAGAGATTTTGAAAATTATTTAGTGGAACAAGGAATAGAACATAAAAACTGATAATGGAGGAGAGTATTGTGGAAGAGATTTTGAAAATTATTTAGTGGAACAAGGAATAGAACATAAAACAACTCTTCCATACTGTCCTCAGATGAATGGAATTGCTGAAAGAAAAAACATATTTTTGACAGAAATGACAAAAACTATGATGTTAGATGCTAATATGGAAGGTAAATACTGGGCTGAAGCTGTAATAACAGCAGCTTACATACAAAGTAGAGTTCCAACACAAGCAACAGGAAAAACTCCTTTTGAATTGCGGAACGGATTTAAACCATATCTTGGTCATATCAAAGTATTTGGATCAAAAGCTTATGTATATGTACCAAAGCAACAAAGAAGAAAAATTGGCAATAGAGCACAAGAGGGAATCTTATTAGGATATGATCAAAGATCTAATGGGTACAGAGTATTAAATAAAGAAACAAACAAAATAATCATTACCAGATCAGTAAAATTTGATGAACGTCAGCAAGCTATAATAAAAAGTAAACCTGCTGAAAGGAAAGAAGATGAACAAGAAATTTTCGTTCAAAATGAAGTAATGTCATCAGAAACTGTGGAAGAAAATAATGATAAAGAAGAACCTGAAAATGTTCAAAGAAAGTCTTCAAGAATAAACAAAGGAAAACCACCAGAAAGATTAGCATATGTTGCAAAAGTTCAATATAAAAAGGATCTTCAAAATTTAAAAGGAATCCAGAACATGAACGAAGTAGAAAAAGAAAACTGGTTGAATTCCATAAAGGAAGAACTAGATGCATTGAAGGAAAATGAAACATGGACTTTGGTAGATCTTCCAGAAGGAAAGAAAGCCATTAAAAATAAATGGATTTTTAAAACAAAATACAATGCAAGTGGAAAAGTCGAAAGCTATAAAGCAAGGCTTGTTTGCAAAGGGGTATACACAACAACGGGGATTAGACTTTGAAGAAACTTTTTCACCCGTAGTAAAACATACCACTTTAAGAACTCTTTTAGCAGTTGCAGCAAATAGAAAATGGAATGTTCATCATCTTGATATAAAATCTGCTTTCCTGTATGGACAATTAGAAGATGTATTTATGTAACAACCAGAAGGTTTCAGAGAATCAGGAAAAGAAGAAAAAGTTTGTAAATTGCATAAGAGCATATATGGTCTCAAACAAAGTGCCAGAAATTGGAATAAAACAGTAACAGAAAATTTGTGCAACAAGTGCTTCAAACAAAGTACAACAGACCCTTGCTTACTATCGCTAAAGGATGGAAAACAAACAACTTATTTAGCTATTTATGTAGATGATATATTAATTGCATCGAATAACACAAAAAATATAAAGAAAACTGCAAATTTGTTGAAAAATCAATTTGAAGTCAAACATTTAGGCCACATAACATATTATCTTGGAATTCAAATAGAAAGAGAAGATGATGGAAGTTTTCTTCTGAGTCAAAGTAATAAAATAAAGGAAATTATACAAAGTTATGCTACAGATCAAAATAAGGACAGTAAAACACCAATCAGTACAGACTACAGAAAGAATATTCAAGAAGAAGAAGAACTTCTAAAAGATAATGGACTTTATAGAGAAATAGTGGGAGCTGTCATGTATTTATCTACAGTAACAAGACCAGACATTTCAACTGCCATAGGCATCTTAAGCAGAAAAGTAGAAAAACCAAGTAAACAAGATTGGTTAGTCATTATGAAGTTAATTTATTATTTGAAATCAACAGTAAACCTTAAATTAAGACTATCTTCACAAGACCCATTAATTTTAAAAGGCTATGCAGATGCTGACTGGGCAGGAGACCGGACTGACTGGAAATCAACATCTGGATTTGTTTTCATGCTTGGAAAGAGTGCCATATGTTGGACCAGCCGTAAGCAGTCAACCATAGATAGCCTTATCAACAACCGAAGCAGAGTTCATCGCCACTGCAGAAGCAAGCAAAGAACTATTGTGGTTGCAAGAGTTACTCAAGGATTTTGATTGTGAACAGACTGGAACCACTACAATATTTCAGGATAACAAATCAACTATACATCTTATAGAAAATCAAAAGATCAATTCCAGATCTAAACACATTATGGTGCAGTATCAGTTTCTGAAAGAATTGAGTGGAACTGTTCTTCAGTTAGACTATTGTAATACTTCTCAAATGGTTGCGGACATTTTCACCAAGCCATTGGCTGGACCCCAGTTTGAAAAACTTAGACTGACACTAGGCATGATAAAATGAACTCCTCCAGCCAAGTGGGAGACTGTTAGAAATTATTATAAGAAATATGACTGTCAGAGTTCCTCGACATTGGAACCAGAAGCCTCAGCGCACATTTAACAGAATTGCAGGTGGCGCTGCACCAAATTTTTTTATTTGTTTGCTCTAGCGAGCATTGCCTGAATTCCCTTCTGCTGCTCACATCGGTTAGTAATCTAAGTGGTTGATCTTTGACTGAGCAACAACAATGTCAGTGATATATAGAGGGTGTGCGTGTTGGAATAGTGAGTTATTACCCTTTTGTGGAGATGTACAATAAATATTAGTGTCATATATCGTTGTTCAATTTTCGCTAAGTTGCGATGAACAAACTTTTTACGTGGCTACGATATTATTATTATTATTATTTTTTTTTTTTTGTATGTTTGTATTTTTCTTTTTCAAGATTGTTTATTTTTGAGGTTTTGGCAAAAAGTATAATTCATCTTTGGTTTTCATTATGTGTCAGGGTGCTTCGCGGTCAAGATGGTCTCCTCTTCAGGATAGTAGTTCGTTTTTTAAAAAATTCAACAAGGTTTTAATTCAGTTTCTTATTTCATCGATGTTAAAGGATTTTTTTGCATTGTAAAAAATTCATCTTGTTTAATTTTATCTGGTGCAGATTTTACAATATCATGAATTTTAACTTCACAATTGAAAGAATTCACATTCTTAGATGACGCATATATGAAGCCCCGACAGCCACTATGAATATTGTAAGTATAAATACTTATTATTAATATACTTGACTTCAATTGCCAAAACTATGTTAACGTCCTTTTGCAATCTCCCGATAGCTGAACTTGCATAACGTGTGAAACAGTATTTACAGACATTTAATGTCAACCGAATTAAAAAAATATTAGTGTGTTGTCATGCAAGCATTTAAAAGTGTGGAATCCATTTTTTCTGTGTTTACTAAAGGATAGATCTTCCTGCAGCTGGTAAGTGGCTTACTGCATTACATAAAAGGCTATCATCAATTATAGATTTTATTTATTTAGAAATAACTAACAGAAATGGTGAGCTATTTTCTGTAGTGTAGCATTACAAAATGAAATGCTTTCCTGGCAAGAACATACCCAGTTCCTCTTGTACTCTTTCGCCAGCGAAATGGCCGCCAGAATAAGACCATTGTTTCAGTGGAGCCAAGTTCGATGTGGTCGCCACGGAGTTAGGCTTGCTGCAGCTGGTGTTCACGTTGTCGTACTTGGAGGTAAGTTTTCTGGTAAAAATCTTTAAAATGCATTTTGGAGATGAAATTTTAATTACATACTTACATATGTATATTCATTTTTTCAAAATACGTAGCCAAATAATTTACGACATTAAACTACACATTTACCGAAAATTCAGCTGCAGCATAATGCTGTCTCCATACGCTTCTTTTAACATTCCGTTGTTTGAGTTGCTGCCTTACCAAGTTTCTAACAAAAAAGGATGTTTCTCTCTGCACTTTTATGGCTAAAATAAAATGGAACGAGAACACTTGTTATGACTCCCTGAATGCCCATCTGCCACCAGTTGGTACAGATATAAACTGGTTTCCAGCTGTTTGCTTATTGGACAAGGACTGCTATCTTCTGGCATACATGTGATATTTTTATTCCATGACGTTACGTCAGTTATGAGGTCAAGTCCTGCAATTACTGGATGTAGGTTGTAAGCAGAAACAAAATACATTATCTGAAAACTGAAAATACTTCAAAAGATCTCAAAATACAATTATTCAGAACTAAGACAGTTGCACAGAACAGCTCAAAAGCACTAAGAACATTACATCAATAATACAGTGGACACCACTCGAAGCAGAGCAGTGGTGAAAGCAGAGTTTTTGTTTTGGGGGAATGTAATGTTTAGTGCTGAAAAGCCTGGGGACAAATTTTTACACACAAGGGGGGGGGGGGATTCCCGACTCATAACCCTATGATATTCACTCAGAAACACTGGATATAATTATTTTCCCCTTCAGAATACATTTCTTTTTAAGTACCGAAAGAAACAGCTTCGTTAAACTCCACTTTAAACAATCAGAGCAGGAGGACACCAAACTTTTGGAGAGAAGGTCCAAATGGGAAATTAGCAAAGGCTCAGGGGGTGGGGGTAGGACATTAAAAAAAACAAACATTAGTAAACCGAAGATCAATCATCAACGCAGATATTGTAAATTTCCAATGGACAAATAAATATATATATACAGGGTGTCCCGGAACTTCGTGTACAAACTTGGAGGGGAGGTAGAGAACAGCGTTAGGAACCAGAATTAAATAGGAAAGCATGGGCGGAAACGTCACCCTCACGTGAGAAAGAGACACAAAGACACAGTAAGGCCACAATACAGAAAGCAGTGTAAAACGCTTTATTACACAACAAAAGAGTACAATGTAGGACTTACAAGCATCACAGGAGGTGTTCGGAATTGCGCCCATTGGCCTGGATGCACGCATGACACCTACGTGACATGGATTGGCGAGCATTGTCGAAGATACCTGGCGTTTCACGGATCGTAGCAGCAGCGATGGAGATTCGTGCCACCAGGTCCATTTCAGAATTTACTGGTGTGTCGTACACAATGCTCTTCATGGCACCCCAGAGATAATAATCAAGAGGAGATAAATCAGGTGATCTGGGGGCCATTTGACGGGAACGCCACGCCCAATCCACTTGGTTCCAAATATCCGGTCCAAATGGTCACGTACGCACCTTGCGTAATGAGGTGGCGCCCCATCATGTTGCAACCATATTCCGTGTCGAACATGTGCGGGGACATCGTGCAGCATTTCCGGAAGAACCTCCTGAAGAAAGACTAGATAATTGCGAGCGTCGTGGTAAGATGTATGGGCCGTCAAAACTGTCCGCCACGATACCCGCCCACACATTAACAGTGAAGCGTTGTTGTGCAGCTCGTGATCGGGTTCCGTGTGGGTTGTCTACGGCCCACATGTGCGCGTTGTGCGTATTTAACACCCCGTCACGTGAAAAGGTTGCTTCATCACTGAACATAACAGAACTGGGAAATTACGGGTCGGCCACACTTTGGTGCAGAAACCACTGTGCAAACGCGACACGTCATGGGTGATCATCCGGCTGCAGTAATTGAACTCTCTGAAGATGAAAGGGATGTAAGGCTTCGCCTTGCAGAACGCGCCAGACAGTTGATCGAGACGTTCCGGCGGCAGCGGCAAGCACCCGTACACTGGTCCCGGGATTTCTGTCCACAGCATGCAACAGACGCTCTTCCAATATGAGTGTTCGTGCTGTTCGCGACCGCCAGGTATCCTGCGTCGTTGCTGTGAAGGATCCACGTTCTGCAAGGTTCTGATGTGCCCGAGCGAACATTTGATGATTGGTTGACGCCTCGTTGGATATCTTTCCCGATACAACCGATGAGCAGCACGTCCATTTCCGTTGGTTAGGCCATAGACAAAGTGCATATCCGTCAACTCGGCGTGTGTGAAACGATTCATGTTGATCGCATGCAGTCCGCATCTACAATAAGGAAGCCACACGAACCGACCTTGCGAGCTCGCGTACAGCGCCGCCTATCGTTTCCGCCCATGCTTTCCTATTTAATTCTGGTTCCTAACGCTGTTCTCTACCTCCTCCAAGTTTGTACACGAAGTCCCGGGACACCCTGTATATATATATATATATATATTTTTTTTATTGGAGATTTAACGACCACCTTGAGCAACTCAATGGGCTATAAGCAGTCGCCCGTCCCTAATTTAAGGCCACTGGTTCCAGGGAAGCGAGAGAGCCAGTGCCGTAAGACAAACACAACATCCATGCCTCACCGGGATTCGAACCCGGACCCCTTTCGGACGAATGATCAGAGGCCATTGCTTAGACCACTGAGCCACCGGGGCGGCAAATATTTATCAAGGTCTAACAAATTTCATATGGTCTGTAATTTAACATGAAAGTTTTCAAATAAATATTTAAAGATATTTATACACATCTAAAACAAATACACAATTAAACTTACTAAAGACTAAAGTTTAGTTTTTAGTAAGTTACGAGTAACTTCACAACATGAACAAATTGACTTCACGACATCTAAAACTGGAAAAAAAAAAAAAAAAAAAAAAAAATTAATGCGAAGAATGGCATTGTTTCTGGAATGATTTAACTACATTTTCGATATTTGGTTTCAGGTTGGACAATCCAATTTTTAAAAGTTTGACAAGTTATTGTCAGACAATCGTGAGTGAAGCCTAGAACTCACATACACAGTTGTATCGGAATAATATAACCACCTACCTAATAAAGGGAATAACCACCCTTGGCCTAGATGACAGCAGCAAGGCGGCATGGCATGGATGCAATGAGGCACTGGAAGGTTGCCGTAGGCACACGTGCCCGTTCTGACTGCAGCAGAGCAAGGAGATCCTGGAGATGACGTGGTTGTGGGTCAGCACTTCAAACCTGTTGATCCAAACAGTCGCACAAGTGCTCTATGGGATTGAGGTCAGGCGATTTCACCGGCCAAGGGAAAACGGAGACACTGCTGCTGTGAACCAATCACGCACCCCTTTAGCGATGTGGCAGGGTGCATTGTACTGTTGGTAGAAGACATCATCACCAGGGTAAACGTCCAACAAGAAGGGATGTCTGTATTCAGCGAGGATGGACAGGTAGCCATTGGCATTCATCCAGTGGTACCAGTGATCACACGTCATACCAGGAAACCATCCCCCAGACATGCACACTGCCACCGCCGGCATGTACTTTACCGACAAGCGTTTCCTGGTGTTCGTTCTCGTGTGTCTGACGCCGTATCCGCCACCACTCATCACTTCTGTGCAGTAGAAACCTGAATTCTTCAAAGAAGGCAATCTTAATCCACTCTTTCACTGTCCAATGACAGTAGTTCCATGTGAACTGCAGGCGTAGTTGCTGATGGACCTGGGTTAACATCGGCGCCTTGATGCAGCGTCGACTCCAGAGATCCATGCACAACAGGGTTTGCTTTACTGTTATCGAGGACAAATATATTTAGGTGCCCCAGCATTCATTTGTGTGGTCAATTGCTGCACTGTTGCACATTGTTTGTCCTTTACCAGTCAATGGAGGCAACGTTCTCCCCTGGGTTCGATGGCCTTTGGAGCTCCACAGTTATGACATTGGGAGGTACTCAGTATGCCAGCGGTCCGTTTTTGGTACACCAGTACTACAGCACCTTGCGAACAGCCCACAAAATCTGCTGTTTCTGAGATGCTTCCACCCTTGGTGCGGTAGCCGATGATCATTCCTTTTTGAACGTCCGTCAATTTTCCACTACAAGCTCTACTGAAATTTCTCAAAGAGAAAAATATATATACAGTGCCTTAAATTTGGTCGTGAAAATCCAAGCACCAGAAAATCAATATTATGTTCGTACAAAATCCTTTTGAAAGAGTATGAAATGTAAGATTCACTAAAAACTTGTTTAAAAGCTGATAAAACATATTTCCATTCAACAGAAAATAAAAATTGCTCTGACCGCTTTGGAGTATCAGCTCTCATATGTTAATTGCAGTTCCCTCGTGATCCCTCCAAGACCCGGTAGGTAGCATTCACCTCTGGTTTTGCAAGGCCACCAGAACTACAATGGATGTATCTCACTTATCTCGCAATGATTAAACCTCTGAAACATGGTGCTGCCATGCAGTTGATTGGCTGGTGACAATTGTATTGACAGCAGTCAGCACATGCACTTTAAGAATAGCAATGATTAGCTACTAGCAAGACAGTCTTTTTTTGCTTTGCTAATCTTTCAATTGTATCTCATAACTGAATTAAAATCAACTATTACTTCCATTTATTATGCTTATCTTAATTTGTTTCATGTTTCCAACTGAAATCGAATGCCTTTTGGTTTTTGATTTCTATCGGACTGTGCAAGAAAGCAGTGAACCATAACTACTGTGCAAGCATCACTTCAACTTGGCATGCTTGTGTGAACTTGGTTGAGACAACATTTCTAATATCTGTGAACACAGTAAGCAGCAATTGCTGCATATCTCACATTCATGACAATGTTTACTTGTATTTTACCAAGAAAAAGTTTTGAAAAATACTTTACCTTAAACAAAGGTTTACAGATATTTGATTTTAGTCACTAAACAATGAATATCAACACATCTGATCTTAAAATCTCCAAATTTAATTACATATAATTTATATAAACACACAAAATGCCTCACATTTCTTTTATCTAAAAAGTGCAACATTGAAGGAAATTATCACTGGGTAACTTACTGTGCAAAGGAGCGGTTTCCTAAAACGGAATGTGGAACAATTATTCTCTTTTGCTGTTGAGTACGGGGCCTTTGAATTATTACCGGCAACTTTTCTTTCAAAACAAGAAAAACACATGAATATGCAGTTAGGATAACTCAAAAATCATACAAGAACAACAAAACAAAAAACTGTATAATTTCAATAAGCTGCCTGAATACTGAACACACAAATTTTATAAATGAGTAACTATGGGTATTTAGAGGGAAAAAAACAAACGAGGAGATAATTTTATTACCTCAAATTTTCAAATGAGACCTGTATTCATCACCAGGAGAGATCCAAAGAACTGGTGACCACATATGATGGATTCACCAACCTGCATGATTGTTGATGTTGCCAGTTTTACAGTACAGAATAACGAGCAATACTTTAAATGATAAAAAGAAAATAAAAGTCCTCTGATGTCCATCTTGTTGGCTAACAACTACCCGGGCACTGTAATTAACAAGTTAATAAAGAGGAACACCTTTAGGAGAAAGTCAAACTCTTTAAATTTATCAAACAACATCAACACTGTAAATTAATAACGAGGAAGAACTATACACTATTAGCTACTTGCTCTTCCCCTAAATGTACAGCCATTCAGGAAACTTTGGAGATCATTAACAACAGTGATACTTGCAATGATAGTCTCACTCGAGTTGCTACAAATCTGGAAGTAACGTCTTCTTCCTAAAATCTGGAAGTAAAGTCTTCTTCCTAAAATCTGGAAGTAACGTCTTCTTCCTACCAGGATATTGCGTGCACAACCATGATATCTCATGTCTTTAAACGAATATTACATTACATGACGATTATGGGCAAAACACGTAACAATATTAACAAATAAAGGTAACTTGATCGCGCTAGTTACGTTAACTGAAAACTTTTACAAAAAGTTCGTAAGTTGGAAGCTTTCGATCTTATCTTAGGTCTTCATCACGCCAATGGAGGACTAAGATTGTTGCCAGATTCTAAATTTGAATGTTTCCTATTTTTGTTGCCAAAACTTAGAATTGATCTCCAGATCAACGGAATGTAGAGAGGAGATTCGGAGTTGCAAGTCATTGAGTTGAAAATAATTTCTATGCTTTCACGGTAACAGAGGGCAAAACGATTATCAAAAGAAGCAATTCGTTTTGCTTCGTTCCAGTGGGGAACTGCAGATGTGTCTTCCATTGTCAAAATAGACAAGGCAGTATTAGGATTGGCTTTCGAAACATCTTTTCTATGTTCTAAAATTCTATGGTTAATGCTCCTGTATGTGCTTCCAATGTATAAGTTATCCCCAGTAGAAGAAGAGATAGGAATGCAGTAAACTCCTGGGAGGTTCAGGCTTTCAACTTTGTCCCTATCCCTTTGTAGAAGTTTCAAGATGTTTGGGGTAGATTTAATGGCAAGATGGTAACCAAAACTTCTAAAAAGAATCTGTAACTTATAAGCATAGGAAGGATGGTAAGGAACAGAACCACAGAATTTCAGGTCTTCTTTCTTGTGAGGAAGGAGGCATTCGATTTTCGAATGGTTTTCATATTTCTTTATGAGGGAGTTGACTGTAACAGCAGGGAAACCATGGGAGAGGGCAATTGTAGAAATTTTGGAGAGTTCTTCTTGAAGAGAGAGTTGGTTGTTGCAAATGATATGAGCCCTGTGGATGTATGACTTTAATGCTGCAAGCTTGTAGAGATGCAGGGTGCAAGATTTGTAGGGAATGATGTTAGTGGCCGCAGAAGGTTTTCGATAGACGGAACGAGTAATGGAGAGATCAGCGTTTCTGCAGATAGATACATCCAGGAAATCAATTTTGTGATTTACTTCCTTAGATATGGTGAGCTTAATGGAAGGAAATTTTTCCGTAATGGAGTTGATCAGTATCTGTAGTTCAGACTCGGAATGTGGCCAGCTAATGAAAATGTCGTCTACATATCTTAACCATAGGGAAGGTTGAAAAGGGTGTAGAGGAATGATGGAAACTTCAATATGTTGCATGTAGATTTCAGCAAGCAGAGGGGAAAGAGGTGAGCCCATGGGGAGACCAGATTGTTGCCTATACACAATTTTGTTGAAAACAAAACAACTGTGTTGATGAATAGTGTGGAAACAATCATAAAGATCTTTGATAAGAGGACCGGGGGGTTCAAAATGAAGAATCAATTTCTTCATGAGGAGCATGTAGGAATCAAAATATGGTACAGAGGGAAACAAAGATTCTACATCAAGAGTATACAGATTATCACAAGGAGAAAAGGAATTAGGAAGGTTGTGGATGAAGTTTGAAGTAGAGACAACTGTATGAGGATGGTTGGCTGCCAGGGATTTGCATTTGAGGACCAATCTCTTTTCAAGGTTTACTGCTGGAGAAAAAGAATATTCCACTAAAGGTCTGATGGGGTTACCAGCTTTATGCAGTTTCACTTGCAGGAAGAGCCTGGGAGTTCTAAAGTAAGGAGGGGGTGATATATCACCAAGGAAGGATTGAAGAGTTTCTTTCTTAGCTAATCTGTCAACTGAGTTTTTGAGTGAGTTAGTGGTTTCTGACTGCAAAGGGATGCAGTTAGCAGATGTAAGAAAAGAAAGCACTTTTTGGTTTAGAGTTTCTTTACCAATGATGACTGGGCAACCAACTTTATCTGCTTTGCATACGGCTAGATATGTAGACGACATTTTCATTAGCTGGCCACATTCCGAGTCTGAACTACAGATACTGATCAACTATATTACGGAAAAATTTCCTTCCATTAAGCTCACCATATCTAAGGAAGTAAATCACAAAATTGATTTCCTGGATGTATCTATCTGCAGAAACGCTGATCTCTCCATTACTCGTTCCGTCTATCGAAAACCTTCTGCGGCCACTAACATCATTCCCTACAAATCTTGCACCCTGCATCTCTACAAGCTTGCAGCATTAAAGTCATACATCCACAGGGCTCATATCATTTGCAACAACCAACTCTCTCTTCAAGAAGAACTCTCCAAAATTTCTACAATTGCCCTCTCCTATGGTTTCCCTGCTGTTACAGTCAACTCCCTCATAAAGAAATATGAAAACCATTCGAAAATCGAATGCCTCCTTCCTCACAAGAAAGAAGACCTGAAATTCTGTGGTTCTGTTCCTTACCATCCTTCCTATGCTTATAAGTTACAGATTCTTTTAGAAGTTTTGGTTACCATCTTGCCATTAAATCTACCCCAAACATCTTGAAACTTCTACAAAGGGATAGGGACAAAGTTGAAAGCCTGGACCTCCCAGGAGTTTACTGCATTCCTATCTCTTCTTCTACTGGGGATAACTTATACATTGGAAGCACATACAGGAGCATTAACCATAGAATTTTAGAACATAGAAAAGATGTTTCGAAAGCCAATCCTAATACTGCCTTGTCTATTTTGACAATGGAAGACACATCTGCAGTTCCCCACTGGAACGAAGCAAAACGAATTGCTTCTTTTGACAATCGTTTTGCCCTCCGTTACCGTGAAAGCATAGAAATTATTTTCAACTCAATGACTTGCAACTCCGAATCTCCTCTCTACATTCCGTTGATCTGGAGATCAATTCTAAGTTTTGGCAACAAAAATAGGAAAAATTCAAATGTAGAATCTGGCAACAATCTTAGTCCTCCATTGGCGTGATGAAGACCTAAGATAAGGTCGAAAGCTTCCAACTTACGAACTTTTTGTAAAAGTTTTCAGTTAACGTAACTAGCGTGATCAAGTTACCTTTATTTGTGAATATTACATTGTATCTATTTATTGTCAAGTCACCGCATTCAATTTTGTTAAAGTGTTCTATTAATCAGATTGCAGTTTCTGTCTATCTTCTTCGAAAAGTCACCTGGTTGATGTGCGAAAGCTTGGAAACGATTGTTTAAATATTCCTGCACCAATAAATCGGATACTAGCATTGTTTTACTATTTTTTAGCAACACTGTTTTAACAAAGAAGGTTACTTACCTTATAGGTTTTTTTTTTGAGAAGCTAAAAAACATTAGCCGAAAAAAATATGTTTGAATAGCTCCAGGCTTAAACGAAAAAAATACTTGCCCTCTTTGAAACAATCTGAAAAAGACACTTCACTGCAAGGAGTCATTTACAGTATAAAATGCTCCTGTGAATTACCTTACATGGGTGAAACAGGATGCATATTACACACCAGATTGGAAGAACATAAAGCAGCTATTAGGAATGTTTCCAATAAAATGGGTCTGCATCGACATGTTCAACAAAGGGGCCACAAAATAGAATGGACAAAAGTGACACCACCTATTGAAATTCACCATGAACTTCAAGCTGCATTGCCATCAAGCTCGGGCCATACAACACTTGAAGTTCATGGTTAATTTCAATAGACAGCGTCCCTTTTGCCCACAAGAAGCGAATGACTCCTCGTATTTGTCCTTTGCCCATTCAACCAGTACAGTGGCCATTTTGAATCTGTGTAGTTTAGGAACGTAATGTCTCTAGAGCTTTAAACCACAGCCACTTAAAACAGAACATGTCAACTTCTTTTGTCCATTCAACCAGTACAGTAGCCATTTTGAATCTGTGTAGCTCAGGAACATAATATCTCCAAAGCTTCAAACTGCAGGGACCTGAAACAGAACATGTCAACTTCCTTTGTCCATTTAACTAGTACAGTGGCCATTTTGAATCTGTGTAGGTCAGGAACCTAATGTCTCTAGAGCTTAAAACAGCAGCCACCTAAAACAGAATATGTCGAGTAACACGTCAGCAAAAACACTTTCAATACAAGCAGTACTTTTAAAGTTCTTCAATAGGGAAAGTTACTTTCTGACTTCACCTCATATTCAGAACATACATAGACTATGAAAAAATTATTGTATATATACATGTACAGTACTCATGGAATTAGTTATGCAAAAACCACTAATGGCAACAGAAATTACATGTGTAGTAATATTAGGTAATCCATTCCTTTAACATCAAAAATTACACTGCCACAATTAATTGGGGAGGATTACACACATCCTTCCAAACATGCAAAAATCTTTATAAAATGCCGTTGAAATGTGTTTTCAATAAAATTTTCTTGATCTTCCCCTCAAAATTTATCTATGAGCCAGATGACATCAGCTAAGTTAGCAGCAAGTATTTCAGTGCTCTGCAGGATTGGTAACTGATGTCTGTTGGACTGCCATATTAAGCTTCATGATGCCAGTCAGACACTAAAAAAATATGGTTTTCTATCAGTGTATCATTGAGAACTCTTAAGCCTAAAATCGAAGCACATAAAATGATATTCTTGTCAATAGCTCTGCTGACAGCATTACACTTGAAGTAAATTTTTACAGCAAAAAAAAAAAAAATATTAATATAGAAATTAGCACAGCATTTTGTAAGAATTTACATACATATTTGATAAGAGGTGTATCCTTTTCTTTTCATTACCAATAAATTCCTGCAAAATTTTAGGGTGGTGAGATGTTTAATATTGTATCTGCTACTGTATATATACTTCACGAGTGTACAGTACTCCTGAAGACTGGCAGCATGGCTAGTGGAAAACTGAAATGTTCAAGACCGCTCTGGAGATTGCATGTGCTGTTGGCCAGAAGAAAGAATATAAAAGTATAGTCACTTATTTGTTAGTAGTAGATGCAGCATCATGTATCCAGTGTTGCATTCAGAGAGTTTTTTCCCAAGGGGGGGGCTAAGCACCCCCGAGAAGATGCCTGAATACATCACTACCTGTATCAATGCTGAAGGCAAACAGAAACTCTGAGATGAGCAGGCCCAGTCGCACAAAGCTTAGTCTTCGAAAAAGTAATTACGAATTTGAGAATAAATGTGCTTCTGCTCTCATGTAAAGTTTCTTGCCACAAGCTCATTTTTCTTTTGCCTACATCATCCATCAAAATGTCTTGACAGATGCTTTTGATAATTTTAAACTCATCTGCTATTATTTGAACAGTAATATAATGATTAACTTCCAAATGCTAACAGATGTGTGTAGAAGACAATGAAACCTGATTTAATCTTTTAGTAATTTTCATCACCAGAAAACTGACCATACCAACTAACGGCAGATTGTGACAGTGTAGCACAACCATACATATGTTGTAACATGTCATAGATCTCATGGCACTTTTATCATTTTGTAGCACAACAGAATATCAACCCTTTGACTATCCATCACTGTGGATTGAATCCTCCTCCTCCTTTCTGGTGCAACAGCCCATGTAAAGCCCTGGCCTTCTCATATCAGGTTTCTAAGCTGGAAATATACCAGATTGGGTGGTTAGTATAATGCTATGTGTGTGTGTGTCTGAGGGGGAGACATAAATCTCAGGGGTTCTGCCGTAAACAGCTCAATACATTCAGAGTTTATTTTTAGGGATCCATCCCATGCATTTACATGACATTCCAGAAAAAACACTAAGTGGGTCAGTAATAAGACCAGAACCCATACCAGTCACCTACCACATAAGACAAATGGCTGGCATTAGCAATCTGAGGGTGGCACAAATCTAATATCATAATAAAGTTAATACAAACAATAATTTCTCTTTGCAACTAACTCCTCTGTCAGTTGATATACCTAAATGAAATTTGTTACAAAAATACACTGAAATTTTTTGAATGTAATGGTGCTACTCAAAATACACCTCAACTAAAATAAAGTATTTATGTCATCGTTCAACCCAAGATGTGTAACCAGTTTGTTAAAAATCTTAAATTGTTCTTTGGCCTATGACCTCACAGCCTGTTTAACTTCATCTGCATCCTTAAAATGTTGACCACTGAGACTTTGCTTCATGGGGTCAAACATGTGAAAGCCAGAAGATGCCAAATCAGGACTGTATAGAGAATGTCGTATTACTGTCCAGCTCTTTTGTCAATGGCCTGAGATGCTTCAAGTGAAATGTGAGCTTGAGTGTTGTTGCAGTGTAAGATAACAGAATGACATGGTGTGTAAGAATTCTTCTCTTACCTACAGTTGCCCTGAGCTTCTTTAGTGTCTCAATATAGTGAGAACTGTTGACAGTGCCACTTTGTCCAAGAAAATTAACAAGAATGATGCCTCTGATATCCCATAAAAATTGTAGTCATCACTTGTTTTGTTGAATGCTGTATTTTGAACTTCTAAGGCATACACAAGGTCTTGCACTGCCCTTCCATAGAATGCACTTTTGTCTCTGGGTCATAAAGAAACTACACTGGAAAGAAATGTGTCCTGGTTTGCCTCAAACATCTCCAACATTCTCAGCACACTTTGAGCTTTTGGTCCCTAATGATCTTTGGTTAATTGGTATTTTGTACACACTTTCCAACATCTCAGGTTACAAACATTGTTTCCACTGCACTATGACCACAATGCGCTGCATCATCAATGTCTAGAACAGTCACACATTGATGGCCTTGAACGAGTTCATCAACTTGCCGTTGGTTCCCGTCAATGACTGCAGTTGGTCTTCAGCTCTTCACCCATCTTCTAACATTGCTAATGTTGATTGTCACATTTCCATAAAAACATTTTCTTCCCTATATGGATGTTTGGTTTGTTGCCTTGCACCTTCCACTTCTGAAAACTCAATAACGATTCTTTGCTTTAGGCAAATACTCATTCTTTGTGTTGATCAACCTAAACATGAAAAGGTATTCATTTACTCAGAAGGTGAATCTAGATTTATACAAACTTTCATGTAAATATTTCCAAAATTACAGAAATTATTAGCAGAAAAGCATTACTTTTATGATGACTTTTGTACAATGTTCTCAAAAGTCTGCTGATGTCATCAGCCTAAACAGATGTAACCAAGTTCAACAACATAAAGAGAGTGGCAAAAGGTTTCTTGTTTACTTTGTATTGTGTGAAATACTCATATATCCAAAGGCATCTTATCTTTTCCACCCACTTTAACTTTTCAGACATAAGTTATACATCAGAAATATGGATCACGATTCTAAATGTAATATCAACAAATATACATGCACATGCAAGCAAGAGCAGAAACTTACCATTGTCCCATTTTTTTACTTCTGACCTGCAAAGAAATAATAACAATTTACATTCATGGAGCAAAATTATTTTTACATTTGCAACTAGTTACAAAAAACAAAATAAATAAAACTTAAAAGATGAAACCTATACCAGTATCCAAGGCCAAGGAAGATTTCTTCAGAACTTAAATGTCCAAATTTAAACTACCAAAACTTTAATTTCATGTAATTATTCAAAGGCACTGAATGATATGCACATACTGGGATAAGTAATTCCTATTATTTGCAGTCACAGAATGTACGACAAAAACTGGGTTTATTCGCATACAGATATGTGGCTATACACCAGTGTTACTGTAAGAATACTTAAAACATTACAACTTTTGCTGATCATTACATAATTCCATTTCATAGAACATAATGGCCTAGGCACTGCAGTCAGAAATTTCATTAAATTGGTTGATTAACTACACAAAATATCCTACTGTAATAACACTGAACAACAATGACTTTGTTACAAAGAAAACTTTAACGGTTTTGCATATATTTACGAGTGCTGAAACCAAATATGAAGTCACAATTGCTCCACTGGACTCCAAATTTTATAATGGAACTCTCTATTGAGGTGAATGTTGTGTTACTTAAAGGAATTTATCTATGTTTTTCAACGGAGACATCTGCCTGCAGTCAGGATAGCTGTGTCTCTGAGAGTAGACATCTGGTGCCATTTCTTCCTGTTGTGCAATTCCTTCTGGGAAGAGGGAACAAAGCAGAACTTTTGTCATTCAAATGCATTTAATCAGCATAGAAGGATGTACATTTTTTCATGGTTTTAAAAAGTAGTGTGGATTGTGCAAAGCGTATGTTAAATAATGCCGCATACTTGTGTGAACCATCCAAATAGTTTCTGCTACATTTGTGGACAATTTACTTTAAAGTCAAAGGTGACATTTGATTTCACACCGTTGATTAGAAAAACTTTATTTCCAGTGCAAAATGGGCGATGAAAATAAATCTTGGGCGCCTCACATTTGTTGTAATTCATCTGTAACTTTGTTGACTGGTTGGTTGAAGGGCTCACGTCAAATGCCATTTGTGGTACTAATGGTTAGAAGAGAACTGAAAGACCACTCAACAGACTATTACTTCTGCATCACTAAGATATCTGGAATTACAGCTAAGACCAAAGACACAATTCAGTATCCCTTTGGCCATAAGACCTGTTCCTCATGCTACAGATCTTCCTGTTCCTGTACCTAAACAGTCATGGAGTTTAGATTATAGTGATACTGATGAAATAAACCCTCACAACCAAGAAGGTATTAAAGTACAACAAGACCCTGATTTCTCGGAAGATTCTGTGCCTCGCCTTATAAGTCAGGAAGAATTAAATTATCTGGTTCGTGGCCTTCATTTAGCAAAAGTCAGGCCGAAATATTGGCTTTAAGATTGAAGGAATGGAATCTTTTACAACCAAGTACAAAAGTATGTAGTTTTCGTCGACGACAGCAAGAGTTTGAACACTTATTTTCGAAGAGTGAAGCCTTAACAGCAACACAAACCTGAAGAATGGAGACATTTTATAGATTCCTCAAAAATAAAACTTAAAAGCTGTCCTTCAAAACGGAAACATGTATATATCAGTACCTGTTGCACATGCTGCATACATGAAAGAAACATATGCAAATATGAAACTGTTGCTTCAAAGTATAGTATACAAAAAACACTCATGGAATATTTGTGGCAATTTTAAAGTGATAGCTTTACTCCTTTACAACTTCGATACACGAAATACTGCTGCTTCCTCTGTGAATGGAATAGTAGGGACAGAAATTCCCATTACATTAAAAAGACCTGCCTAAATGAGAGTCCTTAATTCCAGGTAATAAAAATGTTGTTGCTTAGCCTTTAATAAGTCCTCAGAATGTGTACTTGCCATCGCTTCACATCAAACTGGGTTTGATAAAAAATTTGTAAAGGCATTGAATAAAGATGGAGAACCCCTTTGTTTTCTAAAGAACAAGTTTCCCAAAATATCTGAAGCCAAAATTAAACAAGGCTTTTTTATTGGTCTACAAATAAGGGAATTTATGCGAGATCTTACATTTGAAGGCTCTTTGAATGAGACGCAAGCTACTGCATGGAAGTCCTTTAAAGATGTGATACTGAACTTTTTAGGTATCCAGAAGGCAGATAATTATAAAGAACTTGTTACTGAGCTTCTAGAAAACTATAAGGCCGTGGGATGCAATAAGTCTCTTAAAATACATTTCCTTCACTCACATCTGGACTTTTTCCCACAAAACTTAGGAGCTGTAAGCGATAAGCACGGAGAACGTTTTCATCAGAATCTATGTACCATAGAAAACGGCTATAAAGGAAAATGGAGCTCTAAATTGCTAACTGATTACTGTTGGACTCTAAAAAGGGATGTAGTACAACAAAAAGTACAGAAGAAAATGTAAAATAACTACTTTTTACGGTAAATGTAATTAATTGCTTGTAGCTAAATATACATACCAAAATGAAAGCTTATTGTACATTAAAACAACAGGTTACTCAAGAACTATTCCTGACAGCACAATTTAGCAAGCAGATTTATTCAGCATGACAAATACTGTATGATTCGGCATATGCAGTCTTTCTAACAAACAAAAAATGTTGTTCAGTGTAATAGTTGTGTTGATATCTTTAATAAATTACACACAAATAAACTTGCCTCATTAAAGGATTCAAGGTCACAGATTTCAGATGTGACTAAGACATCTGTTTGCAAATACTTTGGAGACTTGTAGAACTTGACTGCTGGACACAAAATGCGATAATTTGTTACTGCACAAGAGCATTACCTCAAAAGCAAAGTACAATTCCTTGAGAATTTTTAATGAACATTAGCATTTATATTACTTAAATGCAAATGTTCATTAAAAATTTATTTAAAATTTCTTTTAAATTTTTTGCATTTTAAGAATTTTTTACGAACATTTCGAAGTGTTTTAAAATGTCATATAACAAAGATTAATAACCTTTTCTGACATTTTTTCTACTTATGTTTTTATCAGAAGATGCATTTATTTTCTTACGATATTGCAAAATTGTCTAATTTTTTTACGCTGGTGAATTTGCCTTATGTACCCCTCATATATTTCAGGATCTTCCATTGAGTCTTCTTGATAGGATTCTGCTGTATGTACTCTCTTCTCAGGCTATCTACACTATCAACCAACAAGTAATTGGACACCCCTGCAATCGGCGATATCTGCGGTCCTGATACACGTCACGGCCGCCGCCGTTAAATATCGTGTGGGAAACAACAACACAACCAGTCGCATGCAAGATGCCACGCAGTTCGGAGCCCTCTGATTTCGAGAAAGGTGTAATCGTCGGGTATCACAGAAATGGCCAATCTATACGTGACATATCCAGCGAGCTGAAGTACCCAAAATCGACAGTGGCCTACGTGATTGGCAAGTGGAAGATGAGAGGTGACTGTCGGAATGTGGCCTGACCCGCAGACCCACAAAACAAGGAGTTCGAGACCGACGGGTGCTGGAAAGAGAAATTCGGAAGAACCTCACCAAATCGATGGGCCACATCCACGAGAAGTTTCAACAGGCATCCGGGAGTGTTCTTTCGATGAATATCATCCGTAAGGAAGCCCATCTGCTCGGTTATCATGGACGTGCTGCCGCCCACAAGCCTTTGATCACCAAGTCCAATAGCGCTGCTCGGCTAACGTGGTGCACAGAACGTCGACAGAGGACCGTTGAACAGTGGAAACAGGTTCTCTGGAGCGACGAATCAAGGTTCACCCTCTACCGTTCGGATGGCAGGGTCTGGGTCTGGCGTCTGCCTGGAGAACGCCTCCTGCCGGAATGTATTGTGCCAACTGTGAAGTTCGGTGGCGCTGGAATTATGCTATGAGGGTGTTTCTCCTGGTATGGCAAGAGACCCTTGGTCGCAATTCCTGGTAGACTCAACGCCGAGACCTACTGCACCATTTTGGGTGACCATGCGCTTCCTACGTTGTGGCAGTTTTACGGGGTGGACCCATGTTACTTTCAGGATGACAATGCCACCTGTCATGTTGCGAGGTCCACCATGGCTTGGTATGGTGACAAAGGGGTTAATCGAATGGACTGGCCTGCGCAGAGCCCGGACCTTAACTCTATCGAGCACCTCTGGGACGAGTTGGAGCGTCGACTTAAGGGGTGCCCCCACCGTCCGAAATCGGTGAAGGAACTGACCTGTCTTCTCCAAGCCGAGTGGAAGAAAATACCGCTAGCCGTCGTACAACGCCTGGTTGAGAGTATGCCCCGGAGGGTCGCAGCTGTAATCGACGCTCGTGGAGGCTCCACTAACAATTGAAGGTGAATAAACTTCGTTTTCCTTTGCTATCACAGGTGTCCAATTACTTGTTGGTAGATAGTGTATTATTGCTATAGAAGATGAAGACACTGAAAATACACAGGAAAATGTCCAAGTTCAAAAGATGTCCTGGAAGTTGTAGGAATACAGGGTGTCCAAAAATTATCTTTACAACTTCAAGCATCAATTAAAACAGTCTGACGAAGTTTGTTGCATTTGAAAGATGAACTCTCAAAGTTTTAATGGGAATTTTTCTGTTTGCTCACAGGTGTGTTCATGGTGTTTGTAACTGATAACATTAAAATTACAAGATTTCATTTGTTGCAAAGTTTGACCTGAAAACAAGCGAACAAAAATTAATTGGTTGTCAAAAACCTCTTAGGAGATTATTGAACTTTTAAAAACTTTTTAAACGTTCTGGCCTTTGGAGTCAATATATATCAATACTGTTTTTAGGCTGGTGGCTTAAAAAACAAAAGATGATTACAACATTAATTTCTTGTAGAAAAAAACATTAAAAATGAAAAATAAATATTATGTACCTGTATTTGACAACTGGATGGCATAGAAGTCAAAGCCAAGCATTGTGCTGAAAACGGTTTGTTGGAACCACAAAGGCAAAACAACGTTCTTGAGGAACTATTACTTCTTGCCCAAATACACTGAAAATGACCTTCACAAGAAGGCGAATGGAGGAAAAAACCTGTGAACACCAGTTGTCGTAATAAAGTGGTGGGTTAAAATGTAGTCGAACACAAACTGCTTAAAATCAATAAATGTATTTCATAAACTTGATGTTAAATCTAAAAATATAGAAAAATCGGACAGCGATGCTTGATGGGAAATGGGGTCTTTGGACATATCTCAATTCACAGAATACTGCACGAAAGACAGCAGGCAGCTCTTTGTCCACAATGATGGCAAGTGGAATTTGCCAAAATGCATTGGACTAAACAACATATTTTTACTGTTTTGGAGTAATTTGTCTCAGAGTGTCATATAATTTTTAATTTAAATTTTTTTTTTAACAGTCGTGCCATTGCAGTCACCTTTAAGAAGTACTTCTTTGATTTTCAGGCTTAAAATCATGTTCATGAAATGCTTTATTGATTTAAGAAATTTTTATTCAACTGTATTTTAATCTACCATTTTATTATAACTGGTGTTCCAAGGTATTTATTTCTTCCATTTGCGTTCTTGTGGAGTTCATTTTCAGTGTATTTTGGCTAGCAGTAACAGTCCCTCAAGAAGTTTCTTTTGTCTTCATGGTTTGGCAAGATGGTTTTGGCATGACACTTGGCTTGACTGCTATGCCATCCGTTGTCAAATGTAAGTACGTAATCAAGGTTTATTTTTCATTTTTAATGTTTAGTTTCTATAAAAAGTAAATATCTAACTCATCTATTGTTTTTTACAACACCAGCCTAAAGGGCGCTGAGATATATTGATTCCACAGGCAGGAACATGAAAATTTTTTTAAAAGTTCATTAATTTCCTAAGATATTTTTAACAACCTATTAATTAAAATTGCTGCAAATGACTACTCCACGGGATAAGGCCCAAGGTGTTTCTTGGTTCATAAAAACAAGTTCAGAGATTCAAGTCTAGCAAAATTTCAGGACTAAGAATGGAAGAGAACCACCATGATGACCAACTATCCATGAGTGGCACAAGAAGTTTATGTAACTATACAAAGTGGCATTTGTGGAAGTGGACTGCATGAAAAGAGAGCTGGCCAACCAAGCATTGAGAACACTGAACATTTGCTTGTAGCCATTCAAAGTCTGTTTGTACTGCTGCCAGGGAGTTACAGTACCATTTTTGATGTCACACAAAGTTCAGCATAAAATCTACAAGTGTATGCATACAAAGTGCAACTGCAGCAGGCTATTAAATACAGATGATAAACCACAAAGCACTGTGTTTACATACATACATACATACATACATACATACATACATACAGTAGCGAACAAAAGTATTTGACGAAACACTTTTTTGACCATAATTTTTTTTCTGCTGGACCAAATTGGGTCATTTTGGGATATGATATGTGTTGATTCCTGGGTTACAATGCCACGTAGTTTGTATTTTGCTCAGAGCAAATTTGTCGTTCGAAATGGGCCATATTCAAGAGTCACCAAGTGTTACCCATTTGTTTGCTACATGTATTAATATTTTTCTTGTGATTTTTGTGGGTTTTGTGATGTGTAGTGTGATAATAAGTCAATCTTAGGTTTTCAGAAATGGGTAAAAAGGTGGAGATCCCTGTTGGAGCTCGCCAGGCGGCCGTGAACATGATGGAATCCAGAATGCGCATCACCGACATTGCGAGGGCCCTAAAAAGCATGCTTCACATTACACCAACTGCATCACATCTTCATTCCTCACACAATCAGACAGTGTCTTGCCACAAACTCATTTCTCCAGCACACAAACGACTCCTATGTTTCTTCTGCAGTACCCAGGTTTCACTGCCATACAACAGGGTAGGAACAATTATACTTTCATACACAGCCATGTGGGACTCTCTTGAGAACCCATCATTCCTGTGAAAGCCTCCCAAAGCAGCCACGACTTTCAATGAAGAATTCACTTGCCTACTATTTTCACCATCCAATTTGTTCTCTCTGTCAAACATGCTTCCTAAATACACAAACTCATTCACCTGGTCAATCACTGTGCCATTTAGACATATATTACTTTCAGTACTACCAGTTCCTCTCTCAAAAACCTTAACTTTGGTTTTTCTCTTATTTGTACTCAGTTTGAATTTCATGCAAACTTCGTACATTCGAGACAACATACAATATATTAATTTCAGTGCCAAGGCAATCTTCCATGTTTTGGAGTTACTAAACAGACATATTGTTAGGATTTGGAGATATGAGACCTCCATGGATTCCAGGAACTTGAACAAAAAATAGTCTAAAGTTGGATGAGTAGTGTGATATCATGCACAATCAAATCATTGGCCTGTTTTTCTTCAGTGACCAAACAATCACAGCCAATGCTTAACTGGACATACTGATAAGCTTTGTATACCAGAAATTGGAGGATCCTCAACCATGTGCCATCTTTCAGAAGGATGGAGCACCCACCCCACATTATGTGTTCATGATTTCCTGAAGTAACAATTTCCTGATTAGTGGATTGGAAAGGATGGCTCAATTCCGTGGCCACTTCATTTGCTTGACATAACCCCTCCAGAATCTTTTTTTTTTTTTTATGAGGTTATGTTACAGATATTAGACATAAAAAACAAGGGTTCACAGCATCAATTACCTCCAACAAAGGATTACAGAAGTCATTGAAGACTGTTGATGTAAAGATCCCTGAGTGAACGTAGATGTAATGTGAAGTAAAACCTTGCGACTTACTTTGTTTTCAATATGAAATACAAGTATTTACTGAAAGAAATTATATTTAATGATAATACAAGACAGAGGGAATGACATAAGAAAATAAAAATTACAACTATAGTTCCTACAATGTGCTCTGGTATCATAGAATTTAGCATATCTACGCAAATACAGTAGAACGTGCTTTTAACGAGCCCATATTTAGAGATATCCCAAATTTAATGAGCAAAGCAGGAACTTGTGTTTGGTATAATGTTAATTCAAAGCTAATTTGATCGGTTTTAACAACCAAAATGATTTAATGAGGGAAAAAAAGCTAAGATGATAACTTTTAACAAGCAAAGAAAAAAATTAAGTGAGAATCCATATTTAATGTGATTTAATAAATACAGAGAAAATATACTGTGCACCACTTTGGAATAAGGGAAAGAAATGTCAGCATACAGGGGGAAATTGCAACAGTGCAGAGGAATCCTTGTGTGCTAGTGGAAGAGTATTAATAGAAAAGCAATGAGGAAAAAAATTCTCAACAAGAGAGTTGTGTACTAGAATATCTGCACCACCCACTCCAGGAGCTATGCTTTTGGAGCATTCCATCAGCAGAGTTGAAAACAGGCAAGCTACTCCTAGACAAATAGAGGATGGGTATGTCTTACGCACATATAAGTGGATTTCTGGGTGAGAGTTGCAGAGTGGGGTAAGAGAGTAATGGGATGGGGGTGCCGTCTGAGGGAAAACAGAAGAAAGAAATTCCTGGAATAGTATCTATTTTTCCTTTCACCCTCCAAGTGAGCATTGCATTGGGATGATCACTATTGTTTTTGTTTCATGTGTGTTTTATAGTTAAACAGCGGTCAGTCTCACTTGGCCATCAAGTTGAATATACGTGAAAGATTTAATTAACTATAATACTAATGTAGTTAATTACATCTTTAAAGTATATACAATTGTTATGGATATATAATATAAACATATATGAGTATTTTTACATGGTGGGAATTTTCACCCCAAAATGGATTTAGTGAGTGCCCGGATTTAACAAGAATTTCCACTGGTCCCAAACTCATTGTTGTAAGTGGGCTGTACTGTATCTCCCATTCAACACAAATGTTCATATCTTTGCAGTATGTCCTCATCTTTCACAGTATGTGGATTGGCAATCAAAGCAGCACACCATAAAAGATATACCTAGAAAAAGGTAGACTGGTAAACAAAGCAGCACATGCAGCCAACCTGTTCAGCTGAAAATATTCAGACAACCCTTCAAGATATTCTTCTGCCATCAGGACTAAATTTATCATATTCTGGTCTAAAGAAATCATCCTGGCAGTTTTTAAACTAAAATCAACTGAGGTGGACCAAAAGAAAAAAAAATACTCTTTTAAATTTCTGATTTTTAGCAATACATTATTATATCATCACCACAACTGAATTAATATTATCTTTTCAGCTAAAATACCTGGCAAGTTTTCATAAAATTCAGAATATTAAAGCAAAAAAGGCAGTTACCCTTTTTTACTTCTTCTTCTATGTGATCTAGATGAGTTACACCCTTGGATGGTACAGCTATTACACTTGGCCCTGGAGTCTGTTCGAACAAGAAAAAAAAAATAAAGATGGACAAAAAATAATATTTCACATTAGAACTCCAACAAAATGCACTTTCAGGTTTTCATTTGATAAGTCAATATAAACATTCTTTGTTTTGACAAGAATCTGCATCAGGATGTCTCATGTGACATTTTTGTTTGCTTGCACAAAGATTAAAAAATAAGGACATTTCTAGAATCTATATTTTCTCTTTGGCAAAATGGGTACATTTTTATATTCACCAACACATTTACTGATACGTAATTATAAGTACACTACACTGTGAACCCTCAAGAGATGCATATAGCATATTAAATCCATTTATTTTTGTGGCATAGTAGTAAGTACAAAAATTTGCCCAGGTGAATCTTTGTACTTACTACACCACAAAAATAAACAGATTTAATACGCTATATTCATCTCTTGAGATTTACTGATACATTTTCCATTTCTATCATGCATCTACAAAGCATTCATGTGCTAAAACAATACTACTCAGCAATCAGTAAAGATGTTCTTTAATGAGGTTATACTAACAGATGAATCAGCTGCCTCCTGTTCTTGTTTGTGCTTCTTAAACCAAAGGTTTTTATAGGTGTCCAGTTTCTTGCCTTTATATCGGATCTGAAAGGAAAGAAAAATAACCCAAACTGTTTTATAACTCTTAAACAAATAGAAACAAAGTTTCTCCACTGACACTAAAAAAAAACTTTACCAGACACACTATTGCATATATTTTCGAAACAAATATCTAGCACCTTTTACTTCAAATTTAAATAAACCATACATTCAGTGATGGAAAGTTGCAAAACCATTTATGGAGCAGCAAAATGTGTTTTTGGAGCAGGTAAATGACATTTTTGGAGCAGCAAAGTGCATTTTTGGAGCAGGTAAAATACATTTTTGGAGCAGCAAAATGTGTTTTTGGAGCAGCAAAATGTGTTTTTGGAGCAGGTGAAACACATTTTCGAAGCAACAAAATGCATTTTTAGAACAGATAAAATATATATTTTTGGTGTAAGAAAACATTTTTTAAAGCAGGTAAATTATTAGTAGATAGAACAAACTCTTAAGCAGAAAATGTTTTGGAAATAGATGCACCCTACTCCAATTTAAAACATCTTGCATTGAAATACACACACACATATGCAAACATTTTAGTTTTCAAATAGATCAAAAAATGTGTAACCATAGCAGGATTCTATCATTAATCATTTATTTTACAAAAAATGTTTAATTTTTTGCTGCTTTTCTAAATATTTAATTGCTCACTTCTATTCTTTTCTATTTTTCTTAAGATAGTTAGCAATGTTTTGCTTTGCTTCTTTTAATAGTATCTGTCCACTTTCTATTGCACTCATGTCTTTTTTTTTTTATGACACATTCAATGTTCATCTTAGCATTGTTGAACATTTTATGAGGGAATTCAACTGCTGCAAATGTTCAGCTTCTTCCCATTTCAAATCACCTTGTGAACATTCAATTTCTTCTCTTTTTTGCTTGTTTTGCTGCATTTTTCCAGCACTAATCTGCTTTTGATATTTTTTCCAGGATTCTTTGTAAGCTGTCAGAAGTTTTTTTGGTTACATTAATTTTACTCACATCTCCATTTAATCTTTTGACATGATCTTTGTGCTTCTTGCTCTCCACACGATGCCTACAATCATCGCGACCACCTTGCAACAGGCTAAAATCACAGCCACACGGCTTATAAAACATGATTCAGCAAAACTTTAGATGCTTCATAAAAAGGCCATTCTTTACTAAACATACCGCGATACACTTGACGATAAGTTTTATCTGACTTCGTTCTTTTTGTTGTCATAGCTGTATCACTGCTACGTTTCATTTCATTTTAATCTAAATTAACCGTTTTCACTCAAAAAACTTTTCACCCATACTCACACAGAACTCGCATTTTTTTTTTTTTCTGCAGTAGAGCCCACAACTTAGCAGTGAAAGCTCAGCTTTAGCTCGCCAGCCCCGACATACGAGCTATTAGAGGCATCATCAGCGTGGCGGCTGACACCCGACCTATACAGCAAAAGAAATGTCTCGCGAGCGTCGACATCCGACCTATAGAGGCGTCATCAGCATGGATGGCGCCACCCGACACGTACGATATTCGGCGAAAAATAAATTTCTCGCAAGCCCCGACCCACGAGCTATAGAGGCGTAATGAGCGCAGAGGATGACACCCGGCACGCAAGCTATTCGTCGAAAAAGAAATATCTCGCGAGCGCCAACATGCGAGCTACAGAGACATCATATTGGCATGGAGGGTGACACCCAACATGCGAGATATTCGGCGAAAAATAAATCTTTCGCGAGCGCCAACATGCGAGCTATAGAGGCGTCATAGACGTGGCGGAAAAGAAATTCCTCGCGAGCACCGACATCCGAGCTATAGAGGCGTCATATGTGACGCGGATAACACCTGATACGCGAGCTATTCGGTGAAAACGAAATTCCTCGCGAGCGCTGACATGCGAACCATAGAGGTGTAATCGGCATGGTGGGGTGACACCCGACACGCAGATGACGTTTCTTTTTCTTTATCCGATGAAAAGAAACGTCACGCAAGCCCCGACATGCGAGCTACAGGGCGTCATCGGTGTGGTGAGTGACACCCGACCTATTCGACGAAAAAGAAATGTCTCGCGACCACCGACATGTAAGCTATAAAGGCGTCATCGGAGTGGCGGGTGAGCTATTCAGCGATTTTCGTAATGTCGGGTGTCACCCGACAGTTGAGTGGAAAGGGTTAAAACGTTTGCACCGAAATTTTCACAAGCACAAAGCCACATGCAATCAAGGTAAAGAGTTGGCAAAAGGCGCTGAGCTGAGTTCCCTCTCGACTTTTGCGCATGGTACTGTCAAATGGCTGTATGGGGAATCACGTGACAAACTCCGCCTCCGTTGGCGAGGGAAGTCAGAACATCGAAGGCGCATAAGGGACTACCTGTAAAGTGCATTTTTTCGACCAAAAGATGGTAAAAAAGTAGAAATTGTGTGCAGGGATCTCACGAGGGCTTTTCCGTTGTTTTTTAGGGTGACTTACGTAAAACCTTAAGATGGAGTGAAAATCCGCAAAAATTGGCATCTCTGAATACCTATGAATCCTTTAGAAACAGAACCATTGTATCCTGCCATGGGAGGGCCATTTTCAGTTGTGCTCCACGTCGACGAAATAGCTAATGACTGACCTTATGCTGTATTTACGTAATCACGCACCTCGCCCGGAATGAAATAACTGCGCTATACCAAAGAGCAGGGAACGACATATAAACAATCTCAATTGCACAGCACTCCGAAAGACCACCAAACTATCAGTAAACAATCTTCATCAGGATTTCATAACGAACAACATCGTTTCTCCTACATACCAGGTAATTACAACAAAACTCCTCCTCCATAAGCAAAAACAACTTAATTTCCTACATCACGAAAATCGTTGTTTTTTCGTCACTTTTGCCGAAAAAACAACGAATTAGAAGGTAGGTGAAAAAAATTCCGAAATTTTGGGATTGGCGGTTGATTAAGCTTCGTCTTCACCAAATTACGCGTAGACCTTAAAAAAGCGTTCGATTCGACGTTTAAAACGGCATTTTTTGCCAAGAAAACATTTTTTTCGCTCGGCAATTTTTGCTGTGAATTGCCGTTTCAGCGCAGTTGTGCGCAAATATTACATTTTTTCATAATTTGTAGCAGTTTGGCGCAAGATAATGAAATTGGCGCAGTTCGGCGCAAACTTTCCATCACTGATACATTTTTAGTCACACTAAACGTTATTTTTTCTTCTCAGTGAAATGGGTACAAACATCGTAGCTGCAGTAGTAAATGATTTCTGGAATCAGCTAAAAGTTGTTTTGAGCCAGTGTGGTGCTGAAACTAGAGAAAGTTGTTCTAGTGGAGATTTCAATGCTAGAGTAGGTGTTCAGAATGAGATTTCTGACAATGCTCTGGGTAAGTTTAATGATTCCAATGCAAATAAATAAGAGAGACAGATTAGTTGAAGTTTACACTGAGAATGTGTTGTGTGTGTTTCATATTTTTTAAGCAAAATTTTACTCACACACACACATATGCACGAGAAAATCGTACTCAAGGCAGAAAAGGGTAATAGATTTTGTTGTTTATGATCAGAATTTGAAACATTTAATTAACAACAAGAAACTGTACACCAATTACAGTTAAAATAGTACTAGTGATCCGAATTTCTTGGCGTAGAATACAAATCAAAGTTTCCAAGCTTTCTCACATCAATCAGATGGCTTTTTCAAGGAAAGTAGACAGCTAACTGCAAACTGGATAATGGAACACTTCAACAATTTGAATGTGGTAACTTGACTAGAAAATAAATGAATAGGCACAAATGTGATCAGACATTCGAAGAAATGAGGTCACGTTGGTTGGGCGTGCAGTACTGTGGTAGAAAACACAGCATTATTTGAAGTATTGATTCCAAATGTGTGGCAACTCTAGAGAGACGCTATCGTTGCAAGCCTCGATGCTGGTCAAGATTTCCAAGGTTTTGCGAATGGCAGTAGATTTAAGTGTGGAGTATAAAGCTAATTTCTTGATATGATTCCACATAGGATCAGCGGACTTGAACTTGACCTCTCTTGATAGGGCAGTGGTTATTTTACCATCTTTTGTATCCCTTTTATATTCGTTAATTCTAATTCCAAACAAACGTTTGGTCGTTCTGATGTAGTATCTCCAGGAGCTGTCCGGATATTGTACTGGGACTACATAAACACCAGCCTCATTGAAAAGGGGGCGGGGGGGGGGGTGGGGGTGTTGTCAATATTTCTCTTAAGCATCGTATAAAGATGCCGGAGACCTTATGCCGACACCGAAGCTCATCCTCCTGAGTGCCTTTTTGAGTTGATAGGAAACTTTTGGTATGTAGGGAATAGAGCCCAGTAGCGAAGTTGCAGCATAGAAAGATTGATATGGCTGGTTCTGGCTTTTTGATAACGTTATGCATCTGGTTCAACGTATATCCTGCCTCAGTGGCCAATTCGACGATGTTTTTTAGTTCCGATTCTCCTCTAGAACGAACATCAAAGGAGACGGCAAAGGCTCTTCTAATTCGAGAATGGAAGAAGGCTATCTTGTAATCATCAGGGCAGAATCAACTGCAGAGCATCAAGTTGGGAATGGAGGTGGGTTTATAATAGACTTCCGTATGAAGGCAATTGACATGCGATTTTCTCACTAAGACATCGAGATAAGGTGAGGTACCACTGCGCTCAAGCTTTATAGTGAAATTTATCGTAGGGTGTATATAATTGACTTTATCGAGGAAAGAGGGGAGAGTCTCCTTTCCGTGAGGCCATATGAAAAATATGTCATCCGCACATCGCAGGTAGGTGGTAGGCCTTGGGGTGATGTTAGTGAATATATGTTGCTCAATGGGGCAAAGTATTGCTTCTGCGAGAACGGCTGAAAGCGAAGATCCCATCGGAGCGCAATTTACTTGCTTATAAACTTGCCCTTGGAAACTGAAGTAGCTGGAATTTGAGACCAAATCCATTAATTTAACGATGCTGAGGCAAAACTCTTGCGAATAAACAGATGAATTAGAAACAGCCTCTTTTAACGTTCTGATCCGGCTTCCGGCACGGGGACTGATGGGTAAAGGGATACCACGTCGAAACTGCAGATAATATGTTGCTGAACAGTGAGTTGCTTGGCTTTCGGGATGAAATCTAAAGTAGAAGTTAATACGAAGTCCGATTCAGGTAGATGACCCAATCAGGAATCTGGATAATGCCTTCTCTAAATGGTAGGTCAGTGCGGACCTTCTGGACACAATTAATCTCAATGGATTGCCGGGCCGTGGTGTTTAAGTCTACCAAAGAGTTTTGGGATCTGAGGGCCAGGTGTTAATTTGGAGGCTTTCTTGAGATCTTCCAGAAGAGCAGGTAGTCCTGCAGCTCGTTGTACCCGTGCAACACAAGAATTTAGAGGGTTAGTTTGTAAGACCGTAGATCCAGAATCGAAATAAAATCCTCTAGTTTCTTACTGTAATCTGCTGTGTCCATAATAGCTATCTGGCCAGATTTGTCTGTTAGCGTCAACACTATTGAGCTGTCATTTCGAAGGTTCGAAATCGCTTTCGGAATTTTTAAATTACTGATCGTTTGTTTATTATTGTATCTCGATTTCAGCCTAGAGCAACACAGTTGGCATAGTTCATCTTTGGCGTCTTCCGGAACTCGCGAAATTATGCTCTCAAATTCAGAAACAACGCTTTTGGGTTTTGGTTTCAATCAAATACAGAACCTTGGTCCAAGTTCCAAAACTTTAGTTTCCTCAACAGTGAGTGTCCGCTTAGAGATATTGATGAATGGAATGGTGAAATCTTTAGCATTTTGATTCTGGGATGATTTCAAGAAATCCAGCTTCTTGTTGTGTTTGGAGGATAAGGAAGATTGGAGTCTTTCGGCTAACATGTCCACTTTGAGCATTAGCTTGTTGAAAGTGATCGGGTCGCAAAGAATATTTAATTTCATATATAGGGTATAGCATTTGGCTTCCAAAGACATAACGTCCTTTCTTTTCAGGTTTACTATCCTAAATAGCGCCTGACGAAGAAATTTGTGCTTTTTCTTCTCGAACCATGTTCCCTTTACCGAAGTCTTGAAACTAAGGAACTTTGGGATCAAGCCGAATGTCTTGCAAGCGGATAAAAAGTCGAGATGGGAACATTCCTTCTCCAGCTTGAGCCTCAACTGTTGGAATAGTATAAATGTGTTCCACATTGCTCAGAGAATTGAAAACTAATTTAATAACAAGAAACTGTACACCAATTCCAGTTAAAATAATACTAGTGATCCGAATTTCTTGGTGTAGAATATAAACCAAAGTTTCCAAGCTTTCTCACATCAACCAGATGGCTGTTTCAAGGAAAGTAGACAGCTAACAGCAAACTGGATAATGGAACACTTCAACAATTTGAATGTGGTGACTTGACAAGACAATAAATGAATAGGCGCAAATGTGATCAGACATTCGAAGAAACGAGGTCACGTTGGTTGGGCGCACGGTACTGTGGTAGAAAACACAGCATTATTTGAAGAATTGATTCTAAATGCATGGCAACTCGAGAGAGATGGTGCCACAGAGAGATAAGCAAGCATAGCAGACATCTCAGGGGAAAAGGGTTTGTAAAGCTATACAGTCTCCTCACAATGGTAAGTTTTAGGAGTAGATCACATAACAGTTCAGATGTTAAAACATGATGGTGATTCTATTATTGACTGGTTAACTGAAATTTGTCAGTTGCGTTAGGAGTTGTCTCTCAGAACTGGAGGAATGCTATCACTGCCTGTTTGTTCAAGGGAAAAGGTGATCAGACTGAATGTAAGAACTACTGTATTATGGTATTAGCATGCTGAGTGTACCAGGGAAAGTGTTTGAGTTTTAAGGTCATTATTAATAAGATATGTCACTTGACATCACAGAAGGAGTGGGATGTACAGTAGTTTTACACTAACCTAATTTTGGAATTAAGTTATGCTGATTGAAAAGTATCCGTCAGTCAGTAAGAAAATCTTGCTGCTTTTGTAGATTTGGAGAAAGCATATGACAGAGTGAACAGGATGCTTCTGTGGAAAATTTTGAATAATTATAGTATAACTGAGAATCTGCTGGGGTATGAGAAAGTTATGCATGGCAAAATATAATTTACAGCATGTGAATGATGTTTTATCAAAATGGTTTTCTATTGGCGCAGGAGTTGGAAAGAGTTGTGCAATGTCACTATGACTGTTAAATATACCTGTCTAGTAACGTGTAGCACCACCTTTTGCCCTGATGACGGCGGCGATTCGTCTCGGCATGGATTCGACAAGACACCGGAAGCGTTGGGAAGCCATATGGATCCACGACCCCTAAACAAGCTCCCACAGTTCACGAAGATTTGATGGATGGGGGGGGGGGGGGTCAGAGCCTCGAACATCTCTCTCGGAGGCACCCGGCATCCCAGATGTACTCGATGGGATTGAGGTCAGGTGACCTAGCTGGCCAAGGAAGCAAGGTCACCTCAGTGGAGTGTTCATCCAACCATTCGGATACAATTCGGGAGCAATGGCACAGTGCATTGTCTTGTTGCAGGATGAGGTCCCCAGTGGGATGTTGAAGACGCACAAATGGGAGCAAATGGTCGTCCAGGATATCCCGGTAACGTTGACCTGTGAGGGACGATGTCACACATACCAGGGGGTCCCGTTTCAGTCCACGTAAACAGTCCCTAGACAAGAATGCCACCCCCACCAGCTTGAAGAGTACTCTGCTGGCAAGAAGGATCCATCGCTTCATGTGGTTTGCGCCGTACTCATATCCTGTCATCTGCATGTACCAACGTGAATCTTGACTCATCAGTCCAGGCAACATTTTTCCACATGTCTAGGGTCCAGTGGCGATGTTCCCGTGCCCATGCTAATCTTTGCACCCTGTGATGTGCGGTCATGGGACGATGGCTTCTGTACCCCATAGCGAGGAGATGGTTCTGGATGGTGTGGCTACTTACACGTTTTTGTGCACCAGCGTTAAATTGCCGAGTGATTTCTTGCACTGTGGCCCGTCTATCCGCTGTTACAATGCAAGCTGGCCAACGATGATCCCACTCATCCACACGCTGTTGTCCACGGCAGTTGGCCCTTGCAGGGATGGTTTTACCGGATTCGATGTACTCACGGTGCACCCGTGACACAGTGGCTCATGAAAATCCCAGTGCCTGCACGACTTTCGAGATGGAGTGACCCATTCGTCGTGCCCCAACAATTTGCCCATGATCAAATGCGCTTAGTTCCTTCGTCTTACTCATACTGCGTCCAACTCTTACTGATTCCCATCGCATCACTCCTTATATTGTCAGAATGCTGCCTACGTCATGTCGTTTCCGTTTACAGGGCCGCCCACAGCGCCACATTTGCATAATGCCAGCTGTCTCTAATTCAATTGCTCTTCAGTGTATGTATGGATGTATGAAGCTAAAATAAACAATACTGGTTTATGTCTTAGTAATTCCTATGCATGCAAATTATTGTATGCTGATGACACAGTCCTGTTGGCAGAGAGCAAAAATGAGTTGCAGATTATGTTGTCCCAGATGTACGAAGTTTGTAGAAATTCAAACTGATTATAAATAAGGGGAAAACCAAAATTATGGTTTTTGAGCAAGGAACTGTTAGCACTGGATGCAAGATAAGTCTAAGTGGTAGGCTACAGAGTTAGACCAGGTAAATGAATTTACTTGTTTGGGAAGCATGTTTGACAAAGATATACATACATATCAATAAGCTGTTCTCTGAGATTCAGAGGTCAGCTCCTCAAAGAAAGGTCATCTACCACATTCTAGTTCAAAAACTGATGAAACTAGATTTTATTTATTGCTGATGCATCAAATGTCTCCATTTACAGCGATCTATGCACACAATTCAGGCTTCAGTGATAGGTAAACCTTCCATGTTCAGCCCGGAAATAGTTCCTCAAAGGGACGATAGATGGCGATACGTTATCGCTGTATCGTTAAGCGTTTCATGACATTTTGAAAGTTTCGAAGAAAGTCAATAATATGGATTTAGGGTGGCCCTTAAAAGGACCTTTTTGAATGTTGGTTGTGGCATATGTGTGAAATATTTATTTTGATGGAACAATCGTCTTTCCTCATGAATATGAAGCTGTCTAGGTAGCAGAATAAAAGCAAAAACAGTTTTTTTCTGCCAGGGAAGAACTGTGTGATCACACGAATCAAGACTTCAAAGCAGTGTTCAGAGAAGGGACGGCAATTCCGTCAGAATAAATATTCCAGAATATTATCTGCAAGTAAATTTTGTGGTTGCCCTGTATTAATTTATGTTTTAGGGAACACCAATTGCTCTCCTGTGCAAACCCCGAGAAAAGACATAGGGGTAATTTGTGTGCTGCACAGATGCATTACTTGCATGGAGTTTGTGGCAAGACAAGTTCTAATCGTGTGAGGAATGCAGAAGAGTAACATGAAGTGAAATGTTGTGAGTTAGTAGGATGAAGATAAATATTCTAAGGTGGTTTGGCCGTGTTGAAAGAATGAGCAATGAGATGCCAACTATTAAAGAATTTATTTAGGTGAAATGGCCAGAAAGAGAAGTAGTGGAGAAAGGCTAAGGAAATAATGTTGGTAGCTGCTTCACTGCAAGAGAAAAAGATAATGAGTATGAAGTACAAAATATTAGTGAAGCTTAAGTTGTGAGCCAAGATCATGGTAAACAGAAATGTTTGATTTATCAGCATTCAGTAAAATCCACCACCACCAGTACCTATGACCAAAACATAACCTTTCTTTGAGGAGCTAATTGTCAAATATCAGAGAACAGCTTGCTGATATGTACATAAGTTACAATATTTTGTAGTCACTTAGTATTTGTACAAAGCATATAACATTAGATGCCATTACATAGCAGGAATGAAAGATATGGCACACTTTCATGGAAGTGCAGACATAAATTTATAGTTAGCTGAAATTTTCTCTCCATAAAAAACTAATGGCAGAACTCTGCTGATGATGGTTCAAACAATTTATCAATTATAATAAATAATAAAGACTATGAAAACTTTCTAAAAGATTAGATTTCAAAAACAGGGTTAATTTTCTATCCAATCAATATCTAAAGAACGAGATCCTTTGGACCCTTTAAACTAGCAGTTCCCATCTGTGGTTTTTCAAAGGGGTTCACAGTAAAAATTCTGTAGTGGTGTCTCCATAAAATTACAATAAAGGTATTTTTTTAAACCAGAAATAAGTTGAAATGCATTAACAGTTTATTTTTTGCAGATGTTTGAGACACGTGTTCTTACATAGCCAGCATGCATAAGAGAGTGATCGGTGCTGTATTTCATTTAAAAAACAACGGTGTGAACAAATGAAATATCAAAGGTATTGCGTACCCAATATTGAATCATATATCGCACGTTACACGCTCAGTGAGACACGCGCTCCCACCCCGAGAGAAGCCTAAATTATACAACAAGTCTTGGTTAGTTAAAAGATATTTACAAATAAAATGTTTTAGTTAAAATATTAATTAACAATTTTCAATTGAACATTCACTAATTGGAACACTCATACATCTAAAAATATCTCTTAATTAAAACATATCACATTAGAAACAACTAAGAAACTCATCGGGTTGGGAGGCATGGTCCACTCAAAAGACACTTCGTCGACATTACCATGGCAAGCGCTTTCACAACCCCTTGGATTGCATCATCGGGCCATTAACAAACAGCATGACTGCTCCTCATGTGTGTGTAGCATGCAGAAGTTGTATGCCGGAAAATGAAGGAAGGGGTGTGACCTTTCACTACGTGTCAGGTGAATCTCCTCAAGTGTCGCCATCTACCGAAGGAGCTGGTAAATATATCTGTCATAAGTATAAATCCTTTTCTGTTAATATAGAAACAAATGAAATATTACTAACTTTTTATAGAAACGAATGAAATATTATTAACCTTTTATTAAACGATGTAACGTGCAATACATGGTTCAATATTAGCTACACAATACCTTTGATATTTCATTTGTTCAATTTGAAGCATGTTTTACCATGGAACTGTCCTTAGGTATGTGTCTCATGCAGGGGTCAAAAAATGTGGTCGCCTGGTCGCCTAGGGCGACCAAAATAATTGTACCGGCCACCACGGAAAACATCACTGAAAAACATGTACAGTAATTTTCGTCATATAATCCGCTGATAAATGCAGATTAAAAAACAAGTTTTTGCGGCCGTTTGATATAAAAAATATGCGGGATAATTGTGCAGGAGAGGGGGTTTATTGGAAAAGGAACTCCCTCACAAAATTTTTCCTCAGTTCAGGAATTTGTATGGAGCGGAGAAGAGGGGGCATAATGAAAGGCCATGAAAGTTGTAAGGAGGGACGATTAGTTATTTTGTCTTTGTATTGTTGGGAAAGAGAAAAGGCTGACTGTGCTTGTGCCCTCTCTTCGTCAATCGGCCAATAAAAATATGCGCACAGCGCTCGCTGCATGAACCTACGCATGATGTACGCCTTGTTTCAAAGTTCCATGTTCTGGATCTTGTGTGCGCTGTACTTCGAGATTTTGTTCCATGTTCTGTGTGTGCTGTACTTCAGAAAGTTCCATGTTCTGTGTGTGCTGTACTTCAGAAACTTCCATGTTCTGATCTCGTGTGTGTTGCCCTTTGCCATTTTGACCAGTCTTTGCTGCTGATATTTTCCTTCATCACCATTTATGATGTCTCCGAAAAGGAAACGTTTCAGTTACACTGCCGAATTTAAACTTAAAGTGGGGGCACAGCTGAGGATATGATCGTGTCACTACGTGATAGTTTTCAAAAGGTCAGAAAACTAGTGCGCAGTGACACGCGAAAAGCCGGTCTAAAACATAAACAAACTCGTCCGTAAACCCCACAGGAAAATTCACTGAAGTCCAGCCCTTTTTTTTTTTTTATACCTGTGTGTAAGCCGACTCCCCTACTTTGAAAGCAGGATTTCTTCCAAAAACTTTCGATTTGCACACTAGTACATACTGTATTTCTATGAATTGTTCTGTATCAGCGTTTCATCACTGGCAATGTGTAAAGCAATTAGAGCTGCTACATCGGCGTGATCAAAATTTGTGCTCCATGGATGCCACGCCACTAAGCTTCTTTTGTGTCCAAAGATAAAAATATAATAAAAATGAATTCCTTTATTTAGCAAGATCGTTTTTCTTTATTTCTTCGGACTCTGGGGTCTTTATTTAACCGACTTTTCTGTCGAAAATTCCCTTGTGATGTGTGGATAATACAGCGATTTTTTTCTTTGAATATCACAATCTGTGAATTATACGAAGGTAAAGAAAGAAAAAGTGCGAATTCCAGGGTCTGAGGATAAACAACGAAAATTACGGTATTTTCAAGAATTTGCAAGACCCAGACCAAAAAAAAAAAGAGTACCGCTTTTTGTTTTGTTTTTTGCCAGGAAGAGGTAAGCTGAGAGTAGAAGTTTTTTGGACAGAAGTGTACATGACTTTGGGTCTAATGTCTGGCTCCTAAAAAGTTTAGCTGGCCACCAGATTTCAGAATATTTTTCTATCCCTGGTCTCATGATATGTATATTTTTTAAACATCCGTGTGCGACAGTCACAAAACAGTTCCTTCTACCTGATTCTGACGTAGAACGAAACTTGTTAGTTTTTAGCTTGTGGGATGACCTTGCAGAGTGCACACGTGCTGCTGTTTTTCACCGGTATTCTCAGCGCATCGAAAGTCTGTGCATCATTAAGGTAGCATTGAGGTTGTAGGAGCTTGTGAAAATTTTGAACTTCAATGTGTAAATACCTGTGATTAGTAATATTTTAACTGTCAAATCATGGATCAGTAGGTGAAGACTGGAACCATGATAAAAACGTGGTAATGAGGAACAAAAGAATGATATTCTTTCTTCAAATGTGCTGCAAGACTATCTTCTGAAATCCCGTAAAATGAATTCAACTGTAAAAAATGTTCAAGATATTGGCATTAATCTAGTACTACAAAACAGAAATACAGTGAAGACTACACTGAAGTGCCAGAAAAACTGGTACAGACGAGCTTATGCAAAATATATAGCAACAGCACCTATGCGCATATTCGGTTGCGTCCGCCAGTGCGTATATAAAGTGATAGACATCCTTGCCAGCTGTCGGAGCTGTTTTCGGCATGAGAATGACAAGTAATCACGATTTAAGCGATTTTCAACGTGGTGTCATAGTTGGCGCTCATGAGATGGGCCATAGTATTTTGGAAGAAGAAACGAAGTTTGGATTTTCACGGACGACCATTGCAAGGGTGTACCGTGACTACAAGAATTCTGGCAAAACCTCTAACCTACGATACCAGTGTGGCCGTAAAAAGACATTGGGTGAACGTCACCATCATCGGCTGTCAAGAATCGTTTCATGCGATAGGCATGCAACACCTTCGCAGGTATAATCCGAATTGAATGCTGGAGCCTCAACAAGCATCAGCGTCCGGACTGTGCAACATACCCTGCACGATATGGGCTTTGGGAGCCAACGCCCAACTCGAGCCCCTTGATGGGTGCACGACACAGAGCTATGCGCCTCGCTTGGGCATGGCAACACCGTGCCACTGGACACTTGATGACTGGAAATAAGTAACCTGGTCTGACGAGTCACGTTTCCAACTGTATCGGGCAGATGGAAGGATTCGCGTGTGGCGTAAACCTCATGAAGCCGTGGATCCCGCTTGTCAACAGGGAACTGTACCGGCTAGTGGGGGTCCGTAATGGTATGGGGTGTGTTTAGCTGGACTTTACTGGGACCCCTGGTATGTCTACAGATGTCTGTGACCAGCCAATGCTATGTGCACATCCTTTCTGATGAGGTACACCCGTTCATGTCCTGCATTCATGCTGATGGGTTGGGTTTGTTCCAACAGAACAATGTACCTCCACACAAGTGTCGGGATGCCACATTATGGTTAGAGGAGCATTCACCTGAGTTTGGGGTGTTGCCATTCCCACCCAAGTCCCTAGATCTGAATGTGATAGAACACATTTGGGATGCCTTGCAACGCGCTATCGAACACAGGAATCAGAGACCTTGGAATAAACCCAAATTGTGGAACGCTCTGTAGGAAGTTTGGTGTGCATTGCCTACAGCATATTTCCAGAAGCTAGTGGAGTCCATGCCTTGTCATATTTCTGCAGTTGTGCACTCCTGTGGGAGACCTACCAAGTATCAGACTGGTGTACCAGTTTTTCTGGCACTTCAAGTGTATATTAAATTTGGCTTTTCATTTATGGGAGGGGAGGACTATCCATGCTCACAAGGTATCATTTGCGGAGAAGTCTTTGGGTTCCTGATAACAATTTAATGTTGAAATGGGTTCGCAGGTCAAAAAAGGTTGGGAACCACTGCTTTAGACCATCCTGGTGTATACCCCATCCCTGTGTCCACTTCTTTGGATGAAAAATGTTATATTGGCAGCACTTTTCATTCAATCAACTGCAAAATTATGGAACATAAAAGGGATTCAAACTAGTGAACATTTTTTATGGGATTTATCTAGGTAAAAAATTCAGGTTAAAACATCTATAACAGAAGCCACAGTTGTTTTTAAATTTATGTGCATACAATTATAATAATTACAAAGTTGCTTACCTTTTTCACATTTCACTGCACGTTTTATTCTTTTTGTTGTCATGCTTGGTTTAAGCCCCCGGTGCGGTGTTCTATTTTTGTCTACAGGTTCTTTCAAATGTTCTATGAACGCTCAAGTCCATGCAGTGCCTTGCTGTCCAGGTTGCAAAATTGTATCCTCCCGCCTCGCCACTTTTCCCACCCTTCCCACCAGCGTGTAAATCCTAACCTTCATTGGTAAAAACCCCAATTCTTGAACTCAAAATCTTTTGATATTATCAATGAGCATAAACTGCCCATTTACATACATACATACAAAATGCTGAACGAAAATGTTAAAAACGCATATACAACTATTTACGTACGACTCATCTTATTCTTTCGACTCTCCTTCTCAACACCCCATGAACAACCAGAACATGCATTCACCACACCTTAAGCCATTCCAACGCAGAGTGCCTCAAGTACTTTCTACCCTCTGCTGGGCTATCTTCAGGTGTTCTAGACGTTTTCTCTTCTGCCACTGCCTCAAGTACTTTCTACCCTCTGCTTACAACTATAGTTCCTACAATGTGCTCTGGTATCATAGAATTTAGCATACCTATGCAAATACAGATGAACGTGCTTTTAACAAGCCCATATTTAGAGATATCCCAAATTTAATGAGCAAAGCAGGAACTTGTGTTTGGTATAATGTTAATTCAAAGCTAATTTGATCGGTTTTAAAAACAAAATGATTTAATGAGGGAGAGAAAAGCTAAGATGATAACTTTTAACAAGCAAAGAAAAAAATTAAGTGAGAATCCATATTTAATGTGATTTAATAATACAGAGAAAATATACTGTGCACTGTTCTGGAATAAGGAAGTCAGAACATCGAAGGCGTATAAAGACTATCTGTAAAGTGCATTTTTCGACCAAAAGACAGTAAAAAAGCAAAAAATTGTGTGCAGGGATCTTGCGTGTGCTTTTCCGTAGCTTTTTGGGTGAATTCCGTAAACCCGTAAGATGGAGTGAAAATCCGTACAAAATACGGAAAATCCGCAAAATCTCTGAATACCTATGAATCCTTTAGAAACAGAGCCATTGTATCCTGCCATGGGACAGCCATTTTGAGTCGTCCTCCACATCAACGAAATAGCTAATGACTGACCTTACGCTGTATTTACATAATTGCGCACCTCGCCTGGAATGAAATAACTGCACCATCCCAAAGAGCAGGAAACGACACATAAACAATTTCAATTGCACAACACATCAAAAGACTACAAACCATCTGTAAACAATATTCATCAGGATTTCAAAACGTACAGCATCATTTCTCCTACATACCACGTGATTACAACAAAACTCCTCCATAAGCTCCACCTACATAGCGAAACCTATTCGGCACTTATGCCAAACAAAACCAACGAATTAGAAGGTAGGTGAAAAACATTCCGAAATGTTGGGATCGGCAGTAACGTGTTGATTAAGCGTCGTTATATGTTTAACCAAATTACCCATAGACCCTAAAATTTTTCCGTTAAAAACATTTTTTTCGCTCGGCAGTTTCTGCTGTTGATTACTGTTTCGGCGCAAATATTAAATTCTTTCATAATTTGTAGCAGTTTGGTGCAAGATAATGAAATTGGCGCAGTTCGGCGCAAACTTTCCATCACTGCCTACAGTCATTTATGGTGAAGTTCTGGTATTTTCCAATTTCAAGTCCCTCTTTCAATTTACATTTCAGGAGGTTGGATTGATGTCCAGTGATGGTTAAAGAGTCCCAGTCCATGCAGTGTTCCATTTTTCTAATGTGCCTGTCTAATCCTGTCTTGTTCAAAAATTTTTTTATAGCTGCTTTGTGCTCCGCGATGCGAGTTTCCAGCCTACAACCTGTTTCACCTATGTAGTATTTTCCATAGCTGAAAGTTACTTTTTAAATTACTCCTCGCATTTTTACCGAGTCTTCTTTTTGAATCAAGCTAGGGCAAAATTTCTTAAGTTCATTGTCTAAACTGGGAGCTAATCTGATATTATATTTACTGCTTATTCTCTTTAAAGATTTAAACAAACCATTTTGATATGTAATTTTTCTTGTGAATTTAAACTCCTGCTTGCTTGTATTTTTTTTTTTTAATCTTGTGTGAGGAATTTATTTATTTTCTTTCTTGGGTAGTTATTTACCGTTAGCAATACTTTCAGTTAGCGATAGTTTCAGTTCATCTAATAATCTAGGAAAACACAAAACAAAGATGAGTTTAATTTACAGATAAAAGGGATGTCAGAAAAAGTTTCCCTACTTTGGCTCTTTCTCTTCTCACAATTGAAGATACCTCAGCCTCTTCAAACTGGGCCAGCATCAAAAGGATTGCACCTTTTCTCAAACAAATTTTCCTTACGCTACAGGGAAGCATTGAAATTCTCCTAAGCAAAAACTCTTGCAATTCAGATGCACCTTTCAACATTCCAATTATTTGGAAAATGTCTACTGGCAACAGTTACAGAAACAATATCCACCACATGAATACTTGCTACCAGTGTGAACAAAGCTTATGTTCAGTCGAAAGATCTAATGAAATTTTAACGTAATAAATTATAAGCATAATTATTTTTTTCATTATTGTGTAGCGTTAATTTCAGTCAATTTTCTTGGAGCAGTGCACCCTCCACCTCCCTTTAGGTTTGAATAACTCCACCCTGTTTGTCTTCATGCTAAAATTATGCACCCCACTAGCATTTAAGATTCAAAAAATCTACTATGCACTTGCATGTACTATGTGCAATTTTATTCCATTGAGATTAATAAATAAATATAAAGTACTAATTTATTTTTTAACTAAAAAAGTTTTATACTTTCAAAGACTGTGCTCTGCATTATTATAACCCAGAATAAACCTGGATCAAAGATTTTGCAAAGCCTGCAGTATTTCTTTGTCACAATACAAATTTTGTTATTATGAAAATCTTTTGGAACTTATTCCAGTGCATGCCGCTAACAGAAGTGCAGGTATTTTCTGTCACTAACACTTTTGAAAGCAAATTAACCAGATGTTGCCAAAATAACAAGCATTCAGTGGATTCACAATCTGCCATTCTCGGTTCATACTGAGAAGAAATGAATTGAATGGTGTGCAGTTTCAAGAAAAAAATAACTTCATGTTTGGGCCATATATAAGTGTGTGAGTAACTACTCTACCTCTGAAATGAAACATGATTTCATGTTTAACAGAAATGCACTAGTCATAATTGTTGAAAATATGAGCACACAAATCAATTTATTCAAAAATAAATAAATTAAAAAATGCTGTTGAAATTTAAGATTGAATAAAAGTATTCAAAACTACAATTTTTTGACCTTAGTAGTGATATTGGAAATATTAAAAACAAATTACAATATAAATATAATTTTTGTTATCACAACTAGTCGTTAAATAGTAGTTTGTTTGTAGCCCATATAATTTTTTTATTGACTACTTAAATGTCACCCAATGCACTGAGTTTGAGATTGGTCTGGAAGTAATATTTCTTCAAGGTTCTTAATTTTCTTCTTCCAGTTTTTGGAATGCAATGTATTTATTTAATGTACACCAATTATTTCTATAAAGTTGAAAACAAAATGTCCCCATAAAAGTACTAGAAAATATGTACATATGCATGAATTTAAACTACTTAAAACAGAACACCGGGAGCTACTTTTTAATATACAAAAACAGCTTAACAATACCATACCATACCATTAAAAAATGAAAGTCATGCGACAGAGAAAAATGCACTGCATTGAGTGCAATGATGAAATGATCAGCAAACGTTGAAGTGACTTACTGATGACCATCCACAGCCAGATTTCTTATCAGGATTAAGTAACTTCTTGCAATGAATTGCCCATGAGCTTGGAGATGAGAACACTTTTTGCGTTTCTTGTGCCTTGATTTTACCACCAGGAAGTAAGTCACCAACAAATTTTGCACCCTAACATGGGAAACAATGAAAAAGATGCTTGCTTAACATACAAATAAGCACTTGATATGTTTCACACTATGATTAAAACTCTACCATTCTCTTCAAATTATTAAAATGTTCCTTTACAAAACAAGATATAGGTGGAACATCTTTTATTTGAAATCCTCCAGAAAAAAAAAAAAAAAAGAAGAAAAAAATTGGAGGGTGAAAATTTCAGTGCATGTTAAGAACATTATTTTCAACAACATTGCTCATTGCTCAAACAGGTTAGCAAATTCCTTATATTCAACCTGAATCTTTCATAGATTACTAATGAGTGTCAGCATGACTCATTCAAATTTATCCACCTCAATATTTTAGTCTACATTACATTAACTATGTTTGGAATATGACTGCGGAAAGTTCACAGAAAAAAAAATCAAAAAGTAGTTTTTATGCTGCACTGCTATAAAAAAGCCTTTGATATTACAAAACATTTTAATGAAGTTCAGTGTCAAAATCTTATAAATTAACTTCAGTCATCCACTTTTCATTCTTTGTTGTGTCATTGTCTACACCATAATTGTGTTTGTTGAAAGTGCACACTAGAGATGAGCACTGGCTGACCCGGGCCTGAACTTATTTAAAGCCCTGGTCTAGCCTGGGCTCATTATATCATTATTTGTGGCTGTCCTGGGCCCTGCTTGGGTTTGAACATTTGTGCAAATTTTCCCACTGTGAACATAGAAAAAATGAAGTGTATTGTTTCACACCTATTTATATTTTCAAGTACTTCCAATATTGGATTTCGTAGGGAAAAGTCCGCTATTGAAAAGTTAATTCGTTTTTTGACGTACATTAAAGGTACTACTAATGAAATTAATATTTGTAAAAAGCATAACATTCAAATTGGAGGAAAAGTAAATACACTGCTGGACAATTGCTAAGGACGGATCATAAACGGCTATATAGCGCATAAAAAAGTAAGTGTGGTTGGATGCCAAGTGAAATAAAATAATGTCAGAATGCCAGGACATTACAAGAAAGACAATTTATTGTGCTCTGAAATCCAGAAGGCTTTGGAACGTGTTCAAGGGACAAACAGGCCATTTTGTGCAGAATACGTAAACGTGAAATAAATGCAATCAACATCCGCAGGCGTTCCAGCGTAAGATGTCAATACGGGATATGGCCACCATGGAGGGAGATGCAAGATTCCGCACGTCGTGTCATGCTTTGCACAACATTATCAAGCAGCTGTTGGGGTAATTTATCCCATTCCTCTGTCAGTGCACGGATGAGGGTGTTCTTGTTTATTTGGAGGGCATTGGCGACCAGCAAGACTCTTCCCCAAAGCATCCCACACATTTTCAATGGGATTCAGATCTGGAGAACGTGCTGGCCATACGAGGCGTTGAATATCTTTGCTCTCAAGACACTTCTGGACAGCGACTGTTCGATGACATGTTGCGTTGTCGTCCATGAAAATGAATCTATCACCGACAGCACCACGGAACATGTGAACATGAGGTAGCAGAACATCATTAATGTATCGTTGGCCAGTGATAGTCCCAGTTGGAAGCACATAGAGGGACGTACGGCCATTGATCATGATGCCAGCCCATACCATGACACTACATGTCAGATATCGGTCCCTTTCCTGTATGTTTGCTGGACAATATGCAGAACCACTATCACGCCAGATCAGTTGTCATCGACAATCAGACGATAGACTGTGATCGCTGGCCAACAAGAGATGGCGCCGCAATGCCCAAGAGGAAGCGATAGCCGCGAACAGATGCAGCCCATGAGAACCACATAATGCTCTGCCGACATGGTCCTTGCAGGTCGTAGCAAAACGTCCCCTAGATGACGGTAACGGAATGTTACCGAAAGTACTTGGGTAAAAACGTATCGAAATGTAGAGGCGGCAAGGGGAAAAAAATTCATTTAGTGACGAGGCCAATTAAAAAGGAACAGCAACCGAATTAAAAAAAAAAAAAAACCATGCCGCATCTACACAACAGAAATACGGAAACCAACACATGCGGTAAATGTTCAACATGGATTTAATATGTCCAACAATGCAACCTATTTATATTTTCACCATCCAATAAGAATATTAAGGCTTCCTGTTAAAGTCAACTCACTCCACCCCCACACCCCACACCCTCCACCTACCCCAAAAGAGAGAGAGAGAGAGAGAAAATTATTATTATATGCATCATACATAATTAACTAATGTCACTGAATGACCAAAAATTCCCATTTTTCATATTGTAGCCAGCAGAACTTTAAATTTTAATTTCCAGAAAACTATATACTATCAATGAAGAAAGAAATATTCTTCATAATACATGGAAAATCGGCAAAATATTCAAAGCAAACTGAAGTTGCTTTGAATATTATATACTATCAGTTTTCACCAAGGAAATTATGCATAGTTGTTACTTAAAACACCCATAGATGTTTTGAGTTGCGAAACATGCAATAAACAATAATTATGAGTTTTAGGCAAAGAACAAGAAACTATAGCCTAACAATTCAGTTGTGTGTTTGCCATTGCATTAGTTAATTTGGTTAGCAGTGTTAAATAAAATTAATTAAAAAAAGTGAAAAGAAAAATAAATTTGAGCCCGGGCCCGTTTCTGTCAAAGATCTGATGTAAGATGGTTTAAAACTCAGGAATCACGCGACAATAACACATAAACATATAAAACGAGCAAAACACTCAGTCACATACGGTAAAAGGTTCGTTTAGCAGTAGCTTTCGGTCATCCTATGACCTTGATCACCTGCGATCGACAGGATGGGCTGGTTGCCAGAACTACAATTTGAAGTTGGGGTGTTGGAAATGTTGCCAGATTTTAAAAGAGAAATCCAAATAAATGGGATTTGGTGAGGGGTCTCTGAATTGCAGTTTTTGGTGAACAAAATTTCAATGCTCTCTTGAAAATGCAGAGATGCCTTGTTGATGAAAGGGGCAACTTTTTTGGTTTCTTTCCAAATGGGAACTGCAGAGGTGTTCTTCAAGGGTTAGTGCAGATAAAGCTGTCTTTGGAAGACCATTGGAAACATCTTTTTTGTGTTCACCAAGTCTTGTTTTGATGCTTCGGTATGTGCTTCCAATATACACTGAGAGACCAGAGGAAGTTGAAACGGGAATAGCATAAACTCCAGGGGTGTCCAAGGGTGAGACAGGATCCCTGTCTTTAAGCAGGCACATTATAGCAGAAGGGTTTGGTTTCACTGTGAGAGTGTAGCCTATAGTTTTGAAAAGTTTACACATCTTATAAGAGAAGGATCCATGGAAAGGGATGGAACCAATGAATGGTGGGTTTTTCCATTATTATTGGTGAGAGAGCAGACAGATTTTTCAAGTAGGAATTTTGGAGGAATTTTTGAATTGTAGAAGGTGGGAACTGATGGGTTTCGGAAATTTACTTTATGGTGTCAATTTCTTCATTGAAGGAAGATTCAGTGTTGCAGACAATCCTGGCACGATTGACATAAGTTTTAAAGGCTGCAAATTTGTGAGCAGTTGGGGAGTGGGATGAAAATGGGATTATGTTTGTTATTGCAGAGGGTTTTCTGTAGACAGATCTGTTGAGATGATTACCTTGCCTTGCCAGGTGGACATCCAAAAAGTCAATGCCTTGCTGTGATTCTTCATTGATGGTGAATTTTATTGATGGGAACTTTAGGGAAATCTTTTCAAGAAGAGAATCAAGGTCAGTTCTATTGTGTGGCCAAATTACAAAAATATCATCAACATATCAAAGCCAAATGGAAGGTTGTAGATTGTGTTCCATGACTATGTTTTTTTCGATATGTTGCATGAAAACTTCAGCCAGAAGTGGTGAGAGAGGTGAACCCATCGGAAGTCCTTGCTGACAGTAGTATTTGTTGTTGAACTTGAAACAATTAAGATCTCTCAGAGTTCGAAGGCAGTCATACAGGTCTTTTGTTAGTGGGCCAGAGAGTGATTGGTTTTCTTTTAGCAATTGCACTAGCAGCATATGAGAGTGGAAAAGAGGGACTGAAGGGAAGAGAGAGACTACATCCAGAGTGAACATTTTGTCAGAGGGTTCAATGCTAAGAGGGAGTTTTCTAATGAACTCTTTAGTGGAGGAAATTGACAAAAGATGGCTGGAAGTGAGATGTTTACATTTTCCCACAATCCTCCTTTCAAGGTTACGGGTGGGAGAGAAATTATATTCCACGAGTGGTCGAAGAGGGAAACCAGTTTTATGAAGTTTAATCTGGAAGAATAAGCGTGGAGTTTGGAAATATGGTGGAGGTGTAAAATCTCCAAGAAAGGTATTTAGAGTGGATTTCTTGTTTAGTCTTTCAACTGCAGTTTTAAATTTGGGGTGGTATCAGATTTTAGTACCTTACAATTTGAAGTTGAGAGGAATGATTCAGCTTTTTCATTGAGAACAGTTTCAGAGATAATGACAGGGCAGCCAGTTTTATCAGCTTTACAGATTGCAAGCAAGATTCTTTTCATTCATTAGATTGCTGACTTCTTTGAGGAATGAGGAAGAATACTGCAGGGGTTTCTTTTCCACTTTTGCAAGATAGAGTGCTGCCTTGGCACGGAGGATTAGTTGAGCTTCGGGTTTAGTGTGGTGAACTGCTGCTTCTAGCATGGAGATCGTGGCTTTAAGATTTAGATTAGTTTCAGGAGTGAATTTAGTTCCAAGTGAAAGAAAGGCTTCCAAGTTTTGGAGGAAGTGAAATATCAGAGAGATTCAAAAAAGCGTGCCGGGGGGGGGGGGGGACTTGCAGCTGTGATAGGAGAGAAGGTTTGTTGAGTAGAAACTGAAATTTCTTGCAGTTTTTTGAGGTTTCATTTTCAGTCACTGTAACAACAATTTTGGTGATGCGTATCATAAAGATATCTAGCAAAGATGAATGGGTTTGGAAACTTAGAGCTTGGTATTCGAAATGCAGCTGTGATAGGAGAAGGTTTGGCGGGACACTGTTTGTTGAGTAGAAACTGAAATTTCTTGCACTGTTTTCAGGTTTCCTTTTCAGTCACTGTAATAACGATTTCGGAGATGTGTATCATAAAGATATCTAGCAAAGATGAATGGGTTTGGAAACTTAGAGTTTGGTATTAGGAATAGCAAAAGAGTTCGTTTTTAACGATGTTTCCACCTTCTACAATTCCATTCCGAATACCAAGCTCTAAGTTCCCAAACCCATTCATCTTTGCTAGATATCTTTATGATACGCATCTCCGAAATCGTTGCTACAGTGACTGAAAGTGAAACCTCAAAACACTGCAAAAAATTTCAGTTTCTACTCAACAGTGTCCCGCCAAACCTTCTCCTATCACAGCTGCAAGTCCGTCGCCCCCCCTCCCCCGGGCTTCATGAATCTCTCTCGGATACTTCACTTCCTCCAAAAACTGGATGCCTTCCTTTCACTTGGACCTAAATTCACTCCTGAAACTAATCTAAATCTAAAAGCAACGATCTCCATGCTAGAAGCAGCAGTTCATCGCACTAAACCTGAAGCTCAGCCAATCCTCCATGCTAAGGCAGCATTCTACACTCTATCTTGCAAAACTGGAAAAGAAACCCCTGCAGTATTCTTCCCCATTCTTCAAAGAAATCAGAAATCTAATGAATGAAAGAAATCTTGCAATCTGTAAAGCTGATAAAACTGGCTGCCCTGTCATTATCTCCAAAACTGTTCTCAATGAAAAAGCTGAATTATTCCTCTCAACTTCAAATTGTAAGGTACTAAAATCTGATACCACCCCAAATTTAAAACTGCAGTTGAAAGACTAAATAAGAAACCCACTCTAAATACCTTTCTTGGAGATTTTACACCACCACCATATTTCCAAACTCCATGCTTATTCTTCCAGATTAAACTTCATAAAACTGGTTTCCCTCTTCGACCACTCGTGGAATATAATTTCTCTCCCACCCGTAACCTTGAAAGGAGGATTGTGGGAAAATGTAAACATCTCACTTCCAGCCATCTTTTGTCAATTTCCTCCACTAAAGAGTTCATTAGAAAACTCCCTCTTAGCATTGAACCCTCTGACAAAATGTTCACTCTGGATGTAGTCTCTCTCTTCCCTTCAGTCCCTCTTTTCCACTCTCATATGCTGCTAGTGCAATTGCTAAAAGAAAACCAATCACTCTCTGGCCCACTAACAAAAGACCTGTATGACTGCCTTCGAACTCTGAGAGATCTTAATTGTTTCAAGTTCAACAACAAATACTACTGTCAGCACGAAGGACTTCCGATGGGTTCACCTCTCTCACCACTTCTGGCTGAAGTTTTCATGCAACATATCGAAAAACAAGAAAGATGACACAGAGTTTTCGGGTGTAATAAGCACGTCTTTTGAATCCGTTCTGATGCAAATTAAATTTATCAAAGCTATTCAAAGTCAATGGAACCGGTATGGAAAACAATAGTATCTGACGGAAGAAAGAAGTTTTTTAATCGGGTCTTTAATCCCTCAGATATTGCTGTAAACAGAATCGTGAGCTTACAAACTCTTAGAAACAGAGTTATCGACAAAAATAAGATGTGACTTTACGTTCCTTGGTGGGAAAACCATGCATTATTTCAGGAAGAAAGTATTCACAAAAGGTTTATCCATATGAGCGGTATCGGTCCAAGAAAAAAAATTTAGTCGAGTTTTCAGGAGCCCAGATTTTGCTACAAATACATCAGAAGTAGAAATTAGCACTTATGACCCCTGGTGGCCAAACCATTCTTTACCAAACATTAGAAATTACGTGAAAAATATTTTCCGTCAGGTCTTGTATGCGATACAGGAAGAATTTTTCAAATCAGAGTTTTAGGAGCAGAAAACGCAATTTACCATTGTATTGTGGCGGAAATCTTAGCCACGTTATATAATAGTTATTTATAATAGATAGCCAAAATTAAACCCGAAGAGAAATTTTGAATTTGGACTAAAATTTAACTTTGGGAGATGGGTAGATGCAATTCGAAACAAAAATATTTTCTAAGTATTAGAAGGCCATGAACATCCTAAACAAAAATGCATCTAAAAATTTACATTCCACAAGAAGTTGTTGAAAAGTTTGCGTTGTTTGTGTTCACGCAGAGTTGAGTCATCTGAAAGTGCAAAAATAAGTGAATATTGTTGCATGTGTATGAAAATGTGTCACTATAAATCATAGGATAAAATGTACTCGTTCAATAACAACTTGTGGAGGCTGTGAAAGTCAATTTAAAAGGACAGGACAAAAATTGCGGTTATGAAATACCTTATAATACCAGGATTCGGATCGATAGCCTTAGTCAAGCTAAGGTGGGTACATGGGATCAAGTCATGGAAGACAACAGCACACAAAATGTTTCACACTGCACTAATTTTGAACTTTTTTTGAAAGGCTACTGCCTATATTTATTTATTTTTCTTTAAAAACTTAACAAGGTAATTTAGTGGACAATCAGATGGTATTTCCTTTTTTTCTTGTTTGTTTACACACAGCAGTATAAAAACAGAATCTCAATCTTTTCTTTCTATCTGGCCACTGGCCTTATGAACAGCACAACTTGACATATTTCAACACAGTTGGTTTGAACACCAGGCATTGACTTTATGCCTCCAAAATTATACTACGATTCGCATAATTTACACAAAAAAATACTGGATTCTTTTTTTTATTTTAATTCCATAAGGTGGACAAGTTCTGTTCTTTTTGAAACGTACTCTCTTCTCCCTCACCTAATTAGCTCAATGACAAATTTACAATTTTACACTTATTGATTTAAATTTACAGCACCTAAACAATCTTAGCAAACTCTGCAATCTCCCAGACCAGCTTCAAAGACTTTAATTAAATTTACAGTTATAATAAGAGCCACAAATTATACTTTAACCAAATCTACTATCTGAAAGTAAACAAACCAAGTAAATTATCCTCAAAACAGAATTTACACTGAGCAGAAGCATTAATTAACATTACATAACCTATAGAACTACCCTGAATGAACCTACTTCACTTATAAAGAAACCTCACTAACTGACAAAAAAAATTATCACTATTCATAACATCATCAACATAATTCAGAAATTCAAACAATCTTCTTGCACTAGCTTGCTCATAAAAATTACCTCACTCTGCACTTCACATAATAGCTCAAGATACTTAATTACTCTATACTGTAAACAAAAGCTCAAAATACCAATTAACTAAATTTCCAAACTAAATATCAAGTTCACTAACACTAACAACCAAAATTTAGAATTTACATCCCTAGCACTACAGCATATCATAAACAAATTAATTTAGATACTTTAAATCACAAACAAACTTAATTTTATCACCTGGAGTGAATTACTGAGGTAGCGGTGAGGCAAATACTCTCAGTTCAGACACTACCCTGGGTTTTGAGAACCAACACAGGAAGAAAATGCTAGTCAGGCTGAAGGCGTGAAATTGGGTCGTGAATCCAATTTCAGCCTAGGCAAAGGGAAAGGAAAAAATCCTCAAGTGTGACACATCATCATCAGGTACAGAATTTTCCTCTAACATGATCTCGCAACATTCATTGAAGCAACGCCCAACCGACCCTCGCTGGTAGTACATATCTCCATGGGCAGCGAAACTACTGGGGGTGGGGGTGGAGACAAGTTTTCCCCAAAAAACCACGTCCGCAAGGCTCCCCTTTTCGAACCAATGCATGATCCCACCTTGATCAACCACGCCTGCAAGAGCCTGTCGTACTTCAACCCAAAATACTCCAGGCACATCCGGCCCAGAACTAACACAACTATATCCCAGGAAAAATCATTTATCTCTCTATATCCCAAGAAATCCAAAATATCCACATATGTCCCAGGAAAAATCACTTGTCTCTATATATCTCAGGAAAAAATCACTTATCTCACACTACATCCAAATCCCAGGAAAAATCACTTCTCTCTATATATATATCCCAAGAAATCCAAAATCACACTATCCACATGTATCCCAGGAAAATTCACTTATCTATATCCACATATATCCCAGGAAAAATCACTAGCAAGGAAATTCTTCTGCACCATGGCAATGCGCAGGTCGCACTGCAGATAACAACACTGACCATTTACATAACCCACTAAATATTTTCACCTTATTGAAAATTTAAATTACATTTAGACTATTTTTAGTAAAAACAAGAAAATTTAGGCCAAAGAAAAGAAAAGAACAATTAATACCGGAACTGGTGAGCAAAAGTGTGTCTTCTCAACCCATGAGGTTCATTCTTTTTGTGAAATACTAAACTTGAGAACCCAAATACCTTAACTTCTATTTTGCACATATCGCATCCTGGTGAAAATTCCCTACTCAGAGCCCTCTGCCCTAGGACAAGTTCCCCGGTTTGCCCTAAGATCACCCCTTTCCAATGGGAGATTAACACTCATCTGGAGCATGTAAAATACTGGTCCTTAAAATAACACACCAACACTCTTAATTTCGACACAACACTCCAAGAATGTAAACAGCACTTTAGGTTTCCAATTTCATCACACTATACATATGCTCCCAAAATCCCAATATAAATCATCCCATAATTTATCTTCACTCAGAAAAAAATAACTCAACGCTGTAAAAGGCTAGAGAGAAATGTTTACAATTATTTTATCACACACGGAATCCCAATAACACTGCTTTTCAATTATCACATGCCCAACTAAACTATAATCGATGCACCAAAATTTACTGTGCTCAAACATTAAACCAAATTTTTTGGATACATTAAAATTTACTGGCCTGGGGAGTTGCTAAAATACCAGACATGACAACACAAAAAAAAAAAAACATAAATGAAAGCATTTTCAACTCTCCTTTCTTTTTTTCCTTTTTTTCTGAACTCATACCTGAGGAACTAATAAATTTTATTTTTGAAAACTGAACGACAACACAGCCACAATCAGAGGCTACAAACAAAAACCTTGGGGGGGGGTTCTATGCTCAGCTCGAAGCTCAGGTATTTGCGTGGGCTTTTGTGTATCAATACTAAAAGATATGGACTAAAGCATTACCTTTGAGCTGGCGTTCCTTTTTTTTTTTTTTTTTACAACAGTTCACGGTCCAGGCACAACCACAGGTTTTTTTGTTTTTTTTTCTGAACAAGGGCATCGCTGGCAGCTGCAGACTTGAGGTACTTTTTGATGAGAGGTGAGGTGAGGGCTTTGCAACATTCTCCTAGTGATTAGCAGCAACATGCTTCTTGATGGCCTGCAGGGAAGAGCCTCCCTGTTCCCTTCCTTAAACGATTAATAGCCGAGGTAGCCATTTTCGAAACCTTGGGATGAGATGGAACCTTTTTTTGGCTTCTTTCCTCCGGCCTTTGAGGCAGGCCTCCCCTCGGGAGTAGCAACAGAATGGAGAAGCTGTGGAGGAGTTAGCCCTCTCTCTTTGCGGGATATCAATAAGGGAGAAGGCATGTTTTTTTTTTCGGCTAAGTCCTCTCCACGAACGAACATCATCTTAGCCTGTCGCCTCCCGCCATTTTTCTTTCCAGGGCAAAGTTCCCGGCCGGCGGAATGCCGCTTTATCCGCGTTCTACATCGTCAAAACTTTCAATAGGCAGCCCAGATCCAGAGTGTCCCATTGTGGTCGACTGGTGGTCAGCAAAGGCAGTAAAAAAAACTCGTTTTTTCTGTGGGTCCTCTCCCCACCAAAAAGCGAGGAGAAAATTCGGCCGTCCCCTCTTTCTGCCGGCCAGCAAGAGCAAAAAAAAAAAAAAGACAGAGTGAACTGAGACAAGCGTCTCAAAGTGTAAAAGAACTCTGGGGTGTTGGAAAATGCCGACCCCTGATTGGATGAAATTTTCCCTAGTAACAGCGGCCCAGCAATACCACAGCTCTCTCCCACGCCTCGAGTGACCTCTGACCTTCACACATAAGCATCGTTGCAATGTTCAGCACTCTCAACGGGAAAAAAAAAATAAATGTTACCAGGCACAAGGCATCTTCGGTCAGCCAGGGGAAGATGAACCCTTGACCTTCGCTCGTAGGGACCAAGTAACTTCCTATGTGCGGCTGTGACCTTGTCCCAAAAATAGAACAGCGCCAACCCCCTAAGATCATTTCTGCAACATTTTCTGAGCGACAACTACAGGACCCTTAAAATGGCTGATTTGAAAGAAGATTTCCTTTTCTCACAACTTTTTTTTCCAGAAACGCTTTTTTCCTCATTCCGTGATGTGAAAGTAAAATTAATTTTGATTCTCTGAGCTGCACACCTACTCGCCTTTTCCTATCACGATAAAAGAACAGATAAATTAATTATCTCTAAAACCCCAACGTCAGTCAAACCAAATATTATTCTCTTTCTCTCTTTTTTTTTTTCTTTCTTTAACATGAAATTTTGTTTTCCTGGTTGTGATTAAGACAAGCGAATTTTGCGCACGAATTCCCCTGCCTCTCAACCAGGAATTTTCTTCTAACGTATGTCATGGGAGAAAATTTTTGCATTAATTAATCCCTGATAAACCAACAGAAAGATTGATCAGGTCTTTCCGAAATTCACCAGAGGTTAATATTTTCGCCATGACAATTGTGCGCGGAAAGTCTATGATTTACTTGAAAATTTTGAATATATAGGAAAAACATTTCGCATCGGAAACACTATCCAGCAAAGAAGGAATTTTTCAAATCGGACTTTTAGAAGTAGAGATATTGACAAAAATAAGATATACATCTACGCCCCTGGCGTAGAAACCATGCATTATTTCAAGAAGAAAATGTTCCTAAAATGTTTGTTGACATGAATAATATTGGTCTACAAACGAAGTTATTTTCAATCGAGAATTTAGAAGCTCATATTTTGCTGCAAATACATCAGAAGCGGAAATTAAGGTTTACGCCCCTGGTGGCCAAACCATTTTTTTACAAAAACTAGAAATTATGTGCAAACGATTTCCCATCGGGAGCTGTATCCGGTGTAGAAAGAATTTTTCAGATCGGAGATTTAGAAGCAGAGATATAGGAGAAAACGCAATTTACCTTTACGCCCCCAAGCGGAAAGTAAATGAATTACTTGAAAATTTTGAAATTATATCAAAAACATGTCACATGGAAAACACTATCCAACGAAGAAGGAATTTTTCAAATCGGACTCCTAGAAATCGAGATATTGACAAAAATAAGATATACATCTGTTTCTCCGCCCCCTGGTGGAGAAACTGTGGAATATTTTAGGAAGAAAATATTCCGAAAAGGTTTATCGATGTGAGTGGCATCAGTCCACGAAAGAATTTTTTCAATCGATATTTTAGAAGCTCAGATTTTATGGCAAATACATCAGAAGAGAAAATTAACACTTATGCCTCCTGGTGGCCAAAGTATTCTTTACCAAAAATTAAAAATTATATGCAAAAGATTATGCATGAGGAGATGTATCCGCTGGAAAAAAAAAAAATTCAAATCGGAGTTTTAGAAGAGTTATCGGAAAAAATGCAATTTACTTTTACGCCCCCTAGCGGAAAATCTATGCGTAATTTGAAAAAGAAACTATATCTAAAATACTCTTCGACATAAATGGAATCTAAAGATAAAAGTTTTTCAATCGGATGTTTAGAAGCAAATATGTGGAATAAAACGTATTTTTGAATTCGACATCATCTACATTTACGCCCTCTAGTGGCGAAATTGTACATCGTAAAAAAAAACGAAATGAAGGATCATCATTCACATATTTCAAGCTTTCGAATGCAAAAAGAATTTTTCAAATCGGACTAATAGTTGCAGAGATACCGTAGGGACAGACGGACAAACCGATAACATAAGCACGATCTTTTTTTACAAAAGACGAGCTAAAAACATAGTCATGGAACACAATCTACAACCTTCCATTTGGCTTTGATATGTTGATGATATTTTTGTAATTTGGCCACACAATAGAACTGACCTTGAATCTCTTCTTGAAAAGATTTCCCTAAAGTTCCCATCAATAAAATTCACCATCAATGAAGAATCGCAGCAAGGCATTGACTTTTTGGATGTCCACCTGGCAAGGCAAGGTAATCATCTCAACAGATCTGTCTACAGAAAACCCTCTGCAATAACAAACATAATCCCATTTTCATCCCACTCCCCAACTGCTCACAAATTTGCAGCCTTTAAAACTTATGTCAATCGTGCCAGGATTGTCTGCAACACTGAATCTTCCTTCAATGAAGAAATTGACACCATAAAGTAAATTTCCGAAACCCATCAGTTCCCACCTTCTACAATTCAAAAATTCCTCCAAAATTCCTACTTGAAAAATCTGTCTGCTCTCTCACCAATAATAATGGAAAAACCACCATTCATTGGTTCCATCCCTTTCCATGGATCCTTCTCTTATAAGATGTGTAAACTTTTCAAAACTATGGGCTACACTCTCACAGTGAAACCAAACCCTTCTGCTATAATGTGCCTGCTTAAAGACAGGGATCCTGTCTCACCCTTGGACACCCCTGGAGTTTATGCTATTCCCGTTTCAACTTCCTCTGGTCTCTCAGTGTATATTGGAAGCACATACCGAAGCATCAAAACAAGACTTGGTGAACACAAAAAAGATGCTTCCAATGGTCTTCCAAAGACAGCTTTATCTGCACTAACCCTTGAAGAACACCTCTGCAGTTCCCATTTGGAAAGAAACCAAAAAAGTTGCCCCTTTCATCAACAAGGCATCTCTGCGTTTTCAAGAGAGCATTGAAATTTTGTTCACCAAAAACTGCAATTCAGAGACCCCTCACCAAATCCCATTTATTTGGATCTCTCTCCTAAAATCTGGCAACAGTTCCAACACCCCAACTTCAAATTGTAGTTCTGGCAACCAGCCCATCCAGTCGATCGCAGGTTATCAAGGTCGTAGGATGACCGAAAACTACCGCTAAACGAACCTTTTACCATTCATGACTATGTGTTTCGCTCGTTTTATATATTTATGATCTGATATAAGAGCCCGCCCAGATCAGTTTCTGGGCTTTTTGTCAGAGACAGGGCCCATGCTCATCTTTAGTACATACATTCTGATTCATTTTCTTTTAACACAGTTGGGTCAGCTCTGTCACAATGACTTACATTGTACCTAATACCACCCTGTTTTACCAGAAATAACATTCTCAATGCACCTTATAAATGCTCTATCACTAGTAGATCCAGTGGGGGAAGAGGGGGGGGGGCTGGGATGATCACACCCATTAAATGAACTTTTCCTTTTTGAATGGCCATGATTCCAAATAATTAATATATTTATTTTTGTAAAATTATAGCAAAAAAATACAGATTTTCATAAAAGCTTTTATAATGATGAAAATTTGCTGTGATTAATGTTTTGTTCTAGCTTCAGAGAGAGAGAGAGAGAGAGAGAGAGAGAGAGAGAGAGAGAGAGAGAGAGAAATAAAAAACAACAACTAGAGTTTCAGAAAGAGAGCAAGCTGAGAGCATAAGGGAAAAGAGATTTTGGCTGATCACGAAAAGCACTGGGTGTGCTTTATTTAATGTAATATTTCCACAAACAAACAAGAGAAAACCACTAGTAAGACAATGAATGGTGAAGGAATGATTTGATGAAGTGAAGTAAATGGAAGTTCCTTTCAAAGAGGTGGAAATCCTACGTTGTGAAAGAATAAACAAATATTTTAAAGTGGAATTGCCAGCTATATCACTTAGGAATGATTCGAGCAGGAAATTATTATATTGGGTCAAGTCCCCTAAACAGAAAGGCTCAGATTTGTTTTAAAAGATTCTATCCAAACTTGATATTTAAAAAGCACCATGTTTGTTTCCTCACAAAGCAAGTGACTGAACATCAGGAACATAGTGCTGATTTTTCAGTTGTTTTTCCCAACTTTGAGATTTAAAAATTTTGCACAATTGTTTTTGATGGAAAAGCTTTAAAAAGTCATACAAAGCCAGAAGCAGGCAGCTATGCCAGAGTGTGTACACATGTGTGTGTTTGTGGAAAGGGGGAGGGGGAGACTTATTTACCCATCTTTTTCCATAAACCAGACCCCCCCCCAGGTAAGCTTCTGGATCTCTCCCTGTTCTCTGTTGCTCATATGGCACTTAAAAACACCAGAGATTCACTGTACACTGTACAGTCATTTTAAGTAAAATCATCCTATTTTTAATGAAAATAAATGATGCTGCACCATTTTTTTATTTTGATGGAAATTGGTTTATATGTCACTCTATGCCTCAGATGAAAGAAAAAATATTTTTAAATATTCACATTTTTATTACAACATGGCAGCCATTTTTCTTCTTCAGGAATTCCTCATTCCTGAAGAAGAAAAATGTTTCTGACATTTACAAAATTAGTCATAGCATGTGTTCTAGAAAATCAATGCAGGATTTTAAGTATCATATGAAAGCTAAAAATATGTACCGTAGTTTCTGAAAAACCTTCTTAGGAAATATTTCCCCTTCAGTACATATGCCATACCCCCCAAGCTTTTATTGCAGATCAAGTTACATAAAGACATACGAGTATATGTACATCACATTCATCCTCTTAGAATAGCTTCTCACTTCCAGTTAACACAGAAAAGCAATTAGTCAAGTGCTGTAGCTTTTTCACAAAAAAAAAAAAAAAAAAAATTCACATTCTGTTGTGCCAACTATGGACTTTAGTTATAAAATCCCTTCATGCACGGGTGCTTAAGATTTGATGTTCAATCATTATTTCCTTCAGTGCCATTTTTTGATGCCTACATCCTCCTGATCAAGTAACTCATGGAACATCAAGAGCTCCCAGATAAACTAATCAAGGACCTATAAGACTGTTTTGTGTAAAATGGTATTTACTCTACCAACAAAAACAAGGTTTACAAATGAGCTTTCCATTTTCTCCCTTGTTTGCTGGAATTAATATGCAAAATTTAGAAACATTTATTGCTCCATTCCACTTAAAACCTACTATTTTCCTAAGGTATGTTTGATAACATTTTCATTATTATCCCACACTAGAAAAATTCATTAATGGCACTTATGCCACCATTTCTTTTGAATTTCACAACATAAAGCTTACTTCAAATGAACAATTTAATTATATACTTTCTTGATATTAACATAAACTCTGACTGTTCACTTAGCCTTTCTCTTACAGGAGGCCCTACTGGTACCCACAATACCATATGATTACCATTTCAGATAACTTTAAGACATAACCTTACCATTCAGATACCTATATACAAATTAGCAGCCTTCAAATCTTACATACAAAGAGTTAACCTTAGCTGTGACAGACCTCTTTCATTACAAGAATATACTAATATTTTAAGTGTTGTAAATCACATAACTTTCAACCCTCCTTGATCTATAGTTTATAAATTAGAATCACGGAAAAAAAAAAAAAAAAAAAAAAAAAGACTGCTGTTCATTCTTGCTTCAGATCCTCTCTCTCTCTCTCTCTCTCTCTCTCTCTCTCTCTCTCTCTCTCTCTCTCTTACTCCAATATTAATCCCCGTTATTTGAATATTTTCTCTCTTTTGCAGAGACTCTAACCCTGATTGGAAATTTTCAGCAGTAAACACTGAAAAAATCCATAGTTCTTAGCTTTTTTCAGCAGTGAAAACTACAAAAATCTGTAGTCTTCAACGTTTTCCGGTAGTAATGAATAAAATTTTATTACACACTTGGTAAAAAATAAATTGCCAGAGTAGCAAAATGACAATGTAAATTCATAAAAAAGCAAATTTTTGCTTAAAAAATCATCTATAAATTGAATACATTTCGTAAGAAACGCTAAATAGCTCCAATATTTCTTTTTATTCTAATTTACCTCAAAAATCAATGTATTTCCAATGAAAACTTCACAGTAAACAAAGTACAATCATGGCCAAAAGTCCTGCACCAGTAGATCAAAAGTCAATTTTTGATGTTCAAGTCAACTTATACAGTGTAATGGTAAAGTCAGGAATACATATTATACAGCACTTTAAAGAAAATTTTATGCTGAACGCAAATATTTTTACAGAATGTTATTACCAGTAATAGAAGTGAAGTTACAAGCAAAACTACAGCATCTAGTCATAAAAAGCAAAAAATAGTGGAATTTGTGAAATTAGTGTACAATGCATTTAACGTAAAATTACTGTACAATACATTATTGAAACTTGCAGGACATTTGAAATAACTTACCAACAAGCAAAATACGCTTTAATATTTAATTGGATAAGTACGGTTTCTTAATAACAAAGTGCACCTTCTTGGCATGGAACTAATGAGTTTCTCTAATTGTCCATTGGTGATAACACAGTACCATACAGTTCTTGCAGACTCAATTAATGCTGTTTCAGATGTCGGTCCTTGTTGATGGATCTTTTGCTTTAATCTCACCCACAGATTCTCTATGGGATTAAGAACCGGTGACTGTGCCTGCCACTGAAGTTTTCTTATAACTTTTTTATTAAACCACTCGTCAACCAACTTTGACCGATGACATGGCGCGTTATCGTCATGTCATCGGTTTCGCAAACCCATGTCTTGTGCAGATGGTAGCAGTTTGGACTCCCAAAATATCCGAATATTTCAATCCATTCAATGTGCCATCAACAATGTGCAGACGGCCAACACCACTGGCTGAAATACAGGAATCGAATATGGGTGCTTGATTGTTGGCTGGGTGCATCTTTCACCAGCCAGACTACATACATAATTATTTCCATTATTAGTGGAAATAGTAACAGTTGTTTCATCACTGAAAATAACATTTTTCCATTCATCAACAGTCCAATTCTTGTGTGCCTTGGCCCAAGCAAGTCTTTTGAGCCGTTGTTACTCAGTAAGGAAAGGTTTTCGTGCAGTCAGTCCATTTTCTTGTAGCCTACGATGAACTGTATGTGCAGATGCAATAATGTCTACTTCATTCTCCTGCTCATTTCTTAAATCAGTTGCTATTTTAAACCTTGAGTTTAAGGAATGACAAATCAACATGCGATCATCACGTTCAGTACACAGCCTTGGTCGACCTGTTATTTTTCTGTTTCCCACACATCCAGTTTCTGCAACTCTTTTAATGGTGCGCAAAACAGTGGAATGATCACAGCCACGTTTAACATCGATTTTATGACTACTGAATCCAAGTTCATGCAAAGTAATAATTTTTGCCCTGGTTTGAAGAGGCAGGACTAATTTTTGGATCTTTGACATTCCAAAATTCAAATATCACCAGGAATTCTGCGTAAACTTCCGTCAACTGGTCAATTGACTACAAGCAGCTGTGTTCTAAGTCAGCAGACAATTCTACATCCTTTTATATCTCACTAGGGGATGTCGGAGAAAGCTATAGCGGATTAGAGGGGAGTGAACGAATTTTCAGAACTGGATTTGTGTTTCCTTACTAGCACATTTTTGCTTGTAACTTCACTTCTATTACTGGTAATAACATTCTGTAAACATATTTGAATTCAGCATAAAATTCCCTTTAAAACTGATGTATAATATGTATTCCTGGCTTTACCATTACACTGTATAAGTTAACTTCAAACATCAAACATTGACTTTCGGTTACTGGTGCAGGACTTTTGGCCGCGACTGTAAGTGCCTACACAGACTAAATGCTGTTTATGGTCATCTTCAAAACCCCCAAAAAATGTTTTAAAAAGTTAGTTTTTTCCCTGCAATGAACAAAAAAAAAAAAAGTATTGTAGGAAAGAATTTTAGTAGTACTCCAAGACTTTAAGCAAAAATACGAAAAATTAAGGACTTTCCAAGCTCTGGAAAAAGAACTAAAATTTCAGGATGTTCCTGGGATTCCATGGACTGTGATAACCCAGCACATGGCCAGAGATGCTTAGACATTCAAAACATATTGTAAAATCACAGAAGTGCAATGATATTGAAAACATTCAAGAAACACTCTCCAAAATGTTTAATGAATGTTAGAATCTAGAAAACATGAAAATAAACTTTACCCATGAAAATAAGTGTTGATTTTTATGAAAATAAACTTTACCCATGAAAATAAGTGTTGATTTTTATGAAAATAAACTTTACCTTTTCGATAGTTGCAATGGAGAACCCGTAGCAGTTGGAGTCTCTGCTTTTGATCACTGCTTCATAAAAATCAACAGCCTTAATAAAATTTTCACTTTCTCCATTGCAGCATACATACTCTGTTTTTGTTCTGCTTAGCTTCAACTTCTTACCTTTTAATGCTCATCTGTGGATTTCCAGCTTTTTTTATGCTTCTTGTAAAAATGGAGTTCAAAGCCAGATTTTCTGCCTCTAACAAATTATTACTGTTAGCACCACGACTTGACTTAGTTTTTTTTTTTTTTTTTCTTCCAGCAGTAGCAACACTTGCTATTGCCTTAATTTTTACAAGCAAATTGCATTATCTACTAGCAAAAATTTATTAACATTATGCAAAAGAAACTTTAACATGTCCCCCTCCATTAGTCAATCATGACAAATTTTGATTTCACCCCTATAACTGGCACATTGTAATGCTGAAAAGACTACAAATGTTTAGATATAACTCATCTTTTCATGACCTGACAGATGAATTCTAACAATTTAATTCGAATGCAAATATTTAAAAAACATTTTTTTATTTAACTTTATTCACAAAATTCCAGAACACTATTCCAAAACTTAAGTTATTTTCCATATGGTTTATGATCTGGGTTTCAGGTCTTTTCATCATACCACTTTAAAAAACAGCAGGCCTGGGCTCAAACTTGTCTTCGGACAGACCTTCAACCTCAATACTCATGAGAGCATTCAATGTTTGTAAGTCTAAACTGCTCCTCCAATCACCCTGGATTCTCTTCATGAAACTGAATCCAACCTCACATGCAGAACAGTGGCAGCTCATAGTAGGAAAAATAGGTGAAGAGCTACAAGAGCAATATGAAAAGATATCTACTGTCTTCAATGAAAATCAGTTAGTGAGAACTTACCTATTTTTTTTTATATATTAGATCCAATTCTTCTTCCCTTTAAAACTGGAAATGTGTCGATTATGTCGTCATAAAATGGCTGTTTCTTTGTGACATCAAGAAAATGTCTTTCTGAATAGAAATCTTTGCCAAAGAAGCAAGTTTATCTGGAGAAATAAGTGTTTCTTGAGTAAGTTTGTATTCTTGTAAGACAAGAAAAATTTCTTTCCACTGAAACACTTGCAGATGCAATTGTTAAAATCAGGAAAACCAATACAGCATATAAGATTCCGTAAAAATGTCTTTTATCTCCATGAAGCACTCGAAGAAGTTCATGAGTCGATATATTCCTTAATTTTTCATCAGCATATACAAGACTCAGTTCATTTTTAAGGCGCTGGTGTTTAGCAAATATTTTTCCGTAAAAATGTTGAAGATTTTCAAAAGCGTGAGAGTGAAAGCATGGATTAAATTGGTCGAATTTGGTTGCGTCAGCAAGACAGGCAAATTGAAGTTCAAGTTTCTCACAGTTATGAAATCTTATATCCATTTTCATAAGAATGTGATACAAAATTTCAAAATACAATTGTCTATAATTTTGAAAAATTGTTTCTTGTGTAAGAGCAGCATATTCCCATTTAGATCTGCTTATTTCTGTGATTTTGCTAGCTTTTCCAAACAGTGTTTCAAATACCTCATCATTCCTTTTATGGCTCAAAATTTCTTAAGTTTTATTTTTAATTAGAGTAACACAGTAGTTTATGTCTAGTGATTTGTTCTGCAAAATTTCGAATAATACACTGCTGGCCACCCAAAATGCAACACCAAGAAGGACATCAGATAGCAAAGCCAGATTTACTGGACACATAACAACAAATACAAAGATGAAACGATTGAGCTTACAGGCCTGTGCGACTTGCTGAATACACAGACATCAATAGTTCGTGTGGCCTCCATGGCTGGCAATAACGGCCGCTACACGCCGCGGCATCGAATGAAAGAGACTTTGGATTTGGGTTATGTCGGTCCAGGCTGCTTCCACACGTTGCAACAGTTCATCAGGAGCAGCCGCGGGTGGTGCTTGCCGGGCCACTTGGTTGCCGATCAGCGGCCAGACATGTTCGATGGGCGACATGTCGGGAGAAGAGGCGGGCCACGGCAGCAGTGACACCTGGTTGGCCGTGAAGAATTGTTGCACGATGCATGCCACGTGCGGGCGTGCATTGTCCTGTTGAAACGTGGCAGTTGGCAGGTCCTGCAGGTAAGGGAGGACTACAGGCTCCAAAAAGTCGGAGATGTAGCGGTGGCTGTTGAGTGTACCGGCGATGCGTACCAGAGGGGTGCGGGTGTCATATCCAATTGCGCCCCAAACCATAACGCCAGGCGACAGAACGATATGGCGATGCATAATGCAGGCGTCATACAGTCATATAGTCTCTCGCCGCGGTGCCACCAGACGCGGTTCTGACTATCGTGGAGTTGTAGGCGGAAGCAGGATTCGTCAGAGAAGACAATGTCATGCCATTCCACAGACCAGGTGTGGCGTTCAATGGCCCACTGCCACCGCACTCGCCGGTGATGTAACATCAATGGTAATAGGAGCAATGGGCGCCGTGCGACAAGTCCCCGCTCCAGCAAACGACATCGAACGTTACGTGCTGACACAGGTTTTTGCGCAACACACCCTAATTCCTGCGCTAACGTTCGTGATGTGGCGGTATGAGCCGTCAATGCCCGCCGCACAACATGCCGGTCCTCTCGTTCGGGGGTGTGCCGTGGCTGCGGTAATCGCTCATGTCGGTCCGTCCGTCCCTCCTGCACCCACCGAATCCATACTCGCCTTACTGTGGCTGGATGTCGTCCCACACGGGCCCCAATGTCTCGCGATAAGCCACTATTCGTCCTCTGTCGAACTCCGAAACGTGCTGGAATGACTGCCATATTCTGCGACAAGTCATCAGAAAGCTTCCCACGCACAGGTCCGGCAGCACAGCACACTTCCACTACTTACACTCAGCCTTCTGTGCACCCCTCTTATAGTGCTTCTCGGTGGCGTGCCGGGCGCACATGATTTGCATATGCCTTGCAATGCTAATCGTTTGCATGTCCTCTCACAGGCGACGCATGCTGCAAATTTCAGGCCAATCGGATGATTCCTTCTTGGTGTTGCATATTGTGTGGCCAGCTGTGTAGATCGGTGAAGCCAAATATTTCATTAAATACTATTGCCAAAAATGTAAATTCAAAAGTGCTCATATCATTTAAAATCCCTCGGGCAAGTTGAATTGATTTTTTGTTAGATTGGTCACTATTTGTGAGAAATTTGAATACTTCCTTTAATTTATCCCAATCATCAGCTATTACACTTACTAACTTCGAAGTGGAGGACCATAGAGTTTCTGTTGTGGTTGGCATGCATCTTGCGGTTGTTGATGTGAGTACATTGTTTTTCACCACACAGCGAAGCGATCGCTTCGCTGAGTGGTGAAAAAACAAAGGAATTACACTGAGGCTTGCAAAAAATATTCGGCACTTAGAAATTTTAGAAAAACTCTGCTGTAATACAAGGTTCAAACGATGTACTAAGCAATAACAAAAACAGCTTGAGAAGTTTTATGCTTCATTTTTTTCTGGAGCCCAGTCAAGTGTCCAGACATTACGCTTGCCCCATCGTAACATTGTCCTATTGACTTGTGTTGATAATCAAACTGTTCCAAATTTTTGTCTAGCATTTTGTATAAAGCTTCTGATGTTCTATCTTCACTCACACATCATGGAAACCCAAAAATCGCTCAACCAAAACACCTTCCGAATCAACAGATCTTATTATTAAAGAGCACTCGGAAGTCTGGTTATGTCTTCCCATCTACTTGAATAGAAAAGCATTGAACTTCATTTATTTCATTTTTGACGTGATCGTTTATATATTCAGAAATACATTCAATTAATTCGTTTTGAATAGCTTTTGAGTCACCTGTGAAGACATTTTTTATCGTTTCGTATTGATTTTGAATTTTTAAAGGACTTCTTGATATCAACAGTGAAAGCAATTCCTTGAATTTCTACGATTTATCGAGTCAGTGCTTCGTCATGGCCACGGAATGCTAGTTCTTGTTTACTCAAATACAGTACTACATCAATCAATGTCTGCAGGAAAAGTCTATTTAAACAAACACTTCCGTTGAAATGCATTTCAAAAGCCTAGCATTTTCCCTCAGGGCATCGGCAATGGTGTTCTGATTCTTTTCAAAATTATTTAGCATTAATTCGCATTTCAGGTGTTCGCTAGAATCACCAGGTTTGTGAAGTGACCGTTTTATATTTAAGAAATCTGAAAATTGTCTTTATTCCACGCCGAATTTTATTACTAAAAAATAAGCAGCGCCAACAAAAAAAAAAAAAAAAAAATTGTAACACAGAAGGGCTACAAAGCCATTTATATTCAGTAAACCAACAATTTTTAAAATTAATATTGTAAGATTTACTGCTCTTCTTGATTTCTTTCTTGGCGACAATTGTCAGTGAATCTGTCGGTCGTCATTGAAGTAAAATGTCTCTTTTATTTTCATCTTTCCACCAATTGAACGGAGTTTGCAATAAATTACAGACAATGTCATTCACAGGATACATACTGAAAACTAAAACTATCACTATCAGGTAAACTGTACACGAAACTAAAGTAACTAATGAAGTTTTTAAAAAACAATCACAAAACACAAAAAAAACAAATCTCTTTCGGTAAATATGTACCAAAACACTGCAATGGCGATCCGTCCCTTTCCACTGCGATCTCTTCGGAAGGTCATGACTGCAGGTGCAGAGCCTTGACGTCTCAACCTAAAACACTTCACTTGCCCGGCAGATAGGGGAGAGTGACATCACAGTTACCATGGCAACTCGGACGAAAACTGCAGACTTCCAAGCATTCTCATTTCAGCTCTTCACTTGGACTGGTTTGTGTATAAGAACTTGTTTTCCGTATTGAACGCGCATTGTGAATTGATATCTAATCAAAATGTTGGGTATTTTGGCACTCAATAAAGGAAAGAAAAGAATATATTATACAAAATTATTAAATAAAGCCTTATTTCAAATGAAATAGGTGAAGAGGCACTTCATCTGAAAAGCTGCCACTGATGCAGAAGTAGATAAGGGAAATACACTGGACATTTCCACTAGTGCCAAAATGTTTTTATAATGTTTGCACTTTTCAAGAAACATTCGTTTCCAGAAAGCAGTTGTTCCTTTTTGTATGTGTCCAAAATATTCCACACGCACAATGCAGTGGCGCTTTACAGTTCACACTAAAACATTCAAAAATTTTCCACTAGCAACTTTTGCTGGAACCACTTTTTATCACTAGCAAAATGCACTTGCTTTTCAGCAATTTTCTACTAAATACTGGTCAAAATCGAGCCCTGCTTAGCACTATACTTGAGGCAACCCTAACTTGCCTATGAAATGGAAGCTGGAAGAGCTTTTTCAACAAGAGAGAAATCTTTAAGATTTTTCACCATTTCTCTGCATTTTAATGGGGTGCTGCAATATGTTGGGGACCATCCTACAAAATCTGAGGGTGTACTACCATAATGTGAGGCAGAATAAAAATTAACTTCTTGCTATTCTTCTATCAGCAATTTCCCCTCAGGAAGAAAGGAGTATCACCTACAGCCCAGGGGTAAAAAAAAACTGGCTAGTTCAACACTGGGACTATCGGTTTTTATTTTGGACTAAAGCAAAATATTTTTTATTAGACAGGGACTACCATTTGAAAGTTTATTTTTCCAAAGCTCTGGCACTTAATAAGTTAGTATACTTTCTTCAGATATTTTAAATGCTCATACATATATACACAGTCGAGTCACATTATTGTGACCACCTCCTACTTTTGACGTCAACAGTGCGTAGCCAATGAAAGAAAGAACGTGTTGTGAGCTGGCTTGGAGGGTATATAAGGTGTGCTGTACACATTCTGAAAACGTATCACTTGTTGCTCTCATTGATAAAAGGAGCAATTTATCAGATTTGCAAAAAGGGATGATTATCGGCTTTCGGGCCAAGGGTGGCAGTATTTCTGAAACAGCGCAGTTTGTGAACTGTTCATGTGCTGCTGCGGTTAAAGTGTATTGTGATTGGAGAAATGGCACCATTGCGAATAAGCGACAAGGAAACTGCAGAGCACCACGTGCCATTGATGTGAGAGGTGAACGTTGGCTGCAAAGGTGTGTGAGGGCCGATCGACATGCTACAGTGGAGCAACTCACTGGCCGAATGAACCAGGGGGCACTGGAAGTGTGTTTAAAATGGCAGTTCAGCAAACCCTGCTGCATATGGGGCTCTGATGCAGATGGATGGCCACTGCACCCATGCTAACGAATGTGCATCGGCAGAAAAGGCTTACATTTGCATGGCAGCATCTGAATTGGACCTCCGCTGATTGGCAAAGGATTGCCTTCTCCGATAAGTCACATTTTCTGCTTCATCAAATGGATGGATGTTGGCATATAAGGCAAGAAACATCGGAGAACAAACACTCTTTAACCATTGCTCAAAGAACACAAGCTGGTGGGGGCAGTGTTATGGTCTGGGGAATGTTTTCGTGGCATTCTCTGGGTCCACTCATACCTGTAGAAGGCACTATGAACCAAATTCATTATGAATCCATCTTTGCAGACCACGTACACACATACATGCTGATTGTCTTCCCTGGGACAGATGGGAACTTCCCGCACGACGATGCGAAGTGTCATACAGCTAGAAATGTCTGAGTGGTTGGAAGAGCATGATGAAGACTTCAAAGTACTTTCCTGGCCCTCTAACTTCCCAGACCTAAACCCAACTGAGCATCTGTGGGACCACCTCAATCGTGTTGTTCGCTCAGTGGATCCTCCACCACGCACCTGTCAGCAGTTGTCAGATGCACTGCAGTCAGCATGGCTCCACATACCTGTGAACACCTTCCACCACCTTAATGAGTCACTCCTAGCCCGTCTAGCTACTGTCTGCACTGCATACGGCGGTTACTCTGGATATTAGCTGGTGGTCACAATAATGTGATTCGACTGTGTATTAGGTGATTCAAAAGTCATTGCCACTTTGAAGACTCATCCTCTGTCAGGCAATCACTCAGTGTGCATGCATTGTGCAGAAAAGATCAATGTATGCTTGGAAAACCAGTATCTTCTAGTTGGTATAAATAAGAACACACTGCTATGATTGATTGGAAAACTTTCTGCTGTCAAAAACTATGGATGAGAAATACACTATTTGAGTGCTGTTACGGCTTTTCTTTAAAAAAAAAAAAAAAAAAAAGTTGGCTACTGCAGTGAGGGAAATTTGTGCCATGGTAGGTGAAGGAGCAGTGTCTGTAAGAATGGCAAGGTTTTGGTTTCAGCAATTCAAAAATGGGGACTACAGCCTTAAAGACAAAGCACATGCTGGAAGACATTCAACAGTGAATTCTGAAGCTGTAAACCAAGCCATAAAGTCAAATCCACGCACAAGCACTAGACAACTGTCAAATGATCTGGGAATACCTCAACCCACAACTGTTTGCAAACTGCACAAGCTCAGCAAGACACACAGAAGCTGTTGACCAGTACCTTAGGAATTGACTGCTGCTCAAACCCAACAACGTGTGCATGTGTGTCGCCACTTGCTGGAAAATCCCTAGGATGACCATTTCTTTAAACAAATTGTAACGTGATGAAAATTGGACATTTTTTTTGGAATCCTGACATGAGAAAGCAATGGTTAGATCCCCCCCCCCCAAAAAAAAAAAAAACACCAGAACCAGTCCCACAAAAAAGATAAAGATTTGAGCACAAAGTTATGCTATGTGAATTGTGAAACTCTGAGAGAGTCTCATTCATTAGGAATTGGTTCCAGACGGCTGAGGCATTAATGCACAGCTGCGCTGTGACCAGTTGGAGCAGACGTATTTTGCTTTAAAAGGAAAGTACCCTCCTCTGGTGAACTGTAAAAGAGTTATACTCCAACAGGAAAATGCTCCTGTTTATTGTGCCAGCTCAACTAAGGAAAAAGTACAGAAACTGAAGGGTTTTGAGCTAATGTCCCACCTTGCTTATAGTCCGGACCTTGCGCCTTCGAACTACCACATATTTCAGTCCATGGAACATATTCTATGTGGGAAACACTCCCAAAAAATCCACGATGTTGAACTTGGGGTCCAAGACGATTTCGTCTTGAAACCAAAGGAATTTTTTCACAGGAGGATAACAAGACATGCCATCACGATGGTGTAGGATCATGAAGTACAATAGACTCTAGTTTGAAGATTAAAATTTTACATTTATGCACTTACATAGGTTTTCATTGACTATAAAAAAAAACAGCAATGACTTTCAAATCACTGTGGTAATATATAAGGTATGCATACAGCTGTTGAACCTTACATATCTCAATGTATAACATTTTTATATAAGGAATCACATAAGCTGTGGTGTGGAGTGTGGACAGGGGTGAAACCAGGACAGGGTTTTAAGGGTTCGCCCTAATTTGGCAAAGTTGTAATTCGTTTTCATGTTTCATTGTTGCCGTGATGCTTCACAATCGGGAGATTGATTTCTTTGTGCTTTGCAATCAAGATGATTTCCTCTTCAAGATCTTAGTTCGTTTTTAAAAAAATCAGCAAGTTTTTAATTCATTTTCATGTTTTGTTGTTGTCAAGGATTTATTTGCCTTCATTGTAAAAATTCATTTCATTCAATTTCATCTGGTGCAGATTTTACAGTATCATGAATTTTATTTTTGAACTTCACAACTGCAAAAAGCTCACATTTATTGAGTGAGTTGGATACTTACGGCAACGTCTTGTGAGTAGATTCACTACAAGCGTACATATGAAGCCCCGACAGCGACTACGGATATTGTAAGTACATATATAGTTCATTATTTCTTGATTTTAATTGCTGATACTGTGCCCCATACGTATCTAACATCATTTAATAATCTCCTGATTGCAGAACTTGTGTAACATGTGAAACAGCAATGACTGACATTTAATGTGAAGTAAGTTACATAATCGTGGCCGCGTAAAAATATGTTCATCGCAAATTGCGAAATTTGAACAACGATATATAAACAGTCCTTGCAGTGGCAACACTCATGTTCTCCACAGCCAAAGAAATTCAAGACTCAAAGGTCTGCAGGAAAGGTCATGGCAACGTTTTTGGGATTCGGAAGGCGTTTTACTGACTGACTATATCCCAAAGGGTCAAACAATAAGTGCTAAATACTATTCCAACTTGCTGTGCTGATAAAAGGATTTTTTTTGGTGTTGAAAAAAAAAAAGGTGAGGAAAACTGTGGAAAGTGTTATCTTTTTGCAAGACAATGCACCAGCTCACAAGGCAATTGATGTTTTGAGGAATTTGGGGTTTAAGTGCATAGACCATCCACCCTACTCACCAGACCTTGCTCCATCAGACTATTTCCAATTCCCAAACCTTAAAAAAAAGTTTGAAAGGTAAATATTTTTAGAATGATTCGAAGGTGATATCAGCAGCAGAGCAGTATTTGAGTGATCAGACTTCAGAATTTTTTTGGAAGGTTTAAAGAAACCCCAGAAATGCTCTGCCAAGTATGTTGAACTTTGGGGTAAATATGTGGAATAGTCTAAGTTTCATGGCTCTAGCCCATTTCGTTCTTGGTGAGGGCAAGAACTTATCAGCATCCCCTTGTAATTTACATTTCCTAAATTAGAGCTTTACTTTATCCTAATTTCCTTGGGACTAGATCAAAGTAAGTTGGGACTAGTGAATTCTCATTCTAGTTAGTATTGGACTAAATGGGCAAAAAAAAAAAAAAAAAAATGTTCAAACCTGGAGCCCCAAAACCACTTGACTGTCTGCTAACCTTCCTACCTGCAGTAAATATCCTCTGGGTATAGACCAAACATATATGGCGGATTGACAGATGTGAAAATGATGTTGCCAAAATGCAAATATCTGAATTTTTTAGATAGAAACATGACCAAAACAACTGTGATCTTCATTTTTCAGTGTAGTTATGCACAATGTTTAGAACAACTATGTACTTTTTAAATCCCAGTTCAACCTCAAATATCAGCTTTTAGACTAGAACTACAGTATTGTAAAGACCCACCAACGTAACAGTCGCGGCCGCTATCTTACCACGGACAACCAATATAAAAACCGTGGCAGAGCAATTTATTATATTTCTTTTTCCACGGTCATTTGATGTTGTCCTTGGTGCAAAGACTGTATTATGTGGGTATACACTTAAACTATTCAAACCAATCACATTCGTACACATAATGTGATAAGAATTGTCAGGAATACACGTAACACACAAAACATAGAAAGAATTCGTCAAATTGTCATCACACGCGTAAGTTACGCTGAAAATTATAAGCGGGACGTTTCAGTAGTGACTTCTACCTTCATCAGCCATGGAATGAGACACGTGGTAAAAGCGTCAGTTGTTGCCAGATTTCAAAATCGCTTTCGAAATAATAGATAATAGGGATGTTAAAAGGTGCGTCAGTATTGCAGGTGTTAGGGGTAAGGTAGATTTCAATGCTTTCGTGGTACCTGAGAGCATGCCGGTTGCTGAACGGGGCGATCCGCTAAACATTGCACCAATTGGGAACCACAGACATATTGCTGATGGTTAAAATTGAAAGGGAGGTGGAAGGGCTGCCTTTCTTAACATCAGCGATATGCTCCATCAATCACCGGTTTATGCTGCGGTAAGTACTACCAATATAGTGGGTAATGCCTGTGGAAGTGTTGATAGGGATAGATAGAGTAGACACCTTGTAACTCTAGGGGTTTATTGAGATCTCTGTCATAAAGGATGAGGTTGAGAAGATGTGGAGGTGGTTAGACTGCAATCCTGTAGCCAAAAGACTTGAAAATAGAGCAAACTTTATGAGTGAAGTATGAGTGAAGGACAGGCTAAAGGGCAAAGTGCCAACAAGCTGATGGGCGGTGGAAGGTTCAGGCAGTAAACTAGATATATTCTGTGATTCAAACCTCTTGATTAGTCTATGTTCTAAGAGAGGTGGAAAGCCATGCAATTTGCCAATGTTGATGATGTTCTGATATTCTTGTTGAAGAGCAGAATGGCTGTTGCAAATAAGGTTGCTACAGTGAATGAATGATTTTAGAGCAGACAGTTTGTATTTTCCAAAGGTATGGTAAGGGATGATATTATGGTGGCAGACACCTTTCAAGTTCAATAGCAAGAACTGAAAGAACACAAGTACTATTGCATTTAATGCCTGTAGCATAAATACACATGGAACATAACAAAACACGATCAATATTTCCTGCATCCCGAGTTCCAGTAGAGACGACAAACTCTTGCATCTTTCCTTCTCACTCAACTCTACGTTTTCTCCCATCAGAGAACCTCCTTGCAAATATACATGCAAAACTTTCTTTGGCACACTCAGGAAAAGGTTGATTTGTTTTTCTCCCACAACCTTCACATTCCCTGTCTTCTCATTCTCATTCATGTGCAAATCCCTTTCCTTTTCTTTACCACATTTCACTCTGAGCCCTGACTCATTGTGAAGCTTCAACTGCGGATCCCATTCCACCTCACATGCACTATTTTCTTCAATCTCTGAAGCCTCCTCAGTGCATTGGTTATCAACTACCTCTCCTGCTATTTGATCTGCATTTTGCACTAACACATTTGTTCTCAGGCCCCACAGATATTCTTTATCCCGTCCCACTCCTGCCTGTTGACTCCTGACCACCACAATCTCTCCTAACAAATTTACTTTAACCCCTAAACATTATTTGGTTAATTCCTGACTTAGCATATTACTAGTTTGCTCTATCTTTGTGTGAGTCCGACTCGCTTCGGGCTCTCTTGTTTTCAACTTAATCAGCTTTTCTTCTTGAGCTTCAGATTTCTGGACCCTCTCACTTGAGATTTCATTCACCTGTGTGATTACATTCAATATCTTTTCAGCTAGCTGTGCCCAATCTACTTGTTGCTGTACCGAATCCTCGCACCGTGCAGTTAACTGTTGCTCAAGTGCAGCAAACTTCTCATCTACTCAAGCAGTCAGCTCAACGAATTTATCATCTAATCGACGAGTTATTTCAACATTCTGTTTCACAATAAATTATTTCATATCCTCCAGAAGAATTTTCAATTATTTCATTTGTGCCATTGTTATACAGCAAGATCTAATTACAACCTGCACTGTCAAGATCATCTTCCTCTTGTTGTTCTTTTATTTTAACATTTAAGTGCCCCAGTCTTCTTCGGCATTAAATACTTGGCTAAACTAAACTTGCCTTTTTTTTTTTTTTTTTTTGCTATTCTCCATCCCATAAGCTGCCACCATTGTAATGACAGTGAGTTGCAATCACACCGCTGATCACCAATGTAACGGTCGCAGCCGCTATCTTACCGCGGACAACCAATGTAACAACCGTGGCCGAGCAATTATTATATTTCTTTTTCCACGGTCATTCGACGTTGTCTTTGGCGTGAAGATTGTATTATATGGGCATACACTTAAACTATACAAACCAATCACATTCATACACATAAATAATGTGTTCTATAAACATGCTGACTGCACTAAACAAACATTTAATTGGCTATAAAAAAAATAACAATGGCACACATACGAATCAAAATTAGTTGTCTTCTGAACATAAGTGTTGGATCAACTTTGACCTAAATCTAACCTCGTATGAACGTTTTAATGAACTTAACACATTCAGTTCAGTTCCTCAATTAATTGTGTAGCAGATGTTATAACAAAAACAAAATGTTTCTACTTGCATGGATGCTGTCAAGAATAAATCCAAATTTATGATTTCACCTGAAAATTGATACACACTTCCTTTTACATTGAAGATTTCATAGCAGGAACTGCGTCCCCTGGCACTGACACATAGTGGTTGCACGGCTAACATGCTCACACACAGGTTTTTGTTGATGGTACCTCGCTTCGCCTCGTAAGACAAGCTAGCATCTTTACTTCCTCCAGGAGGGGATGATTTGGATAATGATTCACCCCTGCCGTAGTTGGCATTCGAACCCAAGCTTCACCTTGGCTTCGCTTCTCCTTGTAGCAAACAACGTCCACTCGCCAACTTCAGTATATTTCTCCTTAACGACACTCTAATGGGCCAACCAGTTGCTGATTTCATTCGGCTCCCAGCACCGAAATTGCTGCTTTAACATTCGGATATAGGCATTCCGCTGCTTTAATGGCAATCTTACCTACCCACTTCTTTAAAAAAACAGCCGTCGTAGCACGATCTTTAACACAGGTTTCAAAACACATGATATTTAAAACTAGTTAAAAACACATATGGATCACAAAACACATATGGATTAATGTGTCCTTGTAATCCATATGTGTTTTTAACTTAATAAAGTTTTAAATATCATGTGTTTTGAAACCTGTTGTTAAAGATCGTGCTACGACGGGTATTTTTTAAAGAAGTTCCTATCAGCACGAAAATCTTCTACATCTTACCTACCCAGATGCCTTTGAGTTGCCAGTTCTTCGTTTCTTACAAAATGCGGGAGGTTTGCTGCTTCATTTTTTCCAAATCACCTAGTAGCACAAAGATGTCTCGTCTTTAACATCGGAGAGCGTACAGACAACTGAAGTATCTTCCTTATTTTCAACCCAAAATGCACAATCTTGTTTTTCCGATTGGACCACACAAAAAGAGAGCAATTGTACTCGAAATGCTCTAAACACTCGATAAATTTACGATAATTTGCTCACCCTGTTGTCCCCCATCTTCATTCATTTCTACAAGTGGCCAGCTAAAAAATGTTCCTCCTTCCCTGTTCAGACTGGCACGTCGGCTGCGACCTTCAATTTACGACGTCAGAGTGCTCAACTCTGACCACCCAGCCCGTGTGAGAATTCTTCGTTTCTTTTCAGTCCTATCCCCAGATAAAACTTTCTCTGCTGTTTACACTCTTTAACTCCAATAAAGCCTCAAACTTAATTAATACCTAATTAATTTCACACATCCACCACGCCCCTTAATTCTCGAATTAATGGCGGGGGGTGGGTCGTAGCAGTATATTATACAATAGAAGTACACACTCAGTACCTTCCACTCCATAGTTAGGTTAGCCTTGCCATGAGTAGTCGCACATTTAAATCAACAACGCATCTTGTTCTAGGTCTTCCTCTTGGCCTACTACAAGACTTAAAATATTACTTCTGTAATTGACTCCTTTTTTATTTTCCATAAGATGTACATACCAAAATGGTATCTATTCTCATTAACTTCTTCTGTAGAAGAAGTACCCAGGTCAGATCTAAAAGAGAGATGCATTAGTAATAACATCGTGCCACTCAATCCATTTTCCTCAGATATTCCATGCCAGTCATATCTTATCACTTAATGTGACACTTGCTTCACACCAAACTCCTCAGCTACAGACCAAGAGAAGTTTAAATGTACACAGCCAGCTTTCTGTATTTTTTAACCAAACCTCCTATACATACATACATATCACCATATCTTTTTGGAGCTAACCTCTGAGATTCAGAGGTTAGCTCCAAAAAGAAACACAAACTACCAGATATTTTTACTTACTGTTGTCGTATCAAACTTCTCCATTTACAGCGATCTTGACATACAACTCGGGCTTCACTGATATCCATTTCACGCCGTACACAAAATCTTTTATACTTCATACTCATTATCTGTTACTCATGCAGACACTCCTAAATCTGATCGACACATGTCTTCCTTGGCCTTCCTCTGCCTTTCCTTCCTGCCACTTGGGCTAAAAAGATTTTCTTAGTAAGCATCTATCTGATCACTCACATATATTCATACAGCATTGCAAATGTCAAATGTCATCTAGCTGCTTAATTATTCACGTGCTATTCAGACAATCTAAGTAACCTCAAAATATAGATCTGATCACTCATTCTTTCAACATAGCCAAACCACCAAAGCACATTGATTTCCACCTTGCCAACAACATTTTGCTTCACATCACACAACTGCAACACATCTTCATTCCTCACACAATCAGACAGTGTCTTGCCACAAACACAAATGACTCCTATGTTTCTTCTGCAGTACCCAGGTTTCACTGCCATACATCAGAGTAGGAACAATTACACTTTCATACACAGCCATGCAGGACTCTCTAGAGAACCCATCATTCCTGTGAAACCTCCCAGAACAGCTATGACTTCCAATGAAGAATTCACTCGCCTACTAATTTCACCATCCAATTTGTTTTCTCTGTCAAACATGCTTCCTAAATACACAAACTCACTCACCTGGTCAATCACGGTGCCATTTAGACTTACATTACATTCAGTGCTACCAGTTACTCTCTCAAAAACCATAACTTTGGTTTTTCCCTTACTTACACTCAGTTTGAATTTCATGCAAACTTTGCACATCCAAGACAACATACTCTGCAACTCACTTTTGCTCTCTGCCAACAGGACAGTGTCATCAGCATACAGCAATCTGCACACACGGATATCACCAAGACATAAACCACTATAATCTATTTTGGCATTATGCATGCACGCATCCATAAATATATTAAACAGCCATGGTGACATTACACAACATTGTCTAACTCCTGCACCAATAGAAAACCATTTTGATAAAACACCATTCACTCGTACACAAGCTCTACTACCAGCATACATGGCTTTTACACTGTTAAGTAGATTCCTAGTAACACCATATTCATTCAATACCTTCCACAAAAGTGTCCTATTTACTCGGTTGTAAGCTTTCTCTAAATCTATGAAGGCAGCAAAAACTTTCTTACCAACAGCCAGATATTTTTCAATCATCATGCGTAATGCAAAAATCTGGCTAGTGCAGCCTTTACCAGGCATAAAACCAGTCTGAACACCCCACACTTTCTCTAATGTAAGACCCCATACTTTTTCAATAACAACCTTACCAAACACTTTCCCTGGCACGTTTAATAGGCTAATACCACGATAGATCTTGCATTCAGTCTGATCACCTTTTCCCTTATACAAGGGAACAATAATAGCATCCTTTCAATTCTGAGGGACCATTCCTAACTCCCAGCACAACTGGCAAATTTCAGTTAACCAGTCAATTACAGAGTCACCACCATATTTCAACATCTCGGCAGTTATGCCATTAACTCCCGGAGCCTTACCATTCTGAAGAGATTTTAGAGCTTTACACACTTCTCTTGAGATCCCTCCTGTGCTTCCATCCCTCACTGTGACATCATCTGTCTCAGAATCATCTTTGCTTTCCTGATCTAATAACTTACAGAAGTAATCACCCCATCTTTCAATTAACTCATTGGGCTCCCATATCATTTCCCCAATCTCATTCTTTACACAACTTACAACTTTGTTTCCCCTTTTTTCCTGAGTCTCATGTACTTCCAGAAAGACTTCCTATCTTTCCAAAAAGCCAGTTCATGCCTTTCCATCCTTCTCCTTCCTATCTGTTGCCCTTCTCTGGCAAACCAGCTTAGCTGCTTCAAGCTTCTTTGAGCGATATTCATCCACAGAGACTACACCTTGCAACATCCCCAAATAAGGCTTCCTTCTGTCTCTTTACTGCCCCTTCAATTCCACTATTCCACCAAGCATCACCTCTATTGTTACCCACTATTGTGGTGCCACAGCCCTCTTTAGCAGCAGTGACAACACAGTTCTTAAAACATTCCCACTTCCTTTCTACATCCCTCTCACCAGACTTCAGCTCCTTCACTCATTCTCTGAGTAAGTCAGAATAACACTGATGGTCTTCAAGGAGCCTATCAACCTTTATTCTTTCTATCCTGGGTCTCTTCCTATTCCTTTTGCTCCAACAACATTAAGTTTCACTCGTGACACTACCAAGTAATGATCAGAACCAACATCTGCACCTCTCATCACATGGGTGTCAAGAACTAAGTGTTTCAGATGCTGATCGTAGACAACAAAATCTATCACACTCTTTTGACCAAGAGTAAGATTTTTCCAAGTATATGTGTGGACATACTTGTGACAAATGTCAACCCCGCCTTCTCGTGGTACATCCTGTTCCCACTAAAGGGGCTCTGACGACCGCCAATAGCGGTATAACTATACCATCGGGATTAGAGGAAATGCTATCCCACACTCACCAACCCGCTTGGCCAGCGTGGTGAGTTATGGCCAAACCCCTCCAAAATGACTCCACAACTTAAATCTTGGCCCTCAGTCTCCGGCAGCTGGAATGTACCTGGCCAAGGCAGCGGCCAGTGCGACATGAAGGCAGAGGGTGCTAAGAATCCCCGGAGGACCGGACTAGGCTGCCATCTGATGCTGACCTTGGCTACGTACAACGGACGCTCCCTATCTTCTGATTCAAGGCTTCTTGAATTGGAAGAGGAACTACAAAGGATCAAGTGGGACATCGTCGGGCTAAGTGAGGTAAGGAGAAAAGGAGAAGATCTCATTGAACTAAAAAGTGGACATCTCTTCTACTATCGTGGGACAGATACTGGCAGAACTAGTGGTGTTGGATTTATAATAAGCAAGAAACTGAAGGATAAAGTTGTAGAAGTTGAAAGTTCCTCTGACAGAGCTGCACGACTCGTTATCCAACTCTCGAGAAGATACCAGGCTCAGATTATTCAAACTTATGCACCCACCACAAGTCATGCTGAAGAAGAAATTGAAGAATTTTATGAGGAAATTCGTGATCTAAATAATAAAGGTAAGCAGCACTTGAAGATAATTATGGGAGATTTCAATGCAAAAATAGGGCAACGGCAACAGAATGAAACTTCAGTAGGTAAATTCGGTCACAGCAACAGAAACCAGCGTGGAAATACTCTCGTAGAGTTTGCAGAGGCAGAAGGGTTTTTCATCTTGAACTCCTTTTTCAAAAAAAGCCACACAGGAAATGGACATGGAGACATCCAAATGGGACGACAAGTGAAATTGATTTTATTCTGTGTAACAAAAAATTCGTCATAGAAGACTGCAGTGTGCTAAACAAGTTCAACACAGGCAGTGACCATAGATTGGTGAGATGTAAGATGCACCTCAACACTAAACTCGAACGTAGCAAGCTCATAAGACAAACAAAATGTATTGACATAACCAACCTTAAAAAACACCATAATACCTTCAAATTGGAACTGAAGAACAGATTCTCTGCTTTAGAAGGCCTAACATCGGAAGAAGTGGATATTTCTGAAGTTAACAGAAAAATAACCAAAGCTCTTATGGATACAGCAACAAAATTAGCTGGGTCTAAGAACAAATTGCATGTGAACAAATTATCAGGAAAAACCAAAATGTTGATGCACAAAAGAAGAGTGATGAGGACAACTAAAGAAGATGTGACTTCCAAAGTGGAATATATAGAGCTATGCAAGACAGTACGAAAAAGTATCACTGAAGACGTAAGGAAATTCAACTGTGAACTAGTAAGGAAAGCAATTGAAAACAACCAAAGCCTAAAGATAGCAAAGGGACATCTCAGTAAGGGGAAAAAACAGATTATGGCACTGAGAAAAGAAGATGGTTCTGTAACAAGAAATAGAGGCGAAATTTTGACAAGAGTGAAAGATTTCTACTCCAAATTATATGAAAGGGATGATACATGTACTCCAGACATCATGAAAGGTACCAGTACCAGAGTTCTTCCAGTCCTTCCAGCAGAAGTTGCACATGCAATCAAGAACATGAAGCGGGGAAAAGCTCCAGGAGAAGATGGAATTACTGTAGACATCATACAAGAAGCAAGTGGAGAAATCGAAACAGTACTCGCCCAAATTTTCACTCGATGCCTTAATGAAGGGAAAATTCCTGAGGATTGGAACAACGCTACAATGATCTTGCTACATAAAAAAGGTGACATTGAGGATCTCAGGAACTACAGACCTATCAGCCTCCTATCAGTGGTTTATAAAATCTTCACTAAAGTTCTTTCACACCGCTTGAAGGTGACACTGGACATGGCTCAACCGAGAGAACAAGCTGGATTCAGGAGTGGCTACAGCACAATAGATCATATCCACGTACTGAGAGAACTAATTGAAAGAGCGAGGGAATATGAACTTCCATTGTGCATGGCTTTTATCGATTATGAAAAAGCCTTTGATTCGGTGAAACCATCAGCAGTTGCAATGGCTCTGAAATCCTGCGGTATTGAAGATGCATACATTAATATTATTAATAACATCTATGAAAATGCAAGTGCAAAGATTCGGCTGTTTGAAAATACAACACACATAAAAATTGGAAAAGGAGTGAGACAAGGTGACACCATATCTCCGAAGCTCTTTAATGCCACATTGGAAAATGTCTTTCAATCACTGAACTGGGAAAACAAAGGGATAAAGATTAATGGAGATTATCTAACCCACCTTCGTTTTGCTGATGACATAGTCATTTTTACAACTACCCCATCAGAGCTACAGAGTATGATCCAGGAACTTGCTGACAAGAGTAAAGAAGTGGGATTAAAAATGAACTTTCAGAAGACAAAAGTGATGTACAATGCTTTTACAGGAAATGAAGATTTATCGATTGATGGAGAAAAGCTGGAGATAACAGACACGTACGTTTATCTTGGACAGCAGATATCAAGTGAGGGTCACATTGGTGAAGAAATTAATCGGCGTACAAAACTTGCCTGGAGAGCTTTTGGAAGAAACAGCATAATTTTCAAGAGCAATATGCCATTATGTCTTAAAAGAAAAGTGTTTGATCAATGCATCCTTCCAGTGCTTACGTATGGTGCAGAGACGTGGACCTTAACTAAAAGAGACATACAAAGGCTGCAGACAACTCAAAGCAGCATGGAGAGGTGCATGCTTGGTGTAACCAGGAGAGATAAGAAGAGGAACACGTGGATCCGAAAAATGACAAGAGTGGAAGACATCATGATCAGAGTTAAATCCCTGAAATGGCAATGGGCTGGACATACTGCCAGAAGAACAGACCATCGATGGACAGCCGAAATTTTAGATTGGATTCCAAGGGACAGGAAAAGACCCAGAAGAAGACCACATGGAAGATGGGTGGATGAAATTCGAAAGTATGCGGGAGTGACATGGAGGAGACAGGCACAAGACAGACCGTTGTGGAGGAAACTTGGGGAGACCTTCGTCCAGCAGTGGATTGATAATGGTTGACAATGATGATGATGATGATGACGATACTTGTGGTTGAAAAATGTATTAGATACACACAAACCATTCTCAATGCAGAGTTCAATCAATCTTTCACTATTACCATTCACACAAGGATCATTAAACTTACCCAGCACATTGTCAGAAATTGCATTCTGCACACCTACTCTAGCATTGAAATCCCCTGCTATTATAACTTTTTCTTTAGCACCAAACTGGCTCAAAACAGCTTTTAGCTCATTCCAGAAATCTTCCTTCTTATCAGAAGGTTCAGTCACAAAATCCTGCTCTGTGAAAAATCTTATAAAGCTGATATAATACCATTCCTGTTTTGCTAATACATTGTTTTAATTCCTTGCCATGCTTTTACCTGCCTTATCAATTACTATACACAAATAGTTAAAATATGTAATTTTTATTTAATTATGATGAAACAAGCTTTATATTTTGTCATTATGATGAAACAGCTTCTATACCGAATAGTTAAAATATGTTACTTGTTCGGGCACTTTCCCTAAACTACACAAATAATAATCTTTTTTTTTTTTTTATTGGAGGTTTAACGACCACCGTGAGCAACTCAATGGGCTATAAGCAGTCGCCCGTCCCTAATTTAGGGTCACTGGTTCCAGGGAAGGGAGAGAGCCAGTGCCGTAAGACAAATACAACATCCATGCCTCACCGGGATTCGAACCCGGACCCCGTTCGGATGAATGATCAGAGGCCATCGCTTAGACCACTGCGCCACCGGGGCGGCAATAATAATCTTTAGCTGATCAACTAAAAATCAAAGATTTAAATTTCCTAAATTTCAGTGTTTTCACTTGAGCAGAAGATTTCATATTTTTTAGGAAATTTTTTTTTGCGCCTTGATATTAGTTGCATGGTGCAACTTAAAGCAATAATAAAGCATGTTACTGCAGGAGGAAAACCCTGATTCTAGCTATTTCACAAATAAATAAATCACATGGACATTTTGAATAAATCCATCACAAAGTTCATTTCATTTGCTTTAACCAAATTTTTATGCAACATCTTTTAACACAACTACACAGAGAGAATATGTTGGCACTTTGACATGGCAAGACACCCACCAAAAAATAAAAAATGCATTAAAATCTCACTTTCTCAGAGTAATACAGAAAAGAGGCAGTATAGTTACAGAAAGTGATTGTTTTCAAATCACAGTTCATAAAAATAAGTATTCAGTGGCAAATATTAACTTAATGGCATTGAAGCAAATATTACTAAAAATTATGAAAGCATATATGTAAAAAAAAAAGAAACTAACATATTTATATAAATATAAGACAAGGTTTTTTTCTACATTTAGCCCTACTGAAACTACAGGTCGCTTTATTTTTCATGTTAGAAAACATTTCCATCAGGGTCAATGTTTTTATGTATCATCATCATTGTCAACCATTATCAATCCACTACTGGATGAAGGTCTCCCCAAGTTTCTTCCACAACGGTAAGTCTTGTGCCAGTCTCCTCCATGTTACTCCCGCGTACTTTCGAATTTCATCCGCCCATCTTCCATGTGGTCTTTTGGGTATTTTCCTGTCTATCGGAATCCAGTCTAAAATTTCAGCTGTCCATCGATGGTCTGTCCTTCTGGCAGTAATTCCAGCCCATTGCCATTTAAGGGATTTTACTCTGATCATGATGTTTTCCACTCTTGTCATTTTTCTGATCCACGAGTTCCTCTCTTTATCTCTCCTGGTTGCACCAAGCATGCATCTCTCCATGCTTCTTTGAGTTGTCTGCAGTCTTTGTATGTCTCTTTTAGTTAAGGTCCACGTCTCTGCACCATACGTAAGCACTGGAAGGATGCATTGATCAAACACTTTTCTTTTAAGACATAATGGCATATTGCTCTTGAAAATTATGCTGTTTCTTCCAAAAGCTCTCCAGGCAAGTTTTATATGCCCATTAATTTCTTCATCAATGTGACCCTCACTTGACACCTGCTGTCAAGATAAATGTAGGTATTGGTTATCTCCAGCTTTTCCCCATCAATCGATAAATCTTTATTTCTTGTAAAAGCATTGTACATCACTTTTGTCTTCTGAAAGTTCATTTCTAATCCCACTTCTTTACTCTTGTCAACAAGTTCCTGGATCATACTCTGCAGCTCTGATGGGGTAGTTGCAAAAATGACTAAGTCATCAGCAAAACGAAGGCGAGTTAGATAATCTCCATTAATCTGTATCCCTTTATTTCCCAGTTCAGTGATTGAAAGACATTTTCCAATGTGGCATTAAAGAGTTTGGGAGATACAGTGTCACCTTGTCTCACTCCGTTTCCAATTTTTATGGGTGCTGTATTCTTAAATAGCCGAATCTTCGCACTTGCATTTTCATAGATGTTATGAATAATATTAATGTATGCATTTTCAATACCGCAGGATTTCAAAGCCATTGTAACTGCTGATGGTTTCACTGAATCAAAGGCCTTTTCATAATCGATAAAAGCCATGCATAATGGAAGTTTATATTCCCTCGCTCTTTCAATTAGTTCTCTCAGTACGTGGATATGATCTATAGTGCTGTAGCCACTCCTGAATCCAGCTTGTTCTCTCGGTTGAGCCATGTCCAGTGTTACCTTCAAGCGGTGTGAAAGAACTTTAGTGAAGATTTTATAAACCACTGATAGGAGGCTGATAGGTCTGTAGTTCCTGAGATCCTCAATGTCACCTTTTTTTATGTAGCAGGATCATTGTAGCACTGTTCCAATCCTGAGGAATCTTCCCTTGATTAAGGCATTGAGTGAAAACTTGGGCGAGTACTGTTTCAATTTCTCCACTTGCTTCTTGTATGATGTCTACGGTAATTCCATCTTCTCCTGGAGCTTTTCCCCATTTCATATTCTTGATTGCATGTGCAACTTCTGCTGGGAGGACTGGAAGAACTCTGGTACCTTTTGTAATGTCTGGAGTATATGTATCATCCCTTTTATATAATTTGGAGTAGAAATCTTTCACTCTTGTCAAAATTTCACCTCTATTTCTTGTTACAGAACCATCTTCTTTTCTCAGAGCCATAATACTGTATGTTTTCTTCCCTTACTCAGATGTCCCTTTGCTCTCTTCAGGCTTTGGTTGTTTTCAATTGCTTTCCTCACTAGTTCACAGTTGAATTTCCTTACGTCTTCAGTGATACTTTTTCATACCGTCTTGCATAGTTCTATATATTCCACTTTGGAAGTCACATCTCCTTAAGTTGTCCTCATCTTTCTTCTTTTTTGCATCAGAATTTTGTTTTTTCTTGTTCGTATGCAACTTGTTCTTAATACCAGCTATTTTTGTTGTTGTTTCCATAAGCCCCTTGGTTAGTTTTCTGTTAACTTCAGAGTTGCCCACTTCTTCCGACGTTAGACCTATTAGAGCAAAGAATCTGTTCCTCAGTTCCAATTTGAAGGTATTATGATGTTTTTTATGGTTGGTCATGTCAATACACTTTGCTTGTTTTATGAGCTTGCCACGCTCAAGTTTAGCATTGAGGTGCATCTTACTATTCTATGGTCACTACCAGTGTTGAACTTGTTTAGCACACTGCAGTCTTCAATGAAAAATTTCCTGTTACACATAATAAAATCAATTTCACTTGTCAATCCATTGGGATGCCTCCATGTCCATTTCCTTTGCAGCTTTTTTCTTGAAAAGGGAGTTCATGATGAAAGACCCTTCTGCCTCTGCAAATTCTATGAGAGTACTTCCACGCTGGTTTCTGTTGCTATGACCGAATTTACCTACTGAAGTTTCATTCTGTTGCCCTATTTTTGCATTGAAATCTTCCATAATGATCTCAAGTGCTGCTTGCCTTTATTATTTAGATGACGAATTTCCTCATAAAATTCTTCAATCTCTTCTTCAGAATGACTTGTAGTGGGTGCATAAGCTTGAATAATCTGAGCCTGGTATCTTCTTGAGATTATTAACTATATGTCAACAAAATAGTTTCCATATCATCTACTGTTTCGCACGTTACTAGAAATTCGAGCACGGGAAAAACGTCCATATAATAAAAAAAGAAAACAAAACATCATTAATAAATCATTGTATTGAAAATGAAGCTTATCCTGATTGGTATGATGCAAAATTAATAACCTCACATAAAACTAAAAATCAAATATTAACCTCAGAAGCAGTAATGATTGAAAAAACTAAAGAAATAAATTGTAATACTAATGATCCAATGAGTCTACCGTACGCTTGGAAATATTTTATCGAAAAAGAAATTAACGATAAAAAATATAATAAAAGACCTTATTAATTATTTTCAACAAACGAATGGCAACACCAATTAATTCAGAATTGGAATTCATATCATCCAATTACATCAAAACACGACTAAGAATGTGCATTAATACCAAAAATAGCATGGGCAAGAGTACAACTGCCGTGAAATGTCGGACGCTGCCAGTAGAATCGATGTAAGTGGCCGAAACACAACGTGTATGAGAAGTAGATCATAATACCCACTGAAGATGATTCCAAAAGAAGGAATTGAAACTAGTTTGGGATATCGAGTAACGGAAAATGAAACATGCAACCATCATCTATAATAAGAAATTATAAGATCGAAGTTCAACTTGGAAGCTGATACCACAGGAAAGGAAAATTGTGCCTTCTTCGATAACAAGATGGCTTATTACTGATTCAACGCATCATAATCAAAAGGTTCGAAAGTTCTTTTCTATTGTATTAATTTCGTGAATCATGAATTAAAAAACTGGAATAATATTAATCATTTAATACATATTGTCTCTACGTATTGGAGGACTTTGACAACTTATGATGCATATGACTGCACATATAAAAACATTTTTTCATATAAATTTGTAATCTTCATAATAAAATTCTAAACTATTATAAGGAACATCAAAAAGAAAAAAAAGGAATATTAGTGACAAGTTGAAATAAATTTTTTATTATATGGACGTTTTTCCCGTGCTCGAATTTCTAGTAACGTGCGAAACAGTAGATGATATGGAAACTATTTTGTTGACATATAGTTAATAATTTCTGAAACCACGTAATGTTTTCGACAAATGTTGAATTAATATATATCTTCTTGAGAGTTGGATAACGAGTCGTGCAGCTCTGTCAGAGGAACTTTCAACTTCTACAACTTTATTCTTCAGTTTCTTGTTTATTATAAATCCAACACCACTAGTTCTGCTGGTATCTGTCCCACAATAACAGAAGAGATGTCCACTTTTCAATTCAATGAGATCTTCTCCTTTTCTCCTTACCTTACTTAGTCCGATGATGTCCCACTTGATCCTTTGTAGTTCTTCCAATTCAAGGAGCATTGAATCAGAAGATAGGGAGAGTCCTTTATACATAGCAAAGGTCAGCATCAGATGGCAGCCTAGTCCGGTCTTCCAGTGATTCTTAGCACCCTCTGCCTTCATGTCGCACTGGCCGCTGCCTTGGCCAGGTAAATTCCAGCTGCCAGAGACTGAGGGCCAAGACTTAAGTTGTGGAGTCATTTTGGAAGGGTTTGGCGATAACTCACCACGCTGGCCAAGCGGGTTGGTGAGTGTGGGATAGCTTTTCCTCTAATCCCGATGGTATAGTTATACTGCTATTGGTGGTCATCAGAGCCCCTTTAGTGGGAACAGGATGCCCCACGAGAAGGCGGGGTTGACATTTGCCAAGGAGAGGCTGTAGTATATTGCGCATTACCTGACCGTACATGTATAATAGCGCCTAAATAAAAACAGCTTCTTTATTTCTGACACTGACAGAGTTCTAATTCTCAATATTTACATCACATCTTGTGTTATAAATGGAACGTTTTTATTTGAAGAAGTTAGATTTGTTATTTGTGATTTGGATCTGCAGTTTGATTTATATATCGGTCATTCCATGAAATTTTCAAGTTTTCTGATGTGATTGATGTTACGTGAGAAACAGTAAATACAAGAATTCAGAGATATATGATTCCTGTGTTAATTATTAGCCAGAAGCTCAAGCCTCTGACCACTCACTCACAATTTCAGCTTTGATATGAATTATTCCGGACTTTATATATTTGAGGAATTTAGTTTGAAGTACAAAAGTAATAAAGAATACAGAAACAACAAAAATATAACTGACAGTCTTACTAAGTAATCTATGGTGAGAACACCCTCTCCAGTCTCTAAAATTCCATCACTCAGAAGCATATTCAAAGTAACGCCTCTTCCACTCATGATGCTTCTCCTCTTCTGCATTTCCTCAAGAGGATCAAGACCCCCATCCATGCCAACATCCTCAGTAGGCTCTTCTTCCTCTTCAACTTCTTCTCCAGAGTGTCCATGCTCTTCCTCATCTTCAACCAAATCATCAGCTTTAGAAGAAGTACTGGCTGCTAAAATTAAAACAAAAAAAGGATTTCAAAACTTTGAAAAAACAGTACCACTAATTTTCAGAACCCTATGTACCTAGAACTGACAAATATATCATATAACTAAACTGGCTCCTATTTTAGTGTGATGTACAGGAGTTGGACAGAATAATATGAACACCATGCTCAGAGACGTGACTTTTAATGCAGCTGTGTACATCACAATACACAAAGTTATCCACCACTTTTTGATTGTAATAGCTTTTTTTAGAACCTAAAGGTCCTGTTTACAAGCATTTAAAGTGTCTTATTCCAAAATTTTTCAGGGTGATGATGAAATGAGCGAACTAACAGACTTCGAAAGAGGGCTAATTGTTGGTGGCCGACTAGTTGGTGCCCCCATGACAAGTCACTAGGGTAATGGGTGTATCAAGTGCTACTGTGTCTAGCATCATGACAGCATACCATGTTCGCGGCAAAACCTCATCTGCAAAACACAAGAGCGGCCGGAAAATGACCCTGACTGACGAAGACAGGAGATCATTAAAGAGGATTGCTACCTGTAATAAGACCACTGTGGCAAAAATCAGTGCAAAGCTGAATCTGAATCTCCAGACCCCAGTATCGACAAAAACAGTGTGAAGGGAACTGCATAAACAAGGTACTCAAGGCAAAGCAGCTATTGCAAAACCTCTGGTGACCCATTGTATGCACCTGGCACAATGTGGACTGCTGATGCATGAAAGCGTGCAATGTCGTCGGATGAATCCATATTCATACTATTCCCCACAGCAGGATGTGTTTAAGGGTGAAGAACACTGTCAAAAGCGTACAACTCAGACTGTCTGCTCTCAACGGAGCAGCATGGTGGTGGTTCTGTCATGCTCTGGGCGGTCATGGTTTTCAGCAGGTCCCCTGATCACCTCGAAAGGACGAAAGACTGGCAGGGCATATGAAACCATTTTGGCCGACCAAGTCCATCCAATGGCTTCAGGCATTGTTTCCTGCAAGGGATGCCATCTATCAAGATGATAACACTCTAATTCACAGAGCTTGGAATGTCCAATCATGGTTTGAAGAATATGAGGATGAACTTTCACACTTTCCTTGGTTTCCCCAATTAACAGACTTAAACATCATCAAGCCACTGTGGCCTGTGTTCAAAAACAGAGTAAGATCCTGTTATTCTCCTCCTGTATCTCTCAAGGACCTGAAGCAGCTTCTGCATGAAGAATGGTGTAACATTCCACTAACCACCATTTGTATGCATCCATTCCAAGGAGGATTCAGGCAGTTTTGAATGTAAAAGGTGGTCTACACCCTAATGCACATGTAAAACCTTCTTTTCATAGGTTTTCACATTATTCTGTCCAACCCCTGTATATAGGGAAATCATGATGACAATCTGTTCTTGAGCTCCAACAGAAGATGGCATAACATCAAGCAATGGCAAACTTTCATATAACAAGATGACAATGTAGAGGCTGATTCCAGTTTTCCAATACAAAACCTTTCACTGATTAGTTGCATTTAAAGTAGGAAATGCATCGAACATTTCAGTAGTTGATACTGCCTTTATCTGCCACAGAATGAATAGAAATGGTGGATGATGTGAGGTGGTAACATGCGTTGATTCAAGTGTTGCCATATTTGAGAATAAATTTCCAAGTGAGAGGAATATGACATTGTGAGTTACGTTTCAGGTATTATGGGAAAGGCAGATTTCAATGCTCTCTCAATACCCGAGAGATTTCTTGTTGATAAAAGAAGTTACATGTTTTGTGTTTTTCCCACTAGAGATAGCAAAAGTATTGTTGATGGTTAATGCCAACAATAAGGTGGCAGCATTTCTTTTCTCTACATCAGAAATATGTTACAAAATATGCCAATTAATGCAGGAGTCAATCCAAGTGGTTTAATAAGAGCAATGAGAGTGAACTTACCCCTACCGGTAGGTCCGTTCTCTCAGAAAAGCATATATTTCTTTGCACGTTAACTTCCATTTCAATATCCACGGTTGGTTTTGGCCGTTAGTGCGGTGGTTTTTTATGTTGTCTTCAACATGTTCTTTTATTTGACTGAGTGAGCAATTTATTAACTTATACTGCAGAACTGATACTTTGGTCCAAGAAACCTCTTTTATACTTTAAAAACCCTATATTTACATTGACTTTGAATAACCCTAACCAGTAATCTAATTGATTAAAAAAACAAACAAAAAAACCCCTAATTACATGAACATTCAGAAACCATAAACAAACTTCCTATTTACATACACCAAAACATCAAAACAAAACATTTAAAAGCCTAAAATTCAATTATTCACAACAAACTTATCTCATTGCCCTCTATTTAGAAACTCATCTCACACTCTCATTCATGCACCACACCTCTGCCGTTCCCAACGTAGATTACCCCGAGCAGCTTTCCACCCATCCAGGGTCATCATCCGGAGGCCAATTGGTATCAGCCCTGCTATCACAGTGCGAGTGAGTGAGAGAAGCGATTTCTTGCGTCGGCCTCATGTCCCACGTCATATTGAACACATGGCCACCGTGGCTCCATCTGTTAAGAACTGTAGTTAATATTTTATTTTTTTCTGGAGTATTTTTTCCTTTTTTGTTCTATTTTTATTAGTTCTTTCCATTTTTCATTAAGTATATTTGGGTCATTATGATTACATACTCGATCCCTATTTTTTTCAATCAGTACTGATTCTGCAAAACGCAAATGTCTTTCATTGTTACATGATTTAATTATTTTGATGTCTTCAAATTTTGGGTATCGTTGATTCTCCAAGCAGTATTGTATCAGTGCTGTTTTTGCTTCTTTTTTTTGCCAATTTTTTATGTGTTGTTGTAGGCGATGTTTTAATTGGTTTTTGGTACTCCCTATGTACGATATTGGTGGGATGCCTGTTATTGGAATTTCATACACACCAGCTTTTTCCAAGATACTGCTTTTTTCCGTATTATTAATTATATCTTTGACCGTTAGTACTTTGTTTCCTATCTGAATTCCATATTTGTGGCATAACTTATTTATCTCTGTTGATATTCTTGGAAGGTAAGGTAAAGCACCAACATATTGTAATTCTTTTTTTCTTTTTGAGGTTGTGGTATCTTGAATCTTAACTTGTACTTCATATATCCATTTATTTATTTTTTGTGGTGGGTATCCATAACTAAATGAAATTTCTTTAATGTACTTGATCTCATCATTCTGAAATTCATCTTTAGAGGAGTGTGTAATTGCTCTTTTAATTAATGTTTTAATGCTATTGCATTTTTGTGTATAAGGGTGTGTTGATGAATATGGAATCAGAACAGGAACATATGTTAGTTCTATGTACAATATAAAAAAAAGGAAAAAATACTCCAGAAGAAAATAAAATATTAACTACAGTTCTTAACAGAAGGAGCCACGGTGACCATGTGTTCAATATGACGTGGGGCATGAGGCCGGCGCAAGAAATCGCTTCTCTCACTCACTCGCACTGTGATAGCAGGGCTGATACCAACTGGCCTCCAGATGATGACCCTGGATGGGTGGAAAGCTGCTCGGGGCAATCTACGTTGGGAACGGCAGAGGTGTGGTGCATGAATGAGAGTGTGAGATGAGTTTCTAAATAGAGGGCAATGAGATAAGTTTGTTGTGAATAATTGAATTTTAGGCTTTTAAATGTTTTGTTTTGATGTTTTGGTGTATGTAAATAGGAAGTTTGTTTATGGTTTCTGAATGTTCATGTAATTAGGGTTTTTTATTTTTTTAAACCAATTAGATTACCGGTTAGGGTTATTCAAAGTCAATGTAAATATAGGGTTTTTAAAGTATAAAAGAGGTTTCTTGGACCAAAGTATCAGTTCTGCAGTATAAGTTAATAAATTGCTCACTCAGTCAAATAAAAGAACATGTTGAAGACAACATAAAAAACCACCGCACTAACGGCCAAAACCAACCGTGGATATTGAAATGGAAGTTAACGTGCAAAGAAATGTATGCTTTTCTGAGAGAACGGACCTACTGGTAGGGGTAAGTTCACTCTCATTGCTCTTATTAAAGTAATTGTAAGCACGTAAATTTTTGTATAGTTATAGTGATACTGTGCCTTATCAAACAAGGAATTAAATCCAAGTGGTTTCTTCACAAAAATACTTTTATCTCAAATGGTATCTTCACAAAAATGTTTTTAGCTCAAATGGTATCTTCACAAAAATATTTTGAACTGAGATAGTATCACTTTCAGTAAAATTTTATCTTAAAAATATTTTAGTTAAGGGCATCTTGAATATTGTGCTTAAAATGTGCCTTTGGTTCTCTCTCTCTCTCTCTCTCTCTCTCTCTCTCTCTCTCTCTCTCTCTCTCTATTTTTTTTTTTTTTTTTTTTTTTTTGTCATTCTGAACTGTTTTCAGTAAAACAGTCTTCGACAGATGCCTATCTATCACTGCGTCATCACTACTGGCAACTGAGGTGGCGCTCGCTGAAAGGAACCACAAAGCATTATGGGAGCCTTTTTTCCTCTTTGGTAGCCTGACTTCGGATGCATTTTCCAGGATTAACTCAGAAGTACGGATGGACACACACATCAGTGAGAGAAATATTGGTATGTTGGACATCAGTGGATACTACAAGTAGTTTCTGAAACTTTTACACATATTGATGGAAATTTTTGATGTATCAACGAAAACCTCAATATTTTGTTAAAAAGCTGAAGAATTTGCATCTTTTCCATCTGCAGCAGTAAAGAGAACATTGATGGGAGTGGGTGGGTGGAAGTGACTTCTAAGCACAACAGCAGCTTCAGTATCCCCTTACCTTCCATTTCCTCTGAGGAGTGCCCAATTTGTCACAACACACTTATGTTCTGAACTAATCTGCCCAATCCTTTATCTTAGTTCTGGCACTTAGTGAGATATTTAATGAATAACATTCCTAAATAACAAAATAGCAAAGAAAAAAAAAAGTAAAGAAAGAAACAAAGAACAAGCACTTTACAACAGGTTGCACTAAAAAATGTAAGTCTTTTTTCAGCACTGCCACTGATGATGCGCTACATACAGCACGTAAATTACCCCCCCAAAAAAAAAGGACCCATAATTACCAATGCCATGCGTCCTTTGGAACCCACATTTTATTTTGGAACTTTTTAACATGCCATTTGGCAAAAGTCAAATTCATGAGGATTAGGGAAAGAATAAAAATAGCCAGCAATGCACCTTCCATCAAGATTATGTAAATGTACAAATGTCTTGATTAATTTATTAAACCTTTCAGCTCTATTAATCAATACTGGAACAGCTGAATTTTAAAATTTCAAAAACAAACAAACTTACATTTAATGAGAGCACTGTGAATGATTGTACTCCACTAAAAGTTGTGCGTCCACTTCAATGATTGTTTGTTAAAAGTAAAAAAAAAACTGTTCAAGAGTAGTCATCACACAGTTCCTGTGTTTTGAAAAATAAATACCGTTGTGGTGTTCTGAGCTGACTTAAAATGCATTGTCTTTGTTTAGTTCCATTATGATAAAATTTAACTATGTCAGTATGTGCTTTTTTTAAATATCACTTTTAAAGAGCATAAATTAAAGTGTTGAGCAATGTACATTACATTTTTTTTTGTTTATGTAAGTAAAAATATTCATTACCTCTTGATTCTTTTGATTTTTAAAAGGACCCAGAATTTCTCACAAAGTACCCACTTTTTAAAATTCTGTGGTTCCCTAGGACCCAGCTTGATAACAATGCAATGGCAGCTTTGCTTTTAATTTTTATTTTACTTTTCAAGTGGGGATGGGAAATATTTTGGCAAATTAAACTATTTGGTGATCACTTGTCAAGACAGCCATTTTGCCCAGAACCATGAATGACCTCTTTATACAGGTTTCACTGTATACTGAACACAGAAATAGAACGAACTTTTATGGCAAGGCTTACCAAAACTCTTCCCATAGCCACTTTCTCAATTATCTGTGTTGTTGTTTCTCAAAAGACAAATTATATACACCCAGACTGGGAAAAAGTGACCATTATTGGGAGGTGCAATTGTTCAGAGATTAGGCCTAGGATAACATTGCTAGTCCTTTGCTTTTGGTACTTGGTTGGTGCAAATGAGCAGTGGAGACAGGCCCCCACCACAGTGGAATGGAACCACACACAGGGGTTGCGGGTATTACGTCACAGGGTTACTATAAATAGCTAGCATGTGTGTGAAGAACAAAGTTCAGGCGTGGTTTGTTTGGATGTAGCGTGGCTTGCAAAGGAAACATGCAGACGTCGAATTTGAGAGTCATCTTCCTGTATGAATTTAAACTAGGCCATTCTACAGGAATTGCCACTTGAAACATTAACAAAGCGTTTGGGGAGAATACAGCCAATGAACGAACCATTCGGCGATGGTTTGTGAAGTTTCGAAGAGGAGATAAGTATCTGCAAAACAAAGCACGTGGTCACCAGCCTGTTGCTGTTTCTGACTATGTTCTGTTATGTGTGTTTGAAGAGGACCCCAAAAAATGTGTTGTGAGATAGTGGCTGAGGTAGGTGTCCACCATACGACAGTTGTTCGGAGTCTGGCTGCATTGGGTAAGGTCAAAAAGCCGGACATATGGCTGCCACATGAGTTGACAACTGCCAACAAGACTAGACGTTTTGAAGTCTGCACGTCGCTGCTTGCCAGGAATAAATAGGAACCCATACTGCATCGAATCGTCACCTGCGACGAGAAGTGGGTCCTTTATGATAATTGGAAATAATCTGCACAATGGTTAAGCACGGCACAACCTGCTGCATAACATCCTAAGCCACCCCTACACACCAAGATGACGATCCTTGTCTGGTGGTCTACAGCCAGGATATTCATCGGAGTTTCTTGGCAAGAGGCCAAGCCATCACTGCAGAATGTTATTGTGCTGAACTATACCAGATGCACCAGAAATTTCTGCAGAAAGAACCGGCTCTGGTCAACAGACATGGTGTTCTTCTGCTCCAGGACAATGCCCGCTTTCATGTCGCACAACGAACGATGCTGACACTAAGTGCCTTGGGCTATGAAGCACAGCCTCATCCTGACTATTTCCCGGACTTGTCTCCGACAGACTATCATGTGTTTCGCCACCTGGATCACTTCCTGTACTGAAAACAGTTCACGGCAGACAACGAGGTTCCACGTGCAGTTGATGACTTCTTCGGGTCCCAGCCACAAGACTTTTTCGTTCAGAATCATGGCCTTGCCAGACAGATGGTAACTATGTGTCAATGCCAAGGGGGTTTATTTGGCCTAGGTAAGTTATCCTACTTTTCCATTCTAACCGTGCACGTATGCTGGTCCTTTGCCAGACATTTCATTTGCACCAACCCAATATAAAAGGAGAATAATTGTACAAAACTTACGCACAAAGAAAAAGTTTTCTAAGCTTTCTCCAAAGACAGAATGCTGAATGAAAATATAAAATTTTAAAATAAAATCATGGTGTAGAGGATTTTAGGAAAATGTGTCTGGCATGTTGTCTCAAATTTCCTTTAGAAATATGTATCAAGCTGGAGGTTGAGTTTAGGGAACACTAGAAGAAGAAAAATAAAAATGCTAAACAGTGAATGGAACTGCACAGTTAGCTAGCCACGGGTGGAAAAACAGGAAAGAACCCACAGGCCCCTGTGATATACAGTCACCAACAGAAAAAAGGACCCCCCCCCCTCCTGTTGGGACTGCGCACGAGCTTGAGTTCATCTGACATAGAACTAAACTTTAATTCCTTCCTTTTCACTTAAGCACCCCACTGCACTCGCTGTAATCCAATTCATTGAGCTCGATGCACAGTAGCATTCCTTATTCCTATCTAATCCCTTTAGCTGAAATATCAAAGGAACTGCATAAAATCCTAAAGGGCAAGGTGTTCATTAGATCTCTCTCGGGACTGACTGGGGTGCCCATTGGCCGCTGTTAAAAAGTTTCACTGCTTGGAGGTTATCGTTAATGTTAATTCTATGGCAACTGTTCTGTACCTATCAAAACTTGTAGTTGCTCAGAGGTTATTGTTATTCACAGGTGTCCGTTAATGGAAGTTTTACTGCATGTTTCCCCCAGGTGTCAGTCACCTTCGCTGCATCTCTGATTTGGTGCAAATCAAAAGTTTGTTTGAAGGTTTAACGACCACAGTGAGCAGCTCAATGGGCTATAAGCAGTCACCTGTTCGTAATTTAGGGCCACCGGTTCCAGGGAAGGGAGAGAGCCAGTGCTATAAGACAAACACAACAACCATGCCTCACTGGGATTCAAACCCAGACGAATGGTCAAAAACCAGCACTTAGACCACTGTGCCACCAGGGTGGCAACCTGAAGTTTGTTCAGATCCTTAAACTTCAACTGCTTAGCTTCAGTTGCTTGAATATTTGCTGTCCTTGGTTGTTCAATGATAGCATACTTGAATGGAAATCAAAGAGATGCAGATTCAATTCCAGCTTCAGAATAAAGTGATTTTAAGTTTTCTGAGAAGATGGATACACGAAAAACAGAGAAATAATACACATGTGGCTCGAAAAGAATACCCCAGCTTTTATTTTCTTTGAAAGTGGTGTTAGATGCAGAACAAGTTTTCAGTGTAATTAAAACAATGTTTAAACACACAGTGAAAACTCTGAAAACTTTAAAGATTGAAAACTTTAAAGATTCCTGGTTAATGTCCTCCCTAGATTTTTTTTACAGCTGGGAGGCAAGAAATTTTAGCTGGGTAGTACTTTTAAAGACCCCTTCCCCAATTGGGAAAAAAAAAAAAAAGGATGTTTTGCTTAACATTATACTTATTAAACATGTTTAGCAGCATGGTAGGCATTAATGTAACATTAACATGATAAACAAAGTTAGAAAATTGTACAAAAATGATTTTAAAAATATATATTTACTAACATATTCGACACAGATTTCAGCCAGTTTTCATCAATACTGATGGTGTATGCGGGAATAAAATTTTCACTCTTACTTATGATGTGCTTTGTGAAAATGTTCATTAGAGGAAATATAGCTGGGCGGCAGAGAAAATTAACTGGGCGGGCTGCCCAGTAAAAAGGCTCTGCGGAGAACACTACGGGTAATGCTTTTGATAATGGAAGACATAGGAACTAAGAAGCTATGGGGACATTCCATGTCAGATTAATAAAAAAAAATAAGTTTTTGACCTCACCATTTCTGATTTTGATGAAATTTGGTATGAAGCACACATATGACAAGGTAAGTAATTCTGCCAATTTTCAGATTTTTATTTTTAAAATTGTCCAAGATACACACATAATAAAAATCGAAATTTTCGTAAAAAATGACAAACTCACACACTTATAAATGGCTGTAACTGTTTTCCTAATTGTAGTACAGTGACAATTGAAACACAGCTGCAAAGCTAAAGCATTGAGCTTTCTATAGATACCATACATGACCTTCTTACAACAGATTAAAGTTTCAAGGTCATCCACTGTGACCTTGAATATCTCAAAACATACCATCTTAAAACATTACGAAAAAAATATATTTTATTGCTACAACATTCTTCTACCCATGTGCCAGATATTAGGCTGGCACCGCTATGGCAAGGCAGCGTAGGATTAATAGGAGTATATGTCCTCCAGGTTAGGTTCAGACAAATGTACAATAACTGTTTTCCAGATGCATGTATGTATTAATTTCACAATGTGTTACAGGTTATATTAGTGGTGTACACATACAAGTGAACCGCTTGGTTAATTAGGTTGCAAACCAAAAGAATGTGATGCCATCTTGCTAGTGACCATCTCTATTTCGCTTCTCTCCATAAAATATGTCCGACCTGTTGCTGTTCGTAGGTCAACCTTCGTAATGACCGCTGTTTTATCCCCTTCTAATATATCTGGCTTCTGTGGGTATGTGAAAGACACTGAAGGTCCATGTGGGTGCAGAAAACTTATCTTAACTTGTTCTGTATGAATGTTCACATCCAAAACACAACCAACCCACCACTGGTTATCATACTCAACAATAACATAGCCACGAATATCCTCCAGATCCAGTTCTATTGGATTTAGCAATACTGACTCAACCTTGTATTCAGTTGAGTTTGAATACATCTTGGTTTTAATAGCTGTGTGGCTTACTGGTATTACACAGTGAAGTTTTTGAGTACCAGGAATTGGTCGAGCACTAGCATGACGTATCTCGAGGAACTCCTTGTGGTTCTCATAGTCCTTGTCCGTGCTGTATTTAAAATGGCACGAAGAAATGTTTCTGGAAGCCCAATCATACAGTTGTCGCGGTGTCATAATTTGGTCATTGTATGAACACTGAAGGCTGGCACGTGCAGCTAATCTCTTAATGGTGCCTGCCACGCCATCACATGGCCCCTTTCCATGTGAGGTGGCAAAGAAATGCCACTCAGCTGTGATACCAAAATCTACATCATGATGGCACAGATTGACAAAATTCTTCCTGTTCTTATACTGTGAGGCTGCACCGTCTGAGAAGTAATAGATGTGTTCTACTTTCTTGTCAAAATGTGATGATATAAACTGCAACAATTGGCTCTGGAAAAGGTGAACACTGATAGTGTCATGCTTAAGACATTCTGAGATGACAACAAAAGAAACATGATCCAACTGAAGTGTGTGTGAACTTTTGTAGTACACGACGAAAGGGTGAATAGTAGCTTGGGAATTGTTCCAGTGGTATCCTTGGACTGCATCCTGCAGTATGAAGGAATAATTCTCAGCAAAATTGCACAACACAACACACTGATTATCATAAAGGTTTTCTTTCAGATTTGACAGAAAGTATGACTGCTGAATAGCTATAAAAGAATGTGGCAATAGCAATTTCACTTTTGATTCAAAGGTCTCAAGGAATTTTTCTACAGTGTTACAGACTGTCATAAGTGTTGTGCGATCAGTTGTAGTCCACAATTTATATACAATTTCATCAATCCCATTCATGGTGAATAAGCTACTTATTTGCTCTAGTAAGTGTGCTATACCAGGACAAGAATCACACTTGAAGAAGAAGCATTCTGGAAGAGGAGGGTTACAAGTTATTCTTGCAAGGCAATCTTTGTATGTCCTAACTGGTAATTCATTGTTACGAGTTAAGTCTTGCAATTTGCACCCTGCTAGCATAAGTTTTACATTTTCATGAGCACAACACACACAGACACAGTGTGTTCCACTTGCACCAGCCAGCACACAATTCTTTGGGTGTAAACCACAGAACTTTAAAAACCCTACTTTGACATTAGGATTCTTGTCTTTAAATCCTTGAAATATCTCTTTCAAATTTCCTAGAATAAGACGTTTCTGTTTTTGTACTTTTGATCCTGATTCCATCATTGTAACAAAATCTTTTTTTCCTGGTAAACAACGGCTCACTTCATCCCTATTATAGTATGCAATAACATTTTCAACTGTGCTGTCACTGAGAGTTTCCCCAGGCCTAGGATTTGGAGTTGCTAAAATACCCTGCTCTTCCGCAAGATTTTTAGACTTTCGTGCCATGTAATATGTTACACCAAATTCTTCCTGAATTTTACGAATACTCCAGGTTCTAGGTAATATTGTTAGTATTTGGACTTTAACACTGCTAGAGTCTGTTTCTTGAAATTTTTCTTTCAACTGTGAAATCATGACCAATTCATCAGACACTGTCACAGGATTATCACATTCTGGATCGTCTATGTAGTCTTTTATCACTTCACCAATTTTTTGATATTTCTTCTTACTGTACTGCCCAACACCTAATCTTTCTTTTTTCACAGGAGATTCGCCTAGAGAAAGTAACGTATCATTCAGACTATCCAAAGTTGTGTCTCTGTCAGTCCATATCTCACTCTTCACCACTCCTTCTGAATTATCTTCACTTAACCGAGGTTGTTCTGCCTCTGCATCTGTTTCAATTATACATGAAGGACCTGGCATTTCAGAGATAGATTTTCTGCATGAACTACATATTTTCTGTTCTAATGTTATATTTGGACATTTCTGAACCATCCAAGGCTGTACTTTTCTCAGATTCTTTTTAAACCTTCGTTGTCCACTTTTACCCAGAGGATTGCAACAAAAAATTTGACTTTTAAAGTCCATTTTGGTTAATGAAACTGCACCTGCAAAAAAAATGATAAATAAATATAGTTTGATAAAAAGAAATTGATTAAATAAAGATAACGATAAAGATAAAATAAAATAACAATTAAACAGTTAACAATGTTACAGATAAATTGATAACCACACACTCAAAAGCTCAGAATTGAAATAACAGCAAATGTAAAATGGTGTACCAGTAAGATTTCTCATTGGCTGTAATAAGAAGCCTTGCCATTGGCTTTAATAAGAAACCCTGTCATTGGCTCTAATAAGAAGCTTTGTCATTGGCTAAGAAGAAGCCCTGCCATTGGCTAAAATGGGTGGAGTTTCAATCTCTGATCTTAAAGATTTGTTGACATTATTTACTGCTGAAAATTGTGTCTATCAAGTAAAATTGCTGTCACATAGCATATTTCTGATAAATCTGTTGATCTGTTATAATATATACACATTTCATGTATAATAAACACAAATCCTCAACGTAAGAAATATTTATTGCATGGTATGTCTCTGTGCCTTACATACAGAAGGGTGCAGCATGACACTCCTATTAATCCTACACTGCCTTGCCATAGCGGTGCCAGCCTAATATCTGGCACATGGGTAGAAGAATGTTGTAGCAATAAAATATATTTTTTTCGTAATTTTTTAAGATGGCATGTTTCGAGATATTCAAGGTCAAAGGTCACAGTGGATGACCTTGAAACTTTAATCCGTTGTAAGAAGGTCATGTATGGTACCTATAGAAAGCTCAATCCTTTAGCTTTGCAACTGTGTTTGAATTGTCACTCTACTACAGTTAGGAAAAAATTTACAGCCATTTATAAGTGTGCGAGTTTGTCATTTTTTACGAAAATTTCGATTTTTATTATGTGTGTATCTTGGACAATTTTAAAAATAAAAATCTGAAAATTGGCAGAATTACTTACCTTGTCATATGTGTGCTTCATACCAAATTTCATCAAAATCAGAAATGGTGAGGTCAAGAAGGTGATTGATCTGACATGGAATTGCTCTACGGTCGCTATTTTTGCTAAAGGCCATGAGTTAATCCAAAATGCGAGAGAAAAATTAAGTGTCTGTTGCAAAATGGTGCTACCCGTTTAAATATCAACCTATGAGCAGATTCCTTCTCTGGCTTTTCTGTTTTAGTGAAAACTACAGTTTCCAAAATTCTGGCAATGATTCGCATTCCGCTGTTATTTTCTTAATACTTAAGATATGTTCCTACACCACTTGTCAGCTGAATCACCCCTTCCCCCTCCATTACACTCTACAGAATTCCATTCAAAGTTCAAGTTTAAACCAGTCAGCTGTGACATCAGCGGCATCCCCCCCTTGGCCATAAACGACCCTTTATCGTCAGTACATTAGTGGCCAGAGTGACCTTTTAAACACTTGCAGATCATACAAAGATGAAACATGGATTAGGAAAGAAAAGTGCACGCCCATTTATCACACATGCCGCCATTGCTATGAATACAATCATTGTTACGAAATGCAAAGATTACAAAGGCAGCACTGAACTGAAAAAAAAAATTGAGTTAAAAAAAAAGTAAAACTGCTTCTGAATCTATACCTTTCGAGCAACTTGTGTGAAAATAATGTTCACTTTAAAAATGGATGCAACTTAATTGGATGGATAAAATGCCATATTTTGAACTGTGAAGTGTCTGTTGAGCAATGTCCTGGCAAGTGATAAACATTTGGATTTTACGCTTATTTAATCATGATTTTAGAAATAAGTCCTTATCCATTACTTACTTGTTAGCTGTATATCAACTTATACTGCCCAATACAGCTTTCTTCTAAATGTGTTAATATATTCCAAAATAATTTCATTTCCACTGATATCCAAAGTGTTGTTGGTGTGAACAATTAAATTTATATCAGCAGTTGCTCTGGCTTTTTTTAAGTTTTCGGCAACCCCTTCACCAAATTCAGTTGTTGTTTTTTTTTCACCAAAGTGTCAAAATAGTACAAAAAGGTAATCGCCAATGTTTTAGAAAAAAAATTTAAAAATTTCCATCGCCAAAACAATTTAAATAGACAAAGTCATCGCCCTTTCCACGTTCATCTTTAACACACAGCAACTGAAAAATTGTTATCCAGACACCACTGGAATCGAACCCCAGATATCTCGATAACTAGCCTTATGCTATGGTGCTAACAATTCACGGCGCTATGTGTGTTTTTCTGTCAGCATCTGACTTCACAAATCCGTAGGGACGGGCTCAGCAACTGAGACGTCTCCATCTGGTGGGGCTTAACGGCACAAGCTATTTAATTATAGCTAATAAATCCAAAGGGGAATAGAAATGGTGAAAATCTTCCAAATACATGGAGACAATGTAAATAGACAAAGTCATCGCTCTTTCCACGTTTATCTTGAATTAACACGCAGCAACCAAAAAATTGTTATCCGGACACCGCTGGGATTGTACCCCAGATCTCTCAACAACTAGCCAAGTGCGTTTGTCTTACGCTATGGTTCAAGTTTGATCCCACCGGTGTTCGGATAACAATTTTTCGGTTGCCGTGTGTTAATTAAAGAAAACTTGGAAAGAGCGATGACTGTCTACTTACATTGTCTCCATGTATTTGGAAGAATTTTGCCAAAACAATTTTTTTTCAAAAATTGTGAAGAATGCAATCCACAGAGTGACCCCTGGATGTTATGATTTACCTAGCAACAAAAGCTAAATTTTTTTAGCATTTGCTACAACTCTTCTCCCCATTTTAGCATTTTTGCTACAGATTTTTTTGAGCCAGCTTAAACTCTGATGAGAGACAAGGAATAATAAACTACCACTATCAACAAAGAAAATGCACATAATCTTTTCAAACCATTATCGTTTTAGAAAACAAGATCGGCATAATGGGCTAGCCTTTCTAAGAAAGTGTGCCAAATTGCTTTTGTGATACAACTCCATCCACAGCTGTGAGCTTCCTCCTTTGTTAGAGAAAGCACAGCTATCAATGACAACTGTCGCATGTGATACAGTCAATGGTTTCAATAGTTATACAAATGTACACAGACTCCATACTGGCTTCTATGCTAAGTATGGCACAGACTTACTCATTTAACAATAACAAATCTATTTAAATAATAAAGAAAATGCGGTGAAAAATTATTTTCTACATCCATATGGAAAATTTCAGACTATCAAGCAAAAATATACTCCTTAAAAAAATGGCATAAACCAGGTGCATCTGACTTGTAAACAATTAGTCTTCCAAGTAGATGAGCAGTGCTTACTGATATGCAGACACTGGATTACATGCACCAAAAAAAGAAGCAAAATGTGCACTTAAAAAGACAAATATGCACCAAATTATTACAAAAACAGTTTAGATGTGAAAATTTAGTAAAAATTCAAAGTCAATACATACCTTGTTTAATCAGTACACTTTTATCTGTGAATGAAATTGTTTTTGTATCATTTTTTTTTAATTCTTTTTCTCTGATACTGTAACTGACTTGGTCAAAAGCAACTGAATTGGAACTTGCTGTTGCTGACTACATTTTTCCTTTGCTGCAGTATAAGCAGTAGTTTTTACATGCTGGCTAATCTGAATTTTTGTTTCTTTTTCTACAGGGTATTTTCCTTGCATAAGATGTAATGCACCATGGATCCATCATAGGTGAAGTCACTTCCATATTCTGCAATCCAAGATTTTGAGCTTGTATCAAGTCCAACTGTGGGCATCTTGGCACTATTTTTTAGAAAGGCAAATTCTCTGTTAACGTTTACAGCAAAAAGCAGAATTATTGCTCAGTTCATCATTTATGTTTGCTGAGCAGTATATTTTTTGCAATATTACTAATTATTTCAGATCCAAGTGTTTTAGGAATAAATAGACTTGGCATGTGCAATACAAAATCATGAGCCATGCACATCATAAGTTGCAGAAGCCACTGCCCAGTTGGGAATAAAAGTAAAGCACGCAGGGAACAGAGAGACAATAAAGAGAGAAGCCAAAACTGCAAATGAGTGTACTTAAGTTATATCTTTTACCACTTTCAGAACCCTTGGCAGCCTAAGATTCACATTTCATCCGTAAAATGTTCAGGGGATGTCAGTTGCTCACATTCAGAAAGAAGGTGCTGTTGTACATTTATTGCAAGATAAGGAAGTCATTAAGGCTGTTGAAGATTGGTTGGTTGGTTATTAGATTTTATTGGCGCAAGGGCCATGGTTGGCCAAAGAGCGCCAGACACAAGACAAACAGACAAAATTAAAAAACGGGGCATAAATCGCAAAATCTGGCTGACCAAGTAAAACCGAACCAAGAGTACGAAGGAAGGGCCAAAAAAGACAATGAAACAAACAGTATGAAAAACATGGTACACTGGTGAGAAACAAGCCGATTAAGTAAAACTGAGGAATGAGAATGATAAAACACATTACGAAATCGAACACAACTACACATAGGATGAGTCACCAGGAGGGGGCCAAACTGTCACTCTCCTCCCCCACACACTCCAATGCAATGCTGGCCGAGGGCGGGGACGAACTGTCACTATCCTCCCCCTCATGTTCCTCTGCAATGTTGGTTGAGGCTGGGGACGAACTGTCACTCTCCTCCCCCCGATGTTCCTCTATAATGTTGGTGGAGGGTGGGGACCTCGCTGAGTCCGAGACAGTTGCAATGTTGGTCAGGTGGACCGCGACAGTTGGATGGACACTGCACACCTTTGCGGATTGAGGGCCGGGTCTTCCGCACGTGCAGGCTTTCTGCTGGGAACTGGAAGAGTCGGTCGTCTTCAAAAGAGAAGGCGCAGGCTCAGCTATTCGAAAAACCTGGAGCTCGGGGAAATCCACCTGTGTCGCTTGTTCAGCTGTAGATCGCTTGGCAAGTGCGGCGAGAGCTACAGGGCGCGGGACAAAGGGCTGCACGGGTTGTGGCACAGACTGAACTACTGCGGCAAAAGTACGCTGTCGGTTGGTGGGTATACCCAACTTGGCCTTGGCAGCAGGGTACGAGAGGCCTTCCAGGGTCTTGAGGCGCTGGATCGCCATCTCGTCCTTCCATTTCATACAGTTGCGGGAGTAAGCTGCATGGGCCTCACCACAGTTAACACAGCAGGCCGCAGAAGTGCAACCTTCCCCGTCATGTTCACTGGAGCCACAATTTGCGCAACGAGCGGAACTCTTACAGAAACGTTGTGAATGTCCGTACCTCTGGCACCTGAAACAGCGCAGAGGACTGGGAATGTACGGGCGAACTCCACAGACCAAGTAGCCAGCCTTGATTTTGGGCGGAACTTTCGGGGAGTTAAAAGTCAAGATAACATTTTTAGACTTAATCAAAGAACCATTGCGACGGAACATCATACGACGTGCAGCAATAACACCTTGATCTGCCAGTTCAGTCACCAATTTGTCTTCACTGCATGGCAAGAGATTTAACTCCGAAATAACACCCCGAGAGGTGTTAAGAAACGGGTGAGGTGTCACTTTGACAGGAATGCCTTGAAGACTAGTGAGGTGCAGAAAAGTGTTACTCTGAGAAACACTGCAAGTTTGGACAAGCAGGTCCCCAGAGCGAAGCTTCCTCACAGACTTCAAGGGGCCAACCGCAGCGTCCAAAGCTTTAGAAATGAAAAAGGGAGATCTGGTGGACAGTCTCTCATGCGGATCGATGGATTCTACAAGTAAGTGTGTAGCATGCGTAGTCACAGCAATCGAGGGGAGACGACGCTTCGGAGCGACTGGTACAGCTGCCGAAGAAGAGGTTCCACATTCTTGGTCCAGGTCAAGGTCTAAAGACCGTTTAAGGGTATGAGACTTGGTAGGTTGAGAAGACAAAGGAGAGTCGTTGTCAACTATCATTTTCTCAGGTGACTTAAATTTGGAGTTTTTGTTCTTGTTTTTACCCATGGAAAAAAGGAGGAAGATTCGTCTGCAGACTACTCCACCCACCACCGAGCCCTACAAGGGAGAACTGGAGGTCTGCAAGCCAAGAAAATGACGCTGGACACAGTTCTGGAGCTTAACGTTGCAGATATAGTCCGTTGGCTGTGATCACACGCACTCGGCGGACACTTCGGCCTCCGGGTACCGTCATGCCAACGCCTTTGGCATGATCCCACAGCCCCCGGGCTTACCCTGCCATGCTATACGACAAAAAAGCCGCTAAAGCCCTGTACACAACTTGGTACAAGACTTCTGACTAGAGGTGGGTTAGTCTCTAGCCTCCCGTTTACAGCGAAGCCGGGGTCGAAGAGGAGTGTTCGTACACAGGAGGCACTTAACCGGTCTCCTGCGACCTCAGCCGCCAGACATCCCATTTCCGCCTCACGGGTCGCCGCACGCGGCAAACATGCAGGTAGGTCTAGCACCCAAACCAGCTAAAAGGAAAAAAGAAATCCAAAGAAGACAAATCCTGGAAGGGAACCTAAACGGAATCTCAGCAACCTACGAACTGAGCGGTTAATATAATACAGTTAGTGGTGGAGGGTAACAAAACCACAAGACCGGGGTGTTAGTACATAACGTGGTAGCGATTAGGTAGAGTATACAACACGGGCAACTAGCCAGTGGAGAAAATAAATAAAAACAAAAAGCGAGACACAAGACCAGCTAAAGATCGTGGGGCCGCAACACCCCAACAGCTGGATGAACAGCCGTCCCTGCAAACACCAACAGCACCGAAACAAAAAAAAAACAAGCGGTGGCATGACATCAGATGTTGACCAGTCACAAGGTCAGCTCGGGCCGTGGGGGCGCCGCTCCCCAAATAACTGGAAAACCAGTTATCCCCGTGCGGGGAAGGCTGTTGAAGATTATCTGGGGGCTATTCGATCATTACTGCAATTGCCAGCTGCATTCAGCCTGTTTGTTGTGGTACCAAGGGTCCAAACCAGTTGACAAAAGCCATAGTTATTTATGATTGTGTCTCCTAAATATGGAGTAGGATCCAAAAGTTTTGGGACAGGGCCTACGTGTGACAACACAAGCATGTCAGTTAATGTTACAGCGTCTGAAATACATCACTCCCCTCCATAGTCAGAATGGTTTGGCCCATGGAAAGTTATTGGAATGCGTGCACAGACGTTTGCAGCTGGGGTTAGTCGTCTGTCTTCTGCGATGTGAGAAACATGGCTTTTAAAGAGCAACGCTGTAACATTAAATTTTGTCAGTGTTTAGGTAAAACAGCTGCAGAGACCTTAGAAATGCTTTCAAAGGTGTATAGTCACTCTACGATGGCAAGATCAAAGGTGTACGAGTGGTATAAGCATTTCAAAGAGGGCCAAGAATCCATCGCAGTTAATGAGCACTGTGGTCGACCTGCGACTGCATGGAGTGATGAAAACATTATAATGGTGGTGCAGGGTGTTCGTCAAAATCATCGCCGAATCATTGAGGAAATCGCTAACACAACTAACTTATCGGAGACCACAAACCACATGCCAGTGCATTATTGTCCCTCGTCTTTTGACCTCCGAACAAAAAGATGAACAGATGCAGATATCTGGTGAATTAATCGACAAAGCCGAAAGCGATCTTATGTTTTTGGATAACATCATCACATGTAATGAAACATGGTGCTACTTGTTTGATATTCAGCCAAATCGTATTTCTTCAATATGGAAATCACTGTCTTCACCCTAATCAAAGAAATTCAGGAAAGATGGCAGCAAAGAGAAGGTTATGAAGGTCATGGCTTCGTCAAGGGCAAGCATGAAGAAAATCACTCATTTATCTACTGAGACCAAGGAAGTGCGGGTTTCTGCTAATTTACTTTGCTTTCAGGACATATTAAATTTAATGTTAAATTTTAACAGATTTTAATTTTAACAGATTTAAAAGGGACTTCCAACCCAAAAACAGCAAGCTAAATAACATTGCCCAACCTCACACAGATAACCAAGAGAATCTCAGCAATCAACTCTAAAGAAGGATGACGAACACCCTAAAAAATGCAATCCCAGAGAAAAAATAAAAATTGATAAAGTGTAAAAATCCAAGCCAAAGAAGAGGTAAATAAATAGAGGAACATTATACTACCACATGAAAAATTGAATAAAAATTAATAATAAATTTAAACAATGTACGTAGAGTAACTTTGAAAATTGTCAATTTAAAACAAAATATCTAAGAAATACATTAGCATATAGTGCACGAGTATTAATGCTCAGTTGTAACATGAGAGATTGAACCCATAGAGCCAATTTTCAAGCCTCAGATAAGCAATGGATATGCCCAAGACACACACACATTATTTTTTTTAAAGAAGTTAGGTTTAGTACAGTACACACCTACAAATTAACAAAAATTTACTCCATACCTAAAATCGTAAACACAACCTAACAGTAAAAATATATATATATATATATATATATATATATATATATATATGTAATCCAGTTTATTGCTAATACAAGGTAAATTATTTACAAAATATTGTTCTAATCATTGAAGCCACAGGAAGGCCCTCACCCTAAGATCATAGAACTTGTAACAAATCTCTGGTTACAAGCACCAAAGAGACCTAAAAACGCTGACCAGATATCCCGCAGAAAAAACGTCAAACGCTGCCAAAGCCAAAAATCTGCTTTTAAAGAGTGTTGAAGAACTCAAAAAGAGAAGATTAAAAAATAAAATAAAAAATCTATAACAAGAATACAGAATTATGACTTACCAGCCCACTGTAGTTGCTGTAACACTCCTACTGTTCTTCAAAGAATTTCAGTTTATGAAGACAAATTCTTCCAATCAGGATAGTTACTTACATACCTACAGATACATAGATGGCCTGATTTGCTTAAATAATTCAGGAAACATCCAAAAAGACTTGGCAGCTATTTATCCTAAATGCCTTAAACTAAATAAAACAAATAACAATAACCCAAGTACTAGAATTTTACCTATAAATCTTAATGCAGGCAACCCTGTAATTTGCCTCTATGATAAGAGAAATCAGTTTACATTTAAAATAGTCAAATATGGTATGTGGTGGAACAATATTTCCAATAAAGTAATAGAAAACGTATTTATTTCACAAGTCCTAAGGCTTTCTAGAATATGTAGCTTAAATTCTGAGCTAGAGAAACATGTTATTGTTTTAATCAAACAGTTTCTTGATAACCAAGTGCCTGAAAACTTCTTAAAAGTTGTAAAAACTTCTTAAAAGTTGTATTAAAAAAAATAGTTCTCAAAAATAGAGTTAGGATAGAAGACTTAATTTACCTTAAACCTTGTTGACCGAATGAATCGTCTAAATTAAAGTTAATTTTAGAGGTTTAGATGAAGATGTGGTCAACTAACATTTAGGAACCTATAATACAATATTGGGATGTAAGGTCAGGTGATGCGTAACATCACAGCCTCTCCTTGAGAAATATCAACCCCGCCTTCTCATGGTGCATTCTGTTCCCACTAAAGGAGCTCTGTCGACTACCAACAGCGGTATAACTATACCATCGGGATTAGAGGAAATGCTATCCCACACTCACCAACCCGCTTGGCCAGCGTGGTGAGTTATGGCCAAACCCCTCCAAAATGATTCCACAACTTAAATCTTGGCCCTCAGTCTCCGGCAGCTGGAATGTACCTGGCCAAGGCAGCGGCCAGTGCGACATGAAGGCAGAGGGTGCTAAGAATCACTGGAAGACCGGACTAGGCTGCCATCTGATGCTGACCTTGGCTACGTATAACGGACGCTCCCTATCTTCTGATTCAAGGCTTCTTGAATTGGAAGAGGAACTACAAAGGATCAAGTGGGACATCGTCGGGCTAAGTGAGGTAAGGAGAAAAGGAGAAGATCTCATTGAACTGAAAAGTGGACATCTCTTCTACTATCGTGGGACAGATACTGGCAGAACCAGTGGTGTTGGATTTATAATAAACAAGAAACTGAAGGATAAAGTTGTAGAAGTTGAAAGTTCCTCTGACAGAGCTGCACGACTCGTTATCCAACTCTCAAAAAGATATCAGGCTCAGATTATTCAAACTTATGCACCCACCACAAGTCATCTTGAAGAAGAAATTGAAGAATTTTATGAGGAAATTTGTCATCTAAATAATAAAGGTAAGCAGTACTTGAAGATAATTATGGGAGATTTCAATGCAAAAATAAGGCAACAGCCACAGAATGAAACTTTAGTAGGTAAATTCGGTCACTGCAACAGAAACCAGCGTGGAAATACTCTCGTTGAGTTTGAAGAGGCAGAAGGGTTTCTCATCTTGAACTCCTTTTTCAAGAAAAAGCCACACAGGAAATGGACATGGAGACATCCAAATGGGACGACAAGTGAAATTGATTTTATTATGTGTAACAAAAAATTTGTCATAGAAGACTGCAGTGTGCTAAACAAGTTCAACACAGGTAGTGACCATAGATTGGTGAGATGTAAGATGCACCTCAACACTAAACTTGAACGTGGCAAGCTCATAAGACAAACAAAATCTATTGACATAACCAACCTTAAAAAACACCATACTACCTTCAAGTTGGAACTGAAGAACAGATTCTCTGCTTTAGAAGGTCTAACATCGGAAGAAGTGGATATTTCTGAAGTTAACAGAAAAATAACCAAAGCTCTTATGGAAACAGCAACAAAATTAGCTGGGTCTAAGAACAAGTTGCATGTGAACAAATTATCAGGAAAAACCAAAATGTTGATGCAAAAAAGAAGAGAGATAAGGACAACTAAAGAAGATGTGATTTCCAAAGTGGAATATATAGAGCTATGCAAGACAGTAAGAAAAAGTATCACTGAAGACGTAAGAAAATTCAACTGTGAACTAGTGAGGAAAGCAATTGAAAACAACCAAAGCCTAAAGATAGCAAAGGGATATCTCAGTAAGGGAAGAAAACAGATTATGGCACTGAGAAAAGAAGATGGTTCTGTAATAAGAAATAGAGGCAAAATTTTGACAAGAGTGAAAGATTTCTACTCCAAATTATGTAAAAGGGATGATACATGTACTCCAGACATCATGAAAGGTACCAGTACTAGAGTTCCTCCAGTCCTCCCAGCAGAAGTTACACATGCAATCAAGAACATGAAGTGGGGAAAGCTCCAGGAGAAGATGGATTTACTGTAGACATCATACAAGAAGCAAGTGGAGAAATCGAAACAGTACTCGCCCAAATTTTCACTCGATGCCTTGATGAAGGGAAGATTCCTGAGAATTGGAACACTGCTACAATGATCCTGCTACATAAAAATGGTGACATTGAGGACCTCGGGAACTACAGACGTATCGACCTCCTATTAGTGGTTTATAAAATCTTCACTAAAGTTCTTTCACACTGCTTGAAGGTAACACTGGAAATGGCTCAACTGAGAGAACAAGCTGGATTCAGGAGTGGCAACAGCACAATAGATCATATCCACGTACTGAGAGAACTAATTGAAAGAGCGAGGGAATATGAACTTCCATTATGCATGGCTTTTATCGATTATGAAAAGGCCTTTGATGCAGTGAAACCATCAGCAGTTACAATGGCTTTGAAATCCTGCGGTATTGAAGATGCATACATTATTATTATTCATAACATCTATGAAAATGCAAGTGCGAAGATTCGGCTATTTAAGAATACAGCACACATAAAAATTGGAAACGGAGTGAGACAAGGTGACACTGTATCTCCCAAACTCTTTAATGCCACATTGGAAAATGTCTTTCAATCACTGAACTGGGAAAACAAAGGGATAAAGATTAATGGAGATTATCTAACATGCCTCGTTTTGCTGATGACTTAGTCATTTTTGCAACTACCCCATCAGAGCTGCACAGTATGATCCAGGAACTTGTTGACAAGAGTAAAGAAGTGGGATTAGAAATGAACTTTCAGAAGACAAAAGTGATGTACAATGCTTTTACAAGAAATTAAGATTTATTGATTGATGGGGGAAAGCTGGAGATAACCAATACCTACATTTATCTTGACAGCAGGTGTCAAGTGAGGGTCACATTGATGAAGAAATTAATGGGCATATAAAACTTGCCTGGAGAGCTTTTGGAAGAAACAGAATAATTTTCAAGAGCAATATGCCATTATGTCTTAAAAGAAAAGTGTTTGATCAATGCATCCTTCCAGTGCTTACATATGGTGCAGAGATGTGGACCTTAACTAAAAGAGACGTACAAAGGCTGCAGACAACTCAACGCAGCACGGAGAGGTGCATGCTTGGTGTAACCAGGAGAGATAAGAAGAGGAACTCGTGGATCCGAAAAATGACAAGAGTGGAAGACATCATGATCAGAGTTAAATCCCTGAAATGGCAATTGGCTGGACATACTGCCAGAAGGACAGATCATCGATAGCCAAAATTTTAGATTGGATTCCAAGGGACAGGAAAAGACCAAGAAGAAGACCACGTGGGAGATGGGTGGATGAAATTCGAAAGTATGCAGGAGTGACATGGAGGAGACTGGCCCAAGACAGACCGTTGTGGAGGAAACTTGGGGAGACCTTCGTCCAGCAGTGGATTGATAATGGTTGACAATGATGATGATGGTGAATACAATATTACCTCCCTCTCCATTGATTTCCAAAAAAATGAGCATAAATAAAAATATACAAAAAATGCATAAAACTTTTAAGTAAAAATATCCTTAAAAAATTCACATAAAAATAAAAGCAAGAAAAAATAGTAATAATTAATTATCAAAGGTTTGGGAAGGATAATACTATTTGGGTTATTGAAATACTTTTAGAACTTTTGGAAGCAGAGAAATAAATTACTCTACTACCAGAAAGAGCTTTCTAGTATTCAGGTTTCCTCTGAAAATTTGTAACAGTTTTTTCAGAACTTTAATTCTGGTGTTTTGAGGATTCTACAGTGGAACATCCTTGCATTAGCTCCCAGAAAGGTTCTAAAGTTGGCCGCTAGATGGCGCTGCGATGGATGTGCCCCTGCAGTCAGTTGAAGCTGACCCTTTAGTAGGAGTGTTACAGCAACTACAATGGGCTGGTAAGTCATAATTCTGTATTCTTGCTATGCATTTTTTATTTTATTTTTTAATCTTTTTTTTAGTTCTTCAACACTCTTTGAAGCAGGTTTTTTGCTTTGGCAGTGTTTGACGTTTTTTCTGCGGGATATCTGGGTCAGAGCTTTTAGGTCCTTTTGGTGCTTGTAACCAGAGATTTGTTACAAGTTCTATGATCTTAGGCTTAGGGCCTTCCTGTGGCTTCAATGATTAGAACAATATTTTGTAAATAATTTACCTTGTATTAGCAATAAGCTGGATTACATATAATATATATATATATATATATATTTTTTTTTTTTTTTTTTTTTTTGCTGTTAGGTTGTGTTTACGATTTTAGGTATGGAGTAAATTTTTGTTAATTATAGGTGTGTACTAAACCTACCTTCTTTTTAAAAAATTTGTAAGTGTCTTGGGCATATCTATTGCTTATCTGAGGCTTGAAAATTGGCTCTATGGGTTCAATCTCTCATGTTACAACTGAACATTAATACTAGTGCACTATATGCTTATGTATTCCTTAAATATTTTGTTTTAAATTGGCAATTTTCAAAGTTACTCTACGTACATTGTTTAAATTTATTATTAATTTTTTGTTCAATCTTTCATGTGGCAAGATAATGTTACTCTATTTATTTACCTCTTCTTTGGCTTGGAATTTTACACTTTATCAGTTTTTATTTTTTCTCTGGGATTGCATTTTTAGGGTATTCGTCATCCTTCTTTTAGTTGATTGCTGAGATTCTCTAGGTTATCTGTGTGAGGTCGGGCAATGTTATTTAGTTTCCTGTTTTGGGGTTGGAAGTCCCTTTTAAATCTGCCAAAATTAAAATTTGTTAAAATTTAACATTAAATTTAATTTGTCCTTAAAGCAAACTAAATTAGCAGAAACCCACACTTCCAATGTCTCAGTAGATAAGTGAATAATTTTCTTCATGCTTGCCCTTGACAAAGCCATTGGAGAATCAGTCATTGATCTGCTTCCCTGCATTCTTCTGTTTTTTCGTTTTCTCTCGTTCTGAGCTCGTTTGCCTCGGGCGGTTAGGGTTTGTTGTGTTTTTCTTTTGCTTGTTCTCGGAATGTGTATGCTTTGTTTTCCCCCTATATATTTTTTTAATTTCTCTTAGGGTTTTGCATATTTTTAGTATATATATATATATACAAGATCCCTAACTCTGGAAAATATGCACTAGCAGAAAATTTATGCATTATTTGGAAAAGGAACTGTAACTAAAATAGTCTTCGATATAAATGTCATCGAAAGGAGAAAGAATGTTTTCAATTGGATATTTAGAAGCAAATATATGAAATAAAATGCATTTTAAATTCGATACGATCCCCATTCGCACCCTCTAGCGGCAAAGTTGCGCATCAGAAAAAAACGGAACGAATTGATCATCATTTTGACATTTTAAGCTTCCCAGTAAAAGTAGAATTTTACAAATCAAACTAATAATTGCAGACATATTGTCTCCCCGGTCGGGCAGACAAAGTGATAGCATAAGCACGACGCAAAAGATGCTAATAACACAGCTTCAGTCATCCTAACCAGAGGTCGCGCTGCCAATCGCCATCTTCGCAATTTGCGAAAAAAATATATTAAAATATTGTTTTGGCGATGGAAAAATAGCTTTGGCGATTACCTTTTTTGTACTTTTATATCACTTTGGTGATAAAAAATGTAATTTGGAAAAAACTTTAAAAGAGCCAGCGCGACCTCTGATCCTAACAGACAAAAAAACCAACCCCATCACCCGTGCGCATTTTTCAGGGGATGGGGAGGGAAATTTGTCAGACATAAGTTATGCCAGTAGAAAAATCCTCAACTACAAACAAAGCACAGGGACAAAAAAAGGCAGGAATGGATAAAATTCCAGGACATGTAACAGAATTTTAGGACATTTCCAGGACAAAATGGAATTCCAGGACTTTTTCAGGATTTCCAGGACACGTACGAACCATGCATAATTGACACTGGTAAAGAATATTTTCTATGTAAAGTAAATGAATTTCTTTTTGTTACATTTTTGCAAAGAGAAAGGGAATATCTTTATGTCGTGAAACAGCTGTTTTGGTTGATTTTTCATCGACAAAACTGAGTTCTTTTCCTCGATGCAACAGGAACCGATACACTGGAAAAGCATTGAGTTTTCACAGATGCATTAAGCATTTTAACAAATATGGTTTTTATTACATACGTCAAGCACTTTAGCAAAACGGATTTTACTTTGCACAGTGAGTGGCTTCTTTTATTTTCTGATAAAGCAATCCATGTAAATTATAGCAGTTATATTAAAGTTTCTATTACCCCTCCCCTCTTTTTTTTTTTTTTTAATGCTGCAGACTTCTTTTTGGCCACTAACTTTTGCTGACTTGGCCACTTTGCTAAAACTCCTATAGCTGCTTTCATCCCCATCCTAGCTGGGTGGTTAAAGCCAAGGACACCAACAACCATTCATGATCAAGTTGAGGAACATTTCTGTCATGCATGTTACAACCTGCAGCACTTTGGAGAATTTAGTGTTGTTCCAGTAAACAGGGTTAAAACTGTTATCAAAAATAGTATTCATGATGGTTTGCACACAGGCAGTAAAAGAACTTGAAATTAAAAACAGAAGAATCAATTACTGAATAGAATTGATTTTCATTTCTTCTTTCAAGCACATTTCCGTTTCATTCGTGCATTTATTTATACCTTTTTCATGAATATTCTTCTATAAGAAATGGATATTTAATATTTTTCACTTTACTTTCATTCAGATGTATTTTGATAGCACAAACCAGTTTTTTCAACTAAAAATGACATGCCGTGAAAACCGTATTTACAAGCTGGAATTCATAATCAGTATCACCTAAGAATGTGACTATTAACCACAAATAAATACGTAAAACAATAAGAGAAAGAACATTTAGGATTTTCAATACTGTTATCCATTTCCTTATTACAATAGCTCATTAAATTAGTAAAAATGGCTAGCCTTCTGAATATCAGTACAAGTAGTTCCATTAAAGGGCAAAGAAACTAGCAATAAATAATCATAATATTTATAATTATATAAACAAATCTTATTTTTGTTTAAAAAATGTTACTTATTAGTGTTTCAATTCAAACAAAAATTTGCAAAATGTACGGAATTTATCAATGTATCAAGTAGTTCCTTTAATAGTGCAAACTAAAAAAAGCAAATAAAAATTATATTATTTATCATTCAACATTTCATTACTATAAAACATATCTTACTTTTCTTCAGAAAACTACTTATACCATTCCAATTAAAACAAAAATTCACAAAAAATGTTTGGAACTACATGATGTGCTAATAATCAAAAGGTTAGCTCTTAAAAGAACACAAAATGAGAAAATTACTAAAATATGCAGGTAGCTCAGATAGTGTGTTATGATGATATTTGTCAATCCTCTAACTAACGTCAATGGCTAAGAGATTACAAAATTTTGGGGTATTATTTGTATTATAAGATGTCAGTGCACCTCGTTTCCTAAAACAGCGATTTTTGTCAGGTACGGCATTTCTGCCAATGCAGCACTTTGCCTGACAATTAAAAAAAAATAATTTTTTCTTTCAGTTGCTTTAAAAATCCTTATCCTGGGTGATGTAATTGTAGCATACTTGATTGGAAATCAAAAAATGTATTAATTCCAGCTCCAGTAGAATGCAATTTCCCTATTTTTTTTATGAAAATGTCTACAAGATGAATAGAAATGGGAGATTAGGTGGCCAAACTAATATACTTGTATTTGCCATGTTCTTTGAAAGATTGCTTCCATAATATTTCTGCAATGACAGATTGTCCTTCACTTTTATCATCTACTTATTTGCATTCAGCATATGTAATCATAAAATATTTACCCCACATGCACCTGAAACCTTTCTTACATAGATACTGATTATAACATTTTACGAAAATATCTGTTTGCCACCCTAAGCATGGCTAAAAATAAAAGTATTTTTGAGAAATTCTGATGCTGTCAGCATGAGCGCAGTGGTTAAAGCGTTGGCTTTTCTTCATTCATCCCAGATCTGTCCAGGTTTGAATCCCAGTGAGGCATGGATGTTGTGCTTGTCTTACGACACTGGCTCTTTCCCTTCCCTGGAGCAAGTGGCCTTAAATTTGCGACGGGCGACTGCTTACATTACCCACAGAGTTCCTCACAACATTCTTTAAAAAACCCAAATAAACAAAATTCAAATACACACCACCAATGTTATTAAACTTTGTATGTTCTATGGTACACGTTTGTCACTAGTAACACCATGAAGCCAACTTAAAAGTAATTTTAGAATATATATAATTTGTGTTTGTAAAAAAAAAAAAAAAACTTAACAAAATGCTTTAGATACTAAATCGGTCTGCTCACCCATTATGAAAGACTTATATGGTTTATAATATGGAAAACACTTCTACAAACACTCTTTTTCAGCAGAGGAATTATCATGAACTCGGAAAAATATCTGAAAATCTGCTGTCATTTAGCAGATTTAAGACAGTGACATAAAAACATATAAAACACATCTCACGCCGGGACTCCAAACAACCTCGCTCATGTTTAAATTTTTTTCCGTTGCCAGGTTTCATTTTCTTCATGATAGGAAGAATTGAGGAAGAAACATCGAGCTGGTGAGAAGACCTGTTTTGCTGTAGAAACAAGATATTCACAAATCCTACATACGCTGGCATTTCATACCTATAATGAGGATGTAGCAGATACGTGACTCTCAGCATGGCAACCAACCGTAGTAACGTAACTGAAGGACAACCAGTCTCGTTGAAATGATGGCCTCTTACTTTGAAATTTAACTTCCGAGTACAAAATGCGGTATTTGGGAAAAAATTAAAGAGATTGAAGGAGAAGATCCTTTTGTGCTGAATGCAAGTATCTTCGAAGGTGATGCAAAAGTTTTCCGAAAGTGCAAATAGTAAATATTTTCGATTACTTCGTCTTTGGTCGAAGCGCCTTTACTGCAGAACAATTCAAGGCATATACAAGTTTCGAAGCATATAACAATTTCTCGTCGTCGATATTCTTTTACTGGATAATTTAGAACGATCACAAATTCGTGAGTAATCAGTAATTTATGGAGAAAATAGGTACGCTGCTTTAATAAGTAAGGTTCTCTTCCCTCCCAGGTGGGGAGATCTGAGTAAAAAGGGATAGGTTTCTTTTTTCACAGGAATCGCTGATTTTGGATAAAACTCACCCTTGAAAGGTTCTATGTGTTTTTGTGAGTTTAACTCTTCAACAAAAAGTGTCTTTCTGAGCTATGGGAAGCGATTTCCAAGTCTCAGAAAAATTAGCAAAATCTTTTTTTTTTTTTTTTTTTACGTAAAATTGTGGTGAAAAAATAAAATATATATATTTTTTTGATTGGAGGTTTAACGACCACCGTGAGCAACTCAATGGGCTATAAGCAGTCGCCCGTCCCTAATTTAGGGTCACTGGTTCCAGGGAAGGGAGAGAGCCAGTGCCGTAAGACAAACACAACATCCATGCCTCACGGGATTTGAACCCGGACCCCTTCCATGCGAATGATCAGAAGCCATCGCTTAGACCACTGCGCCACCGGGGCGGCAAAATAATTTTGCTGGAATAAATAGATTACAGGGCACAACCAGCAAAATAATTTTGCTGGTTGTGCCCTGTAATCTATTTATTCGTAAATAAATTTAGCAGCATAACACCGACTTGTAAACAGACCTAGACACCAAAAAGGATTTTATTTGGACAATAATTTAAGCCATTATTTAAATTAAAAAAAAATCAACGGTAGTTGGGGGGATATCATATAGAACAAAGTGGTAAACTAAAAACCCCAACACCGACAGCCAAATAACCTTAAGAGTGAAAAGCCGAAAACTCACTTAAAGAAGTGAGTCAGGTTAACGGTGTGATCAAGATCTAAGAAATACAGAGGAGCCAGAGATTTTAATCTGACTAAAAATCAGGTTTGCTAAGAAATTAACTTTTAGCCCTATAAAAAGTTTCAACACTCCCTAGATCAAGCAGGAACCTTCTGAAAAGAAGTGCCTGGAGAAAAAAACCACGTGCACAGAAGTTCCGATTGGGGAAAGAAGCGTTTATTCAAGCAATATTTTGACTGAAAGGCCAACTCTAACAGCTGTTCTATAAGAAAATAGTCAGTAGTAATAAAACCCACGCAAAAAAAAAGCAAACACCTTTTAAATTCAACTTGAAAACTTTGAATCAACGAATGAAACGCCTGGCCCAATAAGTGCAAACATTGCACTCCGATAGCGTTTGAACAAGTAAAAGATGGATTCTCTGCTTTACCAGAAATCACTGATTTCTAGATAAAACTAACATTTAAGAGGCTCTCTGCCTTTGAAGAGTCTAATTTTCAAAAGAAAGTGTGTTCTAAGCTCTGGGAAGGGATCTCCTTTTGTTTGGCATATAAGCGAATTTTTTCGGTACTGCCTTTAGAGACAGCAGCTAGTAGCCTGAAAAAGACTTACGGTCACGATTTCCTCTATTTCCGCAATTCATAATGCCAAAAAATCTAGAAATTTTGGCTTAAAATTTTTATAAACACCGACCACTAATGATTGCACTTTACACACTAAGTGCAGGACAGCCAGCTGTACTTGTCCTTCAGGAATTTGCAGGGACTGTTGCCACTTCAGTGGAACTTCTCGATGACGTCACGTGCTACATCCTCATAGACGGAGATACCTAGATCCGCCGCCCCGGTGGCGCAGTGGTCTAAGCGCTGGCTTACGACCCCTCGTCCATGGAGGGTCTGGGTTCGAATCCCGGTGAAGCATGGATGTTGTATTTGTCTTAGAGCACTGGCTCTCTCCCTTTCCTTGAGCCAGTGGCCCAAAATTTAAGCTTGCCAGAAGTCCCGAATTCTTGAGGACAGTCCTCAAATTTAGTTAACTGTCATCAGAAACGTCTGATGCCTTTGGGGACGGAAATTGTCCTCGAATTTACACTTCCTCATTAGTTCGTTAGATTTCTGATGAAAAATGTTTTTAAAAATAATTTTCGTTAGCACTAATTTTCCACCATGCTTTTTGTGAAAACAAATTTTGCATGTTTTTTTCCATCTTTTCGAATTTAACAACCATCGCGAGCAACTTTAAGGACTATATGCAATCACCTGTCTCCAGTTCGAAGACATTCGTTCTGGGGAAGGGAGAGGGCAAATGCTGTAAGACAAAGATACCACCCATGCCTCATTCGGGACTCGAACCCGTACCAAATTGTAGCAATCGTCAGTGGCCAGCACTAGGACACTGCACCACTGGCGCGGTCAAATTTCAACTGCACTAACTTCTCATAAAACTTTGGCAAAATGAAAAATTCGCCATGCAATTATTTTGGTGTGCAGCTTAAATTTTCATGTGTAATATCATAATTATTGAAGCAATGCAGTTTTTTGTTTACATGATACCTATGTAATTTTATCTGTTTGTATTTTGCAATTGCGTGATTTTTGGCTGCAGAAACCGTGTTAATTAATATCAAATCGGAATGTTTTATACTTCTTAGACGAGTGAAGTTTACAATTTTAACGTTATATTTTGTTTATAATTCGTACCAATGTTCGTGTACTTCAATTTAAAATAAAAATGGGAAGCAGCCTCAAAATAATTAGGAATTTTATAAATTCAGCATTTTTTCACACTTTGGCAACAAGTTAAGATACGAAACTGGAAACATTTGCAACGAAAAAAGGCGATTTGGCCAACACAAAATGCATTGAAAACTATGAGCTTTCCCACACTTTGACGGCCGTTGCATGCGATTATAGGCTTCATGCAAAGTGGTACTGCTTCATTAACAAGGGCATCTCCAGAAGTATTATTGTAACCTCCTTGGTCGTAACTCAAACAAAAAAACGGGACGCTATTGTGGCGTCATTTCGCCTTTTGAGCAGGTCGTACCATCGAGCTTATATTAGATGGAGACACCACTCCTATCCGCACAGCATTGGCCGCCATAAGTCACCACCCGCACTGCGTGTGACGTCACAAGCAGGCAAGAAACTGTTTTGAAACTATGGAAACCACTGAAGCTACGAGGCGTTTAGACAGATAAAATGAGGGATTTAATAATTATCAATTATACAACCCTTACTGTTTAATCAACGGTGTAAATAAGAATGTTTTTTTTATTCTTAATTTCACAATATTTCTAAAAAGAGAAAAAGAAGAAAGAAGGAAAAAACCAGCATTTCGGGAATCTAAACTCGGAAACGTTACGAAACAAAAATCAGAATGCGATTTTTTCACAGAAGGTTAGGTGCTGAAAGAATAGAATTACTTGCCTGATATGTGCAGATAATTTAATATTTTCAGTAATCTCACTAATTTAAGTTTTTGGAGTCGAATATATTTCCTTACTTCAAATTTTACAGTAAGTGAAATGTCGCTATTAAGAGGTCATATTTTGAAATCTCGCTGCTGTATTTAATCATTCGAACTTTATTCAACCAGAATAAGGGGAAAATAAAGAAATACAAAACAAATAATAAACATGCATGCACATATATTCTCCATACAAAGGTCATTCTTATGCGCACATCACATCAGCTTTCAAAGATATTACCTTATAACACAAAATATGCATAGGTGTTATAGCAGGTCACTTACTTTTCATTACATTTAAAATTTCATTCAGTATCTACGAACATAGAATCAAATCTGTTTATGTCCACTGCTATACTTACAATAAATAATAAATATAAATAAGGAAAACAGCTTTTAAAAAAATGATTCAACACTTTTGTGTATACATATGTGGCATAAATATAAACTTTACTGAAACGATGAAAGATTTCCGTCTTTATCACGATTTAATGATTAAAAAATGAGAAATATATACAATTAAAAACCATGAGCACTTTCGAGGTAGCGGCTGCCTCTTCTTCAGATGTAATAAATAAATGCACATTTAATCTATATATAATATCGATCATTGCATTGTGGGAAGCATGGCAAGTTATTAGCCAATAGTAATCTACATGCGCCAAAATGTTGCATATACTCTTGGCCTAATGGTCTGAAGAAAACATGGAAATATATTATATAAATAAATGGTGTTGGGTGGGGTAAACATTCAATTTTAAGTATTATATTACAATTTATAATTTACTGTTTTAATAAGGGATTTCCAACCGTTATTTAACTCATAGGGGGCATGTTCATTACAACATTTCTCAGCGGAGGCCTCTATGTACACACTTTCTGCAATTAAAAGGTCACCAGGTTTACTAGGAGTATTAATTATTCTTACATTACTTCAGTCGGGATTACAGTCGGAAACTCTACGTTTTCATTACTCCAGTCGGAAACCCTATGTTTTCACAAAAAAAAAAAAAAAAAAAAAAAGAACATCCAAAACACAGCTCCTAATGTAAAAAAATTATACATATCACTCCAGAGTGGACCCACAATGCGTAATGAGCATATGTACCCATACAAGATATACGGTAGTTATTATATATAAAAAAAAATAACATTAAATTCCACCACAGTTCAACTACAATAAAAAAAAATAACATAGCCAGAATTACCCTTCACAAGAAAACCAAATAATAATAATTATTTTACAAAAGTATGTTCAATAGTTTGGTCAAACTATTGAACCTGTAAGTGTTGGATTCAATATAATTGTCTCCAAGGTAAATCTTTACAAATCTCATTCAAGATAGCATTAAGGACATTCTTTGCCCAACTAACTCCTATTATAATTACATACAGTTGTAACAGAACTTTCTGTTAATTCAACAATTAAAATACAATGACAGAAGATTAATGCTGTTAAACTATAAAACCTAGCCAACCATGTTATTTTCATATGAACAGCAATATATCCTCCTGCATATTTCACAACCACTAAATAAAATAATCAATAAAATGTACAATTATAAATTAATGATAGGTCATTTGACTAAATTCACTAGCTGTTAGTTCACTTAGCATTTGGATGTTTTTTTATCAGGGGCGCCCCAAAGGCATTTGCCGTCCCCTTGTACGAGAATATCATTTTTATTCCTTTTTACATGAAATAAATGTCTTTAGAAACATTATTTTCTATTTCCGGTAAATTGAGATTTTCCATAAAACACTACTGTCTCATATAAAACTGAAGAAAAAAATTCTGTAAAACTCTAGTTCAGATGACGCTACGAATAATTCAAGAAGTCAGCTTCCTCTCTCTCTCTTTCTGTCAATTTACACAAAAGTCTGCGTTACCGGTAGAAAAAAGTTTCGTCATGTACGATGATAAACATATTACAGCTTCTCGATGTATACACACACACACACACACAGTATATATAACTAAGCAAGATAAGATGAAGAACCCGTGGGTAAGGAAAATGATAAGAGTGGAAGACATTATGATCAGAGTAAAATCCCTGAAATGGTATTGTGCTGGGCATATTGCCAAGAGAACGGACCATCGATGAACAACCGAAATTTTAGACTGGATTCCAAGGGACAGGAAAAGACCCAAAAGAAGACCACGTGGGAGAGCATAGTGTGTAGGGAAAAGTTGTTCCAATTTTAAAAAAATCGCATGCGAAAGAACTCACTAGCCCCACTAGGAAATTGCAGTTTTCGGTGACAATGATAGTAGTAATAATAATATGGCCCTAGATTACAATGATGCATTTCTCAAAGGACGTATTTTTGAAATTTTACTTCTCTAGTAGTCAAAGATTTATCCCATTAATGCAGAGTCCCTAGGTTTATGTGTTTCTAAAAAAACACAGAACAGATTAATTAAAAAGAGCAAATTTTATTTTACTATCATGAATTTTCATTATTATGGACCAAATTATACCAGAATGGACAAATATATAATCCTTAAAACAATGACCAATTTTTCTTAATAATTTAAATTGGTTTTACCATTAATAATGATGCAGCTCAAGTGTTTGGAGTGTAATTTATCCTGTATATTCCCCCATTGTAGTATTTCATTAAAAATATATATATTATACGAGTGTATACCTCGTCTACATTTACCAGTGCCAACAAACAAAATTTTATCACACAACCAAATAATTGGGAACCTCAACGAACTATAGGGGGCGCTGCGCAAACGTAAACAAACTTCTCTAGTACGGGTAACGTCGCACGTGTTTCCATAAAGTCGAATGTTAGAATGGCTGGTTTGTCGCTTTCAATCCTTGAAATAATGAAATTTGCGGACGCTTCCAAAAATTCAAGATGCCTTAAAGAAGGGGAAGGGATTGTTAATGTAGGCCATATAATTTCTTGTGGAATTAAGATGGAAGAGAAATTCTCATAGTTTCGCACTGCATTCAGTCCACGGCAATAACGTCGTCGCCTCACTCCATCAACGGTGTTTTAGATACAAGTAACAGTGAAATTTCTATAAAGTCATTTGAGTGCTCTTGTAAAGCGGGCAGAAGTGGAACGTGTAAGCACTGTGTAGCAGTAATGCTTTACTGTAACAGGTAATTTTTATTTTTACATATTCAGGCAAGTGATATAGTAATACCGACTATAATGAATAAGGCTTCTACTACTGAATTAATTATAGTGAATATAGCTTTCACTAATATTATAATGAATTCAATGCTTGTACTAAGCTAATGCTTCTTCTAATGCTTGTTCAAATGGTTGTTGTTTGTTAATTAAATCATGAATAAACTTTCCTGCTAGTAGTGTAGTAGTAATAATAATGAACAAGCTTATAACTGGTAGTAATGTTGTAGTAGTAATTAAGATGAATAAAGTCTTATTCTGGTTGTTACTAATAACACTAAATGAAATAAACCTAACAGCCAGACAGAGGTCTGACAGTACTATGAACTGAGAAAAACGTACTTACTTAAAACCTTTTATTATGAACTTCTACTGGTATCATCACACACACTTCACACACAGCTACTCAAATAACACGTGGCTCCTTGCACATGAACGAAGCTCTACTCCCATAAACAACAGCTCTCTGACACATAAACAAACGCTCTTTCTATACAACAACAAACGCTCTCCTTAAGTATCGTTGAACGCGCCTATTTATACTGGCTACCACCACGTCATGACTTACACTCATTGCCAGATCTCATTCAGCGGGTGAAATAACATCTCGTTCAGTAAGAAGATAATTTACATAGAAAAATAAAATAACCAGAGATAGTAAAATCAAAAGGAAAGTGAATATAGAGTATAAGTTACACGACAGGGGTGTTCTAATCCGGATTACTATTAAAAGCTGACATTTCGTTTCACTTGACGTTTCCTAGGACCCATTTTCAATACTGTCAACAATAACATTTGTAATTTTTGAACATTCTGTTCCTGAAAGTGTTTGTGAATTGGTAATTGTTGATCATCATTGGGTTCTGCGTTTTTGAACTGATGACTGTTGACAGAACATTGCAAATCTTGTTCCATAATGAAGTTTAAATTTATACGGATAACAGAAATTATTTGTTTTCAAGATCATGTAGAAATGCGGATTTTTTAATTACTACTATGCAATAAAAACATGCTGCCTTGTTTATTATTCATTCAAAGACGTTACTAGGTTAGTAGCATTTCACTGGAAGGATTTCAAACGCAAGGCACAAACGTTTATACTAACTTATGAAAAACATAGCCGAAACCTTGGGAACGACATTGCGGGACACAACAATATGATTTGTTCTTCTTCACGGAATTCTCCATTATACAACTATCTAATTCCAGAATGAATGCAAAAATACACCAAACTACGACAACTGAACGTAATGAGCGACTACCAACAGCCAAGCATTGAGCCGAAAACGTTACCCGTACTACAGTAATTCTTCCTTTTGCCGCTAGAGGGAGAGCGGACCGCTGAGATTGCCAATAGTAATAATACACACGAGACACGGTTTAAACGCGTTCCACGTTAATTTAAAGCAGGTGAACCTTGGGAGGGGAAAAAAGAACTGATCCTAAGATCCAATGAAATTGTTGTTTTCTCAAGTTTGTCTAAAACTATAACTGAAACATTATTAAATATAAATGTACAACAGGTAATGTATCCTGAAAATCATAATAAACTATGATTTTTAACAGTATGTGCACTCCATACAAAACCAACCTATATATCAGTTATTAAAGAAGGTAAGTATGAATGTATTAATTTACTACAAATTTTCACTTTCATACCATACAATATTTCAAATACAGAATTTGCATTTATCTGTTCCATATCATTATGCAATTAATCAATATGTACCAATACTATATATGTTATTCCATGAATAGGCTCCTGATAATTAGTAAAAAAAAAATCCCAAATTTGTCAAACTGACTTTTCCCTGAAGTTATCTTCACATTAAAGAAAAAAATTAAGTACAGTATACAGCAAGTTTCCATTATGTCTTAAAATAATGTTTAATAAATGCATCCTTCCAGTTCATACTTGTGGACCAGTGACATGAATGGACCTTAACTAAAAAGGGCATACAGCAGTGGCGGCTTTTCAGGTGAAGTGCCTCTTCACCTATTTTACTTAAAATAAAGTTTTATTCAGTAATTTGTATAATATATTCTTTTCTATCTCTATTGTGTTACAAAATACTCAAAATTTTGATTAGATATCAATTCACGTAGTGCGTTCAATACGGAAAACAAGTCTTCATACGCAAAACGTGCAAGTGAAGAGCCGAAATGAAAGCTCATCCGGTACTCTCATACGAGAGTACCGGATGAGCTTTCCTGCATAAATGAGTAACAATTAAGAATCATGACACCAAAAAAAAAAAAAGAAAAAAAAAGAAGCAAAACTACGTAAATTATTTACTTTTGAATATAAAAAACAGAACATAATGTCACAATGTTTTGCACTTAGTAAAATCTTTTCTCTTGACTCTGTTATAAAAAAACGACACAGGTCTCTGTATATACCGAAAAGAACAACTTTCAGTTCATTATATTCTGAAGCAGGCGTGCAAAAAATTGTAATTCATAACACCTTATCCTAGTCTATAAAACGTTTTCATTCATTGAACTGATAATTCTTTCACATTCTGTTGTTAATATACATTCATTGGAGCCTTTGCTATGGATATGAAAAGGGCCCCCAGGTCCTCTGAAATAAACTGCTTTCCCGTCATCTAATTTTTATAAATTTAAATCTCAGTAAAAACAACAACCAAAAACTTTTACTTTTCTTTTTAATACTCATTTTAAAGCTGCCGCAAAAAATTCCTGACTATTTGTTTATTCATATTCATGTGAAGTTTCCGCAAAAAAGGTCTATTCTTTAAAATGTTTTTGCTGAAGCTGTGACTTCCCACACCCCCATCCCCATCTATACGCCCCTGATTCTGGATTTTAAAAAAAGTACCACTTCGTTTACAGCGTAATTTCCATAACCTGCAGAGCTCAGTCACTTTCGGAAATATGTGCTATGTAACTGGGGATCCTTTGGTATTTCTGTAGTTATTCTTGCAGTCGCAACAGTGCAGGAAGTCGAAGGCATCTCGAAAGAATAAACTATTTGCAAACAAACTTAGCTATTCCACATACTATATATACGCTAAAATTATTCTAGAAGCAAAAAAAACAGCTCTTTGAACAAGAGTCAAATGACATTTGCGACTACTTTGACCTTCGGTGCACTAAACTAGCTAGAGCCTTGCTACAAGACAGCTGACGTTATCAGACCACCTCCTCCGCACTCCCGCGAAGGGGAAGCTTTACAGGGGTCTCACGGGCACAACCTTGTGTGTTAAAGAACCTCGGAAAACCCTTGGAAGTCTGCAGTTTTCGACCGATTTGCTATGGTAACCGTGACGTCAACCTCCTCTATCTGGCGCGCAAGTGAAGTGTTTTATCTTTCGGCGCCGAAGCTCTGCAGATGGAACGTGACCTTCGAAGGAGATTACGGTGAAACGGGACGGTTTACCCAGGGTATCTTTCAGTGTACGTGCTTTCCGAAGGGGATTTGTTTTTTCGTGCTTTGTGATTATTTGTCAAAAAGTTTAGCTGTTACTGTAGTTTCGTGTACAGTTTAATAGTTAGTGATAGTTTTAATTAAAGTATGTATCCTGTGAACGACATTATTTGTAATTTATCACAAATACCATTTAATCGGTGGAAAGATGAAGATAAAAAATACATTTTATTTCAAGGACGGCCGACGAATTCACTGATAATTGTTGCCAAAAAAGAAATCAAGAAGAGCGGTAAATCTTACAATATTAATTTTAAAAATTGTTGGTTTACTGAATATAAATGGCTTTGTAGTACTTCTGTGTTACAAAAATTATTTTGTTGGTCCTGCTAACTTTTTAGTAATAAACATTTGGCGTGGAATAAAGACTGATTTTCAGATTTATTAAATATAACACGCTCACTTCATAAACATGGTGATTTTAGGGAACACCTGAAATGCGAGTTAATGCTAAGGAATTTTGAAAAAATTCAGAACACCATTGCCAATGCCCTGAGGGAGAATGCTAGGCTTTTGAAAATGCATTTCAACGAAAACGTTCGTTTAAATAGACTTTTCCTGCAGACAGTGATTGATGCAGTATTATATTTGAGCAAACAAGAACTAGCATTCCGTGGCCATGACGAAAGCATCGACTCGATAAATCGTGGAAATTTCAAGGAATTACTTTCATTGTTGATATCAAGAAGTCCTTTAGAAATTCAAAATCAATACGAAAAGATAAAAAATGTCTTCACAGGTGACTAAAAAACTATGTGACGTACCTGCCAGCAGGACGCACACGACATAAAGGCAGATAGGAATCAGAATAAACGTCTGCGTAGCTCAGTTGGTAGAGCGACTTGTTCCGGAATAAGCGGCCTCGGGTTCGAATCCCGGCGTAGACCAAAAATGACGGAGAAATTTACTTCGTTATAACTATTCAAAATGAATTAATTGAATGTATTTCTGAATATATAAACGATCACGTTAAAAATGAAATGAATGAAGTTCAATGCTTTTCTATTCAAGTAGATGACACTACAGACATAAATCAGACTTCTCAGTGCTCTTTATTAATAAGATTTGTTGATTCGGAAGGTGTATTGGCTGAGCGATTTTTGGGTTTTCGCAACGTGAGTGGAGATCGAACGTCAGAAGCTTTATACAAAATGCTAGACAAAATTTTGGAACAATTCGATTATCAACACAAATTAATAGGACAATGTTACGATGGGGCAAGTGTAATGTCTGGACACTTGAATCGGCTCCAGAAAAAAATCAAGGATAAAACTTCTCAAGCTGTTTTTGTTCATTGCTTAGCACATCGTTTGAACCTTGTATTACAGCAGAGTTTTTCTAAAATTTCAGAGTGTCGTATATTTTACGCAAGCCTCACTGGAATTCCTTCGTTTTTTCACCACTCAGTGAAGCGATCTTATACAGTCACATCTACAACCGCAAGACGCATACCAACCATAGCAGAAACTCGATGGTCCTCCACTTCGAAGTTAGTAAGTGTAATTGTTGAAGATTGGGATAAATTGAAGGAAGTATTCGAATTTCTGACAAATAGTGAGCAATCAGACAAAAAATCAATTCAACTTGCCAAGGGGTTTTTAAACGATATGAACACTTTTGAATTTACATTTTTGGCAATAGTATGTAATGAAATTTTTGGCCCCACCTATCTATTACTCGAAATTTTGCAGAAATAATCTCTAGACATAAACTACTGTGTAACTCAAATTTAAAAAAACTCGTGAAATTTTGATCCATAAAAGAAACGATGAAGTATTTGAAACACTATTTGGAAAAGCTAGCAAAATGACAGAAATAAGCAGATCTAAACGTGAATATGCTGTTCTTACACAAGAAACAATTTTTCAAAATTATAAACAACTGTATTTTGAAATTTTAGACCACATTCTTATGGAAATGAATATAAGATTTCAAGACTGTGAAAAACTTCAATTTGTTTGTCTTGCTGACACAACCAAATTCGAACAATTTAATTCACGCTTTCCCTCTCACGCTTTTAAAATTCTACAACTTTTTTACGGAAAAATATTTACTAAACTCCAGCGACTTAAAAATGAACTAAGTTTTGTATATGCCGACGAAAAATTAAGGAATATATCGACTTAAGAACTTCTTCGAGTGCTTCATGAAGATAAAGACATTTTTACAGAAGTTTATAAATTGGTTGCCCTCATTTTAACCATTCCATCTACAAGTGTGTCAGTGGAAAGAAGTTTTTCTTGCCTTAAAAGAATACAAACTTACTGAAGAAACACTATTTCTCAAGACAGACTTGCTTCTTTGGCAAATATTTCCATTCAGAAAGATATTTTATTGATGCTCACGAAGAAACAACCATTCTATGACGACATAATCAACAAATTTGCAGCTTTGAAAGAAAGAAGAATTGATCTAATATACAAAAAATAGGTCAGTCCTCATACAGTGATTTTCATTGAAGACAGTAGATATCTTTTCATATTGCTGTTCTAGCTCTTCACCTATTTTTTCAACCACGAGCCGCCACTGACATACAGATACTGTGAACAACTCAAAGAAACATGGAGAGCTGCATGCTTGGCATAACCAGGAACTCATGAATCCAAAACATGATCAAAGTAAAGTCTATAAAGTGACAATGGATAAGACACATTTCTAGAACTGACCACCATTGGACAACTGAAATATTAGACTGGATATAAAAGGACAGAAAACGACCAAGGAGAAGACCGTGTGAGAGTTGCGTGGATGAAATTTGAAAACTTGCCTAAGCAACATGGAGGAGATTAACTTACGACTGATAATTGTGGTAGAAACTTGGGGAGAGCTTCATCCAGCAGTGGATTGGTAATGGTTGATGATGATATACATTCTCGTATAGGGGAGGAAGCATTCACAAAACAAAAAATCTCATATAAATCAACATGTCCATCATGCCTACATTTACTGATTTTTTTGTGCAATATAAGTTTTGTTAGGTTTGAGCGTACATTCATTCATATCTTTTTCTGTGTAGCTTGTTTAGATGCGTGGTGCAATCTAAGTTGCATATTCTCTTATAATTAATTTTTTTAATGTCGTGACGTGTTTAAAAAACTTTTTTTAATGTTGTGACATTAATAAACCTCTCGCACTTCCCCACTTGTAAATTTATTGTTTCTGTGGCATCAGAAATAGGGAGAAGGTTCTCCCCCACCCACCTCACAGTTTCATTACCAGCTGGAGAATGGGTTGGTGAGACAACTCACTATATAAGATGCTCATAAGATGTGTAGCGGTGTGTTCTTCTCGTCTCCCCATCATAGTTACTGAATAAATGTCTCACCTATTTACTTCACTAAAGCAATGGCAGTGATTATGGGTACCTTAGCAAATTTTATTCCAGTGTGGACTGCAGTGACTTTATTTATATATAGCCCCAAGTACAGCAAAAAATATGCAGTTTTGGGATTAAATGCCAACACCCATGTCATGCAACCTGTGCCATCTTGTGCTTTAAAAATAAACTGATGCATTTCTGTAACTAAAAATTGAAAGAGTAAGTTTCAGAAATGAGTAGCATGTTAGGTAACATGAACAATTCGGTTAAGAGTGTAGTGAATATTAAGAAATATATATTTCAATAGGCTGCATACAACGTAAAAGAAGTCAGAAAAGCAGATGGACATCAAAATTATTCAGAAGGAAAATGCAAGTTCATAAGTTTTCTATATTAAGTATTGCTGAAAAACATGTAAAACCAAGTGCAATTTTAAATGTTTTCCCTCCTGGTAGCACAACCTAGAAATAAAATAAATGATGTGTTGTAACTTTCTATACGCAACCGGTGTATACATTTGATTTCAATTTAATGTGTCAACGTCTGATTTGGTTTCAGACAACTAGATTAAGAAATGAAACTATTAACAGTTTACACAAGTTCTGAAAGTGTACGATTTCAAAGACATTAAAATCATCCATTTATATGTTGAAATGATTTTGAAGAGAAGTCGCAATGACCGATCATCGTGCTAAATATTTATATATCATCATCATCATCAACATCATCATTGTCAACCATTATCAATCCACTGCTGGACGAAGGTCTCCCCAAGTTTCCTCCACAACGGTCTGTCTTGGGCCAGTCTCCTCCATGTAACTCCTGCATACTTTCGAATTACATCCACCCATCTCCCACGTGGTCTTCTTCTGGGTCTTTCCCTGTCCCTTGGAATCCAATCTGAAATTTCGGCTGTCCATCGATGATCTGTCCTTCTGGCAGTACGTCCAGCCCATTGCCATTTCAGGGATTTAACTCTGATCATGATGTCTTCCACTCTTGTCATTTTTCGGATCCACGAGTTCCTCTTCTTATCTCTCCTGGTTACACCAAGCATGCACCTCTCCATGCTGCTTTGAGTTGTCTGCAGGCTTTGTATGTCTCTTTTAGTTAAGGTCCACGTCTCTGCGCCATACGTAAGCACTGGAAGGATGCATTGATCAAACACTTTTCTTTTAAGACATAATAGCCTATGGCTCTTGAAAATTATGCTGTTTCTTCCAAAAGGCAAGTTTTGTACGCCGATTAATTTCTTCATCAATGTGACCCTCACTTGATATCTGCTGTCCAAGATAAACGTACGTGTCTGTTATCTCCAGCTTTTCTCCATCAATCGATAAATCTTCATTTCTTGTAAAAGCATTGAACATCACTTTAGTCTTCTGAAAGTTCATTTTTAATCCCACTTCTTTACTCTTGTCAGCAAGTTCCTGGATCATACTCTGCAGCTCTGATGGGGTAGTTGCAAAAATGACTACGTCATCAGCAAAACAAAGGTGGGTTAGATAATCTCCATTAATCTTTATACCCTTGTTTTCCCAGCTCAGCAACTGAAAGACACCCTCCAATGTGGCATTAAAGAGCTTCGTAGATATGGTGTCACCTTGTCTCACTCCCTTTTCAATTTTTATGTGTGTTGTATTTTCAAACATCCAAATCTTTGCACTTGCATTTTCATAGATGTTACTAATAATATTAATGTATGCATCTTCAATACCGCAGGATTTCAGAGCCATTTAACTGCTGATGGTTTCACCGAATCAAAGGCTTTTTCATAATCGATAAAAGCCATGCACAAAGGAAGTTCATATTCCCTCGCTCTTTCAGTTAGTTCTCTCAGTACGTGGATATGATCTATTGTGCTGTTGCCACTCCTGAATCCAGCTTGTTCTCTCAGTTGAGCCATGTCCAGTGTTACCTTCAAGCGGTGTGAAAGAACTTTAGTGAAGATTTTCTAAACCACTGATCGGTCTGTAGTTCCTGAGGTCCTCAATGTTACCTTTTTCATGTAGCAGGATCATTGTAGCGTTGTTCCAATCCTCAGGAATCTTCCCTTCATTAAGGCATCGAGTGAAAATTTGAGCGAGCACTGTTTCGATTTCTTCACTTGCTTCTTGTATGATGTCTACAGTAATTCCATCTTCTCCTGGAGCTTTTCCCCGCTTCATGTTCTTGATTGCATGTGCAACTTCTGCTGGGAGGACTGGGAGAACTCTTGTACTGGTACCTTTCATGATGTCTGGAGTACATGTATCATCCCTTTCATATAATTTGGAGCAGAAATCTTTCACTCTTGTCAAAATTTCGCCTCTATTTCTTGTTACAGAACCATCTTCTTTTCTCAGTGCCATAATCTGTTTTCTTCACTTACTAAGACGTCCCTTTGCTATCTTTAGGCTTTGGTTGTTTTCAATTGCTTTCCTCACTAGTTCACAGTTGAATTTCCTTACGTCTTTAGTGATACTTTTTCGTACCTTCATGCATAACTCTATATATTCCACTTTGGAAGTCACATCTTCTTTAGTTGTCCTCATCCCCCCCCCCCTTCTTTTTTTGCATCAACATTTTGGTTTTTCCTGATAATTTATTCACGTGCAACTTGTTTACACAATCACTGATTTTTATTTCAATGACAGCAGTTTCGTGTCTTTTATATACCTATGAAATTGAGTGTAATCCTTTTATATTGCGATTGCACAACACGAATGTAGCACATAAAGCACAACACGTATGTAGCACACTCACATGTATCTTTTCAACCAGAGAGTTGCCGCCCCGGTGGCGTAGTGGTTTAAGGCGCTGGCCTCTGATCATTCGTCCGTAAGGGGTCCGGGTTCGAATCCCGGTCAGGCATGGATGTTGTGTTTGTCTTACGGCACTGGCTCTCTCCCTTCCCTGGAACCAGTGACCCTAAATTAGGGACGGGCGACTGCTTATAGCCCATTGAGTTGCTCACGGTGGTCGTTAAACCTCCAATCAAAAAAAAAAAGCCAGAGAGTTTGTTTTTGCCGGCTTGTGACGTCACGCCACAGATTGGTTGTAACCTATGGCGGCAGAGCCAGTGGTGTCTCCACCTAATACAAGCTCCATGGGTAAGCTGACCAGGCGTCCCTAATTCTTGAGAACAGTCCTCGAATTTAATTTATTGTCCCCAAAAACGTCTGAAGCCTTTGGGGAAGCAAATTGTCCTCAAATTTTAATGTTTGTCCCCAAATGTCCTCGAATTTACACTTCCTCATTAACACTTTAGATTTTCAATGAAAAATGATTTTAAAAGTAGTTTCCATTGTATTAATTTTCCATCATACTTTTTTGTGAAAACTAATTTTGGCTTTTTTTTCTGCTTTCTGGGTTTAACGACCACTACTAGCAACTGTAAGCACTATAAGAAGTCACCTGTCTCTAATTTGGAGACATTCGTTCTAGGGAAGGGAGGTACACCATCAGTGCATCATTCGGGACTCGAATCCGTACCAACTGGTAAGAATGATCAGTAGCCAGCACTAGGTCAATAATGCACCACTGACGCGGTCAAATTTCGACTGTACTTATTCTGAGTTTCTCTAATAAACTTTGGCAAAATGAAAAATTCGCCATGCAATTACTATGGTGTGCAGCCCAATTTTAATTCAGCGCATGTACCTAAGGTAAAGCATTCCACTTTTGCTAATATGTTCTCGCCATCATAGTTCTGCTTTGTCAATACAAATTACCAACATTCTACAAGATATATCATTTTAAGACACAGATTTTAACGTGTAATATAACACTTATTGAAGCAATGCAGTTTTGTGACAAAAAGATTTGCATATTTATTTTGAGTGCGTATATGTCCCCAAATGAACTACCGATTTGGGGACGCCACGCCCTTTTGTCCTCAAATCGGTGTCCCGATATCTTGTCACCTTATCCATGGGTCGTACCTCTAATTGCATGTGAGTCTAGGTAAGGTGACCAGATATTGGAACACTGATTTGAGGGCAAAAGGGCGTGTCGTCCCCAAACCGGCAGTTCATTTGGGGACACATACGTATTCAATATAAATATGCAAATCCTTTTGTCACAAAACTGCATTGCTTCAATAAGTGTGATTTGCATATGAAAATTTGCGTCTTTAAAGGATATATCTTGTTTAGAATGATGGTAATTTTTATTGACAAAGTAGAACTAAGATGACGAGAACATATTAGCAAAAGTAAAATGCTTTACCTTATGTATATGTGCCGAATTAAAATCAGACTTCACACCAAAGTAATTGCATGGCGAATTTTTCATTTTGCCAAAGTTCTTTGAGGAACTCGAAACAAGTGCAGTCGAAATTTGACTGTGCCGGCGGTGCAGTGTCTTAGTGCTGGTCACTGACGATGATTCGTACAAGTTAGCACAGGTTCGAGTCCCGAATGAAGCATGGGTGGTGTGTTTCTCTTACAGCACATGCTCTCTCCCTTCCCTAGAACGAATGTCTCTAAATTAGAGACCGGTAAATGCTTATAGTCCCCTGGGTTGCTTGCGGTGGTCGTTAAACTCGGAAAGAAGAAAAACAAAAATAGCCAAATTTTGTTTTCAGTAGAAGCATGTAGGAAAACTAGTACAACAAAAACTACTTTTAAGAAGATTTTTCATTAGAAATCTAACGAGCTAATGAGGAAGTGTAAATTCGAGGACTCTTGAGGACAATTTGCGTTCCCAAAGGCATCAGGCGTTTTTGGGGACAGTAAACTAAATTCGAGGACTTTTTCAAGAATTAGGGACTTCTGGTCAGCTTAGTCTAGGAGATGCTATCGCTTATATCGATAATTCCGGCTTGATCTAGACATCCAAACTAGATGAATCTAGATATCAATGGAGCATCGATATATATTTTAATAAGTTATCAGTAGTTTTTCATTTCCGTGTGTGTAAATTATGCATGGAGCCATGAAATTATTTATTCAATTTCAATGATGTCATTGATGATTGAAAACTCACTGCTGAGTAGTGTCGAAAAATCTAGAAAAATCAAGCACAGCAATATTCTTATTCGATGAGTTCGAGACTAAAGTTATTGTAATCGAAAGGGTAAACCGTTAGGATATGTTGTTTCTGTGATCTGATTTTTTTCTTTTTTTTAATGTGATATCAAGCTCAAAGTGAAAGTTCACGTTGAAGTGAGATAAAGACAGTGAAAACTGAAAAGCGTTGTTGTCTTTGTTAGTAGTGGAAGTTGAAACGCCGCCCCGGTGGCGCAGTGGTCTAAGGCGCTGGCCTCTGATCATTCGTCCGTCTGGGGTCCGGGTTCGAATCCCGGTGAGGCATGGGTTTTGTGTTTGTCTTACGGCACTGGCTCTCTCCCTTCCCTGGAACCAGTGACCCTAAATTAGGGACGGGCGACTGCTTATAGCCCATTGAGTTGCTCACGGTGGTCGTTAAACCTCCAATCAAAAAAAAAAAAAAAAGAAGTTGAAACGGGCATCAGTTGTTGAAGCAGTTATTTGTTGAAAGTAAGTACTCAGTGATACTGATTAAATGTAAAATATCTGTTGCACAGCATTATTTTTCTTTGATCAGAGGATAAGGTCTATACAGAATGTATTCATTTTCAGAAGAAATGCAAAACGTCGGGTAATGATTCAAATCTTTGAGATCATAAAAAGTACAGCATCCAACTGCTATTTCAAAACAATTTCTTGAAAGTAATCCCGACTTCACGAAACACAGATCCAGTGCCTCTTCTCGGATTAAATATTTTGACAAACAAAAACTATGAGGCTGATAGTCCAAGAAATAAATTACTGCTCTTTAAATTGGTACATTTCATTTCTCAAGATTTTTTAGTACAAGGGTTTCAAACTTTTTATTAATGGTCTAGGTCCTCGACTTGAGTTCCCAAATAGATGGACAATGTCCGTATCCAATCTATACACATCAGCAAATGAGAAGCTCCAGTAGCACCTAATTCCATTTCTTTATGTGGGGGTATATGCTTCCAAACTACTTATCTTTTCAGATTTATCTCAATTATCTTATATACAGTATACTGTATATTCAATTATTTGTAGGCATCTTTTCTGATTTATCTCAATTATAGAATTTCTACTTCTTATTTAGCGTTATTAGTATTTTGAAAATTTTTATGCCGCCCGCTGCCACAGTAGTCTAAGCTCTGGCTTCTGATCATTCGTCTAAGATAGGTCAGGATTCGAATCCTCGTCAGGGCTGCATTAAGGCCGGAGTGGGACCCTAGGTAAAACGTCTGATTAGGGCTCTGTGCTAAGATATCGGGGTGGGCGCCGAAAGGATTGATGACGGAGAATCATTATGACATGCATTAAAACGCAAAACCCTAGAATATACATTGGATTTGTGATAATTAATACTTCGTGCATTCTTCAAACTAATAAATTATCTTCACAATTTTCATAATTGGAAACCTCAACGAACTATAGGGGGCGCTGCGCAAACGTAAACAAACTTCTCTAGTACGGGTAACGTCGCACGTGTTTCCATAAAGTCGAATGTTAGAATGGCTGGTTTGTCGCTTTCAATCCTTGAAATAATGAAATTTGTGGACGCTTCCAAAAATTCAAGATGCATTAAAGAAGGGGAAGTGATTGTTAATGTAGGCCATATAATTTCTTGTGGAATTAAAAAGGAAGATGGAAGAGAAATTCTCATAGTTTCGCACTGCATTCAGTCCATGGCAATAACGTCGTCGCCTCACTCCATCAACGATGTTTTAGATACAAGTAACAGTGAAATTTCTATAAAGTCATTTGAGTGCTCTTGTAAAGCGGGCAGAAGTGGAACGTGTAAGCACTGTGTAGCAGTAATGCTTTACTGTAACAGGTAATTTTTATTTTTACATTTTCAGGCAAGTGATATAGTAATACCGACAGTGGTGTTCTAATCCGGATTACTATTAAAAGCTGACATTTCGTTTCACTTGACGTTTCCCAGGACCCATTTTCAATACTGTCAACAATAACATTTGTAATTTTTGAACATTCTGTTCCTAAAAGTGTTTGTGAATTGGTAATTGTTGATCATCATTGGGTTCTGCGTTTTTGAACCGATTACTGTTGACAGAACATTGCAAATCTTGCTCCATAATGAAGTTTAAATTTATACGGATAACAGAAATTATTTGTTTTCAAGATTATGTAGAAATGCGGATTTTTTAATTACTACTATGCAATAAAAACATGCTGCCTTGTTTATTATTCATTCAAAGACGTTACTAGGTTAGTAGCATTTCACTGGAAGGATTTCAAACGCAAGGCACAAACGTTTATACTAACTTGTGAAAAACATAGCTGAAACCTTGGGAACGACATTGCGGGACCCAACAATATGATTTGTTCTTCTTCACGGAATTCTCCATTATACAACTCTAATTCCAGAATGAATGCAAAAATACACCAAACTACGACAACTGAATGTAATGAGCGATCTACCAACAGCCAAGCATTGAGCCGAAAACGTTACCCGTACTACAGTAATTCTTCCTTTTGCCGCTAGAGGGAGAGCGGACCGCCGAGATTGCCAATAATAAATCGCTGCGTTTTACACTGTTCTAACCGATGATTAAAGAGTTTAATTGCACCCGATGGGTGTTAAGAGGAATTCGTGGCTCCGTGGTATAAGACACCCGCTTCACGATCCCAAGGTCGTTAGTTCAAATTCCACAGGAGCGAGCGAGTGAGGAAGGTTTCATTGTGTCAGACTGGTACAAAGGAAGGAGGAATTTTCCGTGAATTCACGAAACTTAATTTTTTACAATATAGCACACATGGCGTGTGATGGACGCATCTATAAACTCATGCACATTTAGCGTCGACACGTAACATCTAGTAAATGTACATTAAACGTAATCGGGTAAGACATTGGATAGCCATTGGATATCCCAATTACGTAGATTATACGTAATCTGGATTTTTTTTATTGGTGGTTTAACGACCACCATGAGAAACTCAATGGGCTATAAGCAGTCGCCCGTCCCTAATTTAGGGTCATTGGTTCCAGGGAAGGGAGAGAACCAGTGCCGTAAGACAAACATAACATCCATGCCCCACCGGGATTCAAACCCGGACCCCTTTCGGACGAATGATCAGAGGCCATCGCTTAGACCACTGCGCCACCGGGGCAGCAATCTGGAATTCCATGGGCGTCCATTTAAGTTGTGTACACAACATGGTGGACGTCAAATGCACGTCTATAAGGTGTGATTGTGTTATATGGGATGTCTCTGTCCCATACATAAGCACTGGGCCTCCCCGGTGGCGCAGTGGTCTAAGGCGCTGGCCTCTGATCATTCGTCCGTAAGGGGTCCGGGTTCGAGTCCCGGTCAGACATGGATGTTGTGTTTGTCTTACGGCACTGGCTCTCTCCTTCCCTGGAACCAGCGACCCTAAATTAGGGACGGGCGACTGCTTATAGCCCATTGAGTTGCTCAGGGTGGTCGTTAAACCTCCAATCAAAAAAAAAAATAAGCACTGGAAGAAAATGCATTGATTAAACACTTTTCTATTACTCTTAAAAATTGCATTGTTTTTTTCCAAAAGCTCTCCAACCAAGTTTTATACGCAGATTAATTTCTTCATCAATGTGCTTGATATGATTTTTTCAAGTACGCCAACTCCCACCTCCTTAATTCAGAATATTAATTTATTTGGATCATCTATAGAAGTGGTTCAAAGTCATAACTACCTTGGTATCATTATTCAGCACGATTTAAAATCAAATTCACAAGTTGACTACCTTTCTAATAAGATCTCAAGAACTATAGAGTTTTTTAGTAGTGCAGTGGCCAATTTAACCCCAAAATTAATGATTTTATTATACTACACTTTAATTCAGTCTAATCTAATCTATTGTATATACACTATCTACCAACAAGTAATTAGACACCCCTGCAGTCGACGATATCTGCGGTCCTAATACACGTCACTGCCGCCGCCGTTAAATATCGTGTGGGAAACAACAACGCAACCAGTCGCATGCAAGATGCCACGCAGTTTGGAGCTCTCTGATTTCGAGAAAGGTGTAATCGTCGGGTATCACAGAAATGGCCGATCCATACGTGACATATCGAGCGAGTTGAAGTACCCAAAATCGACAGTGGCCTACGTGATTGGCAAGTGGAAGATGAGAGGTGACTGTCGGAATGTGACCCGATCCGGCAGACCCACAAAACTGGGAGTTAGAGAACGACGGGTGCTGGCCAGAGAAATTCGGAAGAACCGCACCAAATCGATGGGCCACATCCGCGAGGAGTTTCAACAGGCATTCGGGAGTGTTCTTTCGATGAATACCATTCGTAAGGAAGCCCATCTGCTCGGTTATCATGGACGTGCTGCCGCCCAAAAGCCTTTGATCACCAAGTCTAATAGCGCTGCTCGGCTAACGTGGTGCAAAGAACGTCGATAGTGGACCATTGAACAGTGGAAACAGGTTCTCTGGAGCGACGAATCAAGGTTCACCCTCTACCGTTCGGATGGCAGGGTCCGGGTTTGGCGTCTGCCTGGAGAACGCCTCCTGCCGGAATGTATTGTGCCAACTGTAGAGTTCGGCGGCAGGGGAATTATGCTATGGGGTGTTTCTCCTGGTATGGCACGGGACCCTTGGTCGCAATTCCTGGTAGACTCAACGCCGAGACCTACTGCACCATTTTGGATGACCATGCGCTTCCTACGTTATGGCAGTTTTACGGGGTGGACCCATGTTACTTTCAGGATGACAATGCCACCTGTCATTTTGCGAGGTCCACCATAACTTCATATGGTGACAATGGGATTAATCGAATGGACTGGCCTGCCCAGAGCCCGGACCTTAACTCTATCGAGCACCTCTGGGACTAGTTGGAGCGTCGACTTAAGGGGTGCCCCCACCGTCTGAAATCGGTGAAGGAACTGACCTGTCTTCTCCAAGCCGGGTGGAAGAAAATACCGCTAGCCGTCGTACAACGCCTGGTTGAGAGTATGCCCCGGAGGGTCGCAGCTGTAATCGCCGCTCGTGGGGCTCCATCAACTATTGAAGGTAAATAAACTTCGTTTTTCTTTGCTATCACAGGTGTCCAATTACTTGTTGGTAGATAGTGTATGTTTGGGGATCGACTACTTTATACAATATGAAAAAACTTCAGTCGTTACAAAATAGATTCATAAGACTATTATAATTTAAACTACAAAATACTCAATTTTCAAATACAGTCTTTCAAGCTAGACTCAGTCCAAATTATCTTAATATACTAACTATTCAACAATTGCATATCTATAGTATAGGTAAAGAATTAAAAATGATTACTACTAAGATTTAATTACAATAAGTACTCACAGTCATGATTACTCCACGAGACAAAAAACAACACTAATCCCCATGTTTCCACTAACAGAACGATTTAGATCATTTATTAATTATATTAGTCTTGCATTATGGAATACATTTCCTACTGATATTGTATCATTTAATAATATTAATATATTTAAATGAAAACTCAGGCATTTCTTACTGACCAACAGCTCATAATGTACTATATAACCTTTATTAATTGATAGTACCACCCTAGCTGTGTTTGATATTATGTGGACTTGACTTGTTTATGGGGGTTTTTTTTGCATTTTTTTTTATTTTCATGAAACTTTTGATGCTGCGGGAGAAGAGGGCACGTCAGGCCTTTTCCCTCCTCATTCCCTGTTGTTACAAAAATATATTATTTGTGTTATATATTTATGATTATGTAATACCATGTCTGTAACAACTAAAATGCAATAAAATGAAAAAATGAAATGAAAGGTAAATGTAGGTATCGGTTATTTCAAGCTTTCCCCATCAATCGATACGAGTAAATCTTCATTTATTATAAAAGCATTGTACATCAGTTTTGCGCCGCCTCGGTGGCGCAGTGGTCTAAGGCGTTGGCCTCTGATCATTCGTCCGTAAGGGGTCCGGGTTCGTATCCCGGTCAGGCATGGATGTTGTGTTTGTCTTACGGCACTGGCTCTCTCCCTTCCCTGGAACCAGTGACCCTAAATTAGGGACGGGCGACTGCTTATAGCCCATTGAGTTGCTCACGGTGGTCGTTAAACCACCAATCAAAAAAAAAAAAAAAAAAAAAGAAAACATCAGTTTTGCCTTCTGAAAGTTCATTTTTATTTTAAACCCACTTCTCTGCAAGTCTTGTCAGAGGGTTTCCGGATCACACCCTGCAGCTCTGAAGGGGTAAATGCAAAAATGGCTACAACCAGGCGCGGCTCATGGAGGTAGGAATAAGGGGAGAAGCACTCTCCGTTGGCTCAATGCAATCCAAGTGAAGCCAGCGAAACGTCACGCCTGTGACGTCACGGCAGCCATCTTAAGCCTGACACGAGCAGACTATGCAATAGCTGTTAGAGCTGTGTGAGGCATGAAGTTGGCAATTTGCTTTTAATATTAATAAATTTGCCCATCTTTATTGTATTAATCGTTGATATACTGTTCTTAAGGATATTATTAGTCGATTTATCAATGTTTAGGGCGTTACGGCTACTTCCAGGTATTTAGAATTTAGGAAACATTTCGGCTGGCTTCTGGTACATCAGCGTAAGTACAAGTGTTTGTCTCATTCTGTATGTAAAACCGCCGTGTAATTTCATAGGTTTTAAAGTTGTGTGCATGATAATCTAAGTTTAGTGACGAGTTTTAATCTAAGTTTAGTGACGTTTTACAGAGATCTGCTCTGTTAAAATGAAGAGAATATGATAGTGTACGCAAATTAAAGTTAACTGTAATACCCCAATATTACTTTATATTAGATATATATTACATATACAGTATATGTTGCCTTTTCACCTGTGAACAAACACATGCCTTGAAAGATTACTTTTCCGAGGAAATTGCTTGTAACATACATCCCATTGGTAAGGTTTTTCACCTGAATGAACAAGCATATGCCTTAAAAGATTACCTTTCTGAGCAAATTGCTTAGAGAACACATCACATTGGTGAGGCTTTTCACCTGTGTGAAGGAGAATGGGCTGTGAAAGAAGACTTTTTCAAGAAAATTGTTTGGAGCATACGTCATATTGGTGAGGCTTTTCCCCCGTCTGAATGAATAAATGCTTCTAAAGATCACTTTTTCGAGCAAATTATTTGGAGCATACATCCCATTGGTGAGTCTTTCCCCCGTTTGAATGAGTAAATGCTTCAAATGTTCATTTTTTCGAATAAATCGTTTAGAGCATACATCGCACTGGTTAGGTTTTACCCCGTCTAAATGAGCTAATGCTTCAAAAGATAACTTTTTCGAGCACATGGTTTGGAGCATAAATCACATTGGTGAGGCTTTTCCCCCGTGTGAATGAGTAAATGCTTCGAAATATCGCTTTTTCGAGTAAATTGCTGGGAACATACTTCACATTGTTCAGACTTTTTACCTGTGTGCATAAGCATATGCTCTGAAAGATGACTTTTCTGAGTTTCTATTAGAATATTTTTTCCTGTGTTAGCACAACAAAATGTCATACTGTTCAGTGCCTTTCTGTTAATCAAAATGGGAAATTAAGCTGGTCATATCTAAATTAACTTCATATACGCGCTTTACTACTAAATGCTCTTCGGAAATTAAAATATTTCATATTAAATGTTTCTCCTTTGCTTACATGTGAAATGTAACTCCAGGAGGTGGTCGCCCGGAATTGTCATGACATCCGTAAGCGCAACAACACACCATTTCTAAAAAAAACTTCAAATTTCGAAAATCAATCTTCTCACGTACGTACCCAATGGCCCAAAATCACCATCATAGGCTTAAGATGGCCGTCACACCGTCAGCGTCGTCTGCTAAGAAAGCTTCAACTTTGTGACGTCATACTTTCTCCCCTTATTCCTACCTCCATGCGCGGCTCCTGTATAGACCGTATCCATTGACGTCACGAAACCGCGGAATCGCGTCACTTTTTCATCTGCTGCTGTCTTGCAAAACAACTGGTGTACAAGTGAGATCAAAGATGCATTGCACAGGCTACGTAAGTGGGTTATCTGGTGACCAAAAACAGCTTTATTCTTATAAATTAATGTTATTGGGCAATTGTGGGGACCCATATGATATTCCATACACAATTTTTCTGAACAATATTGTAGGAAGGGGGATGTTTTTGCATGAAAGGAACTCGAAATTCTGCATTTCTGCACAGCCACCAACTTCTGTGCTAACAGCATATTCAATTAAGATATAATAGTAATAATTCTGGCGAGTAGCACTAAGTCTCTGTACCTTATATATAATAATGACAATAATAATAAACCGGTAAATGTTATCATGAGATCATTTTTCCAAAATTTGCCTGGGAACCCAACATGTGAAGGTTTCATAACATATTCACTCCTCTACAGCAGTGGATACATTCACGATAAAAACAGCATAATCTTACGCATAAGAAAGGTTAATTCTAGTCTAAAGATCTTTATAGAGTTTTTCAGATAATGCATCAGTAAATTTATGAACATACTTGTTACAAAATGTAAACTACACCCTCCAGTGTTCCTTCATTTCCTGTCATCAATGTCAACATACGTGATAACCACAAATTTTGGCGCTTCTGAATTAAATTTTCGTAATTCTGATCCCACTTCGTTCGTTCAGACGGTAATCTATAATAGGACAGATGATTATCTCTCCTACTTCGGTTACTTCAGCCGAAAAAAGCACATAACTCCATTTTCCCTAACGCTCCACAATGCAAATCCAAGCAGTGCTTGTACACCAGTTGATCACCAGGGCGTCTGCTACCAAAGAGGCTATATTACTGGAGAAACCATTGGCTCTGCCGCCATAGGTCACAGCTAATCTCTGGTGTGACGTCACAAGCAGGCAAAAAATTAACTAAATTATACTAAATTATACGTTGATGAAACAGTAAGCTTGTGTATCATTGATAAAGATTATTGAATTACTCATTTTATCTGTTTATACGCTTCAAAACTTTTGTTCCATTGGTTTTCAAGCAGCTTCTCCTCCGCGGCTGCGTCGTGCCTGCTCATGACATCATTTGCAGCACAGACGGTGACTTATGGCGGCCAATGCTGCGTGGATAGGAGTGGTGCCTCCAGTAATATAACCTCCTTGTCTGCTACAATGGTTTACCTTTCTGTGACGTCATATGCATACGGTCTATAGGTTTGGGTTGGTTTGGTTGGTTGGAGGTTTAACGACCACCGTGAGCAACTCAATGGGCTATAAGCAGTCGCCCGTCCCTAATTTAGGGCCACTGGTTCCAGGGAAGGGAGAGAGCCAGTGCCGTAAGACAAACACAACATCCATGCCTCACCGGGATTCGAACCCGGACCCCTTTCGGACGAACGATCAGAGGCCATCGCTTAGACCACTGCGCCACCGGGGCGGCCCCCCTATTTTCACTCGATATTATCGATAACATTCAATATAATAAGACTTTTTTTCTTTAATTTTCTTTATACTTGTACATTATATAATCTTTAAGCTTAATGTAAGTAGCCATCCCCTAGTTCATGAAAAAATTACAAACATCCTTGTATGAAACTGTGCGTTTCACAATTCCAGCGACGCGGTGTTTGGCTGTTGTGCGCACGCGCACATGTCCGAGCTCCGAGATAGGAGGCAGCACGCTAGGTAGAGAGAGACTGTCGATCACGCAGTGCCGACCAACGAGATAGAAGTACGTGGAGCGCTTACGTCGGGGAACGGGTGAAGCCACCGGAAACAAGTGGCAGCCATGTTTTTTTTTATTGGAGGTTTAACGACCACCGTGAGCAACTCAATGGGCTATAAGCAGTCGCCCGTCTCTAATTTAGGGTCACTGGTTCCAGGGAAGGGAGAGAGCCAGTGCCGTAAGACAAACACAACATCCATGCCTCACCGGGATTCGAACCCGGACCCCTCACGGACGTCAGAGGCCAGCGCCTTAGACCACTGCGCCACCGGAGCGGCGCAGCCATGTTTGATGAGGTACAGAAAGATTTCCGTTCCGTGTTAAGAAATGGAGTTTTCGTAATATATGGTTTGATGTTAACTAAGGATATAACTCAGATATGTTGTTATAAACACCTAGGGGTGAGACTAAAACTTTAACGTATCAAATAACGCTTTTCATTGGTAGTTGGCGGCAATAGTGTTTTAAAAAGAAAATAAATGATATTTTAATGGATGCAGCTTGCTCTCGTTGAATAAAAATCTCATGCCGTAATTTTTTGACATTTCAGAATTTTTTTGGAACAAATTTTCAGTGACATATGAGTCAGCGGCAATAGAGTAAATGAAAAAAAAGAAAGAAAAAAAAGAAAAACTACAGTTGCAGTCAATCCGCATTCTCGGTAAAAATCTTAGATATTCGTCGGTCATCACCGTGAGAATGCCGTATCATCCCACAGCTTATCACTCCAAACACATAGACGCCAAATATTTTATGAGAGTTTTAAATGAAAAAAAAAGTTCGAAGAAAAACGAAAAACAAACAATGAGTTTACACAGCCAAGAGGTACCAATATTAAAATACTTTTAGCAACTGCCCCTCTCTTTTATAATCAGAAGAAAACTACTACTTAACTGGTTTTTATTTAATAAAAATTAAAAGTCCTTAGCACTGGGCATGTTTCTAATCTGTTTGTTAGCCTTAACATTCGACAACACATATCTGTAAGCCTTATTTATGGGTAGGCAAGGCAATTGTGGTAACTTGACCATAATAAAGGTATCTCCCAGCCATACACTAAATACTTCACACAAAAAAATTCTCTCTCTCTCTCTCTCTCTCTCTCTCTATGTATATATATATATATATATATAAGACCCAGAAGAAGACCCCACGGGAGATGAATGGATGAAATTCGAAATCATGCAAGAGTGACACGGAGTAGACCGGCTCAAGACAGACAACTGTGGAAGAAACTTGGGGAGGCCTTCATCCAGCAGTGGATTGATAATGGTTGATGTTATACATATATCAGTAAAAAGAAGTAAAGCACACTCATGTAGTAATTAGATCACATCAACACTGCACCTTGCTGCAGGAATTAGACGTAGTAGAAATAAACATAGAATTAATCAGAAGTAACCCACTTTCATGATTCTAAACAAAAATGACATAGAATAAAACAACTCAGGAACCCCAAACCACTCTTCAGGGAAATACATCTGGAGCCCCGGAGTTAAATCATGGCTTAGGTGTCACAGAAAAAAAACCAGAAGACCCCATGGGAGATGGGTAGATGGAATTCGAAAGCATGTCGGAGTAACATGGAGGAGATAGGCTCAAGACAGACAATTGTGGAAGAAAGTTGGGGAGACCTTATATATATAATGATTATATACTGAGCTGGGAAAACAAGGGGATAAAGATTAATGGAGATTATCTAACCCACCTTCGTTTTGCTGATGACGTAGTCATTTTTGCAACTAGCCCATCAGAGCTGCAGAGTATGATCCAGGAACTTGCTGACAAGAGTAAAGAAGTGGGATTAAAAATGAACTTTCAGAAGACAAAAGTGATGTTCAATGCTTTTACAAGAAATGAAGATTTATCGATTGATGGAGAAAAGCTGGAGATAACAGACACGTACGTTTATCTTGGACAGCAGATATCAAGTGAAGGTCACATTGATGAAGAAATTAATCGGCGTACAAAACTTGCCTGGAGAGCTTTTGGAAGAAACAGCATAATTTTCAAGAGCAATATGCCATTATGTCTTAAAAGAAAAGTGTTTGATCAATGCATCCTTCCAGTGCTTACGTATGGTGCAGAGACGTGGACCTTAACTAAAAGAGACATACAAAGGCTGCAGACAACTCAAAGTAGCATGGAGAGGTGCATGCTTGGTGTAACCAGGAGAGATAAGAAGAGGAACACGTGGATCCGAAAAATGACAAGAGTGGAAGACATCATGATCAGAGTTAAATCCCTGAAATGGCAATGGGCTGGACATACTGCCAGAAGGACAGATCATCGATGGACAGCCGAAATTTTAGATTGGATTCCAAGGGACAGGAAAAGACCCAGAAGAAGACCACATGGGAGATGGGTGGATGAAATTCGAAAGTATGCAGGGGTGACATGGAGGAGACTGGCACAAGACAGACCGTTGTGGAGGAAACTTGGGAAGACCTTCATCCAGCAGTGGATTGATAATGGTTGACAATGATGATGATGATACAGTATATATATATCGTAATGACAATGGTTGTCATTGATGATGATATATATACCATTATCAATCCACTGCTGAATGAAGGTCTCTCCAAATTTCTTCCACTATTCTGTCTCTAGCCTGTCTCCTCCATGTTACTCCGACATGCTTTCGAATTTAGTCTACTAATCTCCCATGGGGTCTTCTGGGTCGTTTTCTGTCCTTCGGAAGAAAATGGATGGTCTGCTCTTTTGGCAACATGTCCAGCCAGTTGTCATTTCAGTGATTTCATTTTTTCTATATATATTCTTTGAGTTGTCTGCATTCTTTGCATGTCTTTTTTAGTTAAGGTCATACATACAGTATCATCATCATCATCATCATTGTCAACCATTATCAATCCACTGCTGGACGAAGGTCTCCCCAAGTTTCCTCCACAACGGTCTGTCTTGTGCCAGTCTCCTCCATGTCGTCCCTGCATACTTTCGAATTTCATCTATCCATCTCCCATATGGTCTTCTTCTGGGTCTTTTCCTGTACCTTAGAATCCATTCTAAAATTTTAGCTGTCCATCGATGGTCTGTCCTTCTGGCAATATGTCCAGCCCATTGCCATTTCAGGAATTTTACTATGATCATGATATCTTCCACTCTTGTCATTTTACTGATCCACGAGTTCCTCTTCTTATCTCTCTTGGTTACACCAAGCATGCATCTCTCCACGCTTATTCGAGTTGCCTGCAGCCTTTGTATGTCTCTTTTAGTTAAGGTCCACGTCTCTGCACCATACGTAAGCACTGGAAGGATGCATTGATCAAACACTTTTCTTTTAAGACATAGAGGCATATTGCTCTTGAAAATTATGCTGTTTCTTCCAAAAGCTCTCCAGGCAAGTTTTGTACGCCGATTAATTTCTTCATCAATGTGACCCTCACTTGATATCTGCTGTCCAAGATAAACGTACGTGTCTGTTATCTCCAACTTTTCTCCATCAATCGATAAATCTTCATTTCTTGTAAAAGCATTGAACATCACTTTTGTCTTCTGAAAGTTAATTTTTAATCCCACTTCTTTACTCTTGTCAGCAAGTTGCTGGATCATACCCTGCAGCTCTGATAGGGTAGTTGCAAAAATGACTACGTCATCAGCAAAACGAAGGTGGGTTAGATAATCTCCATTAATCTTTATCCCCTTGTTTTCCCAGCTCAGCGACTGAAAAACACCCTCCAATGTGGCATTAAAGAGCTTCGGAGATGTGGTGTCACCTTGTCTCACTCCCTTTCCAATTTTTACGTGTGTTGTATTTTCAAACAGCCGAATCTTTGCACTTGCATTTTCATAGATGTTATTAATAATACTAATGTATGCATCTTCAATACCGCAGGTTTTCAGAGCCATTGTAACTGCTGATGGTTTCACCGAGTCAAAGGCTTTTTCATAATCGATAAAAGCCATGCACAATGAAAGTTCATATTTCCTCGCTCTTTCAATTAGTTCTCTCAGTACGTGGATATGATCTATTGTGCTGTAGCCACTCCTGAATCCAGCTTGTTCTCTCGGTTGAGCCATGTCCAGTGTTACCTTCAAGCGGTGTGAAAGAACTTTAGTGAAGATTTTATAAACTACTGATAGGAGGCTGATAGGTCTGTAGTTTCCGAGATCCTCAATGTCACCTTTCTTATGTAGCACGATCATGGTAGCGGTGTTCCAATCCTCAGGAATCTTTCCTTCATTAAGGCATCGAGTGAAAATTTGGGCGAGTACTGTTTCGATTTCTCCACTTGATTCTTGTATGATGTCTACAGTAATTCCATCTTCTCCTGGAGCTTTTCCCCGCTTCATGTTCTAGATTGCATGTGCAACTTCTGCTGGAAGGACTGGAGGAACTCTGGTACTGGTATCTTTCATGATGTCTGGAGTGCATGTATCATCCCTTTCATATAATTTGGAGTAGAAATCTTTCACTCTTGTCAAAATTTCGCCTCTATTTCTTGTTACAGAACCATCTTCTTTTCTCAGTGCCATAATCTGTTTTCTTCCCTTACTGAGATGTCCCTTTGCTATCTTTAGGCTTTGGTTGTTTTCAATTGCTTTCATCACTAGTTCACAGTTGAATTTTCTTACGTCTTCAGTGATACTTTTTCGTACTGTCTTGCATAGCTCTATATATTCCACTTTGGAAGTTACATCTTCTTTAGTTGTCCTCATCTCTCTTCTTTTTTGCATCAACATTTTGGTTTTTCCTGATAATTTGTTTACATGCAACTTGTTCTTAGACCCAGCTAATTTTGTTGCTGTTTCCATAAGAGCTTTGGTTACTTTTCTGTTAACTTCAGAGATGTCCACTTCTTCCGATGTTAGGCCTTCTAAAGCAGAGAACCTGTTCTTCAGTTCCAACTTGAAGGTATTATGGTATTTTTTAAGGTTGGTTATGTCAATAGATTTTGTTTGTCTTATGAGCTTGCCACGTTCAAGTTTAGTGTTGAGGTGCATCTTACATCTCACCAATCTATGGTCACTACCTGTGTTGAACTTGTTTAGCACACTGCAGTCTTCTATGACGAATTTTTTGTTACACATAATAAAAACAATTTCACTTGTCGTCCCATTTGGATGTCTCCATGTCCATTTCCTGTGTGGCTTTTTCTTGAAGAAGGAGTTCAAGATGAAAAACCCTTCTGCCTCTGCAAACTCAACGAGGGTATTTCCACGCTGGTTTCTGTTGCCGTGACCGAATTTACCTACTGAAGTTTCATTCTGTTGCCGTTGCCCTATTTTTGCATTGAAATCTCCCATAATTATTTTCAAGTGCTGCTTACCTTTATTATTTAGATGACAAATTTCCTCATAAAATTCTTCAATTTCTTCTTCAGGATGACTTGTGGTGGGTGCATAAGTTTGAATAATCTGAGCCTGGTATCTTTTCGAGAGTTGGATAACAAGTCGTGCAGCTCTGTTAGAGGAACTTTCAACTTCTACAACTTTATCCTTCAGTTTCTTGTTTATTATAAATCCAACACCACTAGTTCTGCCAGTATCATTCCCACGATAGTAGAAGAGATGTCCACTTTTCAGTTCGATGAGATCTTCTCCTTTTCTCCTTACCTCACTTAGCCCCACGATGTCCCACTTGATCCTTTGTAGTTCCTCTTCCAATTCAAGAAGCCTTAAATCAGAAGATAGGGAGCTTCCATTATACGTAGCCAAGGTCAGCATCAGATGGCAGCCTAGTCCGGTCCTCCGGGGATTCTTAGCACCCTCTGCCTTCATGGCGCACTGGCCGCTGCCTTGGCCAGGTACATTCCAGCTGCCGGAGACTGAGGGCCAAGATTTAAGTTGTGGAATCATTTTGGAGGGGTTTGGCCATAACTCACCACGCTGGCCAAAAGGGTTGGTGAGTGTGGGATAGAATTTCCTCTAATCCCGATGGTATAGTTATACCGCTATTGGCGGTCGTCAGAGCCCTTTTAGTGGGAACAGGGTGCACCACGAGAAGGCGGGGTTGACATTTATCAAGGAGAGGCTGTGATGTTACGCATCACCTGACCTTACATCCCACATACAGTATGTATATACATAAATGGTCATGATGTCGCCCACCCTCTATATATATATACTGTATATATATATATATATATATATATAAATCATTACATATAAATATTACTTACCTTTTCCTGTATTTTTGATTCCGTCGGTTTACTTTTTGATGTATTTTAACAGCAGGAATAGGTTAATCCTTTTTTGATGAAAATTATTTTATCTATGTGTTTATTTGCTGTGTTTTATTTAACTATCTTCCAAGGTCTATCCGTAAGAAAAAGAATTAAAAATATTTATTCTCAAGTGCAGTTTAAATAAACTTGGTGGCCCAATTTCTTATTTTATTTATTGAAAATTATTTATTTATTAAAATTATTTTATTTGCGTATCTATATATGTTTATTTGCTATGTTTTATTTAACTATTTTCCAAGGTTTATCCGTAAGAAAAAGAACTCAAAATAATTATTCTCAAGTGCAGTTTGAATAAACTTGGTGACCTAATTTCTGTTGTGGTCAAAGATACACTGACGGAAAAAAAATCCCAACACCAAGAAGGGGTTGTGTTAGATAAACGACAGTTGGTAGGCGGTGAGAGTACATCTGTAAGATGACGTCTACGCAAATTTCGCGCTCGGCGCATACGTGTGGCGCTAGTAGCGCCCCTCGGAACATGCAAAGCAGGTTTGCTGTAAATACGCGCTGTAACGTTCGTGAGCGTTGGTTATCGTTGAGATTCGACGTAGGGTGTTGATGTTAGTCAAGAATGCCTTTAAGAAGACGAAGAAGCCATTATCAACAGCTCACGGAGTTTGAACGAGGCCGTGTAATAGGGCTACGAGAAGGTGGATTTTCTTTCCGCAATATTGCAGAACGACTTGGCAGGAATGTAGACACTGTGCATGATTGTTGGCAGAGGTGGTCAAGGTAAGGTACTGCCTCAAGAAGACCAGGTTCCGGCCGGCCACGTGGCACTACTGAGAGGGAAGACCGCCGTGTACGGCGTATGGCCGTGGCGCATCGTACCGCGTCTGAGGCAGCAATTCGAGCTGCAGTTGCCACCACAGTGACACAACGAACTGTTACAAATCGGTTACTTGAAGGACAGCTCCGAGCCAGACGCCCTGTAGCGTGCATTCCACTTACTCCAAACCATTGCCGTTTCGACGTCAGTGATGTCAAGCTAGAGCTCATTGGAGGACGGAGTGGAGATCTGTTGTGTTTTCTGATGAAAGCCGGTTCTGCCTGGGTGCTAGTGATGGCCGTGTGTTGGTTAGAAGGAGACCAGGTGAGCGCCTGCAACCAGCCTCTCTGCGGCCGAGACACACGGGACCTACACCTGTAGTTATGGTTTGGGGAGCAATTTCCTATGACAGCAGGAGCACACTCGTGTTTATCCCACGCACCCTGACGGCACAGTTGTACGTCGGTCTGGTGATTCAACCTGTTGCGCTGCCATTCATGAACAGCATTCCAGGGGGTGTTTTCCAACAGGATAACGCTCGCCCGCATACCGCTGTTGTAACCCAACATGCTCTATATAGTGTCGACATGTTGACGTGGCCTGCTAGATCACCAGATTTTTCACCAATCGAGCACGTATGGGACATCATTGGACGACAACTCCAGCGTCACCCCCAACCAGCATTAACCGTCCCTGTATTGACTGACCACGTGCAACAGGCATGGAACTCCATCCCACAAACTGACATCCAGCACCTGTACGACAAAATGCATGAACGTTTGCGTGCTTGCATTCAACATTCTGGCGGTTACACCGGTTATTAACGTACCAGCATTTCACCTTTAAAATGGCTCTTCTCGCGCTTACAATAAGCTGTGATCTTGAAACCTTAATCGATTAAATATGTTACCTATACAAATGTATTGCCGCCATTTCATTCCTCTACAACTATTTTTTCGTGGTGTTGGGATTTTTTTTCCGTCAGTGTATATATATATGTATATCTCTCTTCTGTTAACTTCCCTGTGACCTAGGTATAGACAGACATTGGGGCAATATGATACTTCAAACGATATTTGGCTCCAAATGCTATTTACAGTTAGCAATACCAATACTGAATAGCTAAAATAGTTTTATGTACTTTTTCAACCTAAAAAGACTTCTAATTTTTGGCATCAAAAGAAAAATCTTTCTACACATCCTGCTTTTAATACCTGGGCAGGTAAATTTTCTCTGGGCATGTATCATTTTAGATATTTTTCAAGTCTTAGGCTCAATGACTATAAAATTTAGATTATGGACTTAAATTTTTAATGAAACAAAAAATTGTCTTTTTTTTATTTCAGTAAATTAAGTATTTAATGTTTTTGATTTGCACTTTCATATTTTACTTTTTTTAAGAAGCCTAGTTTTTTGTATTCCCACAGTTGAAATTTGGTGGTTTTCACCTGATATTTGTACACATTTTGGCAGTTATTAAGATGTGCTGCACGTAGTGTTTTTTTCCCAATTTTAAGGGCACAGCCTCTTATTAATATGAAGTGAAAGATTAACAACCACTGATTTGCATTCATGGTGTGCAAAAAATTTGGTGAGCAAATGTTTATGCTTTGTGTCGTTATTTTGTGGGTTCCTCGTCAGTCTTGCTGGAAACACCGCAAGTGTGACTGATTTGTATTTTAGAGAAATACAGGCACAACTTGTTCAATTCAAAGAAAGATTGATTTATGTGAGTGATATTTGTTTAATAGTAACCGATCATATGGTTGCTGCAAAAGAAATAACTGGCAATTTGTTGCATGGACATTCTGACTGTTTATCCATAATGAACGGAGGTCACATTCTTCAAAAAATAAAAAAATAAAAAAACACCTATCACACAAAAATTAAATGCAAGTAGTTTAAAAAGTAGGAATTGTACACCAAATTATACTCAAAATAGTATAATTATACTAAAATCCGAAATTTCTTGGCGTAGAATACAAATAAAACTTTCCAAGCTTTCTTGCATCAACCAGATGGCTTTCTCAAGGAAGGTAGATAACTTCTTTCCTTGAGAAAGCCATCTGGTTGATGTGCGAAAGCTTGGAAAGTTTTATTTGTATTCTACGCCAAGAAATTTCGTATAGTTATACTATTTTGAGTGTAAGTAGTTTTTACAAAAGTTGCTAGTCCCTTTCTTTTGTATTATTCCATTTGCTGAGTATTATACTTTTTTTTTTCAACTGTCATTTCATAATTTTTTGCGCATTTTCATAAACACTTTATGTTGTTTGAATTTTTGAGGTACCAATGTACTCCCTGTTTCCTATTTTCAGTTTTAAATCAACATTGCCTGTAGTTTTTTTGCTATGAGAAAGATCACACACATTGTACTTACACATTCATAAATAAAGAGTATTCTGTCAGGAAATTTTAAAGCTCCCCATTCTCACTTTGTTGCAGTAATACTACAGATTAATCACTAATCAGAGGCAAATGCCTAGAACACAAGCTGGGTGACACTATGCTTTCAGATAGAATACTAGATTGTTTCCTGACAGGTGTCAGCAAACAATAAATTTATATTACCAATCACAATTATTACTTCTGCAATTTAAGTAACTATAAATTGACTTCTTTACCAATATTTGCTATCTACTGATTATTCGCCATGGGTACATGATTTTTGTCGCATAAAAAGAAATTGTAGGTTCCTAAGATTTTGAACTTTTGTTGCCCCTGGAAGACGTTACATGTACAATCTACAGATTCTAGAATATGTATGCAAATATTAGTTGCAAGACATGCTCAGCATATGTAAAAAAAAAATACACTTACATAAGTAAAAATTGTTCCCAAACAAACTCTCCAAGTTAGTAACCCATGTAGTTAACCTCAGCTCCCCATAGTAAGTAGTAATCATAATTCAGTGTCCGCACTGAGTACGACTTTGTTTACAAAATATAAGGAATAAAAAGTCTTAAAATTACAGATATTAAAAAGGTTTATCTCCTGCTTTAATCACCACCTAAACAGATTAGATGTTTTATTTCTTGTGTTTGATTAACTGGGCATTTACAGCTCAACCTCATTTAAAAACGAAGCTTACTTGCAAACTGTAGTTTCGCAATACTTGTTCTTTTATTCTTACAATTAAAAGAATTTTAATGTTGATCATATTTATCCAAAATGTGCTGATACTTGAGAATATTTACAAAACTGTAGCCTTAACTCTGTGATGGAACATAACACGATCGCCAGACAGCTGAAAGAACTGAGGTGACTTCCTGACACCCACAGAAGTTATACCTCATCAAAGATGGCGGCCTCTCCTCTCATTGGCTTCAGCTGCCTCAGCGGAGAACCAATCACAGAAGCACTCTATGTATTTCTATCTCGTTGGTGCCGACCCTGTTGGGCAAGCGTAAGGTAGTGTTTCTTTTGGCTCTGCGTGTGTTGCTCTTTAAAACCGTCGTACCATATTCTTTCTTGAATGTGATAAAGTGTAGAATTAGATGATTGAAAATTTGTGGTGCTTCCAGCTATTCTATTTAATTCATAATTTTTTTCGGTTCTTCTATTTTACAAAAAATTTAAATAATTTAACCATGGCCTCCTTGCATCCCCAAGAAAGAAGTTCTGTGACTGTAAGTGAACTTCAACAGCTTAAGTTTTCACAGTTATCTCTCCATGAGAAAACTTACAGCGAAGAAAAGAGGCCGTTTAACACCTGATATTCAAATATCTCAGCCAGGAATAAGCAACAACAATAAGTATATTCGTAGCTTTAATTCTGAATGGTGCCAACGGAAAAGTTGGCTTTGCGGCTGTGAAGTAAAACATGCATTGTTTTGCTTCCAATGTTTGCTGTTTGGAGGTGATGTACCGTGGACAACATTCGGTTTTAGAAATATAAACAAAATGAAAGAAAACACTGAAAAACATGAGGACCCCCACGTTGAAAATGTGGTTTCACTGTCACTTTTAGGGAACGTAAATATTAAGGAGAAACTTAGTGAGGCATACAGACTTTCAATCAATGAGCAAAACATAAAGGTTAAAAAGAACCGTGAAATTTTATCCAAAATAATAGACTGTATTTTCTTTTGTGGATACTTTGAAACTCCCTTACGTGGACTGAAAAAGATGATTCAGTAAATCCAGGGGTATTTAGAGGATTAATAAATTTTGCATCTAAATTAGATCCTGATTTGAAGAATCACTTAGAAACCAGTACGGTCTTCAAAGGTGTTTCTAAGACCATTCAGAATGAGATACTTGACTGCCTGCTACAAATATACCATGAGGAGATAAGGACAGAAATTAGAGAAGCTTCCTTTGTAGCTGTCATGGCTGATTACACTACAGATGTATGGGTCCTTGTCCTACGTTACATGTTGAATGGAGAAATATTTGTGCGTTTTTGGGGATTCTTTATTCCAGAAAATCAAACTGCAGATGGCATATCGAAACGTATTCTAGAACAATTAGACATAACCCTTCAAGGAAACAGACAAAAACTGATAGAGTGATAGCTCAGACATTTGATGGTGCAAATGTCATGAAAGGCAAAACAGCAAGAGCTCAAGCAAAAATAAAAGCAGTTTATAGTAATGCACATTTCATTCACTGCTATACGCATCAATTTAATTTAATAATGAGAAATGCAGCAAGTATTACACGGAACGCAAGAATATTTTTCTCTAACATTTTGGCTATTCCAATATTCTTCTCAAGATCACCGCAACGTGTATCCATTCTCAAGAAGCATATGGACGTCAACATTCCACGTCCATCCTCCACAAGGCGGAACTTTAACAAAGGACAGTAAACAGAGTTCATGAAAACTTGCAACCTTTAAAAAGCTGCCTTACCGAAATTTAGCAACATCAAATGCAGATGGAACCATTGCAGAAGCAACAGGAATTTTAAAATACCTGAATGATGATAATTTCATGTTTTGGTTAGAGATTTTTCATCAGATTATGCCTCATGTTGAAGTAATTACAACCAAATGCAATCTCGAGAAATTAGTGTGTTTAAAGTCAATGAATATATGACAGATTTCAAAACTTCTATTTTAAAAAATAAGAAACTCTAAGTACTGTGAGAATCCTTCAAAAACACTCATGGCAGAAGCTAAGGAAGTGTGTGACTGTATATGTGTTGATATAATGGACAGATATTCTTTCACTAAACACTTACTAACTGCTAAATTGTTCAACGAAAAAAGCTTCACTAGTTTTAAGAATGAACTGCCTACAGAAGAGATAGTACTGACCACTGAAGTATATCCCATGATTGACAAAGAAAAGCTTGAAACTGAACTAAAAGTATTCTATCGTAGAACCGATATGCATGAATATTGCAAATTAATTGACCTTCTGAAATTTACCTTGGAAAATAATCTAGATGATGTTCTTAGAGAAATTACGAAACTGATAAAAATCCTTTTGACAATTCCCATGACAACAGCAGAACCAGAACGCTGCGTTTCAACACTGAAAAAAAAACTTTTCTAAGGAGCAATATGAATCCTGAAAGACTAAATGCACTTGCAGTGCTTTCAATGGAAAAAAATTTCCTCAACAGTCATCCTGAGATGAAGGAGAAAATTATTAATCTTTTCGCGCAAATTAAAACAAGAAGAATGGATTTCGTTTTTAAATGAATGGATCAAGCTTGAACTGTAACAATTTAGGCTATTAGTAAGTAAAATATATTTTTGAATGTATAAAATTTTCTGTTATATGTGTTTGTTTCGTTTTACACAATATTAAAACAATGGATACACATTTTCTGAAGCAGCACCCATACTAATTTTAGCTACGAGTCGCTTTGGCTACGACATCAGCAAAACGAAGGTGAGTTAATTAATTTCCATTAATCTTTATCCCATTGTTCTCCCAGTTCAATGATTGAAATATTTTTTGTAATGTAGCATTAAAGAGCTGGGAAGATTGGTGTCACTTTGTCTCACTCCTTTTCCAATTTTTATTGGTGCTCTATCCTCAAATAGTTGAACCTTCGCACATGCATTAAGCACACACAGTGAAATCTCGGTTATGCGTTTTTCTATGGGATGGCCTTAAAAAACGTATATATGAAAAAAGAGTATAAAAGAAATTTAAAAATGTTAAATACTAATGAATGAAATACGGGATTACACTATTGTAAAATACAAATTTAAAAGTTGTGAATCCGTTTATTGGTGTAAATATGACATGAATAGTAAGTCAGAAAATACCCGAAAACTTGAAAATTTCTGTCTTCCTGGAGCGGAAATTGAACCCACGTCTCCCGGAAAGCGCCCGAGCATGCTAACCACTACAGCATACTTGCATAGTTGGCTGTATAACCCGCGTCTCCCGGATAGTGCCCGATTATGTTGTAGTGGTTAGCTTACCCGGGCGCTATCAGGGAGACACGAGTTCGATTCCCGCTCCAGGACGACGAAATTTTTAAGTTTTCGGATATTATCTGGCTTACCATTCATGTCATATTTACACCAATAAACAGATTCACAACTTCCAAATTTCTAATGTTAAATACTATTGTAAAATTTATGCTTTAAAGGAGTGTAAGATGTTCCTTATTAATAATTTATTTAAAGTCGAACAAGCAGCGAAAGAAAGAATATACTACAAATTACAATGTATTTTATCTTATTGAAAATATTATAAAGCTTTCGAAAATCAAAATGTCTTTCGACAGCTCTGTGTGTCTATAAATAATCCTGATTCTAGATTCAGTGAATTCCTCACACCTAAGAATCTGAGACCAGTGCTTCAGTATGGAACTCATGAATTAAATGTTTTTTCTCTTTTCCGGTAGATCCTGAGTGCATCCATTTGAAATCAAAATGTTGAATATTGATGATACATTTGGGATTCTATTCTACTATATGCCATGAAATAGTGGAGCCACAAAGTTACGTCCCACAGATTTATGAATTTTTAAATAGCGCATATGTGTGTGTGTGAATGATGAAATGCGAAACCAATTTTTCATCTAAACTGATAGTAAACAACGTACCCTTTTCTGATGGGATCAAGGTTCAATTTTGGCTACACCAAGAAGGAACATAACAACGCTGTCTAAATTCTCTCAAAGTTGTGACATACCGGGTTAAGTATAAAAAAAATCAAAGAACAGTGTATTTTTGATAATCTGAAACTCAAATTTTAACGAATAATCGCAAAAAAAAACCATACAAATTAATTATGTACAATCAAGTTAAAAAAAGTATTAGAAATACAATACATTATCAGGACTAAAGCAGAATCACGTACAAAAGTGAAAAACGTTTAAGAAACATGCATGTATATTGTATAGCCCCAAGGTTCCACTCCATGTGTGTGAGTATGTGTGTATGCAGTTAAAAAGTAAATATGCCATCAAAATCTCCACAAAACCGAAAATTACTGTAAGAGAAAAATAACTAGTTTTACACATACTAAACTAAGAACTCAGGCATAAAAATACTAACCAGAAACAAAGTAAAGCAAGAGTTGGGGACATATTTGAAGAATGCGGAAGGTATTGCAAAAAGTGATCTATGGATGTTTCAAAAACCAGCACAGCTGCCCGTTTACTCATTTTCACAAAGACCTTGTTGAATTAGGGTTTCTGCTACATGTATATCCCATATACGCTATATTGACAAAAGTCACCGGATACCTAGAAGAGAAAAACAGCATAGCATTTACGTATTAACATACATAAGTACGGTGTCTGGCAACCTTTGGCCTTAATGCATGCACTGACCCTTCGAGACATGCTTTTGACAAGGTTTTGGAACACAGCGATAGGTATGCGTTTCCATTCAGTACATAATGCTGCCGCTAACTATTGCTTAGTAGTAGGCCTTGGTTCCAAACTTCTTATGCGGCGCTCTAATTCATTCCATAGGTGCTCTATGGGATTAAGATTAGGGCTCTGTGCTGGCCAGTCCACGCACGATACCGAATTATCGTCAAACCACGCCGTAACAATCCTTGCTTTATGGCTCGGTGCATTATCCTGCTGGTACCAACAAGGCTCGGTTCCATAGTATTGCCACAGAGTTGGCAGGGCATAATTGTCCAGAATATCGAGGTAGATGTGCTGCTTAACAGCTTTGTCCACGATAACCAATGGGCCGAGACCAATACTACGAAAATCACCCCCACACGAGTACACTGCCAGCTCCAAACTTGACCGTAGAAACAGTACACTGTGGTAAATAAAGCATTCTCCCGTCTGCGCCATACACACACAGCCATCAGACTGATGGATCGTGTATCAGGATTCATCAGTCTATAGGATCCGTTGCCACTGATCTATGGTAAACGATAAATGCTCTTTACACCATGCTAAAGGACGAGTAGCATTCCGAGTGGAGATAAAAAGCTGATGAGCAGCCACACGACCACGGTAACCCATTGAATGAAGTTCTCTGCAAATGGTACGTGTACATACCGAGGTTCCAGCATTTTTACTCACCTGTACACTGAGGTCTTGTGCAGTACCCCGTCGATTAGCTGTAACGACTCTCCTGAGGCTTCGACGTCCTCTATCACTAATTTTCTTTGGTCTGCCGGTACGTTTTGCTGCTTCAGGCACGTCATGTGTCTTCCATTTATTCAGTACATCCAAAACAGTTGACTTGCATATGTTTAAACGCTTCTCGGTTTCTCTTATGGACAATCAACTAATATAACACCCAGCAATCTTTCCTTTCTCAAAGTCAGTTCTCTCCCGCCACATTTTCATTCAACCTCATAGTGCAATATGATAGCGGTCAGCTGCAGGCTTTATTTTATACCGTTTGCAGCTGTACCGCTCATCTTAACAACGCAGCGGATCCGTTCATTTGTTTTTGAAGGGGTGTCCGGTGTCTTTTTTCAATATAGTGTATATTTCAAGTACGAGTACCACTGTCAAATAAATCTAACCTGTGGTCCCATGCTAAACTTGGTTCATAATTTAAAATGCTTACAATGGGGACGTGTAAGCATCAAAGCCAGACATTGAATGATTAGAAGAATGTCGTCTAGTTTAATCAGTCTCATTTCCTTTTGCCCAGTGTGGATGGCTGGGAACTTGTGCGTCTTTTACCTGGGGAAGTGTTAGTACCAGGATGCACCATAGGACGAAAACAGGCCAGTGGAAGAAGTGCAATGTTCTGTTGGGAAATATTGGTCCTAGGAAATCATGTGCAGGAAACAATGACGTCTACCACCTAACTAAACATAACAGCAGACCAGGAACATTTTTTCATGACAATGGTATTTCCCTCTAGTAGTGCCCTTTTTTCAGCAGGATAAATAAATCACCATCCACACTGCTTGGATTGTCTGAGAATGGTTTGTGGAACGTGAGGATGATTTCCAGGTATTGCCCTGCCCTCCAAATTCCCCAGACACCAATCCAATTGAGCATTTGTGGTTTGTATTGGAACAGCAAATCCGATCTGCAGCGGCTTATCCATGTAATTTATAAGAGTTAAAGAATATTCTGGTAACATGCTGGTACCAGATAGCACAAGATACCTTTAAAATGAACAGTTTAATGGGAGATATCGTTTACTGAAGGAGAATTTTGCTACTTAGCGGACGTCTTGGTTTTGGAAACCTACACAACAGGGAAATAATCAATAATGGCCACTGGGGTAGCACAAGACCGTAGTTTGGGGGCCACCAAGAGAGGTCGTCTCCCCTGAAAAGTTTTGAGCCCCCTCCAGATATGACATGTGCTAATTATTTTTGCGTTTGACTTAACGAACGCAAAAATAATTAGCACATGCCATATCTGGAATAAAAATTAACGAACAAATTTCAGTATCACACTTAAGCGCCGTATATCAATCTGACTGACAAGGGATGTGTGTGGGTTCGAACGCGCCAATCGACATGAAATGTGGCACATGTGTCAGTACGGACCACCGTGGCGAGTCATTCCTGTGTAAAACGTGTTTAATGCCGGCAGCGCCACCGAGAAATCCAATGTCATGTTTCCGTAGTGGGACCAGGCACACACACCCCTGTCAGAGTTGTCATTCAGCCCAATGCTGCCGTCTTCACTATTTCTGTAGAGTGTCGTTGTGTGCATCGTTTCCAATTCATTTTCGTACTTGCCGATAATTCATCATCATCATCATCATTGTCAACCATTATCAATCCACTGCTGGACGAAGGTCTCCCCAAGTTTCCTCCACAACGGTCTGTCTTGTGCCAGTCTCCTCCATGTCACTCCCGCATATTTACGAATTTCATCCACCCATCTCCCATGTGGTCTTTTTCTGGGTCTTTTCCTGTCCCTTGGAATCCAATCTAAAATTTCGGCTGTCCATCTATGGTCTGTCCTTCTGGCAGTATGTCCAGCCCATTGCCATTTCAGGGATTTAACCCTGATCATGATGTCTTCCACTCTCGTCATTTTTCGGATCCACGAGTTTCTCTTCTTATCTCTCCTGGTTATACCAAGCATGCACCTCTCCATGCTACTTTGAGTTGTCTGCAGCCTTTGTATGTCTCTTTTAGTTAAGGTCCACGTCTCTGCACCATACGTAAGCACTGGAAGGATGCATTGATCAAACACTTTTCTTTTAAGACATAATGGCATATTGCTCTTGAAAATTATGCTGTTTCTTCCAAAAGCTCTCCAGGCAAGTTTTGTACGCCGATTAATTTCTTCATCAATGTGACCCTCACTTGATATCTGCTGTCCAAGATAAACATACGTATCTGTTATCTCCAGTTTTTCTCCATCAATCGATAAATCTTCATTTCTTGTAAAAGCATTGAACATCACTTTTGTCTTCTGAAAGTTCATTTTTAATCCCACTTCTTTACTCTTGTCAGCAAGTTCCTGGATCATACTCTGCAGCTCTGATGGGGTAGTTGCAAAAATGACTACGTCATCAGCAAAACGAAGGTGGGTTAGATAATCTCCATTAATCTTTATCCCTTTGTTTTCCCAGTTCAGTGATTGAAAGACATTTTCCAATGTAGCATTAAAGAGCTTCGGAGATATGGTGTCACCTTGTCTCACTCCCTTTCCAATTTTTATGTGTGTTGTATTTTCAAACAGCCGAATCTTTGCACTTGCATTTTCATAGATGTTATTAATAATATTAATGTATGCATCTTCAATACCGCAGGATTTCAGAGCCGTGGTAACTGCTGATGGTTTTCACCGAATCAAAGGCTTTTTCATAATCGATAAAAGCCATGCACAATGGAAGTTCATATTCCCTCGCTCTTTCAATTAGTTCTCTCAGTACGTGGATATGATCTATTGTGCTGTAGCCACTCCTGAATCCAGCTTGTTCTCTCGGTTGAGCCATGTCCAGTGTTACCTTCAAGCGGTGTGAAAGAACTTTAGTGAAGATTTTATAAACCACTGATAGGAGGCTGATAGGTCTGTAGTTCCTGAGATCCTCAATGTCACCTTTTTTATGTAGCAGGATCATTGTAGCATTGTTCCAATCCTCAGGAATCTTCCCTTCATTAAGGCATCGAGTGAAAATTTGGGCGAGTACTGTTTCGATTTCTCCACTTGCTTCTTGTATGATGTCTATAGTAATTCCATCTTCTCCTGGAGCTTTCCCCCGCTTCATGTTCTTGATTGCATGAGCAACTTCTGCTGGGAGGACTGGAAGAACTCTGGTACCTTTCATGATGTCTGGAGTACATGTATCATCCCTTTCATATAATTTGGAGTAGAAATCTTTCACTCTTGTCAAAATTTCGCCTCTATTTCTTGTTATAGAACCATCTTCTTTTCTCAGAGCCATAATCTGTTTTCTTCCCTTACTGAGATGTCCCTTTGCTATCTTAAGGCTTTGGTTGTTTTCAATTGCTTTCCTCACTAGCTCACAGTTGAATTTCCTTACGTCTTCAGTGATACTTTTTCGTGTTGTCTTGCATAGCTCTATATATTCCACTTTGGAAGTCACATCTTCTTTAGTTGTCCTCATCTCTCTTCTTTTTTGCATCAACATTTTGGTTTTTCCTGATAATTTGTTCACATGCAACTTGTTCTTAGACCCAGCTAATTTTGTTGCTGTTTCCATTAGAGCTTTGGTTACTTTTCTGTTAACTTCCGAAATATCCACTTCTTCCGATGTTAGGCCTTCTAAAGCAGAGAATCTGTTCTTCAGTTCCAACTTGAAAGTATTATGGTGTTTTTTAAGGTTGGTTATGTCAATACATTTTGTTTGTCTTATGAGCTTGCCACGTTCCAGTTTAGTGTTGAGGTGCATCTTACATCTCACCAATCTATGCCGATAATTACGTTGCTTAAAACTGTCGCAAATGACTCATCTTCTACCCAAAATTAGCGTTTTATCGGTAAATCGCCGCCTTATTTTGGCTTTCAGAAGCTCAACGATATTCAGGGGATCTGATGGTGACAATTTTCACCATGTTCGAATAATTACGACAACACCTCACACAATATGCGGTGCAATACACACGAGTTCTTTGCCTGGACGCTGTTAACTCCACGCAAACAACGCGACTTATGACGAGTGTGTTTTGGAGGACAGGACGCTGCCGACATTTAACACGTTTTACACGGGAATGACTCATTCTACCGTGGTCCGTACTCATGTCAATTGGCGCGTTCGAAAGCACATACATCCCTTGTGAGACGAAAAGCCTGTAAATCAACTGATTGAAGATCATGTCCGTCAAGCCATCAATATGAAAAATTGGAAGTTTTAAAACACTCAAATGTTTTTACAGAAAGTTGTTTAAGACACAGAAATACAGTTCGTACGTCAATTTGTCCCTCTTACTTATATGGTAAACTATTGCAATCGTACACCGTATACCCGTCCATTTCCCAGTACTCATTATTAATACTCATTTTCGAAGTGGTTTGCATTCAGTGAGGTCGGTCGCAAAAGTTTAGACACAAAGATGTATCAACGATGGAGTTTGTGTTCTGTTGCTTCGCAAAAATAAGAAACAAAGGAACACAAACGTTGAAAAGCAAGTGAAACGACTGAAACTACATCCAGGGCCGTAGCTAGGTCCCAGAACTAGGGAGGGGGCTCGGATCTCATCTGGGGGCTAAAATTTTTGCTAGACGTGGGCAAAGAGGGTAGTCGCTCACGCAGTTTTGCCGACTTGCGGGACGTTCACTAAATTCAGGAGATTTCAGAATGGAGTTAGTGGCAGACATATTGTTTTTCGGATTTATGACTTTTTCAGCGGATTTTTTAATGTTTTGAACGATTTCAGTAACTTTTTACATTTATGGTTTCAAACATTTAAAATGTATTTAAAACTTCTTCAGTTTCGTAGTTTCCATAACCGTGATTTTTAATTCTTTTAATATGCAATCCCTTTCCCCATTCCGCTTTTATTTTTGACAGGCACAGAAAGCTTGCCTGTGCCGACCGAGTTACACTAGAAGAAAAAAAAATTTTGTGATCCCTTAGGCCGTAAATATGATAGTGGTGCGATGAATACTCCCTTCTCGTTCTCTCGGAATGTAAGAGAGGCCGAGAGAGTATCAACGAGCAGTGAACTACGATGAAAAATAGGTTTTGGCCTGCTAAGATAATAATATCTTTTTTTTTTCAGTAAGTTCTTTGAACTAGATATTTTAGGCATTTCAAAATTTTTAGTGTTTTCCCTCCTCCTTAGTGCACCACTGAAGCCATATTAAGGAAACCAGTGTCGACCTCGTGGCCGACTGGCACAAGGCGCAGACTTGTCTTCACTCGAATCAACCTGGTACCGGGTTCGAGTCACAGGTGTAAGTCAGATTGATGTGTGTAGCCTATCTTACCGCTCTGTCTCTATTGCTTTCTGAAATCAGTAGCCCTTAATTTGGCAACTGCTAATAGCCTTAAGAACAACTCTTGGCCGCCCCGGCGTCGCAGTGGTCTAAGGCGCTGGCTTCTGATCATTCGTCCGTAAGGGATCCGGGTTCGAATCCCTTCAGGCATGGATGTTGTGTTTGTCTTACGGCACTGGCTCTCTCCCTTCCCTGGAACCAGTGACCCTAAATTAGGGACGGGCGACTGCTTATAGCTCATTGAGTTGTTCACGGTGGTCGTTAAACCTCCAATCAAAAAAAAAAGAGCTACTCTTGGTGGTCGTTGAACCTCAAAATAGCCGCCCCAATGGCACAGTGATCTAAGCGATGGCTTCTGATCATATGTCCGAAAGTGATCCGGGTTCGAATCCCTTTGAGGCATGGATGTTGTGTTTGTCTTACGGCACTGGCTCTCTTCCTTCCCTGCAACCAGTGACCCTAAATTAGGGACGGGCGACTGCTCACGGTGGTCTTTAAACCACCAATAAAAAAGCCGCCCCGGTGGCGCAGTGGTCTAAGGCGCTGGCCTGTGATCATTCGTCCGTAAGGGGTCCGGGTTCGAATCCCGGTGAGGCATGGATGTTGTGTTTGTCTTACGGCACTGGCTCTCTCCCTTCCCTGGAACCAGTGACCCTAAATTAGGGACGGGCGACTGCTTATAGCCCATTGAGTTGCTCACGGTGGTCGTTAAACCTTCAATCAAAAAAAAAAAAAAAAAGAACCTCAAAATAAATAAAGTGCAAAGAGTTGAAAAGATAGCATCACCTTCGCTTGATTTACGTTATTAATTCAAAGTATTAAATAACAATGATAATGCATCATTAACTTCTAAATCGCACATATACAAGTACAAACATTTAACGTAATTTAAATTTTATTTTTAGGATTTTTTTTTCATTTTTGAAGGCTTTTTATAACAGATTTGCAGACTTTCAGAATAACTGAGTTGGCAACACTGCGTTGCCTTCCCTCCAGCGTGTCTTTTCTGACAAAGCTTTTACATTTTTTCTTTTTGTTTTTACTATTTTCTAATTTATGCTCACCATCATAATCTTAACTCTACCGTTTCACACAATATATTATTTTCTTTTTTTTTGTAGCTCATGGCTTAACCATGAATGTTTTTACACCTACGAGTAATTCATAAAAGTGCCGCCCGGTGGCGCAGTGGTCTAAGGCGCTAGCCTCTGATCATTCGTCCGTAAGGGGTCCGGGTTCGAATCCCGGTCAGGCATGAATGTTGTGTTTGTCTTACGGCACTGGCTCTCTCCCTTCCCTGGAACCAGTGACCCTAAATTAGGGACGGGCGACTGCTTATAGCCCATTGAGTTGCTCACGGTGGTCGTTAAACCTCCAATCAAGAATCAAGAAAAACAAATCATATTTGAAAAAAAAAGAAGGACTTACATTGTGACTGCGGACAATTCTTGGACCCTGTCGACATTATGACCGCCATCACCGGGAGCAACTCAATGGGATAGGCAGTCGTCCGTCCCTAATTAGGGCTACTAGTTCCAAGGAGAGGAGAGAAAGCCAATGCCGTAATACAAACACAACATTCATACCTAAACTGACCAGACGTCCCCAATTCTTGAGGACAGTCCTCGAATTAAGTTTACTGTCCTCAAAAACATCTGAAGTCTTTGGGGACGCAAATTGTCCTCAAATTTTAATGTTTGTCTCCAAATGTCCTCGAATTTACACTTCCTCGTTAACCCTTTAGATTTCCAATGAAAAATGTTCTTAAAAGTAGTTTCCGTTGTACTAAATTTTTTTTTTTTGATTGGAGGTTTAACCGACCACCGTGAGCAACTCAATGGGCTATAAGCAGTCGCCCGTCCCTAATTTAGGGTCACTGGTTCCAGGGAAGGGAGAGAGCCAGTGCCGTAAGACAAACACAACATCCATGCCTGACCGGGATTCGAACCCGGACCCCTTACGGACGAATGATCAGAGGCCAGCGCCTTAGACCACTGCGCCACCGGGGCGGCGTAGTAAATTTCCAACATGCTTCTTGTGAAAACAAATTTTGGCCTTTTTTTCTTCTTCCCGAGTTTAACGACCATTACGAGCAACTCTAAGGACTGTAAGAGTTACCTGTCTCTAATTTGGAGACATTCGTTCTAGGGAAGAGAGAGAGCAAGTGCTGTAAGACAAGCACATCATGTGTCAACTTGTACGAATCATCGTCAGTGACCAGCACTAAGACACTGCACCACTGGCACGGTCAAATTTCGACTGTACTTGTTCTGAGTTTCTCCAAAAACTATGGCAAAATGAAAAATTCGCCATGCAATTACTACGGTGTGCAGCCTAATTTTAATTCAGCATATGTACCTAAGGTAAAGCATTACACTTTTGCAAATATGTTCTCGCCATCATAATTCTACTTTGTCAATACAAATTACCAACATTCTACAAGATATATCTTTTTAAGACACGGATTTTAATGTGTAATATCACACTTACTGAAGCAATGCAGTTTTGTGACAAAAAGATTGGCATATTTATTTTGAGTACGCCGTATGTGTCCCCAAATGAACTACCGATTTGGGACGCCAACGCCCTTTTGTCCTCAAATCGGTGTCCCGATATCTGGTCACCTTATCATAGTTCTACTTTGTCGATAAAAATTACCAACATTCTACAAGATATATCCTTTTAAGACACAAATTTTCATATGCAAATCACACTTATTGAAGCAATGCAGTTTTGGGACAAAAAGATTTGCATATTTATATTGAATACGTATGTGACCCCAAATGAACTGCTGATTTGGGGACGCCACGCCCTTTTGTCCTCAAACCAGTGTTCCAATATCTGGTCACCTTATCCATACCTCACTAGGACTCGAACTCGAACCCTTTTCGGACGAATGATCATAAGCCAGCACTTTGACCACTGCGCCATCTGGGCGGCCCCCAGTCTTTTAAACTTCTTTTTCTATATTTGTGGAAGCACATTTCTTTTAGTAATAGTTTCCATACTTCTATCCTGGAACAACAAACAACAGAATACATCCATATGTATCTACACACACTCACATTTCTTATTGTATCTTATTTCTTATTCTTATTGCATTTCCTATTGACATTCATTATTTGCATTTCTCATCAGGATTGTTCTTCCTTTTTTGCTTCTTTACATCAGTTGGCCATTTTTTTTTGTAATCACATCTGTACGTTCATTTGAGTGCGCCTAAACTAACATATTATACAAATACGACGTATATATAAACATGCCGTCATACAGTATCAAAGTTGAAAGGACACTGAATTATCGCAGCATGTATTAATACACGGTGAATAAACACATACAGACTCATGTTATAAGGGTCCGACTTACACAGAATTGGGCCCTAGGCACAACCCAAAACGAGGCCCCCTCCACTCGACATTTACTTTACGGAGTCGAGTAGGTAGTGTGACCATTTTGGGCGACTGTATTACAATCCAGCGTAATAATTTAATAAACACAATACATTTATAAGACTGACATTAAATTACGGTAGTACCTGGTAAAAACATTGTTTTCTCCTAGATTTTTATGCTGTCCTACTGATTTGCATCTGAAAAGACTTGAACCTTCATCGATGAAACAGTTGTGTGTGACAAAGACATATGACGGGTAAAATTCAATTGGACATTGGATTTTTTGCCAGGTGTGTCTAAACTATACTATTACCATATTAACAAGGGGGTATTTAAGAGAGAGGTTTGGGGGAATTCAAACCCTGCCCGAATTAAGTCCAAAGATTTTTCAAATATAACTTTTGGGAGCTAAAATGTCAAAATGTTTAAAAATTGCTTCAGAACCATGCAGTACTTGAAATTGAAGTATATAGTTGATCTTAGTAAGCCATAATTACAAACATACACATACTGCTGGTTTTTATTACACAACACGACAATTGTTTGTTTAATTTCGCACAAAAACCCTCCCCAAATTATCTGAAAAATGTTACTGATATTAACTAGAAATATCACATATTATATTGCCAGTACTTGCTTGTGTATTGCCAGCGATTTATATATATAGTTACTCCACATCACATCTACCCACGTATAAATATTTTGAAAAAGGGAAAGTTTTTTTTTAACCAAGATTTGAGGGCCCTAGGCATGTGCCTTGCGCGCCTAGGCGTAAATCAGGCCCTGCATGTTATTCATAAAAGGAAAGACTTTTTTATGAAAGAAAATTTGGTCGAGGTTTGTTAAAAAATTTTTTTTTTAACTAGACGAAATGTAAACCGAAGATACTCAATTTAGCTTATCATTAGCACACAGTAATGTGCAACAAACTTAACAGATTCGAGATTTATTGGTTCGCCATTACAAATATCATTACATGAATTTAATATGAACATGAGTTGGTTTACTAACATGATGAAATATACAAATATTCGTATTGATACTATAAGTGCATGCAGAACTTTTTGTCAGACATTCACCACATTGGCATTAATTTTACTTAATTTAATTTTCATTGCGCTGTCTACTTTTAGCAAGTTCGTTTATATTATAAAGCTGAACCAAAAGCAAAAATGAAAGTAAAAATAAAAACGGTATACCATCAAGACCCATAGTACTTACTTTCAAAGCAGTTGCAGTCTTCGAGATTTTTTATCGTTGAATTTTTTAAGTAACTCAGTCAAGTTTGTTTCAGCTGCACGTTTTTTTTCGAATGCTAAAAAAGTTAGATTTGCGAGCCGCTCGTGAGTCATTGAGAGTCTCTGTTGTCTGTTGATGCGAGTTAGTACAGAGAATGTTGACTCACATAATGCTGTACTGCAGTCAAAAGTCCTTACTGTAGCCAGTAATTTATACGTGTCCTCGTATGCAAGTCTTTGTTTATACATCTCCGAGAAAATGTCAGGATTTTCAAGTTTTTTAAGATAAGTTTTTGCAACAGTAACCTCTTCTTTAGATGGAATATTAATTCCCACTTTCGTGAAATGATCAAGTTCTTTGAAATCCAGGTTTTCTGCTGCAGTTATTGCTTTTAACAATTCTTCATTTCTTCCGAATCTCCTGTTGAGTTCAGCCAGAATAATATCCATTGTTTCATAAAACACAGAAATTAACAGTTCATTGTTTGATGTTTCACCTATTTTTTCTGTGACACTAAAATCTTTAAGGCGTGAGCTGAGTTTTCGCCTCTTTGAGTTTCGTTCGTGTGCTACATCAGTTTCTGTTACATTTTCTCCTGCGAATTTCTTGCTCTCTTGAAGAATTTCATCGAAAGTTGCATAGTTTCGTAAATGCTGATTTGTTTCTGTTGTAGTCTGGATTACTACCATAGCATCTCTCAAACTTGTTTCGCGTCCTTGAAGAATTTTATCAGCAGGCTTGATAATTTCCAGAATATGCTTCATTAAGACCACGGTGTATGACCCGACCAACGATGTTCCAAAAGACGAGAAAGTTCTTTGCCTTCGTACAAACTTGCAATTTTACCGCGATTGAGGAAGTTATATAACATACAGCACTGGTCAAAATACCGCTTGAGAAGTGCGATGCCATTTACGGTTTTCACAATGACTAAGTGTAAACGATGGTTGAAACAGTGAACATAAGGAACTTGCCGTCAGAGTCTCTGCTGAATTATAGCTTGAACACATCCATTCTTTCCGCTCATGACCGAGGCACCGTCGTAACATTGACTCAATAATTTTGAAGTGTCAAGACCATTTGTTCTGAGAGCATTAAGTGTCAGATCAGCAAATGTCTGAGCATCAAATGCTGTCACTGTTTCAATTCGAAAAATGGATTCCAAAACTTTACCGCTTTTACATACATTTTCGCGATTGTTTTTATCTCGAGTTCCGTCTTCCAGGAGCGTGAACCATGGAACGTCTGAGTTCCTAACATCATTAATAATGCTTTCGCGCACAATTTCTGCCATGATTTGAATTACGTCGTTCTGTATTTCAGGGGGTAAATACGAAGCGTTTTTTGGTATGCCTTTGCAGCAATGAGCAAGTTTCTCATCTTTTTTCATCGTAAATTCAAAAAGACTCCGAAATAGACTTTGTTCTTCACGTTCTTCCATAAAATAAGTTCCTCTCATTGGTAGTTCATTTACTACCAGAAACTGAATTATTTCGGCAATACTGGTCACATAATACCTGTTTTGTTCCAAAACAATTTCATTCAGAAGAGTAGAAACCGACTTCTGCAGTGATTGTCGATTTTCCTTTTCTGCCCACTTTGACATTGCTTCAATATGAGATGCTGATGCATCATGTTTTAGGAGGCCCGCTTTAGTCTTGTCCAGAGCAGCTTTCCAGTTTTTAAATCCATTTACAGTAAAAGCATTTTCTTTACTGCCGCAGTGCTGAAAGTGTCTGCAGGCATAGCAGAAAACAGCATCCAGTGATTGGGAATATTCCACCCATTTAAACTTCCTGAACCAATCACTCTGAAAACTTCTTCCTGACGAATTCTTGGGATATTTTTCAAGTATCACTTGCCTGATATTTTCGCCCGATTTCGAAATATCGTCAGCAACATATTTCTGTGGTTGACTCTCTCCAGAATTTTGGGTAGAATCCTTTAATGTCACTGAATGCTTTAAAGATGTAAATGGAGAAATTGAAGAATTTGCGTGCTTGCGAATTACTATGTATTTTTCCATATAAAAATAGCTCACACTACAAATTCGAAAAAAAAAATAATTCCGCCGAATTCTTGAGAGAACAGCTAACGGAAAAATAAACTACACTAAGCACTGTTTACAAAGATTCTAGTCTGTCTGGCAGACGGCAGTTAAAAGCAACATGGGCGAGGAGACTTTATTGATGAGAAAACTTCCCATGAGAAAACTACTGAAGTCAGTAGAACTATCAGATTGTGTTTTGTATGCTTTAGAATTCCAGAACTATCCACCTTTAATTGTTTCCGTCTTTGGAGCCCCTTCGCGTCACCATATGTGTTAGCAAGTGTCACGCCAAGAAAGGCTAAACAAATGTACGAATTTGTTACCTCCAGCATAATGAGACCTTCCCTTTGAGGGCACGGAACAGACCCAACGGCAACAGGATCCCATGTGGTCTTAAAGTGCTTCGTTCGCCTTCAAGGGCAACATTAAATTGTCTCCTTAAAACTACAAAGGATGCAGCCTGGGACTTAAGCCCCCAAAGCTTCTCACCTACCTTTAATCAGGTCCCGAGGGCAAGTACGCCTCCACCCTTGATTACTTTCTTTTAGCTTGTTCTTCTAAATTTAACGTCCCCCCTCCTAAAATGCGTTTCTTGTTCCTTATAACTCCTACCGCTAGTAGAGAATCATTAAGATTACTAATACAGCCGTTACAACTAATTCACAATTCAAAAAGTCGACATTTCTTTTAGTTACATTCATACTGCGTCGTTTTACTGTTACTTAACTTTTTAAAAAGTCCAGTATACGAATAAAGTATTTATGCCTGAGATGAAATATCAAAGTAATTTACGTAAACCATCGAAATAAAAGTTTAAGTCATTTTTGACAGAGCCAATTTTCCAGAGGGGGGTCACTAGCCCTGTAGGGGGAGCTGAGCCCCCTCTAGCCCCCCCGCTAGCTACGGCCCTGACTACATCACACTATGCAATGGGAAACCAATACATGCAGCGGATATAGTGATTAATTATACATATTATTCTGTGAAACGAGGAGAACGTACATGTCTCAAATATTTAGACACAACAGAAAAAAAAGCGAAGTTATCTGACATATGTATAATTAATCACTATATCCGTTGCATGTATTCATAGGCGCCAACTTTCCAGAAATCCAATGGGTGCTCAAGCCCAAAACAATGACATGGAGTATGAGCAGAGAAAAGACGGAGGGGTGTGTGTGTGTGTGGGGGGGGAGTTGTTAAGGTATGGAACACGCAATGCAGACTAATTTTTTTCCAAAAAGTTTCCATTTAACCTAGATTTTGGCGCTGTTAGATAGATATCTGTCCAAAATGCGTCAACCTGTTGTCGAAGACTAGATGACCATAACATTTTCGTTATTTTGTTTCTTTTCTGTTTTTTCCCTGAATTTAGGAAAACCAGTGGTTTTTCAAAACACCTGAACATCAAAATTTATTTATTTTTTTTTTTTTTTTCTGAATTATTATTTGCGTTTTCCAATCCCAGGCAGTTCAAATTTGTAAAAATCAAAAAAATTTATTAACTATTCATCGCGTAAAAATAATAAGAACGTTAACTTCGGTCATCCTTGAATGATTTTTCATTGGAGTTCTCAAAAACATTTCGTCTGTATTTTTTTTTTCAATTGCCTAGCCTAGAGGAAATAAACAACAGTAAAGGATCATGAATGGAATACGGAATTGCACCATACAATGCAAATTTTGAAGATGTTGATCCGTTTTTTGGCGTAAATATGACATGGATGGTAATTCAGATAATATCCGAAAACTTGAAATTCATTTCGTCGTCCTGGAGCGGCAATCGAACCTGCGTCTCTCTGATAGCACCCGAGTATGCTAACCAATACACCACTTATCTTCACAGATCAGCATCTTCAAAATTTGCATTGTATGGTGTAATACCGTATTTCATTCATGATTTATCTGATCCTCCGGGCAATTACGAGATTCTTAACCTCCAGATTCGGTAAATATGAATGCCGGTTGCTTCGACTAGCGAATCCTGTGGTTACATTCAAATTAATCGGAAACTTGAAATTGCAGTTTTGGGTGGTGTAGTGGTTAGCATACTCGGGCGCTATCCGGGAGATGCCGGTTCAATTCCCGTTTCAGGACAAAATTTTCGGATATTATCTGACTTACCATCCTTGTCATATTTACACCAAAAAACGGATCAACATCTTTAAAATTTATATAAAGGATGTTTATCCAATTTCAACCAAACCGAAATCTTATTGTGAAAGACATTTATTTATTTCCAAGCTATGTTTTTCAAACAAAGCTTGGAAATATCAAATTTCGTCTTGATCAGTTTTTGAGTAATTTCATTCTAAAAAAATAAATAAATCCTGAGAGTGCCTCTTCTTTCTTTTGGTGTCCTTAATGGCCCTAAATGAAGAGGTGCTACCGCGATGCACATGTATAACTAAACATTTTCTAGCCTACCCTAGAATTTACCACTATCTACGGCCCTGGGGTAGCATCTCAGTTCATCAAATATTAAGGGGTCAGCCAACTGGGAAAAGAGTAAAAATGTCAATTAAGGCCAAATGTGGTGGAAACGTCTTTCTTTAGCTGGGGTTAGGAACAACCAAGTAAATCCTCTCCAGCCTGTTCTGTGCAACAAAGACATGAAAAGGTATATGCAGATGAAATTTTTCCCCAGAATAAAATTTTAATTGTTATGCAAAGATAAAAGAAAGCATTTTTAAAAACTGAAACTGATGTTACATAAAAAAAAGTTCAATTATGCCTTCATACTCATCCTAAATTCCATTATGGTCAAATTCCCAGTACACTAGGTGTTTTATATAAGAAATAAAAACACTATTATTCTGTGTTATTTTATGTATGCACCTGACTTAACACTTCGTTTTTATGGTTAAAATACCTTATGCTGTCCTTTTGTGTGAGAATTTTTGACCTAGCAATGACTTTGCAGCTTTTGGAGAACTTTATGGGTGTGACGGGCTGAAAGAAAAGATTCTGAATAACTATGTGTGAAAGTGCAATTGTTTCTACTCCGATGCATCACACTGAATATACTACAGAAAAAGAAATAAACCAACCAACAAAACAACAACAAAATACGGGATACATTTGTGTGCTAAAGAGACATTTACTTATGGGCAGTTTTTAGTATGACTTGTTCTTATCATGTAAAGAATGAAAATGTTTTGTAGATGTGCAATTTGTAACAAACAGTTGTTTGTATAGTGGAGACAAATATGTGTATTCTGGGGTGGATGTTGAAAGAATAGGTAATGAGGTGTGAACTAAAAGAATTTATTCAACCCAAAGACTTGAGGGAAAATTGAAGGAAGATTAAGGAAATCATTGGAGGATAAAGTGTACTGATTCCTGAAACAGCAGAAAAATATGAGGAATATGAAGTACAAAATGTTGTATGTGATATGCGTGAAGCTTGAGTTGTGTGTTAAGATCATTAAAATTGAAGATGTTTGATATGATATCAGTAATTAAAATTTGTAAGACAATTTTACTTTGAAAAGCTGAACTCTGAATTTTAGACAACAGCTTTATGATAATATGCCCATACAAGGTGTGTCAATAACTTTCAGCAAATGCTATCGCAACATTTAATGCGCAAAAGAAAAGGGTGTAAAAGGTGTGATAACTTGCACGATGTAGTTAAGCACATAGCTGAACATGTCCATAACCATCACACAGCTGTGAGAAACGCTGTGGCACAGACAGCATGTTGCAGCAGCTGATGTAGGTGCATATTGTCAATGGAAAAAATGGAGCAAAGAAACATCAAATTGTTTCAAATTGGGAAGTTCCTGTGTTGAATTAACCACTTTATTCATCTGATGTGGTACTGGTCAAATATTTTGTTTTGCTGACAGAAATTAGCACTGAAAAGGAACGGGCTTGCAGACATTTTAGACATTCAAGCAAACATAATGATCCCATCGAGTTCATATTAGGTGAAGACACCACTCCTATCCACGCAGCACAGGCTGGCATAAATCACCGTGTTGTGGAGCATGTTATATCCAGGCAAGAAGCTTTGAAACAACTGAAACTAATGGAACAAAAGGTTTGAGGTGTATAGATAGATGAAATGAGGGATTTAATAATCTTTATCAATTATACAAGCTTACTGTTTTACCAATTTAGGGTGCCCACTCTTTTTCAAGGAAAAACTTCAAGGACATTCAAGGACTTTCACGGACCTTCAGGAAAAAATTAAAGGATGAATTTTTCAATGTCCTAAACTGCAATGAATATATATATATATATATATATACACTGCCGGACAATTGCTAAGGACGGATGACAATAGCAACGATAGCAGCCATGAAATGGAAGGCAGGAAAGTGTGGAAATTAGCATAAGTGCGAGATACAGTGAGACATGTTGTGCGTATGCAAATTTTGGATTGCCGAACTTGTTCGTGACGTCATAGCGCTGATAAAGATATAAAGGATTTGACGCGTATTGACCGTTGTTGTTCAAACGCAAAGTTGAAAGGGAAAGAATCAATTGACGAACTTGCAATTTTCAGTATGTCTTCCCGACATCACCTAGATGATTTTACGCGTGGCCGTATTATTGGCAAGATTGAAGAAGGGCGAAAAATAACAGATGCTGCCAGGGAGTTCGACGTCAGCCACAGTGTTGTTTCAAGGCTTTGGAAATCATTTCAAACAAATGGAGTGTAGCAAACGTCACGGGGGGTCGTGTTCGCAGTACGACACCTGCAGAAGATCGGTACATAGTGCTATCAACAAAAAGACACCGGCGCAATACAGCTAGTGAGGTAGAAAATCAATTTATGGCTGCTGCTGGCAAGCGGATCTCCCGAAAAACTGTCGCCAGACGTATGCATGAAGGACTATACGCCCGCCGTCCTGTTGTGTGCATCCCATTGTCCAGACGTCACCGTACCGACCATTTGCAATGGTGCCATCAACATCGCAATTGGACTGATGACTGGTCTGCTGTCCTCTTCTCAGATAAGAGTAGATACAGTCTATCGTCTGATTGTCGACAACTGATCTGGCGTGATAGTGGTACTGCATTCTGCATATTGTCCAGCAAACATACAGGAAAGGGACCGATATCCGACATGTAGTGTCATGGTATGGGCTGGCATCATGATCAATGGCCGTACGTCCCTCTATGCGCTTCCAACTGGGACTATGACTGGCCAGCGATACATTAATGATGTTCTGCTACCTCATGTTCGCATGTTCCGTGGTGCTGTCGGTGATAGATTCATTTTCATGGACGACAACGCAACATGTCATCGAACAGTCGCTGTCCAGGAGTGTCTTGAGAGCGAGGATATTCAACGCCTCGATTGGCCAGCACGTTCTCCAGATCTGAATCCCATTGAAAATGTGTGGAATGCTTTGGGGAGGAGCCTTGCTGGTCGCCAATGCCCTCCAATAAACAGGGACACCCCCATCCATGCACTGACAGAGGAATGGGAAAAATTACCCCAACAGCTGCTTGATAATGTTGTGCAAAGCATGACACGACGTGTGGAATCTTGCATCGCCCTCCATGGTGGCCATATCCCGTATTGACATCTTACGCCGGAACGCCTGCTGACGGTAATTGCATTTTTTTTCACGTTTACGTATTCTGCACAAAATGGCCTGTTTGTCCCTTGAACACGCTCCAAAGCCTTCTGGATTTCAGAGCACAATAAATTGTCTTTCTTGTAATGTCCTGGCATTCTGACATTATTTTATTCCACTTGGCATCCAACCACACTTACTTTTTTATGCGCTATATAGCCGTTTATGATCCGTCCATAGCAATTGTCCAGCAGTGTATATATAAAGAATTATGTGTGTTGTATTATGATACTCATTATCTTCATAAAACATCTATATGCATCGCATTAATTCTTTCTGTATGTTCAAAATTCCCATTTTCTCAAACACTTAATATCTATTTTAGAATTATGTACAGGTATGCATAACACATTAAGTCACTTTTGTACGATTTTTAAACTTATGCTAATACCAAATTTTCATCTAATTATTTATATCATACTTTATAATATAACATTTACCTTTTTACCATTAATAAAAGAAATATTTAAATTTAATGAATTGAAAAAAAAATACAAAAGATTTTAATAACATATTAGCTCACTTTCATATTGAAATTTCAACACAGCAAAATTAGAAAACTTACATGTTCAGAAATAAAATCCTTTCTTTACTTTCACATTAAGAAGCCTTCATACTCACAAGTCTCAACATAATTGATGGATTTTGGATGCATGTCATTTTTCAAATACTTCTGTGGGGTAACCACTTTTGTACACATTGAATTAAATACCAAGAATGAAAACAGATACTTTAAACATTTCGGAAACACAGGCATGAGGTGAGGAGACTGAATGATCTTTTCTTTAATGGGCAATATTTTTGGACAATACAAAGTAGTTGTATTTTATCACTAAATGTGAGAAACGACACACAATACCAGCATTTAAATTTTTCTTTTACTTTCGGTTTATTTTCAAGTTTTTACGATAGACAGTTTCAGTTATTAGTAATTAGACACACACTAGAAAACAAATTATGGATTTGAAATCCATTGAATTAGGTTCCCACCAAAGAGAAATTAAAAAAATCCTATGGGTTTATCATTAAAATGGTTTTAAACAACTTTCATATGACACAGTACGAAAGCAAGACCATGGTGTATTTCTGTTATTTTAAGAAAACTGAACCAAAGAAATTAACATCAGTATTTGTAATAGGTAGCCAATTATATTAAAAAAAATATAAAATCTTAACAACAATGCATCCCCAAATTTTGCAAAAAGTTATTTACTGAATGACAAACTTTCATCAGGTGAAAAAAATATTTAACAAATGAAAATACTGTAATCAATTTTTAAATAATTAGATTTTTTTACTCAAATTTATTATTGTTAAAATATGATTAACAAGTATATTAAAAAAATATTAAGCAAATGGGTGAATAATTTATTTACAATTGTTCACTAAATCCATTTTTTTCTTGAGTACAGAATCTATTTCTTTTATCAATGATTATTTGTCTTGAGCTGTCTTCCTAAAGCTATTTGATTTAACAATGCAGTTAAAATTATGAGTATCTTCTGCTTTTGTTGCCAAGTCATCAGCTGATTTTAATAAATCTAATACTTCATTTTCTACACGTTTTTATTTTTTTCATACTTTCTACTTCATCCAGTATTTGCTTTCTCTTTTGGGCTACAGCAGAATTAGTCTTATCCCGACCTTTTTCTTCTAAATTTATTACATACCTTCTCCTAGCACATCTGACATTACTCAGAAGCAATTTTGAAAACTCTACCTTTTCCATGCCACCTATGTTACTAAGATGGTCATATATTATTCTTCGTGAAACAATAGAGTTTTCTTTCATATTGTCCATTATTAGTTCCTTATTAAGGGAGAATCCTCTCTCCACTGATGCCTATCCATGCGAGAGCAACAGCAGCTTTTCAGTTACTTCCCACAACAGATCATAGTTTTTACTTGAGGATAAATGTTCATAAAATAACATATCTATTCTCAATTCCTCATAATTGTTATCAAAAAGTTTAAAATCTGAAGTTACTGCTGCAACACTACTTATAAAACCCTTCAACTGCAGCATAATAGTGTCAACAACACCAGGTTTTAGATGCTTTGCATCCACAAAAATTTCTAGAATAATCTTGAAACTTTTTAAACAAGATTTCTTCTCAGCACTCATTAATTTAGGATCTAAACACTTCATGTGCCGCACAAGAGCATACTGTAGTGGCTATTTAGTGAGCAATTTTTTGACAAGGTTTTGCAAAATTGATCTGCATTTCATACAAAATTCCATTATCTGCTTTTCACTTACATTTGATGGCAAAGTCTTCACCTCTTTTTCGGCCAGGAATCCAATATCAATCATCCTATAAGTGGAACAATTTTTATTATCAGTTGGATCAGTTTTTAGAAGTGCCGTAATGGTCTTTGTTTGTTCTAATACATTCATTTTAACAAAGCGACTCAGATTTCTTAACATTTTCTCTAAGTCTTTAGCCCTGAATGGCAGCATTGGCTTATCTGCCTGATACTTTTTTAAAAAGGGACTTAGTTGCTTTGCAATAGAATAAAAAATATAATTTGGCAAGTGCCAATGGATCCTACACCCATTTTTGGATAATATTAAAGGAAGCTGTGCAAGGATTATTTACAATTTTCTGGGCTACCAAAGTTTCATACTTCAAATTAAAGGGCCAAATTTCTATAGCACGTTCACACACAGGAGCATTTTCAACCCACCTGTGTGAACAGAACTTTAGTGGCATATTTACAGCATTATCCACATTTAAATAATCCTCACGCCAGGCCGGTGAATCTTTAAATAACCTGTATAGGCTTGAGAGAAATTTTTCTATTTCCCAATCACTCACAGTAGTAGCATGTCTCAATGCATTATGCACTATGTGCAATCCACAGGTACCAGTGTTTAAGAGAGATGCATTTGAATTGGCTGATAAATCATCTTGAAATAAAGAAAAAGCTTTAAATTCACATCTGGCCCATCCATAGAAAACTGAACTGTATTTTTTAAAGGCAAATCCTTCAAAGATTGCTTAAGTTTGTCTAATAAAATTTCTGCACTTGCGTGACCTAAAAACACAGAAGTCAGATACTGTGATGTTACTCTGTTTTTGTCCCAAAATCTTATATGGATGTCCATTTGTTTTTGTTGAGAGTATTTATTTAAACTCTCATTAAACAAAACAACAAAATCTTTGCTTTCATTAATCTGCTGCAAAAAAAGTAGCAAATATATGAACATTTGTTTGCCCACAAGAAAAGTTGAGAGCCGTTTCACTGTCTGGAAACATCAATCAAAACAACTTATCAATTCAAGCACATGATCTGTACGAATAATGGCTTTCTACCACTTTTAAAGCCCATAATATTTTGGCTTTTGTAGGATCTTTTCTGGGTAAACAACCTGCTGCTGCTGATGATGAAGATGGCTCTGGTGATGATGGTGTTTGTGATGCTGGTGCTGATACTTTTTCAAACAGTTCATCTAAGGTGGAATTTTGACTTTTGATTTTAAAACGGGTCATGTGATTTTTACTTTTCATGTGGCTTCGCAATGCAGACTCTCCCACGGACGAAATATTGATGTTCTTTAAGCATAACAAACATCTCGCAGCATGATTATTGCTGCAATCCTTACCAACCCACGTGGAATACTTGGGATTGTGCAACCAAAAGATCACTGAAATTGCACTTACGACTCATATTTATTAAACACAAAAATAAGAAAATTCCAATATCTAACAATTAGATGACAACTAGAGACATCTCAAAGCAAAACACTAAGCCAACAAAAATCAAAGATTTTTTTTTTCAGACGCTACATGCTCATCGCAAAGAACTTTCCGGAAAAGCAATGTAAGGAATTCCTCTTCAGTGGTGCCATGAGCATTGTGTGTAATCCTATGCTATTGCCAGATACATAAGAGTAATATAATACTCTGTGGCCAGAAAAAAGTGCAACCAGAATACGGAAAATGAACCCACACAAACAAATAACTTCAACTTTTTGTTTGCATGGAACAACAGCAGCAAGCAGGACCTGATGGTATGCGCAATTTGTCAATCACGTCTACCATTTCATCCGCAGTCCTGTGGGCCACCTGTTAAACTGCCTCCTTCCCTAACTAATGATAAAAATGCAAAAAAATAATAATTTTCCGAATTTTCATTTAATAGAGCTGAATTTTTGACAAATACCATAACTTGGTCTTATAAGGTTTCCCTGCAAATTTCGCTTGGATCCAAAGAACAGTTTTTAAATTACACACTTTTTTTTTTTTTTATTAACCCTCCAAGGAGTTTGAACATGCTATGCGTGTTCAAGATCCCTCCTTTCTAAAACTGCTCTGAAAACGGTTTGACCGCACCAGGCACGATTCCCCTGACTACTTTGTAAGTCGGTTTGCACGCGTGAAATGCGTTCACTGTTGTACTCAAGGCTGTTTCCCCAGTCGCCTTAATTTACATTCTTTCAAATGAAAGTCACTTTTTCACAGGTGTGGATTGTAGTATCAACAGCAGGTGCATTTCACCCCCCCAACTATGGAATATTTAAATTTTTCAGACACCATTTGTTTGTACCACATACGAGCCGGAATGAACTAATTTTTTTTCGTTTGAACCGCAATAATTTTTGAGATATCCAAAAAATAATATTGAGAATTTACGTATATATATAGGAGACCAACCATTTCACCAGACCCCCCACCCCACTTTTTTTTTTAAATATCTCAAAAACTATTGCGGTTCAAACGAAAAAACGGAGTTCATTCCGGCTTATACGTGGTACAAACAAACAAACGAATGGTGCCAAAAAAAATTTAAAGTTCTAAAGTTCGGTGGTGGTGGTTATCGTTTCACCCCCCCACACACACACATTTTGTTTTTTAAATATCTCAAAAACTTTCGCAGTTAAAAAAAAAAAAAAACAGAGTTCATTCCGGTTCATACGTGGTACAAACGAATGGCATCTGAAAAATTAAAAATTTCGTTGGTGGTGGTGGTGGTGGGGTGGGGTGAAATGCAACTATCAACAGCATCGAATGAACACGCTTTGAAGCAGATATAAAGAAACAAGAAGGGGAAATCCCCGACTTGCCATAAGGATAATGAAAGAAACGATACGATAGTTTTCCCCGTCGCAGAACAAGTGCTCTGGGGTAGCAAACACTCAACTCCTCTCGCAGTAGATGGGGGGGGGGTCCAATCTTTACCTACTTAACTCCCCGTCAGACCACAGTGCACCCTTTCTCCCAGTGACACAGCTGCTTTGAAGTTTACTCTTTTTTGACTTCCGATGTCAATGGGGGATTGCAGAAAAAAAGTGAAAAATAACAAAAGGAAAAAGATCGGAAATTCCGATCGAAATTTTTCGGCTGTGGGATTTTAAAATTCAAGGACTTTCCAGACTAATGAAAGAAATTCAAGGACATTCCAGGCCTTGAAATTTAAGGACTTTTTTAGGTTTTCAAGGACGTGTGGGCACCGTGCCAACTGTATAATTTAGTTTGTTTTTGCCTGTATGTGACATCATGCCAAAGATTAGCTATGACCTATGGTGGAAGAGCCAGTGGTGTCTCCACTTAATATGACCTCGATGGATGATCTAGCTACAGACAATAACAAAAGAGGATATCTCCCATAGTTCCCATTAATTATGAAAACAATGCCAAAGGTGTAGGGGAGGGAGGGGGTATTTTGAAGCCCAGTAAAGCAAGTTTCCTTAAATATTACCTGTTGTTCATTTTTACCATGAATTCACCAAACTTTCGTGACTTACCTTGTATGCAGGTAAGTTTAATTTTTGTAAATGCAACTCCCCTTAAACAACTAATAAGTTTCCATCACCCACAAGAAGAAGAAAAAAAAACAAAAAAAAAACACACATATTAATCTAATCCTACCCACAGAATCCAATTTGCTTGTTATAAGAGCTTCTATGTAGCAAAATGTGTACAGAGTATGTTAAATCAGGTGTTTCAAAAGAAGAAAATTTTGATTTTTCAAAAAGACTTTATGGTATGTTCAACAGATAACTGATACACAACAAAATGCACTAATAACAGTATAACTGAAATAAATAGAGGCAACAATCTGATTCACTGTGATTTCTTGACTGATTTATCTTCTGTAAGACATAACAGTGTTCCACTCTGAACTCACTGTATAAATAAATTATGTGAAAATAAGGTACCGTAACTACTTCAATGAAAGATAAATTGACTGTTGTTTCACAGAAAAAATTTACCAAACAATATAACAAAACATGAACAATTTACACCTAATAGAACATGTACAAATTGAAGAACACTTTACTAAGTAAAGAAACTAAATTAGTTAAGAAATCATGGTTTGATTTCCATCATGTTTCTGTGTTAAGTCTCATGTTTTGAACTTAAGTCTCATGTTTTGAACTTAAGTCTCAGTTCAAAACATGAGACTTAACAAGAAAATGCAACTGAATGTATTAATATGGCTTACTGAAAGCAGGCAGCCTATATTTAAATCATTCACAGGTTTATGCAGTAAAAAAGACAGCCATGTTTAAATGAAAATTTATAATGTTAAAAATTTATATAGTTAATAGAAATAGAGAATGTGCATTACAAATGTAATTAATATTTAGTACAGGAAGCATTTTGCATGAGTATGGTTCATTGATATCAAATGAATGACAATGTTTTACAGATAATTCTGCAGTGATCAAGCAAAATTCTTCTTGAAATTTGCCATAAAAGAGTGCCCAATGTTAGTTTTCTGTTAATTCAAAATATTGACTTTAAATTGGGACAAACTTCAGAAAATTCAATAATTAAGTCTGCTGGTAGAAATTTGAGTAAATGCAGTGTTACACATGTCAAAACTTAAATTTTATCTGCAATGCTAAATTTTCAGTTTTTTAAAGGTGCACTTTTCATAACCCCCAAAAAACATGTTTCAGCAGAAGGTATAAGAAATTTCTGGACCAGTCTTAGCAAAGTAATCAGCAATGAAAAAATATCATCAAAACTGAGTCTTGAGAACAAAGTTAAAAAAACAAGACTTTGTAAAAACAACAAGATTTTGTAACTGACAATAATTACACTCTTAACTTTTATAATGAGACAAAGACATCTGAAACTATAAGGGGATGCTGAAAAGTTCTTAGCCTAACCCACTTCCTGTAATTGTAGCATTATTTTGTCACTGCAGCTCGAAAATATGTTTTTTTTGTATTGTAAAGAGCCAATTGTCAGACTAATAGCTCTTTTTTTGCAGATGTTTGACATCCTGAACTGAATCATGTCAATGCAAAGTGCTGAATTTTCGAATGTGGAACTCCGGGCTGTCATGAAATTTCTGTTCCTGCAGAAAAAAACTTCAAAGGAAATCTATGAGTGTATGACGAAAACATTAACTGACAAGTGCCCTTCATATTCCACTGTGAAGAAATGGTGTGCCAACTTTCAGCATGGAGACTTTGAGACCAAAGATGCACCAAGATCTGGGAGGCCTTCAACAGTGACAACACATGAAATTGTTGATCGTGTTCATGACCTGATTTTGTCAGATCAGCGAATCTCGGCTAAAACAATAACTGAGACACTGGAGATATCAAAAGAATGTGCTGGGTTCATAATTCATGGACACTTGGATATGCAGAAGATGTCAGCGAAGTGGGTGTCCAAATGTTTGAACGCCGATGAGAAACGAAAACGAGTGGACACTTTTAAATCGGTTTTGCAGCATTTTGAGCAATCTGGTGATAAATTTTTGTAGCAACTTGTCACTGTTGATGAAACGTGGTTACATCAATATGATCCTGAGATGAAACAACAGTCCTTGCAGCAGTGGTCGCACTCAGGTTTTCCACAGCCAAAGAAATTCAAGACTCAAAGGTCTGCAGGAAAGGTCATGGCAACAGTTTTTTGGGATTTGAAAGGCGTTTTACTGACTGACTATTTCCCAAAGTTCCCAAAGGGCCAAACAATAAATGCTGAATACTATTCCAACTTGCTGTGCCGATTAAAGGAGGTATTGAAGGAAAATAGGAGAGGAAAACTGCGGAAAGGTGTTCTCCTTTTGCAGACAATGCATGGCTCACAAGGCTGGCAAGACAATGGATGTTTTGAGGGATCTGAGGTTTAAGTGCATAGACCATCCACCATACTCACCAGATCTTGCTCCATCGGACTATTTTTTGTTCCCAAACCTCCAAAAACCTTTAAAAGGGAAGCATTTTTTGAATGATTCGGAGGTGATATCAGCAGCAGAGCAGTATATGAGTGATCAGACATCAGAATTTTTTTTGGAAGGGTTAAACTTCAGATATGCTGTGCCAAGTGTGTTGAACTTTGGAGTGAATATGTGGAATACTCTGCAAGTTTCATGGCTTTAGTACATTTCCTTCTTAGTGAGGCCGAGAACTTATCAGTATCCCCTTGTACAGCTAAACTCATATATTATATGTTTCAGAGAGAGATTTGAAAAAAAAACAACAACAGATTATTCAGAATACTGTAATGAATCATTTTGTATAAACTCCACAAATTACTTTACAATAAAATAACTTCAGAAAAAAAGGAGGCTGCAAATAGAGATTCTGGAAATATGCAATCTTGTACATACAGTACACCAATTCAGAACATCAAAAATCTCGGCTTTGCTGTACACTAGAAGGGCAAAACTTGGTAACAAAATCTTCTGGAGGTTTTGTATTTTATGAAAGCAAACCACCAAATACTGATACATACACAAGTAATAGAAAAGCAAGTATGGGACAGATTTAATTCATTTGTAACAATAAAGCAAGTGTGATACGAGGGATGCTTGAAATTCTATATCTTGAGAGAGAAAACAGCTGCACTATTACATATATCTTTGCATTAAGTCCAGCTCTTTCAGAGGTCAGTCATCACTTAGGAGGCCCACTAATATGTTACTTCAGTTTAAAAGTGTGTGTTACCAAAACCATACCTGGAAAACTTTTTACTTCTTGTAAACATTAAAAATCAGTTCTTGGAAAGTGAGATAAAATTTTTTAAGTGATTATATCTAGATAAAATCTGTTAAATGTATAAAATATCACAATTTCCACAGTTACAGTCTTTAAAAAGAAACTGCACTGTCTTAAAATTTAAGACTAGCATTTGTTAATTAAACATAGTATACATACTGAAGAATCTACAATGGCACCACACATGAAAAATCTTGCTTGCTTAAAACTATTTTGAAACTATAAATCTACAGAGTACATTACAAAATAGTTATCTACGATGTGTGTTCTTATATGTGCATGTGTTATAATATTTCTAAAATGCTATTGCACCTTGTCACATACAAAACATAAATCGGATTTAAATAAAACCTTTTCATGTAACAAAACCAGTTTTTCAAGATATGGTGGAAAATATGCAAAGTAGGGAATGAGGGGGGGGTTGCAATTGAAGTCGTTTTGTCTTTTCAATTAAATTTTCCATTTTCTTCGAAATATAAAGACAACAGTAAGTAAATGTATCATTTTTAAAATGGCAATTACATTTATCTCTTCAGTTCATCATTTTATGTTCATCTTAGAAACTCATCAGGGTGTGTTATCAAAGCACAGCAATCACAAGGAAACTCTCCACAGAGAGAAGAAGCAAGTATGTATCAAGATTTTAATGTTGCACATATTTTAATCTTGTAGTCGCATTTTGATTATTAAGTGTTTTATCATTAGCATTCTAAATTTTGTTGCTAACTTCTACAAAGAAATATAATTCTGTTAGTATTTTCTGTTCTGTTAGTTTCAAATTGTCACAGAATCAGTGTTTAAAAACAATGCTAAGAATTTTTTAGGTTGACTAAATGCTTCAAACTTTCATATATAAAAGCTTTCCTTTGTCACTCTTTAATTAAGTTCATAATTCAGTACCTGTGAACCATATTGCAAACACTCGTCTAGTTACGGACACAGAGAAGCTTTGCAATGGTACTACTCTGGCCTCCTTCCTTCACTGCTGAAAGACATTATTTGATCTTTTGCCTCCAATCTGAATACTGATTATCTAGTACAGAAGCCATTCAAATTCTGTGGTATCATATCAAGTATGCTCATATTATCCAATTTACCCATGATACTACTAGAAGTCTTTGTAGGATATGGATCTTGTTTGTGCCACTTCATGAAGTTGGGTAATGGCACAAACAATAGTAAAAAATAATTATCAAAAAAATTCTCATAAATTAAAAGTGGAATAACTTTTTCTTTGAATGAATGCTTTCAAATTACAAAAAGCTGAACGATGGGTATAAAAAAGACTATTAACGAAGGTATAAAAGACTATTAACAATAGGTATTACATACTATTAATGATAGGCATTAAATACTATTAACGATAACTATTAATGATAGATATAAAAAGACTATTAACGAAGGGAAATTGATGTGCAATAATAGGAAGAACAATAGTACCCGTATCTAAAAATGCCTGTAAGAGAAGAAGGCAAAGGGAGTATGGGAGGTACAAAAATTCATGTGTGACATGCATGAAGACTAAGAGATGAGCATTGACAATGGAAAAGGATGATGTTTGACAGGTGAACACAGACCAAAATCTGGAAGATTATCTTTCTGAGAGAACAATTCAGCATGTGCATGTGTGCACTCTCTAGCATGTGTTCACACCAAAACATCCTTTACATGCTTCTCTTACAACTGATAAAATGTCACAGCAATAATTAAAACAGTAAGTGCAAAGATGCAAAGTTCATGGAAATGCAATCTGCTGTGAAAATGGGGCTGCTCTATGGCAGAGAATTTGTAGAGGGCATTATTGATGATTTTACACAGTGAGCAAGCAGCAGCAGGCAGGATTGCACCAATCATGTACAGTAGGCAGCTGAGTAAAGGCATTGTGTGAATTTTTGTGAATTATAAGACATTTTCAACTTATATTCAGTGTAACACAGGTAAGGCTAGCACGGGGTAGCCAGGGGAGCAACTGATTGTTGCTGTAAAAATTATGTAATGATAACTGCATGAATAAAAGTTTTGTCACATATCTATTATGCTTAATATTTAGCAGATAAATCAGTAAATGCTAATTAGTTTCCAGTAGCATACAGCACTCACATTTAGTATTCACCAATTTGTGGAATGGAATTAAACCAAAAAGTTGTTGAACCAGAAATAAAATTAATAAAATTTGTGGTAAATACTTTTCATCTTTGCTGATGGATATATGGAATGGAAGACGACCATGAAAACAATGTTTACTCTGCAAAGCTCATCACAATTTTATTTTTTTTATAAATAGCCTGAGCTGGTAGAGAAGTGCTATGGGCTCACTGAAAGCTGGAACAACTGGCTGAAATGGCAATTGTCTATGAAAGGGGAATGCGATGTTCATTCCTCCCATCCTCAACAACCTTTTACGCAACATTTTGAGGGAAACGGGCAAAAACACACACAGCAATCAGGAATACAGCAATAAAAATGAAATTCATTCTTAAATTATGTAAAAACAGAATGCAACATGGGAGGAAGCATTTGAACTGCGTCTAGTTTTTTTCAAACAAAGTTTTGGATGGAAACATTCAGATTGTTGCTAGATTTGTATTCTTATGTTCATGTAGATAGTCACCAGAATCAGAGTTGTCATGCTTTTTCATAGTTAAAATTTTAGCAACCATCTGCAGGGAGAACACAAAGATTAGAGATCTGGCAACAACCAAAACATTTCCATCCAAACCTTTGGTTGTAAAAAGCAAGAGATAGTTCAAAAGGTTCCTCCCACAGTGCATTTTGTTTTTACACAACTTGGGCATGAATTCCATTTTTGTTGCTGCAAACACTTCTTACAGTCTTTCGTCGCACAGTTTTTTTATACTAATGCACAAATGCAATTACAATAATCAAAAGTCATAAAAACAACATATTTATACAATCATGTTAAGTAATACAGCTAACATCAAAGCAGCTTGAGAATTTTATATATTTTTCCATCTAGTTAATACTGAATTGCAACTTCCCAACATGCAGTGATATAATAAAAATTGAGATCATTCATGCATATGCTGTTACATGTAACATATCTCTTCTTCTTCCAATTTCTTTTTGGAAGAAAAGTAATGGCCATTTTAGTAATAACCTTTTCCCCCTGACAGTCAGAATAACTTATCTAAGATTCAAAGGCATGCATTGGTTAATCAGAAGTCGATATTTGTCATTTAATTAAGAAGTTAAATTTATTGGTTTTACTCAGAGTTATTTTTACATTTTCTTTAATGGAATACTTCACTTCACCTTTACTTTCTCCTCATAGTATTTTATTTTCTTGCAGACATTTCAGGCCTTCTGGTGACCATCAAAGCCTGTAATCAATGCTTCACTTCACTCCACCTTTGTTGTTAATAAAGAATACAATTTGAATATTTTTGCCAGATCATCAAATTCATGTTATAGCATCTTTTAAATAAAATATATTTAACATTCTTCTTGAACTCTAATTGTTGTCATTAAACCAAACATTTAATTTTGGGCTTATGGTATCAATAGGTTTATTGATCAAACCTTTCTTTCTGATATAGCAGGTTTCTTTTACATGTCTTCTGATTTAATTAACACTTTTAATAAGTTTTTTTTTTGTAAATATAGCACATAATCTTTAAAGAATTCACTATGAAGTCTTAATTACTTGAGCAATATTTTTTCAGTTAACTGACACAACATTCATTGACACCTTAATTCTTTTACTGCAGCCCCTGATACATAGTTTAACAATCATTCTGAATTCTGTAATACATGATCCATTTAAACATCAGTCAATTCATACTAAAAAATAAGTAGCTTGAATTAGTTGGCAGATTTATGAATTTGAAAGATGTTTAAAAATGTTATCATTAACACAGAAGATCTACAGTTCATATTCTAATGCATTGTAATTAATACAGGAAATGAAGTCCTCCTGCACACAGCAGAATATACACAGTATTGAAAATGCTCATTAGAAGATGCAACTGGAGAGTGGTCAATTCATGCAATTTAACTTGCAACAAACTTTACTTAAACACGATGGATGATTACTGCAACTCAAAAATCATAATTTTAATTCATAAATTACATTAAACCACAGTTTTTTAATTACTTGTAACAGATTTATACATAAAACTAGTACATCCTGAAATGAGTTGTGTTCATATAAAAACTTCCAGACTGCAAATCATAAACTAATAAACAAATTTTTTATAAGACATTTCATAGATCACTTATGTAGAGTGATCTATGAAGGTCTTATAAAAATGATTTGCAAAAGCTACTGTATTTTGACATTTGTAGATTTATATTAAATGTGATAGAGTTTATTAATCAAATGTCCTTAAATTCTTCAGATGTACTAATGCTGTTTTACTTCTAATAAATGAAGTAAAATTAACACAACTTACATTGTGTGTCATGCAATAAATGTGCAGATTGTACTTCACCATTGCTCATGTGCATCACAAAGTAATGGAAAGTCATCCATCCCACTTTAAAGCCATTGACTGCAGAACAGGAAGAGAACCAGAACATAAAACAAGCATACAAACAATTTGTACCTAACACAGAATTCAAACTTAAGCAATATAAGTTTTGATCTAGCAGCTTGAATACACATCTTCCCCCTCAAGTATTATTTATCACTTAAGAATACAATGGCATATTATAAAACTGAAGCATTTATTCATTTTAAATATATGTCACTTTCAACAGAGCACTGAAGGCTCATCAGTATACACAGTTATATTGTAACCTTATTTAAATAACAGAAAATGAAGTCTATCACCAAGCAAAACAAATTTAATATATATGAACAGTGTTTATAAACCACAATAAATAAGTGATATAAAATAATAGTTTTGAATAACTGCTGACAATTTACTAAACACATGATATGTGGTTAAAAGTAAACAAAATAACTATAGGAAAACATCACAACACCTGAGCTAAAAATATGTAAAGCTCTCAGTTTTGAGCTAATGTTTAGATTATATCTGTGTGTATAAGGATATAAGAACAAAAACAGAACTAACACCTTTTTAGTAACAATTCTTATACACAGGACTAAATTAAGTAAATAGCATATTTAATAACAACATGCACATACACAATTAAATTAAAGTAAATAACACAATTTCTTTTTCTTTCGACTGGATGCAACACCCACTTCTGAACATTTGTTTGACAGATATTGTCTATGCTTAACACTACAATCATTTTAAGAAATGCACATAAAAAATATACCATACATGGTTGAAACAGTTGGACAAATCACCACCTGAGCAAATGAAACAATAATTGTATCATCAACACATCACAAATCTGTAATGAAACTTGAATTTCCTTTAAGAAATTATGAGTAATCAACTGCTAAGACATGTCAATTTAAGTAAATAAATAAAGCTACCACAATATAACATTACTAAAGCATATGCATTAAAGTTTTAATTCAATATTTAATACAATTGCTGCTACATGCAAAGGCAACATTGCTTTTCATATTATATTTGTATGCAGAAAACTAATTCAGGGAATATGCAATCTTTTCAGCAGTTGAAAGAAACATTGTATGCTACTTCAAAAAGCTGCATTAAACTAGCTTCAATTTCTAAGATGATTGCACTACTTCAGTAGTGCACAAGTGTAAAAATTATGGCTGGACTTCAGAAAATGGACTGCAAACTTCTGATAACAGATGTGTTCATTAGATGGCAAATTCTCTGTTTTCAGGAAGTGAGAGGAGCCTCACACAGACTCATTATGTTTGACAAATTTTGAATTAGTTGTCTTGTGTTCAATCAATCTATGGTTTTTACCAGTCTTATTATTGATGTGTTCTTTCAGTCCTGTTACTATTATTATTATTCCCCAAGCTACACAATTATTTAATATTTTCAGCAGCAATAATAAAGTTACCTAAGGTCACAACTTACAACAGAACACAAGCCCGTCCACTCAAGGTACACAAAACATAACTAGTTGTATATTATTTTTGATAACCTATTACAGCCCAAAATCAAAACTATTTCAGTATTCTTAACATATCCATCACTTCAGAAAACTTGGAAACTACATCGCCCTGGAGTAGGAATAAAAAAACAACTGAATCTTCCAATTTCTGTTTTAGTATGTTGCAGTTGCAGTACCCAGAACAATGAAATTCCAAGTAATTTGAAGTGCAGTAGGTAGTTATTTCCAAGTAAATGAAGCTAAGCAATTACACCTAAGGAAGCTGAACAAACTTCAGCTTTTCACCAGTCAAAGCAATCCAATGCCTTCTCTTATCGTTCATGACCATTCAAACCCTAAAATGGGTCCGAGTCATAAAAAACAGTTCTGTACATAAATTAATGAAGAAACAATCTTCCCACGTACAAGTGAAATATACAAGTATGAGGGAATATCACAAAGTACAGGCAATTTGTGAATTAAACTGATACAATAAGTGAAAGCAGCAGACCAATATTAACACATCATGTTTTGTGAACAACTCAATGGGCTATAACCAATCTAATTTAGGGTCACTGGTTCCAGGGAAGGTGCGTAGATGGTGTGTAATTTAGGGTCACTGGATTTTTGGATTGGATTGGAGGTTTAACGACCACCGTGAGCAACTCAATGGGCTATAAGCAGTCGCCCGTCCCTAATTTAGGGTCACTGGTTCCAGGGAAGGGAGAGAGCCAGTGCCCTAAGACAAACACAACATCCATGCCTCACCGGGATTCGAACCCGGACCCCATTCGGACGAATGATCAGAGGCCATCACTTAGACCACTGCGCCTAGGGTCACTGGTTCCAGGGAAGGTGCGTAGATGGTGTGTAATTTAGGGTAACTGGTTCCAGGGAAGGTGCGTAGATGGTGTGTAATTTAGGGTCACTGGTTCCAGGGAAGGTGCGTAGATGGTGAGTAATTTAGGGTCACTGCTTCCGGGGAAGGTGCGTAATTTAGGGTCACTGGTTCCAGGGAAGGTGTGTAGATGGTGTGTAATTTAGGGTCACTGGTTCCAGGGAAGGTGCATAGATGGTGTGTAATTTAGGGTCACTGGTTCCAGGGAAGGTGCATAGACGGTGTGTAATTTAGGGTCACTGGTTCCAGGGAAGGTGCATAGATGGTGTGTAATTTAGGGACACTGGTTCCAGTGAAGGTGCATAGATGGTGTGTAATTTAGGGTCACTGGTTCCAGGGAAGGTGTGTAGATGGCGTGTTTTCTGTAAGACAAACACACCATCTATGTGTCACCCAGAATTCAAACCCAGGCACACCTGGGATGAATGGTCAGAAACCAGAGCTTAGACCACTGCACCATTGGATGACTAACACATCGTAACAGGTGCTACATTCATCATGCAATGCTACAAGTAAGTCTGGCTCCAGTGTAGACTGTGCAAACATGGAAGCTCCTCTTATCATTGCACAGTATGATGTAATAAGGAATCAATCATGCTGAAATTTATAGAAGAATGATAGCACAGTATGATAATAAGTGTTTGGACTAGAGAAAAGTTTAAACATGGCAGAACACGTGTGATTGACAAAGCCTGATCAGGGTGCCTGTCAGCATCACAAACTCAAAAAAATGTTAATCATGTGATGTCTTGCATTCAAGAAAAGAGACGGGTTACTGCATGTGGTATGTTAGACATAAGTTATGGTTCTGCCTGCAATGGTCTGTAACAATTTAAAATACTGGAAAGCGTGTGCCAGGCGGGTGCCAAAACAACTAACCAATCAATGCAAATAACAACACATGGAAATTCCCACCCAGTTTTTGCAGTGTTATGAAAAAGATCAAGGTTTACTGGAAACAATTGCCACTGGGGATGATATCTGGGTGCACCAGTTTTATTCTGTAAAGGAGAGACAAAGTACAGAGTAAAAACATCCACCATTCACTGTAAAAAAAAAAATCCAAAAGTGTCCTCTCTGCCAAAAAAATCTTGCCAACCTTGTTTTGAGATGTGCATGGGACTATTTTGGAACATTACTGAGAACACAGACAAACTGCTAATGCTCCAACATATTCAGCAATGCTTAAAGGCAAGCAGAAACCCCCGCAACTTGCAATAAAAGAAGAGGATTATTGTCAGAAACTTTTCTTTTGCACCACGATAATGCTTGCACCCACACAGTAGCTGCAATCACAGCACCTTCTTCCATGCCCATTATACATCCCAGCTCTCACATCAAGGGATTGTCATCTTTTCAGTCAGCTTATAGATGAATTATGTGGTCGGTTGTTAGCTAGTGATGAAGAGGCATTGCAACCAAAAGCCTTCTTTTGCAATGGGATCAAGAAGCTTGTGGGACTGTTACGAAAGTGTGTGAAACTTCAAGGAGACTACATGGAAAAGTAATGCTACAGTCATACAAGTTTCACTTTGTTTTTGGAAAATACAGCAAAATTACCCTTACCTTTTAATTTAACCTCATATATAATTTTTGGCAATTCAATTTTTGCATGGAATCGAAATTACTTTACCATTCATGTATTCATCTTTTCAGAAATCAAACTGCCAAAAATAATATACTTGTGTATTTGCCACATACTAGGAAAAATTATTTCTTCATTAATTTATGTTATAATAACTAGTTGTGCAAAGTTGCTTCTATCTCATCAGAAAAACTGTAGTGTCATCTAACAATTGCACTGAATTTCATTTTCTGCAGTCTCACTGAAATTATTGGGAGAATTAACACTTTTCCTAGGTTTTCAGAGTTGCAAGATTTATCCTGCCATTTTTCACAGACAAATTATTTCACCGCTGATCTCCATACAACAATCACACCGTTGATATATGAGTGCAAGTAGAAAACTTTGGGAAATTCTTGAAATCACAAGTATTTAATCAAGCCACTTTTCAACATATGTAGCAAAATTTAAGTTAAAACACTTTTTTAAACTAATCTTTTAATGTTACACGAGAAAATATATCTTGTTCTTAGTTTTTCATAGAGTAAGTGTGACGGATGCATAGATTATTACTTAGACACCATTATTAATTTTTGTTGCCTGGTGTTTTGCATGAAAAGTCCAGACTGATCCACCCCCCCTTCTTTGGTGAGACAGGCCCATTTCAATTGCCAGATGCTTATATCAAATTACTTTCAATGTCTTTACTTTGCACTAACCATCATAAATAGATGGTTTCAGTGCGACTATTTTGACTTCCACAGTACCCCTGTTTTAATCAGACGTACAGTTGGTAGTTATGGTGCCCCAGTTTTAATTGAAAGTGCAGTTGGTAGCTATATGACATTTATTTCAATTAAAAGTCCACTATGTAGTTGTAGCATCTGTGGTCCAATTGAAGTGCAGCAGATAGTAATAGTGACTCTGTCGTAATCAAGAGTACAGATGATAATTAGTGCCTCTGTTTTAATTGAAAGTGCAGTTAATAATTACAGTGGCTGTATGTCAAATCAGAAGTGCAGCAGGTAATTGTAGTGTCTGTGTTTTGACTGGAACTGTAATACATAATTTTAGTTCCTTTATGTTAATAGGAAATGTAGTTGGTAGTTATAATGCCTCTGTGTTAAACAGAAGTGCAGTTGATAGTTATAGCAAAAATGGGAAAACACCTGTTTTAATTCAATCATTTTTACCACAAATATGCATTTTGGTAAAATATATATGTATTTTAACTTGAGTCTATTTCATAAATCTATTAGCCTCTGTTTTAATTGGCAGTGAAGTTAATACTAATGTTAACAATATAAAAAGTTTTATAATGCTTTCACAGAAAGTGAAAAAAAAATGGATGCAATAAAACAAAGTGTCTTCCACATAGGACAAAGAGACAAATGATATTCTCTAGCACGCTGTTTTTTTTAATTATAGATATTTGACCTTTAGTTGTTTTTCAAGGCCTGTCTTCAGCATTCTGATGTAAATTGATGACAGCTCTGAAGAACAGCTAGAGGCCAAAAAATGTCTGCAATTCAAATGATAAAAACTCAGCATTATAGAGAATCTTGCTTGTCTCTTTGTCCTTTGTGGGATACATTATTTCATTTCTACATGAGTTAAGTCTAAAGTAATAATTTGTTTTGAATATCAATGGTTGCAAAAATAAAAAATCAAAGTTATATGAATACGCTCTTAAGACATATTTTCAAATACCAACTTATGCACAGGTCAATATATTTTTATTTTTCTAGTGCCAAAAATTAGAGTTCAACTTATACTTGAGTACCTATGTTAATCCACAATAATGTACTAATAGACATCACAAGCCCTGCACTCTTTGGGTGTGGGAATCTTGCGGAAAGGAACTTCAGGTCTTCTGGGATACACTGTTCTCTCCTAACTTTCTTGCCCATGTTTAAAATGGACTGAATCTGGCACTTCTTTACTTACCGTTTTTCTTTAAAAATTTGGGAAGCCAACAGTCCTCCAATATTTTAACCGTTGGGTGGGGGTAAAAAGTTATAAGTACTCTTGTTTTCAGTAACGATTCTGTACTTCATTTGAACATTCAACAGAAGTGATGGACACTTAGTAACATGGACAAGCATTTGAATGCACGGAGGCACAAGCTACGATAGCTATCTACATTTGCTGAGAACCTTTGGAGTTAAAAATATGTACTTCTATTATACAGCACACCTTAATTTCAGTATAGAGCAATGTTCCACTCTAGTACACTGAAATTTAAAATGTTTCGAATGTTTCAATAAAATTGAAACAAAATGTTTAATATGTTTCATTTCAAAACATTAAAACATTTTTTTAATAAAATGTTTTAAATGTTTCATTTCTTTTGCTGATAAACAGGCTCTTCTGAATTGAAAAATACTTTGTCACCAACAGATAGTACATCTACAGCACAACAGCAACTCTGTAAGCTATTTGCTCCTACGAAGACCTATTTTTATCAACATAAACTAGCTCACATGTTGTAAGCCATCATTTAGTCTTGAATTCTTACAAAAGATCCTTGTAAATAAAATTTTATGGAAGCCCTTTGTACATAATGCATCACACACATAGGTATGATCACAAATACATCTATGTTTCCTATTATACTCTCTTAAAATATAAAGAGGGTCATTCAAGAAGAAGTTACAATCACCAGTGAGTGGGAAGTGACTTGTACGAGGCTATTTGAGAGTTCAGCAATCCCGTTACTTGGGGGGGGGCTGTGCTCACCATCGCCTAAATTTTAAAATAGTGCAGGCTCAATCCAGTCTCTGTCTCCAGCAGCAGAACTCAACTAATTCCATGGAAAAAGGGATACCGAACTAGAATGCTTAACTTTGTTGTTAGAGACACAAACCATCTTGTTTCTGTGCTGGGGGAAACTTGCTAAAACAGTTATCCAAGTTATTGGAGTATTTTTTTTCATTTTTGCAGTACTTATAACTGTATTGGAGAGCATTATATGAAAAGTGAGACTCTCCACCAGATCTCTTCAGGGCAATTATGACTATAGCTCAAGGATGAGTTTCAGGGTGTACAAAGTGTTAAGGCTGTTTCATTTAGTCAGCACACACAAATTCAAATGGTAGATACACAAGTATATATTTGTGGTACAAGGGAGAAAAATAATTAAACTAAACAGGAAAGCCAGACATACAGTATGATCAGCAGCATGGCAGATGTATACTACTGGCAGCCTAACAATGACTGCAACCTATTACAGTGACTGAACAGTATATGTTCATTTGAATGGACATACACATTTGCATCTGATTAAAATAATAACATTAGAATTTTGGTTCAGCAGAAGTTTTATTACTACTGCTCAAGCAGGTTCCAATATTGGTAGAACTGCTGTTAACTGCAATACAAAGTGTGCTCCAACACAATGGACACATGTGTTCATCTACTGCAAACCTTCAAAATTGAAGGGCTGTCCCCAGCACCTGAACAACTACTCAAAGTTGATGATAAAAACTAAGACAGAACCAATAAACATCAGAACAAGCATGGGCTATACATTGGTCAGTGGCATATATTCATGGCTAGCTGTGAAGCCCAGAGAATGCACAAATAAAAGTAAATTAGATACACACAAATAAAAGTCAATCATCAACGGTATTGAGATATGCCTATGCTTTTGCTGCGAAAAGACACATGTGCGGATTCGCTTCTTTTGACTAAGAGACTAAGAGAATAAGTCTGCCAAGCAAAGTCCAACGGGCTTCCACTAGGAGGCCTGTTGGTTGCCATTCTTGTTCTGAATACTTTATTTGTACATGCACTCCATTCTTCTTCCCTAGTGGAGGCCCGTTGGTGTCATCGTGACGCAAACAGCTCTAGCAGTCTTTGCTGTGTGATTCGAAGACTTTGGATACGATCGTCGGCTAGCACTTCCATGACAACATGTAGGAGTGGGTGAAGGGTGAATGGGCCATTGCTTTGGGCAAGGGTTTGCTCAAAAAAGGGAAGACTTAGACTAACTTAGTCACTGCATGCTCCTGCCCATAACAGCATGTGCTTCGCTAGAGTTGTTTTAGTTGTGTGAAGTGTCAATGAATTAAAATTAATTATATTATATCTTAAATTCGTGACTTTGTTGGATTCGAACTGTTTTGATAAATTTTGTGAAAGCGTTCCTGAACATCTACTGTCAGAATTTAAAACCCTATGCTTCAAATTTTGACACAGTTCAACTCAAAAATGAACTGAAGGTGTGTTATTTCCTCCATGAATACAAAAAGAAATTAGTAAGAAACATTGCTTGTTACATGAAATTGAATATTTGGACATTGCGTTTATTGAGATGTACAAATTAACAGACCTAATATTAAAGTTTTCATCGACAACTGCAACTGCCGAAAGAAGTTTTACTGCATTAAAAAGAATTAAGACATATCTTAGGGCCACACAAGGACATGTACGCTTGAGCAGCTTGGCTGTTTTGTCAATAGAGAAAAACACTCTTTTTAAATATGAAAAAGTACTCGGAAGAAACTTTTTATGAAAAAGTAACAGTCAAGCTCACAGAAAAGGAAAGAATAATGGAGTGCATGTACAAATAAGTGTTAAAATTCTAATCCTCATAATTATTTAGTATTATGGTAGCAATAGCATGTACCTAAAATTTAGAAAAAAAAAGCTACTTTTATTACTTAACAACTCAAAAATAAACTTCACAATTAAAAAAAAAACAGTACTAGGGGCAAGGTGGGGGAGATGGGTGAGATAGCCCAGGTCTCGGACCCAAGATACGCCACTGACATTGGCAAAATAACTACAGTCCAAGCATAGGGAGATGCATCACCAATAACAAAGGCAGATTAACTGCAACCCAAACATCAGAAGCATCAGCTACATGAAGGCACAATAAATACAGCCCAAGCATCAGAAGAAGGATGGGCTGCACAGAGCCAGATTAAATGTAGAACAGCCAAATGTCAAACATACTTAGTCAAATGCCAATCATGTGGTGAAATTAATACAAAACTTCAAGCTCCACAGTGTGAGTAAAATGTTTACCATGTGGCATGTGAATTGTCACCATGAAGGGGAAAGAACAGGTAATACAGTTACTAGCAGTCATCATATAAAGTCTGTACCATAAGAAGAAATGTCTCATCAAAATATATGACAATATCAGAAAAAAAAATGGTCAGGAAACAGATTGCATATAAAAATATATTATGGACAAATTGATCCTCTTTCATTCAACATCAATGAAAAGTATACTACGTGGGAATGAATAAAAAAGAGCATCAACTAAAAACTGCAGAAGAATCTTGACAACCTTGTTGAATTTTTCATCCTAAACCAGAATTGCTGAGGCATCTTTCACTATTTCCTGCTGTTTGTATATGATAGTCCATAGAGTAGAAGCTGTTATTCCCATTTTTTTTTTTTCTGTTGTTCAATAGTCATGGGAAGGATATAAAAATGATGTGTAATTGACATGCAAAGGACACACAGTTCAGCACATAAAGGATATTCTAAGGGATTCAAACCAGTTATGCCTCTCAGTTTGCTGGAAGATGTTACATATAAAATAATATAAGGGCTAGATACTTTTGATAGTCTGGAATTCAAAATTTTACAGATACATGAAAAAATGCATACACATTTTTTCTGAAATGGAAGTAAAAAACACCAGGCCTAGCAGTATGGAGTAACATATAAAAGTGAAAAATGTACGACCAGAAATGTATGAAAAAAAATGCATAACCAGAGTTAGTTCTCTGTGTGTGTGTGTGCGCGCGCGCACACACACACGCACACACATGTATAAAATCTGAAAATAAAACAATTCATGAAAAAAAAAACAAGTTAAAAAATAACTACAAAAGGAACATGGGAGATTAATATATTTAATTCAGGAAAGTCCTGAATGCCACCGGGAACTGCAAGTTCACCAAATTGAAAAGTCATTTATTTCCAGGAGGTACACTAAAAGTTACCTGAAACAGAGACTGTACAGAATGCATTGCACTATGTATTTTTACTTACATTAGCAAAAAAATATTCATAACAAACCATAAAATGAAAGTTAGTTCTCTCCATAAGATACCACATTAACAAGTTAAACTAGATTTATATAATACAGGATTTAGTATATGCTGAAAAAAACTCATTCACAGAAAAAAAAATCAGTGTAACCTCTCCTAGATCATTAAATATGTTTTTGTTTCTTTAACTTCTATCTTCTACCACATTGCAACCCATTCCTGAACACAAAGACTTTTAGAAAAAAATGTCACACAATAATAATAATAAACAAAAAAAAGATCAAAATTCTGTGAATTTTATACATGCAAACATCCGACCAATTTTCAGTCTTGAGTGGTTGTCATCTACTGAAGAGGTGAAGCCTTGTGGGGTAGCAGTCCTTTGCTATGGCCAATTAAAACTTCATGATAAAATGCATGTACTGGAAAAAAACACATGTTAGTTATTATATATGCGATTGATTTAGGATTCGTTGTTCTAAGATGAAGCACTAGAGAAACAAAATCATGGTCACAAAAACTATGACACACATTTTCCTGCACTGCTTAACTCTTTTCAGATTTATTTACAAGGGTTTGCTACTCCACTGCTGGCCACCCAAAATGCAACACCAAGAAGAAAGCATCCGATTGGCATAAAATTCGCAGCATGCGCGCCTGCGAGAGGACATGCAAACGATTAGCATTGCAGGGCATATGCAAATTACGTGCGCCCGGCACACCACCAAGAAGCACTATAAGAAGGATACACAGAAGGCGGGGTGTAAGTAGTGGAAGTGTGTTGTGCTGCCGGATCTGTGCGTGGGAAGCTTCCTGATGCCTCGTCGCAGAATACGGCAGTCATTCCAGCAGGTTTCGGAGTTCGACAGAGGACGAATAGTGGCTTATCGCGACAGCGGTTTATCGTACCGAGACATTGACGCCCGTGTGGGACGACATCCAGCCACAGTGAGGCAAGAATGGATTCGGTGGGGGCAGGAGGGACGGACGGACCGACGTGGCCGATTGCCGCAGCCGCGGCACACCACCGAACGAGAGGACCGGCATGTTGTGCGGCGGATATTGATGGCTCGCACCGCCACATCACGAACGTTAGCGCAGGCATTAAGGTGTGTTGCGCAACAACCAGTGTCAGCACATACCGTTCGACGTCATCTGGAGGAGCGGGGACTTGTCGCACGGCGCCCATGGCTCCGATTACCATTGACGCTACACCACCGGTGAGTGCGGTGGCAGTGGGCTGTAGAACGCTGCACCTGAACTACGGAATGGCACGACATCGTCTTCTCCGACGAATCTCACTTCTGCCTGCAACACCACGATGGTCAGATCCGCGTGTGGCAGCACCGCGGCGAGAGACTGTATGACGTCTGCATTATGCATCGCCATACCGGTCCATTGCCTGGCGTTATGGTTTTGGGCGCAATTGGATATGACACCCGCACCCCTCTGGTACGCATCGCCGGTACACTCAACAGCCACCGCTACATCTCCGATGTTTTGTACCGTGTAGTCCTCCTTTACCTGCAGGACCTGCCAGCGGCCACGTTTCAACAAGACAATGCGCACCTTCACGTGGTTTGCATCGTGCAACAATGCTTCACGGCCCACCAGGTGTCACTGCTGCCGTGGCCCGCCTGTTCTCCTGATACGTCGCCCATCGAACACATCTGGTCACTGATCGTCAACCAAGTGGCCCGGCAAGCACCACCCGCGGCTACGCCTGATGAACTGTGGCAACGTGTGGAAGCAGCCTGGACCGACACACCCCAAGCCCACATCCAAAGCCTCTTTCATTCAATGCCGCGGCGTGTAGTGGCCGTTATTGTCAGCCATGGGGGCCACACAAACTATTGATGTCTGCGTATTCTGCAAGTCACATGGGTCTGTAAGCTCAATCGTTTCATCTTTGTATCTGCTGTTATGTGTCCAGTAAATCTGGCTTTGCTATCTCGTGTCCTTTTTGGTGTTGCATTTTGGGTGGCCAGCAGTGTACATTAATGCCTCCAGTTTTCAAAATACTCCAGTCCCAATTTAGCACTGATTAACTTGGCTACATAATGTAATGTAGCCCTCATATAACAAAATTGTTCAGGGCCAGAAAAAATATTATTCATTATATAAATTATTCTCTACAAGCAAACAAAATGTTAATATATTTTTTCCTAATGTGCAATCAAAGCCTGTTCATTATTTTAAACATTTCTCTACATATGCTTATTTTTATGGTGGCTTCTCACCAACTGCAAGGGTTCTGTTCCTGAAAAGCTTTATGGTTGGCAAATTTGCAGTTGGTAAACTAAACATATTATGAGAAAAATTGAGTTAGGGGAACCACAGCTGAATATCATCCTATTACAAGTCTAAAATATTTTTTCACATATAACAATGTAAAACACCAATATCAGGGTGCAGAAAAATGCAACATTTGTTTGGGAAAAAATACTGTATAATTTCTAAATAAGTTTCGGTAAACATTCAGAGCTTAGTGCAGTTTTGTGTTTTGAGCAACACTGCATGCAAATAAACATACTGTTATCATTAAAATTGATTCTCAAATTATATACAGCATAAGAAATAAGCTCATAAAAGACTAACTAAAAGCATGTTAACTAGTTTTGATTTGTTACACAAGATTCACACTAGATTTTTATGTCTTATTTTCTTTTGTGCATATGTTTTGTACCATATACTGCTGTTATTCTCTCAAAAGATTCGGGAAATATAAGATATTTTACTTTGGAAATTACTGTAAATTTAAGCATACCAAAATTAAATCTGGTATCCAAAACTGCTGAGGTGAAGTTTGATCTGGCATTTAAAGATTAAGGTTGGGGTTAAACGATAGCCATGAGGAGGGGGCCCACATACTGAAAGCATTAGGTTGACATTTTTGCAGGAGGTACAGAGAAAAAATGTGCACATGCTCAAATACGTGGCTAGCAAGGAATATCAGTATACACATGTACAAAGTGTGTCAATCAAGTTTGGTGAATGCAAGATAAAAATGAACAGCAAGTAATATTTATAAAAAATGTACTTTACTGGATTTCAAAATACCCAGCTCCTCCAGTTACAATGCACTGTTGGCATCATTTGTAACACTGCTGGAAGCTATGGGAAACGCCCTCCTTTATTATCACCTGCCGTGGGTCATCATGTTCATTTGAATGTCCAGAAATCTCTGCCTTTTCAGTGCAAATTTCAATCAGGGAAACAAAAGTAGTCAGCTGGTGTCAGATCAAGCAAATACACTGTGTGATTGATGATTTTATGCAGCAGTGACTCAATTTGAAGCAGAATTTGATTCTGATTCTTTGTTCCATTTTCACCCACTAATAATGTACACTTACATGAGTTGCTGCAACACTCTCTCTTTGCAACACCCTTTCTCACAGCTCCATGACAGTTATGACATGTTCACTCATGTACTTGGCGGTGTTGTGCAAGTTACTGTGCTTTTCGTAGCCTTTCCTTTTATAATACATTATAACAGCATTCACCAAGCTTTATTGTCACACCTAGTACATGTTTTTAAGTTGAATATACACTGAAGAGCAATTGAATTAGAGACAGCTGTCATTATGCAGATGAAATGTAGCGCTGTGGGCAGCCCTGTAAACGGAAACAACATGACGTATGCAGCGATCCGACACTATAAGGAGTGATGCGACGAGAATCAGTAAAAGTCGGATGCAGTATGGGTAAGACGAAAGGATCTAAGCGCATTTGATCGTGGGCAAATTGTCGGGGCCCGACGAATGGGTCACTCCATCTCATAAGTCGTGCAGGCACTGAGATTTTCACGAGCCATTGAGTCACGGGTGCACCGTGAGTACATTGAATCCGGTAAAACCATCCCTGCAAGGGCCAACTGCCATGGACAACAGCGTGTGGATGAGCGGGGTCATCGTCGGCTAGCTCGCATTGCAACAGCAGATAGACAGGCTACAGTGCAAGAAATCACTCGGCAATTTAACGCTGGTGCACAAAAACGTGTAAGCAGCCACACTATCCAGAACCATCTCCTCGCTATGGGGTACAGAAGCCATCGTTCCACGAGGATACTGCTGCTGTCCACACATCACAGGGTGCAAAGATTAGCATGGGCGCGGGAACATCGACACTGGACCCTAGACACGTGGAAAAATGTTGCCTGGACTGATGAGTCGAGATTCACGTTGGTACATGAGGATGGAAGGATACAAGTACGGTGCAAACCACATGAAGCGATGGATCCTTCTTGCCAGCAGGGTACTCTTCAAGCTGGTGTGGGTGGCATTCTCGTCTGGGGACTGTTTACGTGGACTGAAATGATACCCCTGGTACGTGTGACATCGTCCCTTACATGTCAACGTTACCGGGATATCCTGGACGACCATTTGCTCCCGTTTGTGCGTCTTCAACATCCCACTGGGGACCTCATCCTGCAACAAGATAATGCACCGTGCCATCGCTCCCGAATTGTATCCGAATGGTTGGATGAACACTCCACCGACGTGACCATTTTTCCATGGCCAGCTAGGTCATCTGACCTCAATCCAATCGAGCACATCTGGGATGCCATCGAGAGAGATGTTTGAGGCTCTGACCCCCCTCCATCAAATCTTCGTGAACTGTGGGAGCTTATTTAGGGGTCGTGGATCCGTATGGCTTCCCAACGCTTCCGGTGTCTTGTCGAGTCCATGCCAAGACAAATCACCGCTGTCATCAGGGCGAAAGGTGGTGCTACATGTTATTAGACAGGTATCTCTAATTCAATTGCTCTTCAGTGTATGTATTTATACTTCAAACAAATTACTTTTGGATACAGCATAATTACAAAACAGAACTTACTCTATTTTAGGATGAACATAAAAACATGAAGATACAGTTGACTTATTGCTCCAAAGAAAAAATCCTTTTAACTTTTTTTTTCATTTTTGTACCTCATGTTTTATGGACACATACATTTGTCAATTCAGTGTATTTACATTTTATCACAGTTGTGAGCTACAAAATACAACTGTAAGTTTTGAAGATTCATCAAAGAAATTTTTGATGTTATTTGAGCACTAATACCGCTGCCAACAAAGTAACACTGCCTTTACATTCAGGTTATTCTCTTGAAGTATCATAATTTTCTGTAGCAGTAGCTACATTTTGCCAAAACAAGAAGCCATGTGATGTGTAACTGTTGAAATAATTAGCATGATTTCAACAGTTTCACATGACTTCTTGTTTAGCATTACACCAAGCATCATTCAAAAGCTTGCATATGTGGTTACACATTAATTTTTCTACCTGAAAATATAGCTTCCACAAAAATGTTTTAAAAGGTTGTTTCTTATATTTTTATTATCACTCATAAAAAGTATGCTGGCATTCCTCTCTCTCTCTCTCTCTCTCTCTCTTTTGCAATATTATAATTTCTTCTTAATTCCCTCATCTACTAGTGCAATAACTTAAATTTTCATTTTCATTTTCATTGTCAAACACTTTCCGTTTACACCAGCCACAATTTAAACAACAAAGCCACTTGAGAAATCTGAACACGTGTCTAACCATTTCAAAGGGTACAAATGCTCTAATCTTACAACCAATAAAACCCCTTCTTGCAAGGACATTTTCTGTTCTCCACAGAAATGTCACTTGAAACCTTGTCTGTCCCCTCTTTCTCTTTCCCCATCACCCACATAAAAAAAAAAAAAAAAAAAGACACTCTCCTTATCTACCCAACTGGATTCTAAAGAGCCATAGTTAGTACAAAGAAAAAGAGAAAAGACATTCTCTTTATCTCACCCTAAAACAATCTAGAGTCATAGTACAAAAAAAAAAAAAAAAAAAAAAAAAAAAAAAGAGAGAAAAGACACTTTCCTTATCTCACTCTACTTGACTCTAGAGAGCCATAGTACAGAAGAAAAAAAAAAAGAAAAAAAGAAAAAAAAGAGAAAAGACACTCCTTATCTCACCCTACAGAGCCATAGTACAGAAAAAAAGAGAAATGACACTCTCTGTATCTCATCCTATTTGAGTGTAAGGAACCACAGTACAGAAAAGAAGAGAAAAGACACTCTCCTTATCTCATCCTACTGGACTCTATGAGCCTTAATACAAAAACTTAGTCTGCAAGATGTTAGAATCAGGTTAAGTAAGGAAAGGGAAACTATTTCTTCAGACATTTATAGTTTGTATTATCTGATTTATTTAACTTAGCTCCAGTATCCCACATTCCGGAGAAATGAAAAAAAAATCTTCCTTTACTTCTGTTTTTTCCCCATAAAGCCATGATTATCAAAGTGCCATTTCATACCATGAATTCTTTAAAGGACTAATCAGATGAATGTCTGAAAATAGTGGTCCATCATACATGAAGGATGTGGAACCATAGTTTATTTGAATGCCACAAGTTATTTTACTGCTGCACAACTTCGTATAACTCATTGCATATACAATTTTGATTAACAAAAAGTTTGAACAGTTATTTATACAAATTTGCCATCAGTCACATTAGTATATTTACTTTTAAACCAGGTATTTATAGTCTCATACAATAAGCAATTTTCGCCATAAATGGATTTCAATTCTTCGTGAAGTTATTTTCTTTCTTGCTTTGCAAACAATGGAATTTTATCATGGCCCAGTACATGCCTATCTTCAGCATACTGTCATTTGTTACAATTTCTACTGTAGCAGAGAAACTATTTAATACATAAAAACAAAAAAAACGAACGCACATTAGCTAGTAACATAGTGTGTATAATTGCAGTTCTATAACTGAAGTACTTTTATGTGAATGTTGAAATTGAATGACTGTCATTCACACATAACATTCAATGGATCCCTTGCAATAATTAACACACACACACAGAAAAAAAATTCTATATTTGATATAGTAATATTGTTATCCCTAGAGACTTTTTACTGGGCGGACCACCCAGCTATTTTTCTCTGCCACCCCCAGCTAAATTTTCTTTATCCAATGTTTTCACAACACATATAATAGTAAGAGTGGAAAACTTATTCCCACATTCACCATAAATATTGACGAAAATTGGCTGAAATCTGTGTCGAATATGATTTATTAGTAAGTACTCATTTTTTAAATCATTTATGTACAATTCCCTAATGTTGTTTATCACGTTATGTTACATTAATGCCTATCACACTACTAAAGATGTTTAAAAAGTACAATAACGTTGAGCAAAACATGTACATATTTTTTTTTCGACTGGGGAAGGTGTCGTTAAAAGTACCACTCAGCTAAAATCTTGCCATCCAGCTGTAAAAAGAATCTAGGAAGGACACTATAGTAATTACAGTATATGAGATACAAGAAATAATGTAAATATTACAGCTAATTAACAATTCTGTATACTGTACAGTAATATATCGCAAATTTTTCTCTGATTAAACTCTTCAAGCTAGAGTTCAGGTATTTGGCACTTGTAAAAATCTATATCTGTACATGCAATGTAAGCTCAAAATGAAAAGAAAGCACTCCATTCTCCTTTATCAGTTGAAAAGAGTGATTCTTTCTCCATTATTCTCCACTCAGAGTTGAAAAAAGTAGAGTGATTCTTTCTTACTTCTACTCTTCTCAACTCAGAACAGTGCTATGATTCCTTTACATTTCTCATTTTGAACAAATACTGATAATTCTTGTGCCTTATTAATAGTAATACCAAAGTAAGTAGATCACCTACATTTGTACTAATAAAATGTAGAGAGTATTCCTCTATAAAAACAATTTATTATAAGCACTCACAAAATTATGGGTGGGGCCCACTTTTGGTCCTCACAATAGCAGCAACACGTCACGACTACACCACACGTTGAAAACATTTGGGTGGTATGTCAGCCCAAAATTCCAGGACAGCAGCCTGTAAAGTGCCAAGAGTTGCCAGTGGTGGGTTTTGGGCAAAAATGCATTGATCCACTTCAACCCAGCCAAACTGGAGGGGTGGGACGAGGCATCGTCTCACAGAAAGACAACATCCTGCTGTTGGAAATGGATAGCCATAAAAGGGTGTAGGTGATTGGTAAGTACATCAACCGAGCCTCGTACAGTGATGGTGGTCTCAATAGGTACAAGGGACCTCAAAGATTGGCCACATAAATGTGCCCAAGAATGTAGGTTATAAGCACAAACATTCTTTAGTTACATAAAGAAAACTAGACACACAGTAGCACTTTCAACCCTACTACTGGGGATCTTGATCACCTGTCAACAAATGGAGTGAGACTGGTTGCCTGATTTTCATCTCCAAGTTCTCCATTTCGGTTGTTGCCAAACAATAGGAGTGACTTCCAAATGATGCAGATAAAATACAGACTGTCAGTACTGTAGTTTGAAGAGGTATACATTTCAATTCTTTCACAAAAATGTAAAACCCCTTTTGTTGAAGATAGGAGTGATTTTCTTAGTATTAGTCCAAAGGAATGCTGCTGAAGTATCTGAGAGAGTTAGCAAAGCCAAGAAGGAACTAAGGTAATTATAAATTAAATCTAAGGTAGACCTAATTCCACCTTGGCTTTACTAACTCTGTTCGATAATTTAGCAGTGCCCTCCTACACTACAAAATCACTCCTTTTGTCAACAAAAGGGCTTTAAATTTTTATGAGAGCATTGAAATATACACCTCTTCAAACTGCAATACCAACAGTCTGTATTTTATCCCAATTATGTGGAAAGTCACTCCTGTCACTTGGCAACAACTAAAATGAAGAACTTGGAAATAAAAATCTACTCTGCTGGACTATATAAGACTGGATGAGTAACTTCCAAATAATGGGGATAAAATACGGACTGTTGGTACGGTAGTTTGAAGAGGTGTATATTTCAATGCTCTCATAAAAATGGTCTTGATCACCTGTAAACAAACAGAGAGAGATTGCCAACCAGTCTCTCTGTTTGTTTAGATCCCAGTGGGGTTGAAAGCACTACTGCATTTCTAAATTTCTTTACATAACTAAAGTGTCTCTGTACTTACTGAGTTCCATGGTCTCTTGTGCTCTTTGCTGCATATACCCCCATCAGTGTGTTGTAGTTGGACTGAGCGACCCATTTCCTGTCTTCTACAGTTAAGCAGTAATGGTCCTTTACCCGTTGCAGTCACATAATCTGGCGATGTGCAGTTAACAAGAATACTTGAGGTGGGTGTTCAGCTGCCGTAACCCAGTCATGCCGCTGCACATTAAATAGTCTCTGTAAAAACTTTCTAACCTTCAGAGATGTTTCTGTTTCTGAATGTTGTCACTATCCTATCTACTGCACCCCACCATCCCAATGTTACAATACAGGAGAGGGCATGCTCACATTGAACATTAGCAGCTCATTTACTATTAGGGGAAGTTCTGGTACCCCCGGGCATTTTACATTCCGGACAATCACGCACACAGAGATATAAAAGCGACACGTCAAATCACGAACAACCACCTGTAAACGCAGATTCGGATCAGTAGTGCCACGAACGCTGAGCGAGTGACCCGCGACAGTGAATTGTGTTCCCATGCTGACCTGCTCATCATCGCCGTTTACTTTTGAAATCAAATTACTGTACGTAAAATGTGTTATGATTTATTGATTATGTTAGAGAGTATTTATCGTAGTTTGTGACTAAGGTTTTGTATTTTAATTGTTTGTATTGTTTGACTGCTATGAATAAAAACGCAGGGTCTAGGCGTTCAGGTACCCCCAGACATTACTTCTGGTGAGAGAGGACGAAACATCACGTTTACATTTGCTATGAATGTGACTGGCCATTTTGTACCTCCTCTTTTTATTTTTCCAAGAAAAAATGGACAAAAATGGCCATTTGATGATTGGAGCTCCACCCAACAGCATTGCCATTCCACACGAAAGTGGATGGATGAATGGTGAGATATGTTTACAATGGCTGCAGCATTTCCAACAGCATGCACAGCCTTCAAAGGAGAGTCCTGTCCTATTGATTCTCGATGGACATGCTAGTCACAAGAAGTTGCCAGTGATAGAGTTTGTTCGTGCTAATAACATACATATCCTGAGTACACCACCACACACAACACACAAATTGCAACCGCTGGACAGAACGTTTTTCAAGCCATTTAAAATTATGTTTGCTTCAGAAAGTGCATTGTGGATGAGACAAAACCCAGAGGCTAGGATCGCCGACTATGACATCGCTGCTTTAGTGAATGTTGCTTTAGCTAAAGCAGCTAGAGTAGAAATAGCACAAAATGAGTTTAAGTGCTCAGGAATTTATCCTTTTAACCGGGATGTTTTCGGAGATTTGGATTTCTTGCCAGCGTTAATGACCGATATTGAACAAGAACCGGCATTGACTGAAAACACTGCTAATCAGCCGTCTACCAGTCGCATCACGCAGCTTTCCACCAGTCAGATATAGCAGCCATCAACTAGTAACATGCATCTAACACCCAAAACTACACCTTCAACTGCATGTTATAGTGCAAGCGAAGTGCTCAAACAATTTACCCCTCTTCCTAATGCAACTCGGAAACGCCTTCTGACACGCTCACGGGACACAAAAAAGTGAGATTCTAACATCTGTGCTCTTTACAAACACATTGACATAGAAAAACCAGGTCAGAAGCAATACAAAAAAGAAAAAAAGCAGAACATTCCCAATTAGACTCTGGCAGTCATCAACGAGGGAGAATCTTTTGAAGAAGATTGGATTCAATGTCATAGATGCAAAGACTGGGCACATGAAGAGTGTGTGGACATTGACCCTTCAAAAGTTTATTTTTACTGTGATGTTTGCAGGGCTAAAGAACAGTTTGGCCATCGTTGAAATGTATGTTCGGGGCTACCCGCCAATTCTATTTTTGCCAAACACTGAAGACTGACTTCAAGACTCGATTTCAGCTAAGGTGATTCAACTATCTGATTGTTACTTACTTACAATTCTCAGATAAGTGTTTTACTTCATTTCTAATCTGCAAGTATAGGTTTCATTCTGTTGATTTTCAAATATTTTACAGTCTAATTTATGTGTCTGGGGCTACCCCAACTTCCCCTATACATTAGTCCTGGTACATAAGCAATGGTTTCATGCAAAAATCCCAAACATTCTGCAATAGGGAGAAGAATTACCCTGTCTTCTAGCACCATATGCCCATGATTGAATTTGCTCAGATCACCATGTTTACCAATCATCACTGTTGCTGGTATGCCATACAACATGAAGGCATCTCAACCATTTGCATCCTGCAGGGTTTTTGACTCAATCTCACCATTGTGGCAGGGTGGGAAAAATTTGTGGATGGGTGTGGTATGTTTAACAAATTGTGCTTTCAAGTGTGCATATCATAAACTATTTGCCATCCATTGCTGGATGAAGGTCACCCCATGTGTCTTCCAAATCACTCTGGCATGCTTTTGAATTTCATCCCCTCATCTCCCACGTGGTCTTCTTTTGGATCTTTTCCTGTCCCTTGGAATCCAGTCTAAAATTTCGGTTGTCCATCCTTCTGGCAATATGTCCAGCCCATTGTCATTTCAGGGATTTTACTCTGATCATGATGTCTTCCACTCTTGTTGTTTTCTTGATCCACGAGTTCCTCTTCTTATCTTTCCTGGTTACGCCAAGCATGCAGCTCTCCAGGTTTCTTTCAGTTGTCTGCAGCAGCTGTAGTCCTTTTTAGTTAAGGTTCATGTTTCTGGTTCATAAGTAAGAACTAGAAGAATGCATAGATTAAAAACATTTCTTTCAAGGCATAAGAGTTTCTTCCAAATGCTTTCCAGCCAACTTTCACATGCCCATTAATTTCTTCTTGGATGTGACCCTCACTTGATATCTGTTGTCTACAGTAAATGCTGGCATCAGTCATTTCTAAATTTGCTCCATTAACCTCTAAGTGTTTAGTTCTTGCAGATGTATTATGCATCAATTTTATTCCCAAGTAAGTTTATTTTCAGACTTCTTTTTTCTTGTCAGCTAGTTCCTGGATCATTTTCTGCAGCTCTGATGGTGTACTTGCAAAAGCGACTATGTTGTCAGCAAAACCAGCATGGGTTATATAACCTCCATTAACCTTTATATCATTGTCTTCCCATTTCAAGGATTTAATGACATTTTGCAGTATTGCACTGAAGAGCTTGGCAGATATGGTGTTACCATATCTCATTCTCTTCTGCTGTTTCCTTGAATAGTCAAATCTTTGCACTACAGCTAATGTATATATATATATATATATATATATTAGAGTGAGAGTTATGCAGACTTATTTTTTTTTTTTGAATTTATTTCCTCCCAACCCATAAATGTGTCCAATATATCAAAAAAATAATTTGCAGAATTTTTTATGAATATTAAGATATTTTTAGGGGTTGCTACCGCCTTTACAGTACGAGATGGGTAAGAGATGGAGTTATTATGATGGAACAGTACGAGATGGAGTTTCATAAAGTTTTAAGGGTTAGAAACATAAATATAAAACATAGTATGTATTTTGGTTAATAATATACAATTGGCTTATAATACAGAACTACTGCATTAATTAATGACACAGACCCCCCCCCCCCCAAAAAAAAAAACAACAACCAACAACAGTAGTACTTCATTACTTAAATTCAACACCTAGAAACCCCAGACTCCATTCCTGTGTTTGTTGCTGTTTTAGCAAAGCTAATGCACTTCAATTTATCACAAATTCCCAACTTTCCTGCTGTTTTATACACACCCGATGCAATCATTTCTCCTTTTCCTGACATTGATGATCATATGTAGAGAATTTTAGGAAGGGAGTGTCTGACCCCAGGTCTTAAACAACCCTTAGAAATAGGAAGCTAGGAGATTTGGGCTAGAGTGCCCGATAGGAAATTGACACGGAAGCGAAGTAGAAAGGGGGAGGAAGACGCCCTTATTTATTACGGGGGGGGGCAAGTACCCAAGGTCAGACGGCTTAACATGCCCATCTGACACACGGCGGATATTTAGTGGATCGAGCGTTCGTACCTGCCTGGGATCGAACCTGAGGTCCTTTCCGTGGCAGTCATGACATGAACATTGCCCACTAGGCCACCCGCGGCCCCTTTTTCCTGACAATAATTTTAATAAAACTTTTCAAGACAATAAAACTTTTGCTGACAATAATTTTAGTACCCCTAATAACTGTTCTACTCCATCTCCAGACACCAAAATCCTAGGACTGTCAACAGTTTCAGATCCAAATTTATCTTCAAGCAATTTGCTATCCCAATGAATAGTTAAAGGGACCTCAGCAGTGAATTGTTTCTTTAAGTTGTTTGCAATACTTTGATGGCATTTCGCTCTTTTACGGCGAGTTGAATTTATATTTACATTGTAAAGAGATGGATCTAGTCCAAGATTTCATATTGCAGGGGTCAGGATTAAAGCTGCCTGTTGATTGCTCACCTTTGCAACATCAAGACTAGCAGATAAATTACTATCCAGTGCTTGTTTCCTTCCTCTTTTATAATGGGTTTCTCTCCTGAAGTGGAAGGCTCTTCGGGAACATTCTTTTTCTTCAGAATCCGAATAACAAGGACATTCTTTTTCTTCAGCATCTGAATTAGATGAAGAAGAAAAAAAAAACTTTTCCACCCTGGATCTTATCTCTTCATTTTCCACCTGTTTCCTTATTCTGAAACGTTGTTCCCTTTTTTTCAAATTATCTTCTTTTTATTTATTTATTTATTTACTTTTTTTTTTTTTTTTTTTTTTTGCTAGCATCGAATCAACACTTCCTAAATTTTCCTCGTCCACCTTTCTCTTGTTCAGCCATAAGAAACAATTCGTCTTCTTCAATCATGAACATTCCTAAAGTTTTAACATGTGCTATATCAAAAAGATCTTCCAACTTTTCTTTCCAAGTGTTCCTTCTTAATCAAAACAACTGAATGCTTGGCTTTATTTTCTTTATTCTTTTTCAGACCTTGCCATTCTTTATTTTGTTTTTCAATTTTCTCAACAATATGATCTTTTTGTTTAGTATGAATTTGATCTTTTTCCCACATCTCTAAAATATCACATGCAGTTGATTGCAGAGATTCCCTAACAGTTTGTTTCTAATCAGGTTTACAATGAAAAAATAATGCCATTACCTCACTAATGAACAGAAGCTTTGAAGAATGAAGCAGTGACGAAATTTGGCCAATTAACCATACTTTTGTACTTCTTCTAGTACAAATGGAACTTTCATAAGTTTTACACATGTTTGATGCCATTTAATGTTATGTTGCAAATTGCAAGACTTGTAAAAACGTTTCTACTAGAGCTCTGGAAAATACATCCACTCTGTGCAACAGTCAGCCACTAACTGACTCAGTTGGATTATGCTACAGCGCCACCTTGTGGTCACCTAGCGCAACATGATTTTGACTGTATTGCCAGCTGGCGGGAGACTACAGTGTCATTTGGGGTGCAATACAATTACGATACAGATTCATGTAATTAGTAATACCGACCCTCGTAGCAACCTCTAAATCTAATCCCATTTGAAAAAAAAAAAACTGATTTATTTTCTCACATGATGTAACATTTTGAACAGTTGGGAGAAACGAAATTCCAAACTTCAAAAATAAGGCCCACCATTATATATATATATAAAGTTGTGTTTTAATTATTGTCAATTAAATACATTACACATAAAGTACTGTAGTACCCTATGTTAATCATTACAGTATTATATGGCTATTTAGTAGTCTAATAATTTGTTAAGGGTAGTTTGAAGTATACTATGCAACAATCTTACAGGTAAGCGAAAAATAGAATCAAAACTTATACTTACAAACAGATTTATTTGTTTCACTAAGGAGCTGTAACCTACCAAAGGCAAATTTATCAAAACTTTCATGCTGCCATAAAGCATACACTGGAAAGAAATAAAGGTGAGGGAGGGGGGGAGCTATTACTTTAAAAGCAAAAATAAAAGTCACAAAACAAATGAATGCTGTATTTACAATGACAAATCACACACACACACACACACACACACACACACACACACACACACACACACACACACACACACACGCACGCACAAACTGTATTAACTGTTACTTTTGGATAGTAACAGAAAGGTCATAAAACATTTTTATTTGGAGAGTTGGAAGTATTATTGATACAGGCAATTCCAGATTTGTTTTCTTTCTCTGATGTAAATTTATTTAACTATTTAAAATATCTTTTCACATTTTGTGCACAGCAGGCTTCATTGTCAAGCAGATGTGGGAAACTCATAATATACATTCTTAACAATGAAGCATTACACATATAATATTCTGGAGATTACAGAACAATAAATCTTCACAAACACATTGTAGACATAAAAGCACTTTTTTTTCCCCAGCACAGAAATACTACATTTAATTGTTATTGTCAGAAAACTAACTCCTCAAAAACCTTGAAAAACTGGATTTTTCTGGAATGTAAATTACATCTGCATCTCCTGATCTCTGCTGTGGTACCCCTTTCAAGTTTTCTAAGAAGTTGGTTGAATGGTAACAGTATTTTTTTCTACAGCATTTCTGTGCTATCTTATTTACAGCACAAAATTTTATATTAAAAGCTGCTCTACTGAAATTTGGGATCTCCTTGGATAATTTTATCTGATTCATACAGTATTTCTTTAAAAGTATATCTTGTGGGCAGTTAAATACTGTATATGCTCTGAGACAATGAAGTTGCAGCAGAGGCAATGACATAACCGGGTACGATGAGCTGGCAGTGGTTCTGTCAGGCAGTGATGAAAGTAGAAGTGTTAACAAAGACATCGTCCACCACTGAGGAAGGCCATGTTGACATGGTTGAAATGAGTCTGGACATGATGGTGGAGGATATAGCTTATATACATAGCTGGATTTAAGTTTTTCTCAAGATTGTAACACTAGTTTTTATCCACTTTTACTTGTTTTTCCAACTTGATTTCCTTTGTTTCACATGGCCTTTTAGCTGCTTTTTATTCGTTAATGGCTTTAAACTCAACTTCATTCATCTTCCATATCTCTTGTTTTTTGTAACTACTCGATATGTGTCAACAACAACAATAAATTATGAACAGTGACTGAAGAAAATAGATGTCGTGAGTTTTAAAAATTTTGTTAAATCTTTTTACCTGTTCGTTTTTCATGTCTTGAAAATATTCTATGTATATACAACAGCATATAAGCTTGCTTACCCCTGCACTAATAATATATACAATGTGAGAAACAGAATTTGCAAAATGATCTATTATTCATATATTAAAAAGGTTTTATTCATGTACTACTGCACTAAGCTTAGCTTTAAAGTTATGTGCTTAGAATTAAGTAGCAGGGCAAGGTATGCAAATGATATAATTAACAGAAAATTAGGTGGAAAATGACAGAATTTACTCTGAATGAACAAATTATTTATATACACTGCAATAAAATGTGCAGAGTAGAAGTATACATCTAGTAGTGGGACACTGAAACTGGCAATGCCTATAAAATAAAGCAGGTCTCTACGCATCAGAAACCAGTCTGAAAAAGTAATCATAAATAAAGACAGTGACGTATAAGGAAGTTTGATCTTGGCCAGACAGAAACTGTGAGGAAGGCCATTTGTTTAATCACTGCAACTGCGGAACTTTTGAGATTCCTGTGCCAGACTGTCACATGTATATACTGAGAATATGTGAATTATGGCAAAACTTCCAACCACTAGGACAAATGTGGCTGTAAATGTGCAACTGACCATTGAGAGCAGACTGTTCTGCATCATTACAAGGAATTGTGTGGGTACTGCATAGTAGATAACGTCGGAATTTAATGAGAATGCGTCTATTAGGTTATGCACAAAGACTAAATGTTGTGCTATTTAAAAATAGGCTATGACTCTTGCTAACCAAATCCTGTTCCCTTGTTCTCTGCAAGAGACTGAAAGATTAGATTGCAGTTTGCAAAGGCCTGTCACAACTGGAGTGCAGAGGACTGGAAACATATCATCCGGTCTGATGCTTCGAGGTTTCAACTCCATTACTCAGATAAGAGAGTGCATGAGTGGTGTAAACCACATGAAGAGATTACTCAGATAAGAGAGTGCATGAGTGGTGTAAACCACATGAAGAGATTACTCAGATAAGAGAGTGCATGAGTGGTGTAAACCACATGAAGAGATGGACCCCGCTAATACATGCACGTGAAGGCAGTGTAACATTTTGGGGCGTGTTTACATGGGCTTTCTAGCAGCTCCTCATGCCTGTTGAGACCTTTGTCACTGGCATAATATAAGGTATGAGGACATTCTTGCCGACCATCTCTACCCCGTGGTACGTAGGTGATAACTATTAATCTTTATTCATATATTTACAATTGAGCTTGTTGAGCTGTCTAATGCCCATGCTATTTTTTTCATGTGCATAGCGAATAATGGTAATATATGGCAGCTTACCTTTTAAGGTTCTGCCTCTTTTGACATTTTTTGCATGTCGTTATCGGTTTTTTTTTGTTTTTTTTTTGTTTTTTTGTAGTTTCCAGCAGGGTAAGTTGCTGTTTTCTTTCACTGTTCTGTACATTACATACTTATATGAGCATGTCAGGCATATAAAGTATCTATGCACATTTGCACAGGCTTGTATTTCGTTTATACCTCTTGAGTTTAACTACCCCCCATTGTATTCCTTCCATTTTTCTTTCTTTTTTTCTCTCCTTCCCTTCCTTAAAATATATACAATATGTACATACTCCTTTAAAATATTTACAACTTAATTCAATTCATATGCTAACATTTTAATTGAACTCAGATAACTTAAAAAACATACTCACAGACGTCTACAACACTTGCGGTACCACCAATGGTACTTACACATAATTCTAATCTAACACATTTAACACTAAACTAACTGCAAACTAAACCTAAAAAGCTTATGTACACTATTTACAATACAAGCTTGCCTCAACTCTATTTATGTCATCCAATCTTTATCTCGTGACTCTTTCTGTTCCTGGCTAATGCTCAAACACATGTTGACTAGCCCTTCCACTTAACCGTACCTTCACTACAATTTTGCCTCTAGAACTTTCAGCTGCCCCACAGCCATTATCAGGAAGCACTTAAAATGTTACCCTTCTGCAGCCGCAGAAAAAGTGAGCGAAAGAGTCGACACCTGGGCCGGCCCCGATGTCATACCCCATTCTCTACCGTGGCTCCATCTATTGTTTAATTCTGATTTTTCTTTCCTTCTTCTGTTGCTTTGATTTTTATGTTCTATTTTAATTAATTCTTTCCATCTGTCATTCAAATTATTGGGATCGTTAATATTACAAACTTTATCACTATTTTTTTCTGTTAACACTGATTCTGTGGTACATAGGTGTTTTTCATTTTTACAATATTTAATAATTTTAATTTCTTCAAATTTTGGGTATTCATGGTTCTCCAAACAGTATTGAATCAAAGCTGTCTTTGCTTCCTTTTTTTGCCAATTCTTTATGTGTTGTTTTAGACGATGTTTTAATTTATTTTTTTGTGCTCCCTACGTATGACATAGGTGGGGTTCCGGTGATTGGAATCTCATACACACCTGCTTTTTCCAGTCTGCTGCCATTAACTTTATTATTAAGAATTATTGATTTTAAACTTCTTTGAAAAAGGCAGTTATGAAATCTAGTTATACTTCTTTGAAAAGGCAGTTATGAAATCTATTGTTAAAAATGGTTGAATGTAAAGTAATATATATATATATATATATATATATATTGAAGTTTCTGAAGGTTTTAGTAATCTTTATTCATATATTTACAATTAACATGTAGCAATTTCTGTAACCATAAACTATTTTATAAGCATATCTTTTCGAATATAAGAAAAAGCTCATATGATCTATTCATAATAAATTCTGCATCTTACTTAACCTAATAAATGTAAAAGTGAAAATAACATTTATTGTAGCAAAATATATTTTGAGAAAAAGAATTGACAATATATCTAATTACCTACACTGAATGTTATTATTATTTTTTTCTGTGTAAATTTTGGAAGGCAAACCATTTCCATGTCAGTCATAGCTTTCATTTGCGGCTAATGGACTTTTGAAATTAAGTCATCAGATTATTAACAAATAAAGGTAACTTGATCACGCTAGTTACGTTAACTGAAACTTTTATAAAAAGTTCGTAAGTTGGAAGCTTTCGACCTTATCTTAGGTCTTCATCACGCCAATGGAGGACTAAGATTGTTGCCAGATTCTACATTTGAATTTTTCTTATTTTTGTTGCCAAAACTTAGAATTGATCTCCAGATCAACGGAATGTAGAGAGGAGATTCGGAGTTGCAAGTCATTGAGTTGAACATAATTTCTATGCTTTCACGGTAACGGAGGGCAAAACGATTGTCAAAAGACGCAATTCGTTTTGCTTCGTTCCAGTGGGGAACTGCAGATGTGTCTTCCATTGTCAAAATAGACAAGGCAGTATTGGGATTGGCTTTCGAAACATCTTTTCTATGTTCTAAAATTCTATGGCTAATGCTCCTGTATGTGCTTCCAATGTATAAGTTATCCCCAGTAGAAGAACAGATAGGAATGCAGTAAACTCCTGGGAGGTTCAGGCTTTCAACTTTGTCCCTATCCCTTTGTAGAAGTTTCAAGATGTTTGGGGTAGATTTAATGGCAAGATGGTAACCAAAACTTCTAAAAAGAATCTGTAACTTATAAGCATATGAAGGATGGTAAGGAACAGAACCACAGAATTTCAGGTCTTCTTTCTTGTGAGGAAGGAGGCATTCGATTTTCGAATGGTTTTCATATTTCTTTATGAGGGAGTTGACTATAACAGCAGGGAAACCATGAGAGAGGGCTATTGTAGAAATTTTGGAGAGTTCTTCTTGAAGAGAGAGTTGGTTGTTGCAAATGATATGAGCCCTGTGGATGTAGGACTTCAATGCTGCAAGTTTGTAGAGATGCAGGGTGCAAGATTTGTAGGGAATGATGTTAGTGGCCGCAGAAGGTTTTCGATAGACGGAACGAGTAATGGAGAGATCAGCGTTTCTGCAGATAGATACATCCAGGAAATCAATTTTGTGATTTACTTCCTTAGATATAGTGAGCTTAATGGAAGGAAATTTTTCCGTAATGGAGTTGATCAGTATCTGTAGTTCAGACTCTGAATGTGGCCAGCTAATGAAAATGTCGTCTACATATCTTAACCATAGGGAAGGTTGAAAAGGGTATAGAGGAATGATGGAAACTTCAATATGTTGCATGTAGATTTCAGCAAGCAGAGAGGAAAGAGGTGAGCCCATGGGGAGACCAGATTGTTGCCTATACACAATTTTGTTGAAAACAAAACAACTGTGTTGATGAATAGTGTGGAAACAATCATAAAGATCTTTGATAAGAGGACCGGGGGGTTCAAAATGAAGAATCAATTTCTTCATGAGGAGCATGTAAGAATCAAAATATGGTACAAAGGGAAACAAAGATTCTACATCAAGAGTATACAGATTATCACAAGGAGAAAAGGAATTAGGAAGGTTGTGGATGAAGTTTGAAGTAGAGACAACTGTATGAGGATGGTTGGCTGCCAGGGATTTGCATTTGAGGACCAATCTCTTTTCAAGGTTTACTGCTGAAGAAAAAGAATATTCCACTAAAGGTCTGATGGGGTTACCAGCTTTATGCAGTTTCACTTGCAGGAAGAGCCTGGGAGTTCTAAAGTAAGGAGGGGGTGATATATCACCAAGGAAGGATTGAAGAGTCTCTTTCTTAGCTAATCTGTCAACTGAGTTTTTGAGTGAGTTGGTGGTGTCTGACTGTAAAGGGATGCAGTTAGCAGATGTAAGAAAAGAAAGCACTTTTTGGTTTAGAGTTTCTTTAACAATGATGACTGGGCAACCAACTTTATCTGCTTTGCATATGGCTAGGTCATTTTCTTGAATAAATGACCTGAATTCTTTTAAACAAGAAGAAGAGTACTTGATTGGCACAGAATTTTGCTTGGATAAGATAACAGCAGCGTTGGCACGAAGTATAGGCTGCTGAACAGTCTCAGTTCTGTGAGATAAAGTTGGTTGCCCAGTCATCATTGGTAAAGAAACTCTAAACCAAAAAGTGCTTTCTTTTCTTACATCTGCTAACTGCATCCCTTTACAGTCAGACACCACCAACTCACTCAAAAACTCAGTTGACAGATTAGCTAAGAAAGAGACTCTTCAATCCTTCCTTGGTGATATATCACCCCCTCCTTACTTTAGAACTCCCAGGCTCTTCCTGCAAGTGAAACTGCATAAAGCTGGTAACCTCATCAGACCTTTAGTGGAATATTCTTTTTCTCCAGCAGTAAACCTTGAAAAGAGATTGGTCCTCAAATGCAAATCCCTGGCAGCCAACCATCCTCATACAGTTGTCTCTACTTCAAACTTCATCCACAACCTTCCTAATTCCTTTTCTCCTTGTGATAATCTGTATACTCTTGATGTAGAATCTTTGTTTCCCTCTGTACCATATTTTGATTCTTACATGCTCCTCATGAAGAAATTGATTCTTCATTTTGAACCCCCGGTCCTCTTATCAAAGATCTTTATGATTGTTTCCACACTATTCATCAACACAGTTGTTTTGTTTTCAACAAAATTGTGTATAGGCAACAATCTGGTCTCCCCATGGGCTCACCTCTTTCCCCTCTGCTTGCTGAAATCTACATGCAACATATTGAAGTTTCCATCATTCCTCTACACCCTTTTCAACCTTCCCTATGGTTAAGATATGTAGACGACATTTTCATTAGCTGGCCACATTCCGAGTCTGAACTACAGATACTGATCAACTCCATTACGGAAAAATTTCCTTCCATTAAGCTCACTATATCTAAGGAAGTAAATCACAAAATTGATTTCCTGGATGTATCTATCTGCAGAAACGCTGATCTCTCCATTACTCGTTCCGTCTATCGAAAACCTTCTGCGGCCACTAACATCATTCCCTACAAATCTTGCACCCTGCATCTCTACAAACTTGCAGCATTGAAGTCCTACATCCACAGGGCTCATATCATTTGCAACAACCAACTCTCTCTTCAAGAAGAACTCTCCAAAATTTCTACAATAGCCCTCTCTCATGGTTTCCCTGCTGTTATAGTCAACTCCCTCATAAAGAAATATGAAAACCATTCGAAAATCGAATGCCTCCTTCCTCACAAGAAAGAAGACCTGAAATTCTGTGGTTCTGTTCCTTACCATCCTTCATATGCTTATAAGTTACAGATTCTTTTAGAAGTTTTGGTTACCATCTTGCCATTAAATCTACCCCAAACATCTTGAAACTTCTACAAAGGGATAGGGACAAAGTTGAAAGCCTGAACCTCCCAGGAGTTTACTGCATTCCTATCTGTTCTTCTACTGGGGATAACTTATACATTGGAAGCACATACAGGAGCATTAGCCATAGAATTTTAGAACATAGAAAAGATGTTTCGAAAGCCAATCCCAATACTGCCTTGTCTATTTTGACAATGGAAGACACATCTGCAGTTCCCCACTGGAACGAAGCAAAACGAATTGCGTCTTTTGACAATCGTTTTGCCCTCCGTTACCGTGAAAGCATAGAAATTATGTTCAACTCAATGACTTGCAACTCCGAATCTCCTCTCTACATTCCGTTGATCTGGAGATCAATTCTAAGTTTTGGCAACAAAAATAAGAAAAATTCAAATGTAGAATCTGGCAACAATCTTAGTCCTCCATTGGCGTGATGAAGACCTAAGATAAGGTCGAAAGCTTCCAACTTACGAACTTTTTATAAAAGTTTCAGTTAACGTAACTAGCGTGATCAAGTTACCTTTATTTGTTAATATTGTTACGTGTTTTGCCCATAATCGTCATCAGATTATTAATTTTTATTTCTACAAAGACACCTTTCTGAACACATCAATTCAGTGTATTTTTTTTTTTTTTGTAGTTTTTAATACACATATATGATGATTAATGGCTGATCCTAAGTACCATTTAGATATGGATTAACATTTTCAAAGCAAATGGGGGGGGGGGGACATGCACTCTGTAACATAGACCTTGCAACACCCAGAAACAGTGGGAACATTCAACTGATGTTCATAGATGGAGCACTATGGGAGAGAACAACATGGTTAAGTTTTCAAAACTAATGGACAATTTTATTACCTATAAAAAAAAAGGTACATCAATAAGAGGTATAATACCAATACATTTATTGCCAATGTGTTCAAAAATGCATTGCAATATTGGGCCATAGAGACATATGATGACTTCCTCTGCCACTGACCATGACATATTCTGACCCTGGTCTTGCAGGGCAGCCATCATACGAGCTGGTTGCAGATGGGTGTTGAGATGCCAACCAACCATGTTCTACTCTGCACAGATCCCAGACCTTGTAGGCCATTCTAAGACATTGACAATGCATAGATGTTATCTGTAGATGTTTGCAGTATGCAAATGAGCATTATCTTACTGAAACAGGCTACCAGGTGCCCACCGCATGAAGATGGTAGCAGCAGCATCCAAGGTGTTTATTCTTGATGTACATGTACAACTGAGCTGTCAAACAGCCTGTGAAGAATACTACAGATATTCAGCTGTCACTGCTGATTGCTCCACAAAGTATGACCCTTGCCCTTCACACTGTATGCTGCAGGGCAGTTACTCGTGAATTGGTCCATTCTGCCCATCGTCTCCATATGTGAACCTGGCAACCACTGGACTCCGAACAAAGGCAAGATTTGTAGCTGAAAACTGCATGATGCCATTCTGTTTGCCAGTTTACTCAAGCATGGCAACACTTCAGATGTTCATGATGATACATACATGTAAATCACTAAGTTCTCTGAGATTCAAAGGTTAGTCCCTCAAAGTGAGCTTCCAGATAAAAATTTAAAACTGATTGAATTAGATTTTACTTACATTGATGCATTAAATGTCTCCATTTACAGTGACCTCGACACACACCTGGAGCTCACTGACATACATCTCGTACAAACCTTTTGTACTTCATACTAATTATCTTTTTTGCATGCAGACATTCCTGGATCTGGGCCTCACGTGATTTCCTTGGCCTTCCCCTACTTTTCTTTCCTGCCACTTGGGCTAAATAAATTATCTTAGTAAGCATCTCACCACTCATTCTTTCAACATATCCATATGAACTAAGAATATTTTTCTACACCTTGTGAACAACATTTTGCTTCAGATTACACATCTTTGTTCGTCACATGAACAGAATGTGTCTTGCCATAAACTCTCCATAGAAAACGCATTTCTGCAGTGCACAAGCGACTTCTATGTCTGTTCTGTAGCACCCAGGTTTCACTGCCATACGTCATAATAAGAACAATTACACTTCCATAAACAGCCATTCAGAACCTTTTTCAAGAACCCATCAGTCCTGGGAATACTTCTAAGGCAGCTATAACTTTCAAAGATGAATTCACTCACCTACTAATTTCACCATCTAATCTGTTTTCTCTGTCAAACATGCTTCCAAAACATACAAATTCATTCACCTGGTCTATCTCTGTGCCAATTAGAGTGATCTTGCATTCAGTATTAACAGTTCCTTGTTAAAAAGCCTTAACTTTGGTCTTTCTCTTATTTATACTCAGTTTGAAATTCATACAAATTTCATACAGCTGAGACAATATACTCTGAAACTCCCATTTGCTCTCTGCCAACAGGACTGTGTCATCAGCATACAGCAATCACACACCTGGCTATTTCCAAGGCATAAACCAGTATTGTCTATTTTTGCACCAATCAAGCATGCATCCATAAATATATTAAATAGCCATGGTGATATTACACAACCTTATCTGACTCTTATACAAATACAAAACCCTTTAAGTAAAACACCATTCACTCATACACATGCTCTACTGCCAGCATACATACCTTTCACACAATTAAACAGATTCCCAGGTATACCATATTTATTCAAGACATTCCACAGAAGCATCCTGTATTTGCAGTAATAAGATTTCTCTAAATCTATGGAGGCAGCAAAAACTTTCTCACGGACAGACACTTTTCAATCATCATAAGCAGGGTTTGAAAAATATCTGAAAAGTTACGTGCCCAGCTGGGCATGTGCAGATATTTTTTGCCTGCACAGGTAGTAAAAGCTGTATGCCCAGGAAAATTTAACTTTTAAAGATAACAAATCAGAACCCTAATTTTTTTAAGTTAAAAAATATGATGAACATTTATTTTACATGTTTTGCATTTCCATTGTAAGGATCTCTATTCAAAATGTTCAATGCACAAAAGTGTGTATCTCAGGTTATGAGATGATGATGCCAAACTTGGTATGAATGGTATGATGATGGGAAATTGGTATTTCAGAAATTTTGTGATTCTGCCATGTTCCTTTCGTTTAAGTTTTGGCCCTTTGTCACTAAACACTGGAAAGGCAGGCTTCCATTGCTGACTATAAACATCAGAGGCATGCATCCCATCGCAGACTATAAACAACATTTGGAGCAAAATGACATATGGTTCGAATTTCTGGACCTAGAGCATAATATAATTACAGAAGTGATATTCTTTTGTGCTTGGCACTCAGTTACAATAATATGACTTCCGGTGACTAGCAGTGAAATGAAACACGACATGTGACGATTGTCTTTTTCCTTGTAGTAGGAAATTCTATTCCAAACTTTATTTTTTAATTTACTTGCCTAGACTGGGCAACCAGATTTTTATTTACCTGCCCAGGCCAATAATTTACATGCCCTGGGCATCTTGGGCATGGTATTTTTCAAGCCCTGATAAGTAATGTAAAAATTATGCTGGTGAAAATTCTCCAAATACGTGGCGTCAGTAAATAAATAAATACATTGCTCTTTCCACGTTCCAGAAACACACAGCAATCAAAAAATTGTTATCAGCCGCCACCGTGGAATCGAACCACGGATCTCTCGATACCTAGCCGAGCGCGTTACATTTACACCATGGTGGCCAACAATCCACGGTGCTAGGTGTATTTTTAAGTCAGCTACTGACATCATAAATCCGTAAGATGGGCTCAGCTACTGAGACGTCTCCATTTGGTGGGCATTAACAACAGCACTGGCTATATATATTATAGCAATTAAATCCAAAGGGAGAGATCCAAGGTGAAAATTCTCCAAATACGTGGCATCAGTAAATAAATAAATACATCACTCTTTCCATGTTCCAGAAACATACAGCAACCAAAAAATTGTTATCAGCCACCGCCATGGAATCAAACCACGGATCTCTTGACATCTAGCCGAGCGCGTTACGTTTACACCACGGTGGCCAACAATCCATGGTGCTGTGTGTATTTTTAAGTCAGCTACTGACATCATAAATCCGTAAGATGGGCTCAGCTACTGAGACATCTCCATTTGGTGGGCATTAACAACGGCACTCTATATATTATATAGCAATTAAATCCAAAGGGCGAGATCCAAGGTGAAAATTCTCCAAATACATGATGTCAGTATATAAATAAATACATCGCTCTTTCCACGTTCCAGAAACACACAGCAACCGAAAAATTGTTATCAGCCGCCGACGTGGAATCGAACCACGGATCTCTCGATATCTAGCCGAGCGTGTTACATTTACGCCATGGTGGCCAACAATCCACGGTGCTGTGTGTATTTTTAAGTCAGCTACTGACATCATAAATCCGTAAGATGGGCTCAGCTACTGAGACGTCTCCATTTGGTGGGCATTAACAACGGCACTGGCTATATATATTATAGCAATTAAATCCAAAGGGAGAGATCCAAGGTGAAAATTCTCCAAATACGTGGCGTCAGTAAATAAATAAATACATCGCTCTTTCCATGTTCCAGAAACATACAGCAACCAAAAAATTGTTATCAGCCACCGCCGTGGAATCAAACCACGGATCTCTTGACATCTAGCCGAGCGCGTTACGTTTACACCACGGTGGCCAACAATCCATGGTGCTGTGTGTATTTTTAAGTCAGCTACTGACATCATAAATCTGTAAGATGGGCTCAGCTACTGAGACATCTCCATTTGGTGGGCATTAACAACGGCACTCTATATATATTATAGCAATTAAATCCAAAGGGCGAGATCCAAGGTGAAAATTCTCCAAATACATGATGTCAGTAAATAAATAAATACACCGCTCTTTCCACGTTCCAGAAACACACAGCAACCGAAAAATTGTTATCAGCCGCCAACGTGGAATCGAACCACAGATCTCTCGATATCTAGCCGAGCGCGTTATATTTACACCATGGTGGCCAACAATCCACGGTGCTGTGTGTATTTTTAAGTCAGCTACTGACATCATAAATCCGTAAGATGGGCTCAGCTACTGAGACGTCTCCATTTGATGGGCATTAACAACGGCACTGGCTATAATGCCGCTGTGGAATCCAACCACAGATCTCTCGATATCTAGCCGAGCGCGTTACATTTACACCACGGTGGCCAACAATCCACGGTTCTATGTGTATTTTTAAGTCAGCTACTGACATCATAAATCCGTAAGATGGGCTCAGCTACTGAGACGTCTCCATTTGGTGGGCATTAACAACGGCACTGGCTATATTATAGCCAGTGATATCGAGAGATCCGTGGTTCGATTCCACGGCGGCGGCTGATAACAATTTTTCGGTTGCTGTGTGTTTTGGGTACGTGGAAAGAGCGATGTATTTATTTATTTACTGATGTCACGTATTTGGAGAATTTTCACCTTGGATCTCACCCTTTGGATTTAATTGCTATAATATATATAGCCAGTGCCGTTGTTAATGCCCACCAAATGGAGACGTCTCAGTAGCTGAGCCCATCTTACGGATTTATGATGTCAGTAGCTGACTTAAAAATACACATAGCACCGTGGATTGTTGGCCACCGTGGTGTAATTGTAACGCGCTCAACTAGATATCGAGAGATCCGTGGTTCAATTCCATGGCGACGGCTGATAACAAATTTTCGGTTGCTGTGTGTTTCTGGAACGTGGAAAGAGCGATGTATTTATTTATTATGCTGGTGATGATGATAATTGGATAGGGATGAGCAATGCAATGGGCACCATGCATAGCATTCTGTCTGCACCAGACTTTGAGATAAAATCTTTCTTGTGATAGAATGACCTAAAGTCACATTCACAGCTCTTCCGAGGGCAGAGAAAATGGCTGTAGGGGGCAGTAGAAGCTTGTTACCAGATCAAATTGTCTTTCCATGGTGTGGTGGTCCTGTCTGTTTCTGCTGTACATAGACTTTCAATTACATTTGTCTGATTCCATTTCCTTAGTAAAGATTCTTTCTGATATTCACCTTGTCTAAGCAATGGATGGGATATTAATAATTACACAAGAACTTAGTTGCCATTAAAAAATATTGTATAAAAATGTTTCAGTTTACAAACTAACAAATACTTCAATCTTCTCACCTGTATTATGTTGACCAAATATGGTTGTAAATACTGCAACCAACACAGAATTTGATTCCTTTAACTTCATGGAGCTGAGTTCCATGGCAGCTTTAAGTCGCCCATCCCATATGTCTGTGTGACTGTTCATGCTAAAGATCTGTAACTCATATACACCTGGAAAAAATATCAGTCTTGTAGTAACACTTTATGCTTGAAATGCATATTCAGAAAACACATAACAGTGAACACATTTTAGATGAAAACTAACTGCCTCATTGGCACTCACTAAACTAAACTTGCAACTGTAATAACAAGGGAGAAAAAATTCTGTGGAAGAAATATTCTTCTCTTGATACATGGAAGTACATCAGAATAATTAATTCAGCAATCACTTATGCCCGAACAGCCTGTATTTACTGTTCAGCATGTAACATCAATCACATAAGAACTTGAAAATTACAATGTCCTGCAGCTGGTGTAATGGACAGCATGCTCAAACAGAAATCGGGAGATGGGGGTTCGTTTCCTGCTCCAGGGTGACATCATTTTCAAGTTTTCTGATGAACAGTAAATACAGGCAATTCAGGGATGTCTGATTGCTGAGTTAATTATTCTGTAATAAGAGAGCACATGGCTCTTCTCTAGCAGTCAAGAATTTTTTAAATGTTCACATGCTTTCCTTGGCTATCCCTTCTTCAGGTAATTGTGATCACACTCAAGCAGCCATCACCATCTAACCAAAATGACTTTTAGGTATTCTTCCCAGTCCCCCCCCCAATTTCCAAACCTACTCTACCTTTTTTCTTAACACTTGGCAGTCTGCTAAAGAATTTTTCATTGAATTCCAGTTCACCTTATAGATGCATTTTTCAGAATGCATTTTTAATACCTGATTGAAATTCTCTCAAATGGTCTTCACCCCTTTCCCTGCGCTTCTTATGTTTCTAATTCTACATTTGTGACTACCAAAGTGATTGAAAAATCTATGCATTTCATTGTACTGAGTGGACGAATAGTAGCCCCAATAAAAAAAATCATAACCGAAGATTGAAAGCAGCAATTAACACAAAACAAATGCTTTGTATAAGTACAAACCTAATCTTTCTTCTTTTTTTCCACACATAAATCACGGTTTTACAAATGTTTTATGTGGCTACCATGTGTCACTTGACAAACATCCCACCTATGTATAACAAATTTCATCCCATACCTTGGAAAGTATATCTTCATTTACAGTAGCAGCCGCTGCTATCATCCTTTCTTTAGGTTCCCCTTTCTTTGGTTTCATTACAATCTTTTCTTTGTTTTCCTCATCGCTAAAACTAAACACAACTTGCTCAAGAAAGTGCTCTTCTGACTCAATCTATTCACTTATTTCGTTACGAAATTCCTGCTGGCATTTTTGGTTCCTGTCTGATAGTGCATGAAGGAAGTAACTGCTATTTGTATGGTTTCGAACTCAGTCATTTACACATGATATGCCACACAGTTGTTTTTGGTACTTGAAATATTATGCTTGCTTAACTAATCAATGTACACAGACTTCTTAGGTATGCTTCCTACATTTGTTCCACTGTAGTCTCAGAAACAGCTGTGTAACCTTGATCTGATTCACGGTGATCTAACCTTGATCTGATTCACGGTGTGCCATGCATCTTGTTGATATGTAGTGTGAATGTCATTTGGTTATTGAAGAAAGTGCAGGAAGCTTCTTTTGATATTTTTTGTTCAAAAAGTTACAGTATGGCAGTTGTACAATGACATTCACTACATGACAAAACACATACTGTTTGCTCAATCTAGTCTGCCATTTTGAATTTCTGACTGCACCAGTGACATCTGTATCAGATCACAACCAAACTGGGTTGTCAAAAAATTTAGTTTGCTACTAATACGTCATTTGCTTTATATTAAATGCTGCATTCATTCTAAAGTTATTTTTTTTAATTGGTGACTAATTTTGGCCCAGCATGTATTGCTTTACTACAATATATACTAAGTGACCTCTAATTTTTTCTTACTTTCACCACTCATTTTAGAACAATTTGCAGAATGTCAGGATATCCAAAGCTGCAACAACATTAAAATTCTTGAGAGTACACTTCCAGAATATAATAATGGCACTTGTCCTTAGAGACCTACACAGATCAGGCCAATTGGGATAAACCCCAGACCAACCCAACATTGGGACAGGTTTGGGGTCAATGTCTGGCTGATCTCGGGTAACTCAGACCAAACAACATAATTTGCGTCTTCAGATTGGGACTGAATTTTAATCATTTCATATAAAAATTGAACCTTATTTGAAATCATTAATGATTATGGTTATATTGCAAGGTAGAGTTTCTGTGGATGAATGTCGCTGTAAGAAGTGTGAAGCAGCTAAACTGGTTTGCCAGAGTAAAGCAAAAGATAGGAAGGAGAAGGTGGAAAGGCAAGAATTGGCTTTTTGGAAAAATAGAACAACTTTCTGGAAGTACATGAGACTCAGGAAAAATAGGGGAAACAAAGTTTTAATTCTTTGAATAAAGCTCATGTTGAGAAATGGCTTCCTAGTTTAATTGAATTAATAATCTAAAGCAACTTATGGGAATTTACTAGGAAATTTTTTCATTAATAGCAAATTTTTGGAGAAAACTCTTCTCCTTCTTCAGGCGGTCTTGTTGTTGTCACTTTTTGCTTGTCACTATCATGGTTACGGTTTACCTTGACGGTTACGGTTAACCTTGACGGTTTAGGTTATTTTTCAACAAATCCTGCCAGATGTTAGGCAGGGAAAATCCTTTGCAGTCATTGATTATGGAATTTTGATTTTTCTCAATCTCTATTCCTTCTTTCAGTTTTCTTTTTGGAAATTGCTTTGGAAACTGATTACTTTAAGGGAATTCCAATCCATGCTGTGCCCAGTTTCTCTAACATGCCTATCTAATCCAGTCTTGTTGGAGCAATTTTTTATAGCTGCTTTATGCTCAGCTATACGAGTTTCTAGTCTGCGACCTGTTTCACCTATGTAAGATAGTCCACAACTACAATTTACTTCATAAACTACTCCTTGCATTTTTAAAATATCTTCTTCTCTTTGAACTATTTTAGGGAAAAAATTTTTTAACTTTGTTCTCTAAACTTGGAGCTAGCCTAATATTGTATTTTTTACTAATTCTCTTTAAAGCCTCAAATAAACCTTTGTGATAAGAAATTTTTCTAGTGAATTTTACTTCTTGCTTTTGTGGGTTCTTCGTACCATTAAAATTCAGAAGCTTCTAAATTTCTTCTTTAGGATAGTTATTCTATAAAAAATTGCTCCAACAAGACTGGATTAGATAGGCATGTTAGAGAAACTGGGCACAGCATGGATTGGAATTCCCTTAAAGTAATCAGTTTCCAAAGCAATTTCCAAAAAGAAAACTGAAAGAAGGAATAGAGATTGAGAAAAATCAAAATTCCATCATCAATGACTGCAAAGGATTTTCCCTGCCTAACATCTGGCAGGATTTGTTGAAAAATAACCTAAACCGTCAAGGTTAACCGTAACCGTCAAGGTAAACCGTAACCATGATAGTGACAAGCAAAAAGTGACAACAACAAGACCGCCTGAAGAAGGAGAAGAGTTTTCTCCGAAAATTTGCTATTAATGAAAAAAATTTCCTAGTAAATTTCCATAAGTTGCTTTAGATTATTAAAAGTTTTAAGTTGTGTGAAGAATAGGATCAGGGAAATGATATGAGAGCCCAATGAGTTATTAGATCAAGAAAGCAAAGGGAATTCTGAGGCAGAAGCAGATGTCACAGGGAACGATGGAAGCACAGGAATGATCTCAAGAGAATAGGTGTGTAAAGCTCTAAAATCGCTTCAGAATGGTAAGGCTCCAGGAGTTGATGCCATAACTGCTGAGATGTTGAAATATGGTGGTGACTCTGTAATTGACTGGTTAACTGAAATTTGCCAGTTGTGCTAGGAGTTAGGAATGGTCCCTCGGGATTGGAAGGATGCTATCATTGTTCCTTTGTATAAGGGAAAAGGAGATCAGACTGACTGCAAGAACTATCGTGGTATTAGCCTACTGAGTGTGCCAGAGAAAGTGTTTGGTAAAGTCATTATTGAAAAAGTATGAAGTCTTACATCAGAGAAAGTGTGGCACGTTCAAGTGGTTTTATGCCAGGTAAAGGCTGCACTAACTAAATTTTTGCATTACACATGATGATTGAAAAGTATCTGGCTGTTGGTAAGAAAGTTTTTGCGGCCTTTACTGATTTAGAGAAAGCTTACGACCAAGTAAATAGGACACTTTTGTGGATGGTATTAAATAAAAATGGTGTTACTGAGAATCTACTTAATAGTGTAAAAGCCATGTATGCTGGAAGGTACGAGTGAATGGTGTTTTATCAAAATGGTTTCCTATAGGTGCAGGAGTCAGACAAGGTTGTGTGATGTCACAATGGCTGTTTAATATATTTATGGATGCGTGCATGTGTGATGCCAAAATAGATAATACTGATTTATGTCTTGGTGATATCTGTGTGTGCATATTGCTGTATGCTGATGACACTGTCACTGTCCTTGGCAGAGAGCAAAAGTGAGTTGCTGAGTACGTTGTCCCAGATGTGCAAAGTTTGCATGAAATTAAAACAGGATAAATAAGGGAAAAAACAAAGTTATGGTTTTTGAGTGAGGGACTGTTAGTACTGAATGTAATATAAGTCTAGATGGCACAGTGTTCGACTAGTGTGAATTTAGGAAGTATGCTTCAAAAACAACTGTGGCTGCATTCAGCAAAATAATAATTTAGTTAAAGATTGCCTACTCACTTGGAGAATGCTTCTGTGACCACATAAGCATATTCACTGAAATCACAATTAAGAAACCAGTGCACAAAAAAAATAATAAAAAAAAATCAGGATTTCTAACAAAATTTCTTTGGCCTTGGGTCAGATTGGGTTTAGTTTTCCAGTGGTTTCAGGCATGGTTGGGTCAGACAAAGACTCAGTTTTCAGGCATGGCCAAACCAAACTCTTAGCCGTCTGTTATCAAGTTGGTTCAATTAAAAAAAACAAAGTTAAGGCCCAATGCAGGCCTCTACTTGTCCTCTTTTATCCTCTAACTCCCTTCAACAGTGAAGCAGTTCATGAGGAAGTCAACTGACTCACAGCATATCATGCCACATTTTGCTTAGTGGTAAAGCTGTGCCTTGCCCTCCAGAGTCAAACACATGCAGCAGAAATTGATGGTTATTCATTCTGTTCATTTGTTTTATCTTTCATTTTCACAAACATTTAACTGACTTGTACATAAAAGCCAATCCTTAAGAACTCACACTTTATGCAAATATAAATGGTAATTGGTAAAATTTTGTAGCAGAAAAGATGAAATGCATGAAAAGTTGTGGTCATTCTTACAGCAACAGGATCCACATTTTTCTACAAGAAATTCTAAAAGAACAGATAGAAATACAATGTTAGACATTCCAGTGGGTAAACAATGCACCTGAAAAATCACACATCATGTGAATAACTGGCCCCAGTCATAGTGAACTACTGTTAAAAGAGTTTTTCCAATTCTACAAGAGTAGAAGTTGAGACATCATTGCTTAAAATTCTAAATTAACACTGAGAGAGATATCTCAACTACATTTATTGACTGGTCAATACACTTCTGGTAAAGAGATGAGAAAATCTACCTTCAATAGTATAATAAAACTGTATAATGGTACCTTTTAAAAGTATAATACAGTAAAACTTCCAAATAGCGCACATCGAAGGGGACAGAAAAACTGTGCATTATTTAGAAGTGTCCGCTGTTCGGAAAATCATGCTGTACGACAGTATACGTGTACTATGTTTATAACGTAAAAGCAGTTTAAAGATAAGTAAATATAAGTATGTAAATGCAATAAATAGAGCAAAGGTGTACTAACCTTTATTAAAAAAAAAACATTCATGAAAACTTAAGAAGCAAAATAATCAAGTATTGTTGTCTGTCTATTGCATTCCTGTGAATTTATTTCTAAATGAATTTCTAGCCAGCCACCTGAACCTTAGAATTCTGTGAATCCTAATTCATTTGCGATTTCTAAAGCCTTTTGATGAATTAAAATCCCTGATAAATGAATGTTGTTGACTCTAGCATGGTAAAATCATTCATAGGTAAGTGTCCACAGTTAAACCATCAGCTTTAGGGATTAGAGAAAGCTCTCTCAATTTTCTAGTTGCCATCACAATCTTTCCAAGACTTCAAGATTTCACTCACTTGCATTTTTCCAATGTCCAGTTTATCTTCTAAAAAGCACACACTTAATCTTTCCTTTTCACTCAGCTCCACTATTTCAACTTTTCCTTTTAGAGTCAAGCGCTTAAGTTTGTGCGACATTTTAAAATCGATGTTTGAGAAATCTTTGCTTCACAGCTCGGTTGATGAGAAAAACCTACACTATTGTTGCAAACAAATGTGATTTCTAGTCTGGACTTGAAATTGATCCTTGTGCACTGACCTTGACCTTACCAAACAACAAAAAGTGAATACTGCCCACTCACACCTGAATTGTGTTTGCACGTGTTTCAATCTGATTACCGTTTCTGAAATAGCCGGCCTTTGGCGCTGGTCCCCGTTTTTCTGGTCTCATCCCATTCGAAGCTCCTGAAGAGCTAGAAGGCAGTTTCTCCTGGTCAGGTGTACGTATGCAAAGAGAGGGTCGCACAGTTTGGTGAGCATGAACGCTAATCCTTTTTCTAGCGATTTTGCCCACTTACCGGGGGTACATAGCCCTTACCACCTTAAAATTCACTAGGCCTTGGGAACAAAACGGTTACAATAGAGAATGAGGAAGGGTAAAATAAAATAACAAAAAGGGAAAATTTTGCGAGTTTGGGCGAATCATACCCCTAGGAATTCCTGGATTCGAAAGCAAATTTTCCGTTATATTGTACTTTAAGTGTGTCCATGTCTGTTATTTAGAATGTCCGCTATTAAGAAGTGAATGTTCCATAAGAAGCCATGCAATTCTGCAGGGGAATAAAAAAATGTCTGTTAACGGAAGTTTCATTGTAATACCTTTTCCCAGTTTATTCCCTAAAAACTACAAAAACTGCTGAATGTGTACTTACTGCTTCTGTTCTGTTAAACATTTAAATGCATGTTTAACAACAAAGAGCACAAGATAATTAATTAATTATTGTACATGCACATTTAATATTTCTTTTTTCTTTAGATCTTTGGGTTGCTTTGGTGCCTGTGGAATAGCTGTGCTTATCTTTAAAGTAAATTAGCCATAAAACCATGTATACACTTTGTGTTTAGCACTGACCAGATTTGCTTGGTAAAGTTACAATACTCCAAGGCAAAAGCATCATTGTGGCATTTTCTTGTTCTTCCCACAATGGAGCAACTTGCTTGATATAAGAACTCTGCCACTCTGCATCATTAGCTAATGCATGTCTCACTTTGGCCCGATGATCATGACCATCTAAAACAAAAAGATTTATCTTGAAATGCTCACTATAACATTTACAATAACAAAACTTAATGAAGAAAAATATTATGCATGTATTCATATTCATCTCAGTAGAATGACAAAAGAACCAAAGAATTCCACAACATTAATATATGTATAAAACAAAGACATAATTGTGAGTGTCGGGGGGGGGAGATTTAAATCAGTAGATTAGGGAATGTCATGAAATCTTAGTGGGAGATGGATTTGACTTCAAAGGTCACCCTTTCAGCAACAAAATAAAAAGTCTAAACGACATATTGGTCTGATGATGAAGCTATTGATACAGATATCACAGAAATCTTATATAGAAAACACAAAACGTCTGTTTGTTTGTCTGAAGCAGCAAAAACTCTTGAACGCTAAACTGTGGCATCATGAAATTTGCATAGTTTATTAATACTGGAATTTCTAGGTCAACGCAACTATTTTAAGATCTCTAAGTTGTTCTGTTCGTGAGTTATGAATTAATTAAAAAGCTAATCAATAAAGTCAGCGTCATTTGCTACGTCATCATTATCTGTTCCAAACCTGAAAGCACGTGACTGCATTCATCCACAGGTGTTTCTATTCTTTGAGAACCATGCATAAAAAAATGCAAAAACGAACTTTGCAAAATCTTAACGAAACGGGCTGAAATTCTTGTCAACGCCATGAATTGGTAATAAGAGGAGTCCCTCAAAATTTCACCGGATTACGGTCATAAACTTTTAAAAATAGGCATGGAATTTTTAATTCATCAGTAAACAGAAATATATATGCAGAAAAGTTAAAAAAATTTTGACGGCTAATTTAAAAAGTTATTTACCGATTCCAGCAAAATTTGGAGGTCATGTTCCTATTAACAATTGATGGTGTTCATTAAAATTTCAGCCAGTTTCATAAAATATTCGCAAAGATACTTTTTAAACTTTTTTATCCCAGATTCGCCCCTCAAAGACGTTTGATCGTCAATAACAAATTGTTAACGAATTTTGTTCAGTCAGTGTTCCAATGCTGTGTCTCCTGGACATGTGTTAAATAATTTGTAACACTTTTGGTCTGTTTGATTCTACAGCTGTATGTTGGAATGTCAAGAGCAAAGGATCCAACAAAATTATATATTGTCGCCGATGAAGGAGAAACCAAAAATGTTGTGTACGGCCAAGTGCTGAAATAATCACACTATGAATAAGTACAGTAATTTGTAATGACTGAATTTGTGAATTCAGCTTTTTTCTTTCTTGCAAGCATCAATTTTTTTCCCCAATTTTTTCAGTGACCTATTAGGGAATATGAAATTAATAAGCCTAAATCCTGGGCAAAGCCAGGTAGTAAAGCTAGTTATTGATAAAACATCTTCACGAGAAAATGATTCTTGACATTTCCAATATATGGCAGGCAAATATGAATGTAATTTTTGGCACAGAAGCATCATACTTTCAGTGTTTCCCATGCAGCCATCTATTCAGAAAACTGTAAAAAAAAAAAAAAAAAAAAAAAAAAATTCATCCCCTGGGGTGAAAATCAAACTTACATTTTTCAAGTTTTCTTGAGAGGTACCATAGGCAACAGTGAAAACGTGGTGTAATTCAGTGCCAAAAATAACACTCATACAAATATTTAAATATTTCATGCAGAATCATTTTAGAATTCTGCTTGTTTTAAACATTGTAATTGACAAATAAATAGTGCTATGAAGTCTCACAAGAACAACCACTCTCCACTTACTGCCAGCAGGATTGGGCAGCATATAGACAGCAGCTTTTTTAAATTAATTGCAAACTGTTTGTTACACAGTGTATTTGCATTTCTTGCTTCTCTCCTCTATATGAGTAAAACATTTCTAAGCTAATTACCCATCTTTTTTCATTACTATTCAGTGTTCAAATTACCTTTGTATGTTCAAGCAGATGGTTTGGTTAGTTTAAGAATAGACACATTATTTCTTTTGGAAAAAATTATCAGGAAGCAAAGTGTGCACACATGAAACATATTCCACCTCGGTTGGATGAAAAATGGTCTAAACTAAAACTGGATTACATTGCTGACACTACTTTTAATACTGATGAAATGGGTGTTTTTATAACATCACTTCCCAGCAGACTTTGAAGTTTACAGGGAAAAACTGCATCGGAGGGGAGCTTTAAAAAAATAAATGAACAGTGTTAGCATGTGCTAATGTTTGGTTCTGACAAAAGGAAGCTTTTATTTATCAGAAAGTAAAAAAAAAAAAAAAAAAGGAAAGAAAAGAAGATGCTTTAAAAATGCAAAAATCTTCCTGTCAATAGGTTTAAGTAATGGTCATTAACAGGGGTCGAAAAATGCGGTTGCCTGGTTGCCCAGGGCGACCAAAGAAATTTTCTGGGCTACTATGGAAAACACCACAGAAAAACATGTACCATAATTTTCGTCATATAATCCGTGGATTAGCTGCTAAAAAAAGCTAAAAATTTAAGTTGTGTAGATTGTATGCTGATGCAGATAATATGCCAATATATATATAAAACATTTTTGTGGCCGTTTGACTTAAAAAAAATCTGCAGGGTAATTGTGCAGGGGAAGGGGTATAGTTGAAAAAGGAATTGCCCTGGAAAATTTTTTCTCAGTTTATGAGTTCACAGGGAGCAAAGAGGAGGAAGAAAGGGTGTCATAATGAAAGATTGGGGAAGTTGCAGGGAGGGACAGACTGTGAGAATCATTTTGTCTTTGTATCATTGAGAAAGACAAAATGCTGACTGCTTGTGCCCTCTCTTTGTCAACCAGTCAATGAAAATGTACACACAGCATTTGCTGCATGAATGTACATATGTATGCCTCCTTTCAAAGTTCTTTGTTCTGGATCTTGTATGAGCTGTGCCTTGTGTTTAGTTCATATTTTGCCGTTTTGACCAACGTCTTTGCTTCTACTTTCTTCCATTGATATTTATGATGTCTTTGAAAACTGCATCATCATAAACATCTCTTTAAGTTTTACTCTGCTGAATTTAAACTTAAAGTGGGGGCACAGCTGAGAATATGATCGTGCCACTGCACCATAGTTTTCTAAAAGTCAGAAAACTAACTCGCAGTGGCACGCGAAAAGCTATGGTCTAAAATTTAAACAAAGCCATTAGTAAACTCCACAGGAGAATTCATGAATGTCCAACCCACTTTTTTACTGAACCATACAGTAAGTCAGTTCCCCAGCTTTGAAAGCAGTATTTCTTCCAGAAACTTTCGACTTACACAAGAGTATCTACAGTATTTCTATGAGGTTTTTTTGTGTCCACAGATATAAATATATTTAAAAAAAGTAACCTTTAAAAATCAATTTCTTTATTTAATAAAACATTTTTTTTTTTACTTCTTTGGACTCCTGGGTTATTATGTGATGACTTCTTTTCTGCCGGAAATTCTGCTTCTGGATCAACAATTGTGATGTGCGAATTATACTGCTGAATTATACAATTGTGATGCGCGAATTAATTTGCGAGCCCCGGAAACAAAAAATGAGTGAGTACCGTTTTTGTTTTCTGAGAGTAAAACATTATTTTTTGGGGGTAGAAGTGTACATGACTTTGATATTACATAACCCCCCCCCCCCCACACACACACACACTGGTCCAATGTTTGGCCACCAGATTTCAGAATATTTTTCTAGCCCTGGTCATTAATAATCATACTTTGTAAAATTCTGTTCAACATGTTTATAATTTTATTTTGCAGGAGGAGTTACAACATTGTTTTACACAGTTTGAGCAATAAACAATACACTGTGTTTTCATTCACATACCTTATTCCAGAGACTTTGGATAGAGGGTTTGTGTCTATTCTTAAGGTATGTGAATGAAAATGTAGTGTATTGTTTATTGCTTGAACTGCGCAAAACAAAGTTGTAACTCCTTCTGCAGAATAAAATTTAAAACATGCTAAACAGAATTTTACAAAGTACAGTTATTAATGATCATTACTTAAACCTATTAACTATACATTATGTAAATTTAAGTACACTATACCTCCGGGTTAAATGTATCACATCTAATCTTTCTGTCAAATACAACAAAAGCAAAAAAGCATGGATGACTTCGGACACCTTCACAAGTCACATTTCTAAATCAAAACAAGTACTTAGGAAACAAAAGCACAAAATTCTGCTTCATATAGACAATTGCTCCGCACAATCCATCATCACAGGACTTACAACCATCCACATTGAATTTCTTCAACAAATTCAGGATTCTGCACACAGACCATGGACTAGGGGATCATAAGAAGCTTTAAGAGTAACTTTTGGAAGCAATTAATCAAGATCCTCTTGGACAGAAGAGAGACAAAAACGACACCAAGGGCAAATGTGAGAGCACTAAAAGCAATTCATTTGATGGCTGATGCATGGGAAAATGTAACAGAAAAATGTACCAGAAATTGCTTTTGTAAGGCTTGGTTGCAGATTTCAAATGACAGAAACTCTGAAGATGAGGAAATTGATGACCTACTTCCATTGCAGCAAAACTTAGAAATTAATGTTTCTGAATTTGAAACTTATATTTCTGTTGATAACGATATGAAGAGATAACATTGTTTTTTTTTTGTTTTTGTTTTTTTAATTGGAGGTTTAACGACCACCGTGAGCAACTCAATGGGCTATAAGCAGTCGCCCGTCCCTAATTTAGGGTCACTGGTTCCAGGGAAGGGAGAGAGCCAGTGCCGAAAGACAAACACAACACCCATGCCTCACCGGGATTCGAACCCGGACCCCTTCGGACGAATGATCAGAGGCCATCGCTTAGACCACTGCGCCACCGGGGCGGCAGATAACATTGTTAAGAGACTCTACAAGCAACACAAAATTATGTGTCAGCAGATAATATAGTGACAAAGAGTTTCATGTGGAATCACCATCAACTTATTCATTAGCTATTGTAAAGAGCAGAGAAGCTTCAAAATTTCTTTGAAGCCAGAGGAGCAAGTGATGATGTTCTCCATGCAATTACATTAATTATACATGAACAAACAGACAAAGGAAAAGTTCAAACTACATTAGAATCTTTTATAGGCCAGTATAGACAGGAAATAAATATGTATCACAGGTATTAATGTATTTTGTAATACTGTAAATATAAACAGGGTCACTCTGTAATCATAACAAGTTAGTAAAATCATGCAATGCATTGATTATGATATGCTTTCCAACATACCAGAAATCATTACTCAAGTTATGAGGATAATGGCTGTGGAATAAATCTCGCTCCTGTGTCCTGACCTCTGACCTCATTTCGATGATGTTCAACAGAATCGGTTCAGTACACCACAAGAATAACATACTAAAGTTTTGTCGCAATAGAAGCAGTTTTACGCAAGTTATGAGAATAATGGCTGTGGAATAAATCTTGCTTTTGTGCAATGACCTTTGACCCCATTTCATTGATATTCAACAGAACCGGTTCATTATACCTCCGGAACAACATGATAACGTTTTGTCGCAATCAAAAATTTTTTTGGTAAGTTATGATGCACAAGGGCAATGGAATGGATCCCACTCCAGTGTCCTGACCTTTGACCCCATTTCGCCCATTTTCAATAGGGTTCCGTCCCCAGTGGCTCCCTACCACATACTAAAATTTCATCGAAATCAAACCCTTTTTACGCAAGTTATGACGCATAAAGACAATGAAATGGATCCCGCTCTTATGGCGCGACCTTTGACCCCACTTCACCCATTTTCAATAGGGTTCGTCCCCTGGTGGTCCCCTACCACATACTAAAATTTCATCGAAATCGAACCATTTTTACGTGAGTTATCGTACCGACAGACAGACGGACGGAAAAAGCTGGAGCATATACGCTTCTTCAACCTACGGTTGGAAAGCGTAAAAAAAGGTGTAGTAAATACTACATGTATATTTTTTCTGAATCTATATACCTTCCTTGGCCAGCAAGTATATCAGTACTTAATACATATTTGTTTGCTTTATTGCTTCACATTTATTGATAGCATTTATTATCTATTCTCATTTTACATGTAACTTATTGCATTCAGTTTCTTCTATTTATTTCTAAAAGCCCGATTTTATGAGCATTCAGATTTAATATGCAAAAGTATTAGTCCTGTCAGGCTTGATATAAGCAAGTTTAACCTGAGAAGCCAATAAAGCCACATAAATCCATAGCTGCTGGAGTAAGAAAGAGTATTTTTAATTTACCGAGCTTTTACCTGCCAAGGGTAGGTTTTGTCAAGATAAGCTACATCCCGTTTGGAGTTTAAAATTAAAACCTGGACAATAGAACGAGGTTTGAAATCATAAATATAACAATACAAACATGTGAACTTGCAATGGCCATTATGTGGGTCCAATGTTTATGTAGTTATAAATAGCAAAGATATCAAGTCATAGGCCTAGTCTTTGCTTGTCTCGAGTTCATAGCCTGTGAAGAACAGAGGACCACGGCGATGGCAGTTCAACAGACACACCATCATTGCATACATCATCTCTTGTGACAATTTCAACAGTCTCTCTGATTGCACTTCCTCTGAAAGTTGTGATAGTTTTTCAAAAAGTGAGAAGCCTGTTAATTGAAAATACAAAAAAAAAAAAAAAATGGACATGAAATTTGCTGGCAGCATTTTGTATGTACCTTGATTCTCTTTCTATGTCAAGAATTTACTAAGGAAACAAGGTATTAAAGTGACACTCAAATGCCAATATCTACTGGTAAACTATTAACAAACAGCATAAAAGAAAAAGCAGAAAAAGATTATGCCACAGGACTATATACTATTTCCCAAAAATTCCCAAATTCCTCAATAAAGTCCTACATCGGCATGACAAAAATATCTAAATGTGTGTGGCATAAGGAGCACATGATGGACATAGGAAGTATTTTACAATGCAGCAGTTTCCTTATGGAATGAAAGGAAACTGGTGGCCCTGTTCACTACTTCCAGGGAAACAGGAATCAGGGAAACTATTGAAATTGTCACAAGAAATGAAAGTTGAACTGCATATCACTGTAAACCTCTGTTCTTCATAGGCTATGAACTCAAGACGAAAAAAAACTATGACTTGATATCTCTGCCTGTTATACTACATGAAAATCGAACCCACGTAATAACCATTGCAAGTTCACGTGTTTGCATTGTTATACTGATGATTTCAAATCTCATTCTGTTGTATGGGTTTTAAGTTTAAAACTCCTAACGGGTAATTATTCATCTAATATAACTTACCTTGACAAAACCTCCTATTGGCAGGCAAAAGCTTGGTGAATTAAAATACTCTTTCTTACAACACCAATTATGGATTTGTATGACTTCATTGTCTTCTCAGTTATTCAGATGCATTTAGTATCTTTTGGACATATTCTTAAGATCTCTCTCAAGTTTAACTTGTTCTAAAACCAAAGCAGTCACCCACCATGAACTACCAATCTATTGGTTATGAAGTCAAGGACCAACCAAAGTCATGATAATTTTTATTTCAATAATGTGGGCAATGTGCATCAATATTTCACGTCCATAAGGTTACCAATGAATGACACTTACTTGTTTAGGTCATTACAGGTTTTCTGGACAGCATAAGAATCAAATAGCCAGAGAGTGACATGGTAGATGTACCATACAACATGGTAATGAATTGTAAGAGATCATAGTTATGCTGTATACCATTATTCACCAGATCAAACACCCTTCAACATCTAACTTGAATTCTCCCAACGTCCACAATCTCATATGACAACTAAGATTGCAAAATATTTACATAAAAATGCTTTAATTCATGGAAAAATTGGAAACTGTAAACATAGGTCTACATCTGACATGAAAATATATAAAGATCAAATACGAACCATATTCCCATATATGAACAACTTCATTAAGTCCACCTAATTCTGTACTCCAAAATCCAAACAGTTTCGAGTATTTGGTTCGAATATGGAAGTGCTCTTCTGTCAGCTTGATATAATTTTTGAAGTCCTTGGGAAATATAGAATAAGTCCTAATTTCGTAAACTTTTTGACCTCCTTTTGGATTAAGATCAGGGCCTGCTGCTTCAGCATCTCTGGATGGAGTCAGCAGAGGAGGAACTGAAAACATTCTTCTCTGGAACCCAATGACATTTCTTAAACAGCAACTCCTGGTAATCACGGCATTCATCTACAGATTGAAAAAAAAGTACTTGCATATTTATTTTTTACCACACAGAAATTCAAAACTGAGAAGTACAGTATTTCATATACTAATTTTGTAGAATACTAGCTTTATATGCCATGGAAAAGCCTGGTATTTGATTGGCAGGTAAGGCATGGCCAATGGTTTGCTTGTGATTTTGATTTTCTTCAAAACCAAATATTGAGAAAGGATGATCCTCCTAAATTTATATGCTCTTGAAAGTAAAAAAAAAAAAAAAAAAAAAACCCAAAAAAAACCAGAAAGAACAAATGAAAATTACTGAAACAAATTAGAAGATATTCACTGGGAAACAATAATACCGGATGTTTCACTTAGACGTATAATAAAAGGACAGATAATAAATTCCGAATTTACCACAATTTATTAGGGACACATATTGTTCTAGATACACTGCTGGCCACCCAAAATGCAACACAAAGAGGGACACGAGATAGCAAAGCCAGATTTACTGGACACATAACAGATACAAAGATGAAACGATTGAGCTTACAGGCCCGTGCGTCTTGCGGAATACACAGACATCAATAGTTCGTGTGACCCCCATGGCTGGCAATATTGGCCGCTACACGACACGGCATCGAACAAAAGTGGCTTTGCATGCGGGCTTGGGGTATGTCGGTCCAGGCTGCTTCCACACGTTGCCACAGTTCATCAGGCGTAGCCGCGGGTGGTGCTTGCCGGGGCACTCGGTTGCCGATCAGCGACCAGACGTGTTCGATGGGCGACATATCAGGAGAACAGGCGGGCCACGGCAGCAGTGACATCTGGTGGGCCATGAAGAATTGTTGCACGATGCGTGCCACGTGCGGGTGCGCAGTGTCCTGCAGGTAAGGGAGGACTACAGGCTCCAAAACGTCGGAGATGTAGCGGTGGCTGTTGAGTGTACCAGAGGGGTGCGGGTGTCATATCCAATTGCGCCCCAAACCAAAACCAGGCGACGGACCGGTATGGTGATGCATAATGCAGGCGTCATACGATCCCTCTCCGCGGTGCTGCCACACGCGTATCTGACCATTGTGGTGTTGCAGGCAGAAGCGCCATTCGTCGGAGAAGACAATGTCGTGCCATTCCGTAGTCCAGGTGCGGCCTTCAATGGCCCACTGCCGCCACACTCAACGGTGGTGTAGCGTCAATGGTAATCAGAGCAATGGGCGTCATGCGACAAGTCCCCGCTCCTACAGATGACGTCGAACGATACGTGCTGACACAGGTTGTTGCGCAACACACCCTAATTCCTGCGCTAACGTTCATGATGTGGCGATGTGAGCCGTCAATGCCCGCTGCATGACATGCCGGCCCTCTCATTCGGCTGTGGTAATCGCTCACGTCGGTCTGTCCGTCCCTCTTGCACCCCACCGAATCCATACTCGCCTCACTGTAGCTGGATGTCGTCCCACACGGGTGGCGATGTCTCGGTACGATAAACCGCTGTCGCAATAAGCCACTATTCGTCCTCTGTCAAACTCTGAAACATGCTGGAATGACTGCCGTATTCTGCGACGAGGCATCAGGAAGCTTCCCACACACAGGTCCGGCAGCACAACACACTTCCACTACTTACATCCCGCCTTCTGTGCACCCTTCTTATAGTGCTTCTTGGTGGCGTGCCGGGCGCACATGATTTGCATATGTCCTGCAATGCTAATCGTTTGAATGTACTCTCGCGGGCGACGCATGCTGTGAATTTCAGGCCAATCAGATGCTTCCTTCTTGGTGTTGCATTTTGGGTGGCCAGCAGTGTAGATATACAAACTGCCAAAAATTTTTGTACATGTCTAAAAAACTTCAACATGAGATTCACTGGTGGTGTGGCAAACATCCAAACAGCATTCTACCTCAGCCCATGTGTTGAGAAGCATTTGTGGTGTTATGTTGTTGACTGCAGCACAAATTCTGTCACATTAGTCTTTCAGATTACGCACTGGTGTAGCATACACCTGGTCCTTAACAAACCCCCACAGGAAAGAGTCAGGTGGAGTTAGGCCTGATGCTGGGGGGGGGGGAGGGCGTTGCAATGAACATTGATCCTCTCCCAATCCATCCTGCAGTGAAGTGATCATTTAAGAATATATGGACGTCATTGGCAAAGTGAAGGGGAGCCACATCTTGTTGGAAAATTGTTTCTTCAGGCAGCTGCGGCATAGTATATTCCTGTAACATGTCCAGCAGGTATGTTAGTCCCGTTACCATGGCCTCTGCAGAAAAACAAAAAGGGACTGATGATTTTATCCTTCATGATTCCACACCAAACATTGCATTTTGAAGAATCCTGTTCATGAACAACATACGGATTTTCAGACCCCCAGATGTGGCAGTTATGTTTTTTACTTTTCCAGACACATGGAATGTTGACTCATCTGAAAAGCATACCCAGTCTAGGAATGTATTGCCGACATCAATTTTGGCAACCTTGTCTCCGCAAATTTTTTGTGCCGTCCTGTCATGTCATGTGGATTAACTTGTTTCTGAAGTTAAATCTTGTAAACACGTAAACACAACCTTTCATGGAGTACCTGACACAATGCACTGTTGTTGGTGGGATGTCTAGCTGCACACTAGCTTCTCTGATGGATTTCCTCTGGATTTTCTGAAATGACTTTGGAATCCGTTCAACGTTTTCCTCAAACATCGTATGCTTAGCATGTGCACAAATCATCAGTAACAAACTTCCGGTTTCTCAAATTACTTGTCCCATATCATAATGAATGTGTAAGTCGGGACGTATGCCGTTGCTCCAAGGTTGCACTTGTGGTGACAATGTCGCTGTATAAGTGTTAACACAAAACATCTTCTCATCTGTAAGCAATAGGACACAAAACATCTTCATCTGCAAGAAATAGGACACAAAAATTTCTTCAAATCTGCAAGCAATAGGACACAAAACACCTTCTGCTGTGGAGTCCATGTGGTGACTGCTGCAGAAGCTATCTAATTCTGCACATGTGCTGTGTGCCCAAATTCATTTGGTTTATAAATTTCACAGTTGCTCTTTACAATGGTGCCCATCTTCTGTCATTCAAACTAGTATTGGGTTGGTGCGAATGAAATGTCCGGCATGAACGAGCAGTGGAGACAGCCTCCCACCACAGCGGAATGGAACCACCCACAGGTGTTGCGGGTATTACGTCACAGAGTTACTATAAATAGCTAGCATGTGTGTGAACAACAAGGTTCAGGAGTGGTTTGTTTGGACGGAACATGACTTGCAAAGGAAACATGCAGACGCCAGATTTGAGAGTCATTTTCCTGTATGAATTTAAACTGGGCCATTCCGCAAGAATTGCTGCTCAAAATGTTAACAAAGCATTTGGGGAGAATGCATCCAACGAACAAACCATTCGGCGATGGTTTGTGAAGTTTCAAAGTGGAGATATGGACCTGCAAAACAAAGCATGTGGTCAACAACCTGTTGCTGTTTCTGACGATGATCTGTTACGTGTGGTTGAAGTGAACCCCTGAAAAGCATGAGATAGCAGCAGAGGTAGGTGTCCACTACAGTCGTTCACCATCTGGCTGTGCTGGGTAAGGTCAAAAAGCGATGGTTTGTGAAGTTTCAAAGTGGAGATATGGACCTGCAAAACAAAGCATGTGGTCAACAACCTGTTGCTGTTTCTGACGATGATCTGTTACGTGTGGTTGAAGTGAACCCCTGAAAAGCATGAGATAGCAGCAGAGGTAGGTGTCCACTACAGTCGTTCACCATCTGGCTGTGCTGGGTAAGGTCAAAAAGCTAGACATGCTGTCGCATGAGTTGACAACTGCCAAGAAGACTAGACGTTTGGAAGTCTGCACGTTGCTGCTTACCAGGAATAAACGGGAACCTCTACTGCATTGAATTGTCACCTGCGATGAGAAGTTGGTACTTTATGATAATCAGAAATGATCTGCACAATGGTTAAGAAAGGCACAGCCTGATGGAGGGAATCCTAAGCCACTCCTATACACCAAGAAGATGATGCTCCTTGTCTGGTGGTCCACAGCTGGGATAATTCATCAGTTTCTTGGCAAGAGGCCAAACCATCATTACAGAACGTTATTGTGCTGAATTACGCCAGATGCACCAGAAATTGCTGCAGAAACAACTGGCTTTGGTCAACAGCTTAAAATGGCGTTGAAATCTGCAATACTCAGAACCCCAGATGTGGCAGTGCTTAAAATGGCGTTGAAATCTGCAATACTCGAAAGCATAAATCACCATTTTTGATCGACTGTTAAAGTGACTGGGAGTTGGAACCCCAAGTTCAGACTTTTTGTGTAATAACTATGGCTAGTAGAGGTAAGGAAGTGGTCATTTTTTGCAACAAGCCATGGCAAGTCATCATGTGATGGTACTGGTGCAGATTGCAAAATGGCTAACAACAAAAGCCAATTTTCAGTGACCTTTAGCTCAACAAATACCATCTGCTGCAATGATGTATAACTTCTGCAAAGATAATTTAAAGGAAATTACATTTTTCTTTGTGTGTGCAGAAGAGATGAACAAAGTGCGTAATTAGCTTAGTCCTCGTTCGTTTTGAGAAAGCAAAAGCTCTTCCTGGTACATGCACAATGCATCACTTTACACCACTTCTCAATTTCAGAACTGGTGCTAAGACATTAAGTTCTGATAAATATTACAGTATTATTTCTGAAATCAGTGTAACTAATTTTCAAGATGAGTTACATGCTAACTGCTGTGTAGCATAGCATGTGTATATGATTCTTGTTGGTATGTGGGATTTGTTGAAAAGATTAACTATGATGAAGGTGATGTGACTGTTCGATTCATGCATCTACATGGGCTTTCTCCATCTTTTTATTGGCCTAATAATGATTGTGAAGTACCTCTGACACATATATCATGTTTAGTTGAGGTAAGCACAGCAACAGGAAGAACATACAGCCTATCCAAACAGGCTGAAGACCTGGTTCAGTCAAAGTTTTTTGCATATGAAAATTAGTAATTGTGTTTAGTTTTAATTCAAACTGGCAGAGAAAAGAATCCATTTATCTCTTACGTAACCAAGGAAAAGTTCATTTATTATAAATCATACATAAATGTATCATTCAATGTCAAAATAATTCATAGTTTATATTTTTATTAAAATTAGTAAGAAATTTAGAGTATCTAATATTTGCAGTTGCTTGCACTCTTATAAAAAAAACAAAAAACGCTTGGGGTAGCATAGGTGGCCCTGTCGGTCACATTTTTCATAATTGGCGAGTATTTTTAAGCATGGCAACTGTAAAATGACTTTGGCAATTTGACTGGCGATTGTGAGCACGGCTTTGTTGCAGGCTAGGCTAGCGTTTTGTTCAGTTACAAATTGAAATTGGTCAAAATATTAAATTCAACAGTAACAAATATAGTGAGTTGCAAGCGCACTCACGGAAGAGGTCAGCCATGTTCTTCTCTTGTGAGGAGAAAAGTTTTTGTCACACAAGAGGTAAGCTCTCTTCCTGGTTTTTGGGTTCTAGGTTTTATAAGTTCAATGTTTGTACTTCATGTACTTTTTCTCTGTCGTTTTTTAGCTTTTCAGCTTTTAGGCATTGGTTTGTCTGTTAACATTTTTGAAGGTTTTAACTCTTTCTTTTCTTTGTAACTTTGAGCGTCTTTTGGGGTACCTAGGAACAGAAGATGGCTAAGCTTGTTCCTTTTCTATGCGCTGTCTATGCGCTGTTTTTTTCAAAGTAGTTAAGGTCTTAATAACTAATTAATTATGCACTTAAAGCACTGCTGAAATACTTTGTACATATTGCAACTAACTGTTTAAGGTATATAACTTTCACAAAGTTTTCTTTAGTTAATTATTATCTTTAACTTATTCTCGTTTTCGTGCTGTCATAAGTTGTAGAGTAGGGGTTTTAGACTCAAGTTTTCTTTCAAAATTCTGTTCGTTAAAAATTAATATTTCCTTTTTTAATTGCAATGTAAAAATTTGGATTTCTTTTGCATTGATTTTCAGGTTTAAATTCTCTCTCAAACGAACTTGGAATTTCGTTATGGCTGAAAATCATTTCTAATTATTATGTCACTCTCACAGCTTGAGTTCTCTTTAATCTTCTTCTCTCTGTTTAATAGTAACAGATGAAGAGCATGGGTCGGGCCAGGAAGGTTAATGGATGCAAGCGAAATTGTTAACCAGTGCTAGGTCATGCAACTCTACGGAGGACATGACATATATATATTTTTTAAACTATTTTAGGTGGGAATGTAACTTGCATCTATGGCCTTGCAGAAACCCATTTCCAACTAGGTCTTTGTGGAAGTGAGAAAATGCAGAGTTTTTGCTGGTCCTTGATAAAGCCAAGGCTCAGTATTCTCGACACCTTCTACATTCAGTTGCTTTATTTTATTTTTTTATCTTTTCTCCTTTTACTCACACAGGTAGATACATAACCTTTTCTATGTTGTACTAGGTGTGAGTCAAAATTATATTTGTATTTTTTTGCTTAGGTATCTTCTTTATAGAATGTGAATTCTGAATTTTCAAAACTGCTGCGTTGCGCGTTTTGATTTTCAGGTTATTTTGCAACCTTCATTTTAAATTCTAAAGTTTTTCCTTAGTCTTCAGTTTTGCTCTTAAGTATATATATATATATATATATATATATATATATATATATATATATATATATATATCATCATCATCATCATTGTCAACCATTATCAATCCACTGCTGGACGAAGGTCTCCCCAAGTTTCCTCCACAACGGTCTGTCTTGTGCCAGTCTCCTCCATGTCACCCCTGCATACTTTCGAATTTCATCCACCAAGGGACAGGAAAAGACCCAGAAGAAGACCACATATATATATATATATATATATATATATATATATATATATATAATATCATCATCATCATCATCATCATCATCATCATCATTGTCAACCATTATCAATCCACTGCTGGACGAAGGTCTCCCCAAGTTTCCTCCACAACGGTCTGTCTTGTGCCAGTCTCCTCCATCTCACCCCTGCATACTTTCGAATTTCATCCACCCATCTCCCATGTGGTCTTCTTCTGGGTCTTTTCCTGTCCCTTGGAATCCAATCTAAAATTTCGGCTGTCCATCGATGATCTGTCCTTCTGGCAGTATGTCCAGCCCATTGCCATTTCAGGGATTTAACTCTGATCATGATGTCTTCCACTCTTGTCATTTTCGGATCCACGAGTTCCTCTTCTTATCTCTCCTGGTTACACCAAGCATGCACCTCTCCATGCTTCTTTGAGTTGTCTGCAGCCTTTGTATGTCTCTTTTAGTTAAGGTCCACGTCTCTGCACCATACGTAAGCACTGGAAGGATGCATTGATCAAACACTTTTCTTTTAAGACATAATGGCATATTGCTCTTGAAAATTATGCTGTTTCTTCCAAAAGCTCTCCAGGCAAGTTTTGTACGCCAATTAATTTCTTCATCAATGTGACCCTCACTTGATATCTGCTGTCCAAGATAAACGTACGTGTCTGTTATCTCCAGCTTTTCTCCATCAATCGATAAATCTTCATTTCTTGTAAAAGCATTGAACATCACTTTTGTCTTCTGAAAGTTCATTTTTAATCCCACTTCTTTACTCTTGTCAGCAAGTTCCAGGATCATACTCTGCAGCTCTGATGGGGTAGTTGCAAAAATGACTACGTCATCAGCAAAACGAAGGTGGGTTAGATAATCTCCATTAATCTTTATCCCCTTGTTTTCCCAGCTCAGCGACTGAAAAACACCCTCCAATGTGGCATTAAAGAGCTTCGGAGATATGGTGTCACCTTGTCTCACTCCCTTTCCAATTTTTACGTGTGTTGTATTTTCAAACAGCCTAATCTTTGCACTTGCATTTTCATAGATGTTATTAATAATATTAATGTATGCATCTTCAATACCGCAGGTTTTCAGAGCCATTGTAACTGCTGATGGTTTCACCGAATCAAAGGCTTTTTCATAATCGATAAAAGCCATGCACAATGGAAGTTCATATTCCTCGCTCTTTCAATTAGTTCTCTCAGCACGTGGATATGATCTATTGTGCTGTAGCCACTCCTGAATCCAGCTTGTTCTCTCGGTTGAGCCATGTCCAGTGTTACCTTCAAGCGGTGTGAAAGAACTTTAGTGAAGATTTTATAAACTACTGATAGGAGGCTGATAGGTCTGTAGTTTCCGAGATCCTCAATGTCACCTTTCTTATGTAGCAGGATCATTGTAGCGGTGTTCCAATCCTCAGGAATCTTTCCTTCATTAAGGCATCGACTGAAAATTTGGGCGAGTACTGTTTCGATTTCTCCACTTGCTTCTTGTATGATGTCTACAGTAATTCCATCTTCTCCTGGAGCTTTTCCTCGCTTCATGTTCTTGATTGCATGTGCAACTTCTGCTGGAAGGACTGGAGGAACTCTGGTACAGGTATCTTTCATGATGTCTGGAGTGCATATATCACCCCTTTCATATAATTTGGAGTAGAAATCTTTCACTCTTGTCAAAATTTCGCCTCTATTTCTTGTTACAGAACCATCTTCTTTTCTCAGTGCCATAATCTGTTTTCTTCCCTTACTGAGATGTCCCTTTGCTATCTTTAGGCTTTGGTTGTTTTCAATTGCTTTCCTCACTAGTTCACAGTTGAATTTTCTTACGTCTTCAGTGATACTTTTTCTTACTGTCTTGCATAGCTCTATATATTCCACTTTGGAAGTCACATCTTCTTTAGTTGTCCTCATCTCTCTTCTTTTTTGCATCAACATTTTGGTTTTTCCTGATAATTTGTTCACATGCAACTTGTTCTTAGACCCAGCTAATTTTGTTGCTGTTTCCATAAGAGCTTTCGTTACTTTTCTGTTAACTTCAGAGATGTCCACTTCTTCCGATGTTAGGCCTTCTAAAGCAGAGAACCTGTTCTTCAGTTCTAACTTGAAGGTATTATGGTGTTTTTTAAGGTTGGTTATGTCAATAGATTTTGTTTGTCTTATGAGCTTGCCACGTTCAAGTTTAGTGTTGAGGTGCATCTTACATCTCACCAATCTATGGTCACTACCTGTGTTGAACTTGTTTAGCACACTGCAGTCTTCTATGATGAATTTTTTGTTACACATAATAAAATCAATTTCACTTGTCGTCCCATTTGGATGTCTCCATGTCCATTTCCTGTGTGGCTTTTTCTTGAAGAAGGAGTTCAAGATGAAAAACCCTTCTGCCTCTGCAAACTCAACGAGAGTATTTCCACGCTGGTTTCTGTTGCCGTGACCGAATTTACCTACTGAAGTTTCATTCTGTTGCCGTTGCCCTATTTTTGCATTGAAATCTCCCATAATTATTTTCAAGTGCTGCTTACCTTTATTATTTAGATGACAAGCTTCCTCATAAAATTCTTCAATTTCTTCTTCAGGATGACTTGTGGTGGGTGCATAAGTTTGAATAATCTGAGCCTGGTATCTTTTCGAGAGTTGGATAACAAGTCGTGCATATATATATATATATAATATATATATATATATATATATATATATATATATATATATAATATCATCATCATCATCATCATTGTCAACCATTATCAATCCACTGCTGGACGAAGGTCTCCCCAAGTTTCCTCCACAACGGTCTGTCTTGTGCCAGTCTCCTCCATGTCACTCCCGCATATTTACGAATTTCATCCACCCATCTCCCATGTGGTCTTTTTCTGGGTCTTTTCCTGTCCCTTGGAATCCAATCTAAAATTTCGGCTGTCCATCTATGGTCTGTCCTTCTGGCAGTATGTCCAGCCCATTGCCATTTCAGGGATTTAACTCTGATCATGATGTCTTAAACTCTCGTCATTTTTCGGATCCACGAGTTCCTCTTCTTATCTCTCCTGGTTATACCAAGCATGAACCTCTCCATGCTTCTTTGAGTTGTCTGCAGCCTTTGTATGTCTCTTTTAGTTAAGGTCCACGTCTCTGCACCATACGTAAGCACTGGAAGGATGCATTGATCAAACACTTTTCTTTTAAGACATAATGGCATATTGCTCTTGAAAATTATGCTGTTTCTTCCAAAAGCTCTCCAGGCAAGTTTTGTACGCCGATTAATTTCTTCATCAATGTGACCCTCACTTGATATCTGCTGTCCAAGATAAACATACGTATCTGTTATCTCCAGTTTTTCTCCATCAATCGATAAATCTTCATTTCTTGTAAAAGCATTGAACATCACTTTTGTCTTCTGAAAGTTCATTTTTAATCCCACTTCTTTACTCTTGTCAGCAAGTTCCTGGATCACACTCTGCAGCTCTGATGGGGTAGTTGCAAAAATGACTACGTCATCAGCAAAACGAAGGTGGGTTAGATATTCTCCATTAATCTTTATCCCTTTGTTTTCCCAGTTCAGTGATTGAAAGACATTTTCCAATGTCGCATTAAAGAGCTTCGGAGATATGGTGTCACCTTGTCTCACTCCCTTTCCAATTTTTATGTGTGTTGTATTTTCAAACAGCCGAATCTTTGCACTTGCATTTTCATAGATGTTATTAATAATATTAATGTATGCATCTTCAATACCGCAGGATTTCAGAGCCATTGTAACTGCTGATGGTTTCACCGAATCAAAGGCTTTTTCATAATCGATAAAAGCCATGCACAATGGAAGTTCATATTCCCTCGCTCTTTCAATTAGTTCTCTCAGTACGTGGATATGATCTATTGTGCTGTAGCCACTCCTGAATCCAGCTTGTTCTCTCGGTTGAGCCATGTCCAGTGTTACCTTCAAGCGGTGTGAAAGAACTTTAGTGAAGATTTTATAAACCACTGATAGGAGGCTGATAGGTCTGTAGTTCCTGAGATCCTCAATGTCACCTTTTTTATGTAGCAGGATCATTGTAGCATTGTTCCAATCCTCAGGAATCTTCCCTTCATTAAGGCATCGAGTGAAAATCTATATATAATATATATATATATATATATATCATCGGGATGTAAGGTCAGGTGATGCGTAACATCACAGCCTCTCCTTGACAAATGTCAACCCCGCCTTCTCGTGGTGCATCCTGTTCCCACTAAAGGGGCTCTGACGACCGCCAATAGCGGTATAACTATACCATCGGGATTAGAGGAAATTCTATCCCACACACACCAACCCGCTTGGCCAGCGTGGTGAGTTATGGCCAAACCCCTCCAAAATGACTCCACAACTTAAATCTTGGCCCTCAGTCTCCGGCAGCTGGAATGTACCTGGCCAAGGCAGCGGCCAGTGCGACATGAAGGCAGAGGGTGCTAAGAATCCCCGGAGGACCGGACTAGGCTGCCATCTGATGCTGACCTTGGCAACGTACAATGGACGCTCCCTATCTTCTGATTCAAGGCTTCTTGAATTGGAAGAGGAACTACAAAGGATCAAGTGGGACATCGTGGGGCTAAGTGAGGTAAGGAGAAAAGGAGAAGATCTCATCGAACTGAAAAGTGGACATCTCTTCTACTATCGTGGGACAGATACTGGCAGAACTAGTGGTGTTGGATTTATAATAAACAAGAAACTGAAGGATAAAGTTGTAGAAGTTGAAAGTTCCTCTGACAGAGCTGCACGGCTTGTTATCCAACTCTCGAAAAGATACCAGGCTCAGATTATCCAAACTTATGCACCCACCACAAGTCATCCTGAAGAAGAAATTGAAGAATTCTATGAGGAAATTTGTCATCTAAATAATAAAGGTAAGCAGCACTTGAAAATAATTATGGGAGATTTCAATGCAAAAATAGGGCAACGGCAACAGAATGAAACTTCAGTAGGTAAATTCGGTCACGGCAACAGAAACCAGCGTGGAAATACTCTCATTGAGTTTGCAGAGGCAGAAGGGTTTTTCATCTTGAACTCCTTCTTCAAGAAAAAGCCACACAGGAAATGGACATGGAGACATCCAAATGGGATGACAAGTGAAATTGATTTTATTATGTGTAACAAAAAATTCGTCATAGAAGACTGCAGTGTGCTAAACAAGTTCAACACAGGTAGTGACCATAGATTGGTGAGATGTAAGATGCACCTCAACACTAAACTTGAACGTGGCAAGCTCATAAGACAAACAAAATGTATTGACATAACCAACCTTAAAAAACACCATAATACCTTCAAGTTGGAACTGAAGAACAGGTTCTCTGCTTTAGAAGGCCTAACATCGGAAGAAGTGGAAATCTCTGAAGTTAACAGAAAAGTAAACAAAGCTCTTATGGAAACAGCAACAAAATTAGCTGGGTCTAAGAACAAGTTGCATGTAAATAAATTATCAGGAAAAACGAAAATGTTGATGCAAAAAAGAAGAGAGATGAGGACAACTAAAGAAGATGTGACTTCCAAAGTGGAATATATAGAGCTATGCAAGACAGTACGAAAAAGTATCACTGAAGACGTAAGAAAATTCAACTGTGAACTAGTGAGGAAAGCAATTGAAAACAACCAAAGCCTAAAGATAGCAAAGGGACATCTCAGTAAGGGAAGAAAACAGATTATGGCACTGAGAAAAGAAGATGGTTCCGTAACAAGAAATAGAGGCGAAATTTTGACAAGAGTGAAAGATTTCTACTCCAAATTATATGAAAGGGATGATACATGCACTCCAGACATCATGAAAGATACCAGTACCAGAGTTCCTCCAGTCCTTCCAGCAGAAGTTGCACATGCAATCAAGAACATGAAGCGGGGAAAAGCTCCAGGAGAAGATGGAATTACTGTAGACATCATACAAGAAGCAAGTGGAGAAATCGAAACAGTACTTGCCCAAATTTTCACTCGATGCCTTAATGAAGGAAAGATTCCTGAGGATTGGAACACCGCTACAATGATCCTGCTACATAAGAAAGGTGACATTGAAGATCTCGGAAACTACAGACCTATCAGCCTCCTATCAGTAGTTTATAAAATCTTCACTAAAGTTCTTTCACACCGCTTGAAGGTAACACTGGACATGGCTCAACCGAGAGAACAAGCTGGATTCAGGAGTGGCTACAGCACAATAGATCATATCCATGTGCTGAGAGAACTAATTGAAAGAGCGAGGGAATATGAACTTCCATTGTGCATGGCTTTTATCGATTATGAAAAAGCCTTTGATTCGGTGAAACCATCAGCAGTTACAATGGCTCTGAAAACCTGCGGTATTGAAGATGCATACATTAATATTATTAATAACATCTATGAAAATGCAAGTGCAAAGATTAGGCTGTTTGAAAATACAACACACATAAAAATTGGAAAGGGAGTGAGACAAGGTGACACCATATCTCCGAAGCTCTTTAATGCCACATTGGAAAATGTCTTTCAATCACTGAACTGGGAAAACAAAGGCATAAAAGATTAATGGAGATTATCTAACCCACCTTCGTTTTGCTGATGACATAGTCATTTTTGCAACTACCCCATCAGAGCTACAGAGTATGATGCAGGAACTTGCTGACAAGAGTAAAGAAGTGGGATTAAAAATGAACTTTCAGAAGACAAAAGTGATGTTCAATGCTTTTACAAGAAATGAAGATTTATCGATTGATGGAGAAAAGCTGGAGATAACAGACACGTACGTTTATCTTGGACAGCAGATATCAAGTGAGGGTCACATTGATGAAGAAATTAATCGGCGTACAAAACTTGCCTGGAGAGCTTTTGGAAGAAACAGCATAATTTTCAAGAGCAATATGCCATTATGTCTTAAAAGAAAAGTGTTTGATCAATGCATCCTTCCAGTGCTTACGTATGGTGCAGAGACGTGGACCTTAGCTAAAAGAGACATACAAAGGCTGCAGACAACTCAAAGAAGCATGGACAGGTGCATGCTTCGTGTAACCAGGAGAGATAAGAAGAGGAACTCGTGGATCCAAAAAATTACAAGAGTGGAAGACATCATGATCAGAGTTAAATCCCTGAAATGGCAATGGGCTGGACATACTGCCAGAAGAACAGACCATCGATGGACAGCCGAAATTTTAGATTGGATTCCAAGGGACAGGAAAAGACCCAGAAGAAGACCACATGGAAGATGGGTGGATGAAATTCGAAAGTATGCGGGAGTGACATGGAGGAGACTGGCACAAGACAGACCGTTGTGGAGGAAACTTGGGGAGACCTTCGTCCAGCAGTGGATTGATAATGGTTGACGATGATGATGATATATATGGGGATGTAAGGTCAGGTGATGCGTAACATCACAGCCTCTCCTTGACAAATGGCAACCCCGCCTTCTCGTGGTACATCCTGTTCCCACTAAAGGGGCTCTGACGACTGCCAATAGCGGTATAACTATACCATCGGGATTAGAGGAAATGCTATCCCACACTCACCAACCCGTTTGGCCAGCGTGGTGAGTTATGGCCAAACCCCTCCAAAATGACACCACAACTTAAATCTTGGCCCTCAGTCTCCGGCAGCTGGAATGTACCTGGCCAAGGCAGTGGCCAGTGCGACATGAAGGCAGAGGGTGCCAAGAATCCCCGGAGGACCGGTCTAGGCTGCCATCTGATGCTGACCTTGGCTACGTATAATGGACGCTCCCTATCTTCTGATTCAAGGCTTCTTGAATTGGAAGAGGAACTACAAAGGATCAAGTGGGACATCGTCGGGCTAAGTGAGGTAAGGAGAAAAGGAGAAGATCTCATTGAACTGAAAAGTGGACATCTCTTCTACTATCGTGGGACTGATACTGGCAGAACTAGTGGTGTTGGATTTATAATAAACAAGAAACTGAAGGATAAAGTTGTAGAAGTTGAAAGTTCCTCTGACAGAGCTGCACGACTCGTTATCCAACTCTCGAGAAGATACCAGGCTCAGATTATTCAAACTTATGCACCCACTACAAGTCATTCCTGAAGAAGAGATTGAAGAATTTTATGAGGAAATTTGTCATCTAAATAATAAAGGTAAGCAGCACTTGAGATCATTATGGAAGATTTCAATGCAAAAATAGGGCAACGGCAACAGAATGAAACTTCAGTAGGTAAATTCGGTCATGGCAACAGAAACCAGCGTGGAAATACTCTCGTTGAGTTTGCAGAGGCAGAAGGGTTTTTCATCTTGAACTCCTTTTTCAAGAAAAAGCCACACAGGAAATGGACATGGAGACATCCAAATGGGACGACAAGTGAAATTGATTTTATTATGTGTAACAAAAAATTTGTCATAGAAGACTGCAGTGTGCTAAACAAGTTCAACACAGGTAGTGATCATAGATTGGTGAGATGTAAGATGCACCTCAACACTAAACTCGAAAGTAGCAAGCTCATAAGACAAACAAAATGTATTGACATAACCAACCTTAAAAAACACCATAATGCCTTCAAGTTGGAACTGAAGAATAGATTCTCTGTTTTAGAAGGCCTAACATCGGAAGAAGTGGATATTTCTGAAGTTAACAGAAAAGTAACCAAAGCTCTTATGGAAACAGCAACAAAATTAGCTGGGTCTAAGAACAAGTTGCATGTAAACAAATTATCAGGAAAAACCAAAATGTTGATGCAAAAAAGAAGGGAGATGAGGACAACTAAAGAAGATGTGACTTCCAAAGTGGAATATATAGAACTATGCAAGACAGTACGAAAAAGTATCACTGAAGACGTAAAAAAATTCAACTGTGAACTAGTAAGGAAAGCAATTGAAAACAACCAAAGCCTAAAGATAGCAAAGGGATATCTCAGTAAGGGAAGAAAACAGATTATGGCACTGAGAAAATAAGATGGTTCTGTAACAAGAAATAGAGGTGAAATTTTGACAAGAGTGAAAGATTTCTACTCCAAATTATATGAAAGAGATGATACATGTACTCTTGACATCATGAAAGGTACCAGTACCAGAGTTCTTCCAGTCCGCCCAGCAGAAGTTGCACATGCAATCAAGAACATAAAGCGGGGAAAAGCTCCAGGAGAAGATGGAATTACTGTAGACATCATACAAGAAGCAAGTGGAGAAATCGAAACAGTACTCGCCCAAATTTTCACTCGATGCCTTAATGAAGGGAAGATTCCTGAGGATTGGAACAACGTTACAGTGATCTTGCTACATAAAAAAGGTGACATTGAGGATCTCAGGAACTACAGACCTATCAGCCTCCTATCAGTGGTTTATAAAATCTTCACTAAAGTTCTTTCACACCGCTTAAAGGTGACACTGGACATGGCTCAACCGAGAGAACAAGCTGGATTCATGAGTGGCTACAGCACAATAGATCATATCCACGTACTGAGAGAACTAATTGAAAGAGCTAATTGAAAGAGCAAGGGAATATGAACTTCCATTGTGCATGGCTTTTATCGATTATGAAAACGCCTTTGATTCGGTGAAACCATCAGCAGTTACAATGGCTCTGAAATCCTGCGGTATTGAAGATGCGTACATTAATATTATTAATAACATCTATGAAAATGCAAGTGCAAAGATTCGGCTGTTTGAAAATACAACACACATAAAAATTGGAAAGGGAGTGAGACAAGGTGACACCATATCTCCGAAGCTCTTTAATGCCACATTGGAAAATGTCTTTCAATCACTGAACTGGGAAAACAAAGGGATAAAGATTAATGGAAATTATCTAATCCACCTTCGTTTTGCTGATGACAGTCATTTTTGCAACTACCCCATCAGAGCTGCAGAGTATGATCCAGGAACTTGCTAACAAGAGTAAAGAAGTGGGATTAAAAATGAACTTTCAGAAGACAAAAGTGATGTTCAATGCTTTTACAAGAAATGAAGATTTATCGATTGATGGAGAAAAGCTGGAGATAACAGACACATACGTTTATCTTGGACAGCAGATATCAAGTGAGGGTCACATTGATGAAGAAATTAATCGGCGTACAAAACTTGCCTGGAGAGCTTTTGGAAGAAACAGCATAATTTTCAAGAGCAATATGCCATTATGTCTTAAAAGAAAAGTGTTTGATCAATGCATCCTTCCAGTGCTTACGTACGGTGCAGAGACGTGGACCTTAACTAAAAGAGAAATACAAAGGCTGCAGACAACTCAAAGAAGCATGGACAGGTGCATGCTTCGTGTAACCAGGAGAGATAAGAAGAGGAACTCGTGGATCCAAAAAATTACAAGAGTGGAAGACATCATGATCAGAGTTAAATCCCTGAAATGGCAATGGGCTGGACATACTGCCAGAAGGACAGACCGTCGATGCACAGCGGAAATTTTAGATTGGATTCCAAGGGACAGGAAAAGACCCAGAAAAAGACCACATGGGAGATGGGTGGATAAAATTTGAAAGTGTGCGGGAGTGACATGGAGGAGACTGGCACAAGACAGACCGTTGTGGAGGAAACTTGGGGACACCTTCGTCCAGCAGTGAATTGATAATGGTTGACGATGATGATGATGATGATATATATATGGCCCCCTTTTGAGATATGTAACCTTGAAATCTGCAAAAGTTTAAAATTTTGCAACTTTCAGGGGGGGGGGCAAACCCAGATTTATGTTCTCCATAGCTGAAAACCCTACTAGCCATAGTTATTACACAAAAATTCCTAACCTGGGGTTCCAACTCCCAGTCACTTTAACAGTTCATCAAAAATGGTGATTTATGCTTATGAGTATTGCAGATTTCAACACCATTGTAAGTATGGTTAAAAAAATATTTTCTATCATTTCTATACATTTTCTGTAAGCCTAAAATGTCCTCTTTAAGGTAGTGAAACCCAAAACTTTTGATTTAAAACAAAAGAAAAGCAATTGCCTTTTTTCAAAACCATTGTAAGGCCCTATTTTGGTGTGCTGCAGAAAAGAAAAATTAACCTATATCCAAGATGGTGGCACATAAAATAAAAGAAAAATTGTTTTGAACTACTCACCGATAGGGTTAAACTCCGGGGGGGTATAAAATGGTCAAGCAACCACTTAATTAAATAAAAAATTGGGTAATATCATGGTGGAATGTTCCATACATAAAAACCCACCATTATTTATTTTTATTTTCTCCTTGCCAAAATTGCAAATTTCCCAAAGTATTTTTTTCTCCTGCTGAAAGGTTACATTATAATACGCACATGAAAATATTTTTATCAAATTTGAAGTGGGGACTCATTTTGAAAAGAAAATGTTTTGTTTAATAAAAATGTGGCCTCATTTTTCCGTTTTTTGTAATTAAATTAAAAAAAAAGTGTTCTTTTAATTCAAAAAAGGTGCAGAAACAAGTTGTTTCCAAATGTATGGATCATGCAGATCATTTAAGAAAAAAGTTATGTGGCTGCAACAGTTAGTTGTGAAGTTATGAATTTTTCTGTCCTACATTGTAGTTGTGAAAACTCATAGCGCGAAAACTTTAAAAGCAGAGCTACCCAATTTTTCAAGTGGCATTACTCAAGATTTACTGGGCCGACTGACCTAAAATTTTAACAGGTTTCATATCTCTCCAATACAATACTTTGTGCCAATTTTCACAAAAATATGAGATGAGTGGGTGATCTGACATGGAATGACCCATGTGGGAAGCTGAAAGTCTGTTCCACTGTGTATGTTATCATTTCTTCAGGCACTCTACACGTGCTGAACTTCTTAATTTCACTATTTTCTCATCTTTCCTGAATATCTATTTTTTCCTGCATGGTTGTTCCTCCTCCTCCTCCTTCCTTTTTTTTTTTTTTTTTGAAGGGGTTGAGAAAAAACAAAAACATTTTGTATTTATCTTGGGCCAGTAATGTCCTAGATATTCAGTTACTGTTGGAAACCCTCGTGACACTATAGTGTAAGTCTCACACAGAATAGTTTTGTGAAAGTTCTTTGCCTTGAAAATGGTTGAGTTAAAAACTAGTAACTGCAATAATTATAATAATAATAAAAAAAAAAAAAAAAAGGAACCATAGGTTGAAACACAGTGAAAATTTATAATTAACACTTAACACTTCTCTGTCTTCTACCACATTGTGTTATTGCCACAGTACCCACATCTGGAGAATATAACCACTAACTGACTGACTGGATGGATGGAGTGAGAGAGACAGACAGATGAGCAATAATTTTGTGCAGTCCTATAACAACATCAGTAATATAGCCATCTTAGCACGATTGAAATTATATCCAGTGAATTAAAATAACTAGCACTTAAAAACCTCCAATTTAAAAAGTTTAATTTAAGATATCATTCATTAGGAGCAGCTAGATGCTTTTAACGAATGATATCTTAAATTAAACTTTTAAATTGGAGGTTTTTAAGTGCATCATAGTTATTTTAATTCACTGGATATAATTTTAATCGTGCTAAGGCGGCTATATTACTGATGTTGAGAGTGAGAGACAGAGAGATAGATGAAAGGACTGCCTATTGCTGAAAGAAAAAAAATGAAAACACTTTCAGAGAGAGAGAGAGAGGACTGTCTATTACTGGAAAAAAATGAAAACACTTTCGCAGAGAAATCTCAATAAATGTCTGATATACTGTAGCTGTGAAAGCAGTACAGTCAAAATGCATGACTAACAGGAACATTGGAAAGACCAGAATTTCATGGATCACTGCACAAATTTCAAAGTTTTTTAAAGTTTTTAATCCCTTTTTAAGCAAATATCAGTGTTTCATTTAATACAACTTCATGATAAAAAAACTTTTCATGGAACTGCATACAGAAATATTCACACCACACAGTAGTGCCTCCAGGATTTGCAATAATGATAGAATATCTATGTACCTCACTATAATACAGGTAAATGTACTTAAAAAATTCAGACAAAGAGAAACAAGATTATTTTACAGTGGATGAGAAAAAGGTAAAGCCCAGCTAGAGGCCCAACATTGTAGAGTGCTCCAAGAAAGTACAACGTACATAGCAGAAAACTGAACTATTAACTTTCCCACATACAGGTAAGTTCGCAGAAAACATTTACCTTCATATTGGGGAAGTATTTAATTATGTATATTATTAGCCATTCGGGGTTTACAAGTCGCAAATCACTGTTTGTATTGGCGATGAGGAAAGTGCCATTAAAAGGGTCACTGACCTTTCTTCGAGCCTCAAACTGGTCATGTATGCTTATATGTTGCAAATCACAAGCGACAGCACTACAACACACATGTGTGCTCTTTAAAGGGACTGCTATGAATTGTTCGGAAGAAAGCACGTAGTGTTCTTCTTCGTTGAGGAAGTTTTTATGCACCATTCCTCATGAATAACACAAAAACCACATTATTGTTCATATTTGTTTTCTACAGTTCACCTTGTTACTTTTGTGCCACATATTAGTGTTGTCTTGTGCATGTTAATAATTAAAGGAATATATTGGATACTCCTCCTGTGCAATCAATCATGGTCCCTTACGTTAAATTTCGTTTCTTTTTTCTTTTGCATTCTGTGATGTCATTATAAGGTAGATTCACACTTTGCCATTCCACAACAGTTTACTCACAACCTTCATTGTTGACATCATTATTGACCAACACGTATTTGGGTAAGATATCAAACAAATTGTGGGTGAACACAAACCCTCCTTTAATAGTATGTATGTGAACACTGACTGCTACAGTCAATTCACTATCTTCATCCACACATGCAAGCAGCCACTTCCAACAAAAATCCAATGTTGAATTATTAAGCCAAAGCCTTTGCAATGATACATCGATACATATTTTTATATATGATATTGTGTCCAAGATCATAAGAGGCAACACAATGAATATAAAACATTTTTCCAGCTGGCAAAAGGAATCATTAAAGGACTCAAACACTACACTTGAATAAATATAGCTGAATAGTATTTCACATATCTACAGGAGAAGCCCTTTCGCACAACTTCTAAATGCATCACTAGCCACTGCGGTCAATTTGTCTGATTTCACATGCTTTTGTACTCTGTTCTCACTGTCGTGAACTGTTGCCACACTGATCTTAGCTGCTATGAATTGTTTGGAAGAAAGCACAACTCAAATCTAGATGGACACATTTAAAAACTTTCTTTTGTGTCTTTTTGCAATTTGTTTTGCAGTTACATATTGTGTCCTTCATAAGCTGTGTACTACATAGTATTTAACTGCAAGTAACAGATTCAACAGTGGTAAGCTATATTTTACTGCTTCTTCTATATTACCATTTCTGTATTAAAAATAAACAGTTTTCCTAACACCTTCCTTTATTGCATCATTATTCTTTGATGAAAGTAATACAATATACTCTGCCACAGTACCTGTGAGGAATGGGGTTGTTAAATAAAAATTCCTTAGTAATAAATTTACCCATGGCTCTAAACTTGATGTACAGCATCATTTTTGGAAAATATGGTATGTGCTGCAAGATATCTCTTCATTGTCAACCACATATACATAGAGAAGCACTGAAAAACATTAATAAGTCTTGCAATATGCCAAAAAAAATTTGTGCATTCCAACATTAAGTAGCAACATTCAACAGCCCCTTAATCCACTGAGTTCAAAGAATGCACAGCATATGGTATACAAATCGCTCACAGATTTACTTCTCATATATTCCTGCTCAACCCGAATATCACACTCTTGTCGTCTACGTGGATGACATAGCCATTATTTCTTAGCAGAAAAATAAAATTCAACTCACTTTCGATCTTCTATTTGTGTCGGATAATTTGCGAACATATATTTTATCATAAATATAAAATTAAAATAAAACCCACTAAACCAAATTGATGATTTTATTAAAAAAAAAAAAAAATCCTCACATGTTTTGAAATGCTTCCTTCTCTCACTACTTTTAATCATGAAATTCCTTGGGTCAAGAAATGCAAATATCTCAGCATTTCATTTAACCAGCACCTTGTTTAGGCATTACATATTAATGATACCCTTGTCAAACAAACTTAGCAGAATGAGAGAAACTTTACAGTCACTTATTAGGGGAAAAGAAAGCAAACTTGCTGATTTAAAGCTACGCTTTTGTCCAAAAATTAAGGATAAACAGGAAATCTGATTATTACAGAGCGTTGTGGAGCTAAGAGAGCTTGTTAACATATGCACACTAGTGTGGAGTGATGTATGAAGACATTCCATGATATGCAGCCTTTATGCAAATTTGCTATGAGCACATGACAGCTATAAACGTTGTATAGGGAGGAGGTCAAGTTGTGTCTCATGAGTCCATTCTGTTTTTCATGTGTCAGTGAAGGAGCAAGAAACTGCATGTCTGAGGTACCAAAATAATATGCAGACATCCCCAGAAGCAGAATCTTTTTCAGGAGTCTGCAATGCAGAAAGGAAAAGCTAAAAACTGTCTGCAAGATAAAGGGAAGCCTAAATATAAAATTTTCTATAAAATTTATCATTCTGCACTGTGACAGTCTTAACAAATGAGCACAAATTTGTGATTTTGATAACTGTACAAATTAGTATTTAGCCGCAATATTCCAACCAGAGTTCGCTAAAATGCGTAATTACGCTTCTAGTACGCATCGAGAAACACATAAAATATACATCAACGAGTAAAAATACTCATCGAGAAACGTGTAGAACTACGCACCGAAGAATTTTACCAACGCATAAAAACACTCATCGGGACGGTATTTTGTCTTTCAAAAACGGAAGTAAACAAAATAAAGATTTTTTCCGTAATCATAATTTCGTTTTCTTGTGATGTTGCCTCTGTTCAGTATTGTTGTTATATATCATTTTCTTCCATAAATATTCTGAAAACGGAAATTCGACGGCATGAAAATTCCCTTGTACCATAATCTTCAGGCATGAGAGTGTAAAGGCTTCGAGGAATTTCTCCTTTTCCGTCATAATTTGGGTTATCCCAGAGTAGAGATCGATGCATAACTGAACAGAAATTTTGGGGCAATTGGTAGTGGTGAAGGAAGCTTTCCGCCTAAAACTTTCAAAAACGGAAGTTAGACGCAGTGAAGATTTCTCCCGTAATCGCAATTTTATTTTTCACGCTGTAGGGCCAGACATATTAATTCTTAGGTAATACCTTTCGTTTCCCGCCATATAGCGAGCTACCGCCTCACCTTTACTATACGATCTGGCTATCAAGGCGGCTGAAGGTGTCCTTGTGTAGAAGAATAATTACCTCAACAAACTCAGTCCAGTACACGGAAATAAACACAACAGCAAGACTTTATTATTCCAATAACATTTGCTTCACTGGTTTCCGATGACTTTCCGCTCAGGTTCCCCATGCTGACCATGTGCTACCTTTCCACAATTCTTTCTGTGATACCCGGTGGACGAAGGAATCCTCCTTCCCATTGACCACGCTGCACGTCTGCGATACCCGCAGCCCTTCTGTCAAGAACCGGTCCAAACCAGGACCCTGTCTCCTTGACGACCGAAGCTTAACTGTCTCACTCAATTCTCCTCGCCCTTTCTGTCCTCTACCACGCATGCGCAAGAAAAACTGGTTTTCCCGGTCAGCACGTGAAATACCTGAACTCAGGAATGTCGTTGGATACCCGCAGGCGATTACAACCTTGCACGTATACAAAAGCAGTATGACAACTTGTTTAACAGAAGCACTCGAGCAGCTGACTCTTCAAGGTCAGATGCCCCAGGTGTTCATGCACCCTTCTCTTAATCCCACATAGGATTAAAACTGTACCACATGGGTGGTGAAGAATATCAGTTCTTATCTGAAACAACAAAATGGCGGAATGAAGCGTCCATCCGCACGTGTTCATCACAACATTAAAATGAAATTCATAATTTATTTCATTTATTTCATTTTAATAGGCCCCCACCAAATGAACAAGAGATACAATCTTTTGCCGTATTCTTGAGTCTTTTCACTTGCTCGCGGATCTTGGGTGACACAACATAATACACTTTATCACTTTTTGCTCGTTCTGTCGCACGTTATGTAACATTTACACTTGTACCACCCTGAGACCTTCTGTGGATCTGCACCTGTGCCATGAAACATTCTCACCATGGCGCTGCCCTACTCTTTAAAACTGAGTCTTGACAACGCATCGGTGTGAGGGATTAGTTTGCCAGCGACATGAGATATGGATAAATTAAATTGGGAAATAGCCAAACTCCAACGCTGTAATTTTGAACTTTGCGATGCGGAACGGGTGAGAAAAGTAAGGGGGTTGCGATCGGACATAACTTCGACCCGGTTACCGAACATCCACCCTTCAAACCTTTGCAAACCCCATACTATGGTGTACGCCTAATGATGGCTGGCCGCCCATCTGGCTTGCGTCCCATTTAATTTTTGCTAGCATAGGCCACTGGCCTAATGTTGCCTTCCTCATCCCTCTGACTCAAACAACATGCCACCGCAAAGGAACTCGCATCCGTGTGTAAGATAAAATGCTTACTGAAATCCCGGGTGTTTAATACCGGTGCCTTACACAAATTTTCCTTCAGAGTCCTGAATGATTCCTCCAACTTTTCCGACCAAACTACCCTATCTGCCGCCCTTTTTCCTGTGCAATCTGTTAAAGGTTTAGCTACCTTCGCGAAGTTGGGTACGTAATCACGGTAATACCCACATAATCTCAAAAAGCTACGTAATTCCTTTTTCGTCTGAGGGAACAAAAGGTCCCTGATGGCCTGCAACTTCTCGGGGTCCGGCCAATGATGGCCCGAGCCGACCACGTGCCCTAAGTAATTCACCTCCGTACCGGCAAAACAGCATTTCTTTAAATTTCCCGTGAAGCCTGCCGCCTCCAGACTTTCAATTACTCCTTTTAAATGTTTCAAATGCTCCTCCCATGAGCCAGAAAAAATAGCCACGTCGTCCAGGTAAGCTATCGCATAGTCTTGGTGCAAGGTCAAAACCTTATTCATGGCTCTCTGAAAAGTAGCCGCCGCTCCTGATAACCCAAAGGGCCTTACTTTCCATTGATAGAGCCCCTTATGCGTTGCAAAAGTGGTATACTTTCTACTGTCGGGGTCCATTGGGATTTGATAGTACCCCTTTAATATATCGAGCGTAGTAATATACCGGGCTGCCCCCACCTTCGCTAACAAATCTGGGATATGAGACATTGGAAATGCGTCCGGAACAGTGTGAGAATTTAACATTCTGTAATCTACACACATCCGAACCTCTCCATTTTTCTTAGCCACGCATACTACCGGATGACTATACTCTTCTTTTGATTCTTCAATCATCCCGCGATCCCACAACTCCTGGATCTGGCTCCCCACTGCTCTCTGCATCGATTGTGGCACCTTGTACCTGCGCTGGGTACGAAGTACGCTTTACGGCTTGAGTGTAATTGCGTGCTTCCCCACTGATGTCTCTCCCACTTCTCCCGAAAAGAACTTCTTCAAGCTGCTCACCAGCTCCTGTAACTCCCTACGCTGATCCCGAGTTATCCTCTCCCTATCTATCCTGATTTCTTCAGGTTCTTCTGCTTCCTCCGTTTTCCTCAGCGGAGCATCCCTAATTTCGCCGATCTCCTCATCGGTCTCAAAAATCACTCCGACTACACTGATCCGGGGCTTAAACTGGGCCGGTCCACCTAGCATACACCTTGTTCTTGGAGTCCAGGATCAGGGCTATGACTTGGTCTCCCACCTGAAAGGATCTCTGTCGCAGTCGACGGTTATAATACAACGTATACCGCCGCTGCTGTTCCACCACCACCTCCTCCACTTGCTGAGCCGCCTTCTCCATGCACTCCTTCATTTGCTGCAGGTACTGCTCCGCCGATACTGATATGCCAACGGGCAGCCTACATCCCCCCCCCCCCATTTTTCTTCCGAATGGCCAGCGGTCCAATGGGCTCTCGCCCGTATAGCAACTGAAACGGGGCCGCGGCCGTTGTAACATTGGGAACCTCTCTATAGGCCCATAATAAATATGGTAAAGCCTTATGTCACTGCCGAAGCTCCTCCCTTATCACATGATGCAGCATTCCTTTTAAAACTCTGCTGAATCACTCGACAAGACCGTTCGAGGCGGGATTTCCCGGGACGGAGAACTTAGGAGTCGAACCTAGACGCCTTAGGATCTCTTGTGTCAACCCCGACACAAAATTTGTGCCCCGGTCCATCGCTACTACCTCCGGAATCCCTGTGTGCTGAAAAATTTCCAGTAGTGCGTCGTACGTGCTCCGAGCATTCAATGAAGTCAGACATACAGCTTACGGCCACCTAGTATGCTGATCTACCATCACTAATATCCACTGGTGACTCTTGCTCGACGGTGGTTCAATTGGTCCGATTAAGTCCACATTAACGACCTGAAATGGTCTGCGGGGTCTCCTAACTACCTCAATCGGAACCCTGTCTGCTCTCATGATAGGACGTCTCAACTGACATGCTTCGCATACATCACAATATCTATGCACATCTGTCTTTAAGGTAGGCCAATAGAAAGAATATCTGATCCGCTCTAGGGTCTTCTTGTGGCCCAAATGCGCGCCAAAAACCGAATCGTGTGCCAGCTTTAACACTTGCGCCCTCCGCTCTTCAGGAACTACCAACTGTAACGTAACCTGCCCCAACACTTGCTCCCGATGATACAACATTCCATCCGTATAGAGATGGAATGCTGTATCATCGGGAGATAATACAACAGTATAGAGATAACCTCCTCTGCCATTTTCCGCCTCATTCCTAGCGGCTGCTAACATAACACACCTTTTTTGTTGCTCTGTAAACAAGCGTCTGTCTGAACTCTCCTGAGCTTCACTCGTATCCAAATCAGTAACGCAATCTCCTGTTCCCTCGCTAGCTCTCTTTGCCTCCCCTGATTGGTTGACCTGCTGTTGCCCTCGCTGATTCTCCTTGCCGCCTCCAGCACTGAGCGCTAATATCCTGGGAGTATTTTGCTCTTCAAGCCACGCTCCACCAACCCAGCGCGCTTGCTCCTCCTCCGCTGAAATATCTGTGATCGCAGGGCTTTCCATTCCTAGAATATCCTCCTCTTCGACTAGCACTTCGCCAGTCTCAGTTTCTGGATGCACATCCGGCCAATTCCCTAACTCTAACGCCTTTTCACATGAGGTTGCCCACATCGGAGTAGCTTCCCTTAAACTTTTCATGCGCTGGTAATCCTCCGTTGCTATAATTACCCTGTCTACCAGATTAGGAACAATTGCACACATCACTCCACAAACACTTTCTGTCGCTTCTCCTGTTTCTAATCCCTCTTCATCTAATCGGAGATTCAATTGTTTAATGACAAACTCTCCCTTACTACCATCGAAGCCTCTTAAAATTATTCTACCCTTTGGTTCCAACAGCTCTTCGCCAAGTAACCCTTCTCTTACACAACTCACCTCCGCGCCCGAGTCAATAAGGATTCCGGTGCTCTTTCCGCATTCCGACTTAACCCTCTTCACTTCTCCTAACGGAATTTCTATTACTTCGTTCTGATTTTCTTCCTGGCCTAAAACTCTATCTACCTTAGCCGTCGTTCTTTTATCATCGCTGACCTCTACCGGCTCTATCCTTCTCTCTGAAACATCTTCGGCTCCCTTTTGTCCCATTGCTACTCTGTTTACCTTATTTGGGGGGGGGGGGGTCTTTCCTCCAATTCTGAGAGTAAGAGCTGGGAGTACTCTGGGATGCCTTCTGGTTAGGTTATAATTTGCTTTATGGTGCCCCACTACGCCACATCTAAAACAGATAATTCCGTTATCCAAACTGAAATCCCCTACTATAGACCTCGCCGCTGAGTAACCTGACTTATTTCCGACGCTCTGATCTGTCCTGGAAAACTTTCCTTTCCATTGATTTTCGCCTGTCGGAAAACTTCCCTTCTTTCCGGCTTCCGATTGACCTCCTTTGAAATACGTTCCCGAGGGATGACTAGGTTTGTGTCTTCCTTCTCCTATTCCCATAGCTCCTACGTGACTTTCGTATAAATCACAAAGTTCTCCTAATTCTGTCAAAGGAACTAACTTCCCTACGGAACCTCTTTGAAGAATGTAGGTCTTCAGTTCTGGGGACAACAAAGTTTTGAATTTGTCGCATACCAACAAATTGACCAACTGATTGAATTCTTTCACTTCACTACTATTGATGTAGTATGTCAGGGTCCTCTTAATACGTCCCGCTAACTGCAAGTAGCTTTCCCCTATGTTCTTACTAATATTCTTAAATTGTTTCAAATAAATATCCAGAGTCAAATGGCATTCCACCAAAATTGCCTCCTTAACTATTTCGTACTTATCGTACTGCTCTATAGTCAACCAACGAAATAAGTGGTTCACACATTCTGAATTGAATAAGTCTATCACCAAACGACCTTTCATTTCTTCCCGTACCGAGTGTAATACAAATGCCCTTTTTAACGAATCAAAGAAGTCCAGAATTTCTTCCGGCTTACTGGGACTTCTGGGTAAAGTACTTTCTAAGATTCTCATGTAGTCGGCCAACTTACCCTCATTTTTACTTTTAATAGACTCCTTCTCTTTCTCATTAATTCTAATTTCCTTTTCTTCTTTCCTATCCGCTAATTGTAATTCTAGCATTCTTTGTTCCCTCTCAGCTTTTCTCTCTTGTACCTCAAGCATTTTAAACTGAAGTTCCCATTCCATTCTAGCTGCATTATTTTTCTTGTCTTCCATATTAATGCTTACTTCTTTACTAGAATCTAATTCTGAATCGCTAAGAATACTATTCTCTTCGTTGTCCGCGCCCAAATTATCCTCAACGTTCCCTTCCAAAAAGCTCAGTCATGATAATACACTACAATACACATTCAAAAAATACACTCATGCAAAGAAATAAGAAAAGAAATCATGGAAACTTCCGCATTAAATCATCGAAGGTTAATCTGCTTCTTGTTTTGTTTCTAACCTATCTCTACCTTCATGCATTACCCGAACATCTATTATCCTGTTTTACTCAGAATACTTATATTCCTTCTGCCTCTTTCGCTACACATAAAAAAAAAAAAAAAAAAAAATCGCTAAGCTATTCTAACTCCAATTTTCTTAAATCGTAAACATGAAAACTCGACTTATCTAAACACACTTAAAATTACTTAATGAAAATATTTTGACACTTCGCATTCTCTAACAACTGACATAAAATTAACTGTTACAAAATTTTACTTTACAATGCTTTACTCTTCGAATATCTAATTATTAGCTTTCACTTTCCTTTCTAGTACCATGATGAGAACTTCTACTCTTAACCGTAAACTATACCAAATGCACAGGCAAAGACACAGAAATAATCTCAGGAAAAAAAATGTGGTACGTTACCGGAGCACTCAAGACCCCCTTCTGCTTCTTCTGTTTTCTTGCTTGTAAGTCCTCGTCCGGATCGGAAATTCCATACGTTGAGGTGCACACTGTCTTTGTCTCAGTCGACACGATGGATGCCTTATCTCGGCTAGCACGCTGATGTCTCTTTGTTCCGGTTGGTACGTCGTCAGAGTTCTGTCATTCGGTCACTGGAATTTTCACAAAAAGTCCGTTGTTTTTTCTTCACACGTGTCGCCATTCACGAGCTCGCTTTCAGGCTGATCCTGTCGACTGCGCCAACTTATCTGGCTGTAGGGCCAGACATATTAATTCTTAGGTAATACCTTTTGTTTCCCGCCGTATAGCGAGCTACCGCCTCGCCGTTACTATACGATCTGGCTATCAAGGCGGCTGAAGGTGTCCTTGTGTAGAAGAATAATTACCTCGACAAACTCAGTCCAGTACACAGAAATAAACACAACAGCAAGACTTTATTATTCCAATAACATTTGCTTCATGAGTTTCCGATGACTTTCCGCTCAGGTTCCCCGTGCTGACCACGTGCTACCTTTCCACAATTCTTTCCGCGATACCCGGTGGACGAAGGAATCCTCCTTCCCGTTCACCATGCTGCACGTCTGTGATACCCGCAGCCCTTCCGTCAAGAACCGGTCCAAACCAGGACCCTCTCTCCTTGACGACCGAAGCTTAACTGTCTCACTCAATTCTCCTCGCCCTTTCTGTCCTCTACCACGCATGCGCAAGAAAAACTGGTTTTCCCGGTCAGCACGTGAAATACCTGAACTCAGGAATGTCGTTGGATACCCGCAGGCGATTACAACCTTTAACGTATACAAAAGCAGTATGACAACTTGTTTAACAGAAGCACTCGAGCAGCTGACTCTTCAAGGTCAGATGCCCCAGGTGTTCATGCACCCCTCTCTTAATCCCACATAGGATTAAAATTGTACCACATGGGTGGAAGAATATCAGTTCTTATCTGAAACAACAAAATGGCGGAATGAAGCGTCCATCCGCACGTGTTCATCACAACATTAAAATGAAATAAATTCATAATTGACAGTTTGATTGTGGGCGACCCTTACACATGCGATGTTTTCTCTGCTTAGTATTGTTGTCAAATATAATTTTATTTCATAAATATTTGTATTTCACCTTGAAAATGGAGGGGAAATGTCCGAAAACGGAAATCGGACGTAACAAAGATTTGTCCCGTAACTGTAATCCCCCCCCAATGTTACGAACATGTGTCCCGTGTTCTTAAATATCCCCCCCCAAGTTTGCATTTCAGCCTGATAAATGGGGGAGGGGGGCTGCGAAAACAAAAGTAACGAAGCTGAAAAGTTTGTATGAATTGATGCATGGTGTTCAAAAGTATTCATATTCTTCAAGTTACAGTATTTATCTTTTATCTAAAATAGTGAAAGCTATCATGATCCTCTGACTGAAAGTTCTTTCCGCATGATGGATGAAATTGTCATCCAAGGGCATTAAAAAAAAAGCAGGAAGAAATGGGAAAGGAAACAAAGGTATCAGCAAAGTGAAAATTTAAGCACTGGATGTTGTGCAGCTGCAGAGTCAACAAAAGACAAATGTGGCTGTGGAACTTGCTAAGAAGTCTATTAGATATCTATAAGAACATCAAAAGTTGAATGCATTCACTTCTTGAACACATTGCTGTTGCATGTAGTCATTTCAAAATATGATAAATTTAATGCTATTGTTTTAAAATACGAATATTATATTTATTGCTAAAATAAGAAGCAAAACGGATCCAAATTCTAAATACATTGAGTGGCAGTGAAATATTTTTAATATGCAAAAAATCTGGATTGATTTTCATTTTTGTAAGTATTTTATTTCATCTGCTTATTTTTCTAAAATACTCCCCACTTTTAAAATTTACTCCCAAAACTTTTTCAAAGGACTAAAGTAAAATACTCCTTTAAACTTTTTTTCTTCTTCTGCGAACTCTGATTCGAGAGAGAGAGAGTGTGTGTGTGTGTGTGTGAGAGAGAGAGAGAGAGAGAGAGAGAGAGAGAGAGAGAGAGAGAGAGAGAGAGAGAGAGAGTGTGAGTGAGAGAGAGAGAGAGAGAGAGAGAGAGAGAGTGAGAGATTGATACATTATCGTTGTCACGTTTCATTTGTTTGTAAAACTGGTGCCCATGTAGGAATTCTGTTTGAAATCCCTTTTGTGAGTTGATTGCAATTTTTGAGAAAAAAAAGTTTGTGAATTTTGTTGAAATGTGGTGGGCGCATGTTCATTGATATAATTCAATCCCCAAAAAATTACGAAATTAAAGTGAGAAACAAACCAAGAGTTCTTGTGGAATAACTTTTTTACGGGTCTTATAGAGGTTATTTTTCATGAAAGTTGGTTGTCAAATTTTCGAACTAAAGCCTAGTTCGTCATCAGGACTACGTCACTGGAGTAGTTGCTGCCACTCAGTTGGAAGAGTCCAACCGCAATTATCGTTAATTGTGGTACTTCTTCTTCTTGCTATTTCGATCCCTTCTTCTAGTTTCCTCTTTACTAAGTTTGACTGGTGGGCGATTATTTTCACTGAGTTCCAATTTATGGAGTGTCCACTTGCTTGTATATGTTTGTCTAGCCCTGTTTTGTTACTAATGTTCCTAATAGCTGCTTGGTGTTCTTTCATTCGGACCTTAATACTTCTCCCTGTTTCTCCTATATAGCTGAGTCCGCAGTTACAGTCGATGCAATAAATTACTCCTTCTTGCAATTGGATGTCCAATTCTTTCTGCTTTTAAGCTGGCAGGAATTTCTTTATTTTGTTTTTAAGATCTGGTGCTATCCTGATATTATATTTTGCTCCGATCCTTTTCAGTTTCTCGAAAAGTCCCTTGTGGTACGTAATTTTGCTGGTGAATTTGAAGTTGGCTTTCTCCTGCTTCTTTTTTGGCACTTGTCTAAATATTTTCTCAACATATGGGGAGGGGTAATTGTTTTCTGCCAATATTTCCTTTAATTCTTCTTTGTGAAGATCTTTTGAGTATCTGAAGAGACCAGGATTTCAATTTTTTCCAAAAATTGTCTCGCCGTATTCGATTTAATATAATTAGGGTGGAATGAGCAGAAGTCTAAAATCTTCCCTGTGTTGGTGGGTTTTCTAAAAAGCTGAGTGAATATTTCCCCCTCTCTTGAGGTCAAGGTTAAATCTAGGAAAATGATGCTATGGCCTTTTTCCTGTTCCAGGGTGTACTGCAAGGTATTCTCTAGTAACATTCTCTAGGGTGTACTGCAAGGTATTCTCTAGTAAGTTAAATTCTGCCAGAATCTGAGAGGGTAGAGATTGGTCCTCAGTATCTATTATAATTAGGACATCATCCATGTACCTTACATAAAGAGCAAATAAGGAGGGTTGTATAAGGATTTTTGCCTCTAGTTTACTTATATAATAATTTGCTAGCAGAGGTGCTAGTGGAGAACCCATTGCAAGTCCTGAAGTTTGCCTGTGATATTTCTTTCCAAACTGGAATACCTTGCAGTACACCCTAGAGAATGTTACTAGAGAATACCTTGCAGTACACCCTGGAACAGGAAAAAGGCCATAGCATCAATTTCCTAGATTTAACCTTGACCTCAAGAGAGGGGAAAATATTCACTCAGCTTTTTAGAAAACCCACCAACACAGGGAAGATTTTAGACTTCTGCTCATTCCACCCTGATTATATTAAATCGAATACGGCAAGACAATTTTTGGAAAAAATTGAAATCCTGGTCTCTTCAGATACTCAAAAAGATCTTCACAAAGAAGAATTAAAGGAAATATTGGCAGAAAACAATTACCCCTCCCCATATGTTGAGAAAATATTTAGACAAGTGCCAAAAAAGAAGCAGGAGAAAACCAACTTCAAATTCACCAGCAAAATTACGTACCACAAGGGACTTTTTGAGAAACTGAAAAGGATCGGAGCAAAATATAATATCAGGATAGCTCCAGATCTTAATAACAAAATAAAGAAATTCCTGCCAGCTTTAAAGCAGAAAAAATTGGACACCCAATTGCAAGAAGGAGTAATTTATTGCATCGACTGTAACTGCGGACTCAGCTATATAGGAGAAACAGGGAGAAGTATTAAGGTCCGAATGAAAGAACACCAAGCAGCTATTAGGAACATTAGTAACAAAACAGGGCTAGACAAACATATACAAGCAAGTGGACACTCCATAAATTGGAACTCAGTGAAAATAATCGCCCACCAGTCAAACTTAGTAAAGAGGAAACTAGAAGAAGGGATCGAAATAGCAAGAAGAAGAAGTACCACAATTAACGATAATTGCGGTTGGACTCTTCCAACTGAGTGGCAGCAACTACTCCAGTGACGTAGTCCTGATGACGAACTAGGCTTTAGTTCGAAAATTTGACAACCAACTTTCATGAAAAATAACTTCTATAAGACCCGTAAAAAAGTTATTCCAGAATCACTATGAATAGAGGTGCCATAAATTCATTTACAACAAGAGTTCTTGTAAAGCAAAAAAGAAAAAAAAATTCCCCTCATCAGTCTGAAATGAAATTATCTGGAGGTAAATAAAAAAAAATGTGACTATCAGCTACTGGAATGCTGCATAATATTTTCGTGGAATTGCAACAGGAGACATTAAAAATGCGTAGAAATACGATTTTAGTAAAAAAAAAAAGCTTTCACCTCAGTCTAAGGTGAAGCTATCTGGAAGAAGAAAAAAAAACCCCATAAAAATACCTTGTGACCCTCAACTTCCAGAATGCAACGAAAACAGTGAAAGAAACGTTGCAAACGCTAAAAAGTATGGCTCTTGAAACATACACATACACACCTCTTTAATGTAACTGAAACAAAGCTATCTGGAAGCCATAAAAGGAAAATTTGTGACCACCAGCTTCCGAAATGCTACATAATACACTCATGAAAACGAATAGAAAAATGCTTAAAAATATGATTTTTGAAAAAAACAGAAAAAGAAAAAAACTTCATAAATCTAAATGTGATGAAGCCATCTGGAAGCAAAAGGAAAAATAAATAAAAATCGGACGTCAAGTTCCGAAATACAGAGAAGGGAACGTTGAAAGCGCTTAAAAATTACTGCTCTTGTAAAAAAAAAACCCCCAAAAATCACATAAATCTAACTAAAACAACGCTACAGTAATACAAAAAAAAAAAAAAAAGTGTGGCTGCCAGCTTCAGAAATGCAGTGCAAAACGGACGTGGTGGAAATGGAAAAGCTGTTAAAGGTGCGTAAAAGTATCTCTTCCTAGCTTTGTTATTGAAAGAAAACATTGTTGCATCAACATAAAATTATTTCTTTGTAAAACAAGGAAGAAAAAAATTGAAATAAAACAAATGCCTACATGATCTGTCGACATAACTTGATGTCTGAAAGCGGGATCTAACATCAAAATCATGCAAAAATTTCCCTTCCTTTGCTTTAAAGTTGAAAGGAATGCTAGAAACAATGAATGTTAAAGAAATAGCCAGAAAAACCAAAATAGTTTGCACACCTTTCCAAAAATCTGCGGAGTGCGTCGCCGTTTTATTGTGCTGTTTCTGGTCATGGGGTTGAGTTGAGCAAAATAGTTAAGAATTTTTTTTTTTTAATAAATGAAATAAGTAAACTTTTAAAACTTTCTGAAAGCAATCTGCAAGGGTTAAAGTAATCGGCGGTGCCCGCCGCCATGCAGTGCTATTTCTGATACTGGGCAGACATCATATGGATGTTCTGAAAAAGTACATCATTTATAGTCGAGCATTAAAGTATTGCATCTATTTTGTGTAAAATTACACAGTGAGATAACTCCAAAAAATATAAAACAGGAACACACTTTCCCACATAAACTTTGTAATGGTAAGCAAAGAAATATTGCTTGAAGGTATAGTTTAAAATTATGTTTATGAAAATGAAATATGAACAGAAGTTTATGTAGAGAACTGTTTTCCTGTTTTACACTTTTTCAAATCATATGGATGATTTTACTTGAGGCCAAATTATTGGCAAGACAGAAGGCCACAGTGAGACTAGTGTCACCAGAGAATTTGGAATAGCACACAGCATAGTGTTGCTGTTTTGGTTGGCATTCAGAGGACACAGTAATTTATTATTATTATTATGAGGATGATACAACTCACATAACATACAGCCACAAAATAAAATAATGAGAATATTACAACTTAAACTCAGACACTCATTTCATTTCTTGGCTTTTCTTTGCATATCTGTTCCTCAGTTCAGACGCCATATTTGTAATCTACACACTTTTCATAGATATCATTGAGGAATGAATCCGCTGAAGAAATAATTCTTCACAACTACATGAAAGGCATATACAAAAATAATTATCTGCACATAGGTGCTATATTTTCTGTTTCCTATGTAGCCATCAGTGATGAGATAAATCATTCCTTCTTAGGAGTTCATTCATGCAAAATTCATTCAATTTTACGTTATCACTACATTCACTAAGTAAATTACTGGCTGCAGGGACCTGGTATTTATGAGAGGATGCTGATAAGTTTTCAGCCTCACAAAGAAGGTAATGGGCTACAGCCATGAAACTTACAGACTATTCCACATATTCTCACTCCAAAGTTCAACATACTTGGCAGAACATTTCTGGAGTTTCTTTAAACCTTCCGAAAAAAATTCTGAAGTCTGATTACTCAAATACTGCTCTGCTGCTGATATCACCTGCAAATCATTCGAAAAATGCTTCCCCTTCAAACTTTTTTTAAGGTTTGGGAACAGGAAGTAGTCTGATGGAGAAAGTCTGGTGAGTAGGGTGGATGGTCTATGCACTTAAATCCCAAATCCCTCAAAACATTCATTGTCTTGCCAGCCTCATGAGACGGCACATTGTCCTGCAAAAAGAGAATACCTTTCCACAGTTTTCCTTCAACACCTCCTTTAATCGGTACAGCAAGTTGGAATAGTATTCAGCATTTATTGTTTGGCCCTTTGGGAGAGAGTCAGTCAGTAAAATGCCTTCTGAATCCCAAAAATTCATTGCCACGACCTTTCCTGCAGACCTCCAAGTCTTGAATTTTTTGGCTGCGGAGAACCTGAGTGCTGCCACTGCAGGGACTGTTGTTTTGTTTCTGGGTCATAGTGATATAACCACGTTTCACCAACAGTGACAAGTCGCTGCAAAAAATTATCACCAGATCAATAAAAGTGTTGCAAAACCGATTTGAAAGTGTCCACTCGTTTTCGTTTCTCATCAGCGTTCAAACATTTGGGCACACACTTCGCTGACATCTGCACATCCAAGTGCTCATGAATTACAAACCAACACATTCCCTGGATATCTCTAGTTTTTCTGCTAGCTATTGTTTTAGTCGAGATTCGCATATCTGACAAATTCAAGTCACGAACACAATCAACAATTTCTGTTGTCACAGTTGAAGGCCTCCCAGATCTTGCTGCATCTTCAGTCTCAAAGTCTCCACGCTGAAAGTTGGCACATCATTTCTTCACAGTGGAATATGAAGGGCACTTCTCACTTAATGTTTTCGTCATACACTCATAGATTTCCTTTGCAGTTTTCTTCTGCAAGAACAGAAATTTCATGACAGCCCGGAGTTCCACATTTGAAAATTGAACACTTTGCATTGATATGATTCAGTTCAGGAAGTCAAACATCTGAAAAAAAAAACAAAAAAACTGTTAGTCTAAAAATTGGCACTTTAATACAAAAATAACATTCTTTTGAGCTGCAGTGTCAAAATAATGCTGCAATTACAGGAAGTGGGTTAGGCCGAGAACTTTTCAGCATCCCCTCTTGCAACCCAAGTGCTTCCACGGCAACAGCTTTTGTTGGCAAACTGCTCGAAACAGCGAGAGTACACAACTCCCATTGAATGATTTGGGCATGCAATTTAAATGAATGGCATTCATGTTTCATTCCCATTTTTATGTTTCACCATTGCTTCCTAGCTGAATACTCACTCACAAAACAGCCGACATTTATTAATTCTCAACATTGATAAATGTCACTGCTGTGTTGTTCACAGCAGTGTGAGTGAATGGAAAAGAGTCATTAGTTATGAATGAATCATTCATGAATGGTCCATCACTAATAGCCATCCTTCAGATCTTCCTAAAATGATATCCCCCTGGAACAAGGTGACCAGATGTCTGGCTTTTGGAGGACATGTCCTCCTGTCCTCCAGATATTAAGGAAAAATAGCCTAAGTGCCTGGCTTTTTCTATAAGGAATAATTCAAATACATTTTGATCAAATTCTTCTATTGTAATCACTAGAGCTAGAATTTTTATAACCTAAAAATTGCTAGAAAATACCCTATATAAATACAAAATGCATTCATGACACAAAAAACTAAAATAAGTAAATATGTCCAGCAGACTAAAGTCTTTCTTTTTTAAGTTTTACATACATAAACTCTTAAACTGTAAAATTTAAATACAGAGCATGTGCATCCATATTTATTTTTGTACAAATTTATTGTGTCTGCCTTTTTCTCGAAATGTTCTTCCATTCTAAAAGTCATCTGGTCACCCTGACTGGAACAGGAATTGCACTTGCATCTTCCAATTGATGTTCAAACACAATGCTGTAACACCACCTACAACATCAAAGTTGCTTGGAACTTTGTCCTGGGTGGTGTAGTTGCAGCATGCTTAAACATAAATTTAGAGATTTTGGTTTGATTCTTGTTCCAGGGTAATGCAATTTTTAAGTTTTTTGAAGGAAGGTTAACATAGAAAACTGTAGAAAATGGGGCAACTGCATGCTCATAATGAGATTTGTACACAGTTTTCTCTATGTGTCCTCCTCCTATCAGTGACTGGTTCATGACTGTCCATTTCCACAATTTAGTATGACCTACATGAATAACTACAGCAATAACCACACGTCCCTAATTTTGAGTGAATGGTTACCAGGAAAGGGAAAGAATCTGCTGTAGGACAAACACAATGTTCAAACCCCATCTGGGAGTCAGACCCAAAACTCAGATGATTAACAACATACTTATGGCTGCTGTGCCCTCATCACTTACTGGGATAGCTTACAGGTTGACAGCTGCTTTCCCTCACACCACTGCCGATTCTTGCAACATGCTTAACCCAGCACAGCTCACGTTCGGTTCTGTTACACCAATGCTCACACCAGTGGCGGCTTTTCAGGTGAAGTAGGTGAAGTGCCTCTTCACCTATTTTATTTGAAATAAGGTTTCATTTAATAATTTCGTACAATATATTCTTTTTGCCTTTATTGCGTGCTAAAATACCCAAAATTTGATTAGATATCAATTCACAATGCACGTCCAATACGGAAAACAAGTCCTTATACGCAAAACAGTTCAAGTGAAGAGCTGAAATGAGAATGCTTGGAGGCCTGCAGTTTTCGTCTGAGTTGCCATGGTAACTGTGACGTCACCCTCCCCTATCTGCCGGGCAAGTGAAGTGTTTTAGCTTGAGACGCCAAGCCTCTGCACCTGAAGTCGTGACCTTCCGAAGAGATCGCAGTGGAACGGGAAGCTATGGCAATCCACTAGGGCTCTGCGGTGTTTCGGTACATACTTTCCGAAAGAGATTTGTTTTTTCGTGTTTTGTGATTGTTTGTTAAGAACTTCATTAGTTACTTTAGTTTCGTGTACAGTTTAACTGACAGTGATAGTTTTAGTTTTCAGTATGTATCCTGTGAACGACATTGTCTGTAATTTATTGCAAACTCCGTTCAATTGGTGGAAAGATGAAAATAAAAGACATTTTACTTCAACGACGACTGACGGATTCACTGAAATTGTTGCCAAGAAAGAAATCAAGAAGAGCGGCAAATCTTACAATATTAATTTTAAAAATTGTTGGTTTACTGAATATAAATGGCTTTGTAGCCCTTCTGTGTTACAAAAACTATTTTGTTGGCCCTGCTTATTTTTTAGTAATAAAATTCGGCGTGGAATAAAGACAATTTTCAGATTTCTTAAATATAAAACGGTCACTCCACAAACGTGGGGATTCTAGCGAACACCTGAAATGCGAATTAATGCTAAATAATTTTGAAAAGAATCAGAATACCATTGCCGATGCCCCGAGGGAGAATGCTAGGCTTTTAAAAATGCATTTCAGCGAAAGCGTTCGTTTAATAGACTTTTCCTGCAGACAATGATTGATGCAGTACTGTATTTGAGTAAACAAGAACTAGCATTCCGTGACCATGATGAAGGCACTGACTCGATAAATCGTAGAAATTCAAGGAGTTGCTTTCACTGTTGATATCAAGAAGTCCTTTAAAAATTCAAAATCAATACGAAACGATAAAAAATGTCTTCACAGGTGACTCAAAAACTATTCCAAACAAATTAATTGAATGTATTTCTGAATTTATAAACGATCATGTCAAAAATGAAATAAATGAAGTTCAATGCTTTTATATTCAAGTAGATGGGAAGACACAACCAGACTTCCGAGTGCTCTTTAATAATAAGATCTGTTGATTCGGAAGGTGTATTGGTTGAGCGATTTTTGGGTTTCCATGGTGTGAGTGAAGATAGAACGTCAGAAGCTTTATACAAAACTCTAGAAAAAGTTTTGGAACAGTTTGATTATCAACACAAGTCAATTGGACAATGTTACGATGGGGCAAACGTAATGTCTGGACACTTGACTGGGCTCCAGAAAACAAATGAAGCATAAAGCTTCTCAAGCTGTTTTTGTTATTGCTTAGTACATCGTTTGAACCTTGTATTACAGCAGAGTTTTTTTTAAATTTCTAAGTGTCGAATATTTTTTGCAAGCCTCAGTGTAATTCCTTTGTTTTTTCACCACTCAGCGAAGCGATCGCTTCGCTGAGTGGTGAAAAACAATACTCACATCAACAACCGCAAGATGCATGTCAACCATAATGGAAACTCAATGTCCTCCACTTCGAAGTTAATTAGTATGTGTAATAGTTGAAGATTGGGATAAATTGAAGGAAGTATTCGAATTTCTCACAAATAGTGACCAAGAGAAAAATAATAAATTCAACTTGCCCAAGGGTTCTTAAATGATATGAACACTTTTAAATTTACATTTTTGGGAATAGTATTTAATGAAATATTTGACTTCACCGATCTATTATTCTAAATTTTGTGGAAAAAATCAATAGACATAAACTACTGTGTTACTCAAATTAAAAACAACTTATGAAATTTTGAGACATAAAAGGAACGATGAGGTATTTGGAACACTGTTTGGAAAAGCTAGCAAAATCACAGAAATAAGCAGATCTAAATGGGAATTACATCACAGAAATAAGCAGATCTATTAAATCACAGAAATAAGCAGATCTAAACTGCTCTTACACCAGAAACAATTTTTCAAAATTATAAACAATTGTATTTTGAAATTTTGTACCACATTCTTATGGAAATGGATATAAGATTTCAAGACTGAGAAACTTAAACTTCAATTTGCCTGGCTTGCTGACACAACCAAATTCAACCAATTTAATTCATGCTTTCCCTCTCACGCTTTTGAAAATCTACAACATTTTAACGGAAATTTTTTTACTAAACACCAGCGCCTTAAAGATGAACTGAATCTTGTATATGCTGATGAAAAATTAAGGAATATATCGACTCATGAACTTCTTCGAGTGCTTCATGGAGATAAAGGCATTTTTACAGAAGCTTATAAATTCGTTTCCCTGATTTTAACAATTGCATCTGCAAGTGTTTCAGTGGAAAGAAGTTTTTCTTGCCTTAAAAGAATAGAAACTTACTCTAGAAACACTATTTCTCCAGATAAACTTGCTTCTTTGGCAAATATTTCTATTCAGAAAGACATTTTCTTGATGTCTTGAAGAAACAGCCATTTTCTGACGACATAATCAACAAATTTTCAGCTTTAAAGGAAGGAAGAATTGATCTAATATATGAAAAATAGGTAAGTTCTGATTAACTGATTTTCATTGAAGACAGTAGATATCTTTTCATATTGCTCTTGTAGCTCTTCACCTATTTTTCCTACCACGAGCCGCCACTGGCTCACACAGGGTCTGACACACCCATTTTCATTTTTAATGTAATTAATTGTTTTAATGAACTGTTTCAATAATAACGCCATTAGCTGGGTATTTCTAATACAAATTTTGAATATTTGCTACATTTATGAAAATGATCAAGGTAATTAAATCTTACACTTCAAAACTTTACATGTGTTTGCAGGGTTATACAAAAAAGGGTCAAAAGAGCTCTAAGAGCATGTTTTCACTAAACTAAAGTGTTACTTACAAACTGGCTTCTTTTACTGTTTGTCCTAGTTGCTTTCAGCGGTGTTTCTAAGGCACTCCTTACACAGAGCTGAAATGTGCTCCAGATATAAAAAGTTAAAGATACTGCAGTAGTACTGAGTTTCCCTAACTTTCTTACAGCATTATTGGCATCTACCATGTCTTCCCATTTTTTTATGCAAAAGAATGCATTAAAACACACCTTACCTGCAAACAGGAAAGGTAACACAAATACTGGCATTGGGTATGCAGGGCCAAAAACCCGTTTTGCACTCAAGACTCACAAAGCAACAGTGCCGACAGCTACACAACATGAAATGGTGCACTCACCTAGGAAGGCACTGAAAAGGACACTTCTTTCAGCTTTGGGTCATGTCAGATCACCGAGGCCATGTCACCCACTGACTCGGATTTTATTGAAACTTGGCAGGCAGATGTACCCGATAAAGATATGGGTAAATCCTAAGTTTCAGTTTTCAAAATACAGTGCTCCAAAATTTAGCCGAACACACACTTTTGCAGCTGTGCAGTAGCATGCCACTTTTTACATAACATGCTGTAGTTTGTGTGTTACTGAATTTAGGAGAATGAAACTTTGGAATCACATGGAAAAGGGTCCCTACATATTGAAAACACTTTTCATTTTATCTGAAACACCAGTTAAGTGAGCACCACCTAGTGGTGAAATGAAAAATTACAGCAAAATTTAGACATTTTATGGGAGTCTGTAGAATATTGCTCTGGCATGAGGGAGATAATTTTTTTTTATATTGATGTTTAACACATCCTATAACATATTTGGAAAAAAATGGTGGTTATCTGCATATTTTCTCAGATGGTTAAAATTATCTGAATTTCATAAAGGGCTCTCCTTCGACAATTCAGACATTTTGTTCTACAAAGCTGACCCACCATTTTGGATTTTGCTGAAAATTAGCATATAGGTTTACCTAACAAAGCTGCAAAACACTGCAAATTTTTTATCTTCCACACTGCATAGTTTCCGAGATACAGCACTCGGAATTTAGACCTAACCACTCGTTCAACAAATTTTGAAAACAATATTTGAAGATTATGATGAAAATGATGCCATAGAATTCAGTCAGTGGGTATCAAGTGGAAAAACAGAATTAATTAAACAATCTTTAACAATGGAAGATTTTATGCAAATGCTATTGTTGAAGATGGAAAAACTTATCCCACATGCATACATTGCGAAGGAACAATCCAGGTTTCTAAAGGAACTCACAGAAATGCTTATGCCAGACATGGCAATTGTTCTTATGGACTCCAGTGAGAACTACTCATTTGTCATACAAGATGAGGCACAAGGCTATCGTTGGACATCAGAGGCATGCACAGTTCACCCAGTTATTATGTATGCAAGAGGTTAGACACAGTTGCTTGAAATCCCCAATCACTGCTTCTTTTCTGACGATCTGGACCACGAAGCTTGTATGGTGTACAGAATTCAACTAACAACAATGAAGTGTACATCAAGAATAAATATCCAGAAATTGTGAAGGTTCCCTATTTTACAGATGGGCGTGCAGCAAGATATAAAAATTTCAAGAATTTTTTGAATTTGTGTAAGCATGAAAATGATTTTGCAATATCTGCAGCATGGTAATTTTTTGCCACTAGCCACGGGAAATCAGCTTGTGATGGTATTGGTGGTACAGTGAAGCGAATTGTAAGCAGAGCAAGCCTGCAACGACCTATCAAAAATCAAATCACAAAACCGATGGATGCCTTTAAATTTTGTGTTGCAAACATAAGAAACATTGAGTTCCACTTTATATCAAAGCCTGAAATTGAAATTGTACGAAACAACCTACGGGAACATTTTTTTAGAAACATCAGTTATTCCAGGAACCAGGAGTTTTCACTATTTTTGTCCACTTTCATCAAATACCATAGGAATGAAGAGGATAAGTAGAGATGACAAATATTGTTTGATATTTAACTTCAAAAGTAGCACTGAACTTATAAATTGGCCACAGTTGCACACTCGATGCTATGCTGCATGCATATATGATAATAACTGTTTGGTTTTTTTGGTATCATCAGTGATATTGATCAGGATGAAGACGTGAAAATTAAGTTTATGCATCCGCATGGTCCTGCAAAGTCATTTTACTGGCCACTTCATGATGCTATATGCTATGTGCCTATGCAGCATATATTGTGTACAGTGCAACCCCCAATGAAGACAGGCACGGCCTGAGCATAATATTTTTGTAAAGAAGACACGAAAGCTGTTCAGATTAAGAGGTGTGCAGCACAAAAAAGTTCCCTATAGCATTGGTGCAATTGGATTGTGAAGATAGGGAGGGACACAAACACACACACAAAAAAAGGAAAGCAGGCTTTTATTTTATTGCAATTTTTTTATCTTTTTACTAAGAACATATCTTCCATTTTATAGAAATGTCTGGTTTAAGTCAACAGCTAATCAATTTACAGTCCATATATGTATTACAATCCCTTTCTTTAAATATCCTTTCAACAATTTCCTCCTTGGATAACTTTTGAGTAACAGAGATGAGTGGAGTGATGCAACAAGTTTTATGGGAGGTGAGTGATCTCATAATTTTATTTTATAGGGTTTTTAACTAGTTTTTTTTTTTAAACAAAAATCAATTTTAGAAACACTTAGTTGGCTGTTAGTGTTAACTGCAGTGCAGTTAGTGATTTTACAGGTTTGAGGTTTCATTGAGTTTTGTATATCTATCACCATTTCCCAAACACTCGTCTGCACTTTTCATGCTTTTCAAAGAAAATTTTCATTAATGTTCACACTATCAAGTACATCTTGATGTACATGGCAAACAACTACGGCCTTCGGTTGCTGTTGGGACATTGTGCTTCTCAGGTAGGTCTTTTGTCTTCTTAAGGTACTAAAGCTTCTTTCAGCTTCACATGTAGATTCTGGCTGGCACTGTCAGTAGGAGACGAATTAAATGAATGGCTTAGCTGAACAACCTTTTTACTTCAGGTAGCATGTCCTTAATAATCTAGACAGCCTCAGCTCTTGTTGAGTATTTTTAATGCTGACGGAACATAGCAAGTTGAGCTATAAGAAAACTTTTGTTAAACTCCGGATATGAAGCTATGCTCTGACGTGTCACACCTTTCAGCAGACAATCTTCCAGATCTCCATATTTAATGAACCCCTTTTGGTGGAACCATGCAGTAAGTTGCACGGTTGCTGTGTCCAAAATTTGTAGAAACTGTAATTTGTAATATTCCTCAGGGGTTTTAGCTATGTAATTTTCTGCATTTCCGCAGAAGCACTTCGGGGAATTTCTAGGCCCTGGTAATCCAAGGGGATCCAGATTCATCGAATCAATAATATTCATTGCTCTCTAGAATACAATTTTAAAAGAACTTTCATTTCTTTTACGTTCTAGGGTAGCTTGAACAATTTCTACTGATTTAATCATGCCAGAGACAGTTTGGGTTTGTAAGGATTTATTCAGTACTTTCAGCGGCTGCAGTATTTCTTCTACAAAACACATACCAACAGCTGAAGATCCCTTTCTAAGTATCTCTAAAAGGCCTGATGCTCGCATGTGGTGGTGATCGGCCATTTCCTCCAAAGCATTTAACACTGATTCATACTGAGTAAGAATTGCCTGAACTGCTTCCAAATGAAACAGTCCAACGTGTTGGGCAGAGAGGTTTTACGTAGTGAATGAACCGGAATTGCTTATGGCAATGCTTTCAAATAAAACTCTAAATTTTCCACTTTGCCCAAATAAAACACCTATTTCATTAACTAACTCTAAAGAAGATTTTAATGCAGGGCAGCTCAAGCAAACAGCCTCAGTAACAAGATTGCAGCAGTGGGCTCCACAGTGAACAAATAGCGACAGTGGCTGGTATATCTGATATAACTTTTTGTGTATCGTTATATTCTGCACACATATTTGCCGCGCCGTCATAAGTTTCCCCCTTAACAGATTTATCCGTAGTTGCAATCGACGAAGGACATCGAGAATTATTTCACTCAATTTTTTTCCTGTCGTTTCTTCTGCCAGGTAAAATCCAATAAATTCCTCTCTTGCTGTTAGGTTTTTATCAACATATCTAATACATATCGACTGCTGATCTTTCCCAGTAATGTCATGCGTGCTGTCTACAATAATGGAAAATATAGGATAGACTTGACCACTAATTTCTGAACAGATTTTACATATTATTTGGCCAGCAAACATTTCCAAAATTTCATTTTGAATTTCCCAGCTGGTAATTTTTTTTTATGACACATCCATCCTTTCAGTTCAGAGACATCACCACACCTCAATTCTAGAAGTTTCATGAAATTCCCTTCATCATGTCATGACCTCGAATCGCCAAACCTTGTAGGCAGAGGTATTTTAAGCTCGACACTACCTTTTCTAGGCAAACACAGGCTTTTTGCTGCTCTTGTTTAGATTGGTGGATAATTGGGATTCAATTGGTTCTGATTGTGCTTTAGTTGCAAAACACAAGATTTATGTGCTTTACTTCCTTCGTGGGCGTGGAATTTTCCGATAGCTTTTTTCCAATTACTAAAACAAGATGTTCTGAAAGTAGTTTCTTGTGACTTGGGAAGAAGAGCATTAAGATTGTTTTCACAAAGTTTTGTGCAGAAATAGCATACAACACCATGGTTTTGAATTGAGTGCAACCATGGAAATTTTACATACCAATCAATGGTTTTGAAAAGTCAAAACTCTGTTCAAGGTTTGGACTGGAAGAAATTCCGAAACGCAGATATATGGTTGTTGGGCAGATGAAATACTTTCCTTTATCAGATCATCGAGAGAAATATTCGGCTACAAAATTTTCGGGTCAGTTTTTTTTTTTTTTTTTTTTTGATTGTAGGTTTAACGACCACCGTGAGCAACTCAATGGGCTACAAGCAGTCGCCCGTCCCTAATTTAGGGTCACTGGTTCCAGGGAAGGGAGAGAGCCAGTGCCGTAAGACAAACACAACATCCATGCCTCACTGGGATTCGAACCCGGACTCCTTTCAGATGAATGATCAGAGGCCATCGCTTAGACCACTGCGCCACCGGGGCGGCAGGCTCAGTTTCTTTCAATGAATCAGAAGCACATACAACTGTATCCTGAACGTGCTCAATTTCAACTAATTTTTTTTTAGGTTTCGAGAACCAATCATTCCAAGATTTTTGCCCTCTTTTCATTTTAAAGACATTTAAATTACAACACAACACGAAAGCGAATAACCATGAAATCCTGATTAGAAACTTTTGTAGGGTCAGACCCAGGCAAGCCGACACAAACCAATGTTTGACAAAAGCTGCATACAGTTTTCTGTTTAAATGAACAATTTCGTCATGAGGGAACCGCTTTTTACGTTCGCCTCCAGACGCCAGAAAACAATTTCTTTCCCGTGTGACCCGAAGTCTGAAACTGACTACGACCAGATAAAGGGAAGCGGTCATTTCGGGTGCGGCAACTGACATCTTGAAATTTTTTTCGTATTTAGATAAAGAGAAGCAGTCATTTCAAATGCGAATAGATAAAGGGAAGCGGTCATTTCGGGTGCGGCGTCTGACACCTTGAAATTTTTTTCAAAGGAGGCAGCGGATGGCCTAGTGGTCAACGTTCGTGACTGCCATGGGGGAAACTTAGGTTCGATCCCAGGCAGGTAAGAATGCTCGAACCACTAAATATCCGCCGTGCATCAGATGGGCATGTTAAGCCGTCGAACCCTGAGTACTGGCCCTCCGATAATAAATAAGGGCGTCTTCCTCCCCTTTTTACTTTGCTTCCGTGTCACTTTCCTATCGAGCATTCCAGCCTAAATCTCCTAGCTTCCTATTTCTAAGGGTTGTTTAAGACGTGGGTTCAGACACTCTCTTCCCGAAATCCTCTACACATGATCTGATCTGATTTCGTACAAAGGAATGTCCCCCTTAGCTTGTAATCTTATGTAGTATTTCCGTCAAGGTCAGGCACTTTCTGCTAGTCAAACACAGTCTGCGATTAATCTTCGTGTTGAAGTTTGTCTCTTAGTCTTACTATTATACGTTTAAAAAAAAAAAAAAAAAAAGAAAGAAAAAGCCCGGAATGAAATTTTTTTGTACGATTAAAATGCCTGCTTCTTTTCGTTGCAAAAGCAGGGGGACACGTCCCCCCCCCTGTAGCTGCGCCTATGCCCTACAGGAGGCATGCATCGAATAAACTGCAGAACAACATCTGTTATAAGTGTAACTGAATATTATAACATTCAAGCAAGGAATGAATAGAAGCTTAATATTAATATGCAGGTAATTATAACTTATTCCACCATTAATTCAGGATAATGCAAATTGTAGTTAATTTTTAAAAACAACTGATTTTTTCTGGGGGTTTTTTTAGTTACTTGAAAAATGGCACTTTTTTAAACATATGATTTTATTTCTTACTCATTACTTCAGTTTAATTAACTGTTAATAACAGCATTTATTCATATTGAGCACTGTGGTTACAGGACCAAGCTTCTTATGAATCTTACGCTTAAATAAAAAGTATTTAAATGTTTGGATTTATGAGTCAGCACTGCACTCAGTAACTGTATATCTACACATGTTTTCAACTTAAAAGGTACCACATAATAGACTTCACACATTGTTGTTGTTTTTTTTGTTTTTTTTTTAATTGGAGGTTTAACGACCACCGTGAGCAACTCAATGGGCTATAAGCAGTCACCTGTCCCTAATTTAGGGTCACTGGTTCCAGGGAAGGGAAAGAACCAGTGCCGTAAGACAAACAACATCCATGCCTTACCTGGATTAGAACCCGGACTCCTTTCGGACGAATGATCAAGGGCCATCGCTTAGACCACTGCGCCACCGGGGCGGCGACTTCACAAGTTGAAGCAGGATCAGTTTGCTGTTGAACGAGTGGTTAGCCCTAACTTTCGAGTGCTGTATCTCGGATACTATGGATTGTGGAAGATAAAAAATTTGCAATGTTTTGCAGCTTTGTTGGGTAAACTAATTTTCAGCAAATTCCAAAATGGTGGGTCAGGTTTGTAGAACAAAATGTCTGAACTGTCGAAGGAGAGCCCTTTATGTTATTCAGATAATTGTAACCTTCTCAGAAAATATGCTGATAACCACCAGTTTTTCCCCAAATATGTTATAGGATGTGTTCAACATCAATATAAAAAAAAATTATCTCCCTCATGTCAGAGCAATATTCTACAGAGCCTCCCATAAAATGTCTAAATTTTGCTGTAATTTTTCACTTTACCACTAGGTGGTGCTCACTTAACTGGTGTTTCAGGTAAAATGAAAATTATTTTTAATATGTAGAGGACCCTTTTCCATGTGATTCCAAAGTTTCATTCTTCTAAATTCAGTAGCACAAAAACTACAGCATGTTATGTAAAAAGTGGCATGCTACTGCACAGCTACAAAAGTGTGTGTTCCGCTAATTTTTGGAGCACTGTATTTTAAAAACTATGAGGTATATAAAAACTGAAACTTAGGATTTTCCTATATCTTTATCGGATATATCTACCTGCCTAGTTTCATTAAAATCCAAGTTGGTGGGTTACATTTTGCAAAAAAAAATTGGTGATTTGACATGGAATGACCCCTATCTGAATCTATGTTACAAATTGAAGACTAAAAGGCTTGGGTCTTACAGACCTGCCACGAGCTCTGCTGGGTTAAATTTACTTCAGTGGATGTTCTCTAAAAACCTTCAGTCTTTAGATATGATAAAAATGAATGCTGAACACAACATACCCTTAAAATGAATTTTAACATAAACAATGTGTCCGACTAGGTATGAAACATAAACAACATGTCTGACACAGGTATGATTTAATTTTGTCCAATTAAATGCAGTTTTCTTCATCCATCTACAATGAATTCGTCAGAGGAAAAACATGTTCTACTGAAACATCTGATATTGCCACAGGAAGGAAAAAACTACAAGTAACTTGATTTCACTAAAATCATTTCCCCATCGTGGAAAATCCCAAAAACACTCACACACAGTGTCAAAAGCGTTGCTTATACTTTGGAAAAACTCAGTACATCCGACATTAGGGTCCAAATGTGATGGGACACCAGGCCAGAGCGTTGTAAAATCCACAAAACCTGGAATGACACTGGAAAATCGGGACGAATGAGATTCCTAAAACTTATGAAACAAGCACATAACTACAGCAGAAATTATTACATTTAAACTCGAGTTCCGAAATTCCATGCGCTGTAAATTCTGAACACCCATGCGATTAGCTTATTGCTGCCCATTAGAAAGTCGTGGTTAAACATTTAAAAATTTACATAACACAATCAATGCATGGTTAGGCTAAAAACATATGGACTATTTTCGTCACAACACCCCTGTGGCGAAAAAAGACAGTATAATTAAATATTTTAGAGACAGATAAGTAAAAATATAACAAGCCTAAATACATACCCTTCCCAAATTTCTCCACAAGGAAGTCATATTTGCAGGACTCTACGAAAATCGTTGCAACCGAATAATCGCTCAATTTAAATACTTTCTCTACAGTAGTTCTGATTACAGCGTTACATATACAAAACAAACGATACTGAAAAACATCTTAAAAGATTCGCAACACTCGACAAGGTTAAGAACCTCCAAAGGTTAGCTAGCACATGTTTCAAAACATCCTCAAACGAACAGGAAAATAAAAATCACAACAAACACCCTTGACTTGACTTAGTGCGTCGTAAATAATGAGACATAGAGAGATGAAAAAGAGAATCGAAACGTTTCTGCAATAAGCTGCCATTATCTGTTTATGTTTGCTTGGAAGCGCGACAACTGTTCGTGTGTCTGATGTGATTAGATAAAGTTATCGCGAAAGAGCCTCTTCAAAGGACAAGACACTTGAAGATAAATCTTGAAATCCGATTGCACATCAAAGAACGACCGCGTATCGCCTTTTGAATTTGTATAAATGGAATTTTCCCTCAATATGGCTCAAATGCACATTCGGGGAAAATTCCATGTGCATGCATTACGATCTCGCTTACGAATGTGGATTCGAAGTGGCCTTCCGAACAGGCACGTATCCAGAATTTCTGTTTGGGGGAGGGGTGTTCAGAAATATTGCATATAACTTAAGTCATGGGTCACGACCGTGAGTGGAGCATAAAAACCCCTGAGAAAGGATAATGTCTGACCCTGTTGTAAGCAGGTAAAGTACTGCAATCCCGGCATTGCGAGGGGAGAGGTGAGGGTTCACTGCTGAGATAACTTCCAGCCTCCGAACCACTAATATTATGGAATCGTCTGCAAATCGCTAACATATACCGAATCTAAATTCAGGGTGTACTTGGTTATCTGCGTGTGTAGTTTGGTCTGTTTTCGAGCATTCCTTCATGGTGTGGCATTTTCTCTGTCAGGCAGTGTACATACACTACTGTTTGTGAAAATTGTAACACCAAGAAGCAACCATTGATTCAAATGAAATTTATACTACACATTACTGATATGACTGCACATAAGTAATTTAATTTTCAGAACAATACAACAATTTTTACCTGAAAAAAAAAAAATTAGTATCTTGTGAAGCCTCAGCAAGCTGCAACAAGAGTTTCTAGACGGTGTGGCGTTAGATCGAAAAGGCGATAGATGGTGTCGTAGATGATTGCTTGCCAGGTGGCCTGTATACGAATCCGCAGATCATTGGTACTGATTGCTGGAGGACTTGGATTGTCCAGCTACAGAGTGACCATATGCCTGCCGTGACGTTCGCTGGCTCACTTGTATTGCATTGAGCCAACGGAGAGAGATTTCTCCCCGTTTTTAAATCACCTCTTTGGCATCATCTGATACAGTGACTACAGAACGGCTGATAGATGGCAGCACATCAGCACTCACTTTTTCGTGATAGCTCCATCTTTTTTTTTAATATGAATTTCTTCTCTAAGGAGCCCGTAAGTTCTTTCCACACCTTTTTTTTTTGCGCAGTTTGCACGTGTTCTTTTGCTGTACACTGGGGAATCGAACAAGTTTTCTGGAAAAATTTGTAGGGACGAGTACATTTTATTGTTTTTGAACTGGTAAGTCCTAGGTAGAAAAAAAAATCTGGTTTGTGTTTTAAAGCAACGATCATCAGAACAGGTTTGATATATTTAAAGGAATACCGCTGATTCAATATTGCGTTTCTCATTTTTTAATTCAGCGTTGTAGAAAATCTGCATTCCTATTCATGTCGGGTAGTCTCATAAAGTCATGAACTTAAAATTACTCGTTGTTAATCGCTTGCTGTGCTGCCATCTATGGACGATTCTAGCAAATGGCAACTGTGTATCTGAAATGTAGCACCCGTTCCTAAATTACAGGAACAGGAAATCCGAGTAGGATTGGGAGAGGAATAAACATGTCTCACTTAGGGTCGCCATTTATTTTTGGAGAGAGACTAGGCATTCTCTTCTTTTTTCTTGATCTGTCAGGGAAGGACTTTCTAGTCATGTACGAAATTTATTTTTATCTTACCTGACTTCAGATGCTTCTGAAATCTCCGTGGATGTGCTATAAGGGAATATGATGGCCTTTCCTGGCGAAGTTATTGAGTGAACGATTTTTGATTTTTCCCTCCTGCACTTGTTTTATAAGCTGCTGTCGTTCAGTAGATTCCTGACGTGCATGGAAGGTCTTTCATTCGCAATAATTTTTTGTGAAAGTATTTGATCCGGACTCCCTGTTAAATTCTCAAAGGAAGCAGTGTCGCTATAGGAATCTTTTCTTGTGATTGCTGAACTTGTTCCAGCCTCCCCGGTGGCGCAGAGGTCTAAGCGATGGCCTCTGATCATTCGTCCGAACGGGGTCCGGGTTCGAATCCCGGTGAGGCATGGATGTTGTGTCTGTCTTACGGCACTGGCTCTCTCCCTTCCCTGGAACCAGTGACCCTAAATTAGGGACGGGCGACTGCTTATAGCCCATTGAGTTGCTCACGGTGGTCGTTAAACCTCCAAAAAAAAAAAAAAAAAAAAAAAAAAAGAACTTGTTCCGAAGCAATGGAATCGCCGTGTTCCGTGAAAGTTGTGTTAAGTCAACAATCTTCGGAAAGACTGGGGTGTTGTTAATTGTAATGCTGTGCAGTAGAATAATTCACTTTGAACTCTTTTTTTTTTTTTTTTTGGTGTCGGAAACATGTGTTATACATTGGTTTCGACATATGCCTTTCGTACGTGTTGTCAATCTCTCGCCTTAACTAGAAAATGTGTCCCTACATTAGGGATTGGCGCCTATTTTCTATTTTCTACCAACACGAGTTGCTCTCGGTGGTCGTTAGTTAGCCATATAAAACACGAAAAAAATCCTTCCTTCATAGATTTGGAGGTCAATAACTATCACGTATTGTGTAAAAGGTTTTTTTTTAATTTGAGGTTTAATGACCACCGTGAGCAACTCAATGAGCTATAAGCAGTCGCCCGTCAGTAATTTAGGGCCACTGACTCCAGGGATGGGAGACAGCAAGTGCCGTAAGTCAAAAACTACATCCATGCCTCACCGGGATTTGAACCCGGACCCCTTTCGGACGAATGATCAGAGGCCATCGCTTAGACCACTGCGCCACTGGGGCGGCTTTAGTTTTCAAACGAGCGGTTTGAAGCACCGATCTTGTGTCCATATTTCTGAGATAGGCCCGTGTTTGATTCCAGAATGAGGCATGGGTGGTTCGTTTGTCCAACTCGCTCTCTTCCCTGGAACCAGCGTCCCTACAGTGGGGAAGGCGGTAACTAGCTTCTGGTTGTGCGCGTTCATCACCCAAAATCAAACAAGAAAAATTCTTGCTCTGTGGCTTCGGGAAAGTAAGACTGACACACGTCGTTAAAGTGGCATTCTTCTGCAACTAGCAACTAATAGAATTTCGTGCTACCGAAAGAAGTTCAGAAACGAAACGCAAGCAAGCGCTCTTTGCGAAGAGGTCGAAGTCAAGTCCAGTTCTGTTACAAGCTTTGGAATTTGAAATTTTCTCGAAGCTCATTCTCATTGGCTAATTTTAGTTTCGGTTGTATTCCCAGCCAGCATTTCTACGGGGTCCTTTCTTCTTAATCAAAACTTCCGATGCTGTTCGAAAGTAAAGACGTGTTTCAGATGTCGAATAATAAACGGCTCGTTTTCTGTAAAATTTTCTCATTTTGTCTGATCTAGAGACAATTTAAACGACAATGATTCCCTCTTTTCATGGCAAAAAATTATTTTGAAGAATTATTTCAGTGCCATGGGGTTTTTGTCCAAAAATACCTAGAATGTAGTGATAACTGGCGTTACAGTGAGTGAATCATCGAATTGTTGGATTACACCTGATTGAAGTATAACGTAAGTACGAGTAATTTTTGTATTTCATAGGTACATAAATCTAAAAATAAGAGTCGAAAATAATTTTATTTAGCATCACTCGCTTTGTCAACTGAAGGTTACCGCCTGTACTTGCCCCCCCCCCCCCAGGCAAAATTCCAGTGCTACTGAAATTAAACAAAATTCTTTTTTTTTGTTATCATTAGGAATGGCCTGTGATTTTGAGATGCCTTCCGTGTAGTTTTTCGAGAAATATTGGATTTTTTTTTAAAACGCACAGAAATATTTAGTCTTGTTTCGTTGTATCAAAACATGAATGCAAAATATTTATGGAGCAATAACTGTCCAAGGACAATGCACTCTTGTTCTATTGAAAACTTTGTAATAAAAGGAAATTTTCTGTGCACAGATTGGGTCAGTACCAGTTAAAAAACAAATCTTGATCTTGTCCTGTGCTATGAGATTTGAGTTTATTGACTGATTAAATTAAAATTTCCTTCAGAGGCATTAAATGCTTTCTGCGACTTTGAATGCTTTTTACATTAGTTTGTCTGGTAATTTCTGAAAATGCTGGCCCCTTCTCAATGTGTGGAAAATATGAAACATTCCTTGCGGAAACACCTGACTTTTGATGGTTTTAAAATGTTATCTGCCTTGTTTTGCTTTTTAGAATGCATATTTCCAATGAAAGTTAAATATATATATATATATATATATATTTATTTATTTCTAAGTTCACAGTACATTTAGTTTTCTAGTGAATGGTATTTCAGCAGTGGACAGGGTGTTACAATTCTTGCTAGATTCCATAAAAGGTTTGCACGTCTATTTTTTTTTATTATTAAAGGTTTAACGAGCAATGCAATGGGCTATAGGCAGTAACCCGTCCCTAATTTAGGACAACTGGTTCCAGGGAAGAGAGAGAGCCAGGGCCGTTAGACAAACAACATCCATGCCTCACTGGGATTCGAACTCAGACCCCTTGCAGACGAATTGTCGTAAGCCAGAGCTTAGACAACTGCACGGGGGGGGGGGGGGGTGCAAATCTGAATTTGTCTATTGAAATGAATTTTAAAAAATATTGGGAAGAGCAGAGTATTTTAAGGTAATTGTTTAAAATAATTTCATGTTATAAAACTCTGCTAAGCGTGTTTTGCTTTTGCGGAATACACTATTTTTTTTTTATGTAAATTGTTTCTGTTGACAAAGATAATTGTTGGTTCTAAAAGGTCTTGCTTAGAAGTAGCCCGGGCAGGGTGTTGTTACCACTTTACTTCAAGGTGTCCAAGATCCCATTATTCTCGTGCCTAGAAACACAGTGTTGCATGTACTGTATGTTGTCATGTGGAAGGAATTATTTTATGTTTCAAAACTTCTGCCCTTTGATCGTGCACGTTTGTGAAGTAGCCACCCAATGAATGAACGATGATGCCTTTCAGGGATAATTTTCTTTGTCCTCACTTCCTGTTACGAAATTGTGACATTTGTCTTTAAAAGAAGTGCTATTAGACACCCAAACAAGATCAGAATGCTGGGGAAGTGAAGGCAGTTTCTTTTTGCAACTCAAGTTTCATTCAGCTGTTCAAGTACTGTAGGGTGCTCATAGCTGTGAATTCTTTTTTGATCATTTGGTCTTTTCGCCTTATACAAGACTGTAGCTACACCCTTGGGGTAATTACATCCATTGCAAAAACAGTGCATTTCAGCAAACTCTTTTCCCATCTTGCAGAAAGACCCCAATTTCAAATGTTATGTTCTTCTTACCATGTAAGAAGTCTGTAGGAACCGAAAATGTTTCTGTAGTCTTAAGCACAATGATTACAGGGGATGGGGGGGGGAGATGCACTGAAAATGTTTCTTTTCTGTTTGTAAATGAGATTCAGAGTTCACTGTATGAATGTGAATATGAGTGAAACAAAAAGTTTTCCCTGGCAAAAAGGTTTTGTTGTAGCATTTAAGAAGCAGGTCATAACAATCTTAGTTCCTACTTGTTAAAAGAAAGATCATATGTGTGTGTGTGTATTTATAGAGAGAGAAAAAAACAGAAAAAGAAACAATGTGTATTAAGCCGTTTTTCAACGTAAAGCAAATGCACACGGACTGTGTAAGCACAAGAAAACAGTGCCTTATGCAGGTGTATTGTTTATGAAATCTTTGAGTCATACAGATCCATCCCAGAACCTTAAGTGATCAAACTTAAGGAAGTGAAAAAAATATATTATCTTTTAAGAACAACTTCTCAGTCATTTCAGTTGCAAGCACTGAAATGACTGAGAAGTTGTTTTTATTGAAACCATTATGATCTCTGCAATAATCAAATTAAGTAAACACACTTTGTGGCTGGCCTTTTGATTATCAGCACTTCAAATAGTTCTATTCCATGTGTCCATCAACTTTGTTTACATGACATCTGTGGACCCCTATCATCACAGGAGCAAAAGAAGAAACGACTCCATTAATATTCGATTAGTGTTCTACTATTTGAAGGACCAATAATTGGAAGGCTGGCCTTTTTTTCACATTTACCAGAATTACTTTATTGGTGTAAATCCAGTGATGTCTGCACGGTTCTTTACAGAAAAAGAAGTGAGCTCTCTTGTTGTTTATAATGTGTGATATTATGCAATGTTACTTGTTTTATATAATTGTCATAATTTATTTTTCTTCCCCGAGTACACGAAGCTTCTGTGTATTATTTTTATTCCTTTGGTCACCACAGTGGCTATTTGTCACAACAGAATTTTAAGGAGTGTATGATTTTTGCCTCAACTAAGAGAAATTAATGTAATAAGAAAAATAGGGAGAAGTACACAGTTAAAAAAAAATTTCAAGTATTAGGATTACGAGGGAAGTTTTGTCAATATTGTACGTAGAAGAACTACAGGTGTTGCTCTTTCATTCTTAAGTACTTTAGTGTTGATTTTAGGCTCACTTTGATCTAGTTTGCTACTGCAGACTGTTTTGAAACCTGTTGGAACGTTTTAAAACTGAATTCAAAAATGTATAAATGTAAAAAATAACCAAAAAAAACAAAAACCAATGCTTTGACTGATCATGAGGTACTGGCAGGGTGGCGAGTTCACGTGAAATTGCAACAGAGCCCGTGTTCCATAGAGCCGTAAAATGGACAAGTTAATTTGAGAATCAGGAACTTGGAAATGTTTTTTTAGGGATTTTTGTTGTTATATTTCTAGAATTACTGCACCGAGAGGCCCAATAAAGATGAGCAGCTCAGATTTATTACATGTTAATGTATATGTGTGTCTGTCGGAGCTTCAATAATCTCTTAAGTTACACATGCAGAAATTTTTTACCTGCCCAGGTAGTAAAAGCTAGATGCCCACAGAGAAAAGTTTTTCTTACAAGACAACAAATCATAACCCTGCATTATTCTGTTGGGGTTTTTTTTTTTTTTAAGTCAAAAAAATTTGAACTTTTTTACATGTTTTGCATTTCCCTGAGATCTGTATTCAAAATTTCCAATGCACAAAAGCATATATCTCAAGTTTTAAGATGATGATGCTGAAAATTGGTATAATGATGAAATTGGTATTTGAGAAATTTAGTGATTCTGCCATGTTTGTTTTATTCAAGTTTTTGCCCTTTTGTCACTCAACACTGGAGGCTATTAGAAGCACACATCCCGCAGCTGACCGTAAACATTTGGGGAGAAACTACACGTGGTTCCAATTTCTGGACCTACAGCATAATACAATTAAAGAAGTGATATTCTTCTGTCCTTGACACTCCGAAATAACGATACAACTTGCGGTGACTAGCAGCGAAATGAGACGACTGTCTTGTACTGAGAAATTATATTCCAAACTTTATTTTTAAATTTACTTGCATGAACCGGGTAACCAATTTTTTATTTACCTGCCCAGGTCAATATTTTACTTGCCCTGGGCATCTAGGACATGGCATTTTTCAAGCATTGTACGTGTGTGTGTATTACATATATTTTTATGTCATCATTGTCAACCATTACTGTCCACTGCTGGATGAAGGTCTCCCCAAGTTTGTTCCACAACAATCTGTCTTGAGCCAGTCTACTCTGTGTCCCTACAGCCTGCTTTCGTATTTCATCCACCCATCTCCCACATGGTCTTTTCCTGTCCCTTGGTATCCAGTCTAAAATTTCGGTGGTCCGTTCTTCTAGCAACATGTCCAACGCCTTGCAATTTCAGGGATTCCACTTTTGCTGTTTTCTGGATCCACGAGTTTCCTTTTTTTCCTTTTCTCATCTCTCCTGGTCCCACCAAGCTTGCATCTCTCTGTGCTTTCTTCAGATGTCTGCAGCCTTTGTGTGTCTTTTTCAGTTAAGCAGACCTCTGCGCAAGTCACTTTTCTCACTATTTGTCCCCTTTTTTTAAATTTGTCACTTTTTGTTACCTTTTTTAAAATTTTGTCACTATTCTCACCTATTTCTTAAGTGTGCCAGTATTTTTTTTTTTTTCAGTTTAGCTATAGTTTTGCGTTGTTGTATTTTATATCTAGGGGATTTTTTGTCAGATGAAAAAAGAAATGCTGAAACAAAACTAAATTGTTTTGTAAACACCCAACCCTGTCGAACAGGTGATTGGGGTCATGAGTTGTATCTCCGTGGATTTTTCATGAAAATCTCTGAAATTTTGATCAACACCATAAATTGCTAATAGGAATGAGCCCTCCAAATTTCGCTTAAATAAATTAAAAACTTTTTAGATGGGCCACAATTTTTTTTTATTTGCTCTTTATCATGTGGCTGGCATGCTCAGAATTCGTAATCGGCATTTTACGGCTAATTCAAAAACAATTTTGCCAATTCACTTGAAATTTTTAAGGTCACCATCTCCTAGCCAATTATAGTATACAGTAAAAGCTCCTTATTCGCGGGGTATATGTTCCGTAAATATGCCGCAAATACAGAAACCGGGAATATGGAATGGTAATTTGTATGGGATTATAAGGGATACATGCCAAGGTTCCAAAATAAAATCAATTTAATGAGAGTTTTTAACAATATCTATTAATTATTATTGTCAGGCTTAGGCAAGGGTTTAAATAACTTAGTAATTTTTTCTTGTTTTGCCGCTTTTAAAAGGTCTTTCAATTCAGATTGATATTCAGCTGTGGCATTAACAACTTGCCTTTTAAAAATAAGACTTCTTTCCATAGATGGATTAATTTTCATGAAGAAATCACAAAGCTCATTTGCCATCCGTAAACCTTCACTTAGGGTTTTTCAAGTTAAAGGTCACCTTTTCAGTGCTTGTTGAAGCCTTTTCTTCAATGGAATGCAGATTTAACATTCCCTTCAAGTCGGTTTCGGTCAAATCTTCATCTTGCGATTCAAGCAACTCTTGAATGTCACTTGATTCTATCTGTTCAAAGCCATCTCTTCCTATTCCATTCGCAACTTGAGCAATGTTTGCAGTTAAAGTTTGAATTTGCACGGATTCTTCATAATTTCCGACAGTCAGAACAGGCCACAGTTTTTTCCAACATGATTTCAATGTGTATGGTTTCAGTTCTTCCAACGATTTTTTTATGTTAACAATGCATTTTGCTATGTCAAAATTTTTCCAGCATTGCATCACATTCATATCAGGATCACATTCCATGGTGTGCAGTATGATTTTGAAGGTTCATCTAATGTAATAGAGCTTGAACGCCTGGATTATTCCTTGGTCCATGGGTTGGAGTAAAGCCGTCGTGTTAGGAGGTAAAAATATCACCTTTATATTTGGATGCATAGTTTCAAGCTCATAAGGGTAACCTGGAGCATTGCCCAAAACTAGAACGGCCTTAAAGTCTAAATTATTATTTTTCAAATAAGTCTCTCAACTTCAGGAACAAAACAATTCCGGAACCAGTCACAAAAAATAGCACTTGTAACCCACGCTTTCTTATTTGCACACCAAAACACTGGCAGGTTGTCCTTGTTTTGATTTTTTTAAAGCACGAGGATTTAACAATCTGTAAAGCAGTAGTGGCTTTATAGCAAAATCTCCAGATGCATTAGAACACAGCAGCAGTGTAACTCTATCTTTTGCTTCCTTGAAACCAGGGGCAGACTTCTCACTTTTGGATATGAAAGTTTTGTTTGGCATTCTGTTCCAAAACAAGGCAGGTTCATCTGCATTAAACACTTGTTCCGGTTTGTATCCACCATGAGCAATTAAGTTTGAAAATTCTTCTGGATATCTTTCTGCTGCGGCAGTGTCTGCAGATGCAGCTTCTCCAACAATTTTAATGCTATGCAAGCCGCCCCGGTGGCGCAGTGGTCTAAGGCGCTGGCCTCTGATCATTCGTCCGTAAGGGGTACATGTTCGAATCCCGGTCAGGCATGGATGTTGTGTTTGTCTTACGGCACTGGCTCTCTCCCTTTCCTAGAACCAGTGACCCTAAATTAGGGACGGGCGACTGCTTATAGCCCACTGAGTTGCTCACGGTGGTTGTTAAACCTCCAATCAAAAAAAAAAAATGCTATGCAATGATTGTCGCACCTTGAATTTATTGAACCAACCTTCTGATGCTTGAAATCCTCCATCTGTACGTTCATTACCAGGTTCTTTAAAATGTGCGTAAAGACGCTTTGCCTTCTCGCAAATCATAAGACCATTTAGTGGCACTCTTTTCTGGTTACGATCTTCAATCCATAATGATAACGCAGCTTCCATTTTTTCAATTGCTGGATCATGAACAATTTTTTACTGATAGTGAGGTTGAAGCTATAGAATTCCTTATTTTGTCTTCGGATTTCTTGATGGATCGTACAGTTGATTCATTCACATGAAAGAACATGATATGGATGCAAACGACTCACCAAGGCGTAAACGGTCAAGCATTTCTATTTTTACTTTAAGCGGCAACACTATTTTTTTCCGCGTCGGAACTAATTTTTCTTTCCTTTTTGCTCGACATTATAAATTGGGAACAAAGCAGAAGAGACACGTGTTATTCAATCAAAATTATTGCAACGACTGACCAGTTGAAGCAATAAAACACCAACCGTGGTGAAGGCGGCTCTTATCAGAGGACATAGCGGAACGTGTAATATGGCGGCGGCGGCATTTTACAACATACTTTAGGCATAGTGGCAAGAAGGTTTGTTTTACTTTGATATTAGTCCATTCGGTTACACTCTTTGTAAAAGCCGCCTCGGCACGTGCCAGCAGTACTCAAAAGATGTCGATGCGTTAATAAAGGACACCAAATCCTTTTAATATACCGACTGGATCCGCGAATAAAGAAATTTTTAGTCGCGAATACAGGAACTTGGTCACAATTTTTTAACCCGCAAATGGTGAAAACGCGAATAAGGGAACCGTGAATAAGGAGCTTTAACTGTATGTACAAATTTCAGCCAGTTACGTGAAGAATTCGGAAAAATAGTTTTCTAAATTATTTTAGCATACCTTTTGTAAAAAAAGATAATGCTTATATTATCAGTTTGTCCGTCCGTCTGTAGACACGATATCTCTGCAACTATTAGTCCGATTTGTAAAATTCTTTTTGCGTTGGGAAGCTTGAAATATACGAATGATGATCCTTCATTTCGTTTTCTTTCTTTTTTTTTTTTTTTTTTACGATGTACAATTTCACCGCTAGAGGCCGTAAATGCAGATGATGTCGAATTCAAAAATACATTTTATTTCATATATTTGCTTGTAAACGTCCGATTGAAAAAATTATTTTATCTTTCAATTCCATATATGTCAAAGAGTATTTTAGGAATAGTTGCTTTTTCAAATTACGCATAGATTTTCCACTAGGGGGAGTAAAAGTAAATTACGTTTTCCACGATATCTCTTCTCCTACAACTCTGATTTAAAAAATGTTTTCTTTAGCTGATACAGCTCCTGATGAAAAATCTTTAACCGATACAGCTCCTGATGAAAAAAGTTCCGTCGATAAACCTTTTCAGAGTATTTTCTTCTTAAAATATTCCATGGTTTCTCCACCAGGGAGCGTGACGTATATCTTATTTTTGTCAATATTTCAGCTTCTAATAGTCCGATTTGAAAAATTCTTTCTTTATTAGATAGTTTCCAATGTGACATGTTTTTCATATAATTTCAAAATTTTCAAGTTATTCACAGACTTTTCGCTAGGGGCGTAAATGTAAATTGTGTTTCCCCTATATCTCTGCTTCTAAATCTCAGTTTTGAAAATTTCTTTCTGCAGCGGATACAGCTCCTGATGGGAAATCCTTTGTACATAATTTCTAATTTTTGTAAAAATGGTTTGGCCACCAGGGGGCAAAAGTATTAATTTCCGCTTATGATGTGTTTCTAGCAAAATATGAGCTTCTAAAATCTTGATTGAAAAAAAAAAAGTTGTTTGTGGACCGATACTACTCATGTTGACAAACCTTTTAGGAACATTTTTTTCTTAAAATAATGCATGGTGTTTCTACTCCTGGGGGCGTAGATGTATGTCTTATTTTTGTTAATATCTCTACTTCTAGGAGTCCGATTCGAAAATTTTTTTCTTTGTTGGATCGTGCTTCCGATGCGAAATGTTTTTCATATAAATTCAAATTTTCAAGTAAATGATAGACTTTCCACCAGGGGGCGCAAAGGTAAATTGTGTTTTTGCGTTATTTCTGCTTCTAAAACTCCAATTTGAAAAATTCTTTCTGTATCGCATACAACACCTGATGCTAAATATTTTTCATATAATTTCTAATGTTTGGTAAAGAATGGTTTGGCCACCAGGTGGCATAAGTGTTAAGTTCTGCTTCTGTTGTATTTGCAGCAAAATCTGGGCTCCTGGAAACTCGACTAAAAAGAATTTTTTTCTTGGACTAATACTGTTCATATGAAAAAAAAAAACTTTTGTGAATTCTTTCTTCCTAAAATAATGCATGGTTTTCCCACCAGGGGTTGTAAAGTCACATCTTATTTTTAGCGATATCTCTTTTTCTAAAAGTCCGATTTGAAAAATTCTTTCTGTGTTAGAGAGCGTTTCAGGTGTGAAACGTTTCTCATATAAATTCATATTTTTCTTAACATACATGTCTGCAACCAGAAGGCGTAAGCTCACGATTCCGTTAACAGCAGTATCTAAGGGATTAAAACCCTGATTGCATTTCTAATCATTTGCCTTTCATACCATGCTCTTCATATCCTGTAAGTTTCATGTGATTACCATCATTCCTTCATGGTGTTGCAATTTTCACAAACAGTAGTTTATTTTATCAGCATGATGGCATTTGACAATTTATATACTGCACTAGCAAAATAAGTATGCTCTAGAAATGATTACATATACAAACTACAATAGGATTATATATAATGGAAGACTAATACTGAAGAATGAATGTAATGTTTAAAAAAAGTACAGTAACCCTTTGCATTTTTAACTCTCCACTGCCTGCATTTTCCAGCAATCATATTAACAAATTAAATTTCCAACGATGTTTCGACAAATTTGCCTGTGTCAGTTAGATTTAAATGAATTTTTACTTGTAAACTACTGATACAAACACATTTAACCAAACCTTTAATTTGTTAGCAGATGTGTTTTACAGTCTAACACTGGTTAGATACCTATGTCAAACATCAATGCAATTGAAAATGGAAGCACAGAGCAACATAGAGCAACATTGCATTTTTTATTGTTTTCCATATCGGTTTAAATTGACTTTGAATAGTTTTGATAAATTTAATTTGCGTCACAATGGATTAAAAAGAAGCAACTTTGCATTTTTTATTGTTTTCCATATCAGTTTAAATTGACTTTGAATAGTTTTGATAAATTTAATTTGCGTCACAATGGATTAAAAAGACGTGCTAATTACACCCGAAAATTCGCTGTCATCTTTCTTGTTTTACATAGTCCTGCCATGGGGAAAACTAAAGCGAAGAGTTGTTGGGAGCCAAGGAAGGAAGAAAGCCGGCATTCTTTTCATGCTCTAGTTTTGAGTGGTAGCTAGGCATTTTGTGTGTGCCTTTATTAGCACGTCTTTTGTAAAAAATATTGTGCTTATGTTATCGGTTTGTCCGTCCATCTGTGGACACCATATATCTGCAACCAATTGCCTGATTTCAAAAATTCTTTTTGCATTGGGAAGCTTGAAATGTGCAAATGATGATCCTTTATTTCGTTGTTGTTTTTTTTCACCAATCACAATTTTGCCTCCAGGGGTGTAAATGCAGAAATGCCAAATTCAAAATACATTCTATTCCATATATTTGTTTCCAAACGGCCGATTGAAAAAATTATTTTACCTTTTGATTCTATTTATGTCGAAAGCTATTTTAGGTATGGTCACTTCTTTAAGTTATGCATAGTTTCTCCGCTTGGGGGTGTAAAAGTAAATTGCGTTTCTCCCGATATCTCTGCTTCTAAAACTCCGATTTTAAAAATTCTTTCTGCAGCGGATGCAGCTCCTGATGCATGTAATTTCTAATTTTTGGTATGAAATGGTTTGGCCACCAGGGGGCATAAGTGTTAATTTCTGCTTCTGATATGTTTGCAGCCTAATCAGGGCTTCTAAAATCTCGATTGAAAAAATTATTTCGTGGACCGATACTACTCGCGTCGATAAATCCCTTTTCAGAATCTTTTCATCTTAAAATAATACATGGTCTCTTCGCCAGGGGCGTAAACGAATATCTTATTTTTGTCAATATGTCTACTTCTAATAGTCCGATATCCTGTGCGACATGATTTCCATATAATTTCCAAATTTTCAAGAAATTCATTGACTGTCTGCTAGGGGAAGTAAAAGTAAATCGCACTTTCCCTGATATCTCTGCTTCTAAAACTCTGATTTGAAAAATTCTTCTTGCACCACTCCTGGTGGGAAATGTTTTTATTGTAATTTCTAATTTTTTTTATAAAATATGTCCACCAGGGGGCATAAGAGTTAATTTCTGCTTCGTAGGTATTTGCAGAAAAATCTGAGCTTCTAAAAGCTCGATTGAAAAAAATATTTCGTGGACCGATACTGCTCATGTTGATAAACATGTGAGAATATTCATAAAATAATGCAGGGTTTCTCCACCAGGGGCATAGATGTATATCTGATTTTTGTCTATCTCTTCTAAGAGTCGAATTTGAAAAAATCCTTCTTTGTTAGAAAACGTTTCTGGTGTAAAATGTTTCTCATATAAATTCAAAATTTTCAAGTAATGCATAGACTTTCCTCCAAGGGGTGTAAAGGTAAATTGCATTTCCCCCGATATCTCTGCTCCTGATACTCCGATTTGAAAAATTCTTTCTACACTGAATACAGCTCCTGATGGGAAATCCTTTGCATATAATTTCTAATATTTGATAACGAATGGTTTGGCCACCAGGGGGCGTAAGTGTTAATTTCTGCACCTGATGTATTTGCAGCAAAATCTGAGCTCTTGAAAACTCGATTGAAAAAATTCTTTCATGGACTAATACCGCTCGCATTGAACAACCTTTTCAGAATACTTCTTAAAATAATGCATGGTTTTTCTGCCAGTATGAGTAAATGCATATGTTATTTTTTTCGATATTTCTGCTTCTAAGACTCCGATTAGAAAAATTCTTTCTTTGTTGGAGGGCGTTTCCACGCCGAAATGTTTCTCATATAATTTAAAAAATTTCTTATTGCAAAAGGCTGCCACCATAAGGCATAAGCTCACATTTCCGTTTACAGCAATATCTGCGGGACTTAAAAACCCTATTAAAAAAATTCTTTCTTTGGTCAGATACTACTATGTGTGTGTGTGTGTTTTCATTCCAAACTAATGCACAATTTTGCCACTAGGGGTGCAAATGCTTAATCTGTTTTTCTCAATATCACTGCTTTTTACATGTCTGATTAAAAAAATTCTTTCAACACCGGATGCTATTACCTTGTAGAACACTTTAGACTAGTATATGTGTAATTTTGTAGTTCACATTTCTGTCTGTAGGTGGTGTTTATGTACTTAGGTTTGCAGCTGTATCACCGCTTCTAAAAATGCTGTTGAGAAATTTCTTCTTTACTGTAATACCATTCACTACGACAGAGATGTGGAGCATTATCCTCTTTAAATAACTCAAAGATTTCCCACTAGCTGCGTAAAGGTCGAAACGTTTTTTTTTTTTTTTTTTTACTATGTCTGCTCCTGGGAGACATTTGAAAAGTTCTTTTCCCTTAGCATAACCTTTTCCATGAAGAATAATTTTAAACTTTTCCGTTATGCAAAATTTTTCCGCTAGCAGACATAGACTTATATAATTTGCATTTTTGAACTTCACTTTTAGTTGGTAAAGTTCGATGAACACTTACCACACGTGGGGCTTGGCTTTCAATTCATATTTCCGTTATGTGGATGCGGCATGGGGGTTTTTCATTTGGCCACGGGTCCACTTCTTTTTTTTTTTGCCTCATCACCAAATTAGTTTTTTCCTTTGCTGCATCCTCATTTACTTCAATACTTATTCATAACCCTAGTACTTTCGGTAATACTCCATTACCGTCTTCGAGGGGACGTTTTGCTCCGACTAGCACGGACCGTGTCAGCTGGGCGTTTCGGTGGTTCTCGCGGGCTGCTTCTGTCATCGGCTATCGCTTCTTCTTGGGCATTGTGGCGCCATCTCTTGCTGGTCAGTGATCTCATTTTTCGAACTTTTTCATTTTTTTGCTCAATTTTAATTAAATTTCTCCAGCTGTTTCTCAAAATATTAGGGTCATTATGGTTGCACACTTTTGTCCTATTTTTTTCAATCATTACCGACTCTGCTATTCTGAGGTGTTTTTCGGATTTACAGCTTTTAATGATTTTTATATTTTCGAATTTAGGATATTTTTGGTTATCCAGACAGTATTGAATAAGTGCTGTTTTTCTTCTTTTTTCTGCCAGTTTTTTACGTGTTGTTTTAATCTGTGTTTAAGCTTATTTTTGGTACTTCCTATATAAGCCATTGGAGGATTTTCAGTAATAGGAATTGAGTAAATACCTGCTTTTTCTAACATTTTTATTTTTTCATTATTTTTTATTACTATATTTTTGATGGTATTTACTTTTCCTCCAATTTGAATGTTATGCTTTTTACAAATATTATTAATTTCATTGGTAGTACTTTTAATGTAAGGAAAACCATTTAAATATTTGACTTCTTTTTTATTTACTACAGCATTATTTTTTATTTTCTTTATTACTTCTGTGTCCCATTTTTTTATTAAATGGTTAGGATAACCAAAGCTGCCTGCAATTTTTTTTATGAATTTGATTTCTTCATTGATGAACTGACTATTTTCAGAATGCGTATATGCTCTTTTAATTAAGGTTTTTATACTATTGCATTTTTGAGGATAAGGATGTGTTGAATTGTACGGGATTAGGACCGGAACAAATGAACTTTTCTGATAAACCCTGTATAGTAACTTATCTGTGGATTTGATAACATGTACGTCCAAAAAGGCTATTGCATATATTTCAACTATAGAACTCACTGTTGAAATAGAAAAAAATAATGCAATAGCCTTTTTGGACGTACATGTCATCAAATCCACAGATAAGTTACTATACAGGGTTTATCAGAAAAGTTCATTTGTTCCGGTCCTAATCCCGTACAATTCAACACATCCTTATCCTCAAAAATGCAATAGTATAAAAACCTTAATTAAAAGAGCATATACGCATTCTGAAAATAGTCAGTTCATCAATGAAGAAATCAAATTCATAAAAAAAATTGCAGGCAGCTTTGGTTATCCTAACCATTTAATAAAAAAATGGGACACAGAAGTAATAAAGAAAATAAAAAATAATGCTGTAGTAAATAAAAAAGAAGTCAAATATTTAAATGGTTTTCCTTACATTAAAAGTACTACCAATGAAATTAATAATATTTGTAAAAAGCATAACATTCAAATTGGAGGAAAAGTAAATACCATCAAAAATATAGTAATAAAAAATAATGAAAAAATAAAAATGTTAGAAAAAGCAGGTATTTACTCAATTCCTATTACTGAAAATCCTCCAATGGCTTATATAGGAAGTACCAAAAATAAGCTTAAACACAGATTAAAACAACACGTAAAAAACTGGCAGAAAAAAGAAGAAAAACAGCACTTATTCAATACTGTCTGGATAACCAAAAATATCCTAAATTCGAAAATATAAAAATCATTAAAAGCTGTAAATCCGAAAAACATCTCAGAATAGCAGAGTCGGTAATGATTGAAAAAAATAGGACAAAAGTGTGCAACCATAATGACCCTAATATTTTGAGAAACAGCTGGAGAAATTTAATTAAAATTGAGCAAAAAAATGAAAAAGTTCGAAAAATGAGATCACTGACCAGCAAGAGATGGCGCCACAACGCCCAAGAAGAAGCGATAGCCGATGACAGAAGCAGCCCGCGAGAACCACCGAAATGCCCAGCTGACACGGTCCATGCTAGTCGGAGCAAAACGTCCCTCGAAGACGGTAATGGAGTATTACCGAAAGTACTAGGGTTATGAATAAGTATTGAAGTAAATGAGGATGCAGCAAAGGAAAAAAACTAATTTGGTGATGAGGCAAAAAAAAAAGAAGTGGACCTGTGGCCAAATGAAAACCCCCATGCCGCATCCACATAACGGAAATATGAATTGAAAGCCAAGCCCCACGTGTGGTAAGTGTTCATCGAACTTTACCAACTAAAAGTGAAGTTCAAAAATGCAAATGCATTAATGCACGTTAAAAAATATAACCTCCAATATCGGAAGAAAATTGAGACTTATATAATGTTTCCTTGTATATTTCTCCTTTTAACTGTTTGATTTGAAATTCTCTTTATCTCTGGTACTTTTCTTGTGTTATGGGAAACTTTTTGTTCACCATTTGTTAATTTTCGTAACATATTTTTTAGCCACTGGTAGAACTAAGTAGATGTTTCTATTTCTGGATATTTTATCGATTGTTGAGACCGATTCATTGTTTTCCAAACCGGTTCCATCGATTTTGAATAGTTGTGATAAATTTAATTTGCATCAGAATGCATTCAAAAGACATGCTTATTACATCCCAAAATTCGGTGACATCTTTCTTGTTATTCATTAAGAAGCATAAAAGTAATTTACCATCTACACATTTGATTTCCAAAGTAAATTGCTAAAATTTATTAGAAAAATAAATGATATTTGAAGAGTGAAATTATTTCAGATACACCCTTTATTTTATATCGCCTTGTTTTGTTATTCTTCTTAGATTTCTATTTAAAATAAATGATCTCTATATTACAAAAAAAAAAAAAAAATAAATAAATAAAAAAAATGCATTTATTTTTAAAGCTAATGGCATAGTAAATTTTAACACTGCACTATGGTTCACTTTAGTATTATACAGTAGTACACATCAAGAAAGAACCTTTTTATATATATATTTTTTAATCTTAAACTTTAAATTCTGAATTTTAGGGAAAATTTTCTAAAATCTTCTGTATTTTGATCTTTGGAAGTTGGCAGGTATAGGGCAGTTGCAAACGGTAGTTTGTTTCCAGTGTCATTCTGCATTGGTATGACATTCGTTTAGAAAATCATTCCGAAATTCCAAATCGTCAGTAGCCATTTTTTTTTTTTTTGAAGATCGTGGATGACGTGTGTGCGTGCGCGGTGTTTTTTGTGAGGTTCAGCAACGGCTTGAATTATAGCGGAAAGATTGAGAGTCAAAAGCATATAACGATGCTGCCAAAAAATTAAGATCTTGAAGAAGTCTTAATTTTTTCTCAGTGCCATCCATATTTTTACTTGCAGTTAACATTTTTAATTACGAGGGTTGTACCAAAAGTAATGCAAAAGTGGGCATAACTTTTTTATTAACTGACAGAGGACGTTCAATTGCACATGTTGGTAGAGTAACTGTTCCTCTATAGTAACCCTTTTTCTTCATTGCAGGAAGTAATGCATTCCAAGCAGAAGCAACATGCTGTCATTGAGTTCTTGACAAAGGAAGGAAGAAAGGAAGGGTGCACTTTGTCCGACATCCACAGAAGGCTACAGAATGTTTACAGAGATGACACCATTGACAAGAGCAATGTGCACAGATGGATAAAGAAGTTTAAAAAAAGAGGAAACCAGCGTTGACGACAAGCCACGCAGCGGGAGACCATCATCTGTGAAGAGTGACATGAATAGTCAGTGAGTGGATGAATTGATTCATGCAGAGAAATTAATCACAGTCCGTGAGCTTGTTGCACAACTGGACTGTGGTCACAATGCCACACAGAAGATGGTGTTAGACTTAGGGTATTGGAAAGTGTGTGCAAAGTGGGTACCTCGGCAGTTGACACCCGATTTGAAGGAGAGAAGGGTGGAAGTCTGCTCTGATTTGCTGGAAGCATTTGAAGCCAATGAAGACATGTTTTTTCCGATCTGGTTGTGGCGAAGTGAAGGACAGGGACGATAGGGACCAGTATAAAAAGTTACTCTGATCAAGGGACCGTAGAAAAAGTTACGTCAGGATTGCCAGAAGGTGGTCAGCTTTCTCAGAATTGAGAAGGATGCGGAGGTCAGGAGTGCGTGGGCGTGTCCCATAGCAGCAGGCGGATAGCTTGGAAGCATGGAGAAAAAGAGAGAAAGTGACTTCGACTTATGTCATCGGAGTGCTAGCGGCTGGGGGAAGAAATACACGTTTGTGATTGGCAGAGAAAGTGCAGAGGACCCCGGGAGAAACGGTGGCTAAACACGGAGTAAAGATTTTCGGGCACTTTTCGCTGCTCACGCCTGGGTCTGACAACATGGCCACGAGTGATCTCTGACACCTGAGGGTGCCGAAGAAATTAGAGAAAGTGTGTGACTGAGGTCACAAGAAAATCCTGTAACTGTGCTTAGCAATGTACTGCGGTACATGAGTGTAACTGATAACATACTGAGGTAAAAACAGTATAAAGAGTTTGAGAACTCAGGACTTGCTGCATTACTGGTGACTCACCCAGCAATAATAACGGAACTTTTGTCGCTCACGGAGGAGTGCATGACCTGGACTCTCCTATTGACAGTGGCATCCTGCTCTATTGAAGTGCGTATATTCTTGTCTGATATGTTGGTGAATCATATGTTAAACTCTGGCGACATCAGCCGATCAGTATACATAAACCGGATTCCCGTCCGGGATGCTTGTAAATAAAGTTGTACATAGGAACTCCTAGTGCTGTAAGTATTAATCGGCAGCAGCCGAGTGTTGCGGCAGGTGAATGATGTACTGATTCAAACCGGTACCAGAATAGTTTGAATGGTGGCAGCATACCAATGTAGGGGCAATAAATGCTTCTCATTCCAGTGCTATAAAATAACCACTAAGCCATAGCCACCGTATCACACCACCGCACTGGTGACAGGGAACGAAACATGGGTGTGTCTTTACGATCCGGAATATTGGAATAAAGAATCAATCCATGGAATGGCGTCGCACCTCTTCACCTAGGCCTAAGAAGTTCAAGAGCCAGCGATCAGCTCAGAAAGTCATGGTGACTGTTTTTTGGGATGACAGGGATGTCCTTGATTTTCTGGAACGTGGCTGTATCATGACCAGCAAGCGGTACATTGAGACACTCAAGAAGCTTAGGGAAGCCATAAAAAGGAAGAGAACGAACAAGAATCTGAAAAGGATCCACATTCACCATGACAATGCGAGACCACATATATCTTTGGGAACAAATCAGGTGATCAGCAAGTTAGGCTGGTTAGTGGTCCCCCATCCACTGTACAGCCACGCTGTGGCATCGTCCAGCTTCCACCTGTTTGGTCCAATGAAGAACAGTCTCCCGGCACAACGATTTGATGGCACAGATGAGATGAAAGTGGCTGTGAAGAAGTGGGTACAACAGTCCACACCTGAATTTTTTTCAAAGAGGATTCGAGAGTTGGGTTCAACGATGATGCAAATGCATCGCTTGTGATGAAGACTATGTTGAGTTACTCTACAAACATGTGCAATTTGAACGTTAATAAAAAAAGTTATGTCCACTCAGTTAATAAAAAAAGTTATGTCCATTATTATATTTGCACTTTTAAGGTATTAAACCCCTGCAAAGTGCGCATAGTTTATGTGCAATTCATAAATGATATACTATTAGAAAGCACCAATCACTTACCCTAAAGATAATGGTAATTTCCATCCACAACACACTTCCAGCACGTCAATTATCGTAATGTTGTTGGCCTTCAAAGGTTTACAGACATCTTGCTTACGATTCCTTCTTCTGGGGATGAAACATCGTTTTTTTTTTTTTTTTTTTTAAGCCATATGAGATGTAACTATAAGCTTGTCAATTCCATAAAAACCACACAAGCATACTACTCATTTATACAATTCAATTAAAAAACTATGTACATATTTACACAACCTTACATTCCTAGGTGGTTAAACCTTTGTCAACTGTGAGTAACAAAATGTGGCAACTGTTTCAAAACCCCTGCCACTCCCAATGCAAGTGTCACACTCATTCAGCCCCTCACACGCAATCCTCTAGCGCTTTCAGCAGACTACTGTGGTCCTCAGGAGGCAGGTGTGTCTCACCCACCCACTACAGCTCAAGTGAGCAGAGCCATCGAGGCACGAGCTCCAGTCGCAATCTCTGAATCATTGTGTCTCTGGCGCCATCTATTGTCATTGCTGCTCTTTTTTCTTTTTTTCTTTCTAAGCTATTGTTCAATTTTTATTAGGGCCTTCCATTGTTCATTTAAGTTGCTAGGCTCATTAATGTTGCATAATCTTGATCTGTTTTTTTCAATTAACACTGACTCTGCAATTCTTAACTGCCTTTCATTTTTACAGCTCTTAATAATTTTAATATCCTCAAACCTTGGACATTGTTGATTTTCCATACTGTCTTGGCTTCTTTTTTATTCCAATTATTTATATGCTGGTTCAATCTATACTTTAATTTATTCTTGGTGCTGCCTATATATGACACAGGTGGTTGCTGGTTTACAGGGATTTCATAAATTCCTGCTCTACCTAATTGGCTGATTTTTTCATTTTTAATCACTCAATTTTTTACAGTAAGTACCTGATTTCCTACCTGTATGTCTTATTACTTTCTCACAAACTTTATTAATTTCTGCTGAAACATTTTCTACATATGGTATTGCCCCTACATATTTTACAATTTTTTTTGCAGAGAGGTAAAAAATTTGCGTTTCCACGAAGCCTGCCGAAGACGGAAGAATTAATACCCAATTTAGAGGAAATGGCACGTAGCGTACCGGCAGAAGAATGTGAAAAATTTAGAAGTAAATTGTATAGAATTGTTTTGAAGGAATTTAATGAAAAAGTAGTAAAAAGTAATATCATTTAGATAAAATTCAATATGAGAAAGAAAAACTGATTAAATTAAGAGATGACCCAACAATTAAATTTTGTGAAGCTGATAAAACAGGGCAAATTGTAATATTAAACACAACTGAATATAATCTAAAAATTAATAGAGCTATAGAGAAACTGAATTGCAGCATTCTGGCAAAAGACCCAACCGAATCTAAGTAAGGTACTTAGCTAGAATAAGAAATCACAGCACCTTGCCTGATGAAATAAAGAAAGCGTACCCACCAATGGGTACTGGAATACCAAAAATGTTTGCAAAAATAAAAACTCATAAGCCTGATATACCTATGAGAGTGATTGTATCAAAAAGGAATTCCCCACTAATAAAGCTGGAAAAAAATATCTACAAATTTTTGGCACCTTTGTTCATGAAGACAAGGTTCACTGTGAAGAATACATATGAATTCATTGAGAAAATTAAAGTAATTAAACAAGCTTTAAGTGAATAACATATGGCTAGTATGAATGTGAGAGCTCTTTTTCCTAGCACACCAGTACCTCAGGCAATTGAAATAATTATTGAAAAATTATATGTGTTACAGACAATGAATGCAATACAAATAGAGGAATTAAGAGAAATTTTATTGTACATATATGAAAATAACATTTTTAAGTTTAACAACAAGATGTACAAATAAAATTATGGTGGACCTATGGGGTCACCATTGTCAACTTTATTTGCTGAAATTATAATGAGTGACATTGAGGAAAAAATAATAAGTAAACTCGAAGATCCACCACTGATATACTGCAGATATGTTGATGACATTTTTCTGTTGTCCAGGCTAAAAAATGATGAACTTGAGGACTTGACAAAAAAGTATAGTGAAATTTATCCATCTATTGAACTGACAGTAGAACAAGAACATGACAATACTTTGGCATTTTTGGATATTTTGATAATTAAAACAAATGATAATATGCAATTCAGAGTGCATAGAAAATCTTCATATATCCCAGTACTTATACCATTTCAGTCATCGCATCCATTAACACATAAAAGAAATAGTGTTAAAACACTAATTAAAAGAAGTTTAACACACTCATCAATGGAACAATATAAAAAAGAAGAAATTGAATATATTGAAAAAATTGCATATGATTTTGGTTACCCTAAACAGGTATTAAAAAATGGATTTATGAAGTAATTCAAGCTTAACAATATAGCCAATATTGATAAAAAACTTGTAAAATATGTAGGGGCAATACCATATGTAGAAAATGTTTCAGCAGAAATTAATAAAGTTTGTGGCAAGTATGACATACAGGTAAGAAATCAGGTACTTACTGTAAAAAATTTAGTGATTAAAAATGAAAAAATCAGCCAATTAGGTAGAGCAGGAATTTATGAAATCCCTGTAAACCAGCAACCACCTGTGTCATATATAGGCAGCACCAAGAATAAATTAAAGTATAGATTGAACCAGCATATAAATAATTAGAATAAAAAAGAAGCCAAGACAGCACTAACCCAATACTGTATGGAAAATCAACAATGTCCAAGGTTTGAGGATATTAAAATTATTAAGAGCTGTAAAAATGAAAGGCAGTTAAGAATTGCAGAGTCAGTGTTAATTGAAAAAAACAGATCAAGATTATGCAACATTAATGAGCCTAGCAACTTAAACGAACAATTGAAGGCCCTAATAAAAATTGAACAACAGCTTAGAAAGAAAAAAAGAAAAAGAGCAGCAATGACAATAGATGGCGCCAGAGACACAATGATTCAGAGATTGTGACTGGAGCCCGTGCCTCGGTGGGCGGTTGAGACACACCTGCCTCCTGAGGAAGACAGTAGTCTGTCGAAAGCGCTAGAGGATTGCGTGTGAGGGGCTGAATGAGTGTGACACTTGCATTGGGAGTGGCAGGGGTTTTGAAACAGATGGAGCATTTTGTTACTCACAGTTGACAAAGGTTTAACCACCTAGGAATGTAAGGTTGTGTAAATATGTTCATAGTTTTTTAATTGAATTGTATGAATGAGTAGTATGCTTGTGTGGTTTTTATGGAATTGACAAAAAAATACCATGTTTTTTATCCCCAGAAGAAGGAATCGTAAGCAAGATGTCTGTAAACCTTTGAAGGCCAACAACATTATGATAATTGACCTGCTGGAAGGAAGTGTGTTGTCAATGAAAATTACCATGATCTTTAGGGTAAGTGATTGGTGCTTTCTAATAGTATATAAGTTATGTCCACTTTTGCATTACTTTCAGCACAACCTTCATATTATTTTAACATTTAGGCGAACTAGTGGAATTTTTTTTTTTTTTTTTTTTTTGCACTATCTGTTTTATTTTTGGCAGAAGTGCAGAAATTTTAATTGACCCCCCCCCCCATAAAAATTTGGCAGACACAATCTTATATAAAATATTTAGTGAAAGTTCTGATGTTTGTGTTGAAACACAACGGGGCACGGTTATTACACATGGTAGTGTGTTGGGTGAGGAGGGTCTGGGTGTGTCCAGGGCTGACTTCAATGGGAACTACCCCCATTCATGTGCAAGGATGTCAAAGGAAAACCAGTGGACAAGGGTAGTCAGCAACGGGAATCAAACACATCTCCTAATCCAAACTGGTCCTTCAAAAATAAACCACCAAAAGGTTGCTTACCATGTGACCTGGGGTGGTCAGAAAAATTGTGGAATTGCTGTCTTCATGTGAATCGGCATCATTTTTAATCCTAGTTGTAAATGCATTTATGGCACCTCTATTCATAGTGATTGTGGAATAACTTTTTTTACGGGTCTTTTAGAGGTTATTTTTAATGAAAGTTGGTTGTCAAATTTTCGAACTAAAGCCTAGTTCGTCATCAGGACTATGTCACTGGAGTAGTTGCTGCCACTCAATTGGAAGAGACCATCCGCAATTATCGTTAATTGTGGTACTTCTTCTTCTTGCTATTTCGATCCCTTCTTCTAGTTTTCTCTTTACTAAGTTTGACTGGTGGGCGATTATTTTCACTGAGTCCCAATTTATGGAGTGTCCACTTGCTTGTACATGTCTGTCTAGCCCTGTTTTGTTCCCAATGTTCCTAATAGCTGCTTGGTGTTCTTTCATTCGGACCTTAATACTTCTCCCTGTTTCTCCTATATAGCTGAGTCCGCAGTTACAGTCGATGCAGTAAATTACTCCTTCTTGCAATTGGATGTCCAATTCTTTCTGCTTTAAAGCTGGCAGGAATTTCTTTATTTTGTTATTAAGATCTGGAGCTAGCCTGATATTATATTTTGCTCCGATCCTTTTCAGTTTCTCGAAAAGTCCCTTGTGGTACGTAATTTTGCTGGTGAATTTGAAGTTGGTTTTTTCCTGCTTCTTTGGCACTTGTTTAAATATTTTCTCAACATATGGGGAGGGGTAATTGTTTTCTGCCAACATTTCCTTTAATTCTTCTTTTGTGAAGATCTTTTGAGAAGCTGAAGAGACCAGGATTTCAATTTTTTCCAAAAATTGTCTCGCTGTATTTGATTTAATATAATCAGGGTGGAATGAGCAGAAGTCTAACATCTTCCCTGTGTTGGTGGGTTTTCTAAAAAGCTGAGTGAATATTTTCCCTTCTCTTGAGGTCAAGGTTAAATCCAGGTAATTGATGCTATGGTCTTTTTCCTGTTCCAGGGTGTACTTCAAGGTATTCTCTAGTGAGTTAAATTCTTCCAGAATCTGAGAGGGTAGAGATTGGTCCACAGTATCTACTATAATTAGGACATCATCCATGTACCTTACATAGAGAGCAAACAAGGAGGGTTGTATAAGGATTTTTGCCTCTAGTTTACTTATATAATAATTTGCTAGCAGAGGTGCTAGTGGAGAACCCATTGCAAGTCCTGAAGTTTGCCTGTAATATTTCTTTCCAAACTGGAAGAAATTATTCTTGAAGGAAAATAGGAGCAGTTCATATATGCCAAGTAGTATTTCTCTATTGTGATTATGGAATACTATTTTTTCCGCAAGGTCATCTGCAATGAATTCCAGTAGGAGGTCCAGGTTAATGTTGGTATACATAGAGACTATATCCAGGCTTGCCATTACTGGATGAATTAATTCTGGCAAGTTGTCCAGTTTTCTTTTTAGCTGCATGGAATTTTTTAGTAGGTAGGGAGGAGAAGGGAAAATATCTCTGAGGTGACCAAGCAAATAATAATTAATGTTGGAGAGTGGCGAATTTCTAGTGTCTATTATAGGTCTTATTGGATGGTCTTCTTTGTGAACTTTTATCGTACCATAGATCTGTGGAATTCTTGACTGAATTTTGGAGAAGTTTTTGAAGAGCTCATTAAGCTGTTTTTTATTTCTTAAAGAGCTGATTAATTTCTTAAGATTTTTTACAGTTTGATCTATAGGATTACCATTGAGTTCTTCATAATAAGGCTTGCTCAATTCAGCTTCCATTTTATTGTAATACTTCTCTTTTTCTACCAATACCAAAACTTTGCTCTTATCTGCTCTCAGTGCTACTACTTTATCATTGGCTTTGAATTTTTTAAGGTCAGTAATGGCACTTCTATTAAAATTGTAATCAACTTTTACTGGCTTTTTTACAAATTTTGAGACGCAGTCTGAGAATTCTTTCCTTAAAGTAACTGCTGTATTTTCATCTTCTCTTTCTACCTTACTACAGATGCTTTCTAAATCAATCAGTATACGTTTTTTATCAAGTGTTGCGGAGGAAAGGTTGTAATTATATCCCTTATTGAGGAGATTAATCAGGTTTTCATCTACTCCTTCTTCCGTCAGATCCATGACATGTTTGTTAGTGGTGGATGGTATTAACTGTGGGCCAGGTGCTGTAGACATTAACTTTGGACTTAACCATTTATTTTCTTTAATTTTCAATTTTTCCTTAAACTTTTTGTTTTTATCTCTCACTGCTTTAGCTAACCAATTATCAATATTTTTCTTTTCTGCTTCCGGAATTTCACCTAATGAAGAGGTCCAAATACGAGCTTCTCTTCGTTCGCATTGCTCAATAGTTTTGAATTTATTACGAATCGCGCCATATAAGAAAAATATTGATACCTTGAAGTACACCCTGGAACAGGAAAAAGACCATAGCATCAATTACCTGGATTTAACCTTGACCTCAAGAGAAGGGAAAATATTCACTCAGCTTTTTAGAAAACCCACCAACACAGGGAAGATGTTAGACTTCTGCTCATTCCACCCTGATTATATTAAATCAAATACAGCGAGACAATTTTTGGAAAAAATTGAAATCCTGGTCTCTTCAGCTTCTCAAAAGATCTTCACAAAGAAGAATTAAAGGAAATGTTGGCAGAAAACAATTACCCCTCCCCATATGTTGAGAAAATATTTAAACAAGTGCCAAAGAAGCAGGAAAAAACCAACTTCAAATTCACCAGCAAAATTACGTACCACAAGGGACTTTTCGAGAAACTGAAAAGGATCGGAGCAAAATATAATATCAGGCTAGCTCCAGATCTTAATAACAAAATAAAGAAATTCCTGCCAGCTTTAAAGCAGAAAGAATTGGACATCCAATTGCAAGAAGGAGTAATTTACTGCATCGACTGTAACTGCGGACTCAGCTATATAGGAGAAACAGGGAGAAGTATTAAGGTCCGAATGAAAGAACACCAAGCAGCTATTAGGAACATTGGGAACAAAACAGGGCTAGACAGGCATGTACAAGCAAGTGGACACTCCATAAATTGGGACTCAGTGAAAATAATCGCCCACCAGTCAAACTTAGTAAAGAGAAAACTAGAAGAAGGGATCGAAATAGCAAGAAGAAGAAGTACCACAATTAACGATAATTGCGGATGGTCTCTTCCAATTGAGTGGCAGCAACTACTCCAGTGACATAGTCCTGATGACGAACTAGGCTTTAGTTCGAAAATTTGACAACCAACTTTCATTAAAAATAACCTCTAAAAGACCCGTAAAAAAAAAAAAGTTATTCCACAATCATTTTTAATATAAGCTCAAAAAACGAAATTTATGTTGAAAAATGCAGGAATAGTGGGCATTCTGATGGTCTTTTTTTCAGCATTTTTTTTGTTTGTTTTTGTTTTAATTTTCTTTTCTGATTCGAGATTCCCTTGGAGGGTGGGGGGACTAAATCGTGAAGAGCACACTATTTTTCTTTTTTGTTTTTGTCTAAAATCTGCAGAATTGCATTTTTTATTGCTATGTTGCTCTGCTTTCATTTTCAATTGCATTGATGTTTGAAATAGGTATCTAACCAGTGTTGACTGTAAAACACATCTGCTAACAAATTAAAGGTTTGGTTAAATGTGTTTGTATGAGTAGTTTACTAGTAAAAATTCATTTAAATCTAACTAAAACAGGCAAATTTGTTGAAACATCGTTGGAAATTGAATTTGTTAATATGATTGTAGGAAAATGCAGGCAGTGGAGAGTTAAAAATGCAAAGGGTTACTGTACTTTTTTTAAACATTACATTCATTCTTCAGTATTAGTCTTCCATTATATATAAACCTATTGTAGTTTGTATATGTAATCATTTCTAGAGCATACTTATTTTGCTAGTGCAGTATATAAATTGTCAAATGCCATCATGCTGATAAAATAAACTACTGTTTGTGAAAATTGCAACACCATGAAGGAATGATGGTAATCATATGAAACTTACAGGATATGAAGAGCATACTGGTTGCACGCATCCCTTTGCAACAGATTCCTTTGACCCTGAACCATAGACGCCTCAGGCTGCAATGGGCCTCATACACATTAGACAGTATTGTGGTGAGCGCCTTCTTCCAGCATGCATTGTTGAGCTTCATACAGGCCGAATGCCAAGTGTGATGGTGTGGGGTGCCATTGGGTAACATTCGCGATTTGGGCTGCTATGACTTGAGGGCAATATCACCAGCAACCACTGCATCAGGGAAGTTGTACAGGCAGAAGTCATACCCTTCCTTCGTGGCACTCCAGGCGCTATATTCCAGCAGGACAATGCCTGACCACATGTTGCTAGGAATGTTCAAGCCCTCTTCGCAGTACAGCAGATACCGCTTCTTCCCGGGCCCGCACGTTCACCAGACATGTCGCCTATTGAACATGTCTGAGATATGGTCACTTGGCAACTGGCCCATCAAAGTCCTCCAGCAGTCAGTACCAGTGATCAGTGGCAGCATATACATGCTGCCTGGCAAGCAATTACCCAGGACTCCATCCAACGCCTTTTCGATTCAATGCCAACCCGTCTCAAAGCTCTTATTGCAGCTTGCAGCTAGGCTTCACAAGATACTGATTTTTGCAGGTAAAAATTGTTGTATTGTTCCAAAAATGAAATCACTTATGTACAGTCATATCAGTAATGTTTGGTATAAAAGTTCATTCGAATCGCATGGTTCCTCCTTCTTGGTGTTGCAATTTTCACAAACACTAGTGTAGAAACAAATATTGAAAGAAATCACTTGCCCATCCAATATATTGTTTTGTTTTTTTACAACAGATAATCACATTGATTAAACATATGTTCTCTATCACAAAATATAAAGTGAATTGTTCACTGTTGAGCAAAGAATAAAGTAAATCCGTTCAAAGTGCAAATTATATGTTCTGTCCATATACTGTGTGTGTGTTCTATCATTTTAAACGGTTTAGTCTGGTTTTCAATTATTTGAGCAGTCACTATTTAGTCTAAAAAAAAAAAAAAAAAAAAAAAAAAAATTGGTCACTTTTCTCACTTTTTTCTCCAGAAAAGTAACTTTTCTCACTACTTTTTACAATGAAGTCTGTGCTGAGGTCTAGTTAAGGTCTATGTCTCTGCTGCATACGTCAGGACTGAAGGGATGCGTTGATTAGACCCTTCTCTTTTAAGACATACTGCTTGCTAAGCATTCATTCAGGTCACCTCTCTAGTTGATTGTTTTTTGTCCCCAGTCATGCTGGTAAGGTCGATCAGCATGAATGCTATTCGCTTAATGAGAATATATGAAGAAGCTGTCCACTCCCCACCTCCCAGAAAGAGAGAAAAAAACTGTTAATTATTAGGCTTTGACACGGCAGACCTTTGTTTCGTGTCACCGAAACAGCAGCACCGACAGGTCAAGTGGATCTGCCAGAAGCTGAAAAATCTGAAAATAAAAGAAAAAAGAATGTTCCTTAGTAGTTAAAAAGGACAAACACATTGCCCAAAATGAGGGCAAATATTTTGCCTGGTGTAACCCATGTTTGCACTTAGTATTGGGAATGGAATAGCTTCTCTTTTGATGATTTCTGACAAACTTTTCTGTGGAATAACTTTTTTACGGGTCTTATAGAGGTTATTTTTCATGAAAGTTGGTTGTCAAATTTTCGAACTAAAGCCTAGTTCGTCATCAGGACTACGTCACTGGAGTAGTTGCTGCCACTCAGTTGGAAGAGTCCAACCGCAATTATCGTTAATTGTGGACTTCTTGCTATTTTGATCCCTTCTTCTAGTTTCCTCTTTACTAAGTTTGACTGGTGGGCGATTATTTTCACTGAGTTCCAATTTATGGAGTGTCCACTTGCTTGTATATGTCTGTCTAGCCCTGTTTTGTTACTAATGTTCCTAATAGCTGCTTGGTGTTATTTTATTCGGACCTTAATACTTCTCCCTGTTTCTCCTATATAGCTGAGTCCGCAGTTAAAGTCAATGCAGTAAATTACTCCTTCTTGCAATTGGATGTCCAATTCTTTCTGCTTTAAAGCTGGCAGGAATTTCTTTATTTTGTTATTAAGATCTGAAGCTATCCTGATATTATATTTTGCTCCGATCCTTTTCAGTTTCTCGAAAAGTCCCTTGTGGTACGTAATTTTGCTGGTGAATTTGAAGTTGGTTTTCTCCTGCTTCTTTTTTGGCACTTGTCTAAATAATTTCTCAACATATGGGGAGGAGTAATTGTTTTCTGCCAATATTTCCTTTAATTCTTCTTTGTGAAGATCTTTTGAGTATCTGAGGAGACCAGGATTTCAATTTTTTCCAAAAATTGTCTCGCCGTATTTGATTTAATACAATCAGTGTGGAATGAGCAGAAGTCTAACAGCTTTCCTGTGTTGGTGGGTTTTCTAAAAAGCTGAGTGAATATTTCCCCCTCTCTTGAGGTCAAGGTTAAATCTAGGAAATTGATGCTATGGTCTTTTTCCTGTTCCAGGGTGTACTGCAAGGTATTCTCTAGTAAGTTAAATTCTGCCAGAATCTGAGAAGGTAGAGATTGGTCCACAGTATCTACTATAATTAGGACATCATCCATGTACCTTACATAGAGAGCAAATAAGGAGGGTTGTATAAGGATTTTTGTCTCTAGTTTACTTATATAATAATTTTCTAGTAGAGGTGCTAGTGGAGAACCCATTACAAGTCCTGAAGTTTGCCTGTAATATTTCTTTCCAAACTGGAATAAATTATTCTTGAAGGAAAATAAAAGCAGTTCATATATGCCAAGTAGTATTTCTGTATTGTGATTATGGAATACTATTTTTTCCGCGAGGTCATCCGCAATGAATTCCAGTAGGAGGTCCAGGTTAATGTTGGTGACGAACTAGGCTTTAGTTCGAAAATTTGACGACCAACTTTCATGAAAAATAACCTGTATAAGACCCGTAAAAAAGTTATTCCACAATCACTATGAATAGAGGTGCCATAAATTCATTTAAAACTTTTCTGTGCAAATAGGATGGGCACATTGCATGATATATTTCAGGGCATTTACTCCTAAGACACAGTTGGAATGAAAAATGTTAGGATGGTTGTTATATAAGACGCAGTGTGCTTTCCAAAGAATCAGGTGTCATGTGCAATGTTATCATAGTTTGTAGTGCCTCTTCTGAATTCAAGGAATTTCCGCAGTAAGTGAGCAGTCAATAGATACGAAAGAGGTATGGTGAATAAAAGCGTACATTTTAGGCAGGAAAAAGGTAAGTAAAGGACAGTGGCACCATATGCAACTGAGGTAAGTAGTCTAGCCAGCAAGTAAAAAATGGCACTAGAGATATTAGGAATATAAAGTGGTAAGAAAAGAGATGCCGGTTTCAGCAGACCCATCGAACGTGGTGCAGTTATTGCAGAATCAAGGAATGGGCATATTTCTAGGAAACTGTGGTGTAAAGATTCAGATTTGACAGCTCTATCTGTGGAAAGCACACTGCATTTGAGGGCTGGGTTGGTTTGCTATGGACTAGTTTAGATATTTTTTAAGACCATCATCCTAAAATTCATCATGCAATGTTGTCTGGTACAAAAAAAAAAAAAAAAAAAAAAAAGCAACTGGTAAATTTGCAAGTCAAAAATATCTTCCACCATTAGGAAGAACCATATTCCATTTTCAGTTATTCCAAACTTAAACCCTATGGATCTTGAAATTCTGTAAGGATTTTGGACGGGAAAGAGCCCTTCCAATTAATTGCCTCATGCAAAATCTGTGTTCAAAACAGTAATTTCCAGAGAGAGAACATCTGTTGACCAGGAGTCCACTGGAATCTGGTCTCTTTAAAACCTTCCAGGAATTCCAGTGTGTTTTTACTTTTTTTATTCTGATATTTTGAATGGGCAGAAAGTTACAGAAATCATTTCGTCTATGCCTTCCCAAGAGAAAAGTGGATTTTTTTAATGATTGCAGTACAGCACTGGTGCATGTGTTTCTGAGTTTTTTTTTTTTTTTAATATATTGGGAATGGTCAAGTGACATGAATATTACATTAGACTTGTCTACCTGCTTTGGCATGTTACAAGATTTAACTCTGCATTTTAACCCATTAATGAACAGAGTCACATGCAGATAAGGAAAGTTTTGAATGCACCCATTTTTCTCATCCGCATGTGATGGCACAAGTGTAACTAGGCATTTTTATACCACAAAATGCTGTGCTTCTGTTATGTACATCATTAACCATTTACAATCCAATGCTAGAGGAAGGTCTCCCTAAGTCTTTTCCACAGATCTTGACCCAGTCTCTTGCAAATTGCTCCTGCATGCCTTTCAATTGCATCCACCCATCTGCCATGCAGTTTTCTTCTGTGTCTTTTCGTGTCACTTGGTAGCCAGTATTGCATTTCAGTTTTGGTTTTCGCGCCACAAAATACTGTGTTGTTGTGTATATCATAAACCATTTTTAATCCACTGCTGGAGGAAGGTGTCTCCCCAAGTCTTTTCCATAGATCTTGATGCAGTCTCTTTCAAATTGCTCCTGCACACATTCCAATTGCATCTACCCATCTCCTATGCAGTGTTGTGCTGGGTGTTTTCATGTCCCTTGGTACCCAATGTTTTATTTCAGTTGTTTTGGTTTTTACACCACAAAATACTGTGTTCCTGTCCTGTAAGGTATCATTAACTATTTCCATTCCACTGCTGGAGGAAGGTCTACCCAAGTCTTTTACATAGCTGTCTATTTTGACCGAGTCTCTTGAAGTTGCTCCTGCACACTTTCCAATGCCATCTACCCATGTCCCATGGCTGTCCTCTTATGTTTCTTTTCATCTTCCTTCGTATCCAATCTGGTACTTCAGCTGTTTTGGTTTGTGGTCAGTTCAAGCAGTTTGTCCAGGCCGATGCCACTGGAGGGTCTTCACTTTGATCACGATGTCATCAACTCGTGTCATTTCTCCATTCCATGTATTCCTCCTGCTGTCTTTCCTGGGTATGCCAAGCGTGCATCTTCTCCACGCTTCTTTGAATTGTCTGTAGCCTCTGAATATCTTTCTTAATTAAAGTCCATGTCTCTGATCCACAAGTAACAAGTGGAAGCTTGCATTGATTAAACACCTTTATTTTAGGACATAAATGGTGAATTGCCCTTGAAAATTGTAGTGTTTCTTCCAAAAGCACTCCCACCAAGTTTTATACATCTTAATGCACATATCATCCTTTATATTTTATATACACTGATTGGCCAAATTTTTATAAAAACCTGATTAGCAGGTGAGCCTCCTTTCACCCATGATAGCGCTTATTAAATTTGTCTAGGAAGGGATTCAATTTTAAGGTGGCTCCAAACTGCAAAATATTAACTTTAGGTTCAAAATTTGTGTCCAGCACTCGAAACCACATGTCTCAATTGAAAATCAAGCAAATGAAACCATAATTAGAGAAAATTGAAATTTTGACAGGCATCAAGACTTGTGAATTTATTTTGTTTCAATCATTTAGTATTTTTCAGTGTTGTTGCACTCGTAAAGCAGTAGGTTCGTAACATGCAAGGTCGCCGAGATGCTCATTGTCTTGTTATATAGTTACATATTGAAGAGAAAGGTGTGTGCACACACATTGACTTTTGTGACTGACTTTAAATTTGCACCATGAAGCATATTCCCAGTTGTTATACCTCCGTCAAGACCTTCCGGGTTCACATGCTTTCTCTAAATATAGGAGGACAGCGCAAAATTTTTGACCAACAGACAGATACCTTTTCATCATCATACATAATACAAAATCCAGGTACTGCAGCCCTTCTGAGGCACAAGACCACTTGGTACATCCTACAAGTGCTCTGAAGTGAGACCTTGTAGACAATGAACTTTCCCTGGCACACTCAGCAGACAGAGAGTATTCCATTGAGTCTGAATTTTCCTTTTGCAGGGGAACAGGCCTGCTCCATTTCAAATCGGGCAGAGACCTGTAAGGCGTCCCTCAGAAATCTTAAAGGAAATTACACGTATATAAGCATATCTTTGAAATCTGTAGTCATACAATAACAGAAAATATTTTTATTCCTGGGGGAAAAATTATATATATACCATATATATATATAAGAAATTTGTGTCCAAATTATGGCATTTTAAAAATGGTGCACTGCAGTGAAGCTTTGATGGAAGGAAATTTCTCCTTTTTAGGAATGAATAACTCTTGAAATTGTAAAGCTACAACTCACATTTTTTTTCTCCCCTATGCATATCCTTGGCTCACCTAGGTTATTTGGGAGGGCTGGAGCATGTCTCTGCTTAAAGACTTCTGTTAACAAGTTTTTAGCTTCTCACTTGGTTGCTGCTCTTTTAGAGCATTTCCCTGATCAGTTTTGGGAGTTTTTACTGGACTAGTTTGTTCTGTATGACATTACTCTCCCAAACCACAGTTAATTTAGTTTCTAGCAAGCCTAGATATCTATATGGAGCTGCAGTACACTTTCAGAGAAGGCTGCAAAAATGAACTGAATGAAATTATGGTTGTAATGAAAATCTTTTTGGTGTGTAGGTCTGTTTTCAGACTGGTGTTGTGGTGTTCAACTCATTTGCTAGCAAATAAATCCTGTGCTCTAGTTTTTACAAGTTTTTGTCTTTTCACCGAGATTTTGTTCAGTTGAGGTATTTTGTCTGTTGACGTTGGGAGTTTTTTCTTGACTAATTTGTTCTGCATGACATTACTCACCCAAAACACCATTCATTAAGTTTCTAGCACGCCTAGATATCTTTATGGGCCTGCTGCACACTTTTACAGAAAACTGCAAAAATTAACTGAAATCATGGTTTGAATGCAAATCTTTTGCATGTGTAGGTCTGTTTACAGACTGGTATTGCGGTGTTCAACTCATTTGCTAGGAAAAAAATTCTATTATCTGCTTTTTACAAGATTTTGTCTTTTCACCGAGTTTTTGTTCATTTGAGGTATTTCGTCTGTCGGTGTTGGGAGCTTTTAACGGACTAGCTGGTTGTGTATGATATTATTCACCCAAACCACCATTAATTTAGTTTGTAACATATGCCTAGATATATTTTTAGAGCTTTGGCACACTTTTACAGGAAACTGCCAAAAAATAACAAACTATGGTTTGAATTAAAATATTTTTGGTGTGTAGGTCTGTTTACAGACTGGTATTGTGGAGTTTAACTCATTTGCTTGCAAATAAATCTTATGCTGTCCTTTTTACAAGTTGTCTTTTCACCAAGTTTTTGCCTAGATTTATATAAATATATCATGCCTAGATATATTTTTGGAGCTTCGGCATACTTTTACAGGAAACTGCCAAAAATTAACTGAAACTATGGTTTGAATTAAAATCTTTCTGGTGTGTAGGTCTGTTTACCGACTGGTATTGTAGTGTTTAACTCATTTGCTGGCAAATAAATCCTATGCTGTCCTTTTTACAAGTTGTCTTTTCACCGAGTTTTTGTTCATTTGAGGTATTTCGTCTGTCGGCGTTGGAAGTTTTTACATGGATAGTTTGTTCTGTATAATATTACTTCACCCAAACCACCATTAATTTAGTTTCTAGAAAGCCTAGATATCTATATAAAGCTGCGGCACACTTTTGCAGAAAACTGTAGAAATGAACTGAAATTATGGTTTAAATGAAATTCTATTTAATGTTGTATGTCTGTTTACAGGCTGTTATTGTGATGTTGAAGGTCGGAGGAAGACCGCCACACAGGAAAACTGCCACACATTTTTTAGCAACTTAGAAAACTGCCACACATCGGAAAACCGCCACACCGGAAGATTGCCACACCGGAAAACCGCCACACGATTTTCATTAAGGGGCAGGGTACAAATTGCTATTCTTCCGAGGAACACTTTGAATGTGTGGCAGTTTTCTGGTGTGGCAAGTTTTCCAAGTTTCCGAATTATGTGTGGCAGTTTCCCAAGGTGCTTAACGATGGGGAGGAGCTCTTTTGTTTGTCTGAATTGTCATGTTGGATCATACTCAGGGCAACTGGCCACAGAAGGTCGAGGGGAAGGGGGATAAAGATTGCCGTTTCTTGGCCTATATTGAGAATTGAATTGGGAACTCCAAACAAATTTCGAGAAAACGTTCTTTGTAAGCTAAGCAAAAATCGTTGTGTTCAGGAAAGGACAATAAGGTGGGAATTTTTTAATAATGCTGCACTTAGGCACAAAATATTTACATAAGATGTGTAATATTTTTCTTTTACCTAATTAATTCATAGGCACTACACCTCGGCCTTTTTAACAGCTTTTAATCCGCCGACTTCATATTCATAACGCTTACGTATCAAATCAAGTCAATAGCATTGAACTTTTATTTAGGCACTAAATATTATAGTCATAGGCCACAGACATAGGCCTTTTTAACAGTTTTTATTCTACCAGTGTCATATTCACAACGTTTACACATCAAATTAAGTTAATAATATTTCACTTTTATTTAGGCACGAAATTTTTATTCACAGGCCCTAGGCTTAGGCCCTTTTACCAGTTTTTATTCTACCAATGTCACATTCACAATGTTTACACAGCGAATGCTAATAATATTCGGCGTTTACTTAGGCTCAAAATATTAATTCATAGGCTCTAGGCCTAGACCTTTTTAATAGTTTTTACTCTATCAATGCCATATTCACAACATTTACACAACAAATAAATGTAATAATAATGCGCTTTTACTTAGTGAGGAAATATTAATTCATAGGCCCTAGGCCTATAACTTTTTGACAGTTTTTAATCCATCGACTTCATGTTCATAACGTTTACGTATCAACTCAAGTTAATAGCATGGTGCTTTTACTTAGGCACTACAAATATTCATTCATAAGCCCTAGAGCTGGGCCTTTTAAACAGTTTTTATTCTACTAATGTCATATTCTTCGCAATGTTTACATATCAAGTCAAGGTAATAATACTAGCATAACTAGGAAGGATAAGAAGAGGAACTCTTGGGTCAGGAAAATAACCAAAGTTGAAGGCATCATGATCAAAATAAAATCCCTGAAATGGCAATAGGCCGGACACACTGCTAGAAAAATGGACCACTGATGGATTACTGGTGTATTCGTCTGGGGTACCAAGGAACAAAAAAAGACCCGGAAGAAGACCACGTGGAGATGGGTGGATGAAATTCGAAAGTATGCCGGAATGACAGGAAGGAGACTAGCTCAGACAGACACTTGTGAAAGAAGCTTTGGAAGCCCATCCATCCAGCAGTGGACTGATAGATTTAAAATTTGAGATTTATGCTAATTTAGATTTTAATAGTTTTATCTGTAGCACGTTCACATGAGGTATAACATACTGTTTTACAACACACAATAAGATTTATGATCTGACAAGAAAAAGTGCATATCTTTCCCCAAAAAACTGAACACTTTATCTTAATAAGAGCAATGAGAGTAAACTTACCCCTGCCAGTTGGTCCGTTCTCTCAGAAAAAACACATTTCTTTGCACGTTAACTTCCATTTTAATATCTGCGGTTGGTTTGGGCTGCTGGTGTGGCGGTTTTATGTTGTTTTCAACATGTTCTTTTATTTGACTGAGTGAGCAATTTATTAACCCATATTGCTGAAATGATACTTGGTCCAAGAAACCTCAGTTTTTACTTTAAAACCCAATATTTACATTGACTTTGAATAACCCTAACCAGTAATCCAATTGGCTTATAAAACCTATCATTCAGTGAACCAAATTGTTTGAACATTCAGAAACCATAAACAAACTTCTTATTTACAAACACCAAAACATCGAACAAAAACACATTTAAAAGCCTAAAATTCAATTATTCACAACAAACTTATCTCATTGCCCTCTATTTACAAACTCATCTCACTCTCTCATTCACACATCACACCTCTGCCATTCCCAACGTAGATTGCCCCCGAGCAGCTTTCCACCCATCCAGGGTCATCTTCAGGAGGCCAGATGGTATCAGCCTTGCTATCACAGTGCGAGTGAGTGAGAGAAGCGATTTCTTGCGTCGGCCCCATGTCCCACGTCATATTGAACACTTGGCCACCGTGGCTCTATCTGTTAAGAACTGTAGTTAATATTTTATTTTCTTCTGCAGTATTTTTTTCTTTTTTGTTCAATTTTTATTAGTTCTTTCCATTTTTCCAAACAAGGAATTACAAAGGACTTTATCTTAAATTTTTCCTAACGTTTTCCATTTTATCAAGGAAAATTTCTTAAAACCAAAGTATGTTCGTGGTTTTTTTTTTTTTTTTTCATACCTGTTAGAACAAATGAGTTGAAATACATATTTTTAATGAAAAGCGCAAAATAATTAGTGAATTATAAGACTTCTTTCAAATGTGTATCTTCAAATTATGTATCTTTCCTTCCTACTTGATTTGAAAATACAAAAAATAGAACTTGTTTATCTTTGAAAGAAAGAAGAATCTTCTAATCATTTTATTTGTGGAATAACGAAGCGACAGCTGATGTCCGATTTATGTGAATCGGATGGGGGTTCATAGATGCCATTGTTTGTTGCCGCAAGGGTTTGTGGTGTAGCAGTTAAATCAAAGCAAAGGAAGGTCCGTGGTCATAAATATATGTCAACATTTTCTTTCCAGTCAGGGCTCAGAGCAGCCTCTGTTTTTATTGTGTCATTAAGACGCTCTTCCCCCTAACTGTTTTATTGTCCACAGGGATAGAATTACAGTCAAAGTGGTGGGTGGGACCATCCCGTTTGACCACAACATATGGTCTCCCCTGCACACAAAAACTGCCTCAAGTTAGAACCTCTTCCTGGGTAAGGGTCCAAGTGAAAAAGTTCTGCGTAGAATGTATTTCAGGCAGACAGTCTTCCTCATTCTTTTCTCACTATGACCCAGATCGGGTACGGAGAACTGGACACATTGCAATTTCAGTGCCATAAAATTGTTCTGCATAAACAAATTTCATGTGGCTATATTCCTCACTACTTGAGCAACTATTGTTCATATTTTTTTTTTAATATTTTATTTTTAGTAAGAAATTTAGACATTTCCAAGATTTTTTGAGCGAAGAGTGAGTGGAGCACTGGCCACAAAATTTTTAAGGGGCCGTATAAAAATTGCGTTCTGGGCTGCTCCGTGGCCCCAGAACTTTCTGCAAGATTGGTTATCTGACACACATAAAATGTCTGTAATTTCGTATTTTCTTATTTACGATATTTTTCTGTAAACTATAACTAAACAAATTCTCTGCGTGTATGAGCAAACCCAGGAAATTTTTGTGTGTGTGTGTGTGGGGGGGGGGCTTTTAAAACCTAAAATATGAAATATAAAGAATTTCTGGTCCAATCGAGAGATTTTCAGCCATTACAAGCTACAAGTCATTGAATTGTCTGAGGGCATGTGTGCTGCCTAAGGAAACTAGTCGGGGAGGGGGATACCAAAAGCGTAAAATATCAAGAATTTCTCATTTCTCTTCGGATCGGGAGATCTTCAGCATTTACAAGCTGCAACTCGACACATTTTTTCAGCTCATGTGCACTCTCTAGAAACCTGTCAGCGGGGGGGGGTTAAAACCAAAAGTGTAAAATATGATGAATTTCTCGTGCAATCTTGAGATTTTCAGCATTTAGCAGCTACAACTCGACACATTATCTGAAGGCATGTGCCTACTCAGTAAACCTGTCGTGGGGGGGTAATACCAAAAGTGTAAAATATGAACAATTTCGTCCAATCAGGAAAATCTCCGCATATAGCAGCTACAACTCGACACATTATCTGAAGGCATGCGCCTACTCAAAAAACCTGTCGGGGGAGGGGTGGGGGTGGGTGGGTGGGGTTGTAGCTTGTAAATGCTAAAATTTTTTGGATCGGACGAGAAACTCTTCATATTTTACAGTTTTGGTATTAAACCCCCCCCCCCCCCGACAGGTTTCCAGAGTAGGCACATACGCTCAGATAATATGTCGAGTTGTAACTTGTAAATGCCTGAAAATCTCCCGATCGATCAAGTAAGTCTTCATATCTTACACTTTTGGTAGTAGTACACCCCCCCCAAGGGTTTGCAGAGTATGCACATGCCCTCAGATAAAGTGTTGAGTTGTACGTAGCTTGTAAATGATGAAAACCTCCCGATCGGACCAGAAATGCTTTATATTTTACACGTTTGGTGTACCCCCCCCCTTCCCCAACAAGTTTCCAGTCAGCACATGCGCTCAGATAATTTGCAGACTTGTAGTTTGAAAACCCTGAAATCTTCTGTTGAAATATACGTCATAAACATTTTTTCTAAAAAATTACATTAATTATCGCAATTAAGAAAAGATGAAATTACGGAAACTTTATATGACTCAGATAACCAACCTCTGGGGGTCGTGTCGTGGGCATGAAGCGGTCAAAAATGCAATTTTTACACGACCCTATAAAATTTTTGTGGCCAGTTCTCCGGGTGGTCAGTTCTCCTACACCCGACCCAGATAGGTCTATGGAAAAAATATTGAATACAACATTAATATTATAAATGGGGTGCAGACGTATTGATGTAAATTTCGTGCACTTTGTGAAAAATGCATATTTTTTTCTCCAGATGTAGTTATTAGCGAATCTCTATCAGTGGCTTACATTTTAGTGTAGTTTAGTGTTAAATGCAATTTGCCTAGTAAAGGCAACAACTTCTGTCAATGTGGAATTATCTTAGAACAGCAAAAGCACATTTTCTTCTTTGTACCAATAATTTTATATTGATATGCAAACTTGAAGTAATTATTTTATCTAAAGCACACACTTGGCTGAGCTGTCAATTTATTAATATTTCTCTTTTGATAATGCATTCTGTAAGGTAGTGCTTATCAACATTATTACTGATTGAAAACTTCTTTCTGCAGCAGAAAAAAAGGCTCTGTTCGTTTTTATAGCCCTGTTCGTATTTACTTATAGCGCAGGTTGTCCTAGGATCAGTGATTTTGGAACAATATTTTGACGATTTGGGGGGGGGGGCAACATATGCATTTTTTTGTCAGATCATAAATCTTATTGGCGACTGCTTATAGCCCATTGAGTTGCTCACAGTGGTCGTTAAACCTCAATAAAAAAATAAAATAAAAATAAATCTTATTGTGTTTCGGTGTTTTGTAAAACCGCATGTGAACTGTGAACGTGCTACAGATAAAACTATTAAAATCTAAATTAACGTGAATTTTAAATCTATCAATCTACTGTTGGATGAAGAACTCCCCAAGTATCTTCCACAAGTGTCTGTCTGAGACAGTTTTTCCCACATCATTCAGTCATGCTTTCGAATTTCATCCACCCATCTCCCATGTGGCCTTCTTTTGGGTCTTTTATGTTCCTTGGTACCCAGACTAATACACCACTAATCCGTCGGTGGTCCATTCTTCTAGCAGTATGTCCAGCCTATTGCCATTTCAGGGATTTTACTTTGATGATCATGTCTTCAACTTTGGTTATTTTCCTGATCCAAAAGAATATCCTTCCTAGTTATGCCAGTATTATTAACTTGACTTAATAAGTAAATATTGGGGATATGACATCAGTTGAATAAAAACTGTTAGAAGGCCTAGGACCTCTGAATTAATATTTAGTGCCTAAGTAAAACCCCAATGCTATTAACTTGCTTTGATGTGTTAATGTGACGAATATGACTTAGTAGTAAAAACTATTATAAAGGCCTAGGCCTAGGGCCTATAAAAATCGTGCCTAAATAAAAGTGCAATATTATGAACTTGATTTGCTGTGTAAACGTTGTGAATATGGCATTGGTAGAATAAAAACTGTCAAAAAGACTTAGGGCCTATGAATTAATATTTCGTGCCTAAGAAAACGCCCAACAATATTAATTTGATGTTCTGTGTAAACGTTGTGAATATGGCATTCGTAGAATAAAAACTGGTAATAAAGGGCCTAGGCCTGGGGCCTGTGAATAAATATTTCGTGCCTAAATAAAAGCGAAATATTATTAACTTTATTTGATGTGTAAATGTTGTGAATGTGACACTGGTAGAATAAAAACTGTTAAAAAGGCCTATGCCTGTAGACCTATGACCATAATATTTAGTGCCTAAGTAAAAACGCAATGCGATTGACTTGATTTGATACGTAAACATTATGAATATGTAGCTGGCGGATTAAAAGCTGTTGAAAAGACCTAGGTGTTGGGTGGGTTTGTGAATTAGTTAAGTAAAAAAAAATATTACAAATTTAACATCTTATGTAAATATTTAGTGCCTAAGTAAAAGTGCAGCGTTATTAAAAAATTCCCACCTTATTGTCCTTTCCTGAACACAACGATTTTTGCTTAGCTTACATAGAACGTTCTCTCGAAATTTGTTTGGAGTTCCCAATTCAATTCTCAATATAGGCCAAGAAACGGCAATCTTTATCCCCCGCCCCCTTGAACTTCTGTGGCCAGTTGCCCTAAGTATGATCCGACATGAAAATTCAGACAAACAAAAGAGCTCCTCCCCATTGTTAGGCACCTTGGGAAACTGCCACACATAATTCAGAAACGGTTTTCCGGTGTGGCAGTTTTCCTGTGTGGCGGTTTACAGTGAACCGATGTTGAATTCATTTGCCAGCAAATGAATCCTGTGCTCTCCTGTTTACAAGATTTTGTCTTCTCACTGAATTTTTGTTCACTTGAGGTTTTTTCGTCTGTCAGCTTTGGGAGTTTTTACTGGACTAGTTTGTTCTGTATGACATTACTCACCCAAGCCACTATTAATTTAGTTTGTAGCATGACTAGATATCTTTTTGGAGTTTCGGCACACTTTTACAGGAAACTGCAAAAATGAAGAAATCATGGTTTGAATGAAAATCTTATTGTTGTGTAGGTCTATTTACACACTGTTATTGTGATGTTCAATGCATTTGCTAGCAAATGAATCCTATGCTCTCCTTTTTTACAAGATTTTGTGTTTTCACCGAGTTCTTGTTCATTTGAGGTATTTCGTCTGTCGGCCTTGGGAGTTTTTACATGGATAGTTTGTTCTGTATGATATTACTCACCCAAACAAACCATTGTTAATTTAGTTTCCAGCACACGTAGATATCTATATGGAGGTGCGGCACACTTTTACAGAAAATTGCAAAAATTAAATGAAATCATGGTTTGAATGAACATCTGTTTGGTGTGTAGGTCTGTTTACAGACTGGTATTGTGCTGTTCAATTTATTTGCAAGCAAAATCAAATTGGGGTGCAATTTTTAATTTTTTTTTTTTAGAAAATTATACAGTTGCTTCAACTTGGAAATTCATGTGCACACATGTGGTTCCTCTCTTTGCATAGTAAGAGCATAAGCAAACTGTTATAGGTGTTGACTCAACTTGAGCTGAAACTAAAAATGGAGTAGCAATTTACAAAGAGGTTTTTTTTTTTTTTTTGCTACATGTGTTGATGAAGAAATTTGGTGGATTGAGCAAACAGTTAGTCTCATTAAAATAGTTAAATTTATGAATCCTTATGGCCTATCAAATAGATTTATATGACTCTAAATGATGACATATCTACGATGTACCAAATGTTGTCAGTGACAGATACCTTTGGCACGTCTGGTTGTTGGCTGTGAAAGATTATATGCCACTGATAGCTTCAGAATAGTCCTGTATCAACTTCCTTTTGGGGAAATCGTGGATGTGTTGATAAAGTGATATGTAATTTCCCTAAATTTGTGAGTTTCATATATTATTCCTGATGCTTCTATTATGCATCATCTGTGACCATAATAAATTCACTGCTGCGTGAAGGTCTCCCCACGTATTTTCCACAACTTTCTACCTTCATACTTTCAAATTCATCCACTCATTTCTGAATAATCTCCTTTCCTTTGTTATTGAAAGGGTATTTCAGTTGTCCAAATAGTGGCCTGTTCTTTGTGCAAATGTGTCCAGCCCATTCGCACTCTGAGTAATTTGCACTTTAACCACGACAACTCTTGTCATTTTCCTAATGCATGTGTCTTCTCTTTTGTGGTTGCATCAAGCCTGTATTTCTCCAAATATTCTGTATTTTTTTTATATTACACTTTTCTTGAGCTATTGCTCAAAATTTACCATGTGAAATGTACATTGTTAGGCTGAGTATAAACATCTTACAACTGGAAAACTACCTTTTTTATATAATAATTATTATTTTACTTTATCGTGTACTGGCATATAATGACTATGAACTGCAAATTTTCAAATTTAAAAAAATTGCCCTCTTTTAAATATGAATTTTTAAAATGTGATATCTTTCATTTCTTTTAATATTTGGATATTTATCATTGTAAAAGTAGAATGCAGACAAAGCTTTTTTATAACAAACATGAGCAGAGAGGAACCACTTGCACTTGAATTTTCAAGGTGCAACAATTTTCTGTTTTCCTTTAAAGAGGGGAAGCATTGCATTTTTTGTATATTTTCACACTTTGCTTTTTCTTTACGTAAACATGAGACCCAGTAACATGAAAAGTAATTCTGCACATTAAAGCCACCACACTGTGCTTCCTA